>JAQSUU010000137.1:0-1309612 GCA_038087645.1 Saccharum hybrid cultivar R570
CTGCCCGCATTGTGTTGTTTCAACTTTCACCCTCGTGGCTAATGGCTGCTGCCGATGTTTGCAGGGGCTGGGCGCTGCAGAGAGATTGAAGACTGGGTTCCGGACGTTTAAAAAGAACGTCTACGAGTGAGTTTGCTCTTTTGGTCAAGGAATTTTGCACCTGAATTTGAGTTTGTTCCTGATTCAGTTCGTTCTTCTGATTTGGCCTTTGTTGCAGTCAGAACCCAATGTTGTTCGGCCAGCTCAAGTCTGCCCAGTCGCCGAAGGTATTTTCCATCCATTGATGCCTGGGAAAAAAAAAACCCTCTGTTCGTTCAACTGTATTCAGGATGTGTTCATTCATCGATGTGTGCAACTGTTAAGCATAACTACACACCGATAGTTCAGCCAAATAGAACATTCTCAAATAAAATAAAAACTGAACAAAATGTCTGGTTATTCTGTTGCTGCTTCTACTTTCTCTTGTCCTAGAAAGTTATATACGAGAAGTCTGATTATTTGCAACTTATTTATAAGTTTGAATAACAAATTTACTAATAGAAATTCTGGTCTCATAGTTCTGGAAACCTTAGGATACTAAATGAAATCCCACAAACAAGAATTAACCTGCAGTTCTTCAGTTCAGAAGTACGAAGTAGGTCTTTAAAACAAAAGGTACTTGTAGCTTCAGTTTTGCAGCAGTTTGTGTTGGACCATAGACAGAATTAGCTTCTTCTCCTCATGATACTAAATGAGTAGACTTGTTGGCCGCACAGGGTCAAATGTTAAACATGGCAATCTGTGTGTTGCTAACATACAAGAATAAGCTGATGATAACTTCAAAATGCAATTACACTTACACCCATCCAAAACTGGTTATATATATAACATAAAAACTGAATTATGCCCACCTTGCCGCTTCACCCTGCATACAAATTCTTGATGGGCCAACAAACCTTGCTGTCTGGAGGGTCGCTTTTGTGGTTGGAGCATTTTTCCAAAGGTGGAACTCCAACAATAATAAATACACAAGAGAATTGTGCATGTGGTGGTGTCTGATACTCTGATTGCCTGTTAAACAGATGAGGCAAATGAGTCTTTTCACCCCGTCATGCATATTTACATATTGTCTGTTTGGCAATTGGTCTTGTCCTCTGGGTTGTAGTTTAATTTACACTTCATATGATTTCATACATTCTGAGAGTTTCTGTAACTTAGTGTCTGGAGATGATCAGTTTGGTCAACTGGAGATAAGCAAGTAACCTACCTGCTGCGTCAGGTGGGACTTGGAACCTGGAGCTCCACCAAAATAATTAATGCCTCCTACCAAGTTGTAGTGTTTATGGTCTGATTGGTCTCTGTAATATGTTCATTCACATCGTCATTCATTTAATGGGAAGGACTGAAGGAGACACATAAAGGATACATGAACACACTTATCTTCTGGATATTAGGCAGGAGTGGATGTGAATCATTCAATGTCTATTAACTTCCTTGCTGTGTTGCGAAGGTCCCCAATAAATCTATAGTCAAAACCATTCCATTTGGAAATCTTTGATCTCTATAAGGTCCGTGTTCTAAGGAGTCAGCCTTTTTTTCTCCTCTCTGATTTGATGGTTATTCTGTTATTTCTTGCAGTACATGGTGTTTGCATGCTCTGACTCGCGTGTTTGTCCATCAGTGACCCTTGACCTAAAGCCAGGAGAAGCCTTTACTGTCCGTAATATTGCCATCCGGGTCCCAGCCTACAAGCAGGTTCATGCTTATGGAGATTATTTTTCATATTTTATTTTCAAGAGAAGTAATAATTCTGGCTAGTGCTTTTGGAGGTACAATTAACTAACCTGGACATTCATGTATGACCACAGAATGTGCACTGCAATATCGGTTCAGCCATCGAGTATGCTGTGACCATCCTCAAGGTGAGCTTCTCCCTGTTGTTTTTAGAATGCCTAACCCTAAAACATCCATCTTGCATTCATGTGTTTTGGTTCATTTGTCAATGAATGTGACATAGTCTTGTAAGAAAAAAAAGACTAAAAACACAGTGCCACCAGACTACTTGTGCTACAGGATGCTGTTGCACTCCTCCCTAATTGTTAGCATGATTTGGGAAGTTTTTTTTTTGTCATGTGTCATTTATCTAATACTTTATGAATAAGCCTAAATTTATAGTTTGCTGTTTAGAATCACTGTGGTAACTATACCTCCATTAGCGATATCAAAACCACTGAAATTTGTGCAGAGGAATAAAATATTCCTACAATGGAATGATACTGGCAGTTATACTGTATATAGTCACATAAATTGCCCTATTACGAACTATAAGAGATATATTCTTCTGTCCATGGAAAACAAGTTGATGGACACCCTATTATCAGGTTGAGTGTATTGTGGTTATTGGTCACAGCTGCTGTGGTGGAATCAGGGCACTCCTCTCTTTGAAGGAAGATAGACCACACACCTAGTAAGTAGTCATCTTAATCTTGCTCCAAATTGTCTGTCTCCACTATGTTTGGTGATAAAGAAAACCATGCATAATTGCATGTTACAAAGAGGCGTAGAAAAACATGCATAATTGTATATATATTTCCCATAAACAAGTGAGCTAAAAGTTGGTTTGAGTAATAGGTACTGTACTAATATATATTATCTAAGCATCTTTGATACTCTCTTTATTCTAAGTTGTATTCTGTTCATTTGATCTCTTAGCTTCATTGAAAACTGGGTCAAGATCGGTCTGGATATCAAGAAGAAGGTGAAGAGAATACATGCCTTTCTGCCTTTTGATGAACAATGCACCAAGTTGGAAATTGTGAGTCTACTAAAAATTTGTTTTCAGTGCTTCAGTTTGCTGATCTATTTCTCAATTGGTAACCAAGTTAGTGAAACCCCAGTGCTAACTACTAGTTGTTTCTCAATCGGATTACATGCTGATCTAGCATTTTTTGAATGGTACGCAGGAGGCCGTCAATTTGTCCCTTAGAAACCTGAAGACCTACCCATTTGTCATGGATAGATTGGTCAAGGGAACACTCAAACTCATCGGTGCTCGCTACGACTTTGTTTGTGGCACCTTCCAGACTTGGAACGCCTGACAGCTGTAGTTCTGAAAATTGTGGTAAGATGTGTCTGTATATACAATGCCCAATACGCATACAATGGTGTGTAAGTTAGACAGAAACAAATACAATGGTGGCGCTTGTACTCAGTACTCTGCAGTGTGCATTCGGTACTTGCGGGTGCACCAATTCCCTGAGACAAGTCATGCGAATTATTTTAGCTGCTGTAGAAGTGTAGATATTATAATTCGTGCTGGAGATGGAAACTTGCATATGGCAGATTATGAAAAAGGAAAGGATCAAAGGACGAAAGGTTCCGCGTGGAGTTTAGGAATTCGGGACGGGTGTGATTTTTAGGCTGATCTATTTCTGAGAGATTGAAATAACTTTTGTGCCTGTCCATTTTGAAGCAAAATGGTTGTATATGAGCTAATACCACCGTAGCAACTAGCAAAAGAAACTTGTGATCAATTTGCATAGACTCAATGTTGTGTTTAGCATACCGATGGGGTGCGTGTCCAAATCCTAGTTGCTGAACTGATTGCGATTGGTGCCGATATCAGTTGGCATTTTGGTAACCAAATGTTGTTCAAATAGATTTTGCAGCTCATAATCCTGGACCTGGAGCAGCTCTCGTTGTCTCGTGGTACTTTCGTTAACTGTGCTTCTACGGGCGCAGGCTTGCTCTGGTCGCAACTCGCAATGCGAAGGTCTATGTCTAATCGGATGTTTGACACGAATTATGAGTATTAGACATAGACTAATTATAAAATTAATTGCACGGATGTAGGCTAATTTGTGAGACGAATCTATTAAGCCTAATCAGTCCATGACTTGACAATGAGATGCTGCAGTAACATGTGATAATCATAGATTAATTAGGCTTAATAGATTCGTCTCGCTAATTCTCCTATGCAATTAGTTTTATAATTCTGCGTTTTTAGCGCCCAGACGCCCCGCGTGCGAGTGCGTCCGTACGCCGGCCCCCTTCGTAAATCTGCCCGTCCCCGCGTATGGAATAGAACGGAATCCCGCCCACCCCCCACGTAACGGAACCCGCCCTGTCCTCCGCTCCCCACCGCGCACTTGTCCCCAGTTCCTCCAACGCACCCTGTTCCCCCACCGCGCCCCTATCCCAAAAGAGCATGAAACACTTCAAGTGCAACATTGCAAACATATGAAAAAATCATGTAGTACAACATCATAAAAATATGTAGTGCAACACTAAAAAATATGTACTGCACACATAAAAAATGTAATGCAACAACAAAAAAATATATACTGCAACATCGAAAAATATATATACTGCAACATCGAAAAACATGTACTGCAACATCAAAAAAATATGTACTGCAACATCAAAAATTATGTGATGCAACATCAAAAATTATGTACCGTAACATCTCAAGCAGTAGTACTGCAGCATCACAAAAACATCTGTTGCAATGACACAAAAATCCCATTGCAACATTCGAAAATCATCTGTTGCAACGACCCAAAAATCTCATTACAACATCCCAAAAACTCATTGCAACACGAGAGAGAAACATAAAAAAACGTACAGAACAACCCCTGGCCCATCACCTTCAAGCTCGCCGAAGGGAGGAGAGAATAGGACCCCAGAGCTCAAGCCACCGCCGCGCCCCTTAGATCTAGAGGAGGAGGAGGAGGGCTCAGATCCAGAGGAGGAGGAGAAGCCCTCAAATTCAAAGGAGGAGGAGGGCTTAAATTCAAAGAAGGACCGATCTACCTCGTCGGAGCCGCCGTCGTCGTCCTCATCTCCGGTGGGGGAGCAGGAGCTGGGTCACTGGGAGCGCGGGGTCGCATGGAGGTCACGGAGGGGCGAGGGACGGAGGGAGGGAGGGAGCACAGGCAGGCGGGTCACGCAGCGAGCTCGTGTACACGAGCGCGGTGTCCCTGTCCCGGGGACAGCCCGAAGAGTGGGGGGAGAGCGAGTGCGGGGAAAAGTGAGTGCGGGGGAGCGGGCGGAGCGGAGGGAGAGCGAGTGCGGGGCCGCCCGGACACCCGGTCTATATCATTATCGTTTTTAATTACCTTATATTTAGTCCTCCTAATTAGCATCCAAACCTGACACGGACCAGAACACCCCTGGGCAGAACGCGTGCCACAAACCCTGCGGCATGCAGCCGAACTGTACCATATCTTATTGCCGTGTCGTGATCGTGCTGGCGTCTTCCCGAAAAAAAAACAAACGCTTCCAAAGTTCCAATTCCAGGATGAGAGAGCGTAGCTGGCAGTGCCAAAAAAAAAATCGATCGGATGTGGGAGCGCCATGCCGGACCGGGCCAGAATCCCCGAGCCTCCCCAGTCCGCGGTCCGCCAGAGCGCGGCGGCCCTTGGCTCGCCTGGCGTCGGCGTCGCGGCTCCCAAAGTTCCGATGCGGCAAGCGCACGGCCCAAATGGAAAGTACACCAACCAGACAACACCGCCGCATATCCCGGCGTTTCCTTTCTTCGGATGGCGCGTCGGCGTCGCAGCGTTTTTTTTCCCCAGCAGAAATCAGAATCAGAAAATATATAAACACCAGAAGACATGCGCCCGCGCGCTCTTCTCTCCTTGCCGCCCACGTCCTCCTCTCCACACCAATGCGGCCACCAGCGCACCTCGCCACCTCCCCCTCGGCCGCCTTCCACGCCGGGTCGTCCCGGCGCCGGCCCCGCCACCGCGGCGGGAGCGGGATGACGATGTCCGCCTCATGCTGCCGCGTCGCGGCGCTCGTGTCGCTCCTCGCGGCGGGCGCGGCCACGGCGCTGCTCACATTCTCCCTGTCCGCTTCCCCCGGCGCATCCACCACGAGGAGAACCGACTTCGCTGGAACATTGTCAGCCGCGAACGAGACGCCGCCACCGCCACCGCCATTGCCGGACTTGTCAGTGCCGGCACCCGCCACGCCGCCTCCTTCTCCCCTGTCCCCGCCCGCCGTGAGGCCTCGAAAACGAGAGGTGAGAGTCCCGTCCCGTGGTTTCCTCGCTCTCGTAGTGGCCTGAATCCGTCTGCCCGTGTCTGTCTGTGATCAGCCGTCGTACTGGAGGATGGCGCCGGAGGAGGCGCTGCGCTACGCCAAGAAGGAAATACGGAACGCCGAGCCGGTGCTCGACGACCCCGACCTGTACGCGCCTCTGTTCAAGAACGTCTCCCAGTTCAAGAGGTAACCAACGGTTGCTGTCCAAGTAATGGTGGATGCATGCGTCGCTTCTTTCCTTCCTCCCAGCATGGAGGAGTTTCCAAGTTTTCCGTGTGCGTTTTGGCATGTTACCCTGCATAATCTATTACCGTGATATGCCTACTATAAAATGATGCCAACATGTTGGCGTTTTTTGTTTGGCGAATTGTCCCGTAAACACCATTTCTTTTATGAAAACGATTTTTTAAAATGAAACAGTGTATTGGACAATCGCGATTTACTATCTTTTTTGTAACCTTGATGTGAAGAACTTCACATTTATTATGCTCATTTTACTACCGAAAATTGATCCCGTGCATTGACTAAACGCATCATAATTGTAGCAAATGTGATCATCATCCAGGAGCTATGAACTGATGGAACGGATACTCAAAGTTTACATTTACCAGGACGGACGGAGGCCCATCTTCCACACGCCTCCCCTCAGCGGCATCTACGCCTCCGAGGGCTGGTTCATGAAGCTCCTCAAGGAGAGCCGCCGGCACGTCATCGCCGACGCCACCAAGGCGCACCTCTTCTACCTGCCCTACAGCTCCCAGCAGCTGAGGCTCACGCTCTACCAGGCCGACTCCCACAACCTCAGGCCGCTGGCCACGTACCTGAGGAACTTCGTCAGAGGCCTCGCCAACAAGTACCCGTTCTGGAACCGCACCAGAGGAGCTGACCATTTCCTGGTCGCCTGCCATGATTGGGTAAGCTAGCTCGATCTTTGAGTATCGAACTATCGATCCATATAGATGCAGAAATCAATCGAGCTCAAGATCGAATGGATCGTCATGGTCCTTGCATGGTTCTTGCAGGGACCTTACACGACGACCGCGCACCGCGACCTCCGCAAGAACGCCATCAAGGCGCTGTGCAACGCCGACAGCTCGGAGGGTATCTTTACCCCCGGGAAGGACGTCTCCCTGCCCGAAACGACCATCCGGACCCCCAGGCGGCCGCTCCGGTACGTCGGCGGCCTGCCGGTCTCTCGCCGGAGCATCCTGGCCTTCTTCGCCGGCAACGTGCACGGCAGGGTACGCCCGGTGCTCCTCAAGCACTGGGGCGACGGGCAGGACGACGACATGCGGGTGTACAGCCTGCTGCCGGACCGGGTGTCACGCCGGATGAACTACATCCAGCACATGAAGAACAGCCGCTTCTGCCTCTGCCCCATGGGGTACGAGGTGAACAGCCCCCGCATCGTGGAGGCCTTCTACTACGAGTGCGTGCCCGTGATCATCGCCGACAACTTCGTGCTGCCCTTCAGCGAGGTGCTGGACTGGAGCGCCTTCTCGGTGGTGGTCGCCGAGAAGGACATACCGGACCTCAAGAAGATCCTGCAGGGGATCTCGCTGCGGAGGTACGTGGCCATGCACGACTGCGTCAAGCGCCTGCAGCGGCACTTCCTGTGGCACGCCAGGCCGATCAAGTACGACCTCTTCCACATGATCCTGCACTCCATTTGGTTGAGCAGAGTGAACCAGGTTGAGCTCGAGGGCTGAAATGTAGTGTCAAGCTTGATCTTGTCTTACGGCAGCTTGCCTACTATGTTGTATAATAGAAATCAGTGAGGTTCTTCAGATGTTCGAGAATTGAGATGGTTTTGTGTCAAGATATATATCTTTAGGAATCGTAGAACTGTTCTTGGTTCAGTACATACAAGCCTCTGTAACTGCAATTACTCCCTGCATCGAAATATAGTGCCACAATTCACATGCAGCCCATGTCTGCGATCACGTACGTACTACTGCGCAATGACCTCTGTAAGGACGACGCAAGACATGTTGTCCACGAGGACCAGAGAAGCTTTCAGTTATCAATTTATGAATTCGGTATAGAACCCATGTGCATGGGGGCGCTTGGTTACAATTCTAAATACGCTATTTCACGTGGGAAATACCAGTGTCCGGACGTCCGGACATAAACAATTGATCCAGATGCTTCCGCTCTATCCGTCTCCTTTTTTAGACAAGAAGATTTCTCCCGCTTTATTACGCATAAAGCGATCAAAATCTCTACCCGTCTCCTTCCCTTTCGGATCCAGAGGCTTTCGCTCTACCCGTCCACCCTAACGCTCATCCTCTTCCGCTCCCTCCTTTATCCTGTGATGCAATAGTAAACCATAGCAATGCTGGTTGCGGTTCCTATATCGCTTGCAGACACTAAGGATGGCAGCGGATCGGGTTCGGGGCGGATATCCGCGGGTTTCGGGTTTTGTGGGTTCGGGTTTGGGGATGATTTCTCACCTACGGTTTTCGGGTTCGGTTTCGGGTTTGATATCGAGTTCGGTTTCGGGTTTAGTTTTCCACCCGTGGATATCCAATGGATATCCGAAATAAATCATTTAGAATTAAAACTCATGTTTTATAACATGCTAATAATAACTTGTTTACTTAGATTATTAAATCTATTCAAAATTGACTCATGAAAATATTTATTATTTGTTGCCTCTTATTTATACATGTGAATATGTGTATATTTATCCGCGGGTTTCGGGTATCCATTCGGGGTTCGGGTATCCGTGGGTTTGTTTTGCTGATGGATTTCCACCCGAATCGGTGATCGGTTCGGGTTCGGGTTTCGACTTCGGGTTTCGGTTTTGGGTGCACGGAGACTCCACCCGATCCGAACCCAACCCGTTGTCATCCTTAGCAGACACCACATGATCCTGCACTCCATTAAGATGTTAATCATTACTTGCAACATTCAATAACAAAGGTTTGCAACATACTGAAACCTCGTGTAACATCAAAAAAACATGTTGCAACATCTTAAATCGACAGTTGCAACATGCAAAAAAAATGTTGCAGCATCTTAAGTCGACTATTGTAACATGACTGTTGCAACATTCGAAAAAATATGTTGCAACATCTTAAATCGACAGTTGCAACATCCAAAAAAATGTTGCAACATCTTAAATCAACTACTGCAACATCTAGATAAACATGTTGCAACATCTCAAATCGACTGTTGCAACACCACGAAATCCAATTTTATGTTGAGTGCCATAAAACATGTAGCATCCAAGATTGACTGTTGCAACATATCACATACTACAACATAACCCACCATAGAGCGGAGATCCGGTTGCACTTGCCTATGAAGGAGCCTGACCACCATGGAGGAGCTTGTCGCCAGCGAGGCCACACCTCGAGCGTGTAGTTCGTCGTCGAGAGACGCTCGACCATAGAGGATTTCATAGCCAAGAAACACCTCACCATAGAGGTGTCCACTTAGATCCACTTTGCCGCTATGGAGACAAGGAAGGATGGTGAGCGGGTGTAGCGGCGAGGGAAGAACAAGGACGGGCGTGAGCGAGTGGGGTGAAAGGTCCTTGTTGGTTTTGGTAATTTAGTGACAACCTAGGTGGACTAATTGTGTTTGATGTGAGATGCACAGGTGATTAGTCCACAAATACATGTGTGCGAGCAACGTAAGCCATGACGGTGAAGATGGCTCGAACTTGGTGCAAGGCTCACACATGTGATGATAAAGGAGCTCATTGCATATGAGACATGACATGGAGTCATGTGACCAAGGTGGAGAAGATTAAGATGAGGCTTGGCTCGACGGACCGGTTGCAAGAGTGAAGGGCAAGTCATGGACTTAGCGCCGATGGACCGAGACAACGGTGAAGAGCAAGTGAGGTCAAGATCGATGAACCAATATGGTCACATGATGATATGAAGTGGATCATATCATTTGGTGATTGGTTGGTGCATGTGTTGCATCAACATCGAAGGAGATGGAGTGGAATACGTAAGGCAAAGGTATAACCTATAGAACATTTCATTTCACCGGTCATAGGTGTGTAGAGAAGTTTATGACCGGGTTTAGGATAGATGTCCGTACTATCAAGAGGGCAAACTTGTTTGCATATCGGTGATCTAGTGTCACTCGAGTGATCTAACTTTACATCGTTGCTAGGATCGAGTGGCGTGGCAAGTTGAGTGGCTAACTCTTTTGGGAAAATGTTTATAAAAATGTTAACACACTTGCACGTGATAGTGAAACACTTGTGGTGTTGGCATATTTGCAAAGGAGAAGTCGAACCGTGAAGAAAGGAGGCAAAACCGGGTCTGGGGTGCTACCCTAGGCCCACCCCACCCCTTGTCCGGTGGCACCGTCACCCCTAGGGCGGTGCCCACCTAGGCTTGGTTCTATGCAGTGAAGAAGGGCATGGCACCGTCACTGACAGTGTGCACCGCCACTGCCTGGGCGGTGCACCGTCAGGTGTTGTCCGGTGCCACCGCTGCTTTTTACCTAAGGCTGGCGAACCTGTGTTGGAGCGAAGGGGGTCACCGCCATGGGCACTGCCGCACCATGTCTAGTGCACCGCCCCTTTTATCTAGAGAGTGGGTTTTCAGGGGTGTTGGACGGGTGGTCACCGCCACCCCTGCCCGGTGACCATTCTAGCCGTTGGGAAGTGACCGTTGGGGGCACCGCAACCCTATCAGGTGTCAGGCACCACTGTGTCCGACGCCCTCGTAGAAACCAGCAACTTTACTCCAACAACTCTATTTGGCTTGGGGGCTATAAATAGAGGTGGAGCTCAGGCTTGGGCTGGCTGCTGAGCACACTAGAGTCTTGGTGGCTTATGTGGTAGTGCTTATGAGCCCTCTAACTCACTTGAGCTTGATAATGTTCATCCGATCGAATGAGTGAGTGATTTTAGTGCGATTGCATCGTAAGGTTGCATCAAGTGGCACTAGATGGTCGTCTTGCAAGCCGGTGGGCTTATTACTCTTGGAGGTTGCCACCTCCTAGACGGCTTGGTGATGGTCTCCGTTGAAGCCCGCAAGGAGATTGTGTGGTGCTCCGGAGAAGAGATTTGTGAGGGGCATTGTGCTCGCCCTGCGGGAGCCGTGAAGAGCAACTCTAGTAAAGCAAGACACGAAGGGCGATAAGTGGTCTGACCGGGTCAAGTACTAGAGCTTGTGGTAAGCACTCCACGTGGGAGAGTGTGACTTGCGGGTCACCACTAGCGAGAGGACTGGCAGCAACATTGGAGCTTGTCTCAACGGGGACTAGCGTGTTGGCAAACACGTGAACCTCGGGATAAAAAACACCGTGTCAACATTGTCCTCATCATCTTCTCGGTGGTTTGCATTCCGTGCAACACAAGCTTGTATTTACTTCTCATACATTGTGCTTGTGTAGTTGCTCTTGTAATTAGTTAGCTTGTGTAGCTTGCTAGTTACCTTCTTGTGTGTGTAGCATAGGAGTAGCTCTCTTGCATGGCTAATTTGGTTTTAGTAACCTTGTTAGTCACATTGTTTAGTTTGTGTAGCTAAGTATTTTGCGCTCTCTAATTTGGCTTGTGTAGCCTTGTTATTGAGCATTGCTAGTGAGCTTAGGAGCTTTGTGCTTTTGCTTACTAGTTGTGTAGGAGCTCCCTCGGTTGTTTGAGTACTAGTTGTATAGGTTTGTGTGACCTTGATAACTAGAATTGTTTAGGTGAGCTCTAGCTAGCCCGGCACCTTTGTCGCTTATTAGTATCTTTTTAAGGTGCTTGAGAACTTAAATAGAGGGGTGTAGTCTTGGCTAGACCGATAGTTTTAATTCCGCATTTGTTTCGGTTAGCCAACGTGATTAATTTTAGAAAGGACTATTCACCCCCTTCTAGTCCGCCATCTCGACCCTACAGTCAGGCCGTGAGGGAGAAAAGCAGGTAGTGATGGAGTAAAGCGATCAGCGGCGTCGGGAGACGAGCAGCTGCATCATCGCCGAGGAGATGAGAAACCACGTGAGGGAGACGAGCAGCGGCATGGGAGAGAAAGGTGAAGATTGTTGGGCCATTGGCAGATTATATAAACTCTGGTCTAGTTAAAAAAGCGTTCGACACGAAGGAAATAGGCCGGACGCATGTGTAGGAGCATTTCCGGTTTCACATGTGCGCTAAATTGTTGTGTTTTATATGGAAACATCTTTCTCTAGCCTTGGGCAATGAGTTTTAACGTATTGGGTGTATCCATTTTTATCAAACCTTTAACTTTTGTGCTTATTCTAGTTGTTGGTTAGTTTATGCATGATGAAAGGGAACCTTGGAATGATCTTAACTGAATATTCGGATAAAAGAAGAAGAAAAAGATTTCATCGAGACAATTATAAGTTTGATTGAGTTTTAGTTTGTTATTGGTTTGTAACCACGACTAGTGATTGAGTTTGATTAGTTTGTAATCATCGAGACAATTATTAGTTTGGTGGTTAACACTCAAAGAACGAGAGAGTTTATCCTAGTTTGGGCGTTGAGCCCTACGTCCAGGAGAGCGTTTCGTGTTAGAATGGTCAAGAGTGTTTATGATTGGGGTAGAAGAGCGAATGGTTCGATTGATTTAGGGTTTGATGGGTCAATCTCTTCTCCTTCTACGGATCCCTTGCCCATCCTTATATCTCCGGAGGGCAAGGAGAGCACAAGGATTAGGTTTCGTAGCTTCCGTGAATGTCAAGGAAGCACTAGGGTTTTTGTTGTCCTAATCTTTGTGCCATTGGGGGCGTCGTCGCTTCATGTGTGGTTGACAATGTAGAAATCACTAGTGGCCACTGTTGCAGATAACACAGGCAGGGTTTGTCAGGTTGGGATCACGGCGCCGTTCCACCCGTCCCTATTTCACCCACACGCTAGCATCCCTTGCACGCCAAGGGAGACAAAGCCTTAAGGATGCTGACATGTCGGTCCAACGCGCCCTTGTCGTGTCCCATCATGTCTCGGGTGTGACTCCTCATCGAGATAGGCGGGCATCCCCTCGCTGGGATGGGGGAACAATGTCCTAACAGAGTTGCTCAGGTGTCAGACCTTTGCCACATGGCAGAAACCTGTCGGGAGGTCCAAGGCATTCCCCGAAACCTTCTACCGAGACTCTTCGGTCAGACAAGACCGCCGGGCGACGAGGATTTAAACAGGCCCGGTTCTAGCCCCGTTCCTAAGCTAGCTTTTCTCAACCAAAGCTCCCGAGCGACGGAGGCTTGAGGCTCCGAGCCTGTGGGCTTTGGTCAGAATCCAGCGGGGGTGCGCGAGCGCACCCGCTGGGTGTAGCCTCCGGCTGATTAGTAGAATCGGTTAGGAAGTTAATTACTCGTGATAATCAGGGAGTTACATGATGGTACTAAGGGATTTATGTAACCCTGATGTTAGGTATTCGTCATCGTTACTCGACCAAACGATCTTTTGAATTGTTCAAGACTCAAGTTTATGGCTCCTTTACGTGTTCACGAACCATCCGTCTTACATCCTAACGACTGGTCAAGAAAAAGATAGACATTCGAGATTCTTAGTACTCCTATATGTATAAACCAAAGAAAAAAAAACAATCAATTAGCCCTTTGATAATATAAAATCATAAAAGATTCGAGATTCTTAGTACTCCTATATATATAAACCAAAGAAAAAAAACAATCAATTAGCCCTTTGGTAATATAAAATCATAAAAGTGTGGTCCTGATGTACCAGTACCAAAAAACAGCGTGTGCTCCGACTAATTCGCGTCTACGGTTACTCCAAAATTTACAACTAGTACTGGATTCCAACAATGTCAGGACAAGCGTGTCAGACTCAGAGCATGCTGAAGAGATTAGCCGTGGAGATGAGCGCGTTGAGAGCGAGCATCAGGAACGCAATGAAGGAGAGCCACAGGGCGCTGGTGATCTTCCTGTTGAAGGCGTCCGTGCCGAACCTGGACACCCACAGGTCGTTGCGCGACGCGGCCGCCGACGACGCCGACATGAGGAGATACGCCAGAGCCTGCACAGCACGGCACCACGTCGTCGGTCGAAGCACCAACGGTTCAGTTCTTGCACATGACACACGAGCAGTTTCAGTTCAGGAATATTTAAATATGCGATCGATGTACTTGCCTGGTCCAGGAACAGGCTGCAGTAGTAGCTTGACATGCTCCGGAATATAAACCTTGGTGAGATCAGGCGGCGGATTTCGCCGAATGATTGCGCGATCGAGTAGGCGCAGACGATCACGTTCACCGCGACGGCGTACCTGCCATACATTCGCCAAATAGATGGATTTTTCGTTATTTATTTTGAAATTTCGTTTCAAAAAATATTTGTTTTAAAATGTTCTTGTAACAACTCCCGTAGCCGTCAGGAACCGGACACGTCCGAAGGAAATGTGCCAAAAGGAGCCGAGACGAAACGCGTGTTCAAGGGCGATCACTGACCTGTACTGCAGGTGGTGGGCGTAGTAGTCGCCGGCCCATCCGGACGTGCGGGCGCTGGCGATCACCGAGAAGGCCGCGAGGCTGAGCACCGCCGTGGCCAGGCGCAGCGTCACCGACAGCTCCCTCCGCTCGCCGACCGCGACCGCGGCCGCCACATCGGGGGGCACGGATCCCTCGTTCTCCGCCGCCACCGCCGCGTGCTGCTCCTGGTGGCGCTGCTGCTGGTGCTGGTGGTAGTGATCGGGCCGCTGCGCCTTGCCGCCGAGGTGCAGCGGCGACGTGACGGCCTCCTCGACCGGGTCGAAGTGCACCGCGATCGCAGCCGTGGTGGCGGCCGGCGCCGGCGACGACAGCGACAGCTGCCGCTTCGTCTCTGCCGCGCGCCTGGGCGTGCTCTGGCCGCTCCTGTTGTTGTTGCCGCTGCTGCTGTTGACCACGGGCGCGGCCGCGGGAGTCAGCGGCGACGGCGGCGTCGGCGAGGGCGACGGAGAAGGGGAGGAGTTGGTGGTGGCGAGCGACCTCTGCGACGACGGCGACCGGGCGAGGTCCTTCGTCGCCAGGCGGAGCGGCTCGCGTCCCGGCGCCGCCGCCGCGGCCTTATTAGCGCCCCCTTCTTCTTCTCCCTGCCCGTTTTGCCCGGCGCGGGGGCTGGGGCTGGGCGGCGGCAGGAGGCGCGGCGCGGCGAGGCGCATGGGCGAGAGCTGCGGGCTCTTGGGAGGCGCCGGCGTGTGGTACTCGTCCCCCGGCTGTGACGATGAGGGCGACGGCGGCGGGGGCATCTCCACAGGCGGAGGGGGAATGGGCACGGGCGGCGGCGCCCTCTCCGGCGCCGGCGTCCGTGGGGTGGACGCCATGGTGTGTGTGACGAACCGCTGCCGCTGCGCTGCCGCTGCCGCTGCCGCGCGTGGCGGAAGGATGGAAGGAAGGGGGATCGGGGAGGAGAGGAGTTGCCGGGTTATGTAGTGTGGGAGGTTACGTGTAGCTTTCCCTGTTTTATGCGCTTCTTTCCTTTCGTTTCGTTTCCTCGTCGCATTTTGCTTGCAAGTTGCAACTCTCCATCATCTGTTTTGCTGCCTCTACGCAGAGCACAGTGGCAACTCCGGTCCATGAGTCCAAGCACAGCGGCTGCTACAGATTTGTCATCAGAGGGCTAAACTCGTTACGAATTCACGATGATTCCGCTTTCGTTGATTTGGTTTGGCGGTAAAAATGGCGTTCGTTTCGCATGGATTGTTCGAAATTCGAAAACGAGGAGAGTGCCACGCCAGACCGAAGAAGACGCTCTGGCCTCTGGCGGTTTCCGTTTCCTGATCCTGGGCTCGTCCTGCAAGGTGACACGCATAGATCCAGACACGTAAAGCGTGCGATGCACGTCAATCACAAACGTTGGCCGCGCGACATCATGTCATGCCTGGGCTGGCATGGCACCTGCAAATCATCTCGTGATGCAATCCTAAAATAATTGCTGGCGTCCACGTCACCGGTAGGCGACTGGGAACCGTCTCCTTCGCTTGACGGGCAGAAATGGGGCAGTCAGCATTTCATACTCTTCAATTTGATCCGCTTGTTTTGTTTGCACAACTTGGAAAGGAGTAGGAGTAGGAGCAGAGGTCCGAAGACTCGTCTAGAAATGCAGGCGCCAGACCACACCATGCGTGATGATTATTCGATGATCATGTCATGTGGGCTTAATCCAACCACGTAATCAACAATGATGCTTGTCGATCGATGTCCTTTGCTGGCTTGACATCTACGTTCTGGATTCCGATAACAATCTTTCCCTCTTACTATTACAGAATCCACTGGAAGAACATATTATCTGCAGAAACAGCATATACGAAGGAATAGGAAGCACATATAGGTACATGCCTCGCATAAGATTTTGAGAGGGCCATGAAAAGGATGGTCTGCATTAAATTTAGGCACAAGAAAAGAATTGCTTCAAAATGGAACCTGACAACAGAACGTCGCAACGCATTTTGGTGGCGACTGGCAGGCAGCGCATATTCCCGTTACTGATGTCAGTTAATCAGTTTAGAACGCGAGAAGTTGCCATGATTTTTTTAAGAGCTCGTTTTACGCCTCAACAACTGCTCATCAAACGGGCCTAAAACTTGCCATAACAGCGGCGTGTATATATGTATACGTTCCAGACTTGACCTAGACTTATCCCTCACCAAACACGATTACACACGATAAAGACCGAAAGCATCGATCACTCACAGGCTGCAGAATGGCCATCCGCTCATGCAATCAGGCAGTGCTGCTGTGGAACGTGGAATATCCGGGCCGGGCCTCCTCCCTAAAGCAAGGCGCAACCGTGTAGCGTGTCTACGTGTTCTGCGGCAGATCAGTGCTAAAGACGCCCATAATGCGCAGCGTGATGGACTTGCTTTTGGAAAAGATAAGAGAAACTTTGATCCAGTGGCGTCTTGTGCTAGATTTTTCCGCTTTTTCTTTCCACCATTTGGGGTGGGGTGATCAGGTGTGTAGGTGGCTAGGTGCCATGCACACCTTAATAGTTAAGGTATCTCGCTCAGGCAAGCCAGCCTTGTAGTCCTTCAGATTCTTTTCTCTCATTCCTGATCACCGATAGGTTCATTCCAAACTTTTCGAATCATCACCTAGTAACAACAGAACTCAGCTTTGGCGACTCAGACCGTAGCGACGAGCCATGCAAAAACGCCACTGTCACGCGGTTGCACGATGCAGAGCTTTAAGCCCACTTCAGTCTGGACGACGCTAAAGTTTGGCACGATGTCGAAGTGCCAAGTGAAAGCATGTTATTCTGTTAATGTCTTATACAGCAACGATTTGCAAGATAATACCCATTTCATATATTCTTATCGTTTTAGTTGGATACACCACGCATTAGCAGAAGCAACACCGTGTCATAATGTGCTGCCACATACCCAGGTTCAGATTTGCACGATATTGTAGAATTCCAGGCAATCTTCAGGAGGCGGTAGAACTTACTAAGATTGCACGATCGAACCGTCGTTCCAAGCCAATTACTCCGTGTGTTCGTCAAGCTGCTCAGGACCAGTTTACTGTATGCACTATTTAGCATCACAAGGCGACCTGAAATTTCTCGGGTACACGGAGCAGAGGCAGCTGGTAGTCTCCAGGCTCTCCTAGCTGCCCGCAGGCAGCCATCTGATCATCCCCTCTGCTGAGCCGAACAAAAACAGTGAGGCCACCTTGAATTAAAGCGTTGCGGAACTCAATTATCCTATCGTCTGGCGTGGGCTTGAACTGGGAACCGCCGTGGGGATTGAAAGAGATAAGGTTTATCTTGCATGGGATCCCTTGGACTAGCTCTATAAGCCTCTTGGCATCATCCATACTGCAGGCACAGTAAATCAAACAAAAATATAAGGTTTAGGGTGAAAGCAGGTGCTAGTTAACTGTGATAGCTTCGGGAAAGGTTAATACTGAAAAGGATTCAGGATTCAGTTTGCCTACGGATTAGAAAGGAAAAGAATATTCAATGTTCTAATTTGGCTACTGGGCTAATGATTATAATAACAATATCAACTATGGACTGTCGCTAGTAGGCCTACATGTATGCCTGGACCAAATAGGAAAAGAAAAGTTTTATGAATAATTGAATATAGGGGAGAAAGTTATCTTTTGCAAGGAGATTTATAAGCAACCTATGCTAAGAGATTCATAATATACAAAAACAGTCAGCAAAGACACCAAAGCAGATATCTGACCTGTCGTTCACTCCAGAAAGCATGACATATTCAAATAGCACTATTTGTTTTTTTCTGAGGTTAAGTTGCTCTCTTAAAGTGCCAAGAAGCAAGTTAAGATTGTACTTTCTGTTTATGGGCATTATCCAGTTTCTAACCTGCAAAACAAGTTAGTTTACAAAACAGTGAAATAAAGCAAAAAAAAAAAGTCACATGAAAAGAATAACTACTACCTCATCTGTCGTTGCATTAAGACTGACGGCCAGCGAGCAATTGGATTCCTGGAGGAAGCGTTTTAACTGAGGGACAAGACCACTTGTGGAGACAGTAACCTTGCGAGGGCTAAAATGAAGGCCTTGCTCATCAACCATTATTGCTGAGGCTTTTATTACATTGTCAATATTGTGAAATGGTTCACCCATGTCCTGGACAAATTAGACCATCCATAAACCATCAACATAGCCTTTTGTCCTAAGCAAGTTGGAGTAGACTAGAGATGAAACCCAAAAGAGACGAGAAACAGGGAGACACGTAAAGGGACATAAAGTGTATAAGACAGAAAGAAGTCACGGTTCAGGCACGTTGATTGCCAATCTCCAAGCGCTCTTGTCCATAGCTAAATCCTTGAAGATATTCTACTCCTTAAGGTCTCTCTTAACGGACTCGTCCCAAGTCAGTTTAGGTCGACCTCTACCGCTCTTTACATTATCGGCCCGCTTTAGAACTCCACTACGCACCGGCGCCTCAGAAGGCCTCCGTTGGACATGTCCAAACCATCTCAACCGATGCTGAATCAATTTCTCCTCAATTGGTGCCACCCCAACCCTATCCCGAATATCGTCGTTTCGGACTCTATCCCTCCTTTGTGCCCATTACACCAACGCAACATACGCATTTCTGCTACACTCAATTGCTAGACATGTCGCCTTTTTGTAGGCCAACACTCAGTACCGTATAATATCGCCTGGTGAATCGTCGTCCTATAGAACTTACCTTTCAGCTTCTGAGGCACCATTTTGTCACAGCGGATGCCAGAGGCTTGACGTCATTTCAACCAGCCGGCTGAAATTCTATGCCTAACATCTTCATCAATGTCGCCATCCTTTTGTAGCATCGATCATAAATACCGAAAAGTATCCTTCTTGGCCACCACTTGCACATCAAGGCTAACGTCTCCCTCCTCATGCCTAATCACGCTGAAATCGCATCTCATGTACCCGGTCTTGGTCCTACTAAGTCTGAATCCTTTCGACTTTAACGTGTGCCTCCATAGTTCTAACTTCCTATTAACCCCTGCCCTACTATCATCAACTAGCACCACATCATCAGCAAAGAGCATACACCAGGGGATATCACCTTGTATGTCCCTTGTGACCCATCCATCACCAAAGCAAATAAATAAGGGCTCAAAGCTGACCCCTGATGCAGTCCTATTTTAATTGAAAAGTCGCTGGTGTCGCCATCACATGTTCGAACAAACGTCACCACATCCCTGTACATATCCTTGATGAGGGTAACATACTTAGTGGAGACTTTGTGCTTTTCCAAGGCCCACCACATGACATTTCTCGGTACTTTGTCATATGCTTTCTCGAGGTCAATAAAGACCATATGCAAGTCCTTCTTCTGCCCCCTATATCTCTCCATCAATTGTTGTAATAAGAAAATCGCCTGCATAATTGACCTACCAGGCATGAACCCAAACTGATTTTGGGTCACACTTGTCACTCTCCTTAGGCGATGCTCGATAACCCTCTCCCAGAGCTTCATCGTATGGCTCATCAACTTAATCCCACGGTAGTTAGTACAACTTTGAACATCTCCCTTGTTCTTGAAGATAGGTACTAATATACTTCTTCTCCATTCTTCAGGCATCTTGTTAGACCGAAAAATAAGGTTAAAAAGCTTAGTTAACTATACTATCGCTCTGACGCCTAGGCATCTCCACACCTCAATAGGGATACCATCAGGGCCCATCGCTTTACCTCCATTCATCCTCTTCAAAGCCTCCCCGATCTCTGCCTCTTGAATTCTACTCACAAACAAATTAGACATTGATGAAAAAGTGTACCATCTAATCAACAAAAACATAACTTTTTAAATCTTGTAGGCTACACGATGAGATGTTATTAAGAGCTAACTGCAGCAAGTAAACATAAAAAGATGCCTAAACAACGTATACATGTTGTTGCTATAACTAGACTTTCATTTTTGTTACCACAGTACTCCAAAACCAACATCAGGAAGCCTAACAACTGAACAACAGAATTCAGAAATACTGCTGATAAGGACAAGGGCAACTGATAAGAGATGTAACCATATATATAGGTCAACGCATTCTAAAATGGCACCAAATAACTGAATATGGCATCATGCAAGGACAACATCACAAATTATATGTACTGTTAGAAAAAAATGTGCTATTTGAATCCACAGCAATATGAATTGACTTGAAAGTGGAATTTTAAGATAGACTGTAGACACTAGACAGTTATACAAATTCGTCGATGTCACTTTAGGAAGAAAAGCATATATGGGAACAAAATCAGGATTAAAAAAATGTAAAATAGAAATCGTATGCTGTTGGTTAAACAAGATGCCCAGTTAACCATCGCAACACAGTCAAATCCCTATGTTACTTAAAGCAAACGCTTACCATAAATACAACATTATTAATTGATCCAAATTCATCTGAGAATAGTCTACGAGCAAACACAGCCTGCTCAACAATTTCAGCTGTCGAGAGATGTTTTCTCAAACCCATCCTATATATAAAAAAGGCCAAGCAAGCATAGAATCAGTATTGGCCAAGAGAAGAAAATGCCTTGTAACATAAGTAAACAAACCTTCCAGTGAAGCAAAACTGACAGTTCATCGCACAACCAACTTGACTTGAAACACAGACAGTTGTCCTGCCCCTAGCGCAAGGAATGATAACTGTTTCAATCACTGAACCATCTTCAAGAGAGAACAGTATCTGTAACATCCTGTGTTCAAAAATCAATCATATCCAGTAAATCACTTCACAACATAACAGCAACACTGAAAACTACCTTACGGGTACCATCCGATGCAGTATGAATGTCCTTCACAGTTAATGCCTTGAGATCAGCATGCTCGGTTATCATCTTCCTGAAATCCTTGTTTAAACCTGAAGGATTTTAGAGGTAAATAGGTGGCAACCATTTAACTAACATCAGGACAACACATCAAATGACATACATTGAGAAGAATCATAAGCGCATTTGTAGGTTCTCCAACTGAAAAGCAATAGACCCCATTGGACAATAGAAAATGTTGTAAACTTAGTGAGAGAAACATGCCAAGCAACTAATTCTTACAAGGGTAGAGGTACTTGTAAGGTTATTCAGTTTTCTTACCAGTAAACAAATATACTTGATAGTACAACAACGATATTGTAGATAAGACATGACTTTCTCCTTTCTATGAATGCCAATGAAAATTGACCAATTGGAAAACATGGCATCCTGCTTCTGCAACTGTTAACTAATACCCAAACATGGTTGGGCAGGTGATGTATAACTTGACCTTGTGTATGTATTTCTAAAATATGGTCCTTGTTACTCCCACTGTTCCATAATATAGTTCACTCTAACTTTGTCCTAACTCAAGCTTCTCTAACTTTGATCAGTTAGTAGAAAAAATGTATCAACATCTACAGTATGAAATTAGTTTCAATAAATTGTTCATTAAATATGTCTTGATAGTGACTTTATTTGAACTGGTAGATGTTAATAGTTTTCAGCTAGAGACGTTTGGATTAGGATAAAGCTAAATTGAACTGTAATTTGAAACAGAGGGATTAGTTAATAGCATATACTAATACTAAATAGATGATTCCACTTGACACGGTCAAAATTTACCAGCCAGCTCGTCGTAACAATGAGCCCAAACGTTGTTCCCGTACAGGCATTTCCACAGCATCATGGCCTGGCCTGGCCGAAACCCCTGCACCTGCACCCAATTCTGAAAGAAACACGCACTAAATCATCTCACGCGTGCACGTACCACAAGTCCACAACCAACGAACTACTTAAAACCCACACGTGTCTTGAGCCAAAGCCCTTACCTCGAGTTCCGAGTAGTCCATCCCCTTGAGCATGGCCTTGGAGCCGGCCTCGCAGCGGGCAGCGGCAGCGGGGCGGCGAAGGGCGGAGAAGAGGCGGCGCTGCGAGGCGCAGAGGAAGGAGGCGCTCCGGCTCCACCGGAGGAGAGGCAGGACCTGCGCCTGCGCCTGCGCCGGCGCCGCCATGGCGTTCTGGTTGGTACGGTCTCGGGAGTTTACGGTCTCTCGCTGGCTGGGGACTTTGCGAATTTTCTGGCTACCAAGCCTGCCGACTGCCGATGGATAGACAAGGGCTGGGCTACTTTTCGTTCTGGGCTGTTCCACGGAAAGGGGGCCCGAATGCACATATACGCGGACGCCGGACAAAGCCGATCTCAAGTTCCATTTCCCTCACCAGTCATATGAAATATAAGCTTTGAACTTTAAAATCGTTTATTTTACACCAAACCATTTTTAAAAATAATTTTAATCTATCTACGTGGTGCCCCCATTAGACGTCATATATAAAAATAAGATTTAAAATTTTAAAAATCATTTATTTTTTCACCCTAAACAATTTATACAAAAAGATTTTACCTATGTGGTGTCCCATTAGCCGCCCCATATGGCGCGACGTCTGTGATAAAAATAGTAAACTAGATTGTGTTGACAGTTCAAGAAGTCAAATAGATTATTAAAATAAGTTATACATATTTTTAAGAAATTTCTAGTTTTTTACTTAAAAATATGCAATTAGAATCCTAAATTTTAGTTTAATCTTATATAAAACCATAACAAATTTGTTTTAATTTGAAAAATATGAAACTAGTTTTAATCCTTACTAAACCACTTTATACCATATATACTTTCCCTCTAATATTTTATACATAACTTACAATTTGTAGTCCAGTGTGCACTATAAGTGTAATTGGTTGCCCCCGTTAGTTTAGGGAAGTGAATAGCCTAAATTAAAATCTATATATACTATAAAGACAAACCCCACTAAGCTAATTATCTTAAATCTCCTTGCGCCACGTCATTCACTTATCCTTTACAATTAACACAAACCCTACTAATATATTATCTTGAACCTCCTTGCGCCACGCCATCCACTTATCTCTTTCAATTAACACCGTCTGATCATGTGCATGCATGCGTAGCAGTAGTTCGTCTTCCAAATTCATGCACGCAATATAGTAGTAAATATATTTAGTTGTCCACATTAGAATGCTAAAATATAGATTCCTCCTTCATATCCGCGGCAACGCGCAGGGATCCCCCTAGTTCTACAAACTCATAAACACCAGGCAAAAGGTTAGATAGAAAGGAGGCCTTAATAAATTTAATCTACTAGTGCTTTGCAAGCCTAGGGTGATCAACAGACTACATAATTCTAGTCACAAAGATATGAACTAAGCTATGTCACTAGTTTTTTTTACAAAAACACTCAAAAAGAGTGTTCCATATATGGTATATCTCAAGAAAAACAAAGGCTAATACAAAGCGGTGAACAAAAAACACAAAATGACCTGTAAAAAAAAGTACATCAAAGACCAAATCAGTCGTCTTATTCTTTAGGACGTCCACTGTCTGCTAGAGCTTGAAGATCGCACTGTAAAGATAGCAAAGAAAAGAGCCACTTATAAACACCCTCGCCAACACATGGGATTCGAAGACCGCAAAATCCACTCGCCATTGACAACGAGATCTAAAATTGAATAGACTAGCTTGGTTTTCTTCCTAGGATAACAAGTCCTTATATCTCTACTCTATGAATTTGAACAAGGTAAAACGCAAGAGCAGAGTGGTCAAGTGAGATACTACACACAAGGGTTGACACAAAGATAAATTATCATGGTTCGATGACTTGTTGGTCATCTATGTCCACATTTGAAAGGTCTTAATTGGCTAGAGGGGGGTGAATAGTCTAATTTAAAATTTACAAAACACTAGACAAACTTGCTAGATAACTAATTGGCTATAAAGCTTTTTACACTAACTCTAACAAGTGTTGTAAGCCACCTATCCAAATAATTCTAATTGTTATAATTTCTAAGTCAATCAATGGCTAAGTCACTACGAGTTCTCACTAAAGAGCTCAACTAAATGAGAAACTACACTAGCAAAGGTAAGCAAGCTCTCAAAACTAATTACACTAAATAGCTTGTTACAACTAGTTTGCGGGAATATAAATAAGAGAGATGCGATCTTTATACCGCCGCGTCGAGGAATAAACCAATCACAATAGGTGAAGACCAATCATCGGGAGAAATTCAAAGAATCAATCACAATGGAGACACATAATTTTTCTCCCGAGGTTCATGTGCTTTCCGGCACGTTAGTCCCCGTTGTGTCGATCAACACTTGGTGGTTCGGTAGCTAAGAGGTGTTGCACGAACCTCGTCCACACGTTGTACATCGTAAGAACCTACCCACAAGTGAGGTAACTCAATGACACGAGTAATTCATTAAAGTTACCTTTCGGCTCTCCGTCGGGGAAGGTACAAGACCCCTTACAATCACCGGAGCCGGCCACGAACAATCACCAACATGTGTCGATGCTTCTCCGCTGCTCCAAGCCGTCTAGGTGGTTGCAACCACCAAGAGTAACAATAACTCCGCAGCCACAACGATCCCCAAGTGCCACTAGATGCAATCACTCAAGCAAATGCACTTGAAATCACTCCTAATCTCACTTTGATGATGAATCAATGGTGGAGATGAGTGGGAGGTGTTTGGTTAGGCTCACAAGGATGTCAGGTATGTCAAAGTGCCAAGAGAGATAGCTTGGAGTCGGCCACTACGTATTTATAGAGCCTCTAAATAAATAGAGTCGTTAGGGTCATGAAGGGGTTCACCACGACCTAACCAGACGTGCCGATCAGGCTGGTCGGACGCAGCCCTAGCGTTCGGTCCCTGCCGTCCAAACGCACCGATGCCTGCCGTGTCCGCATTCAAATTTGGTACGTTGATCTTGAACGGTCACGAAATAGTTAGCGCCGCTGTCAAACGTCGACCGAACGCACTCCTCCGATTGACCTGACGCTGAACCGCGTGGAGTCAGATTGTTTCCAAAGACAATTTATAGCACGAAAACGCGTCCGGTCAGGGTTGACCTGACACGCCCGACATCCGGTCAGCTCACTCTTTCTCTGCTCTCACACCACGTCATCAGCACCGGTCGATGAATAGTGAACGCGCCGCATCCGGTCCGCAGCGACTGCTAGCCCTCAGAAAGTGACCGAACGAGCCGAAGCCAGCGTCCAGTCATGCCTTGCTGCTCTCGGCCAGCCGCGCTGCCTCGACTAAAATTGACCGGACACGCCGGGGTGAGTCCGGTCACCCCGCGGCTAGCGTCCGGTCGCGCATCTTCTCCTCTTTTTCTTTTTCTAAGTATGCGACTGCTTTACCCTTGCTTCTAAGTTTCTAACCACAAAGTGTAGAACTTGCGTACACGTGTGTTAGCATTTTTCAAAGCATTTTACAGGGGTCACAAGTTCGCACACTAGGTTCCTAAATGCAATGCATGAAACATGTCACCTAGTGGCACTCGATAAACCGTTTAGCCAAAGATTTCCCCTCTTTATAGTATGGCTATCGATCATAAGTCACTCACACCCTCTATGATGTCTTGAGTGCAAAAGAAAAATAGTCCTATCAAGTATACCTTTGCCTTGAGCCTATTTTTATTTTTCTCTTTCTTCTTTTCCAAGCTGAGCACTTGATTATCTCTTGGTCATCACCATGTACCATGATCATCTTCTTAGCTCCATCACTTGGATTATACCAACCTAACTCATGATCACACTAAATGATATAGGTTAGTACTAAGGTTTTATCAATTAGCAAAAACCAAACTAGGGCTTTCAACATTGAGTTAAGCCCAAGGATTGTTGCTCCTCTATCAAGTCAACAAACCCACAAAGTTTGGCTCTGACATGAGGACTTGATCTTAAGCTAGCTCGATCACAAAGTGTTATCTAAGCGTGACCCCTTTTCACTAGAGTGGTTATTTGCTTCCTCTAGCGGGGATGAACCCAATAGCCCCTCAAAAATCACCTCCGGAGTACCTCACAATCTTTAATTAAGTGTTTCAATGTAGTCGTGCTGCACCAAGCCATAGAGGTGGAGGCAACCACCAAGAGTAACAAATAAACCACGCAACCAACACGATCTCTAATTGCCACTCCAATTAACAACTAGTTTTCATCTAGTCCAGATGTTCCATACCTTCACATACATAACAACTAGTTCGTGGGTATGAAGTTCCAGGAACGATGAACATGTTCTATTTTGAAAGCGTATCTTGAGGCAACACTTGTTGAATTGTAGATTGATATATTTTTCATATAGTGCCTATACGATATTTACACAAATAAACATAGCGTAGAATCTAAGTGCATGATGAGAACCTGCCTTCACTTCATACCTTTGGTCTGAATTGTGAGCTGTGTTTGGAACGATCGTTTCTCATTTGGAAACGAAGTTCTCCAAACGTGAAACATGACCGTATTCCACATTATAAGAATCAGAGTCACTTCTCACTTGCCTAGTTAGACTCCTAATAACTTGGTTGCTTGGGATTAGACTTAGAATTTATTTAGATACACATGGCTAGTTACTAATTGGAGCTAAAAACTAGTCCAAATTAATTGTGGTTGACTAGTTAATTGGCTAGTTAAAAATTTAGCTAAAAAATAGTCTATCTATTAGTCTTTCCCTTTAGGGGTGTTTAGTTTGAGGAGTTAAATTTTAACAAACACTGTAGCACTTTCGTCTTATTTGATAAAAAGTTTCCAATTTAGGACTAATTAGGCTTAATAGATTCGTCTCGTAAATTACTCCTAATCTGTACTGACATGCTTGCAATTAGTCTATATTTAGTACTCCATGTATTTAAGAAAACATTGATGTGATGTGAGTTAAACTTTAATAACTTGAAACCAAACAGGCCCTTAGATATGCTAAAGTTATTTTGATCAGTGGCGGACCTAGCACTAGGGCCACTGGGGTTGTGGCCCTAGTCTTAGCCCTTAATTACAGTGGACAAAATACTATTTTTTCTATAGCCAAGCACAAATAGCAATAATCTCTAATGTAATGGCCCTAGTCTTCCGTGAATCCTGGGTCCGCTCCTGATTTTGATCTAGGTAGCAATCAACCTTTATATCTAAATATGCCTTTAATCGGCATAGCGAGCATTCTCAGGTCTTATTCGTATATAGTTGGATTCGCATCAGTCCACGCGTAAGCTCTCGGTCTGATTTTAAATATGCCCGGTGTACACAGAAACCTCCTGACGGCCCCTGGCGGAGCCCGCAACCGCAACACGAGTCCTGGGCTCCTGGGCTCCTGGCCTCCTGCCGTCACTTGCCTTCCCGTACCCCGTGCCTACTTCGGCAACCCGCTGTCCCATGCGCTCACATGGAGACTCCCGCACGAACTCGAACCACCTCCGCCTCGCCACCTCTTCCTCTTCCCCAGTAGCCGCCGCCGCCACCCACTGCAGCAGCCAAACCACGTGAGGCCTTCCACGCCGCTCAACCCCCACAGCATCCACTGCCACCGCCGCTCACCTCCCCGGCGCTCCCGGCTCCAACTACTGCAAGCATGAGGCAGCCGACCAGCGCCGGCGGCGACGCTGGGTTCGTGCGCGCCGACCAGATCGACCTCAAGAGCCTGGACGAGCAGCTCGAGCGCCACCTCGGACGCCCGGCGGAGCGGGGAGTCGGCCCAGCCTCCGGGACGGGGAGCCGCCGCGGCGAGTCCGCGAGGCTGGGCCCGGAGGAGCTGACGCCGCTGCGGCGGTGCCGTGAGGACTGGGAGGTCGACCCCGCCAAGCTCGTCATCAAGGGCGTCATCGCGCGCGGCACCTTTGGCACCGTCCACCGCGGCGTCTACGACGGCCAGGACGTCGCCGGTATTGTCCGAGCATCCACACTACTTACTTTTTGCACAGCTAACGCTTACGCGTGCGATAGCCATGATGAGCCAATTTTCATTGTCCATGAACTGTTCGACGAAATAGCCACGCTAGTTATCTTTGGCTTCTTCTTCCGTGCGCTATAATTTGGTTCCAAATCTGATCGATTCCGCCTACGCAAGTCCTTACGAAACATTGATGCATGCTTCATTTTTCTGTTCCCTGCTTAGAGTAGTGAGCAGAATTGATCGTTAGATAGCAATGCCATTTGCTATAGGTGGTTGTTCTAGATGGTTTGGCGAGTTGTTTTCGCCTGTCATGTCATCTGTGCTTTTCCTTGTCAGCAAATTGCTAAAGTTGATACCTCTGCTTTTCTTGGTTCCTTGGTGTATTCCGTGACTTCTGTTAGATAGGTCCCCTTATAGCTTTTTGGTGTGTAACCCCCTCATGTGATCCGAGCCAACCAACAGTTAAAGTTTTCCGTAGGCATGATCCATGTGTTCATCTTATGATGAGCCCCTAGAAGTCAGGAGGCTAAAGAATAAAGCTGCCGATTTTTCAGGCGAAAAGTCGCAACATGCCATTGGTGTTGCACTTTTCAGGGGACTAGGGAAATTGGAAAGCATCTGAACCAGGTCAATGTTTCAAAAAAGATAATAAATACACTGAAGTTTGCAGCCAGAAATTTAAATTAACATTTTGGCATTGTCCCGCTAAAGCAAATCACATGACTCATGAAAAGCAGATGCAATTTGTATGTCCAGAACTTTATCGCCCTTTGCATGCTGCCCTCTCAATATGTTTGTTCACCATCTAGTCGATTCATTTATATTCTTAAAGTGTGATTAGAATGTTATATCAAATGTGTCTTAGGCATTCATAAGCTCACTGAAGTTGTTGATTGGCTTGCTTTGCAAGTATTCGCTACTTTGGCTGTGTGATGATACCAGTTCCCTCACTGTCCTCCATAAAGTACCTCTCAGCTGTCACACTTTACTTCCCTGTGTGTTTCATGATCATGCTAGACCCTTAATAAGTGTCTCGCTGTTCCATTTTAGACACCATGCTTAATAGGATTATAAGTTTGAACCTTTACAGATTGTTGTTTGACATGCACAACAAAGTGCATCCTATTCGTCAAGAATGTGCTACTTTTGATCCCCATCACACTAACCTACACTTTTGAGATTTAGAATGTGCTTTGTCCAATCTTTGGCAGTCATGCTGTAATTCATAAATTATTACAGATATGGAGTAAAATGCACGTTCAGCATGAGAAATTTTATGTTTACCATCATAACTTCCATTTTTTGACACTGATTGTCAAATGTTACCATTTTCTAGTAAAATTGCTTGACTGGGGCGAGGATGGTCATAGATCAGAACAAGAAATTGCTGCACTAAGAGCAGCATTTGCACAGGAGGTCTCTGTGTGGCATAAGCTTGACCATCCAAACGTTACTAAGGTAATCATTGCCTGAAGAAGCCCTTTTCCTCCCCCTTCTAATTTCTTAGGTTAAGTACTTTGCTGATATAAGACACTTCTTCAGTTATTGTTTATCTTTGTTTCATAGGACAAAGTCTAGAATTGTTGTCTGATATTATTAGTCTCAACCCTATGGTTAAACTTGGTTACTAGCACGTGATGTATCTATTTCAACGTACCGGAATATGTGTCCAATCATCCATATGCTGTTGGTCTTCACATTGTTCCCCATGTCTGGGTATCTGACAGCATAGTGAGGGGCATATGCAGCACTAGTGCACTACTGCACTACCATCTCTCTTGATGCTTCAGTGTGTCCTAATTTGTTCCAAAGCATGCAATATATCCCAAAGTTAGTCTTGTAAGTTGTAACCACTGGTAATGGACACTAAAACCTTTCTTTTACCATTTGATACATGAAAAAAAATTAAGAACAATAGAAATTTGGAGGTTTTCTGCCATTGATTTAGTTGCTTATGCTATGTTAATTGATTTCGACGTGATAGCAAATTTACCTAGAAATATGTAGGAGCTTTTTTTTTACATCTTTAAATTTCAATATAGATTATCAACTACTATTATTACCTGTTCTTGTTTCTTGTTGCTGAATATTGATGTCTTTCCAAGCGCAACTAGCTATCCTAACAACAACTTGAACTTTTACCTGACAGTTTATTGGGGCTATAATGGGTGCAAGAGATTTAAATATACAAACGGAACATGGACATCTTGGCATGCCAAGTAATATTTGCTGCGTTGTTGTTGAGTACCTTCCCGGAGGTGCACTGAAAAATTTTCTGATAAAGAACAGGAGAAGGAAGCTTGCCTTTAAAGTTGTGGTCCAAATAGCTCTTGACCTTGCCAGGGGGTAAGAAATTGATTGCTTTTCTTTCTTGATCTTTGCCTGAAACTTAGTTGTTATTTGTCTTCACTCTTTAGTCTTGGAAGATATAATTATGATATGTGTTGTTTCAATAGATTATGCTATCTCCACTCAAAGAAGATAGTGCATCGTGATGTCAAGACTGAAAATATGCTTCTGGACAAAACGAGAACTGTGAAAATTGCTGATTTTGGTGTTGCTCGAGTTGAGGCTTCAAATCCTAGCGATATGACAGGTGAAACAGGGACACTTGGTTACATGGCTCCTGAGGTATTTGATTTTAACTGTCTGTTCCTAACTCTAAAAATATCGATAGGTATTTGCACGGAAACTACCTAACTATAAGCAGAAACATGCCTGCATCGTACAGCAAAAGTATCTTAAAGACCACGCAGATTGTGTGGCCTCTAATCTCTTCAGTAGTTTGGTCAACGATAAGCAGGAAACATGCCTGCATCATACAGCAAAAGTATCTTAAAGACCACATCAGATTGCATGGCTTCTAATCTCTTCAGTAGTTTGGTCAACGATTTCGTTATTTTCTTCCCGAAGCTACTTTATCCATTGTTTCCACCTATGTATCATCTGCAAGGCAGCAGGATTTTCCCATTGATTTGAAATTCGGGTTCCTTTCTCTGCACTTGCATTTTTATTTCCTGTTTCTTGAAAGAGTGTACTTGTGGCTTACAAAATTATATTGGCATATGCACGCAGGTTCTCAATGGCCATGCTTACAACAGGAAGTGTGACGTGTACAGCTTTGGGATCTGCCTGTGGGAGATATACTGCTGTGACATGCCGTACCCCGATCTTAGCTTTTCTGAAGTCACCTCTGCCGTCGTTCGCCAGGTGAAAATAAGACATGCCTCTGTCCCGTTCCTTGCTGCCATGTTGTCACTGAAAGCCTGAGCTGAAATGAAACTTTTCCACAGAACCTGAGGCCTGAGATACCGCGCTGCTGCCCGAGCTCGCTAGCGAACGTGATGAAGCGATGCTGGGACGCGAACCCGGACAAGCGCCCCGAGATGGCGGAGGTGGTGTCCATGCTGGAGGCGATCGACACGTCCAAGGGTGGTGGCATGATCCCCAAGGACCAGACGCAGGGCTGCCTCTCGTGCTTCCGCCGGTACCGAGGCCCCTAACGCAGGGCTGCTTATATATACAGTTATACCCGGTGAATGGTCTCTACAACTGGGTTTAGTCTAATCGCAGAACTGGGTATAATGGAGAGGCTTCTCATTGCTTGTCATGGGTGTAAATGGATGGGGTGGTTGACGGTTGATGTCCTTGTATGCTTGCTTCGAGTTCTAATGCTTTGCTGTAAGGTTAAGGTCAGGTGTAGAGAGCGTTGCTGTGGCCGTTTGTTGCTCACATCGTTAATTTCATGGCCGTGACGTGACGCAGGGTTATGTACTGTTGGATTAACCATCTCTTTTACATAATGTTAATTATTAAATAATACATGAATCATCATGAGGATATCCGATTTTGGAGCGAAGGTAAATTTTTGCTGTTATATTGTCTGTGAAATGGGAATATGAATCTTACAGTAGTCTGTATCAGTCGTACGGACGGTCGGATGATCGCAAGAGGTACTGCTTGCAAGGACGGGCGTCCGATCCGATCCCACCTCGCCTCTCGCGCTCCTGGCTGCCTACCCGCGTGTCCGCCTGTTCCCCGGAAGCAAGGAGAGGCGCAGAGTAAAACAGGGAGGCCGAAGCCGCCGCCGCACACCGCCGTTGATCTCTAACCTTTCCGATCCAGAGCCTAGCCCTCCGCCGTCTACCGGAGCTCTCCCCGATGGCGGTGAGCTCGCGGTTTCCCTTCCAACCCGCGGCGCGCGGCCTCCTGCGCCGCACCCCGCCGCGCATCCTCCCCGTCGAACGCACGCCGCGCCGCCTCGCCCTGGTCGTCCCCGCCGTCTGCGGGGGGCCTGGACCGGGCGGATCGCCCGTTCCCAGGCGGCCGCCACCGCCGGCGGACGCCGCGACCGTGGCGCCGACCTCGGCGCCGTCGTCGGCCGCCTCGGCCATCGATTTCCTCACCCTCTGTCATCGCCTCAAGGTACAAGATACTAATCGGGGCTCGTCCTCATCAGTCTCCCCCCCTGATATGTCGCTGCTTTATATCAATATATTGGTGTTTCTATAACTCGTAGGATCAGACCGGAGATGCTCACAATATTTGTAAGAAATTCTAAAATGCACAGAGAAAGTAAAAGTAGCTGCACTGCCCTATGCATGTGCAATGATTTGGATCAATTCGTTCATGCCCCTCTTTTTTTTTATGCTTAGGTCCATCATGTCACATGATTCTGGTGCTTATTCCTTTTGTTTATTCTGCAGACCACCAAAAGGAAAGGATGGATAAACCATAGCATCAAGGGCCCCGAGTCTATTGCTGATCACATGTACCGAATGGCCTTGATGGCTCTGATTGCTGGTGATCTGCCTGCTGTCGATCGAGAAAGGTCTCGATCCATCTCTTCAAATTATTGTTTTGTCTTTCTTGTTTCGTTATGCTCTAGCCTTTGTCATATCTCAGTTTTCTATACGTGGTGTTGACGATCATGTTTTAAACAGGTGTATCAAAATTGCTATTGTGCATGACATTGCTGAAGGTAGGTCATGTGCGCCATGCAATACACAAACTGTTGGTGTGTTGTATGTTCAATGCACTTATCTGATCACGAAAACTACACTTCACCTGCCAATACTTTATTAGCCTAAATGCCTAATTCATCCACAAAGCCCACCTTCTGTAAATTACTCGATCAAATATTCAAAATTCTTTGTTTAACAGCTATTGTTGGTGACATTACCCCATCGGATGGTATACCTAAGGCTGAAAAAAGCCGGCGTGAACAAGCAGCTCTAGATGAAATATGTGAAGTTCTTGGTGGTGGACCAATTGGTGGGTGCACATTTTTTTATGTTAAAACTTCCAACACGAAAAGACTAACTATTTATCTATAATATTTTTGTTTTGCAGCTGATGAGATTAAAGAGCTGTGGGAAGAATATGAAAACAATTCTTCTATTGAAGCCAATCTTGTAAAAGATTTTGATAAAGTAAGAAGGCAGTTGTTTTTCTAATTGCCCTTTCATTATTGTCATCTGACTCTCTCCACTGTGTGATATTAATTTTCATCATGATTCATGACTGCTAGCTGTAGCAATGTTACCAGATCTGTCAGATTTACCAACCTTGGTAGATTATGAACTTTTAGAGCAAGTTCATCACAAGTACTTGCTCTTAGTTTGTTTTGGTGATTGATGAGTTGCTTGCATGTTTGTATGACGTGACATAATAGACTTCTTATTCTTCATGGCCTTATTTACCAAGTTGCAACTTGTGTAATTTGTTAGTCTTAATTCCAAAGAATGCTAGTAAAGCTACTTTGAGGTTTCTTCCTCATATGCCATAATTTTTATTCTTCAAAGCATGCAAATTAGTTCTTTGTTACATGATGGATATTTTGTGTATATTTTTTTATGTTTAGCAATACAATTACTTTCATGCATTTTCATTTGTTTTTTTCTTCCTTATTATCATCTGTTTGGTGTGTTGTGTTTTACATTTCGCCTTTTTTCAGGTGGAAATGATTCTTCAAGCATTGGAATATGAGAAAGGTAATAACTACTTTGTAATGGCAAATTTGTGTACACTCAAAACATAAGCCACCTTTCATTGTCCTTAACTATAGTTGGCGTTGCCATATATTCAGTTAAAGTATTCCTGTTGAATGTTGTGAACACTCCAAGGGAGTAAACTGCCTTGTTGATATGAAATGATTTGCTCCTAGTATGAAGTATGGATAATAGATTATCTTGTTTTTTTTTGTGATGTTATTCTTGATAAATCATTATGATTTATGAGGTTATGCAAAACACATGTAAGGACCTGGCTTGTTGAACTAGCGTCACAGCTTAGAATTGTGAGTATTGATTGCATTATAAGGTGTAATATAACCAAACTAATTACACTTTGTTACCAAACTCTTCACTTCAAAATTGAAAGACTTCACAATAAATGACTCTTGTCATGTGTTTCCCTTTTACTCATCTTGTAAGACTAGCTTAATGCATTTATCCTTCTAACTTGATGCATCTCGAAATTTACAGAACATGGCAAAGTGCTAGATGAGTTCTTTCTCTCCACTGCTGGTAATTTGATCCATCTCTGTTTCCTAACTCACTATATCCAAAGTAGCGTTCGTTTCCAGCTGTCCCCTCTTCACCAAACATTTGCTTAACATGTGTTTCAGGCAAGTTCCAGACAGAGATCGGTAAGAGCTGGGCTGCTGAAGTAAACGCGAGGAGAAAGGAGGGATGCGGAAAGCAGAAGTAGGAGCCTTCACCAAACTTCCACAGAAACATGTTGTGATGTGAGGGGTGGTGTGGCCAACTAGGGACTGACAAGTTTAAGCAGGCCTGGAGTCGCAATCTCCATAAGCCAACTTCAACAGTGGCAGTTCACCAATTGCCACGGCTGTTCCGCCTTCCTAAGGAATAACGGGAGGGTCATGGAGTGAACACTAGATTTTAGTTTGGTTAGCTGAAAGGTTCGAAGTTGCTCGAAGACCAAGGGGTAGGTAAAGCTGTAGTGTTTCGTTGTAGCCTGGGATCCAGCGAGGGATAAGATACTTTTTCTTTTTTTGGTTCAACCCCGTGAATAATGAAAGGGCGATGGTGTTTGCCCTTCTCATCTTCCCTGCCCATTTTTATTTTGGGAGAAATCTCTGCCCACAGTTAACTTATTTGAACATCGCAATTAGTCTATTTTTGTATAGGCCTGCGCTGCGGTATTCTCAATTTCTGATGGGAGGTTTTCAGCTGCCATGCCCTAGGGATTATGATTTTAAATTTTGGCTTTCTTTTATAAGCTAAAAGTTTAATGATAAAATGGGCATAACTAAAATTCTAATAACCAGCTCTTTTGGTCATGACAATAAATTTTGCGGGACTGACCAAGGGGAGTCACTCCAGGGAGCTTGGCATTTTGTCCAAAATTATAAGTTGTTTTGTTTTTTTTAGATACATATATTTTACATGTACCTAGAACATTATATAGACAACTTTGTATATAGATACATATATTTTACATGTACCTAGAACATAGTATCTAGAAAAATCAGAATGATTTATAATTTGAGGGAGTGCAAATTTGAGTAATTTCAGTCTGTTTGGAGCGACAAAAAAGGCTACTTGAATATTTGAGTTATACACGTGTCATTATTGACGTTTTAGATGAAAAAGCTAAAATAAAAAAAAGTATTCTTCCCTAGGTTCCCTTTGCGTGCCAGCATCATAGTCCACGCTTAGAGCATCTCCAAGAGTTTGGCATATACTCCCTCTGTCCCTATTTATTTGTCGTTATTGGTGTTCGTGCCACAAGTTTGACTCGATTTATAAAAAATACGTGCAACATTTGTATATTTAAATAAATTTATTAAAAAACTAGATTCAAATATCTTTTCAATGATACTAATTATGTAACATAAATATTAATATATTTTAATATATATTTAATCAAAGTTGTTTCTTGGGAAGTGCAAACGACAGATATTTAGGGACGGAGGAAGTAGGTTTGGCATCCTAAAACTTTTGGCAAAATAAGAAAAATACTTCTCCAATAGTTTGATATCTGGGTTTGGCATCTTTGCCAAGTTGGCAAATCTCGGTCGATTGCGCGCATATATGCGGGCGGTTTAGCGGGGGCTCTTCGTTCGCTTAACGGAGCTCTTCATTCGTTTAGCGGGTCTTTTCATTTCGTTAGTGGGTTTTGGGGTTTTTGAAAATAAAATTTGCCAAACTGTTGAAGATGAGATCTTTTTTTCCTCCCCATATTATTTTGGGAGTTGGCAAACAACGAGATTTGAGAAACAAAATTTGCCAAACTGTTGTTGGAGATGCTCTTAGCTTGCTATGTTGCTACGTTAGAATGTGCTAGATTAGCAAAAATAGCTCCAATGTTTGATAAGTTTCTAAACTTCAAAAGAGGGTCCATCGAGAATAAAGTATTATCTCTCTCTAACTTTCGCAACCATCCTCTCTCTCTAAAGGAAATTGTTTGTTTAATGTTGGTACCAATGTTGTTTGAGCGAGTCTCCAGTATCATTGGTTCCAGTTTACAGTCTCAGCAGTCGCTTGGCTTCCTTCTCAGATGTTACTCTCCAACGGCTAAGACTTGCGAGGAGTCAAGCGAGGTATTCGGTGTGTTGTTGAGAAGGAAGCCGATGAGGTCTTACGGCCTTTCGGGGTCCAGAATTGATCTTGCCTAATGCCTAGTCGGAGGTAATGGGATCTGTAGCATACTAAGATCATGTTTGGAGGAGGCAGGAGCAGGATTCCCTCAAAAAGATCCGCCAAATCCCTCTCGAACCCTCTCGCTGCTACCGGATTGAGAGGCGAAAAAGAGGGCGCTCAGGTCCATCGACTGCCGCCGGCGGATTCGGCGGTCTTCCTCGCCCCCGACGGCCGTCATGGCGTCTGGAGGTGGGGAAGACCGTGGATCTCCGGTCGGCTTGGTAGTTTAGGTCCTAGGTTTTCTAGGTTGTGTCCGAACGGCGGCGGTGAGGTGGAGACGACGGCGCCGTCGTGGAATAAGTCTTTCAGGCCTCGTCTCTGCCTTGGCGGCACTAGCTCCGCTGCCGGCGAGAGGTCTGTGAAGGTTGGTTCTCCCGGATCTGGTGCCTTGGTGGAGGTTTCGGTTCTCGGTGAATCTTGTACAGGAGTTCGCCACCGTCTGTCGACTCGGGCGCTTCGTCTAGCGATCACGGCGGCTGCTTTTTGCGTGACTGGTGGAGTGGCTGACGGTGCTGAGGTGGTGCGGTTGATGGATCTGGGAGTTCTTGCTGTGGCAAGCTCAGATCTGAGACCATGGAGGCACGGGGTGCGTCCCCGGCTGATGGACCTCAACGGCGAGGTCATTCTCGTCTTCAACGGCGGTCTACTACGGCTCCTTCAAAGCTTTCAAGCGATGGTGCTTCCTTTGGTCTCTGGGTGCTGGTTTCTTCTTCTGGCTGGACACGGCGTCATCTTCCAGGGCACCGGTTTCCGCCAGCGGTGGTCGCCGGCGAGTCAGGCGAACAGGGGTTCCCCAAGGGCTTCTTTGCAATTTCTTTTTCTTCTAGGGGCTCCTGTGTAAGTTTGGGTGGGACAGCTGTTCTCTGTACCTGTTGCGTATGTGTACCAGTTTGTATGGTGTCTTAATACAGTCTGGTTTTATCAAAAAAAAAAGATCATGTTTGGAGGGGCTCCTCCGGGCTCTAACTCTAAAACTATAGCAATATTGTAGCGGAACTGAGTATAATCCTAAATATGCAGCTCCTCTTGTTCCTCCATTTCATAGATCATTTTGGGCGGACTAAATAGGACTCCGCGGTGTTTTGGGAGAGCCGAAGCCCCTAAAAGCTGTGTGCATTTGGCCAGTAACCATACTTCCAGTTCCAGTATCCGAGTACGTAGTTTTGAGTCCGATTGGTGATTCCTTTCAGTAAAACAGGAGAATGTTGCTTTATGTACACACCGACACTTCGACTAAAACTGTGCAATAGGTGAAAACCATATAGCGCTGGCAGAATAGTAGCATCCTTCTGATAACACTGATATGTGGCTCGAAATAGTCAGAAAACCAAAACAGAATTCGGTCACAATAATAACCTACCCATCAAACTTCAGTTCATGCCAAACAGGCCAAGATCTCGACTAGCTCTAGTTACAAGAGTTACAGAGTTGCTGATCATACTAACCACTAAGAACTATCATCAGCTCAAAGCCACACAAGGGACTAATAACATCACTCCCAAGCAGCAATTTTCTCAAAGATTCTCTTTGGATCAAATGTGAAATAATACCATAAACATACTTGCATCTCTTTACATGACTAACGGTGCTCATTCAAACTACCTAAACCACCATCTCATGCCAGCATTTATCGGGTCATGAAGAAAAGGGGTGTAATGGTGGATATATGGGTTAATTGTCCGCCCAATTTTAAGCCAGATAGCTCTATGATAAGCGGCAGTGAAGGGAGAATGGTACATGAGCTTCAGCAACTGCAGCACCAGGAAAAGAGAATGACATTAGAATTTACTGAACCATCATATTATGCAAATATTATAAAAGCTATTGGTACAGTCCTGACGTTCTAATGTGGTGGATGTAACAGAGTTCAGCCATGCAGAAGCAAAAACTGTTGCCTAGATTCCCTTCTAATTGCTATTGGGCATGGTTATATTAGACAATTTGGCATGGTTATATTCGACCCTTCAAATATTTGCAAGTCCACATGCATTACAAAATTTCTCTCTGATAATTGATTATTCTAATATTTGACCACCAGCAAGCATTAGCTATGGGGAGGAGATTTGCAGCAAGTGAAATATCATTATGCTAGAGGTCAAAGTTATGCCAGCAAGGGCCAGCCATGTAGAGCATACACACCTAATGTATGATGACAAATTAACATATCAGTATATCCAAGACAGAGTAGTGATAATCTTTGGGTTAGGTTTCTTGCGCTGTTTATAAAGCAGGTGGATCTCCATTAACTAACCTGCCAATACATGAATGTTTGCATAACATTTCGCTGTCGCCTGCACAGGTAGTAATAGGAATTGGAAGTTAAGTAACTAATAGAAGAGAGGGAGAGGGTGGAAAATAAAGGAAAAGACTAGGATCAACTCACGAGAACAGGGATAGGATCATAAGAAAGCCCAACAAAATCTCTGAATTTGAACGTAGAAAGTGGACTGCAGTTGTGTTTGTCTCAACCCATGTACAAGGCTGCTCCAAGTATGTCCTGCAAATTAACACACTCATATGTGATAACAATTTACCAACAGATCAAAAGGACAAATATTATTTTCATTCAATAAAAGGGAACAGGTATTTTTTACAAGCCATAAAAAGTTAAAAACTAATGTTTGTGTCTTATTAGCTCATTATGTCGTGGGCATTCCTTAGATGGCCCTGAAGTAATGCCTGATGGACGCACCACAAGACAGGGATAAAGGAGTCTCACATAGGAACCTTGATCTATTTCTTGCTTAACCAAAGAGATATATAGATGGGGTGGCTGGACTCTTATGAAACCAATCACTAGAATTAAGGAACTAATTCAATCTCATATTATATCTAAATATCAAATTTAATCCTAGAGCTGGTGTGAACAATAAAATGAGGTTATTGTTTGTGTGAAGTGTGCCACCCCAAACATGGCCTGGGGCTGCTCCATCTCATGACCCCTAATGGGCTGCATATGACACATTAACATCCAAGTCCCAACATATAAAGCATTTATGTTTTGCGTTTTACAAGGGACAGGGTGTTCAACTATTGCAACTGCCAAGAGAATCAAGTGCATCACCAGTGTACAGAAACAGCTATGTTATGGCTTCGTAGGAAGTAGAAGCTCAGAAAAGATGAAAATAACATGGTAACCAAAACAACAATACAAACCATGACTAGATACAGCATGCCTAATCTATTGTTTTTTAATCCTAAAAGTCAACGACTAGGATGAACTACATAACTCCAGAAATCCATCAAGTAATTTACCTGTACAAAGATGAGTTAGTAAAATGGCGCCGTAGAAATCGAGCGACATGTTCAAGTGCCCAACAAATTACAGGTACCAAAACAACTGCCAGAAAAGAGTATCCCATTATGCACAAGGAAACTCAGATGGTTAGGTAATAATGTGACAGAGCTTCATGTCAAGTAAACAGCTTATGCTTACGCTTCAAGTGCAGTTTAGATGTAGCAAACATAAGGCAGTACATGAATGGTATAAAATCCTTTGATGAAGTTACATGGTTGCACCACGCCTGAACAGCCTGCAGGTTCCCTGCGCGGGGTATCTGATAGGAAGGAAATGGTTTATCAGTAGAAAACATTTATAAATAGTAAAGGCATCTAAGTTGAGGAGGATCAAATATTAATTTAAAAAAATCAATTCCGTGTCACTTACCCTGTACAAAGCATAGCCTGTAGTACATGTTGTGCCAAGAAGTGACAACCTATATCCCTTGTACTGGAGGGAATGTGGTGCCAATGGAAAGATGCCAATCAAGGCAACAATAAGAACCTATTAGAAAAAGAAGAAAATTAATGATATATGATCCAGATAAGATGACTATTTAATAACTACATATTCTAGACAGATCGACACAAAAGGTTGTTATTGCTCTTCACTCATATATGGAAGCGATTAGCCGAGAAGCATTCATAAATCAAGCTACCGCATGTTGGAGCACTGATACTGATAAAGTGTAGATACTGAGGGTACAGAATTGATAACATCGATATACAATAAATCTCAGAGAAGCATGTACGATAGCTTGCTAAGAGTAGACAAGAAAAATTGTTATTGCTCTTCACTCATATATGGAAGCGATTAGCCGAGAAGCATTCATAAATCAAGCTACCGCATGTTGGAGCACTGATACTGATAAAGTGTAGATACTGAGGGTACAGAATTGATAACATCGATATACAATAAATCTCAGAGAAGCATGTACGATAGCTTGCTAAGAGTAGACAAGAAAAATTGTTATTGCTCTTCACTCATATATGGAAGCGATTAGCCGAGAAGCATTCATAAATCAAGCTACCGCATGTTGGAGCACTGATACTGATAAAGTGTAGATACTGAGGGTACAGAATTGATAACATCGATATACAATAAATCTCAGAGAAGCATGTACGATAGCTTGCTAAGAGTAGACAAGAAAAATTGTTATTGCTCTTCACTCATATATGGAAGCAATTAGCTGAGAAGCATTCATAAATCAAGCTACCGCATGTTGGAGCACTGATACTGATAAAGTGTAGATACTGAGGGTACAGAATTGATAACATCGATATACGATAAATCCCAGAGAAGCATGTATGATAGCTTCCTAAGAGTAGACAAGAAAAATTACTAGGCAGAGGTGATGTATATTCAGAGTCCATGGTCAAGTAAGAACAGGCACTGAGGACTTATTCCTTTGTCCATTAAAGATCCCAATGTCTGTTGTCAAAAAAAAAAAAAAAGATCCCAATGTCTTCTAGTACTTCAGCTATAGCACATAAATAAAGTAGCTGCTGCACACTGAATTTTTTATTCATCTAGTATGATATAAGTTTATTACTCTAATAACATGATTAATGAATCCTGACCATCCATTCACTTATGAGAATTCTAAATACGGATTACTATCAGTGAAGAGGACTTCAGCCTTCAGATGAAGATATTTTCCCATAAGAAGACTGGTTGGCTGAACTGGCTAAAATAAAACATGCTTGAGTTGGTCTAGATAAGATCTTAATTCCACAATCCAACTGTTGTTTACAAACCTTTCAACTAAGCCTCAATTTCTTTTAGTAATATCCTTTACCTAACTGAGAATGGTCCAGTACTCCCAAAAGGCATACCAATCGACGAACCAACTAGACTTCAGAGATGAATTGCTTAAAACATATAGAAATTTTCTATGAAACAACAGCTGTTGCCGAAAACAACTTTTTTTTGCAAGAATTATTACCCAAGCACTAACGGAAAAATGTAATGACCGCTGGTCCAACTGTAGAGATAGTATGCTTCGTGCTGGTCCAGAAGAATTAGTGCCTACAAAACCCATTCTCAGATGAGGACTTAAGATAATAACTCATAAGGTGAAGTGGTATGCTCCTTATCACCTGAATCAGGAGGCCTTGCATTCTCATCAGCTGAAGTAGATGCACCACCTGAAGATGCTGAGGGCTGGGTAGATGTGGTTGAGGACATTCCTTCAACAGAGAAATCAGGATCCTGCATTCAAATGCAGCAGATAAACCATCATAGAACCATGTTATGCGTATGAAAGAGTGTCAATTAAACATTAAATGCCAATCAGCCGGTCACCATCGTTCAGCAAATTATCAGACAATATGGCAAGTTAATCATTGCTAAACAGCCATCTTAAAATTTAAACAACATTTAAACGGGCTAAACAGATGTTTAGGCCTACAATGATATCAAATACAGATATATCACCAAAACGAGGTACACAAAATATATTAAGTAATTCATGACAACTGTTAATCCCATGCTACAAAGTTTTGTTGAAGGGAAAAATGTTGATACACACTCCTAAACAAATGAGCAGAAGTCACCAAATCAAACTGTTGCTGACTCAGCCTGTGAATCAACCAATGAGGCTCAATATAGAGCTTGAGAGAGAGCAGCATCAGGTACTCTGCTCTGTTGCTGAAATCTTTCCTAAATCAACAGCTGACTGAATTATCAAGACGACATTAAGTCATATTTCATCAGATAAGTACAAGATGAACAGATGATTTCAACAGTCCATAGCAAGATTGTACAGTCCCAGAGTAACATGCGGAGCTAACCGAATGTCTGGACAAGAGAACAGGTACCAAACTAAAATAGAACCGGAAAAAAAATACATTTCATGAATGTCTGCAGTGGTGTCACCTGCTACAGTTGAGCAGAGAGCATATGTCCCAGAACAAATTTGACCAGAGAGGATGACTCTGAAAGATGCCCATAACGAGGCAAGAATACGCGAATTTCTTAAATAAATGAGACGAACGGGAGCTTTATTTCTTCCGTCCTTCCTATGAAGTGAAAGATGAATGGACTCCTAGGCCACAAGCTTGGAACCGGCCAAGGAGGACGGGGCATCGCCACAACCACAAACTTGACAAGAGAGCATGACGCCTCGGCGACCAATTTTCTCTGAAACTATAAGCCTGCCTCAGCCTTGCAGGCTTGTAGCACTCGATCTTACACTCTCGCTCGAGATCCCCCTCACGCATCACTATCCCCATCTTTGTTGCAGAAAAAGTATGGCCAAAGAAACTCAGGCTTATGCGGCGGCAGTGGGAGCAGCGGCGGCATTTGTGCGCAATGCGGGGAGCCGGGGAGCCAAATCAGATTTGGGGATTTGCACCAGCCAAATACAAATAAGCCATACAGAAGCTCGGAAGGGAGATAGATAAGCAGCAAACCTAACCTTGCGTAAAATAATTTCCGGTCTGCCACTGTAGGGGCAGAGAGCGCCAATCGCAGCTTCCGATGCAGGCCAGGCCAGGCCCGGCAAGGAGAGAGAGAGAGAGAGAGAGAGAGAGAGAGAGAGAGAGAGAGAGAGAGAGAGAGAGGAGCCCTCTCCTCGAATCTAGACTTGGCAAGACTCCGAAGCAAAGGCGCAGCACGGGGACAGAGGAAGACGACTGACCCCTCCCTGTCTCCCTTCCCTCCCCCTCCCTCCTCGCCTACTATCTCAATTCCGCCACCGAAATTTCCTTGGCCGTTTATTATTCGTTGTGATGGCCAAGTAGTCCCACAGCGTATCATCATCATCCATCCGAAAGCAACAGCAGCAGCACCGGGGCAGCCCGTGATTACGGACAGTTCAGGGGGTGGGATCGCAAAATGGATGGTTTCAACCATTGCTCCAAGATTCCTCTTTATTTTTGCTCTCTTTTTTGTGGTGGAAAAGAAACGAAGAGAATTCGAGCGGCCGAGCGGGACGGAGCGACGAAAGCAACCGCGCCAGATGCCCAGATCTCGAAAATCCCCGGGCCGCCGGGCGAGTGCATCAGCAGTGCAGGCGCTCGGCAGTGCGACGCTGACGGAACTGCCGGCACACAAGCACGCCCTATCCGAAATGCAGATCGCAAGCTACTGGGGGAGCACAGAGACGAGAGAACTGCGGCGTGGTGGAGTGGAGTGGAGTAGTACGTACGACGAAGCGGCGGTAGAACTTTTGCTGGAGGTGCGCGCGGACGTAGGGGTGGGAGAAGAGGTGCGGCGGCACGGCGGAGCTCGCACGGTACTCCGCCCACCGCGGATCGCGCTCGTAGTCGTACGCCGCCGCGGCGCCCGTGGATGGCCAGGACGACGAAGACGCGTCGCCCATCCGCTCCCAAGCCCCAAGTCGGTCCTGGGCAGCCCGCTAGGAGGCTGATGCGGCCTGCGGCAAATTTTTGTGTGCGCCGCCCGTGTGAGCCGCGCCCCTCGAGGTGCCCATATTTTGTGCAGGCTGAGGATAATAATCTTCCCCACGTTTCTGCCTGCTGACAATAATCTCTTTCTGTCCCATTTTAATTCTATATAAAAATGCTTTTCAAATAGTCCAGCATTTATTAGCGCCTGTTTATTTATTTATTATTTACTGGGAGTTTAATTAATTTCAATAATCCATCCAGCTCTCCCCCATCAAAGCCTTTTCTCTTTGATGGGCTCTAACACACTACATGGCCCAACGGGCCAAAAGACGGTGTCGCAATACCCTAGTAGATTAGATGCTGATTTATTTCGACGATTCCTATTGATTGTTGATGAATTTTGACGTCAAACCAAAGCTATTGGCTAGATTATGGAATTATCTTCCATGCATATGTGGGTTCGAAAACGGAGTCCGTATGCATCCATTGTGTCGATTTTACCCGGGTCTCCTTCTGGAATCTGAGATAGACTCCAACTTAAGTTGGACTGTGCCTCCACCATGAATTGGATGACTTGGACGCCTATGCTGGTTGTCTTCGTCTCCATGGATTGTATCTAAATGAGTGATGTCTTCATCACCCCTAATGAGCTCAAACATGATACATAGCCCAACGGACCAAAAGACTATAGCAACACACTGACGAATTCTAGACGTAGATTTGTTTGGACCATCTTCGTTGACTCCGATAGAATTTTGAGGTGGGACTAGTGTCATTAGAAAGCTTATGAAATTATCTTTCCAAGCATAGGTAGAATGCCGAAAATGAAGTCTGTATCCAGCCCGGATGTCGTTTTTAGCCAGGACTGCTCGTGGAATTCGAGGTGCACTCTAACTCTGGGCCTCTTTGTCTCCAAGGCATCCGGAGGAGTGATTATCTCATCAGGCTAAGGCATGGCGATATTATTGCCGCTGGGCCATTATGCAAGTTCAATCAAATGAAAAACTAGGTGGAAAGAGGAGTCATGTGGGAGAGGACAAAGGGGCTCACGTGAGAGCAGTGTGAGCAGGAGATGGAGGCGCGCAATATGAGATGCGCATGGGAAAAGAGAGGCGCGCAAGTGGGATTTACATGCGTGGCACGGATAGCGAGCGTCTGCGGCCGAAGAAAGATGACATTCAAAATTAATGGAAGGAGGAGAGGGGGGAAAAAAGAAAATGTGATAGCCACGGTGTTAGAGCAACTCCAAAAGACTCTTTATAACATTAGATTTAGGTTAAAAAAACCTTCAACAACCTCTTTAATTGGATCTCTAAATATAGACATCATCTGTTCCGGATTTCTCGCTAGTTAAAAATAGAGAGCGAGAATAACTCTCTAGAGTGCACACAAGATAGAGAGAAGTTGTTGAAGAGTACAAAGATTTAAAGAAACGAATTTTACTCAAATAAATTGATAATAATTTTTAGTTTATTTTTAAAAAAAACTCTTGGAGATGCACTTTGGCGTATTTTTTTACAACAATCGGCAAAACAGAGACGTACACAGAGTCTCTTAAATTAAAGATGCTCTTAACTTTTTTTCTCAGGCTATAAAATGCACTCGCTATAGTGGTCTTTACCTGGTTCGGGTGACTGATTGAAGGAGAAAATGGCGATTGTGTCATTATAAAAACTGGGCTTCGCAATTTTACCATCTTAAAAATGGGATTAGCTCGTTTGCCATTCTCAAACGATACGCACCCGCAAATATGCCCTGGGAAGAATTTGTCTTCAAATTTAATTATTTTTTTTTGCCATGGCATATTTGCCTTCCAGTTTTGCCCCTGGCCCGATTCCATCTTTTCTCTTCGTTCACCGTCGTTCCCTTCACGGAGACAGACGACACAGACGAGAGAGAACAGAGCGACGCCGCTAGGTCAGGCGAGGGAGAGAGGGAAGGGAGATCTGGAGGGAAGGGCTCCCCGCCGCCACCGCCACCGCTGCCTCCGACGCTGCCGCCGACGGTCCGCGCGTCCAGGCCGTTGTCGCGTCCGCGCCACGCCCCCGACGCGTCCACACACCCCGACCATCTGCTCTAGCCTGCTGCCGCGTCACCGCACGTCCAGGCCGCCGCCACGAGAGCACGCCAGGCCGCGGCCGCCGCTCCTACGCATCCACGGCAGGCCGGGAACTCGACTGCAAGCTCGATGACTGCAAGGGGAAGTGGCAATAGTGAGTGTCCCTTTTGCCATGTTCCATTGCCCCTCTTGTTCAAGTTGTTTGGTAGTGATGCATAATTATTGGAAACTGAGTTTGTTTTGAGATGATGTGAAATTTATGTTTAGACAACAAGATCCCCATGTGACTGTATGTTCTTTTTGCGCTGTCTAACAGGGTCTGCGCTGAAACACGAGGAAACAATTGTTTCTGGTGTACTAACTATTTGGGTCACAAGTTCAAAATTGTTGCTTGGTAGGCAACATAATAGAATGATTATTGGCCTTGATGTCTGTAGCCTCCTGCACCCAATTTTAGTGCTTTGTTTTGAATATATACAATTAGTATTTCATTTTAGAATGTGACAGTTGATATACATAGAGCTTTACTCCTTTGTTTGACTGACCTCATTATGTCCTAAACCAACTTGTGGAATTGAATAGACTGTGTATTTTGCAGGTCCTCCACTCATTTGATTGGCATGCCATAGTGTTCTTCTCTTTTAGAATGGGTGTGCCCTGTAATGTAGCATCTAATGTTTCTCATGCATTTAGGAGTACCTATAGTCCACAGATGATTTTAGATCAGATGAATGCTTAAATGATACTCCTTTTTTTGCTCGAGTGTAGGTTCATCTGCGTTCAACAAAAAAGCTACTTAAACTATGTGCAGCTAATGGAGGGTTTTATGTAAAAGCTGGTCAATATGTTTCATCACTAGACAAGTGCCAAAGGAGTACTCATCAACTCTCTCCCGCCTGCAATATCAGGTTCAGTATTAGTGGTACCACCGCCGCCTCCGACGCCACCGCCGACGGTCAACTGCAGGCCACCTCCTTGGCCGTTTCCCCAAAGCCAGCCAGGCGTCCCGTCTCTGTCGGCCGATGCCGGCACTGCTCCAATTGCTGGATGGAGGAGAACTTGCTAGATCTCATCCAAGGGTACGTATTCTTGCTGTGATGGTAATCTAATTGTGCCCAAGCGTGTAGATGAGACTCAACCAGTGTAGATGTGGTGTAGATGTGGTGGTAATCTAACTGTGCCACCTTTTTTTCTTTACTAGGTGTAAGGTCCAAATGGCTAGAGGGGGGTGAATAGCCTATTTAAATTTTCTACGAGCTTCACTAAACACAAATGTTAGTATAAAAGATGGCGTAGCTAAATCTAGCACTAGCTCAACTATACTAAGCAAGCCACCTATACAAGTCTAGTGAACAAGGCTATGATCTCTAATTCACACCAACAAAGCTAAGTCGCTAAGCTAACTACTCCTAGGTGATGCAAAGTACACTAAACAAGCTACACAAGGTAAAGTGCATGAATGTAAAGAGGAAGTGAATTGATTCTTATACCGACGGTGTAGAGAAGAATTATATCCAAAGAAATAATCACACACAATCACAAGAGAATCATCGGCAAGAGATGACATAAGATTTTTTTACCGAGGTTCACTTGCTTCCTGGCAAACTACTCCTCGTTGTGGCGATACACCCACTTGATGGATCGCGAGCTAATTGACTATCAAGAGTCAAACCCTCAGAGGGTGCCGCACATCCACTCATAAGATGGGGATCCTCCAAGCCATGAGCTCCACTCGAGTAGCCAATTCGCGAACTCCCACGGGGAAGGCTCAAGAACCCCTCACAATCACTTGGTAAAGGCTCGAACAAGTCTCCAATCGCGAGCTCAATCACCACCGCTGCTCCAAGCCATCTAGGGTGTCGGGAAACACCCAAGAGTAACAAGCAATCCGCAGCAAACTCGAAGATCAAGTGCCACTAGATGCAACTCTCAATGCAACACACTTAAATCTCACTCAATCTCTCTAGAGTATGCAACCAAGCAAGGAGATGAGTGGAGGAGAAGTTCTCTGACTCAAAGTGTGCCTCAATATCTCAAAAGTGCAAGAGTAAACCCCCCAAACCCAGCCACCATCTATTTATAGCGAAGGGGTGAGCAATTAGCTGTTACAAGACAGCGTAGTGAAAATGTGATGACTGGACGTGTCCGGTTACTATAGAACAAACAGTAACAGTGTGAGTTAGTGAGAGTCGTTGCCGTGACCGGACTCGCTTCACCGTTTGACCGGACGCGCTGCACCCGGCGTCCGATCAGAGTCTAGAGAGCTCCTCGCGCGATCGGACGCGTCCGATCGCAAGTGACGGATGCGCCGTGCGTCCGATCAGCTCCTCGCCACGCTCTGCTCCTCTGGGTGCCCAACCGGACGCTCCGGTTCCGTGAGGGACCGAACGCGCCGGTTGCAAACCCTAGTGCCTGCGCCGCGTTGAACTGACCGGACGCGTCCAGTCAAACTGTGATCACATCCGGTTCAGCGTCCGGTTGGAGTTTTTCAATGAGAAACACTCCAGACTTTTACCACCTTTCATTTCCTCAAAAGCGTCTGCCCTCTCCACCGTTCAAACTCCACCGCCTTCGCAAATATGCTAACACCACCATATGTATATCACCGTGTGCATGTGTGTTAGCATTTTTACAATTATTTTTCAAGGCGTTATGTTAGCTCTCTTACTAGATCCTAATGCATATGCTCAAGAAGAAGACCTAGTAGCACTTGATTCACGAGCTAACCATGATTGCCCCTCTTGATAGTCAGCTATCAATCTTAAACCCGGTCAATCACTTCTCTACTCATCTTAGACCGACAAAAGCAAACCCTATGATTATACCTTTACCATGATCACTTTGTTCCATGTCTATCTACTCATGCTTAATCATCATGATCATCATTTCATGTCCATGTACTATCTCTTTGTGATCTTGTGGCCACCACTCCTTGCCACATACACCTTCATCACATGTGTTACTTATACCTAACTCACAACACTTAACACATGGCATTAGCAACTTTGTGTCATTAATTACCAAAACCAAACTTGGGCTTTCACTAGGCTCGATTGGGAGCCTGAGCTTAGCTTAGCACTAGTAGAACCTCCTGCACAGCAGATGCAGACACCTCTTGTTGATTGGGATACGCAACGCATCGAGGAAAGTCAAGATGAAGAGGGAAGAATTGAGATTGTTGAGTATGAACTGTTGGGGTTTAGGGCTGAGGATGACGAGGCTGACAAGGCAAGGAAGGCAACTAGTAAAGGTTGCAGTCAACAGAACGTCGATACTTGTCAGAGGACTGAGGAAGTTGATACAACTGGGGTAGCCATTGAAGTTGATGACTATTTACCAGGGGAGAGGACTATTGTGCATGATCCAAATCGGCCCAGTATGGATCTTGGCACAGTTTATCCTAACATGAAGGAGATTAGATTGGCTGTGAGACAATTTGCTATAAATAAAGAGTTTGAACTACGCGTTGTCAAAACAGATCCAACTAGATACATTGGAGGTTGCAAGGGGGCAGAAGACTGTCCTTGGCATCTAGTTGGGCGTAGACAGCCTGATGGGTGCACCATTATGGTACTAACTTATATTTTGTGTTCCGTTATTTTTTTCCCCTTCAATAACTTTAGGCTATCAACAGTTTTTGTCCTTCTATATTGGTTGCCTTGACTAATTATTTTTTCTGTTGCAGGTGACAGTGGTTATTGATGAGCATACATGTGAATCAAGTGCTAGGAGGTAGACTAACACACCAACCAGTGCTTGGGTTGCTTCAAAGGCAATACATCTCCTTAGGTAGAAAAAAACATTTATGGGCCCTAAGGAACTGCAAGACATTTTACAGGGTGAGCACAAGTGTATAATTCATTATGACACTATCTGCAGAGGTAGGCAAATTGCTTTGAGAGAATTGTATAGCAAATGGGAAGAGAGCTTTCAGCTGCTATTCAATTGGAGGGCAGAGGTCCTGAAGAGATGCCCAAGTAGTGTTATTGAGATTGGAATTAAGGAGGTAGATGGCAAGTTCTATTTCCATAGATTTTTCTGTGCATTAAAACCTTGCATTGAATATTTTTTAGAAGGATGCAGGACATACCTTAGCATAGACTCTACTGCACTTAATGGTAGATGGAATGGTCATTTAGCTGCAGCTCGTGGTATAGATGGTCACAATTGGATGTACTCAATTGCTTTTGGCTTCATTGATGGTGAGACAACAGATAACTGGACTTGATTTATGACTCAGTTGCATAAGGCCATAGGAGATCTTCCTGTTTTAGCTATTTCTTCTAATGCATGCAAAGGTCTAGAAAATGCAATTAAGAATGTGTTTCCGCAAGCTGAACATAGGGAATGCTTTAGACATCTAATGAACAATTTTATTAAAAGGTTTGGTGATGATGTATTTTCTAAGATGTATCATGCAGCTAGAGCATATAGAGAATCAATTTTTAATTATTTTTACAAGTCAGTCACTGATGCTAGTCCTCAAGTATTGGTTTGGATGGAGGCTCACCATTATAAGCTTTGGATGAGATCAGGCTCAATCATGAGATTAAATGTGATTATATCACTAATAACTTTGCTGAAGTGTTTAACAATTGGATCAGGGACTGAAAAGACCTTCCTGTTGTTGAGCTTGCAGACAAACTCAGAGAGATGATTATGGTGTTGTGGGCAAAAAGGAGAAAAATTTCAGAAAGGCTTACTGGGAAGATCCTCCCAGCAGTCATACAACAGTTGAAAGCAAGAACTAGAGGACTTGGGCACTTGACTGTTGTAGATGGTGGCAGTGCTGCAGCTGAAATTTGGGACACCACAAACACTCACAGTAGACATGTTGTAAGTCTTCTCTGCATGAATGCACCTGTCTTGAGTGACAGCATACCGGTAAGCCTTGGCAGCATGCTTTGGCTTTGATTACAAGTGGACAGTCCACTAATATACATATGGAGGATTTTGTGCACGAGTATTACTCTGTTATGAGGTTCAAGGCAGCTTATAAGAGACTTATAGAGCCATTGCCTGATAGGTCACAGTGGCCAGATGTTGATTTACCTTTTGGGTTATGGCACCACTTGACAAGAAGACCGCTGGTATGTATAGAAAACTCAGGATAAAAGGCTTCCTGGAAGGTGGTGTCAGCAAAGGAAAGAAGACAGCCAAGGAAGCAGCAAATGAGGCAGACGAACAAGCTGCAAATGAGGCAGAAAAGGGCAAGAAAAAAATGATTAGAGGCAAAAGGAAGTGCAAGGGATGTGGAGAATTAGGCCATGGTGAAACAAGCTATAAATGCCATCTTAATGGGACTAAGAAAAGGTAAGACCCAACTATATGTACTTGCTGTCATGACTTGTTTTGCTAACTAAATTAAATATTTTGTTGTCCAAACTTGCAGGAAAAGAAAGCCAAGGAAAAATACAACAAAGTATGGCGAGAATGCAAAAATCTCAACAAAGAGAGCAAAGAAGGGAGGGAAATCTCAGGATACTGCTACTGAACCAGCAGCCCCAAATGCTTTCCATGACCAAGAAATGGCACCACCAGCCCCAGATGATTTGCATGCTTTAGAATTCAAGCAGATTTGCTATTAGTTGCAGATTTGCTGCTCAGTTCCTTTAAATGTTTCTCATAGATGGAATGGCTGGAGCCATATGACTATACTTCATTCAATGTTGATTTTTCAAATAGTTCAATCCAGTGGTTTCGCATACAGCCTGAAGGAAGCAAGAAAGAAATTATTTCAGGTTGAGCAATTTTTATCCTACAAAGTACTAATATTTTCTGGAGATGATATATTTCTAACATTTGCTGCTACTAAAACTTTTAGGTACCATTTTTTTTAAAGAAGACACACCTTCAACTCTTTTATTACCTTTTCCCCCTTGCTGCAGGTAGTTATTCTTCAAGTGAATGGAATTGCTCAGGCTGCAGATTCTGTACATGTGCTTTCTATTGGGGGCTTGGTTCTGCATCATTCATTGTAGTTGTTGTTCCCACGTCATTGGCTATAATAAGAAAAATTTGATCAATACCTAATACCACCCATTCCAGTTGTTTTTGTTGATATTCAACTTTGCTGTTGTGTTACAATAAATTTCCAAACTTGAAGAATGTTGTTTTTGTTGAAGGGCCGTGGGTTCTTGGACAAGGAGCCTTTCCCTCTTACCAACAACGATCTAATTGAGAAGGTATGCTTTTATATATATATATATATATATATATATATATATATATATATATATATATATATATATATATATATATATATATATATATATATATATATATATATATATATATATATATATATATATATATATATAAAAGCAAATTATCATGTACTGTGGGCTACCGGTCAGCAAGGAACTTGAGTCACCAGTTTTGAGTTCTAGTAGTTTTTAGGTTATGAAGATTGGATTATAGCAAATTGAAGTAATCAAGTAACTACTGGGGGTTAATCATCAATAAGGAATTAAAGCCCCCAGTAACCGGTTCTGACTTCTGAGTACTAGTCTTTGTTAGGCTGAGAAGACCTAATCAAAACAAATTGAAATAACAACTACTGCAGGCTATGCGTGACATAAGGAACTAGCATGCCCTCAGTCACCAATTATGGGTACTATTATTAGTTAGGCTAAGAAGGTCTGGTAATAGCTAATAACAACACTTCAATTTGTATGATCAGTTCATTTTCAGCTCATTTGTCGCCAACATATTTTTTGTGAATCCAGTGATCACTGATGGAGAATAGTCAGATTTAACATGTTATTTAACAGACACTCACTGCAAAGAAAACATCATGTTCATTACAGAGGACTAAGCTGAAATTTACAACACTGGCTTCCCTTGCTAATAAGCAAGACCTAACTCACACACACAATGGCTGACTACCACATACATTAGTTCACTTCCACATACAGACAACCACAATGGCTCATGAATCGGCTCTGCATGCTTCACCTCTGGTCTACAAAGTTCACTGACAACAATGTCAAGTGTTTGTTTCAACTCTTCAAATTCTAATTTCAATTCAGAGCAACAATCACATGATGCCTCCTTGGTAGCCTTCAATTGCTGTTCTTGTGCTTCAAACTTCACAACCGGAATCTCAGGGTGAATGTAACCACATGTAGTTGGATCACCCTGCATTCAAAACAGATCAGTCAGAGCACCAGCAAAATTCACAGTGAGGTCTACCAATGTCAAAAAGCCTTACCCAGATGTTGTACGGGCACTTGAGAAACCACTGCCCCTTACTACCTCGCTGCTTGCTCTGAATCCGGACCAGTGGAACATGGCAAAAGGGGCACTGAATGCTGCCACTTCCACTTGCGCTCGAGCCAGGAGAGCCAGCCGAGGTTTGCTTCATCGAGCTTCCAATCGAGTTCCGCTTGCGCTCGGACACCGGTGGATGCGTCGGGGCGGTGGCAGGCCTGGCCGCGCGGCCTCTCATCGGGGAGGTGGCGGTGTCCGCCCGCGAGCTGTCGCGGACGAGGTGGACCGCCGGCCCTGGACTGGCGCGGACGCAGATGGACGCTCGGGCCTGCCGGCGATGCAGAGGGACGCTCAGGGCAGGAGATCTCCTCAGGCGGCGGCGGTCGCGCCTGCCACTCTCGCACGCGGATGCGGCGGCATGCCTGGACGCCCCGACGCGGCGGCTGCCCTGCCCGCGCGGCCTCTCGGCGGGTAAGTGGCGGCGTCCGCCCGCGGTCGGCCTCGGCTGCTGCCCTGCTCGCGCAGGTTCTCGTGGCGGCGGCCTGGCAAGGACGCGGTGGGGCGGCAGCCTGGACGCGCGGTGACACGACGGCAGGCTAGAGCAGATGGTCGGGGCGTGTGGACGTGTCGAGGGCGTGGCGCGGACGCGACAACGGCCTGGACGCGCGGACCGTCGGCGGCGGTGGCGGCGACGGCGAGGAGCCCTTCCCTCCAGATCTCCCTTCCCTCTCTCCCTCGCCTGACCTAGCGGCGTCGCTCCGTTCTCTCTCGTCCGTGTCGTCTGTCTCCGTGAACGGAACGACGGTGAACGAAGAGGAAAGATGAAATCAGGCCAGGGGCAAAACTGAAAGGCAAATATGCCATGACAAAAAAATAATTAAATTTGAAGACAAATTCTTCCCATGCCATATTTGCGGGTGCGTATCGTTTGAGAATGGCAAACGAGCGAATCTCATTTTCGGGATGACAAAATTGCGAAGCCCAGTTTTTGTAATGGCACAATCACCATTTTCTCCTAATTGAAGTGCTTTACACGGCTGTTCGTGGAAAACATAATCAACTCCACTAATAATTGCGATAGCGAGTGATCGAGCACCAACTCTTACCGTGTATTTGGTTGGAGAGCGGGGCGAGCCGGGTCGGAGCGAACCCGTTCCCGTGGCTGTTTGGTTGGAGGATGGGAGGGTTGGGTTGGCTTCAGGGTGGAATATTCCTCTCAGATGCGGGTTGGCTCCGTCCGTCAAAATTTGGGGGACGGAGCCGCTCTAGCCGGGTTGGCTCCTTCAACCCGTGTTTTTATTCAACTTCCTTCAACCAAACACTGAACGGGTTGGTTCCGTCCCCAAAATCAAAAGTGCAACCAAACACTAGACGAGTGGGCTCCGTCCCAAAAAAAAAACTGGGTTGGATCCAACCCAGCCCACCCAACCCCAGCCAAACACACGGTTAAACCGACTCCGCACACGTTGACGAATTGGGGTCTCCCTTTCGCCATTAGTGCAAGTGCATTCAATCCTCAGACTCCACGCAAAAAGCTTTAATCGGAGAGCCACGGAGATCATCAGCTCCGCAGAGGTGCTGCTACGCGCAAATGGCATCGCCAACGAACGGAGCGCTTGAACGGTACAAGAGCGCCATCACGACCGCCACGTCCGTCGTGGGCGCGGCCATGCTGCTGCGCCGGCTCGTCGCTGACGTCCTCCCGGCCGGCACGCCGCCGCTGGTGGGCGCGCTGCTCCTCCTGCCGCCGCCCTCGGCCCGGCGGCACGCCGTGGTCATCGAGGAGTTCGACGGCGCCTTCTACAACCGCGTCTTCCTCGCGGCCAGGGCGTACGTCTCCACGCTGCTCGCCGCGGCGCCGACCGGCGGGCCGCCCGTGGTCAAGGCGAGCCTGCCGCGCGGCGCCAGCGCGGAGCAGATCACGCTCGCCATGCGCCCCGGCACGGCCGTCGTCGACGTGTTCCGCGGCGCTGAGGTCACGTGGCGCCTGAGCAGCCACGGCAGCGGGCGCCGCCGGGTGGACGGCGGCGGCGCGGGGGGCGAGGCGTTCAGGCTCAGCTTCGACGGGCAGCACAAGGACCTGGTGCTCGGCGCGTACCTGCCGTTCGTCATGGCCCGTGTCGAGGCCATGGCGCGGGACCGGAGGCAGGCCAAGCTGTACAGCAACGAGTGGGGAAAGTGGCGGCCCGTCAGGCTCCGCAACGCGTCCACGTTCGCGACGCTGGCCATGGACGCGGCGCTGCGGCAGGACGTGCTGGACGACGTGGACAGGTTCCTGGGCCACCAGGAGTACTACGAGCGCACGGGGAGGGCGTGGAAGAGAGGCTACCTCATCCACGGGCCGCCCGGGACCGGCAAGTCCAGTCTCGTCGCCGCGATCTCCAACCACCTCCACTTCGACGTGTACGACCTCGACCTCGGCGCCGTCCGGTCCAACACCGAGCTGAGGAAACTGCTGATCCGGATGAAGAACAGGTCCATACTGCTGATCGAAGACGTCGACTGCACGTCGATAGCAGCACAGAGGAGAGAAGCCGAGGGAGGCTCCGATGCGAGCAGCCAGCAGGTTCCCAATCATAACAAGGTAAGTCAATCTGAATTTTAAGCACGCCAGAAAGGATAGTTTTCGCGATTTGCAATCAACGAAACAAAGGTTTGCTCCAGTCTTTCACAGTTAGCACGACAACATATTGTTTCTTGAGAAAAAAAAATCTAAGTAGAAAAGGATGCAGATAGGAGGCAAGAGCTTATTTTAAGACAGAACTTTGTTTGAAAGATAGAATTTAATAAGATAAAGCTAAACTTTAATAAAAGCTGTGGCCGTGGTGCTCGCATGTGTCGCTTGCCTTTATGAAAGAAATAAGCAGGACAATTTGCACTAGGCATGCGCCGTCTGTGCTTTTACTCCTGTTCCGTACTGTACAATCTACTAATATACCGTAACTTTGTATTGAATGTCCACTACTACTCCACGCTCCAAAAAATACAAATTTCATTTTACAAGAAGTCAAATAATTTTAAATTTAGCCAAAACTATAGAGAAAAATACTAACATTCAATGATATCAAATATACATTTTTAGATTAGCCATGATACATGTTTTTTTATGATAAGACTATTTAGTGATATAAATATTGATGTTCCTTTTTATAAAAGTTGAAAAATTGAAGTTAATTCAAATTTAGAGTTGTATCAATTTTAGGACAAAGCAACTCTAATAGTTTGGCTAAAATTACTAGCCAAATTTCATAGTTTAGCCATTTTATAAAATTTTAAACTCTTCAAAAAAAAGAAGATGTCTGCAACAATCTTGTTATTTTTCATCTTTAGATAGCTAGCATCACCCATGGTTGGCTTATATGGTCATCGAAATCGAGGGATAGTCAGCTTTCTATTTTATAAAATCAGATATCACATCTGTCGGAGACTACTTTTTACTATAGAAATTCTAAAATAGCCTCTAAAACAATAATAGTCAAACTGTTGGAGTTGCTCTGGATAGGAGTAGAGGTATAGAACATGAGGGACTGCACTAGGGTCTAGGACACGTTTGGATTGTGACTGAAGAATGGCGTGCCAAATCCCAGCATCTTAGCCAAAACTCGGGAGCAGAATTTAGGCCGGGGCCGGCCAAATATCGTCGGCCTCAAATCAAACATTTGCTCCAAAAAATCTGGCTTGGTTACTATCGGTCTTCAACCAAACACGCCCCTGAAACAATTGTGGTGGAGTCGCTTACCAACCGTGCGTTGTGTTGCCAACAATGACGTGTGCCGCATGATACAGGTCACCCTGTCCGGGCTGCTCAACATGGTGGACGGGCTCTGGTCGAGCAGCGGGCACGAGCGCATCCTCATCTTCACCACCAACCACATGGACCGCCTCGACCCGGCGCTGATCCGGCCGGGCCGGATGGACAAGCACATCCACATGGGCTACTGCGGCTTCGGCGCGTTCAAGGAGCTCGCGGCCATCTACCACGGCGTCGTCGACGGGCACCACCCCCTGTTCCCGGAGATCGAAGCGCTGCTGCGGGAGGTGGACGCGGCGCCCGCGGAGCTTGCGGAGAAGCTGCTGGCGACGGACGACGCCGACGCCGCGCTCGAGACGGCCGCGAAGCTGCTCAGAGATAGGAAGGCGGGGGTCGAGGAGGAGGATGGCGGCGGGTACGTCAAACAGAAGCTGCACGTTGAGGCGATCCGCCCCCGCCGCAGACCAGTGCCGGCGCCGGCGCCTGGGCGGGGCGTAAGTGCTGCGAGACGGGTGGTGTTTGGCCGAAGTGGAATGCGCGGACGGGGAAGGGGACGGCGATAGAAGGAACAACTCACACGAATAAACATAAGAATTTTAATTTAGCGTTAGAGCTTCGACTTTGGGTTGGGGTGTCAGAGCAGTCTCTTCTTAGCTTGTTGTGTGCCGTATGGGCCATGGGCCACAATTGACGTGCTTTGTTGCTACTGTTAAGATAGACATTGCGGAGCTGCCGCCGCGCCGTGCATGGCAGGTATGCTTGTCGTGGCTACTGTGTTGCTGAGACTGAGGTGCTCTTCATTATGGCCGTCGTAGGGCTGTCTGCATGCTCAGCGCTCTGGGCTTGTCAAGGTGGGGAGAGCCGTCGCTGGGCCTGCATAACGCGGCCGCGATAGACACGTACGCTCGCCGCTCCGGTCATCGGCGGCCGGACGAGAGGAAGGCAGGAAGCTGGCCAGCGGCGGCACGGCCAATCGTTGCAGCTGTAGCATGTGTCGCTGGGACCTCGGATTGAACCTTGTCGCCGGCAAGGCATCAAACAGGGTTGTTCAACAATATAATAGGCGCTATCAATCAAAAAGCTAACGCACCATGCATAAAAAAATAATCACGTTTGAAAAAATCACATACCCCATCACTCTCGGGAGAGGACACCGGGATGGCGGGATCCCGCGGCTCGCGCACGAGCACCATGAACTTTCTTCTCCGCCGTCCCACCGCTCCTGCTCGGACTACCACCACCGCCCCACACCTCCCATCGTGCCGCCGAGTGACAGCGCGCATCTGCCTCCTCCGCTCCGCCTCTCCCGCCCTGCCTCCCACGCTGTCTTGCCTCTCATCGCCGCCCCGCCTCCCTCCGTCGTTCCTGGCCGCCGGGCTTCTTCTCCGTCGCCGACTACACGCGTGAGGAGGAGTCGTAGCGCGTGGATCGAGGGGCAACGGCGTCCATCCCGCGTAAGAAGGGAGAAGGAGCCGGTGAGATCTACTTTTTTCAGCTACTCCATCTCTCTCAGGGGCAGTCCCAGGCTCGGCGATGGCGTCGGCGGCTCCCCATCCCGTCCCTCGCCAATCACCTCTTGCTCCCTCGCCAAGGTAGGAGCTAGCAGCCACTGCTCCACCAAGGCGGTCGTGCCGCTTTGGGAGCGACCGTCTTGGTGGAGCGCTTATGCCCCGAAGCAAAGCGTTGCCTGTCCACTTAGCGCTTCCGCGCATTGAAGCGTGCGCTTAAAGCATCTGCAGCAGTTCTCCTTTCCTCACCCTCAATGAGAAAAACTGTTATTTTGGAGAACTCATAGCTCCAGCAGTTCTCCAAACCCAACCTCAATGAGAAAAAAAATTTCTCAGGCCCTCAAATCATAGCCTTCAGCCCCTTAAATAAAGGGGAGACCTCTCCTCACCCAATCCACTATTTTTCTCATTGGGGATTAGATTTTCTCGTTCTGCTAGAGAGAAGACCTTTAAAATCCCAAAACACATTTTGTATCTTCCCTAATAACTAGTTTTTGAGGTTAGAGTTTTGGAGTTTTCTCCTACTGCTACATATGCTCTTAGTGCCGCTTTTTGGAACCTTGTTATTATTCTCTCTTTTATTAGCAAAGAAATGGAGTTTAAAATGTGAACGAAATAGTCAAATCAAAACTACTAAAGAAACACATTTCAATAACATAACTTAGGCTCGTAGAATAAATAATCTATTTGAGCAAAGGGATATCTCTGAAAAGACAAAATCCCCTGGGATTCCCGGGCGGTGGAGCGGGCCATGTGGCCCGCTAGCCCGCAAACCGTCAGATCAAGCCAACTACATAAATGAACCGTCCGATTGCAAATCGGTTCGGGTCTCGCCCATTAATCTCCATGCACGGGTGGTCGCGATCCGTCGAGATTCGAGAACCCGCTCGTCCCTCCCGCATTCCGCATGCTCCACCGAGGCGCCGAGCTCCGCCTTCTGCTGCGCCGCGCATCTCCCTCCTCCTGCTCGTCCCTCACTCCTCCCTTCGCCTAACCTAACCCTAGCGGCAGCGCGAGCAGGAGCCCGAGACGGCAACGTCAGCAGCAGCACGCGCATGCCGGCAGGCCGCGGTGGTGACGGCGCTCACGCAGGATCTCGCGTGGCGGTGGCGTGAGTGCAAGGCAGCGATGCGAGGCACGACGGCGGGCGGCAGCACAAGGAGCAGCGCGGGCGACGGCGGCAGCGCATGCGGTTGGCAGAGGTAGCCCGTAGATGAGCTCGGTAGAGGCGAAGGCGAGAAGGTGCTCGAGCTTTTGCTACTGTGGCTACATAGATGAGCCTCTGTTCGTCTCCAGGAAATTTCTGCCTTGGTGCTGCTACTGCCTGGGTCTGGCCGCAGCTGCGGAGGCGGTGGTGTCCAGCGCACCTGGAACGGCGGCAGTGGCGATCGGGGCATCCGACTTTGGGTTGCGCCGCTGTTGCTACTGTAGCCGTCGGCGAGTCCATGCGGACACACTGAGTACTCCATCCTCACCTCGAGACCACGACGCGACGCCGGAGAGCAAGATATGGCTCCAGCCACATCCTACAAGGCTACAGCCTCTGTGCCGTCCATCAATGGCTGAAATGCCCTTAGCTGGCGTTGCCTCCACCAATGCCTTCAAGTGTTCAGCAAAATGCCCCACTCGTTCTAATTTTCTGTTAAACGGTTTACATGCTAAATATTGATGCACTTGATAGATTTTGCAAAGTTCTCTACGCAAGTTACATGACTCTTTGGAGCGAAATCTGCAAGTTTCATAAGTTGGATTTCTCAGAAATTGGTTATTGTGTGAATCGATTTTGATTAGCAGTAGTTTCAATTCCCAAAGACATGCTACTTTTCAACGTATTGATATGGGCCACCAAAGTCACCAAGACAATTAGTGTTGGATCACACATATTCAGTGCCCCTTTGTAGCCATCAAATATACCATGATGTTTTCCGTAAGCATTGTAAAATGTACAGATCAGTGGAGACATGTTCATATACTTCAGATATGCCGTGATGTTTTTTTGGTAAGCACTGTATGCATCCAGATGTTGTAGCTAATATGAAATGTTCACATCTTAGTATTGACTGTATGCAAATTTGCAGATCAGAGGATACATTCTCATATGCTTGATCTGAGGACCTGGTGGAGTTTATGAAGCATATTTATCATTGTTACTTGAACAGGAGTCTATACCATTAGATGTAGGAGTAGTGCTATCAGTTCCCCAAAATAGTAAAAACCCAAGATGGAGGAACATGCCATATTGCGTACACGCAACTGTTGAGATATATGCTCTGTAATGGATCTATCAAAGTCCCATTTTACAGATAAAATGGAGTACTGTATGATATTACTTTTGTGGCACAAACAGTACCACTTTATTCCTTACATGGAACTTATCTACATTGCAGCAATCTAATTTCATGGCACCGCAATTTTACATTTTTGAGATATTGATGCCTCACATCAAATAGTTTAAAGAACACGATGGAATTTCAAGGTAGTAGAGACCTGCTCAGTTTGAGTCAAATGTCATCTGAAAACAATTGCATTTCTTTTTTCCTCTACTCCCATTTACATAATGTCAGAGCTTAATGTACGCTACGAAGCTAAAAGACTTTGCAATCTCAACCGAAAGCATATTTTTTTTAAAGAATAGAAGAATAAATAATCAAACATATTTACCCTTACACTATTGCTACGAAGGTGCTTTCATTTCCTTGCCCTCGTTGATACAAAGTAATCAGACATCAAACAAAAAAAGTTCTAAACGTTGTAAATTCCACGTAGAATCTCCACTGGCTAGCTGCGCCCCAGTTTTTCTAGTGTACACAGAATATGACTGGGATTTTCGGATATTGGAAGCTAAGGTTGAATTGGATTCGTATTCTCACTGAAAACGATTTGGGCCCGTTCGGCTGGGCTGATTGGCTGATTTGTTGTGAGAGAAAAATACTGTTCTGGCTAAAAAAAATAAGCTGAAAAAGATGGATTATAAGGCGGATGAACAGGACCTTGATGTGGGTTCAAGCTGGATTTGAGCCCGCTGGCAGGGCTATCCGCTTGGCCCAATCCGCTACAGATCCTCCCGCTACTCCGCTGCAGCGCCGCCCGACACCGCCGAAGAAAGACGCCGAGTCCAGGACGTCGCCGCCGCCGCGGGACTCGGAGAACACGGTGTCGCCATCGCGCCTGGCGGGATCGCGAGGAAGGTCGGAAGGTGAGCACGTGTTCCTGTTTAACCTTTCTCTCCTTGCCTTCTAGGGTGAGATGAGATCATCCCTTAGTTTGGAATTTTTTCAACACGACCGCACTTCTGTCTGTACTAGTTCGCTGTTCGCCCGCCGTATCGGCATCATCGCCGCCACTGCCCATGGCAGCCGTCGTCCCCGTCGCCTCCGACCTCGTCGACTTCCTCAACGCGTCGCCCACCGCCTTTCACGCAGTTGGTACGCATCATCTGTTCCCCTTTCCTTTTTTTCCCTCGCGGAATTGATCTGAGCTGACTCCGTTGCGCTGTTGCTTCCATCGGGAGAAGACGAGGCGAAGCGGCGGCTGAAAGCGGCGGGGTTCGTGCAGCTCTCGGAGCGGGAGGAGTGGGCGGGTCTCGAGCCCGGGCGCAAGTACTTCTTCACACGCAACCACTCCACCATCGTCGCTTTCGCCATCGGCGCAAAGTGAGTGAGCTAGACCCGCTCCCCGTCCTCCTTGTTCTCACCAGCCTTAACTCCATACTTTCTACAGTAGTTAACAAAGTATTCTGGCACATATTGTGTTGACTTGTTTGTTATGTGGATTAATTGGCTAGCTTATGTGTTGATGTTTCACAGATACGTTGCTGGCAATGGGTTTCACATCATCGGCGCGCACACCGACAGCCCTTGCCTCAAGCTCAAGCCTGTCTCCAAGGTATCAAGCCTCAACTCTTGCTCACTGATTTCAGAGTACCTTGTGTCCTGTATTTCAATTTTTATATGATAGCAGGTGTCTGTGTAACCAGTGATTCATGTCTTAACCAGGAACAGAAGTTGTTATTGAGTTTTAGGTGGTAGCTGATGATACACATTTTGATAAGTTACTGATATTATCTTGCTTGTTTTGCAGGTAACCAAAGGAGGTTACCTTGAGGTTGGGGTTCAAACATATGGTGGTGGATTGTGGTACACATGGTTTGACCGTGATCTTACTGTTGCTGGTAGGGTGATTATAAGGGAGAAGAAGGATGGCGAGGTCTCTTATGCACACAAGCTTATACGGTTACAAGAACCAATTATGAGGATACCTACTTTGGCTATTCACCTAGACAGGTTGGGACCCAGTAAATTTCTATTTGTTATGTCTCATTGTGTTACTATTTATTATTATTATTGTTGTTGTTATTGTTATTACAACAACAACAACATAGCCTTTTGTCCCAAGCAAGTTGGGGTAGGCTAGAGATGAAACCCAAAAGAGACGAGAAACAGGGAGACACGTAAAGGGACATAAATGGCACAAGACAAAAGATGTCACGGTTCAGGCACGTTGATTGCCAATCTCCAAGCGCTCCTGTCCATAGCTAAATCCTTGGAGATATTCCACTCCTTAAGATCTCTCTTAACGGACTCGTCCCAAGTTAGTTTAGGTCGACCTCTACCGCTCTTTACATTATCGGCCCGCTTTAGAACTCCACTACGCACCGGCGCCTCAGGAGGCCTCCGTTGGACATGTCCAAACCATCTCAACCGATGTTGAATCAATTTCTCCTCAATTGGTGCCACCCCAACCCTATCCCGAATATCGTCGTTCCGGACTCTATCCCTCCTTGTGTGCCCACAACACCAACGCAACATACGCATCTCTGCTACACTCAATTGTTGGACATGTCGCCTTTTTGTAGGCCAACACTCAGCACCGTATAACATCGCCGGACGAATCGCCGTCCTATAGAACTTACCTTTCAGCTTCTGAGGCACCCTTTTGTCACAGAGAACGCCAGAAGCTTGACGCCATTTCAGCCAGCCGACTGAAATTCTATGCCTAACATCTTCATCAATGTCTCCATCCTTTTGTAGCATCGACCATAAATACCGAAAAGTATCCTTCTTGGCCACCACTTGCCCATCGAGGCTAACGTCTCCCTCCTCGTGCCTAGTCGCGTTGAAATCGCACCTCATGTACTCGGTCTTAGTCCTACTAAGTCTGAACCCTTTCGACTCTAACGTGTGCCTCCATAGTTCTAACTTCCTATTAACCCCCGCCCTACTGTCGTCAACTAGCACCACATCATCAGCAAAGAGCATACACCAAGGGATATCACCTTGTATGTCCCTTGTGACCTCATCCATCACCAAAGCAAATAAATAAGGGCTCAAAGCTGACCCCTGATGCAGTCCTATTTTAATTGGAAAGACACTGGTGTCGCCATCACATGTTCGGACAAACGTCACCACATCCCTGTACATATCCTTGATGAGGGTAACGTACTTAGTTGGGACTTTGTGCTTTTCCATGGCCCACCACATGACATTTCTCGGGTTGTTGTTATTGTTATTATATTATATTATTATTGCAGCCATTTGTGATAGTACAATCAATCCTATAGGTTGTAGGCTCCCTTGAAAGTGTGGCCTGTTACAGTGACACTAAATAATTTAATACGTTATGTACAGGACTCTCAACTCAGAAGGTCTCAAGGTTAACAATCAGAGTCATCTTGTTCCAGTGCTGGCTACATGTATCAAGGTGATTTGAATGCATTGATTTGTTTGTTGGTTGAAAAGACAATTTTGTATAGCATGGGCAACTTTTCCTGAATAATTGATTTGCAACAGATCTATTGAGCGTACATCTTTTGATGCTGAAGGTAAACTCATACTTTCATTTTACAGAACGAAATGCAGAAATTTGTAGTAGAAAATGGCCCAAAGCAAGTATCCGAGAATGTGAACACAAAGCATCATCCATTACTATTGCAGGTACTTTTTTGGCATTGTAGTTCAACTCCACCAGAGGTTCTCACATATAGTATAAAAACTAAATATCAATAGTCCTTGGGTTCTGAAGTATGTTCCACACTTCCACTTCCACTGATGTTATCTTTTTGTCGCAGTTGATTGCTAAAGAGGCTAACTGTGAGCCTGATGAGATATGTGACTTTGAACTGCAACTATGTGATACTCAACCAAGTGCTGTAGCAGGTGCCATGAAAGAGTTCATCTTTTCAGGAAGGCTTGACAATCTTTGCATGTCATTTTGTTCATTGAAGGTTTGTCTTTACTATTTTATTTACCAATAGCTACCGCATATTGTGATTTCTTGGTGTCATTGTTCTATATAAAGTGTCAATTTAGAGGTAGCTACTTGCAGTTGCACCAATGGTATGTTTTGAGCAAATTTTCTAGGGGAAAAATATATATTCTTACATGTAGGGAAGAAGATATTTGGTTTATGCCTATAGCTACCATTCTGTTTAAAAAAATGCTAACTGTGAGGGTTATCAAATGTGCTAGCCATAGTTTAATACTTTTATGTACTTAGTAACATCCTCTCTTTTGGATAACAGATCTCTCTATAAGATTAACCGTTCCATGATACTTGTATGATTCTGAGTGTTCTAACATCGCATGGACTTTCCAGTCCGTATCGCCAAGAGCATTTTCTTTTTAGTAACAAAATCCTAATTAATGTCATTTTTTTGCAATAAAATCATAATAACAATTATTTCTCTAATACTATTTCAGGCCCTAATCGACTCCAGTTCTGTTGAACACTCTCTTGACCATGAATCTGGTGTGCGAATGGTAGCTCTATTTGACCATGAAGAAGTTGGGTCTGATTCTGCTCAGGGAGCTGGTTCCCCTGCCATGTTGGATGCTTTATCAAGAATCACTGGGTCTTTTAACTCATCAAATTCCAAGGTACTTAGTAATGTGTGTTCAACCTTTCAGAATTGTTATCCTTTGTTGTATCCTACCACATTATTTGCAGTTTTTGATGAGTTAGTTTCCAAGTTGTAATGGAAAATGACAAACTGTTTTTTACTTTTCAGTTGCTAGAAAAAGCTATTCAGAGGAGCTTTCTGGTGTCTGCTGACATGGCACATGCTTTACACCCCAATTATATGGTAAGAATTATCTAACATTTTACATATGTGCATCAAGTATAAATACAATTCTGAATCATTTTGTGATCTACTTTTCCAGGACAAGCATGAGGAGAACCACCAACCAAAATTGCATGGAGGACTTGTGATCAAGCATAATGCCAATCAACGATATGCTACAAATGCTGTGACAGCGTTTATTTTCCGAGAAATTGCTGGGAGACACCAACTACCTATACAGGTTAGTTGATACAGAAAGGACCCCATATAATAATTGTGAATTACTAATGGTTACTCCAACTTATGGTTTGTACTCTGACATTTTTCCTTATAGTTCTGATCTATATTAATTTGTTTTTGTAATATGCAATCCATTTATTGATCTACAATTGTTATAAGGATGAACATAAGCCTTATGAGCTAATTTTGCAGTCGGAGATGTAACTGAGTTCCCAATGCATCCAATACCATCCACATCTATAGTTAATGATTATGATGTGTGTTCCTAGTGTTTATCTTTTGTTAAGCTTTTTCATCTTTTTTTTTTGGGTGACCTTTGCTGTTGAGCTTAGGCTGATCTAATGAACTAAGTTTAGAAGATTGGTTCTTAGGTTTTGTTTTATTTGTCTATATATGCTTCTCTCTCATGAGGGACTGGTATCTTGTAGGAACATTGACCACGGGATGTTTTTCTACTTTATGCTCCATCTAAATATTTTGTTTCACATCATTGTCTTTATTAATGTGGATTCAGACAATGCTCTGAGTTTCAAGTTTTTATTATTTGTGTATATTTATTGCTTTTTTGTCAATAAATCAATTTTGCTTGATGCATTGGCAGAATCTTATTCATTTTCCAAATATGTAGGATTTTGTTGTTCGCAATGACATGGCTTGTGGTTCAACAATTGGCCCAATACTCGCTAGTGGTGTTGGTATTCGCACTGTTGATATTGGAGCACCCCAATTATCAATGCACAGCATCAGAGAAATGTGTGCCGTTGACGACATTAGCCACTCATATGAGCATTTCAAGGCATATTTTGAAGAATTTACTGAATTGGATAGCAAGGTCAAGGTGGATTACTAGGGCATTTAGCACAATAGGTTAGCTTTGTTATAAGCTGTACTTCTATACAAATTTGATAAACAAGTGGAGAACAAATTTGGGAGAATGTGTTAGCTGTGTGTGCTTTGCCATACCATGTTCAAAATTTTATCTATTTATCTAACCCAAATGCCGACATGTTTGAAATTCTGTTGGTGAACGGCTTCCTATCAAGAAAATGCACTAGACTATAAAATGGCTCCAACATGCAGCCTCACAAAGAGTCAGTTCTTTGTGACCAAGAGGAGACTGGTGCAACATTTTCTTACAAGCTGTGTTTTTTCTAGGCCAATTGTGGCATAATTTGCTGGCCCCTATTGGCCTCCAACGCACTTCACTTAGATGCCATGAGTGATTTGCCGACTGGTGGACAAAAGCTAGAATTGGAAGGCCTTAAAAGAAAAGGGTCCAATAGTGTTGTGATCTTGGGAGCTTGGACCCTATGAAATCTCAGGAATGCCTTTGATGGCGACTCTCTATCATTGCTGGCTGCCCAACAGTTAACGAAGAGCTACGGATGTGGTGTGTTGCTGGAGTTCGTGTTGAGGTTGTAGGGTATATTGTCATCATGATCGGGTCATGCTGTTGTATTTGTTTCAGGTAATAAACCATGCATTTTTATTGCAACGTTCTTTTTATCTCCTACAGACTACAGTAGTGACGCGAATTCGATTTTGTCCTTCACAGTCACACGCGGAGAAGGTTCTGGGGGCGCCATATGCCAAGATAGAGCGGGAACTATATTGGTCTTCAATGTTGATTGCCTCATTTACCATCTTTGTTGATTGCCTCGTTTGCCATCCCCACTCCGAGCCCGTCTACATGACTACATCCAGGCAATCAGGCATCTACATGACTACATCCACGCAATCAGGCATTGGCATATTCAAGTCGTGACATTATCAATTGTGCAACGTTTTTTTTAATTAAGGAATTTCTCAAGTTGTACATCTACTCAAAATAATAAGCATGAGTACAGCTCAACCGCACTAGCTCCCAATATGGATAAACATCACTACAAGTTCAGAATCATACAACTTAGAAACGTTTATTTGACATCGTAGCACATCGATACCTCCACTTAACAGAGCAAGGTGCTGGGCGAACAGAATAGCTAGGTATTTTCCCGATTATCATAGCCAGTCACATCACATAGCATGGATGAAAGAACTGGAACAAGGTTAGCAAGGAAAAATTTGCCAGAGAAGAATTGCTGTAATCATCTCAGCATTGTACTGAAAAACAGCTTCCCTCATTCGAAACAGAGATTATTCAGACAGTTCCCGAGCTTGTCAAAGCGGTGCCAAAATGGTGCAATCGCACAAAAAGGACACTGCATGATGTTGGCGTAAATAAAATTTGGTACATGTCATGTGCTTAACCTGAAGAGCGGACACTTAATCATGAGAGGGCCTTCAGCACCTCAGCAGTCATTTCCTTTGGTGGTTTCTCTGCAGGCAGGTTTGCCACCAAGCCCTTCTTAGAATAATAGTCAATCACCTGGGACAAACCATTTCAAATTAGGAATAATATTGACCTAAAAAAATTACGTCATTAAGTACAGAGATACACAAATTGATTCTCATGATCATCATCAACAACAATAACAATAACAAAACATTTTAGTCCCAAACAAGTTGGGATGGGCTACAATTGAAACCTAACCTGAGCCCGTACTCATGGTTCAGTACTATTGTCTATAGATCTAGAGGACATGCCGTCCCTGGATCTGATGCACGAACTGCTCCGCCGCATGAAGTGCAGCTCCAAGCTCGACAAGCACCTCATCCTCATCGGTACAGGAGGCCCTCCCCTTCTTCCTCCTCGCTGCCAGCGGCGGCGGCTCCGCGCTGTTCCTGGTGCCGCCGGGAGGGCAAGGCTGCGGCTTGCTGCGGTTCACTCTCTGGATCCGCCGTACTTCCCGCGAAATCTTGGTTATTTTTTTTTCGAAAACCTAAATCTTGGTTATTTTCCTATTTCACTTCTTGCGTTTATGGAGAAGAAACGATAGCTTCGTTTTGCATACTGGATTGTCTTCGATTTCTTAACATACCGAAAAATTCGCAATTTCTTTTGACGGCAAAATACTATGGGGGGAGATCTCCACAGTGAGATTTTAATATTAATTTTAGGGAAAGAACGTACTTACATACAAGGGATTAACTAAAAGCATCTAACTATACACGGAAAGATGACCTCAAGTCATCCTTAAAACGAACAGACTGCAGTAAAAATTGATTTTTAAAATTAGCTAGTTAGGCACTTAGACTCGGTTGTTGCCTTTGAAAGACCTTGTCATTTCGCATCTTCCACAGTTCCCATGCCGCAATCAACGTAGCTTCTGTGAAGAAGGGTAGGTTGTGAGCCAAACTTTTCTGCACCAATCTATCCAAGAGCTGCAATGATCCATCCCAAGCGAAGTTGAGAGTAGCCCAGCATTCCTGTGCAAAAGGACAGTCAAAAAATAAATGTAGATTAGTCAGTTATGCACATTCAGGTCGCTGATGCCTCCTGCTGTTTGGTTTTGGTGATTTTGTCGTAATCTAGAACTCTTCAAGGACTGAAGGATAATTGTAGTCTGCTTGGCCTGGTGTAGAACTGGAAGCCTTTTCTTCATGACGATAAGATATGGGTGCAACTTTGTGCATGCTCGTAGAGACGTAGATCTCGACAAATGCTAGTCTGACCTGTCCCCTTTCTAACATTGGGTCCACTCAATAGTTATTGTCAGTTCAGGGTTCTTTTGTTATATCATTCTCAGGGTTGTAATCTGGCGTGGGTTGTTAAACTCCAGCCTTTTGCAGTTTCCTAAGCATCTATCTGCTCCGTCTGCTACTCTGAACAGGCCTTAAAACTCTGCTGTATTTCGGTTCATTGCAATGGAAATGGGGAAATATCCCTAATTCGAAAAAAAACCTTATGCGAGTAGACGGTTATGCATACAACCAATCAAGCGCATAGTACTGTACAGCTCCATATCTTGTTGAACCAAACAACACCAAACTGCATTGGCTAATGTAGGATAACATTATGCTGCATATGATATATATGTTATGCAAGTTAATGCGAGTAACCAATCAGACCCTATATAATTAGTTGCCCCCCGTGACGAACAAACATCCTATGTGGCAGATGATCATGACGGTTAATTTTGTCACACACTATTGGGCCTAGCCTAGGCTAAGTGGACTTTCAGGGATTTCATGACGAACACAAATGTCAATTTATGACGGCTCAATTCGGTTCAATAAATGTATGACGTGAGATACGTGACGTTTTTTCCGATCATCATGGTAAGTTAACCGTGACACGTTTTGAGTGTCTGTGACCAAAGTAATCCGTCATGTAAAACCATATTTCTTGTAGTGCTTCTTCCCATGTACACATAGTTTTTGTCTAAGGAACTATTTTACCATTGCTCTTATTTAATTTTAATACCACATTATTATTTTGCTTAGTTGGCACCTTAATAATTAATAAATACAAAAACTATCCTAATTTCTAAGTTAATTAGGAGTGTCCTTAAGCGGGAGGAGAGCGTCTCCTTGAACTCATGGCTGCGTAGAATCTGCTGTAGCTCAACAATGATACTCATGACATCATGCTCCATCAAATTAGATTATAGTTCATGTTATTCTTTTGTCTAAGTTAAACTTTTCTAGTTTTGATAAGATGTTACTAAAAATTATCAAAACTATAGATTAAAAGCATGCCAATGCGCTATCATGACATATATTCCATAAAGATAAAAACTAATTCGATGCTATAAATGTTGACGTTTCTTTTATAAAGTTAGTCAAATACAGAGAGATTTAACTTAAGACAAAGCTAGAGTGAGTTATAATTTGAAATGGAGTGAGTGCGAAAGATGAATAAAGTCCCTCTGTTACAATTTGGGCACGTACTTTCCGTAAGAAACACATGTACTGTTAGAAATATAGGTAATTTTAGGTTTAATTTAATCCAACAAAATGACATGATCATAATCATAACAGTGGTGATTAAGTGCTTGTTTGAAAAGAACAGAAACATCATAAGCATGATCATGATAACATCAACATATTGCTTATTCCAAATAAACAAGAAGAGCATCATATGAATTATATTAACCAGTAATGAAAACATCATGTAGATCATGCTAACCAGCAAGGTTTTGATAAAAAACATAAGAGAATGACAAAGCACGCTATCATACCATATAGCAGAGCCGGATGCACCCGATGGAAACATGGTGCCTTGTTGGTGTAGTCGTCCCGAACGGTGCAGTGCAAAAAGGATGCCGTGAAGATGAACAACGAGTAGTCGTGCCGCTTGCGGACACTCCCCAAAAATGCTATGGCCACCCTTCATCCGAGCAGGTGAACTCGATGAAGCGGATGCGTTTCGGAGGCTCTACTCTTCCATCTCGTGTGCGCGCAGGAGATGGAACGGGGAGTACTACTGCTACGGGAGGTGTGGTGTAACCAAGAGAGAAATGACTGAAGGAGGAGTACATAATATATACTACGCGGAGGACATGCCCAAAAGGCTCAGGAGGCAAGGAGTCTCATGTTATGGAGGCCAAGAGCCTCACGCCATGCATCAATGTCATGAATACAAAAATGCCTCACGTCATCAACTCCAACGAAGTAAAAACTTCTGTAACTCTTGACTTCTGTAACTCTTGCCATCACTTTGCTAATTAAGACTAGTGGAAGAGTCATCAACTCCAACGAAGTAAAAAATTCTGTAACTCTTGACTTCTGTAACTCTTATCATCACTTTGTCAATTAAGACTAATGGAAGTAACTCCCGTAATCAAGAGACATAATTGAAAACGAGAGTCCATCTGCTCGTCTGCGCGTGTGTGGCATTCTGTTGTTCTCAATCTCTCAATAACATAGTTAGACAATATCCAACCATATAAGTCGAGTCAACGTTCAGTCAAAATCTCGTATGGTATTAAACCATAAAACATGCATTATTACGGACCATAGAGTTTATTTGATTTATTAATATTATATGAGTCAAGCCCATAAAATATCCAACAATTCCCACCAAACTCTAGGGTTCGATGTAAATTGGTCTTAGGACCACATTCCTTTTATATACTAGTGTTTCGATGGAGACTGTTAAGTTGAACATCCATCTAGAGTAATAGCTGCACTCAGCCATAACTGAACAATGGACTAAACCTTGAATTGACAGTTTTATGTGAAAAGGATCAAGATGCCCAAGAGGGGGGGTGAATTGGGCTTCTCTAAAAATTAATTGCAAGAATTAAATCCTACAAGCCAAACTTCACCCCTAGTGCCTACTTGTGTTCCTTGTGTTTCTACCGATAAAAGTTAAGCACCCTAAGTTCCAATCCTAGACTAGCAAGACAATTCTAGGAAAGTAATCAAGCAATGAAAGTAATGCAAGAAAGTAAATGCTTGAAAGTAAGGGATAGGAACACGGCGATGTTTTGCCGAGGTATCGAAGAGTCGCCACTCCCCACTAGTCCTCATTGGAGCACCCGCGCAAGGGTGTAGCTCCCCCTTGATCCGCGTAAGGATCAAGTGCTCTCTACGGGTTGATTCTTTGACTCTCCGTCGTGACGAATCACCCAAAACCGCTCACAACTTGAGTTGGGTCACCCACAATCTCGTCGGATGATCACCGAACTCCCGATCACCACCAAACCGTCTAGGTGATGGCGATCACCAAGAGTAACAAGCTAGAACTCTCACTTGACCACAACAAGTCTAATGAGAAGATGGATGCACACTTGCTAGACTCTTATCACTAGAGAGGATTCTCAAACTTTGATTCGCAAATCTCAATCCTCACTATGGCTCTTGCACTCCCTTGCACTTCAAAGATGTTTCTCAGCTAAACAAATGAGCAAGAGACCTCTAAAAGAGGTGGAGGGGTTGTATATATAGACCCCTCAGACAAATCCAACCGTTACCTTTCGAAACAGCCAGACGCGCACTGACCGGACGCGCCTGTCGATATGACCGAACGCGCCGGTCAGTTGTAACGGTCGAAAACAGAAACCTGTACCGAGAGACCGAACACGCCGATCTGTGCTGACCGGACACGTCGGTCTGAGATGACCGGATGCGTCGATCTGGGATGATCGGACGCGTCCGATCATGCAAGAGCTCTCTGGAAATGTGACCTGACGCAACACCGCGTCCGATCATAGGTGACCGGACGCGTCAGGTCACCACGAGACCTTACTGGAACAAGACCGGACGCACGACCGCGTCCGTTCAAAGGTGACCGGACGCGTCAGGTCTCCGCTGGACCTTACTAGAACATGACCCAACGCACCGGTCTTTTTCACAGTCGCGTCCGATCTTTGCTATTTACCATCTGGAACACGTGTCAGCCTGACCACCGCGTCCGGTCCTCTCAAGGACCGCGTCCGGTCAGTCAGCCGAAAACGCAGTTAAGTCTTTGTACTGATCGGACGCGTCCGGTCATGACCAGGACCGCGTCCGGTCATAGGTAAACGGCTCAAACGTCTTCTAAACGCAATGCAACTTGAACCAAGTTGCTTCTAACTGTACTCTGAGCTTTTCTCGAGCTACCTAGTGCTAAGTTTGACAAGTGTGCACCACACCTAAACATAAGACTCACCTAGGTCAAGCTACTCGCTCATGCCCCTCTTCATAGTACGGTCAAAGAAAGAAACAGAGATCCTAACGACTATTCCAGATGTATCTCAACACCTTGACATCCGGAACTAACCGTCCTTAATCTTATCGCTGATCCTTTGAAAACCGAAATGATTTCCATCAAGGGACATGACTGCCATATTGCTCAAAGCAGTTATCATCTCCATGACCTAACTTACCGATGTTTCTATAAAACACACGTTAGTCATGGTAATTATATGTTGTCATTAATTGCCAAAACCAACACGGGGGCCTAGATGCTTTCAATCTCCTTCTTTTTGGTGATTGATGACAATACTTAGATTCAGAAGATATGAGTTGAGGTTTTCGATCATGCTTGGTTCACATAAGCATACAGCTGTAAGCACAAGGAGTTAGACAATGCTTATGTGTTCCAAGCCAACTGAGTGTACTTATAAGATAAGACATGAAAGGTTAGTACACATAGAAAATAGCTCATATGAAATCGGAGAAAGGCACAGAAGCACAACCTTATGAGCTATAAACAAACAAGTGACATGATTTAAAGCTGTGATTAGTTAAACCATATAGACTTAAGATATCTCATAAGATCACATGTCACACGAATGCAATTACTGTAAAGTAAACATGATGCATGAGAGTAGCACACAAGAAAAGAACGAAAACCCTAACAAAAAGCTCCCCCTAAGCTCCCCCTGAATCTACTCTCTCTCTCCCCCTTTGGCATCAACCGCAAAAAACTAATCTAAGGATCTGACGGAGGAACAGACGGAGTCGAGTCGGGTGCCGAGGAGCGCGGAGTGATCACAAACTGTGAGATGTCTCCCTCGGACTCGGAGCTATCTAGCTGACCCTCTGAAGAAGCACGTGGCTGTGAAGCGGTCTGGGTCTTATCAACATGAACAGGTGCTGCCGAAGTAGCGATAAGTGAAGCAGTCTCTGTGACCTGAGCCTGAAGTGAGCCAAAAGCTGGGGGATCTGTAGAGGCAACTGACGACGGAACAGTCTCTGTAGTGCTTGTCCCTGTCACTGGAAGGAGAACTGCCTCTGAAACTAACAACCCTGATGAAGTAGCAACTGTGGTGTGCGAGGGCGTCGGCTGACCAGTCAACTCGCTATATGTGGCACTTAGATCAAAGAACGGTGTGCCGGTCAACATGTGAGGGCGAGGCTGGTCTGAAGGAGTAAACCACATCTGAATGGGCGTGTAGCTCGGGGACTGGAATGACTGAGGAACCTGCAGCTGTGGAGATGTGAACTGAAAGCTCGGCTGATCCTGACTTGAAGGTCCACTGAATGGTAAAGCTGAAGTCAGGATAGATGCAGGTGAAGGAGCCCCAACTGTGACAAGGTGACGCAGAAGCTCCCAGTACTGCTGCTGGCTGGCTGTACTCTGTTGCTGCATCTCATACTGCTGACGCTGCATCTCGACCTGTTGGCGCTGTATCTCAAGCTGCTGTCTTTGGAACTCATCCTGTCGAGCCTATATCTGTGCAAATGCAGTAGCTATGTCCTGAGCCTGTCTCTGTAGCTGAAGCTCCTATCGCTCCTGTGCCTGGGTCAGCCTCTCAAGTATAGCCACCATGGCTGGGTCTGAGCGGGAGGCTGAACCAGAACCACCAGCCTCATGGTCGTGAGGCCGAGGAGACCGATACCTGGGGATGGGCTGATAGTCCTCATCAGTGCTGTCAGAGACCTCATCCTCAGCTATATCAGCGGGCTGAGCATCTAGATCTGTAAGTTCTGCCTCAGCAAGACCCTGTATGGTCGCATCCTGCTCAGCCGCTGTCTCAAGCACCTCAGGTCTCTCTCTCTGTCCTGGTGCAGGGGTCTGCTCTCTAGTAACTGAAGCCCACAGCTGACGAATATCATACTCAGGAAAAGCAGTAGTGGTTTCAATTAACTCAGCACTTATTTCTGAAGGCAGCTCCAGTGCAGATCTGATGATGAAACAAATCCAATGAGCATAGGGCAGCTGACGGTGTCCCTTAAAGCCTTCTGCCAGGGTGTCCTCCATCTCATTGACCATAAGATCCCAAATGTCAAAAGGTGTCTGTGAAAGAAGGTGGTGAACAACCTAAAGCTGCATCCTAGTCAGTCCCTCTCTGTAACCAAATCTGGGAAGAAGAGTGCGTCTGACAATAGCATCCAAGACTCAGGCAAGCGGTGTCAGACTGGCAGGTGTACGACGAGACCCTTCGCCAAAAGGCTCACGAAAGCAGGGTCGGATCAGGTCTGTAGGTGGCACAAAACCGCCATGAGGGCATCTAGGTGGAGCTGTCTGACCGAAGCAGAGCTGGTGGATCTTCGTGTATGAAGCTGGGAGTCTGAGAATCTCCCGTACTCTGGAGCTGTACAGTCTGCGGTCGCGACCTCTGAATGCAAAGTGTATGAACTCATGGGCTGGATCAATCCATAATGAAGCATAGAACTCCCTAACCCAAGTGCCGCAGTATGCACCTGTCCGTTCAAGAAAGTCTGACAGGCCTGGTAGATAGGACAGGTGCGGACGTAGCTGCTCACCCACTACCTCAACAAGTGACTCAATGCGACAGACCCTCTGTGGTCGAAAAGCAATGCCACTGTCAACAAGAGCTCTGTAAAAGTTCTCCTGGAGAGGAGTATAGAATCCCTCTGAAGCTCTGGAGTCCCTCTGAGGTGGGAACCACCGACTGACCTCTACGAATCGCAAACTTTGCACCTGTCGTGCAGTAGCACCTCTCAAGTCAAAGTGCTCAACTGGGGGTGTACCTCTAGCTCTCGGAGGTGGACGTCCTCCACGACGCTGGCCCTCTGGCCTAGGAGTCACCGGAGTCCGTGTGCGTGTGGAGCGGCGATGTGATGGAGTCTGAGCTGGCTGTTCCACTGTCCCCTCTGAAGGTGCTGTAGGTGGATCAACTGACATAGTGTCTTCATCCATTGGCACTTCTGTGCCCTCAGTGGTCTTAGTGGTCTCTGTACCAAGCTGTCGTCCTTCAAGATGAAAACGACTGTCTCCAATGCGTATACCACTGCTCCTGCCACCCCTCTCTACTGCATCTGCTGCATCTGCCACTGCCTGAGCTATCTCTGCATCAGTGAGATTCTTTTTCTTTTTTCTGGCCATGATCTTTATGCGCTTACCACGCGCAACCTCAGACAGACGAGGAGGACTGTCGTCCCCGTCACTGGGAGCACCACCGGCATTCTTGCAACAAACCATGCTGTCACCCTATCGGAAAACCTCTAAAAGATGATGTACTGACACTCGAGAGGCTTGGCCTCAGTCCGTATCCGCAGGCTTGGCCTCGGATCCAATCAACAGGACAGCAGTCACCTCGACACACCGACAGACTCGCTGAAAAGACGGAATAGATGGATCTACTATAAGCAACATATATGATCTAAAGGTACGAAACCCTAGAGGTAGCAAGCATATAAGATAAGACGTGAAACGAAACTTGATGGCTACCTCGGATCGACGAGAAAACGGTGACTTAGGTCGCGAGACTTCCCGACGCACCGGACGAGCGCTGATTCACCGAAACATAAGTCGATTAGGGTTAATGAAAACAAAATTTCGACAAACCCTAATACGAAGATTAAGGAGGTGTGAAACAACCTCAGAGTGAAGACGTCGCACGAAGGATGATTCGACGACGAACGAACGCGACACGGAGGTGCGAACCCTAGGGTTAGGGCCACGCGCGATGGACGAAGATTGAGGATGAGGACGATGGCAGAGACTGGCCGGAGGTCGAAGAAAGTCTCAGGCAGCCGCAGCAGTGCCTCACGGCGGTGGCGGCAGCGGCGGCGCGGCGCGGCGGTGGCGGCGCAGAGAGCGGCGGCTGCGCGGGCTCTGTGGAGGAAACGGGTCGCGCGCGAGAGAGGAGAGGCCGCAGGGCCGGGCGGTGGCGCAGGCACGGCGGAAAATCCGATGAGCGGTGGTGCGGCGATGCTCCGGCGAGCGGCGGCGTGGCGCGCTAGGGCACGGAGGCGGCGGTTGCAAGTGTACGGGCGAAAAAACAAAGAAACGCGAAAGATTATATGAGGGGTTAGATCCGCTTGAAACGCGATGACCGGACGCGGTGGTCGATATGACCGGACGCGGAGAGGCAGCGTCCGGTCACATTCCAGTAAGCTCCTGGAATGACCGGACGCGTCCGATTATCCGCGATCGGACGCTGACAGCGTCCGGTTTTGATTTGCCCGGAAAACTGAGACGGATGACCGGACGCGGTGGTGGTTACCGGGACCGGACGCGGTGGTCAACAGGGGCGCGTCCGGTGCAGCGTCCGATCACTAGATCAGGAGACGGTCTTCAGGATGACCGGACGCGCTGGTGGTCGCCGGGACCGGACGCGGTGGTTAAGCAACACTGCGTCCGGTCCAGCGTCCGGTCCAGCGTCCGGTCACTGTTTTTCACCCTTTTTCATTCCGAACTTAGACGCGACTTCTCCCAATCAAGTTCCAATTCAAAGAGACACAGATAAACACCAATTGGAACAAGATATGAGTGACCTCACTCAAACCCTCAAGTTTTTCAAAATAGATTGCCTTAGGCTAATATTATTTTTTAGGAAAAATAGGCAACAAACACCCGAGGAGCAACGTATGGCCATGCAATAGAGCTTTTGAACCCTTGGGAGCGTCAAAATGCTCTCTCTACCCATGGACGAACACAGAGGTTGCTCAAAACATAACCAAAAAGGAACGACCAAACAACAACCATGCATATGTAATGCAAAACAAGTAAGTAAGAAAAGCTAGGTTGCTTGTCAAGTTTGATCCACGGTTAGGCTTCTTCACTCCTCCAAAGGAGGGTTATCGTAACCATGTTAGTCAAGCCCTAGATGCATTGCGGGTAATTAAACATGACATGTAATACAATGCAATGCAAGGGACAACACAAGCTCATCTTTTAAAGTTACTAGAATCAAGCACATTTAGTTCACTTCTCAACCTACAAAAGGTAGCTTCATCCAAAGGTTTAGTGAAGATATCCGCTAATTGATTCTCACTTCTTACACCTTCTAGTGATATGTCATTTTTAGCAACGTGATCTCTTAGAAAGTGGTGGCGGATATCAATGTGCTTGGTGCGAGAGTGTTGTACCGGATTATTAGCAATTTTAACCGCACTTTCATTATCGCATAAAAGCGGCACCTTTTTAAGAACAACTTCATAGTCTAGGAGGGTTTGTTTCATGTATAGGATTTGTGCACAACAAGCCCCCGCGGCAATGTATTCCGCCTCGGCGGTGGACAAAGCCACACTATTTTGTTTTTTAGATGACCATGATACTAAGGATCTCCCAAGCAAATGGCACCCTCCGGATGTGCTCTTTCTATCAATTTTACAACCGGCATAATCCGAATCAGAGTAGCCAACTAGTTGGAATCTAGCTCCTTTGGGGTACCATAGTCCGATGCTTGGAGTATACTTAAGATATCTTAGGATTCTTTTTACGGCACTTAAGTGAGGTTCTTTAGGGCACGCTTGAAACCGGGCACACATGCACACACTAAACATGATGTCGGACCTAGATGCGGTAAGGTATAATAAGCTACCAATCATAGAATGGTAAAGAGTTTGATCGATTGGTTTACCTCCCTCATCTAGGTCGAGATGTCCATTAGTTGGCATTGGGGTCTTGATTGGCTTGCATTCTTCCATCTTGAATCTTTTGAGAAGATCCTTGGTATACTTCTCTTGAGAGATAAAGATCCCTTCTCTCATTTGCTTGACTTGAAACCCAAGGAAGAATGTTAGCTCACCAATCATTGACATCTCGAACTCTTTTGACATCAATTCACCAAATTCTTTGCAATAGTCTTCATTTGTTGACCCGAAGATGATATCATCAACATATACTTGACAAATGAAGATCTCTTCTTTGAATTTCTTAGTGAATAGTGTGGTGTCAACCTTCCCAATGGTGAAGCCCTTCTCAATGAGGAAGTCCCGAAGGCGCTCGTACCACGCTCTAGGGGCTTGCTTGAGCCCATATAGCGCCTTGGACAACCTATAAACATGATTATGATATCTAGGGTCTTTAAACCCGGGAGGTTATTCAAAAAAGACTAGTTCATTTATAAAGCCATTTAAGAATGCACTTTTCACATCCATTTGATATAGTTTCATATCATGATGTGATGCATATGCAAGTAGGATACGGATGGCTTCAAGTCTTGCAACGGGTGCAAAAGTCTCTCCAAAATCAAGACCTTCAACTTGAGAGAACCCTTTTGCCACTAGTCTTGCCTTGTTTCTTACCACTACCCCATGATCATCTTGCTTATTGCGGAACATCCACTTGGTTCCAATGACTCTTACACCTTCTGGATGCTCTTCAAGTGTCCATACTTGATTTCGGGCGAAGTTGTTCAATTCTTCATGCATGGCATTCACCCAATCCAGATCTTGAAGAGCTTCTTCTACATTCTTAGGTTCAAGACAAGAGACAAAAGAGTGATGTTCAACAAAAGAATTAAATTTTTGAGATCGAGTCATTACACCCTTTGTAGGACTCCCTATGATGAGATCTTGTGGATGTGCTTGAAGTAGAGGTGAGTTTCTTCGATCAACCATTTGAGGGGTAGGATGAGGAGCATCAACGTCTTGTGCTTGTGCCTTGGCTTGATGATGAGAGACATGGGTGTCTTCATTTTCAACTCTCTCATTCTTGTCATCATCTTGAGGCACATATGATGATGATGGTGGATTGACAATTTGTACATCGTCTTCATCATCTTTAGGCTTGATGTCACCTACCGGCATGTTCTTCATGGCCTCCCTCAATGGTTCATCACCTACATCATCACAATTCTCAATTGCTCCTTGGGAGCCGTTAGATTCATCAAATTCCACATCATATGTTTCTTCAACCAAACCGGTGGAGTGGTTAAATACTCTATATGCTTTGGACTTTGATGAGTAGCCAACAAGAAAACCAATATCACAACGTCTTTGGAACTTCCCTAGGTGTTGACGCTTCTTATAGATGTAGCATTTGCAACCAAACACCCAGAAGAATGAGACGTCCGGCTTCTTCCCATTTAGCAACTCATAAGGGGTCTTGCAAAGGAACTTTTGTAGGAAGAGGCAATTTAAAGCATAGCATGCGGTGTTGATTGCCTCGGCCCACAATTTCTCCGGTGTATTGTACTCATCTAGCATTGTTCTTGCAAGAGTGATCAAGGTCCGGTTCTTCCTCTCAACTATACCATTTTGTTGAGGAGTATAGGTTGATGACACTTCATGCTTGATTCCAATTTCATCACAATAGGCTTCAATATTGGTGTTGTAAAACTCTTTTCCATTGTCACTTCTAATTTTCTTTATCTTGACTTCAAATTCATTTTGAGCTCTCTTTGCAAACTTCTTGAAGCAACTTGCCACTTTGGATTTGTCATGAAGAAAGAAAGTCCAAGTGTATCTTGAGAAGTCATCCACAATCACAAGGCAATATAGATTTCTACCCAAACTCTTGTAAGTTGTAGGACCAAACAAATTCATGTGAAGGAGTTCTAGCACTCTTGATGTTGACATGTAGGCTTTGGTTGGATGAGTGTTTGCAACTTGTTTGCCGGCTTGACATGCACTACAAGGTTTGTCCTTTTCAAACTTTACATCCTTTAAGCCTCTTACTAGTTCTTTCTTCAATAGTTTGTTGAGAGTGTTCATTCCAACATGAGCAAGCCTCCTATGCCAAAGCCATCTAAGTGTGGTCTTGGTGAACAAACATGTCATCAAGTTTGCATCTTCGGAGGTGAAGTCAACAAGATAAAGATTGTTGTATCTAAAACCCTTGAAAATCACTTGCTTGTCATCTATCTTGGTAACAACCACTTCATTTGGACCAAACAAGCATTGATAGCCAAGATCACAAAGTTGCCCAATGGATAGTAAATTGAAACTCAATGAAGCAACATAGAGCACATTGGAGAGAGAATGATCATTTGATATTGCAACCTTGCCTATACCCTTGACTTTGCTCTTTGAATTATCCCCAAATGTGATCTTGTCTTGACATACCCCATCCTCTTCAAGTGAGGTGAACATACGAGGATCACCGGTCATATGTTGTGTGCAACCACTATCAATCACCCAATGAGATCCACCGGTCTTGTAGTTCACCTACACACAAGAGATCAAGGCTTTTGTTTAGGGACCCAAACTTGAGAGGGACCCTTAACTTTTTCAACTAGTGATTTGGCAACCCAAATTTTCTTTGGCCTATTCTTGTTAGGAGGACCCAAGAACATAACTTTCATCTTTCCACTAGAGTCCTTTCTAAGCATGTAGTGAGCATTGAAAGCAAAAGGTCTAGCATGCTTGGGCAAGGGTTGTGGTGGTGGGGTTTTGCACTCATGAGCAAAATGACCTTCTTGTCCACACTCAACACATCTCTTTGGCTTGGGCTTTGACTTGCTTTGTTGTTGTTGTTGAGTTTTGACCTTCTTCTCTTGATTTGCCAAATAGCCAATGCCACTCCTATCCAACTTCATGACGGTGTTCATGAGTAGCTCACTTTGCAAATGTTGGCCTCTTGTGAACTTGCTTAGGCCGGTCTTGAGATGCTCTTTCTCTTGCTTGAGCTTCTTGTTTTCTTCAATAAGTGACTCATTTGAAGCTTGCTTTTCAAGAGCCAACAACTTCTTGTTCTCAACTTTAAGCATCTCATTTTCATTCTTGAGCTTGACATACTCATCATAGTCATTGGCCTCAACCACACTCTTGCCTTTGCCGCTAGAGCCTTGCTCAAGGTTCTCAATAATCAAATCATCACATGATGTGGCTATATCAATCTTAACAATTTGGTTAGTAGCATCATGTGTCTCAAGAGCTAGCTCATTAGCAACAATAAGAGTATCATAGTTGATTTTCAATGTAGTATATTCTTCTTTTAGAGAGTTGAGTCTAGTCATGAGTTCACCATGCTTCTTCTCAATTTTATCATGTTTATCTCTAAGCTCCTTGTTAGAGGTTTTGAGCTCTTTGAGAGAAGAAGACATAGTTTCATTTTGATCTATGAGCTCATCCCTAGTCTCATGTGCACTTTCAAGCTTAGATGAGAGTGTTTCATTTTCATGTTGAAGCTCTTCATTTTCATTTCTAGTCCTCCTTATGATTTTAAAATATTTGTTTAACAATTTTACTAATTCATCATAAGAAGGTGCATCATATTCATCATCACTATCACAATCATCACTATCACTATTTTGTACCTTTCGATCACCTTTAGCCATGAGGCATAGGTGGGAAGTGGATGATGACGGTGAGGATGGCGGTGAAGATGGTGATGAAGACATTGATGACGATGATGATGGCCCAACCACAAGTGCGGCGATCTTCTCTTTTCCATCATCACTTTCATCGCCGGAGGACTCACATGATGATTCAATGTTGGTGAGCCAATCACCAACAATATAAGTCTTGCCTCCCTTCTTCTTCTTGTAGAACTCTCTTTTCTTGCCATCTTTCTTCTTGTATGGTTTGTTCTTTCTTTTATCATCTTCTTCTTTACTTGAATCATCTTTCTTGCCCTTGTACTTATTCTTGTTCTTGTCTTTTGGAGGCTTTGGGCATTGATGAGCTAGACGGCCAAGTTCTCCACAATTGAAGCAATCCATTTCGGAGATTGGCTTCCTTTTGGTACTAGTGAAGAATTTTTTCTTCTTGCCATCGAACTTGATGCCACTCTTGTTGAGCTTCTTTAGCATCTTGGTGGTTCTTCTCACCATGAGTGCAAGTGATTCATCATCAATATCACTCTCACTTGTGCTCTCTTGCACTACCATGGCTTGGCCCTTTTTCTTTTTCTTTTCATAGCTAGCTTTGAAGGCCAAGTCCTTTTTCTTGGAAGATGATGAACCCTCTTCTGGAGTGATGTGCATGTACATCTCATGTGCATTGATCTTTTCCAATACTTGAGTCGGTGTTGCGGCGGAGAGATCACTTTGGTGAAGTACGATGACAATATGTCCATACTTCTCAACGGGGAGAACACTCAAGATCCTCCTTGCAACATCCGATTGACTTATTTTAGTAAGTCCAAGAGCATTGAGATCTTCTACAAGAACATTTAAGCGAGTGTACATTTTATTAGCACTTTCTTTAGGAAGCATCTCAAAAGAATTAATTTTCTTTAAAGCAATATGATAGCGTTCCTCACGTTCACTCTTAGTTCCCTCATGGAGAGCACAAAGATTCTCCCACAATTCATGAGCGTTTTTGGCATTACGCACACGATTGAAGATATCTTTGCCTAGAGCCCGGTAGATTGTATTTTTTGCTTTTGCATTCCACCGGTCGTATTTCTCCTCGTCACCACTTGGGTTAGCGGGATCCCTTATGGGGGGAAGCCCTTCGGTTGCGGCTCTAAGGCACCCAACATCTATGGCTTCAAGATACGCCTCTATACGAATTTTCCAATATGGAAAATCGTCTCCCTCAAAGGTGGGAGGTGGTCCTTCCCCATTAGACATCTTGCTCTAGGCGGTAAAGCCTAAATTTAGAGCAACACGGCTCCGATACCAATTGAAAGGATCAAGATGCCCAAGAGGGGGGGTGAATTGGGCTTCTCTAAAAATTAATTGCAAGAATTAAATCCTACAAGTCAAACTTCACCCCTAGTGCCTACTTGTGTTCCTTGTGTTTCTACCGATAAAAGTTAAGCACCCTAAGTTCTAATCCTAGACTAGCAAGGCAATTCTAGGAAAGTAATCAAGCAATGAAAGTAATGCAAGAAAGTAAATGCTTGAAAGTAAGGGATAGGAACACGGCGATGTTTTGCCGAGGTATCGAAGAGTCGCCACTCCCCACTAGTCCTCGTTGGAGCACCCGCGCAAGGGTGTAGCTCCCCCTTGATCCGCGCAAGGATCAAGTGCTCTCTACGGGTTGATTCTTCGACTCTCCGTCGCGGCGAATCACCTAAAACTGCTCACAACTTGAGTTGGGTCACCCACAATCTCGTCGGATGATCACCGAACTCCCAATCACCACCAAACCGTCTAGGTGATGGCGATCACCAAGAGTAACAAGCTAGAACTCTCACTTGACCACAACAAGTCTAATGAGAAGATGGATGCACACTTGCTAGACTCTTGTCACTAGAGAGGATTCTCAAACTTTGATTCGCAAATCTCAGTCCTCACTATGGCTCTTGCACTCCCTTGCACTTCAAAGATGTTTCTCAGCTAAACAAATGAGCAAGAGACCTCTAAAAGAGGTGGAGGGGTTGTATATATAGACCCCTCAGATAAATCCAACCGTTACCTTTCGAAACAGCCAGACGCGCACTGACCGGACGCGCCTGTCGATATGATCGGACGCGCCGGTCAGTTGTAACGGTCGAAAACAGAAACCTGTACTGAGAGACCAGACGCGCCGATCTATGCTGATCGGACACGCCGGTCTGAGATGACCGGACGCGCCGATCTAGGATGATCGGACGCGTCCGATCATGCAAGAGCTCTCTGGAAATGTGACCTGACGCAACACCGCGTCTGATCATCGGTGACCGGACGCGTCAGGTCACCACGAGACCTTACTGGAACAAGACCGGACGCACGACCGCGTCCGTTCAAAGGTGACCGGACGCGTCAGGTCTCCGCTGGACCTTACTGGAACATGACCGGACGCACCGGTCTTTTTCACAGTCGCGTCCGATCTTTGTTGTTTACCTTCTGGAACATGTGTCAGCCTGACCACCGCGTCCGGTCCTCTCAAGGACCGCGTTCGGTCAGTCAGCCGAAAACGCAGTTAAGTCTTTGTACTGACCGGACGCGTCCGGTCATGACTAGGACCGCGTCCGGTCATAGGTAAACGGCTCAAACGTCTTCTAAACGCAATGCAACTTGAACCAAGTTGCTCTAACTGTACTCTGAGCTTTTCTCGAGCTACCTAGTGCTAAGTTTGACAAGTGTGCACCACACCTAAACATAAGACTCACCTAGGTCAAGCTACTCGCTCATGCCCCTCTTCATAGTACGGTCAAAGGAAGAAACAAAGATCCTAACGACTATTCCAGATGTATCTCAACACCTTGACATCCGGAACTAACTGTCCTTAATCTTATCGCTGATCCTGTGAAAACCGAAATGATTTCCATCAAGGGACATGACTGCCATATTGCTCAAAGCAGTTATCATCTCCATGACCTAACTTACCGATGTTTCTGCAAAACACACGTTAGTCATGGTAATTATGTGTTGTCATTAATGGCCGAAACCAACATGGGGGCCCAGATGCTTTCATTATGTGAGATGAATTTTACTAGAACTCTTAACTGATACTAGGCTACAAAGAGCATCCCCTCTGTTTTAAAGCATATAAGTCGTACTTCTTGGCTTTTTCATGAGTATCTAGAGATTACCCACATCTCATAGATTGTGACTAACAATCGAACTCATATAGGTGTGTTTCTTATAGGATGTCCTGTAGGACAACATCCCTGCTTAACCAGGCCACTCGGATCACATTAAGAAATTAATCAACCTCCCTTACAGTATTAGAGAGACAGTGCATCTCAAATGAGCTGGACTTTATTCTAAGGAGTCTCTCCCTCAGTCATCCACTAGTTTGTTTCACCATCCTAATTCACGGGATCTCCGATCACAAAGGACAGGTTACCACAATGGAGTGACTTCAAGTGGGTCTCAAGCCCAACTCCCTTGACGCACCTTCTATCACATTACGTGACAGACCCTTAGTAAATTGATCTATCAGGTTTTTAGATGCATGAACATAGTCCAACGCAATTACTCCGGAGTTTCTCAGTTTCCTGACAGACTTCAAGCGCCTTTTCACGTGCCTTGTAGACTTCATGTTGTCCCTAGAACTGTTCACCTTTGTTATCACAGTTTGGTTGTCACAATTCATAGAAATAGCAGGTATAGGCTTCTCCATAACTAGTAAATCCATAAGGAGTTCACGAAGCCACTCGGCCTCAGCACCAGCGGTATCCAATGCTGTCAGTTCTGCTTCCATTGTAGACTTCATTAAGACAGTCTGCTTGCAAGACTTCCAGGAAACAGCACCACCTCCAAGCAGGAACGCGTATCCGCTCGTGGCATACAGCTCATTAGCATCAGAAATTCAATTAGCATCACAATAACCCTCCAGTACCCTTGGATACCCAGTAAAGTGAATGACATAACTCATTGTTCCTTTCAGATAGCGCAGTACTCTCTCAAGAGCACTCCAGTGAGTATCTCCCGGATTTGACACAAACTGACTTAGCTTGCTCACAGCAAACGAGATATCAGGCCTAGTGGCACTAGCCAAATACATGAGAGAACCAATTATTTGAGAATATCTCAATTGGTCTCTTGAAATTCTACGATTTTTCCTCAATATTACACTTGGATCATATGGAGTTGGAGCGGGTGCACAATCATCGTATCCAAAACGATTTAGCACCTTTTCCACATAGTGAGACTGCACAAGAGTAACCCCACCATTTCCTTCTTCTCTCAATAGCTTAATGTTAAGAATAACATCAGCCTCACCCAAGTCTTTCATCTCAAAATTATTTGATAGAAAATCTTTTACTTCTTTAATCACATCAACATTATTACCAAAAAATAAGATATCGTTCACATACAAGCACAAGATGACACCATTGCCACCACCATACCGGTAATATACATACTTATCGGCTTCATTAACTTCAAATCCGGCTGATGTTAAAGTCTTATCGAACTTCTCATGCCACTGCTTTGGGGCTTGCTTCAGGTCGTACAAGGATTTTAGCAACTTACACACCTTACCCTCATGACCTTTTGCAACAAATCCATCAGGCTGATCCATATAGATCTCTTCCTCAAACTTGCCATTTAGGAAAACCGTCTTAACATCCATCTGGTGAATGAGAAGACCGTGTGAGGTAGCCAAGGATAGTAACACACGAATGGTCGTCAGTCGGACAACTGGTGAGTAAGTGTCAAAATAATCTTCACCTTCCTTTTGTGTATAGCCTTTAGCCACTAGCCTTGCCTTGTACTTCTCAATAGTACCATCAGGCCTCAGCTTCTTTTTGAACACCCATTTACACCCCATAGGTTTACATCCATAAGGACGATCAACCACTTCCCAAGTCCCATTTGACATAATAGAATTCATCTCACTTTGCACCGCTTCCTTCCACAAGTCAGCGTCAAGAGAGGAATATGCCTCAACAATGGTTGTGGGAGTGTCATCCACAAGGTATATAATAAAGTCTTCACCAAAGGATTTTACAACCCTCTGTCTTTTACTCTTTCGAGTGACTGTATTATTATCCTCCTTAGGAATTTCTCCTTGGGTCTCATCATCAGTGTGTATTACCGGTTCATAAGATTCAGGAACAAAAATAGAATCATGACTAGACATGCCAGGTGTATTAATTTTCATGAGAAATTCATCTTCAAAAAATGTTGCATCTCTAGATTCCATGATTGTATCAACAACCATTTCAGGAACACTAGAATTTATTATTAAAAATCTATAGCCAACACTGTGTATGGCATAGCCAAGGAAGACATAATCCACAGTTTTTGGTCCAAGCTTTCGCTTCTTGTTTATTGGCATGTTCACTTTTGCCAAACAACCCCAAGTACGCAGATAAGAGAGATTTAATCTCTTTTTCTCCCATTCCTCAAATGGTGTGATTTCTTTGTTCTTTGTAGGAACTTTATTTAGGATATGACTCATAGTCAAAATAGCCTCACCCCACCATTCCTTAGATAAACCAGCAGTCTCCAACATGGCATTCACCAAATCAGTTAGAGTGCGGTTCTTTCTCTCAGCAATCCCATTAGACTATGGTGAGTATGGTGACGTCCTCTCATGAATTATTCCGCGATCAGACCGTAAACGTTTGATTTTCTTCTCAAGTTGATTCTCTACCTCAGCTTTATAGATTTTAAAATAATGTAATGCTTCATCTTTAGTTTTCATTAGATACACATAGCAAAACCAAGTACAATCATCTATAAAGGTAATAAAGTATCTCTTACCACCTTTGGTCAATATTCCATTTATCTCACATATATCAGAATGAATTAAATCAAGAGGTGCCAACTCCCTCGCCACAGCAGCCTTATGGGACTTGCGAGGTTGTTTTGCTTCAACACATACATGACACTTTAAACTTTTGACCACATAAAATTTAGGAATTAAATTTAAACCAGCTAAGCGAGACATGCAACCAAAATTAACATGACATAATCTCGAATGCCAAATATCTGTCTCAATATTACCAACCACATGGTTCACAGATTTAGAACAAGTATCAACTAAGGACAAGCGGAACAAGCCTATGCTCTCATAGCCTTTACCAATAAATGTTCCAAACTTAGAAATGACACACTTATTAGACTCAAACACTAGTTTATGACCATCACGACATAGCAAGGAGCCACTAATCAAGTTCTTCCTTATTGAGGGGACATGATGCACGTTCCTGAGCTGCACGGTCTTTCCCGAAGTGAGCTTCAGATCGACCGTACCAACATCACGAACAGCCGCACGCGCCCAGTTCCCCATCAACAAGGAGCCAGCCCATCTTGTCTGGTAGAAAGAAAACAAGGAAATATCAGCACACACATGAATATTAGCACCGGTATCAACCCACCAATCAGGTGAGTAACAAACTGAAAAAGCAGAAGGTAATAAATTACCATACTCAGGTGTAGCTGCCTCAGTCTCAATGGTGTTGGCTGATTTCTGTGAAAGATGAGGCTTCCACTTAGCCTCAGGACACTCCCTAGAGAAATGCCCAGTCTTCCCATAGGTGAAACAGTTCATCTTTTCCTTGTTCATCATCTTCTTACCCTTCTTGAAAGGAGTGGTGGGCTTTTGCTTAAGCTCTTGCTGAAATTTCTTCTTCTGTGGTTTGGGACGGTTCTTTTACACCACATGTGCGCTAGAACTCCCCTCAGTGACTTTCTTGCCTTTGACATCTTTTGCTCTAGCCTTGTCTTCAACATCTAGAGTCCCAACAAGCTCAGCAGTGTTTGTGGCAGAACCGCCCAAAATAACACACTAACGGAGGTACTTGCCTTCCTCTAGGCACTAAGTACTCCGCCAGCGGCTATTCCAGCCATTTCTGTCGAGCACACCCAACGGGAGAACTCGAAACCATCCACATTTTCATCCAGGATCCAATAATGAAAACGAGTACAATACTTAGTTTATTCCATACAACATAGTCTTCAGAAATAAGTTATTACAATACCAAGTTCAGAGTGCGGAATTAAAACAGCGGAAGTAAATATCTAGCGAGCATAGCAAAGATCCATCTGAGCCCAGCAGACGATCCTCCACACAAAGCCTCAAGTAGCACCTGCAATAGGGGTAAAATAAACCCTGAGTATACAATATACTCGCAAGACTTACCCGACCGGGAATAATTTCCCGACTCCAAAGATCATGATAGGCTTTTTGGCTACTGGTTCAAGTTTGCAGAAAAGCATTACTACTAGTGGATCCTTATTGCAGTTCTTTTATTTGCCATCTTTTAGTTTATCAGCTAACCATCTATGTAAGCACTTATGCTATTTTCAAACAAGAGTTGGTCAATACAAATCCATCGTTATTCACCTTTTCTCTTTCAGTTCTTACTATGATGCTCGGATTAAGTCATATCGGACCGCTTACGCGGCGATTCGCGAATCAATGTAGCCCAGCTGGGTACCCCGAAAAACACACGCCTCGCCCGTACCGAGGTACAAACGGGACCAACCCATTATCCTCCTATCAAGAGAACCAAGTCCCCATCCATACTGGGACTCCAAGCCCCCGCCCTCTCGCGGTGCTTAGACCTCATAATACCCATATATAATCCACCTTCAGTTGGTCCGGATGGAGCCGGAACCCATGACAAGAGAATAACAAGTCTGTCTAGCCCCCATCCGCTAGTATATGCTCGGGATAAGGAGATCTGTGACCTGACAACCATCCAAATGCAACGATTGGTCCTTAACCGACTCGGACAGGGAAACAATGTAACCTAGTGATGCCCTATTGGCCGCAGAACACCCCTTGTCACATCCACCACTACCAAACCACATCCCTGCCCGGTCACCATTTCACCTGCCTTTATTTCCATGTTAACCATAGTGATAATAATGATCACCTATCGTGAACAACACCATGTTGTTCACGCTAACGAAACCTAAGCACGGCACTACACGGCCTAAACTAGTAAGACTCTTGTGTAGTAATATTTATGCAAGTGGGTTTCAACAGAACTCCTGAAACGTAAATGCACATATAACATAAATATCCTATTATCATTTCAAAATAAAGGTTATGCACCGGGGCTTGTCTTGGGCATCCTGGTGTGCAGCAAAGTTAGTGGTTGATGGCTCTAGGGCTCCTTCCTGCACGGGGACCTCCTCCTCGTACACCTCCACGATCTCCTCGTACTCCGGCTCCTCCGCAGCCACGTACTCCACTATCTCGTGATCTATATGCAAGAATGATGACATGACTTAATGCAATGACAACAGCAGCTCTTAAAATAACAACAACTATTACTAAGCTACTAAGCTAGCTCTAATGACTAACATACCAGGCTGTCTACTATTCTTACTAAGCAAGAGTAAACTGATCCAATTAATCTTTACTCATTAAATTGCATACTCTTCATTTGTTTCTGATTTAATATTTAATACGGCTAAGAAAACTCAGCTATCACATCTAGTAAGCTATTCAAGGACTACAAAACTACAACAAGCACCTAATAAAATCATGAAGCTACGATAAAAGTTTTAAAGTTAAAGCTATTACCCATTTGCCACAAAAATTTCTACAAGATTTATCATATTAATATTAAGCGCTTTTGATTGATTTAATAGACTTTAGCATCACCACATATAGGTATGATCTAACTACACTAACAGGCAGATAATGATTTTAGAAAGAAGAATCGAGTGATTCGGATATCGTATGGTGGAGATATCGATCACGTACTGTGGCTGTTGATAATCTCTGGAAAATCAAAGGGATTAATTAACTCATGACTTAATCTCTCGTGACGTGCTCATGGTTGCACTGGTGGTGACCTGGTCTTTAATCAAAGAAATAATAAAGAAGGATGGCGCTGCTAGGGAGAGATAGATGAAGTACTGTAGGGACTCACGAGATACTCACCGCAATCGACTGGTGCTTTGGAGAGAAATCGATAGACGCAGCTTACTCGGGCAAGATCAGAGGAAGTTGATTTTGGAGAATCGAACGATCAGCTGAATGGAACGACTCGACAGCTCGGTTAAAAGACAGGAGACGTGGCTGGAGGCAGCGCTCTAAATAACCTCGCAGTGTGCGTACCGGTGATAAAAATTTTCTTCGAGAGAACAATGTTCCCGCGTGCTACAGTGATCTCTGCAGAATCCCGTGATTCCCACGAGAGACTAGTGGTTCTACGCGCTACAGTGGTTCTACGCGCTACAGTGCTTTTTTACGTGTTTTCTGGTTCGCTTTCGCGGAGGCAGGGCGACGTTGATTTTATAGAGTGCGATTATGTAGTAACTGATGCGTATGCTGTGCGTGGTGTCTGCCGCCGCGGTCGGTCGTCGCCGTGCGCGTGCTGCGCGGGCATGCCTTGCGAATGTGCGAGCGCGATCAGAGAATTAGGAAGAAGATGAATTACGAGCGATGAAGTTGGATCAGGATGATAACAGTTAGTTGAGCTGTGCTGGGGAATATTTGGACATGAAAAAATTAGAGCTCAAATTGAGAATTAGTGCAACAAAATTTAATTTCTTACTTTGCCATCTACAATAATACATAACATGATGCTCATGACATGGTTTAGTGATTTGTTAATGCAGTAACACCGAGGGTGTTACAGTGTTAAACTCTTGCCTCTTGTGTTTTAGAGAAGTGGCAAAATCAGTCCAAAATTGTGGCAGCTTTGCAATCATGTAGCCTGCCACAAACTTGTCAGGAAGAGCACACCCAAACAACTCAAATTCCTTCACCAGTGCCTGTATTTCATGAGCCTATTCAACTACAGGACAGTTCTCAACCATCCGGTAGTCATGGAACTGCTCCATGACATACAACTCAGAACCGGCATCAGAAACACCATAGTGGGCCTCAAGTGCCTCCCACATTGCCTTACCAGTCGACATCTGCACATATGCATCAACGAGGGAATCCCCAATAATGCTCAGCAAAGCGGCCTTGCAAGTGGTGTCATCGTGTTCAAATGCACGCTGCTCATCAGCGGTTGGCACACCAGCAGGTCGTTCTTGCACCACATAAAAGCAGCGCATAGAGGTCAACCACAGAATAGTTTTCTAGCGCCATCTCTTGTAGTGAGTGCCCTCAAACGGCGTAGGTTTCAGCAAACCCGCAAAGCCAACAGATGAAAATTGTCTAATATAGCGTTTTTGGATTGTTAGAAATATAGGTAATTTCAGGTTTAATTTAATCCAACAAAATGACATGATCATAATCATAACAATGGTGATTAAGTGCTTGTTTGAAAAAAAAAACAGAAACATCATAAGCATGATCATGATGACATCAACATATTTCTTATTCCAAATAAACAAGAAGAGCATCATATGAATTATATTAATCAGTAATGGAAACATCATGTAGATCATGCTAACCAGCAAGGTTTTGATAAAAAACATAAGAGAATGACGAAGCACGCTATCATACCCTATGACAGAGCCGGATGCATCCGATGGAAACATGGTGCCTTGTTGGTGTAGTCGTCCCGAACGGTGCAGTGCAGAAAGGATGCTGTGAAGATGAACAGCGAGTAGTCGTGCCGCTTGCGGACACTCTCCAAAAACGCTATGGCCGCCCTTCACCCGAGCAGGTGAACTCGATGAAGCGGATGCGTTCCGGAGGCTCTACTCTTCCATCTCGTGTGGGTGCAGGAGATGGAACGGGGAGTACTACTGCTACGGGAGGTGTGGTGTAACCAAGAGAGAAATGACTGAAGAGGAGTACAGAATATATACTACGCGGAGGACATGCCCAAAAGGCTCAGGAGGCAAGGAGTCTCATGTTATGGAGGTCAAGAGCCTCACGCTATGCATCAATGTCATGAATGCAAAAATGCCTCACGTCATCAACTCATCACTTTGCCAATTAAGACTAATGGAAGTAACTTCCGTAATCAAGAGACATAATTGAAAACGAGAGTCCATCTGCTCGTCTGCGCGCGTGTGGCATTCCGTTGTTCTCAACCTCTCAACAACATAGTTAGACAATATCCAACCATGTAAGTCGAGTCAACGTTTAGTCAAAATCTCGTATGGTATTAAACCATAAAACATGCATTATTACGGACCATAGAATTTATTTGATTTATTAATATTATATGAGTCAAGCCCATAAAATATCCAACATGTACACTATTTGATAAATTAATCAAGAAGATGCGTGTCGTTAATAACTAGCACCGACAATATGATATGCGATGGGAGTTGATTGTTTGTTAGATAATCTAACTTAGATAAGAATAGGCATCTTTGAATAATATATGCTGCACAAATTGCAAAGTACCATGTGTTTGTGGATATAGCTTTTGATCGAAAGCAAGCAAGGTTAACGCGCGACCGGACGCGATATTGAGCAAGCGCGCGACCCCAGACGGCCCCCGCAGCCTGCTTGTGTGTGCGTGTTCTCCCACGCCAATTCCGGACAGTGTTGCGTGCGCCCCGACAGCATGCTTGCTTGTGTAACCACGCTCTCCCACGCGGTGACGAAAAACAGAAAAAAAGGAAAATATTTTATTTAAATTACTATAACTTTTGAATGATTTATCCAGTTTCAATTTGGTTTGTATCGGAATGTTCTACGTGACGATGCGAACAAAACTAGACCCCACTTGCCTATATTTCAAAGAATTTTTATTTAAGTGGCAATTTATGTGTAAAAATGTGTTAGGAGATTTATGAAGAAGTTGCTACCATGTAATATTAAACTTGCTACTCATAAAATGTACTAAAGTTTTTACATGGTAGGACATCAATTGTTACCATGGGAATATAATACTAAACTTGCTACTCCAATTAGGGGTGCAAGTTATTATAAAACATATTACAAAAAGTCAGAAAAACTTGCTGCCAACTGGGGGCATTTATTAAAAAATGGGGGTAGTGGCAAAAAAATACAACTGCAACCTAGGGGCAAATTATTAGAACAAGCATTGCATAAGCTACCAACTAGAGATGTAAATTATTGTATAACACACTGTATGAGTCAAGAGCATGACTATTCTAACAATTTTAGGACATTTATTACAAAAGACAAGAGTAGCACCAAAAAAAAATGACAAGTTGCACCTATGAGGGGCAAATTATTAGAAAAAGCGTTGCATACGCTGCAACTTAGGGGGAAAGTTATTATACAACTAATATGTAGAATTTAGGAAGACATTCAAACCTAAAAGGGAAAGTGAAATAATGAAACTCATAACTCATTAAACTAAAACTAAAATAAAATTTGAAACATAAAAATAAATATAAAATTCAGAAAATATAGAAGAATAGTTAATATGCAAGATTTAGGAAGACATTCGAACCTGAAAGGGAAACCAAAAAACTGAAATAGCTACCACAAACTTAAACTGAAATTGACAAAAAAAGGTTGAAAACTAAAATAGACACAATGAAAAACAAATAACTGAAACATAAAACTAACAACTAAAGTAGGCATTCGAACCTGAAAGGGAAACTAAACCACTGAAATAACTACCAGAAAATGAAACTAAAAATGACATGAAGAAAATTTATTTGAAATTGAAAAATAGAAACTAAAAAATAAAGTAGACAGAATGATAAAAACATGTGACTGAAATTGAAAATGACAACCACAAAATTCAACTAAAAACTAAAGAAGACAAAATGAAAAAAATGAATTGACAAATACAAAATGAAAAAATAAAGTAAACTCAATGAAAAACAAAAAATGAAACTGAAATTACAAGATACTAAAACTAAAATTGACAACAAAAAAATAGACACAATAAAAAAACAAAAAAACGAAACTAAAATTCAGAAAATGAAAATGAAAACTGAAAAAATGAAAACCAAAAGAAAAAGAAGAAGGATAAAAAGTATAAAAAGAAAAGAACTGGAATTGACAAATATATAATAAAAAACTAAAAGAAAACAATGAAATAAAAACGTTAAAACGGACACACATCACACATGAACGGTGGTTGGTTCTTGTCGTTTTGTGCACCAAGAGACATCCGTGGTACGACGCGTGTATGGCTGTGCTCCTGTCGACCGGAGATCCATCGTACTGGACAGGGGACCTGCTAGCAGCTAGGCCCTTGTTTAGTTACCCCAATTCTCTCCAAATTTTACTATGTAAAAAGAAGATTCCTTGTCACATTAAAATGTCGACAAATGCATGGAGTACTAAATGTTGATGAAATCAAAAACTAATTGCAAAGTTTTGTTGTACTTTGCGAGATGAACATTTTAAGCCTAGTTAGTCAAAATTTGGATAATTTTTACCAAATACAAACGAAATGCTACAGGAATTCTGATACAGTGTTTTTTTCCTTAATTCACCGAACTAAACGAGGCCTAGCTTTGACATGGGCCAGGCCACGTGCGGCAGGGTCGCTCGCTCCCACCCGAGCGCGACCCCGCGCGCGTTAGCTTTTGCGCATTGAAAACAGATGCACTCATAGTATTTTTAAAGGAAAAAAACGGGCTGTCCCACCAGCTGCCAATTCAGCCTAGCTCGGCCCGGTAACACACCCGGCCAGGCCAGCCCACCCAACCCAACCTGGCACGGGCTGTAGTTCGCGTTCAGCACATTGTTCGGCTCTGCAAGTCTGCAACGTTTTTCAAAGACTCGTTCGTGGCCCGTCACCACACGACCCAGCCACATGATTTTCGGTCCGTCGAAATCACTCTGGAGTCTGGACCCGACGTGTGGCGCGGCCGCACGTATCCGCTCCGGGGCTGGGGATGGGTCATGGGACTATGGCCCCACCGACAGAGTTGGATGCGGACGGCAATCGAATCCACCGCCGCAGCCTAGGGCCAGCTAATTTCTCGCAGGCCGCGAACATGATGTGAGCAGCCAGCTCTAGAACCTGCAAGATTCTCGTCCTGTCGATGCCGCAGCTACACCGGCGGATTTTGGCAGCACGCCGGCCTACCCCTTCCACCAACCATTCTCGCCCATACAGAACAGAGCGGCAGAGGGTTGGGAAAAAAGTTTGGGTTCGGCTACTGTAACACTTTTCGTTTTATTTGGCAATTTGTGTCCAATCATGGACTAATTAGGCTCAAAAGATTTGTCTCGTGATTTACAACTAAACTGTATAATTAGTTTTTTCTTTCGTCTACATTTAGTACTCCATGCATATGCCGTAAGATTCGATGTGACAGGTACTGTGTAAACTTTTTTGGGTTGCATGGGCAACTAAACAAGCCCAGAATATCATGGCAAACATCCTTTCCATTCGAGTTTGGTGCATCAATCCATTTTTCTTTTTTCCAAGAAGAAAGAATTTACGAGAAAACAGAGAATCGAAACGCAATTTGGTGTGCTGGTGGTGCACAGGGCCGGCCATTCACGGCCTCCTCCTGCCTGGTTGCCATACCATATGTTTACTGCCGCTTTTGCAAGCTGCGAGCCAGCATACGTGTGCTGCTACCATTTGCCTCCCAGGGCAATTTCAACCAGACAAGTTTCTGTTTTCAAGATGCGGCAGGGCTTTTTTGAACAACGAAACCCAAGCGCCGAAAGCCCCGCCCGCCCCAATATGGCCACCGTGCAGGGACAGGAAGGATGCGGATGCCGGAAGCAACACAAAACTTTGGATCGCCCACTCCCACGTCGTGCACGCACTCGCGCTCCCCGGTGCTCACACGTCACCACCTCCCTCCTATTTAGGCCCCACCGCCGCCTCACGAGTCACGAGCACGCCCCCGTCGACCCGCCGTCTCCCGCTTGCCCGCTCCATATCGGTCCCTTCCACGCGTCCGCGCCCGGCCAAAAGCCAATTCGAATCTCCACGCTGCGCGGCCGCGGCGGGTCCTCTGCTTCGCGTCCGCAATGCGGGCCTCCGTCGAGGAGGCGGGCGCGCTCCTGGCGCGGAGCGACTCGGCCGGCCGCCGCCGCCGCTCCTCGTCGCCGGTGCAGACCGCGCCCCCGAGGCCCGGTAGCCTGAGGCGCCAGTCGTCGTCGTTCCGTGAGGACGTGGGGCACGCCGCCTCCGAGACTTACCTCGTCTCGCGCCTCACCTACACCCTCCTCCGCTACCTCGGGTAATCCGAACTTCCTCACTAGCTCGTCCAGTCGTCGTCCTCGCCTCGATGAATTCCAAGCGCTTAGTCCGTCTCGTCTAACCTTGACGAAGCAGTTGATTAACTAGTCAAACGGCTTGCACGATGCTATCCCGCGCTGCAGCGACGGATTCGATGCTAGAGCGACGGCCGAATGAAATTGCTATTATAGGGAAGTCGCTTACGGTTGGTGGTTCTACTTCTACACTTCTACTACAGTACTCATACCGTCATACGCGGTTGCATCGAGAAGGCAGCTTTCACGGAGATGCAAAATGGGGCTTAATTGATAAAAACGGCAGCTGATTGCGTATGGAACTAAGCTGGGACCCCACGGGTGCAGACTGCAGAGTGCTCGACGATTCTGGGTTTCATTTGCGTGCAGACTTTTTATGCTGTTGAGTACGGAGTAGCACGCCTCGTCCCTGTTTCCGTTCTGTTCTGAAAACTTTGAAAAGGATGCACATGCTGATGCAGTCATGCTAGTGTACAGTTGATTCATCATGTGCAGCCCACTCGCTTTTGACTTAACAGCTAACCAACCAATCATTATTGATTTTATATTTGATTAATGAGGGCAATGAGGTAGGCATGTTCGTGATTACCTTAATCTGGCTGCTGAATTTCGTGATGTAATAATACCAATTTCTTTGTTTGGAGACTGAGCTCTACATCTCGTTTAGAAACTTACAACTGTTGACTATGTCAATTAAACACATGATAGAGGGTCTCAGAACTCACAAGCACACTTTCATAGAAATATGTGCAAGGTCTTAAGGTACTAATAAGAGCGTACAGAACCATTGTAGAAGTACACAAACTTCATCATTGAAATTGACAACACTAATACAGGCCTTGTGTTTTCTAGCCTTTTCGATGTCATGTGCACTGTAGTAGTGTCATTCTCTGTGTATTGGAAAACTTCGTATTTATCTAGTCTAGATATGATACATCAACAGTGTTATCCCATTTTGTCTGAATGCTTTGATAAATAGCGTTGCTGTTTGTGTTTTTGATATTCTTTCTGATTTTTACTATTATTCAGGTTAGGTTACCGATGGATGTCACAACTCCTTTCACTCACAATCTATGCAATTTTACTTATGCCAGGATTCCTACAAGGTATATTGAAGCCTACCTGTTAACAGAGTATGATCTGTTGTTTTAATATATACGTTTGAGTTTGTCTTGAAGGGACCTTATGGTTATGACTCCTTTCACAGGAATATGATATCTTTTCTAATTTCTGAAACATCTTTTCTTGGTTTACAGTTGGATATTACTATTTCTTTTCGAGCCAGGTTCGTAGAAGTGTAGTCTATGGAGACCAACCCAGAAACAGGTAACATCAGTTGGGAAGGCCACATAGCTGGAAACACAGCTAGTATTTCCTATACATGGTTGAATAATGTGATGAGTATTACACTATACAGGTTGGATCTATACATACCAGAAGATAATAGTAGGCCCTGCCCAGTGATGGCCTTTGTAACTGGTGGAGCATGGATTATTGGGTTAGTATTGATGATTCTGGAAAAGAAAGAATACTGCAGTAATACTTGGTGACTATCTTTATTGATGAATTTGTTTACTTATAGTTACAAGGCATGGGGTGCTCTTCTAGGACGACGATTGGCAGAGCGAGGAATAATTGTTGCTTGTATTGATTACAGGTGCTGATTGTTTGAGTTTTACTGCTATATTTTTTTATTACTTATGAGGGATTATGGAATCCTTTTATCTCGTTTGCTTGACACAACAATCAAATATATTCCTTTCAGAAATTTCCCACAAGGTACAATAGGTGACATGGTTCATGATGCTTCTCAGGGAATTTCTTTTGTGTGCAACAACATCGCCAGCTACGGAGGAGATCCTAATCAGTAAGCAAGCAACTTTTTAATTTCTCTAGTTAACTTGACAGGGAAATTTGCATAATTTCATGTTAAGAGCTATCATGTTAGTGTATGTTTTCTCAACAATGCAGGAATCTGCATGTCATTTCATTAAGACGAATAAAACTACAAGGAGAGGCCAGTGGGCCAGCTCCCATCATGTTAGTGTTTGTGACTTGTGGTTTACACTTTATAGCTGCTAAAGGCTATCAATTTAAATCATAGATGCTAAAAGAGTCGATGAGTCAGTCACCGGGGAGGAAAGTTGACCTAGTCTGTTGTTTGCTTCATTGCCATTGGATGTTCTCATAGAACCTTACCCATTCTATTTTCTCCAGCTTTAAGTACCAGAAATATTTGCTTGTCCTTGTGCATTCTGTTAATGATTAATCTTTATATCCTTCGGTTTTCAGTACTGGTTAACTTTGGTTATATGTGAATGCAAAATCTGGTTCCATTTTAACACTTAATAACTTGAGTAGAATTTATGAATCTGTAGGATCTACTTGATGGGTCAGTCAGCAGGTGCACATATTGCAGCGTGTGCCCTCATGGAGCAAGCAGTAAAAGAATCTGGTGGGCATCCTGTTTCTTGGAGTGTTACCCAAATCAAAGCATACTTCGGTTTATCTGGAGGGTGAGATCTTAGGTTCCGTCATTCAATAGCCTTCTATTGCATGATTATTTTGAGTCCTGCAGATTGATGAGCTAATACAACACGCACGGCTTCAGGCAGCTGAGCTCCTTTTAAGCTATCCTGAATTTTTAGGATCATGCCTTTTGAATTTAAAATCTGTAGCCAAAAGATAAGATATCATATTGTCCTCAACATATGAGTATCTTCTGCAGGTGTTGTTTGCACCAAGTGACGCTGGGGAAACATGCAATTGCCTATTTTGAGTCTTCAAATGCCAATGCACTGAAAATCTTCTGTCCTTTTACTTGTCATATGATATAATTGTAACCTATCTAATAACGAACTTTCCTAAAATATGAAAACGAAGCTAATGATCTTCATCACTGCATTGCATCTGGATGACTTCGGTTTATCAGTAAAAGCGTTTTCTTGCAGATACAACATACATAATTTGGTGGACCATTTCCACAAGCGAGGTCTTTATCGCTCAATATTCCTCAGGTACTAAATTGAATATCTAATGAAATGGCATCTAGTAACGATTAGATATAACAGTAAGGATTAAGGAAAAATTTGAACTACAATTTCAGCATAATGGAAGGAGAGGAATCATTGTCACGTTATTCTCCTGAAATTGTTGCCAAGACGTCAAGTGCTGAAACCAAAGCTCTTCTGCCTCTTATTGTTCTTATGCATGGAACTGAAGATTATTCAATACCATCATCTGCCAGGTTTGTTCATATTCCTTTCATAGATGTTTGTCTAGGTGAAGGGCAAAAATCAAGTAAACCTAGAGTTTTGGTTGACATGATTTCTCTATGTTCTATAGATGTTTGTTTAGGTGAATGGCAAAAATCAAGTGAACCTAGAGTTTTGGTTGACATGATTTCTCTATGCTTGTCATGCTGTCGTGTTGAAAGGTTTCCCCATGACGGTCCAAATCCATTAGCCCTTGAATTTGACAAAAGCAACTTTCCTACATCTGCTTAACTCATTGGATGCTGATCTGAATTAAAGTATCATTGGCTATTGACATGATACAAACCAGTTCAATAGAATTTACTAGATGGACTCATGAAGCCATGCACCAAGCTGAGGCAGGATTAAAGTACGGTTTTAAGGTGTCTAAAGATTCCTGCTACTGTGGTGCTCCTTCAAACCTCTGCCTTTTACAAATTTACCATTTCTTTTCCTGTATTAAAGTATTCCTTGAACACCAACACTGTGTGTAAACTGTATATACAGGCTGGAAGGTTGATAGACATAATTTACAGCTTTTCTGGTTAAAAATCAAAACAAAAATTTCCCACAACACTTCGAGGTGAAATCCCTTTGTCCTTCTAGACTCTAGAAGAAATACTGGTAAACTGAAGCATTGCTCGATAGAATGTCAATTGCTAAGTTTTATGAGAATATTGTCTTCTCCTCAGATGTAAAATCAGTGGTCAAATTTTTTGAGAAAAACCATTACAATGAGATTGCTTGCTATACTTGCTAATCTTCTGTGATCAACTGGGACTTCCCTTTGTGTATATTTCTCTGCTTGTACTGTGGATTGATATTTTTTACCCATCATGATCTGTTGATTGACCCATCATGTAACAAATACAGCCTTCTCAATTTCATGTTACCAGCTATCTTTCATGCGCAGTCAAACTTTTGTTGACGTCCTCCAACAAGCTGGTGCTCAAGCAAGGTTACTATTGTACGAAGGGAAAACACATACAGATATCTTTTTACAGGTTTCATGTCTTGAACTTTTATAGAGAATTAATTTTCCACATGTTTCTAACTTTTCATGCTCTGTTAATACTTGATAGTATGTAGATGTACAGCAAATTTATAACACTGTTACTTGTAGATACATATTTTTTTGCAAATTGGATTGGTTCCTTTTATTTTTACTAAGCTTGGTGGACATCTACATCTGAGGGTTGTTTATGGATTTGGGGTTTACAAGCATTTCTCTAGTTCACGCTTCTTGATTGGGGAAAAATAAGTACCCCTGATTTCGTAGAAGGTCTGGATTCTTCTATCTGGGAAGAAAAGTAGTCATCGCTGTCTAATTTATTAATAATTGGCTTGCCATCACTTATGAAAAAAAACTTTGCTTGTGATGCTATTGGATTAAAACAAAAAGTTTCGTACTTACTGATGCTGTTCATAATGTATCATTCTAGAAACATTTTTTTTTTCTAATCTTAGCCTAATTAACCAACTCATGACTAATTTTTGGCTAAATCACATAGGCCATAGTCGCTTGTTTCATGAAAAAATGTGCTTGTAAAGTTAAAGGGAAACTTGATATGCCATAGAATGCCACTGTTTTTTTTTTTTCAGTTTCTAACCAAGTTATTCTTGGGTGTTACTGAGAAACCTGGTAGTGACTGCAATTTGGGACTTATGTTTGATGGATGCCAGAACTTGCTCCAGAAGATATGCATGTATCAATCTTATTGCCATGCTTTATACTGTTTGATATTAAGATGAAGATTTTATGGTGTGTTTCCTTGAACACTTCCTTTAATTAGTGTGGTCAGAACTAACACAACTACCTGAACATCACTGCAGAATGTATTCTGTTATGGTTTGCTAGAGTATCTTACTCAAACTTTGCATTGTTATAACTGTATCTTGTTTCTTTATTTTTTCCCATAGGACCCTCTTAGGGGTGGAAGAGATCCATTGGTTGAAGACGTGTTGTCTATTATTCATGCTGATGATGCAATTGCACGTCAAAAGATTGCTTTAGCACCAACTCCAAAGAGATTAGTTTTTGAGTGGCAATTAAAGTTGGCTCGCCAAATTAGTCCATTCTAGCAGGTAGTTGCTGTCCACACCTTAGTCTTTTTTCCGTATGCTCTGTCTCCATTACAAACATTTTTGATACTTTGGTTTGTCCAAAACAGTTTTGCAAATTAGGTTAGTTTAGTAAAGCACTTGGAGTGTTTGGTTTCTCATCAGTAGATGAAGTCCAGATTAATATTTTATCCTTCTCCCATTATTTCTGTCTCAATATATGCCTGACATGCTCTTGTTGATGGCTTTTCAAAAAAAAAAAAGAAAAAGAAAGCAACAGTCTAAAATTCTAAATGCTTTGAACCCACATACATATGTAGAGCATGAAGATGAGGATTTAGATCAATTTCCTCATTGAGTACTATGTATACCCAGAGAAAGATTTACGTTGCATATTAGTGAGACCTTTTTTTTTGTCAAAATGTTCTAGGTAGGGATCATTTTAAAGTCGTCTGTGTGCAAAATATCTAACATGAAGCATGGAGAAGCTTGTATCTGTGGATTTTGCACCTTCATGAGGAAAGGGTGCTCGTGGAGCCGTTGTGCTGGATTGGATCAGGCAAGCAAAGAATTCTCGCTTCTTCTTTACTTGCACAGTGTTGGTCTATGTGAAACTGGTGGCTGGTACATTACAAGAGGAAGAAACTACATACACGACAGGAAATGGAAACCACATATTCTTTTTTGCAAAGCTGTATATAATGTTGTATATTGTATTGCACAAAGGCTTGTAATACGTTTCTCCGTTCCAAAATGTAAGTCAATTTTAGCCTAAATCAAACTCTAAGGGCCTGTTTGGTTAGAGGTGTTAAAGTTTAACAAACACTGTAGCATTTTCGTCTTATTTGACAAAAAGTTTCCAATTTTAGACTAATTAGGCTTAATAGATTCGTCTCGTAAATTACTCATAATCTGTGCCGACATGCATGTAATTAGTCTACATTTAGTATTGTATGCATTTGCCGCAACATTGATGTGATTGGAGTTAAACTTTAACATGTGGAAACCAAACAGGGCCTAAGTTTATAGAAGAATTTTTTGACTTTCCATATATAGAAAGAGATAGACTATAAATGACATCTCTTATGTCAATAAGACCAAATGGATGGATATTAAATGATAGGAAGTGATAGGAAGTGAAATAGAACGAAATAGAGCCACTTTGGGCTTCCCTATGAAATGAGGCATGGAATGGAACCACTACGAAGAAATTCCGGGAGTTACGAAAGAAGCATCTGACTCTTTCATGCATACTCCACCTGGATGATATAGATCATACTATTAGGTAGTCTCCGAATCAGTGATCTGTCTTTGATGACATCTATCTGATACCACGCATGAAGCTTGCTTCGTTCTGGTTTTTTCTGGTGTGTGAAACATTATAGGATGGGGCGAGCCCTAGAAAAAAATCCTGGGCATTGGTTTACTTGATTTTCTAAGAACTAAGACCGGCAAAGGGAAAGGATGGTAAAGATATTGAAGTACTCACCAAAAACTAGGATGAACCGACAGCTTTGAAAAAAAGAAGATTAACTTCCCCTACTACTTACTACTCAGCGATTCGACCATTCATGGTTGGTGTGGCTCCTATTCCTCGATATGCCAGACCTTCTTCTACACTACCACAGGTTCGTAGCTTGCAAACTCCCGATTTGTCCATTATTTAATTAAACGCGTGGCCTTTGCTTTGAAAAAAAGGTGCTTTCACCACAGACATGCCAGTAACTGATGAATTGGATGCTCTAGCAGTAGTTCCAGTTCCGAAGGGAAACAAAAAGGGGAAGTCCCGCTTGTCAACCATGCCTGAGCCCAAAGGAAAAGCAGTACCAATCCGCTTCAAAGCTTCAGTCCTAGCTAGCCTATCTTCGACGTCAGAACCAATTTCTTCAAAAGCTTTCTTCAGCTCGCCCTTGTGCTTACGCCAGCCTTTGTTCACTTGTCTCGGGCTTACTTCTAGACTTGGATGGACTTAGCGAAATGCACTATCATGAATCCAAAATATAATTCGTTATAAAATGTAAGTCATTTTATTACCCTAACTTTGATCAAGTTTATAAAAGATTTTATTAACATATAATACCAAAATGCACTATCAAGAATCATTTCATAGAAGATTCAGATTTAATGAAACTTGTTTTTCGAATTATAGTACAGACGCAAACAATCATACATACACGCAAATTCACTCCGATGAATGCATGCAGACACATTTTAATCTTATGAGCACTTATGGAAGACTAAGATAGTTTATCATTAGGAGAACAGTACTACTAAATTCTGAAAATAAATCTAGAAAAAATACGAGCATCCATGTCAAGCCGAAGATTTAAACCCGGTGGACAGGTTCTACGACAAGAAACCTAACAAGCTGAGAACACTTTAGTTCTTTAATGCAATTAATTTGACGGTATAAACATTGATACATTTTCCCATAAATTTTAAAAGTTAGAGAACATTGACTTTAAAGACAAGCTAAAATAATGTATATTTTGCAACGAAAGAAGACAAGGTATTAGAATATTCCTTCAGTCGATTGGACTAGTTTGGACTAAGGTTCTAAATGCGCGTTATAGCGTTGCTATAGCGTTTTTGTACGGTCTATAGCTATGATATTGCCAAATGCTTTGTTATTGCCGCTAATAAGGTTATAGATCCTAAATGCTGCTATTTGGCTTATCTACAAAATATGTGTATCGCCGCTTTAAAAGTTAGAGAACATTGACTTTAAAGACAAGCTAAAATAATGTATATTTTGCAACGAAACAAGACAAGGTATTAGAATATTCCTTCAGTCGATTGGACTAGTTTGGACTAAGGTTCTAAATGCGCGTTATAGCGTTGCTATAGCGTTTTTGTACGGTCTATAGCTATGATATTGCCAATTGCTTTGTTATTGCCGCTAATAAGGTTATAGATCCTAAATGCTGCTATTTGGCTTATCTACAAAATATGTGTATCACCGCTAATATTGACCAAGGTAAATATTCATTCCTAGCTCTTGACAACTATAATCTATGCATCATCATTATGATCTTTAATTGATATAAATGATGTAAGAACTACATCTGTTCTAAATTGTAAGACGTTTAACCTTTTCTACATACATAAGTTTTACTATTGTCACGCCTAGTTTTCCAAAGAAAACCAAGCTCGCCATATGTGTGCCCAGGAAATCCACACATACAACAACATAATAGAAATTATCAGAAACAATGTTATTAATAACGAATATATATAAATATTAACACTTACGTCTAATCGGAGTATAGCGGAATGAATATTAATCTTCTCTTCAGACTCCATTCTTCACAGGGATGACTGACTAGGGTAACATATGTCTAGCACTTTTGTCAGTCTTTTGAGAACTCCTCTATGTCTTCTTATATCTTCTGAGCAGCTTCTACTAGATACTGGGGTGTGGAGGAAATAGGAAGGGTGAGCACATGTCGTACTCAATAAATATAACATGGGGTTCATGAGGCTACACTGGTTTATTGCGATTAGCTTTTAGTGAGTCACAATTTTAAGTGATTGAGTAGCAACAAGTTTATCATAAACCCATAAAACACATGATCAGGTAAATATGAATAATGAATAGCATAAACAAGTAATCGTTAGTGATCATCTATTCCATAAGGGTCCAAGGCCGCTCGTGACCGTGAGCACGGCTGATATACCAGTTTTATACTCTATAAAGGTTGTACACTTTCACCATGAGCCGTGATTTACCTTTCGCCCGAGGTGATCAGCCTCTTAACCCACTACCAAGGAAGGTCGCAGGGTTCACTATGAAGTCTTTCAAAGGTTCGTCTAACAAGTTAGGGCCGCTAGCCTAGGATTCCTCGGCAGGCGGATGTAGGAACCCCTTTCGAATGACACAATTCCTTCACGGCTATACACATAAGAACAGAGGCTGTCCTATACCCAACGTGGTAAGCCCCTTTTGCGCCATAAAGGTAACCACTAACAAGCTAGAAAAGGTCCTCATACTTGACTAATGCTAGAGCCATGTAGCACTCATGGTTGTACTATAAGCCCCGGATGATCGCTTACAGATAAGTCCTTAAGGAGATAAATCTAAAGCATCACAAAAACTATGCTCTAGCCCCCTTGTTCTTTGTTGCTAAAAGGCATATTTTAGTGTTTATTGCATATTCGATTAGTTAAGTTACAAGATTATGGTCTTTAATTGAGCGCTAGCATCATACTCCCTCCGTTCTAGAATAGATGACGTTATGAGATGCGTGTATGTCAAACTTTCTCAACTTTGACTAGGTTTATAGAAAATGCATGCAATATTTATATCTTCAAATAAGTTTATTATGAAAGTATATTCAACGATCTATCTAATGATACTAATTATGTATTATAAATATTAATATTCTTTTATATATAATTGGTCAAAGTTTTAAAAAGCTGACTTCTCAGGAAGCGAGAATGACTTCTATTTTGGGACAGAGGGAGTACTACCCAATGCATAAACCCGTAGGTGACAAAGTAAACAAGATATAGAAGCTAGGATATCCTTAGTGGCAATCAAGGTAGACACATGCAGTATGAATTAAATGAAGTTAATGATGAATAGGTAACAAGGATGATCCCATGCTATACTTGCTTTTCACTTGTGAAAGCTCTAGTTTGGTTTTGGTGAATTGATGAAACCCTAGCTACTAACCTATGTGCTCTAATGTATGTGAGATAGGTTGGTAGATATTCCAAGTGGTGGAGCAAATGGATGAAGATCATGGTGGTGATGGGCATGGTGATCAAGTGCTCGGCTTGGAAAAGAAGAAAGAGAAAAACAAAAAGCTTAAGGCAAAGGTATAAGTGGTAGGAACTTTTTTGTTTGGTGATTGAGACACTTAGCGAGTGTGATCAAATTTATGATTGATAGCCGTACTATTAAGAGGGGTAAAACTCGTATCGAAATACGGTTATCAAAGTACCACTAGATGCTCTAACTCATTGCATATGCATTTAGGATCTAGTGGAGTGCTAACACCCTTGAAAATGTTTGTGAAAATATGCTAACACACATGCATAAGGTGATACAATTGGTGATTGACACATTTGAGCACGGGTGGAGAAGTTGGTGAAGTAAAGGAGGTGATTGTCACTGGAGAACTATGACCGGACGCTGCTCTCGATGACCGAACTCGGGGTCCCTACGTCCGGTCATTATGGCAGAGAAGGGGTAGCTCGGTCATCGCGACTGGCGCTACACAGTAAAATGACCGAACGCGCAAAGCCTGCATCCGGTCATGGGATGACGTATGCTGACGTTTACTTCTTCGCGAGCTTGAGGTGATCAGACTCACCGGCATGTCCGGTCATGCGTGACCTGACGCGTCCGGTCGAGAAAAATCGGCTCTAGAACCTGAAAGGATCAAGATGCCCAAGAGGGGGGGTGAATTGGGCTTTTCTAAAAATTAATTGCAAGAATTAAATCCTACAAGCCAAACTTCACCCTTAGTGCCTACTAGTGTTCCTTGTGATTCTACCGATAAAAGTTTTGCACCCTAAGTTCCAATCCTAGACTAGCATGGCAATTCTAGGAAAGTAAACAAGCAATGAAATTAATGCACGAAAGTAAATACTTGAAAGTAAGGGTTAGGAACACGGCGAAGTTTTGCCGAGGTATCGGAGAGTCGCCACTCCCCACTAGTCCTCGTTGGAGCACCCGCGCAAGGGTGTAGCTCCCCCTTGATCTGCGCAAGGATCAAGTGCTCTCTACGGGTTGATTCTTCGACACTCCGTCGCGGCGAATCACCCAAAACCGCTCATAACTTGAGTTGGGTCACCCACAATCTCGTCGGATGATCACCAAACTCCCAATCACCACCAAACCGTCTAGGTGATGGCGATCACCAAGAGTAACAAGCTAGAACTCTCACTTGACCACAACAAGCCTAATGAGAAGATGGATGCACACTTGCTACACTCTTGTCACTAGAGAGGTGTCACACCCATTTAACGACCAAATGGAGTGCATACCCTTATGTGTGCCCAGAGATCAATCACACATAAGTTAACAAATTATAAAGGATGTATCATCACAAATGTTATTACATCACGATTAATAACACATAGTCTTTACAATAATATAGCGGAAGTAAAATATAAAAACTCTCATGGTAGCTCCAATCACAGGCACATTGACTGGTTGACAGCAAGTCTAGTAATCTTCCGGGAAGTAGAAGTAGTCACTACTTGCACCATCTATTACCCATCTGGGATTTTTATCCAAGTAAAAAAAATAAACAAGCGTAAGTACATCTCGTACTCAACAAGTGTAACATGGGGTTCATGAGGCTCAAAGGCATATCATAGGTTTATCAGCATGTAGCTTTTATATAGCATTAATTCAGTATATCAATGATATCAAAGTGTCTCAATATAATCAATAAACATATGATCCATGTGAAATGATTAACGAATAGCAAAAACATATTCATTATTAATGATCCACTATTCCATAAGGGTCCAAGGCCACTCGTGACCGTGAGCACGGCTGTTATAACAGTTTTACACTCTGCAGAGGTTGTACACTTTCACTGTGAGTCGTGATTTACCCTTTCGCCCGAGGTAGCTAATCTCTTGACCCACTCCAATGAAGGTCGGTAGGGTTCACTATGAAGTCTTTCGAAGGTTCGTCTAACAAGTTAGGGCCGCTAGGTTTCTAAAGTCAGTCTGTGTGATACACCATGCAGGGATCCACAGTCTGCTCTACCCCATTTACGCCACAAGGGTAGCCTCTAACAAGCTAGAAAAGGTCTTTCTATATGACTAAAGCCAGAGCCATTTTAGCCCTCACAGTTGTACTGTAAATCCCGGATTTTCGCTTATAGATGAGTCCTTATGGAGAGTAATAAGAGCACCAAAGTAACCCCATGCTCTAGTACCCTTAAACAGTAATAAAATCATCTTTTAATATTTATTGCATATTCCATTAGTCAAATTACATGATCATAGTTCATGTTGAGCACTAGCAATACTAATCCATGCAGTATAATAGGTATCAAGGAATAAGATCAACACTAAGTCATCCTTAACAAGGAATATATGCATAATGATATTATTTGCTTAATGTAAATAGGACAACAAGGATAATCCCATGCTATACTTGCCTTGCTCAAATTGGTCCTGGTGATCTTGTTCGTAGTAAAACTCCTGATCTCTAATGAATTGCTCACCGTCTATACTCGATCAACAATAGCAACAACATTCATCCAGAACAATCATGCATAGACAAACAAGACTATAATTAGAACAGTACACCAACAATAATAAAATAAGATAAAAAGTTTTTAAAATGAATCAACAACTCGCTAGGATCACACAGACGCAAAGATCACGAAAAACGGAGCTAAAACGATAAAGTTATGAATTTACGAAGATTTCCTATAGATAAATAATTAATTTAATTCAAGCTCGAAAATAAATTATCACAAACCTACTGAACAGTTCTACTATCATGTAGAGCTCTTAATTATGAATCTAACGCAATTTGAATGGATCCAATCGGAGTTAAAACGGAGATTCTACGACTAAAACAAGTTGAATGGCAAAACTGTAAATATTAGAAAACATATTTTTCATTTACCGAAATGAAATACGTTTTCAACCGATCAAAGCGTACTCTGAGCTTTATGTTTTAGGACTGCGGGTTGATATACTAAAAACTCAGGGTTTCTTTTACAAAATTACGAACAAACCGGTATTTTCTAATTACAACCGTTGGATTCAAAATCAACGATCCAGATTGGATCGGGGAGAGAGAGAAGAGACGCCGGCGGCGCTCCGCCAATTCCCGGCCGTCGGCGAGCTCCCACGGCAGTGCCATCATCGGAGAAGGCCAAAACACAACTCCGACCACCAAACGATGAAAGGAGAACACCGTGAGATTGAGAAGCTCACGACGAACTCACCCCGCGCGAAGATAGGACTGGAGGATGACCGGAAAACGACGGCTAGCTCGCGATGGCGGCTATGGCGGCGGTGGTGCTTGCGGTGGTGAGACTAGGCGACTACGGCAGCTCCAAAGGGAGAGAATGAGGGCGGAATAGTGCGGGGGTCTCGTTTTATAGCCCGTAGGCGTCACGAAAAATGGAAAGGGAAGGATACGGAGGGGGATTCGGATCTCCCATATCCGATGGAGAGAGGAAGGCGGTGCTCGCGGTTGGAAGGAACCGGAGGAAGGAGAAAGGAAAGGGGAGGCGGTCGCTGATAGGTGGGACCGGCTCGTCAGCGGCTCAGGTGCGGGACGCGGCCGCGCGCGCGAAGACGAGCCGATGGCCGTGGCTTGGGCTTGGCCCAGAAACCGGAGGCGGGCGCAGGGGAAGGCGGGCCGCGCGCGGGGAGGGCAGGCCGAGCACTGGGCTGCGGGAGAATGCGGCCCGAAGAAGAAAATTCCTTTCTCTTTTTCAAAATTTTCAAAGCCAATTTTCAAAGGATTTTCAAATCCAAATTGAATTTGATTTAAACCACTCATTACAAAATCCCAAATGCAGCAGCATGAATGCTCAATCATGTTCCTACCCTTATATTAAATTTTAAATTTATAAAAATTATTATTATCCTAAATTTGCATGCTCACAAAATTGTATAAAATCATATTTTCCTATATTTTTTTCATATCCAAAATTTTAGGGTGTTACAATTCTACCCCCTTAAGATGAATCTCGTCCCGAGATTCGGGTGATGCTTACTCGAACAGTTGTGGGTAAGTTTTCCTCAGATCCTCTTCTCTTTCCCAAGTGGCCTCACCCTCTGTGTACCGATTCCACTGAACTTTACACATCTTAATAGTTCGACTTCTCGTAACTTTTTCAGCAGTCTCTAGAATTTTAACTGGAAACTCTTCATATGTAAGATCTTCCTTAATAGTGAGCTCCTCTAATGGAATTTGTTCCTCTGGTACTCGCAAACATTTCTTCAGTTGAGACACATGGAACACATCATGTACACCTGCCAAACTCTCGGGTAATTCCAATTGATATGCCACTTCACCACGTCTCTCTATAATCTTGAAAGGTCCAATATATCTTGGTGCCAATTTACCTTTCATATTAAATCTCTTCACACTTCTCATGGGAGACACTTTCAAGTAAACATAATTCCCTACCTCAAAAGTCAACTCTCTTCTACGGGTATCAGCGTAACTCTTCTGTCTGGACTGAGCTATTTTTAGATTATCCCTAATCATTTTTACTTTCTTTTCAGCATCTTTGAGTACATCAGGCCCAAACACTTGACTTTCCCCTGTCTGATTCCAGAACAACTGTAACACCCTAAAAATTTGAAAAGAAGAAAAATAGGAAAAATATGATTTTTATATTTATTTTTGTGAAGCATGCAAAATTTAGAATAAGAATAATTTTTATAAATTTAAAATTTAATATAAGGGTAGAAACATGATTGTGCACTCATGCTGTTGCATTTGAATTTTTGGTTTGAGTGGTTTGATTCAAATTCAAATTTGATTCCAAAATCATTTGAAAATGCTTTGGAATAATTGAAAAGGAAAAAGAAAAAAAAAGAAAATTTCCTTTCTCCTCGCTTTCGGCCCGGCAGCCCATTTCTTCACCCCGGCCTGCGTGCTTTTCTTTTCCCCGCGGCCCGTTACTTCCCCGCGCGCGTCGTTTTCCCGCCTGGGCCGACTTCGGCCGCTGGCCCAGCAACCGCGCGAAGAGCTGCCGCGCTTTCCTTCTCAGATGCGTCGCTGACAGCATGGCCCCGCATGTCAGGCCATCTTCTTCCTCCCCAAGCCGCCGTCGGATCTTCTCTTTCCAAAAACGCCGAAGCCGAATCCTTCCTTCCAATCTCCCCTTTCCTTCCTTGGAATCGCCTTCGGGCTATAAAAACCGAGCCCGTGCCTCCTTCCGCTCTATCCTATCTCGACGCGGAGCATCGAAATCATCCCGAGAAGGCGTTGCTCAGAGCACCGCCGCGACCACCCGCCATCCCGAGCCGCGCGCCTTCTTTTGGTCTGTCCTCGGTTCCGTTCTTGCGCGAGGTGAGATCGCCTTGCCCTGTACTCCATCCCGGTACTTTTTATTCGTCGAATGATGCTCGGTTTCGAGTTTTAGCGAACTCCGGCGATGGCGCCGCCGCGGACTTGGTCGCCGGAGCGTTTTCCCGGCCGGAGCGCCGCCCCGTTCGTCCCGAATAGATCTGAGCCGTTCAATTGTTATCCAACGGCTGTAGATGAAAGATACCGGTTCGGCTGCACAATTTGCTAAAGAGTCCCTGTGATTTTTAAGTATAGAACCCGCGGTCCAAAGCGTAATCTGGAAAAATACGTTTTGATTTATTGAAAACGTAATTCGTTTCGGAAAAAGAAAAATACGCTTTCTGATATTTACAGTTTTGCCATTCAGATTGTTTTAGTTGTAGAATCTTCGTTTTAGCTCCGATTTGGTCCATTCAAATTGCGTTAGATTCATATTTGCAAGTTCTATGTAATTATACAACTGTATAGTAGGTTTGGATTAATTTATTTTCGATTTTTTATTAAAGTATTTATTTTTCTATAGGAAATCTTTGGAAATTCATAACTTTGTCGTTTTAGCTCCGATTTTCGTGATCTTCGCGTCTGTGTGATCCTAGCGAGTTGTAGATTCATTTTAAAGACTTTTTATTTTATTTTCTTACTGTTGGTGTATTGTTCTAATTATAGTCTTGTTTGTCTATGCATGATTGCCTCTGGATGTGTGTTGTTGATATTGGTTGATCGAGTATAGACGGTGAGAAATTTGTTGGAGATCAAGAGCTTTACTACGAGCAAGATCTTCAGGACCAGTTTGAGCAAGGCAAGTATAGCATGGGATTATCCTTGTTTTCCTATTCACCTTATGCAAATAATATCATTATGCATTTATTCCTTGTTAAGGATGACTTAGCGATTGATCCTTTACCTTGGTACCTATTATATTGCATTGAGTAGTGTGGCTAGTGCTTAAACATGGACTATGATCATGTAAATTGATTAGAGGAATATGCAACAAACATTAAAAGATGATTTTGATTAATGTTTAAAGGGGATTAGAGCATGGGGGTTACTTTTGATGCTCTAATTGCTCTCCATAAGGACTCATCTATAAGCGACAATCCGGGATTTACAGTACAACTGTGGGGGCTATATGGCTCTGGCTTTAGTCATATAGAAGGACCTTTTCTAGCTTGTTAGAGGTATTCCTTTATGGCGTAAGAATGGCTTGACTAATCGGGTATAGTGCGGCCTCTGTCCTCATGTGTATAGGCTGCGTGTTATTGTGCCATCAGGAAGGGGGGCTCTACATCTGTTTGCCGAGTGAATCTAATGGCCCTAACTTGTTAGACGAACCTTCAAAAGACTTCATAGTGTTTACCCTGCCTGCTCACCTTGGTAGTGTTTTGGGAGTAATTAACCCGGGCATTTGGGTAACACGACTCACAGTGAAAGTGTACAACCTCTGCAGAGTGTAAAACTGTTATAACAGCCGTGCTCACGGTCACGAGTGGCCTTAGACCCTTATGGAATAGTTGAACAATTGTTTATAATTATGTTTTTGCTATTCATTAATCATTTCACATGGATCATATGTTTAATGTTTATATTGAGACATTTTGATGCTATTGTTATGCTAAAATCATGCTAACTAAAAGCTACATGCTGATAAACCAATGAATATGCCTTTTTGAGCCTCATGAACCCCATGTTACACTTGTTGAGTACGAGATGTACTTACGCTTGTTTATTTCTCTTACTTGGATAAAAATCCCGGATGGGTAACAGATGGAGGTAATAGTGACTACTACGCCTACTTCCCTGAAGATTACTAGTCTTGCTGTCAACCAGTCAATGTACCTGTGACTGGAGCTACCACGAGAGATTTTTATTTATACTTCCGCTACGTTTGTGTTAAGACTATGTGTTTAAATATCGTGATGTAATAACATTTGTGATGATACTTCTGTTATAATTTGTGAACTTATGTGTGATTGATCTCTGGGCGCACATAAGTGTATGCATTCCATTTGGTCGATAAATGGGTGTGACAAATTGGTATCAGAGCTCTTGTTGACTGTAGGACGCAAGCCTAGCTAGGAATGGTCGATTTAGTATCATCTTTACATTATTTTTATGCTCACTATCTTGCTCTTGTTATTTGATAAATTTTTATGCTTCTTATGTCACATTCTATTACGAAATTTTGCCTCTATTCTAACTTCATCTAAAAATTCTGTAGATGGCCCGTGACCGTAAGACTGCCCGCATTAGCTCTGGAGGATACTACCCACCTCGTGCTCTGCATGCAACTGAAGGGCCACAAGAGCCAGAACCTCAGGAACAGGAGCAGACTCCTGTAACACCAGTCCAAGCACCAGCACCTCCTCAGGAAGAGCCTGAGCCTGAAGAAGATCCAGAAATCATCGAGATTGAAGATGATGAAGAGGAAGCTAATGGAGGAGTACAACCCCCGCCTCCACCACATGAAGCTCCTGAAGATATGCCACCTCCTCCAATGGGGTGGACTGTGAGGATCTACCACAGGAATGGAGGGAATGCTGTCTCTCATCTTCGCCTGGTGGGGATGCTCACTGCTTACTTCGCTGATTGGCATCTAGCTGTGGAGTACGTCTGCTGGGAGTACACTCATCCACTGGAGGACACGTACTGGAAGGCAAGGGCAAGCATCTTTGCCCATAAGGAAGACAAGGGGGCATATCAGCTGGACAGGATGTTCTCTCACGTGGGACATCGAGCTACTATAGAGGATAGCATTGAAGATGCTGCTTTTGAAGCATGTATGGGTCTCCGCTATCTTCGCTTTAACCTTATGAAGCGTGACATTCATCGCTTCTTTCCTCGTGCACACCCCGAACTTGGATGGGCTATGACAGATCCAGTGCAGCTAGAGCCACTACCTCGGGTGATGGTGGACTTTGTCTATGATATGATGGATAGGAAGCTGCAGCTAGAAGAGATGGTGAAGGCACAAGGGAAGACTATCAAGAGATGCCAAGCAACCATTGATGAGCTCCGAGCAAACCAAGGCATGCCCAAGATTTATGAGACATTAGAGCATGAGCCACTTCCTTAGGAAGTAGGAGTCCTTTATGTAATAAGAACGTTCTTAGTAACGTCAGTTGAGTCAGTCGGGTCTGTCGTGTGGTTTGAACCTTGGTGTGCTAGTTGCTTTATTATTATGCTTATGTGTGAGTTGGATCTTTGTTTGAGTGTCGGGATTTGTAGGCATGTCTACAAGTTCCATTCTTAAGAATAATAAGTTTAATAGTCAAGGAATAATAGTTGGGTTTGATATTATCACGTTTCTGTCCTTGCTGTTTTCTAGAGCAGTCTTCAGTGTTTCTGCTATAGTTTAAAAACGGTTCGTGCAATATTTATGAAATTTTTATGAGAGAAACTAGACTCAAGCATCTTTCAAATGCCACTGGAATCACCTTTTTATCTGATTTGGTTCGAGAGATATAATTTTTACAAGTTAAAGTTTCTGCACAGTCTAGAATCTGGAATAGTTTCTGTTACGCCTTATTTTTTATAGACTTAACGACAGAATTTGATCATGAGGTCTGAATAGAAATTGTGGATAATTTCATAAGCTTTCCAACCATATAAGGCACGCCTCTTTTGGATTTCTGTAACTCGAGATATGATTGAAATACTGAACTGTCAACCTTGCTACTCGTCCAGAAAACTTTCAGATCTCCTTCTTAATCTTATAAGTGGTTGAAATCATGGAATTCTTAAAGTTTGCATGTTTATGGGTGGCAGATGGCTGGAAGAGGAAGAGGCAGAGGTCGTGGAAACATTCCCCCAAATCCACCACCACCACCGCCACCAACTATCGAGCAACTGTTGGCGGTACAGACGCAGTTGATGCAGCAACTAGTGCAACATCAGCAAAATCAGCCAGTTGTTGGGGCTCAACCACGTGATAAGCGTGGTGAGTTTTTGAAGGGTCGTCCCCCAGTGTTCACACATGCTGCTGATCCTTTGGAGGCCGATGATTGGCTTCGTGCTATGGAGAAACAACTCACGATTGCCCAATGTGATGACCGACAGAAGGTGTTGTTTGCTTCTGGGCAACTTCAGGGAGAAGCTCAGGATTGGTGGGAGTCATATGAGTATGGTCGTCCTGCCAATGCTCCTGCAGTCACCTGGCAGGAGTTTAGGGAGAACTTCAGGGCTTACCATATACCTGAAGGAATGATAGAGTTGAAGGCGGAGGAATTCAGGAACCTGACCCAAGGGTCAATGACTGTAGCTGAGTACCGTGACAAGTTTGCTCAATTGTCACGATATGCTCCACATGAGGTGGCCAATGACAATGATAAGCAGCGCCGCTTCTTGAAGGGATTATATGATGGACTACAATTGCAGTTGATGTCCAATACCTACCCTAATTTTCAGACGCTTGTAAACCGCGCTATCGTGGTGGATAGCAAGCGCAAGGAAATGGATGCAAAGAGGAAGAGGTTACAGGGACAAGCCTCCAATAGCAACACTCGTCCGTGTACTGGCTTTCAGCAGAATACTCAGCAGAGGCCTCCCTCTGGACAGTGGAATCGTGGTCAGGCCCCATTCCGTGGACAGTTTCCGCAACGTTCCCCATTCCAGCCACATAATAGCAACCAACGTCCACCGCAGCAGAATGGAAATCAAGCGCAGCGTCAGGGTCTTTCCAATAACACTCCTATGAAGACTAGTGCTCCCAATACTCCCAATAGGTGTTTCCGATGTGGAAAAGAAGGTCACTTGTCTTACAATTGCCCGGAGAAGCCCAACCAGTAGACTCCCCAGAAACAGAGCAGCCACCAGAAGCCCGCACCTAACTCAGGAAGGGTGAATCACTTGTCCCAGGAAACTGCAGTGGAGGAGCCAGAAGTTATGCTTGGTACGTTCGATGTCCACTCTACTCCCGCCACTGTTCTTTTTGATTCTGGAGCATCACATTCTTTCATATCACAATCATTTGTTAGAATACATAGAATCCATTTGTGTGCCATGAAGAATCCTATCTTAGTAAACTCACCTGGTGGAAGCATGCCAGCATCTTATCGCTGTCTTCCGATTAGTCTCAACTTAAGGGGGGTAGAGTTTACAGTTAGCCCTATAGTATTGAGAACAACTGGGATTGATCTTATATTGGGAATGGATTGGATGATGCAACAACAAGCAGAGATTCAGTGTAAGGATAAATCAGTTGTACTGACAACACCAAAGGGTGATAGAATCAGGGTTGAAGTAAAAGTGCAAAAACAAGAGGCCGCTACAGTGAACCAGCTCAATGATGGTGACACCCAGGAAGATCCAGTTGTGGAGGAGTTTCCAGATGTGTTTCCAGAGGAATTGCCAGGTATGCCACCAGACCGTGACATTGAATTTATTATTGAATTATTACCTGGAACTGCACCTATAGCTAAGCGTCCATATAGAATGGGAGTAAATGAATTAGAAGAACTTAAGAAACAAATCAAGGAGTTGCAGGATAAGGGTTTTATTCGTCCTAGTTCTTCACCTTGGGGAGCACCAGTGATTTTTGTGGATAAGAAAGATGGAACTCAAAGGATGTGTGTAGATTATCGGTCTCTTAATGAGGTTACTATTAAGAACAAGTACCCATTGCCTAGGATTGATGACCTGTTTGATCAGTTGAGAGGAGCTTGTGTATTTTCCAAGATTGATCTTCGTTCTGGATATCATCAGTTGAAGATTCGTGCTAGTGATGTACTAAAGACAGCTTTTACCACACGGTATGGGTTGTATGAGTATACAGTGATGTCTTTTGGTCTGACTAATGCCCCTGCATACTTTATGTATTTGATGAATAAGGTATTCATGGAATATCTGGATAAGTTTGTAGTGGTATTCATTGATGATATTCTAGTATTTTCCAAGACTGAGGAAGAACATGCGGAACATTTGAGGTTGGTCTTGTAGAAGCTCAGAGAACACCAACTATATGCAAAAAGGAGTAAATGTGAGTTTTGGTTGAAGGAAGTTTCTTTTCTGGGTCATATTGTCTCTAATGGGGGAATATCAGTAGATCCTGGCAAGGTGAAAGATGTATTGAATTGGAAACCACCCATCAATGTGAGTGAGATCCGTAGCTTCTTGGGATTAGCTGGTTATTATAGAAGATTTATAGAGGGATTTTCAAAGCTTGCAAAACCAATGACTGCATTATTGGAGAAGAATGCCAAGTTTGTGTGGTCCGAGAAGTGTCAGGCTAATTTTGAGGAACTAAAGAAGAGATTGACGACTGCACCTGTCTTAGTTTTGCCAGATCTGAGTAAACCTTTCTCTATCTATTGTGATGCATCTCGATTGGGTTTGGGATGTGTACTGATGCAAGAAGGTAGAGTTGTGGCATATGCATCGAGGCAGTTGAGGAAGCATGAGTTAAACTACCCTACTCATGATTTGGAATTAGCTGCAGTAGTTCATGCATTAAAGATATGGAGACATTATTTGATTGGACACAAGAGTGATATATACACTGATCACAAGAGTCTAAGGTATATCTTCACTCAAACGGATCTGAACTTAAGGCAGCGTAGATGGTTGGAGTTGATAAAAGACTATGATCTAGAGGTGCATTATCATCCAGGAAAGGCCAACGTTGTTGCTGATGCTCTTAGTAGGAAAAGTTATGCAAATGAAATACAAGTAATGCCTATGCCAAAGGAATTGTGTGCCGAGTGCAAGCATCTGAACTTAGGATTTACTACCAATACAGTGGAATTAGTATTAGAGCCTACTCTAGAGCAAGAGATCCGTAAAGGTCAGCAGAAGGATGAAAAGTTGAGAGAGATAGCTGAAAACATAGCGAAAGGTAAATCTCCAGGATTCCGTAAGGATGATAATGGTACGCTATGGTTTGGAAAAAGGCTGTGTGTGCCCGAAGATAAGGATATCAGAATGGTAATTCTGCGTGAAGCTCATGAGTCAGCTTATTCCATACATCCGGGGAGTACTAAGATGTACTTGGATCTGAGAGAGAAATATTGGTGGTATGGTTTAAAAAGAGATGTTGCTGAGTATGTTGCTTTGTGTGATACTTGTCAAAGGGTGAAAGCGGAACATCAGAGACCTGCAGGATTGTTACAGCCTATGCAGATACCCGAGTGGAAATGGGAAGAGGTTGGTATGGACTTTATAGTTGGGTTGCCACGGACTCAAAGAGGATATGATTCAATTTGGGTGATAGTGGATCGTCTGACTAAGGTTGCTCATTTTCTGCCTGTGAAGACTACATATAGCAGTGCGAAGTTGGCAGAATTGTATATGGAAAGAATAGTGAGTCTACATGGAGTACCTAAAAAGATTGTGTCTGATCGAGGTACTCAGTTTATATCTCATTATTGGCAAAAGATACATGAATCATTGGGAACCAAATTAAATTTTAGTACAGCTTATCATCCTCAGACAGATGGTCAAACGGAGAGAATTAATCAGATATTGGAAGATATGTTGAGAGCTTGTGCTTTACAATATGGTACTAGTTGGGATAAGAGTTTGCCTTATGCAGAGTTCTCTTATAACAATAGTTATCAGAAGAGTCTTCAAATGGCACCGTTTGAGGCACTGTATGGAAGAAAGTGTAGGACCCCGTTGTTCTGGAATCAGACAGGGGAGAGTCAAGTGTATGGGCCTGATGTATTAAAGGATGCTGAAAAGAAAGTGAGAATGATTAGAGATAATCTAAAAATAGCACAGTCCAGACAGAAAAGCTATGCTGATACTCGCAGAAGGGAGTTGACTTTTGAGGTAGGAGATTATGTATATTTGAAAGTATCGCCAATGAGGAGTGTGAGAAGGTTCAACATGAAAGGTAAATTGGCACCAAGATATATTGGACCTTTCAAGATTATAGAGAGACGTGGTGAAGTGGCATATCAGTTGGAATTACCTGAAAGTTTGGCAGGTGTACATGATGTGTTCCATGTGTCTCAATTGAAGAAATGTTTACGAGTACCAGAGGAGCAGATTCCATTAGAGGAACTTACTGTTAAGGAGGATCTTACATATGAAGAGTTTCCGGTTAAAATTTTAGAGACTGCGGACAGAGTCACAAGAAGTAGAACAATCAAAATGTGTAAAGTACAATGGAATCGGTACACAGCAGAAGAGGCTACTTGGGAACGAGAAGAGGATTTGAGAAAAACCTACCCGCAACTGTTTGAGTAAGCATCGGTCGAATCTCGGGACGAGATTCATCTTAAGGGGGGTAGAATTGTAACACCCTAAAAATTTGAAAAGAAGAAAAATAGGAAAATATGATTTTTATATTTATTTTTGTGAAGCATGCAAAATTTAGAATAAGAATAATTTTTATAAATTTAAAATTTAATATAAGGGTAGAAACATGATTGTGCACTCATGCTGTTGCATTTGAATTTTTGGTTTGAGTGGTTTGATTCAAATTCAAATTTGATTCCAAAATCATTTGAAAATGCTTTGAAATAATTGAAAAGGAAAAAGAAAAAAAAAAGAAAATTACCTTTCTCCTCGCTTTCGGCCCGGCAGCCCATTTCTTCACCCCGGCCCGCGTGCTTTTCTTTTCCCCGCGGCCCGTTACTTCCCCGCGCGCGTCGTTTTCCCGCCTGGGCCGACTTCGGCCGCTGGCCCAGCAACCGCGCGAAGAGCTGCCGCGCTTTCCTTCTCAGATGCGTCGCTGACAGCATGGCCCCGCATGTCAGGCCATCTTCTTCCTCCCCAAGCCGCCGTCGGATCTTCTCTTTCCAAAAACGCCGAAGCCGAATCCTTCCTTCCAATCTCCCCTTTCCTTCCTTGGAATCGCCTTCGGGCTATAAAAACCGAGCCCGTGCCTCCTTCCGCTCCATCCTATCTCGACGCGGAGCATCGAAATCATCCCGAGAAGGCGTTGCTCAGAGCACCGCCGCGACCACCCGCCATCCCGAGCCGCGCGCCTTCTTTTGGTCTGTCCTCGGTTCCGTTCTTGCGCGAGGTGAGATCGCCTTGCCCTGTACTCCATCCCGGTACTTTTTATTCGTCGAATGATGCTCGGTTTCGAGTTTTAGCGAACTCCGGTGATGGCGCCACCGCGGACTTGGTCGCCGGAGCGTTTTCCCGGCCGGAGCGCCGCCCCGTTCGTCCCGAATAGATCTGAGCCGTTCAATTGTTATCCAACGGCTGTAGATGAAAGATACCGGTTCGGCTGCACAATTTGCTAAAGAGTCCCTGTGATTTTTAAGTATAGAACCCGCGGTCCAAAGCGTAATCTGGAAAAATACGTTTTGATTTATTGAAAACGTAATTCGTTTCGGAAAAAGAAAAATACGCTTTCTGATATTTACAGTTTTGCCATTCAGATTGTTTTAGTTGTAGAATCTTCGTTTTAGCTCCGATTTGGTCCATTCAAATTGCGTTAGATTCATATTTGCAAGTTCTATGTAATTATACAACTGTATAGTAGGTTTGGATTAATTTATTTTCGAGTTTTTATTAAAGTATTTATTTTTCTATAGGAAATCTTTGGAAATTCATAACTTTGTCGTTTTAGCTCCGATTTTCGTGATCTTCGCGTCTGTGTGATCCTAGCGAGTTGTAGATTCATTTTAAAGACTTTTTATTTTATTTTCTTACTGTTGGTGTATTGTTCTAATTATAGTCTTGTTTGTCTATGCATGATTGCCTCTGGATGTGTGTTGTTGATATTGGTTGATCGAGTATAGACGGTGAGAAATTTGTTGGAGATCAAGAGCTTTACTACGAGCAAGATCTTCAGGACCAGTTTGAGCAAGGCAAGTATAACATAGGATTATCCTTGTTTTCCTATTCACCTTATGCAAATAATATCATTATGCATTTATTCCTTGTTAAGGATGACTTAGCGATTGATCCTTTACCTTGGTACCTATTATATTGCATTGAGTAGTGTGGCTAGTGCTTAAACATGGACTATGATCATGTAAATTGATTAGAGGAATATGCAACAAACATTAAAAGATGATTTTTATTAATGTTTAAAGGGGATTAGAGCATGGGGGTTACTTTTGATGCTCTAATTGCTCTCCATAAGGACTCATCTATAAGCGACAATCCGGGATTTACAGTACAACTGTGGGGGATATATGGCTCTGGCTTTAGTCATATAGAAGGACCTTTTCTAGCTTGTTAGAGGTATTCCTTTATGGCGTAAGAATGGCTTGACGAATCGGGTATAGTGCGTGTAACACCCTAAAATTTTGAAAGAGATAAAAATAGGAAAATATGATTTTTTTATATTTTTGTGAGCATGAAAATTTAGAATAATAATAATTTTTATAAATTTAAAATCAAATATAAGAGTAGAAACATGTTTGTGCACTCATGCTGTTGCATTTAAATTTTTTAGATGAGTGGTTTGATCAAATTCAAATTTGGATTTGAAAATCATTTGAAAATTTGCTTTGAAAAATTAGAAAAGAAAAAGGAAAGGAATTTTTTTCTTCTCTCGGGCCGCTTTCCTCCCGCAGCCCAACTCCCCGGCCTGCCTCAGCAGCCGCTCACTCCCGCGTCCGCTCCCGCGTGGGCCGAGCCCAGCCAGCGGCCTGCCGGCCCAACTCGCGCGGCCGCGTCTCGCACCCAGTCGCCGCCCGTTTTCCCTCCCTGAGTCGCCGACATGTGGGACCCGCCTGACAGCGTCTCCTTCCCCTTTCCTTCTTCTTCCTCCGGCGTTTTCCTCCGGCCGAACGCCGCCTTCTCTTTTCCCCGATCCGCATCGATCTTCAAATCTTCCTCCTTTCCATAACCGGAGATGCCTACGGGCTATAAAACGGAGCCCCGCATGATTCCGCCCTCATCCCGTCTCATTGGTAGCCGATTTGGTGCTCGGGAGCTAGGTCACCGCGAGCACGAGCTCCACCGTCCGCCCCTCCAAGCCGCACGCGCTCCTTGCTTCATCCCCGGCCACGATTTTGCTCTAGGTGAGTTCGCGTTCGAGTTATCTACCCGCAGGTGCTTTCCGTTTGCGTTTTCGTGCTCCGTAGTGCGAGTTAGCCGTCTCCGGCCATGGCGCCGCCGCGGGAGGTCGCCGTCGGGCTCAAATCCGGCCGGAGCGCCGCCCGTTTGTCCCCGATCCAATCTGGACCGTCCGATCTAAATCCGACGGCTAGAATTAGAAGATACCGGTTCGCTGGTAAAATTGTAAAAGAGTCCCTGTGATTTTTAAGTATAGAACCCGCAGTCCTAAAACGTAAAGCTCAGAGTTCGTTTTGATCTGTTGAAAGCGTATTTTGTCTCGGTAATTGAAAAATACGTTTTCTGATATTTACAGTTTTGCCACTGAGATTGTTTTAGTCATAAATTATCCGTTTTAACTCCGATTTGATCCGTTCAAATTGCGTTAGATTCGTATTTGCGAGCTCTACATGATTATAGAACTGTACAGTAGGTTTGAGATAATTTATTTTCGAGTTTATATTAAAGTAATTATTTATCTATAGGAAATCTTAGAAAATTCATAATTTTTACGTTTTAAATCCAAATTTCGTGATCTTTATATCTATGTGATCGTAGTAACGTGTAGAAGAGTTTTACAAACTTGTTATACTGTTAGTGTTACTGTTGGTTAGGTTTTCTATCTTTAAGTTCCAATGTGAGATTTAATCTATTACTTTAATAAAGTAGATCTTGTTTAAATCATATTTTCTACGTTTTAGATCCGTTTTAGCTCATTCGAGTTGCGTTAGATTCATAGCAACGAGATCTACGCGTTAGTGACCGTGTTTACCATATTATTAATTCTGAAATTTTATTGTTTAAATCATATCTTGATTAATAATTATGCAACTGGGTTTTGTAAATAAAATATGATTTGTTTTACTTTAGTTTTATAATTTGAATCTAAATTTGACTTAATTCCATATATAGTATCTTATATATGTTATTATATAATTAAAACTCATGAAGCTAATAGTTTTATATTTTCTTCTATGAGCAAATCTTTCGGTAGATGTATCTTTTCAACCGTAGCTCTGATTAGTGTGCTTTTCGCGTCTGTGTGTTCGTAGTAATGCGTAGAACATCTTTAAAACCTTTTCACATATTGTTTCATATGTTTGGTGTACTGTTCTAATTTAGATCTATTGTTTGCTTCGTGTATGATTGCTCGATGTGTGTGTGGTGATTTATTGATCAAGTCCAGTCGGTGAGATATACGAGGTTATCAAGAAGAAGAAGAAGAACGTTGAAGATTAAAGCTTACCGAAGGATCGGTGTTTAAGGCAAGTATAGCATGGGATTATCCTTGTTTCCTATTCATCTTTAATATACTTAGTTCATGTGCATGTGTCTACCTTGTTACCATTAAGGATATCCTAGTTTTTATATCTTGTACCTTGACACCCATGGGACAATTGCATTGGGTAGTATTCATGCTAGTGCTCAAGATAAATAACTATGATCTGTAACTTGACTAATGGTATATGCAATAAACGTTTAAATGATGCTCTAAAGCAATATGGCTCAAGAGGGCTAGAGCATATTTGGTTATTTTTTATGGTGCTCTAGTTTTTCTCTCCCTAAGGACTTATCTGTAAGCGAACATCCGGGACTTACAGTACAACTGTGAGGGCTATATGGCTCTGGCTTTAGCTCAGTATGAGGACTTTTTCTAGCTTGTTAGAGGTTACCCTTGTGGCGCAAATGGGGTAGAGCAGACTGTGGATCCCTGCGTGGTGTATCACACGGACTGACTCCGGAAACCTAGCGGCCCTAACTTGTTAGACGAACCTTTGAAAGGCTTCATAGTGATTCCTTGCCTGCTCACCTTGGAAGTGTTTTGGGAGTCGCGATCCCGGGCATATGGGTAATCATGACTCACAGTGAAAGTGTACAACCTCTGCAGAGTGTAAAACTGTTATAACAGCCGTGCTCACGGTCACGAGTGGCCTTGGACCCTTACAGAATAAATGATGAACACTGATGATAATGATAATACTGATGATATTGATGCTCACTAATGATTATTGTTTCTTGCTATACATTATTCTCGTTTACATGATCATGAGGTTATTTGGGATTTTGATAAACTTGTTGCTACTCAATTGTTAAAAAGATGACTCACTAAAAGCTATTGCAGTAAACCCGTGTCAAACTTTTTGAGCTTCATGAACCCCATGTTATATTTGTTGAGTTCGACATGGACTCACTCTTGCTATCTCCCCACATCTCAGGAAGGGTACCAGACTGTTAGATTCTGGAATTGTTAGGCTTGTGATCAACCAGTTAGTTTGATCCTGGAGTGAAGGTTGCACCCGATGTTCGGAGTTGTCTTTCCGCTGTGTTGTTCTTTAAGGTATATTTTATACTATTGTGTTATGTATATTAAGCATTTGTCTTTTGATATTACACTTATCTGTGGCTATATGTGAGATTTGTCTTCTTTATTTCACATATGGTGTATGTCTGGTTTTGTCCTTAAAACCGGGTGTGACAGATTGGTATCAGAGCAATGCTGACTGTAGGACGCAAGCCTAGTTAGAACTGGACGTTTAGCATGTTCTCATTGTTGCCTATTTCTTGCTTCTCTTTAACTTTGTTATTTTCTCAAAGTTATGCTTAATTGTATCCCCGTTCTGTTATAAAAACCTTGTCTCTATTTTGAACCTTTTCTCCTTGTCTATTAGACGGCTCGTGACGAGAAGACTATAGATTTCAGAGGTTAAGAGGACTGAATTGTGTCGCTCTTGCTCACTTTTGACAAGAAACCATTAGCGATGCAAAACCAATTACTAGAAGAAATGGCTCAACATGGGAATTCTCAACGATGCTTATCTCAAGATCAAGCCAACATATCCAAGGGGTCAGAGAAGATACAAGTAGCAGAAGTTTGGAAGAATATGAAATCCAATAAAGATGTTGATAATAAGGCATTTGGAGAGCAGGAACAATGTCACTGCTGTAAGTATTATGGTTTTCCCTGTCTTCGAAATGAGTCTAATAAGGGGAAAGTCAAGGTGGATCCAAATTTTGCGATCAACATGGACAAGAAGAGAAAGGCAATCTCATTAGAACCACTTGTGAAAAGCAATGAGCAAGCGAGTTCTACTACATTGTCACATGCAGCCCTGATCCCCTGTCAAACAAATCCAAACCCTGAAGAGTTAGAAGCCCCTCCCGCTAAAACTACTCCCGATGAAGTAGTCATAGATGGATGGACAATTACCTATAAGGAGTATCAACCCCGAAAGGCCAAACAAGCTAAGAAACAAGCCAAAGGGACGAAGGTGAACTTTTATGGCCAGCAAGATAGCAGCATACCAAACAACAGTTCCTTGGAGTATGACATCACAAAAGATTCAGCTAAGAGAAAGTGTTATCATTGCCAGCAGGAAGGACATTATGTCAAATCTTGCCCACAGAAGAATCCACAACAGCGAGACCCAGGACAGGATGTCCAAAAGGAGCATGTGCAGGGAAATAAATTAAAGAGAAATTACATCCATGGAAGGTTGAAACATATGGATATTTCCACTATTCCCGGAGCTAAGGAGGTCGTGTTTGGATCAATTCCAGTAAGTTCAGGAAATGCCAAGGTTTTGTTTGACCCCAGTGCCTCACATTCGTTCATATCTAGACAATATGCAAAAGATCATAACATACTTATGCTTCCAAAGGGAAAAACAGTTATGGTTGAAACTCCAAGAGGTGAAATAAAGGCAGACCGCGTATGCCCAAAAGTTAGTCTTGACATAAAGGGGGTAAATTTTAAGGTAAACCTCATTGTTTTGGAATTAATGGGCATTGATGTTATCCTTGGAATAGACTGGTTATCTACTTGTAAAGGAGTGATTGAGTATGCCCAATGTTCAGTGTTTCTAACTACACTTTCAGGAGAAAGGATTAAGTATGAGGGTATTAAATCTATACCTGAGGGATACCAGGTTGACCCATCTTAAGGTATGAGTTATAAGAATGGTAAAGAGGGATGCAGAGATTCAGATGTCCATATAAAGCAATAAGGAATGTAAGAGACGTTATCTACTCTGGATACTGCTACAATCACACCATGTTTAAGGAATAGGAGTTATGTCCCGTGTAATAAAACCGTTAGTAGCCAAGTTGAGTCGTCTTAATGTGTGGCTAATGAACATTTAAGTGTTTAGTTGCTTTATGCTTATGTTTATGCTTGAGTTGGAATTTTGTAATGAGTGGAATGATCTCGTGGGTTTTGACCATGATTTCATTTAGTTTATATGTATAAGGTATAAGGATTAATGAAATAAATAGCTGGGTTTTGGTTATCTCCTGCTTTCTATATCTTGTCTTTCGGAGCAGCCTGTCTTTATCAACTTATATATCTGTTCTTGAAAGACCAAAAATCATGAGAGAATTCTGGACAAGAGTGGACTTCAACATCTCTCTCTAAATGCAAGAACTACCCTCATAGCTGTTTTGGTTTGGGAGATACAAAAAGCATAAGGCAATGTATATGTGCTGTCATAAACCTGGAACAGTTTCTGATAAGTACTGTTTTTGACCAAGTTAACTACAGAATCCGGAAGTGTGTTTTATAAGAAAGTTGCAAAGAATTTTATAAGCTTTCCATCGGTGTAAACTACAGCTTCATTGGATTAACAGAATGAGAGTTACAGCTGTTTTACTGCACTACTGATTTTCTGCTCGTGAGAAATTTCAGATTTCTTGTTCTTACCCATACACATGAGTATCATTGGGATGTCAGAACACTTTTTAGCTCATCTAGAAAAAAAAAAAGTTCAAAGCTACCCTATTTAGTGTCTCTTATTTTAAGGGGGGTAGCCAATGTAAAGAAAGATTATTAAGATTGAACTCTTTAGTTGGAAGTATTGGTTAGTCTCCATGATTGAGTTGCCACTCTTGAGCAAAAATGTTCTGTGAACAAGGTTGATAATTTTGGATCCATGGAGACAAGAGTTGTCCTTTTGGATAGTTCATGTTTATGATCATCTATACTTGCTCGTGTTGCTGATGATGGTCACTTGATGGCAGGAAGTGTAGTGTCTCATGACTCAGGAGCCCTATATGACGTCTCACACTGATATGTGGGAAAAGGTTGATGTTTCTGCCATTGAAGGATGTTATGGGTATGATGAAGCCGAGCACTATCAAAACAACAATGTTGAAGAGCAAGTTGGGAGTGAACTAAGTCAGAATCCACAACAACGAAAGCGAAAAAGGAAAGCCCTTAAGAAGCCTGTTCAAGGAAGCAAAGCGCAGCAAAACTATGTCAATGGAAGACTGAGCAATGTGGATATGGATAAAATTCATGGAGTTACCAAAGTAGTGGGAGGTTATATTCAAGTAAGCTCAGTACAAGTTTTTGTTTTATTTGACCCTAGTGCTTCGCATTCTTTCATTTCCGCCAACATGGTAGAGACGTGCAAGATGGTGAAGTGTCCAATGAGGAGGCCTTTGCTAGTTCAAACCCCAGTGGGAGAAATGCAGGCAGATCAGATATGTCCGAATGTCAGTCTTGTCATAAACAAGGAAAACTTCACCGCGACACTCATTGTGTTGGAGTCACTTAAAATTCGCGTGGTTCTTGGTAATGGATGGCTCTGTGCACATAAAGGAGTGATTCAGGGTACTCGGTGTATAATGCTCTTAACAACACCGTCAGGGAAAAGAATTGAGTATCAAGGTGGTCGACTTTTACCTGAGGGAGACGAGAATGATCAATTAGAAGATAGGTACACCAAGGATAGCAAAGTGGACCATGAGTTTACTGAAGTCATAGCAGAGGAATAAATAACTTTGGAGAAGCTTTTAAGTTCGTTTAGATCAAGAGACCTCAGGCAAATGTTTGAAGGAGTATAAGAAAAGGTTGAAGTAAAACCCAGGTATTAGCTTTGTCAGATCCAGACAAGAGCTTCATATCTATAATGATGCACCTTGTCAAGGTGTGGGATGTGTCCTTATGCAAGAAGAAAAATATAGTACCTTGTTCATTAAGTCAACTAAGGAAGTGTGGGTTGAATTACCTAACGTGTTATCTGGAGTTTTCCACTATGGAGTACTGTCTTTTGGAAGAAAAGTGACATATAGGAGGGTCACAAGAATCTACAGGACATCTTCGCTAAGTTGGTCTTGAATTTGTGATATCCTCGTTGGAATGAAATGGATTAGGATTTGGAAAAAGTGCTATTACTTGGAGAAGTAAAAGTCGCAGCCGATGCCCTTAGCAATGGAGAATAATGCTAAGAAGGTTCGGGTGACACCAAGGATTAAGAATCGTATTCCAAATTGGAGCAACTTGACCAGAATCATTAATGTTTTGAAGGTTGGTAGTAGAAATTTCTTCTGACTAAGAGATTCGTCAGGCTCTGTTGGAAGATAAGTATTTTAAGGAAGAAAATTCATATTATAGGAAAGGTGCCTAGTGATTGGAGATACCAGAGTATTGTTTGGAGCATTTGTCAAAAATCTTGGAATTAGTTACATGTATGCAAAGTAAGACGGAATTCTTATCAAGACGATGGAACTATACGATGAAGTAAAGAACAATCTAGAGACGAACTATCCCTATCTCTTTTATCATCATCTTCCGAATCTCGGGACGAGATTCATCTTAAGGGGGGTAGAATTGTAACACCCTAAAATTTTGAAAGAGATAAAAATAGGAAAATATGATTTTTTTTATATTTTTGTGAGCATGAAAATTTAGAATAATAATAATTTTTATAAATTTAAAATCAAATATAAGAGTAGAAACATGTTTGTGCACTCATGCTGTTGCATTTAAATTTTTTAGATGAGTGGTTTGATCAAATTCAAATTTGGATTTGAAAATCATTTGAAAATTTGCTTTGAAAAATTAGAAAAGAAAAAGGAAAGGAATTTTTTTCTTCTCTCGGGCCGCTTTCCTCCCGCAGCCCAACTCCCCGGCCTGCCTCAGCAGCCGCTCACTCCCGCGTCCGCTCCCGCGTGGGCCGAGCCCAGCCAGCGGCCTGCCGGCCCAACTCGCGCGGCCGCGTCTCGCACCCAGTCGCCGCCCGTTTTCCCTCCCTGAGTCGCCGACATGTGGGACCCGCCTGACAGCGTCTCCTTCCCCTTTCCTTCTTCTTCCTCCGGCGTTTTCCTCCGGCCGAACGCCGCCTTCTCTTTTCCCCGATCCGCATCGATCTTCAAATCTTCCTCCTTTCCATAACCGGAGATGCCTACGGGCTATAAAACGGAGCCCCGCATGATTCCGCCCTCATCCCGTCTCATTGGTAGCCGATTTGGTGCTCGGGAGCTAGGTCACCGCGAGCACGAGCTCCACCGTCCGCCCCTCCAAGCCGCACGCGCTCCTTGCTTCATCCCCGGCCACGATTTTGCTCTAGGTGAGTTCGCGTTCGAGTTATCTACCCGCAGGTGCTTTCCGTTTGCATTTTCGTGCTCCGTAGTGCGAGTTAGCCGTCTCCGGCCATGGCGCCGCCGCGGGAGGTCGCCGTCGGGCTCAAATCCGGCCGGAGCGCCGCCCGTTTGTCCCCGATCCAATCTGGACCGTCCGATCTAAATCCGACGGCTAGAATTAGAAGATACCGGTTCGCTGGTAAAATTGTAAAAGAGTCCCTGTGATTTTTAAGTATAGAACCCGCAGTCCTAAAACGTAAAGCTCAGAGTTCGTTTTGATCTGTTGAAAGCGTATTTTGTCTCGGTAATTGAAAAATACGTTTTCTGATATTTACAGTTTTGCCACTGAGATTGTTTTAGTCATAAATTATCCGTTTTAACTCCGATTTGATCCGTTCAAATTGCGTTAGATTCGTATTTGCGAGCTCTACATGATTATAGAACTGTACAGTAGGTTTGAGATAATTTATTTTCGAGTTTATATTAAAGTAATTATTTATCTATAGGAAATCTTAGAAAATTCATAATTTTTACGTTTTAAATCCAAATTTCGTGATCTTTATATCTATGTGATCGTAGTAACGTGTAGAAGAGTTTTACAAACTTGTTATACTGTTAGTGTTACTGTTGGTTAGGTTTTCTATCTTTAAGTTCCAATGTGAGATTTAATCTATTACTTTAATAAAGTAGATCTTGTTTAAATCATATTTTCTACGTTTTAGATCCGTTTTAGCTCATTCGAGTTGCGTTAGATTCATAGCAACGAGATCTACGCGTTAGTGACCGTGTTTACCATATTATTAATTCTGAAATTTTATTGTTTAAATCATATCTTGATTAATAATTATGCAACTGGGTTTTGTAAATAAAATATGATTTGTTTTACTTTAGTTTTATAATTTGAATCTAAATTTGACTTAATTCCATATATAGTATCTTATATATGTTATTATATAATTAAAACTCATGAAGCTAATAGTTTTATATTTTCTTCTATGAGCAAATCTTTCGGTAGATGTATCTTTTCAACCGTAGCTCTGATTAGTGTGCTTTTCGCGTCTGTGTGTTCGTAGTAATGCGTAGAACATCTTTAAAACCTTTTCACATATTGTTTCATATGTTTGGTGTACTGTTCTAATTTAGATCTATTGTTTGCTTCGTGTATGATTGCTCGATGTGTGTGTGGTGATTTATTGATCAAGTCCAGTCGGTGAGATATACGAGGTTATCAAGAAGAAGAAGAAGAACGTTGAAGATTAAAGCTTACCGAAGGATCGGTGTTTAAGGCAAGTATAGCATGGGATTATCCTTGTTTCCTATTCATCTTTAATATACTTAGTTCATGTGCATGTGTCTACCTTGTTACCATTAAGGATATCCTAGTTTTTATATCTTGTACCTTGACACCCATGGGACAATTGCATTGGGTAGTATTCATGCTAGTGCTCAAGATAAATAACTATGATCTGTAACTTGACTAATGGTATATGCAATAAACGTTTAAATGATGCTCTAAAGCAATATGGCTCAAGAGGGCTAGAGCATATTTGGTTATTTTTTATGGTGCTCTAGTTTTTCTCTCCCTAAGGACTTATCTGTAAGCGAACATCCGGGACTTACAGTACAACTGTGAGGGCTATATGGCTCTGGCTTTAGCTCAGTATGAGGACTTTTTCTAGCTTGTTAGAGGTTACCCTTGTGGCGCAAATGGGGTAGAGCAGACTGTGGATCCCTGCGTGGTGTATCACACGGACTGACTCCGGAAACCTAGCGGCCCTAACTTGTTAGACGAACCTTTGAAAGGCTTCATAGTGATTCCTTGCCTGCTCACCTTGGAAGTGTTTTGGGAGTCGCGATCCCGGGCATATGGGTAATCATGACTCACAGTGAAAGTGTACAACCTCTGCAGAGTGTAAAACTGTTATAACAGCCGTGCTCACGGTCACGAGTGGCCTTGGACCCTTACAGAATAAATGATGAACACTGATGATAATGATAATACTGATGATATTGATGCTCACTAATGATTATTGTTTCTTGCTATACATTATTCTCGTTTACATGATCATGAGGTTATTTGGGATTTTGATAAACTTGTTGCTACTCAATTGTTAAAAAGATGACTCACTAAAAGCTATTGCAGTAAACCCGTGTCAAACTTTTTGAGCTTCATGAACCCCATGTTATATTTGTTGAGTTCGACATGGACTCACTCTTGCTATCTCCCCACATCTCAGGAAGGGTACCAGACTGTTAGATTCTGGAATTGTTAGGCTTGTGATCAACCAGTTAGTTTGATCCTGGAGTGAAGGTTGCACCCGGTGTTCGGAGTTGTCTTTCCGCTGTGTTGTTCTTTAAGGTATATTTTATACTATTGTGTTATGTATATTAAGCATTTGTCTTTTGATATTACACTTATCTGTGGCTATATGTGAGATTTGTCTTCTTTATTTCACATATGGTGTATGTCTGGTTTTGTCCTTAAAACCGGGTGTGAAAGTGTTATTGTGCCATCAGGAAGGGGGGCTCTACATCTGTTTGCCGAGTGAATCTAATGGCCCTAACTTGTTAGACGAACCTTCGAAAGACTTCATAGTGTTTACCCTGCCTGCTCACCTTGGTAGTGTTTTGGGAGTAATTAACCCGGGCATTTGGGTAACACGACTCACAGTGAAAGTGTACAACCTCTGCAGAGTGTAAAACTGTTATAACAGCCGTGCTCACGGTCACGAGTGGCCTTGGACCCTTATGGAATAGTTGAATAATTGTTTATAATTATGTTTTTGCTATTCATTAATCATTTCACATGGATCATATGTTTAATGTTTATATTGAGACATTTTGATGCTATTGTTATGCTAAAATCATGCTAACTAAAAGCTACATGCTGATAAACCAATGAATATGCCTTTTTGAGCCTCATGAACCCCATGTTACACTTGTTGAGTACGAGATGTACTTACGCTTGTTTATTTCTCTTACTTGGATAAAAATCCCGGATGGGTAACAGATGGAGGTAATAGTGACTACTACGCCTACTTCCCTGAAGATTACTAGTCTTGCTGTCAACCAGTCAATGTACCTGTGACTGGAGCTACCACGAGAGATTTTTATTTATACTTCCGCTACGTTTGTGTTAAGACTATGTGTTTAAATATCGTGATGTAATAACATTTGTGATGATACTTCTGTTATAATTTGTGAACTTATGTGTGATTGATCTCTGGGCGCACATAAGTGTATGCATTCCATTTGGTCGATAAATGGGTGTGACAACAACGGGGTTCTACACTTTCGTCCATACAGAGCCTCAAACGGTGCCATCTGAAGATTCTTCTAATAACTATTGTTATATGAGAATTCTGCATAAGGCAAGCTCTTATCCCAACTAGTACCATATTGTAAAGCACAAGCTCTCAACATATCCTCCAATATCTGATTAATTCTTTCCGTCTGTCCATCTGTCTGTGGATGGTAGGCTGTACTAAAGTTCAGCTTGGTTCCTAGTGATTCATATATCTTTTGCCAATAATGAGATGTAAACTGGGTACCTCGATCAGACACAATTTTCTTAGGCACTCTATGCAGACTCACTATTCTTTCCATATACAATTCTGCCAACCTTGCACTGCTATATGTAGTCCTAACTGGCAGAAAATGAGCAACCTTTGTTAAGCGATCTACTATTACCCAAATTGAATCATACCCTCTCTGAGTACGTGGCAATCCAACTATAAAATCCATACCAACTTCTTCCCATTTCTATTTGGGTATCTGCATAGGTTGTAACAATCCTGCAGGTCTCTGATGTTCAGCTTTCATCCTTTGACATGTGTCACACAAAGCAACATATTCAGCAACATCTCTTTTTAAACCATACCACCAATATTTCTCTCTTAGATCCAGATACATCTTAGTACTCCCCGAATGTATGGAATAAGCTGACTCATGAGCTTCACTCAAAATTGCCTCTCTGATAGTCTTATCCTCTAGCACACATAACCTTTTTCCAAACCATAACGTACCATTATCATCCTTATGGAATCCTGGTGATTTGCCCTTCACTATATTCTCCGCTATCTCTCTCAATTTTGCATCTTTCATCTGACTCTTGCGTATCTCTTGCTCCAGAGTAGGTTCTAGTACCAATTCTACTGCATTGATGGTAAACCCTAAGTTCAGATACTCACATTCTGCACACAACTCTCTTGACAAAGGCATTACTTGTATTTCATTAGCGTAGCTTTTCCTACTAAGAGCATCAGCAACGACGTTAGCCTTTCCTGGGTGATAATGCACCTCTAGATCATAATCCTTTATCAACTCCAGCCATCTACGCTGCCTCAAGTTCAGATCTGATTGAGTGAAGATATACTTCAAACTCTTGTGATCAGTATATATATCACTTTTATGTCTAATCAAATAGTGTCTCCATATCTTTAATGCATGAACCACTGCAGCTAATTCCAAGTCATGAGTAGGATAATTTAATTCATGCTTTCTCAACTGTCTCGATGCATAAGCCACAACTCTACCTTCTTGCATAAGAACACATCCTAAACCCAAACGAGATGCATCACAGTAAATAGAGAACTGTTTACTCAGATCTGGCAAAACTAATACTGGTGCAGTGGTCAATCTTTTCTTTAATTCCTCAAAATTAGCCTGACACTTCTCAGACCACACAAACTTGGCATTCTTCTCCAATAGTGCAGTCATTGGCTTCGCAAGCTTAGAAAATTCCTCTATAAATCTTCTGTAATAGCCTGCTAATCCTAAGAAACTACGGATCTCACTTGCACTGGTTGGTGGCTTCCAGTCCAATACGTCTTTCACTTTGCTAGGATCTACTGATATTCCTCCATTTGAGACAACATGACCAAGAAAGGAAACTTCCTTCAACCAAAACTCACATTTACTCCGCTTGGCATATAACTGGTGTTCTCTGAGCTTTTGCAAAACTAGCCTTAAATGTTCAGCATGTTCCTCCTCAGTCTTGGAGAATACTAGAATATCATCAATGAATACCACTACAAACTTGTCCAGATATTCCATGAATACCTTATTCATCAAATACATAAAGTATGCAGGAGCATTAGTTAGACCAAAAGACATCACTGTATACTCATACAACCCATACCGTGTGGTAAAAGCTGTCTTTGGTACATCACTAGCACGAATCTTCAACTGATGATATCCAGAACAAAGATCAATCTTGGAGAATACACAAGCACCTCTTAACTGATCAAACAAGTCATCAATCCTGGGCAACGGGTACTTATTCTTGATGGTAACCACATTGAGAGACCGATAATCTACACACATCCTCTGAGTACCATCTTTCTTATCCACAAAATCACTGGTGCTCCCCAAGGTGAAGAACTAGGACGAATGAAACCCTTATCCTGCAATTCCTTAATTTGTTTCTTAAGTTTTTCTAATTCATCTACTCCCATTCTATATGGACGCTTAGCTATGGGTGCAGTCCCAGGTAATAATTCAATAATAAATTCAATGTCACGGTCTGGCGGCATACCTGGCAATTCTTCGGGAAACACATCGGAGAACTCTTCCACAACCTGGTGCTCCTTGTTAGCACCATAAGCAAGCTGGTTCACTGTAGCGGTCTCCTGTTTCTGCACTTTCACATCAACTTTGATCCTATCTCCCTTTGGTGTTGTCAAGACTACTGATTTCCCTTTGCACTGAATCTCTGCTTGTTGCTATATCATCCAATCCATTCCCAATATAAGATCAATCCCAGCTGTTCTCAATACTATAGGACTCACCTTAAACTCTACCCCCCTTAGAATGAGACTAATCGGGAGACAACGATAAGATGCTGGCATACTTCCACCAGGTGAGTTTACTAATATAGGTTTCTTCATGGCACACAAATGAATTCTATGTATTCTAACAAATGATTGTGATATGAAAGAATGTGATGCTCCAGAATCAAAAAGAACAGTGGCGGGAGTGGAATGGACATCGAACGTACCAAGCATAACTTCTGGTTCCTCTACTGTGGTTTCCTGGGACAAGTGGTTCACCCTTCTAGTATTAGATGCAGGCTTCTGGTGACTACCCTGCCTCTATGGAGTCTGCTGATTGATCTTCTCAGGGCAGTTGTAGGACAAGTGTCCTTCTTTTCCACATTGGAAACACTTGTTGGGGGTATTGGGAGCACTGGTCTTCATTGGAGGATTATTGGAAGGACCCTGGCGCTGAGGTTGATTCCCATTCTGCTGCGGAGGGCGTTGGTTACCATTCTGCGGTTGAAATGGGGGACGTTGCGGAAACTAATTGCGGAAAGGGACCTGACCACGATTCCACTGACCAGAAGGAGGCCTCTGTTGATTAACCTGCTAGAAACCAGTACGAGGATGAGTGTTACTACCAGAAGTCTGTCCCTGAAGCCTTTTCCTCTTAGCATCCATCTCCTTGCGCTTGTTGTCCACCACGATAGCGTGGTTCACAAGCGTCTGAAAATTAGGATAGGTATTGGACATTAGCTGCAATTGTAATCCATCATACAATCCCTTCAAAAAGCGGCGCTGTTTATCATTGTCATTGGCCACCTCATGTGGTGCATATCGTGACAACTGGGCAAACTTGTCACGATACTCAGCTACAGACAATGACCCCTGGGTCAAATTTCGGAATTCCTCTGCCTTCAGTTCTATTATTCCTTCTGGTATATGATAAGCTCTGAAGTTCTCTCTAAACTCCTGCCAAGTGACTGCGGGAGCATTGGCGGGACGACCATACTCATATGATTTCCACCAGTCCTGAGCTTCTCCCTGGAGTTGTCCAGAAGCAAACAACACCTTCTGACGGTCATCACATTGAGCAATGTTGAGTTGCTTTTCCACGGCACGGAGCCAATCATCCGCTTCCAATGGATTAGCAGCATGTGTGAACACTGGGGGATGACTCTTCAAAAACTCACCACGCTTATCACGTGGTGGCACTCCAGCAACTGGATGATTATGTTTGTTCTGCACCAATTATTGCATAAGTTGTGTCTGCACTGCTAGAAGTTGCTCAATAGTTGGTGGTGGTGGTGGTGGTGGATTCGGGGGAACACCTCCATGACCCCTGCCTCTTCCTCTTCTGGCCATCTGCCATCCATAAGAATGCAAACTTTGAGATTTTCATGTTATCAACCACTTATAAGATAAAGAAGGATATCTAAAAGTTTTCTGGGAGAATATCAATGTGATCAGTTCAGTAAATCAATCATATCTCGAACTACAGAAGTCCAATAGAGGCTTGCTTTATATGGTTGGAAAGCTTATGAAGTTCCCCACAACTTCTATTTAGACCATAAGACCAGATTCTGTCGTTAAGTTAATGAAAATTAAGGCGCAATAGAAACTGTTCTAGATTCCAGACTGTGCAGAAACTTTAACTTGTAACAGTTATATCTCTCGAACCAGATCAGATAAAAAGGTTATTCTAGTGGCATTTGAAAGATGCTTAAGCCTAGTTTCTCTCATAAAAATTTCATAAATGTTACACGAACTGTTTTTGAACCATATCAGAGATATTGCAGACTGCTCCAGAAAACAGCAAGGACAGAAACGAGACAATTCCAAACCCAACTATTATTCCCTTGACTAATAGACTTTTATTCTTAAAAATGGAACTTGTAGACATGCCTACAAGCCCCAGCACTCATAACAAAAATCCAACTCACACATAAGCATAATGACAAAGTAACTATCACACCAAAGTTCAAACCACACGACAGACTCGAAGACTCAACTGACGTTACTAAGAACGTTCTTAATACATAAAGGACTCCTATTTTCTACTGATGTGGCTCATGCTCTAATGTCTCATAAATCTTTGTCATGCCTTGGTTTGCTCGGAGTTCATCAATCATTGCTTGGCACCTCTTGATGGTCTTCCCCTGTGCCTTCACCATTTCCTCTAACTGTAGCTTCCTCTCCATCATGTCATAGACAAAGTTTACCATCACCCGAGGAAGTGGTTCCAACTGCACTGGATCCATCATGGCCCATCCAAGGTCGGGGTGTGCACGAGGGAGGTAGCGGTGGATATCATGCTTCATGCTGTCAAAGCGAAGGTAGCGAAGGCCCATACATGCTTCAAAAGCAGCATCTTCAATACTATCCTCCATGGTAGCTCGACGACCCATGTGAGCATACATCCTGTCCAGCTGGTATGCTCCTTTTTCTTCATCCTTAGGAAAAATGCTCGCTCTTGCCTTCCAGTAAGTGTCCTCCAGCGGATGGGTGTACTTCCAATAGACGTACTCCACAGCTAGGTGCCAATCAGCGAAGTAGGCAGAGAGCATTCCCACAAGTCGATGGTGAGAAACAGCATTTCCTCCTGCCTTGTGGTAGATCTTCACAGTGCAACCCATTGGAGGGGGTGGCACATCCTCAGCAGCTGCACCAGGTGGGGGGAGACGGGGGTTGCTCTCCTCTATTGGCTTCCTCCTCTTCATCATCTTCAATCTCGATGATCTCAGGGTCTTCTTCAGGCTCGGGTTCTTCCTGGAGAGGTGTTGGCACTTGGATTGGTACTTTAGGGGTCTGCTCATTCTCCTAGGGTACTTCCTCTTGTGGCTCTTCAGGTGCAAGCAAAGCACGAGGTGGGTAGTGTCCTCCAGTGGTGATGCGGGCAGTCTTACGGCCACGAACCATCTATAGAGTTTTTAGATGTAATTAGAATAGAGGCAAAATTTCATAATAGAATGAGACATAAGAAGCATAAAAATTTATCAAATAACAAGAGCAAGATAATGAGCATAAAAATAGTGAAAAGATGAAACTAAATCGACCATTTCTATCTAGGTTTGCGTCCTACAGTCAACAATAGCTCTGATACCAATTTGTCACACCCATTTAACGACCAAATGGAGTGCATACCCTTATGTGTGCCCAGAGATCAATCACACATAAGTTAACAAATTATAAAGGATGTATCATCACAAATGTTATTACATCACGATTAATAACACATAGTCTTTACAATAATATAGCGGAAGTAAAATATAAAAACTCTCGTGGTAGCTCCAATCACATGCACATTGACTGGTTGACAGCAAGTCTAGTAATCTTCCGGGAAGTAGAAGTAGTCACTACTTGCACCATCTGTTACCCATCCGGGATTTTTATCCAAGTAAGAAAAATAAACAAGCGTAAGTACATCTCGTACTCAACAAGTGTAACATGGGGTTCATGAGGCTCAAAGGCATATCATAGGTTTATCAGCATGTAGCTTTTATATAGCATTAATTCAGTATATCAATGATATCAAAGTGTCTCAATATAATCAATAAACATATGATCCATGTGAAATGATTAACGAATAGCAAAAACATATTCATTATTAATGATCCACTATTCCATAAAGGTCCAAGGCCACTCGTGACCGTGAGCACGGCTGTTATAACAGTTTTACACTCTGCAGAGGTTGTACACTTTCACTGTGAGTCGTGATTTACCCTTTCACCCGAGGTAGCTAATCTCTTGACCCACTTTCAAGGAAGGTTGGCAGGGTTCACTATGAAGTCTTTTGAAGGTTCGTCTAACAAGTTAGGGCCGCTAGGTTTCCAAAGTCAGTCTGTGTGATACACCACGCAGGGATCCGCAGTCTGCTCTACCCCATTTGCGCCACAAGGGTAACCTCTAACAAGCTAGAAAAGGTCCTTCTATATGACTAAAGCCAGAGCCATTTTAGCCCTCACAGTTATACTGTAAATCCCGGATTTTCGCTTATAGATGAGTTCTTATGGAGAGTAACAAGAGCACCAAAGTAACCCCATGCTCTAGTGTAACAGAACCGACCAAATTATAAGAGCACAAGTACGAAAACAAGCACCGAAGCGCTCAAATTTTCAAACTTGAGCCCATATAATCCCGGTAGTCAATCGAAATCACGAAGGATTTCAAACCAAACTGCTTACAACCAGGATCGCATCATTCAACATACAACATCATACGGTACATTTCACAAGTAGTTCTGAAATAAGTTTACACCACGGAGTAGCAATTATTACAAACTAAGTTTGAAAGTAGCGGAAGCATAACACACACATTAGTTACTTAAATACTGCCAGTCTGGATGATCAACAACCCACAAAAGCATGAGGAAAGTACATAAAGACGATCACGCCCTTGTGATCTAGTCATCATCACCCGCAGGGTGGAGACACGTCTTGCAGAATCCCTGATAAAGCATGTCATCTGCAACAGGAGGGAATAAACCCTGAGTACTGGAATGTACTCAGCTAGACTTACCCGTCGAAAACCAGAAATAAGAGGACACCAAGGATTATGCAAGGCTTACACAAGAGGCTAGCTGACATAACATTTTGCATAAAGGCATAAGTAATTTAAACTCTTGTAGCCTGTACTAGCAGTTATTTTTAGCATTTACCTGTCATCTATCTTAGCACCTGTACTAAACATGCACTTGGTTGTAATCAAACAATTATCATCATTATATCCAGAGCAGGTATGAATTGTGGCAACATTGTATCATTCCCTTAACCACCAGTTCATTTAATGAGATCTACGTTGCCGCTGCTCAAGTCAAGTGCTCACTAACCGGGAGCGACGGCGATTCGAATCGAATTCCTATCCAGCTGGAGGGGTATTTCTAACACTCACCGTGCAGACCCCTGCCAGGGTCGCACAGGCCACCGTTTCATATGATTCAGGAATCGCGGGTCCGAATAATGTCGCGACCCCAAGGGCGACACTCTGCCAGGTGATAGGGACTCTAACCCCCCCTTGGTCTCACGCCAATGTCCCCAAGCACATCCTTACTCTCCTCCAAGAAGCAACCTACCATTCGATTCCCGGCCTGAACCACATTACTCGGCTTCGCGGTCGGAACGGGTTATCCGGCCAACTAAGTGTTAGACTGCGTTCAACATGACTCAAGGACGTACAGCGAATCGGTCCTTAAACGACTCAGACGGGCATAGCTCCACACCCAAGACGTGAAGTGTCTTGCGGCTGTACTATCGAACTCCCGCCCGGTCTCAATTTCATTTTTAAGCATGGTTCCATTCACGATAGCCATCGAGCCACTCGTGACTCCTTCCTACATCTCGCGGATGACCGGAAATCACCCGACTTCTACCGTACTAAGCAGGGCTAAGCATGGACACGTGCCTAAACCTAATATAGGATTAAGTACGATATCTGGACAAGGACAGGTATAATGCAACAAGTGTTTTCATATAACTCCTACAACTTAATGCAGTAAACAATTAAAAGCACTCAAGATTAATTTATAAATCAGTAGGTTCAGCATGCACCGGGGCTTGCCTTTCAGAAAAGTTGAAGGCCGGTGGTCAGGGCACTCGGGTAGATCTTCTGACGGAGCTTCCCCGACGTTGGGTTCTTCTGCTACTTCCTCCGGTTGACTCAGCACCTCCTCCGGTATCGCTTGTTCGAATTCGAGAAGTGTCACCCCCTCCGGTACACCTATTGCATGAATGCACAATAAATACCATGGATGCATAACGAAAGATGCAATATGCTCGGAATGGAATGCATTACAACAATTTAATGCTCTACTCAAATCACTTCAAAAGAGTAGGTGCAAATTTCCTCTCCGGTAGAGAAATACTCACCTAATCTACTTAACCTAAGATAAAGCTGCTCATCCTCAGTTAAGGCCCTAACACCTAACAATTACAAAAGTAGCATGTCTTAGGATATCACACCATATCAATCAGCAAAACACCACAGTAAGCATTCTGGACAGCAGCTACTTGTTTTTATCACAACTGGAGATTTACAATTCCAAAAGATATGATCTAAGGCAATCTGGAAAGCCTAAGAAATGTACTACAATTCATTTTCAGACCTCAACTCCAAACTCCTAAGTTTTCCATGTCAAACTTCACAAGTTCCAGAATCTGTCTTCTCCAACACAGAGAGTAGCAGATTTTGAACTGCCACTTTAAACAACAGTAACTCTCAAACTACTAAGCCAAATGCTTCCAAATTTTGACACAAGCTAGTTCATCAAGTTTACTCCAACTTTGGTATTTACAAGTTGTCCAGCAACCAATTTTATCAAAGCCAAATTTAGAATTACTACTTAGCTATCCAGAAAACCCAAAAATTACAAAGGTTAAATATTTATTGATGTGGCAAACATTCTCTAAAACCAAACTAATGCTACTACAAGTTCACAAATATCGCAAAGACACCAGGAAGTAAGGTGTGCCCACCTAGAACATTTATTTAAACCCATTTCTCAATTTACTTAAGTAATTAAGTGGAATTTCAAACATATATGTAAACTGCTCCTAAAATTCTACAAAAATTACAGGGGACTCTCTGACCCACAAAGAGACTACTGTAAAATTTTGAACTCAATTTATTCACAGGAACTCCCTACACAAAATTCCCAAGCCAAAAAGGCTGATTTTTGTATAAATAACCAAGCATAGTAAAAAGTGTCAAACAACAGATTTATTAATTTTCTTGGACACTCTAGGGTACCAAGACATTCTCCAAAAATTTTTAAGAACATTGCACATGTAGAAAAATTACTAAAATTCATTTTAGTATTTCCTAGAATAACAAGATAGCATTATAACTTGGACATTACTTAATCACTGATGCCCAAATTTTTACCAGAGCTAGGGCTTGCACAGAGTAACCTACCCACCAAATTTTATGATTTATGGAACACTACAGCTCAAGTTATAAATTTAACAAATTTGCATGCATTCCAAAACACATTTAAAGGATCTATTAAATTCTTACAGACTTTAAACATCTCATGCCAGATCCATATTTTTCTAAAATACTACACATTATGTAGACCCTAATAAAATTTATCTCATGATTTTTGGATCATTAAAACCCTAGATCTATATTTTTCCAACTTGTACAAAAATCAGTGACAAAATAATAAAAATGAATTTCATTTCGGACGACTGGGCCGGCCCGGAAAAACTCGGCCCACACTCGCGCGCGCGCGGCCCGCTCAGCGCTCCCGCCCGCGCGCGACACTGACGGGCGGGCCCCCGCGGTCAGCGACCGGAGACAGGGAAGGCGGAGACCCGCGAGCTCCGACGAGCTCGAGCTCGCCGGAGAAGAGCTCGCTCGGCCAATTGAGCACCGCCTCGTGTTCTCCGTCACCCGGTGCGTTGATTGGTGCTCGTGGAATGGATGGGGATGGGGTGGAAGGGGCTTGTCACCGTGAGCGGCGGCCGGTGATGTCCGGTGGCGGCGCACCGTCGCCGGTGAGGATGTACGGTGCGGTCTAGGCTCGGTACGAGCTTCACCGAAGCTAGGCGGATCCATTTTGCTAGGAAGGGAGGATGGAGAGAGACCCGAAGCACCCCGACCACGGTGAGGTCCCATGGCGGGCTCCGGCGACCTCTCGGAAACGGGGAAGAAAGCAATGCGGCTCACCTTGAGTCAAATCGCTGGCTTCGGTGGGTCAGGGAGATGGAGGGTGGTGAGGCGGAGGGATTGGCGAGGTCTAGCGGCCGGTGATGCGGTGTGGCTCGCGCTTGAGCTCGCCGGAGAAGAACGGCAATGGCGGCTCGGTTTCGGTGTTCTTGGCAACTGGAAGAGAGGGGGCGGAGGAATGGAGGCCGGCTCGCGCGTCGTGGCGTCTTGAAGGCGTCGCGGCCTGACTAGTGGGGCCAGGGCCGGCGTACGGGCGCCACCGCGCCTCCACGCGTCGACGACGGCCTGCGGCCGGTCGGCCACTCTGACGCTGACGAACTGAATCGGCGACATCAATGACCGACTGACAGAGCGATTTCCACGATGATTATCTCCCAAACCGGTTCGAATTAGTCGAAGATGATTACACCAATTTTGTAGAGCTACATGAGGTCTACAAGTTTGTCAATTGGAGTTTGGGCTGGTTCGGCCTAGATTTGAAACTACAGAGCTCCAAAGTGGTGCCCCTTGAAACTGAAATGCAGTTCCAGAGATCAATGCCGACTGAAACCCTAACTTCTTGACACTATTTCTCCTAAACTATTGAGAACCAGGTGATGGTGATATTGACAATGTTGTAGAGCTATGTGTGGACAACAACTTTGTCAATTGGCTCTAAGACTGGTTTGGCCTAGTTTGTGAGTTACAAGTTGCCAAAGTGAGGTACAGTGAAACTGAAAAGTCCAATTTCCAGACTTAGAATTTTTCTAAGTGTTGATTCCCACTCAAGCTGACTTGTGGGCCATTTTTGAGCATGCTCTGGTCATTTTCATGAGATGGCCATATTAGAACTTTTGTTCCTCATGAAATTCTCTACAACTTTACTTAAGGGTGCTCTTCCATGCAAGGTCTCTAAATTAGACTTTTTAATTGGTCAAACTAGAGCCTTCTAGGGTCAAATGGTGGTCAAACTTCTCTTGGAGGGCAATTTTGTAATTTTGGTCAACATGAACCTTGTTCCAAATGTTACCCTAAGTATAACTAAGGTGTTGTAGGTCATGATTGGCTACCTTACCTTTTTGTTACACCAACTATCAAATACTTCATGAAATAAATCAAACAAACCCTAGAATAATTACATGTGTTGCATCACATAAAATAACAAACATGAATGATGCATGCTTATGTTTATGCCATGCAAATGCAATGCAATTAAGGACTAAACACTTGAAGTGTTACAGCCCTCCCCCCTTATAAAAATCTCGTCCCGAGATTTGGAAAGCGTACCATTTTTCATAGAATTCCTTATAACCATCCCGCAAATAGTCCTCCCGTTCCCACGTAGCATCACTCTCACTTCCCTGATTACTCCACATCACTTTGTACCACTTAACCACTTTACTTCTAGTTACTCGTTCCTGAGTATCGATCACTCGGACTGGCTTTTCTTCGCAGGTTAGGTCGGATTCCAGCCTGATATCACCTAAAGGAACTTGTTCCTCAGGAACTCGAAGACACTTTTTAAGCTGAGATACATGGAAGACGTTGAATATGGCACTCATTTCTGGAGGTAACTGAATTTTGTACGCAACAGCTCCACTCTTGCCTATGATTTGAAAAGGACCCACGTATCTTGGCGCAAGTTTCCGCTTAACACCAAAACGTTGGACACTTTTCATTGGAGAAACTTTCAAATACACGAAGTCTCCAACTTCAAACTCGAGTGGTTTTCTACGACGATCCGCATAGCTTTTCTGCCTAGCTTGGGCTGCAGCCATATGTTTTTGGATGGTACAGACTTGTTCCTCAGCTTCCTCAACAAAAGCAATACCATAAAATCTTCTCTCACCAGATTCGATCCAATTTAGTGGGGTTCTACACCTACGACCGTACAAAGCTTCGAATGGAGCCATCTTAATACTCTCTTGATAACTGTTATTGTACGAGAATTCGGCTAAAGGTAACCATTTTTCCCAAGAACCCTTGGATGAAATGACGCATGCTCGCAACAGATCTTCCAAGATTTGGTTAACTCGTTCTGTCTGACCCGATGTCTGGGGGTGATAAGCAGAGCTTCTCACTAACTTGGTTCCCAGAAGGTGATGCAAGTGCTCCCAAAAGCGAGCAGTGAACTGGGGACCACGGTCAGATATGATAGTACGAGGTATCCCATGAAGCCGGACTATCTGATTGAAGTACAACTCAGCATAGTCAGTGGGACGATAGTCCACTCTCACTGGGATGAAGTGAGCTGATTTGGTCAAACGATCAACAATTACCCAAATAGAGTTATGATTTTTGACAGTAGGAGGAAGTCCGACAATGAAATCCATACTTATCTCTTCCCATTTCCAGCCTGGAATGGAAAGTGGCTGAAGTAGCCCAGCTTTCATGTGCACAGCTTTAACTCTGCAACAGGTGTCACATCTAGCAACATATGCAGCTATCTCTTTCCGCATCTTGGTCCACCAATAATGTGGTTTCAAATCATAATACATCTTATTGCTGCCAGGATGGATGGACAACTTAGAGGAGTGTGCTTCAGACATAATATCATTTCGAAGCTCTCGGTCCTTAGGCACAACTAACCTATCCTTGAACCATAGTACACCCTCTTCATCTATCCTGAACTGTGTAGTTTCTTGCTCTTTCATCTTACGCTTGATGTGGAATATACCAGTGTCAGTCTTTTGGAGCTCAATAATTCTGCTTTTGAGAGTACAACTGACAGTGATGTTGTACAAGACTGCTGGATGTAGAAGGCGAGATCGATGAAAATCAGTTTCAACTAAGGAATGACAATGAGACTTACGGCTTAAAGCATCCGCAACTACATTTGCCTTTCCTGGATGATAGTGCACTTGAAGGTTATAATCTTTAATCAACTCGAGCCATCTTCTTTGACGCATATTCAACTCGGGTTGGGTGAAGATGTATTTGAGGCTTTTATGATCGGTGTAGATATTGCAGACATTTCCCAGCAGATAATGCCGCCATACTTTCAAAGCATGAACAACTGCAGCCAGTTCTAAGTCATGCGTTGGATAATTCACCTCATGCTTCCGAAGTTGTCGAGAAGTATATGCAATTACTCGGCCTTCCTGCATCAACACACCTCCCAAACCTATGCCTGAGGCATCACAATAAACATCAAATGGTTTCTCGATATCCGGTTGTGCCAAAACCGGAGCTGAGGTTAGGAGGGTTCGCAGTTGGTGAAAAGCCGCATCACACTCAGGAGTCCAGACAAACCTGGTGTCTTTCTGCAGCAACCGAGTCATTGGCTTGGCTATTTTGGAGAAATCCGGGATGAAGCGACGATAATAGCCAGCCAACCCAAGAAAACTTCGGACCTCGTGAACCGAGATAGGAGCCTTCCAGTTCAGTACTTCCTGTACCTTGGCGGGGTCCACCATAATTCCTCCATCGGACAACACATGCCCAAGGAAAGGTACTTCTCGAAGCCAGAATTCGCACTTACTGAACTTCGCATAAAGTTGATGTTCACGCAGTCTTGTGAGGACTATACGCAGATGTTCAGCGTGATCCTCCTCATTCACAGAATATACCAAGATGTCATCAATAAATACCACCACAAACTTGTCCAATTCAGGCATAAACACCGAATTCATCAAGTACATGAAGTGTGCGGGGGCATTTGTCAAGCCGAAGGACATAACAAGATACTCATAAAGACCGTATCTGGTAGAAAAGGCTGTCTTTGGAACATCTTCCGGGCGAATTTTAATTTGATGGTAGCCCGATCTTAGATCGATCTTGGAGAAAACTTTAGCTTTAGACAACTGATCGAACAAGATGTCGATTCGCGGTAGAGGGTACTTATTTTTGACAGTGACTGCATTGAGAGGTCTATAATCTACGCACATCCGCAATGACTGATCCTTCTTCTTTACAAAGATAGCAGGACATCCCCACGGCGATGAACTAGGACGAATCAACCCCTTCTTCAAAAGTTCATTCAATTGCACCTTAAGTTCAGCGAGTTCATTTGGAGGCATCCTATAGGGTCTCCTAGAGATGGGTGCCGTGCCAGGCAACAACTCAATTTTAAACTCCACATCCCGATCCGGAGGGAGTCCCGGCAAATCATCGGGAAAAACGTCCGGAAACTCATTTACTACTGGAATTTCGGCCAACGCCTTTGCTCGCACAGCATGAATTTCCCCTGACAATTCAACCTTTCTGGGAAGTTGTACTAGAAAACCCTTTTGATCTGTAGGATCTCTGAGCATAACTACCCGAGCGGATGTGTCAATGAGTACCCCATTCTGACTCATCCAATTCATGCCCAAGATAACATCTATGTCTAAACCAGGTAAAACCAATAGGGCAAGCGAATAACTTCGCCCTTCTATCTCAAACTTAAGGTTCCCCACTACTTTGTTTGTGGAAATATTCCCACTTGCAGCACTAATGCAATAACCCACACCTTCAACAGTATGCAACTTGTGTGCAAATTTAGATGCAAACTTAGGACTGATAAAGGAATGCGAAGCACCTGAATCAAAAAGTACCACTGCGGGGTGTTGGTCAACTAGAAACTTACCAGCGGTGACCACCTCACCAGATGGAATTTCCTCAATGCTGTTATAATGGGCGTGTCCCTGACGACTACCTTGGTTGACATTTTTCTTAGGGTACGGACAGTTCCTGGACCAATGGCCTGGCTTGTTACAGTTCCAGCAAGGCATGTTGCTAGGGGGAACACTGGAGCTGCCTTGGCCCGCATTACTCTTTGGCAGAGCCACTGTATATGCCTTACGAAACCCAGTTTTCATTGGCACCTTCTTTTGTGGAGGACGGAACTTAGCATTTATGGCAGGAGGGCGAGGAGGAGCCCTCGGGGCAGCTGGAGCTCGAGACTGTGAAGCACTCGCCTCAATGGCCCTTTTGCGGCTCTTAGAGGCAGAATAGATAGCATTGTTGTTCTCTTGAGTTAGAGCATTGCTGATGAAATCATTGAAAGTAGTACATTTGCTAGTACCCATAGTTTTCATCAGTTTTGGGCCGAGGCCCCTTTTGAAGCTAGCAATCTTTTTGGCATCGGTATCCACAAACTCAGTGGCATACCTTGCCAGGTTGTTGAAGGACTGCAAGTATTCAGTCAGGCTTTTGTTTCCTTGCGACAGCCTCATAAACTCTGTGTGCTTGATTGCCATAAGACCGGGAGGGATATAATTTCCCCGAAATGCCGCCTTAAACTGATCCCAAGCAATCGGGACATTGGCAGGTAGTGTGGAACGATAGTGGCTCCACCAAATTCCCGCCGGACCATGCAACTGATGGGAAGCATACTCAGTTTTTAGCTCATCAGTTAGGCGTAGCAGACGAAACTTTTGTTCAATGGTATTCAACCACTCGTCAGCCTGCAGTGGTTCTTCCGCTTCCTTGAAGTGCGGGGGCTTTGTATCCAGAAAGTCCTTGAAATCGCTGTACTGATTTGGCTCTGGGCCCTGGCGGCCAGGACGAGCCTCTCGGTTAGCCAGCTGGCGCATAGCATCCGCCAACATGCGCTGCCCTTCGACCACTGTCTGCATCAACTCGGCCGGAGTAGGTGGTGGCGGAGGGGGTGGCTGTTCCTCCTCCTCATTTCCACGACCCCGACGTAGATTGTACGACATCTGCAAAAATGCATAGCCAATGAGCACTGACGATGTGGGAAATTTGTAGATGAATTATTGCAAAATGTCAATCTGACTGTATGAATAGATTTCTCATAATAATTAAGGCACAATAATTCACCACAACCGCACAATCGATTCTAGCGCATCGTTTGACGAGATCATACTTGGTAATCCAACAAGATGCTCGTTGATAAAGGCTCACTCACAGGGAGCACAACGGTTACCGGACCGTTTACGTTGCTATCTACGTGATTTTCGACCTTTTGCACGGTACTTGGATTCCATCTCAAGATTTTTAGTTGACTGTGAAAGGCTACTTCAAACTGACCACAAAGAGACTTCTCAGTGAAGAGTTCCATGGTGGATCATGACTAGCCACCTCGATACCTGCGCGTGCCAAGCAGCACAGCCTTATGTCGCGCGCCATAGGAGGCCCTCGGTTTCGTCGCGACACCGAAGGGTGCTAATCGTGACACCATCATCGAACGCAACATAATAAGACATCAAGTTGTGATCGAAATTAACAAGTTCAAACTACATTCAGGAAACATACGGTTCAGCCTTACATCCCAAAGTCAAGTTATTACAAGGCCTCACTCCTTCACAGGGAGGGCACAAAAGACGATCCTAACATTAAAGGCACGTGATGACTACTCTAAGCATCATCCTCCGAGTCGGTGTCATGGATCTCCCCGCCGTCCTCATCACTGACAGGCTCTAACTCCTCGTCTTCTTCTTCTTCTGGCTCTTCCTCTGGTGCTTCTGCAGGTGGGGCATCCTGTGGTCCATCAACCTCCACTTCATCATCATCCTCAGCCATGAAGATTCCCGAACCCATGTCCTCATCGACGTTGTTGTTTCGAGGCAGCAGGGGATTAAGCTCGTTGTTCAGGCGGTGCACTTCTTCATGAAGGTTGTCATTGTATTCTTCAGCATTTTCTAACTGTTGCTCGAGCTCAAACTGGCGAGCTCTCAGAACGTTCTCCTCGTGCCAGGCTTCATCCCTCTGTTCCATCACACGGACCAACATGCGTTGATAGTTGCGATTTGCCACTGTCAACCTCTGGACTGCAAGCGTTTCTTGATCACGATCATGAATCACTTGTTCCAGTTGTTGCCGTGCTGCATCCCTAGCAGCAGTCACCTCTGCCAGCTCTGCCCTCAGCCTTTCCACCTCAGTAGGCTCGGGGCGGGGCTCACGTGGAGCGAGCTGGTGACGCGGTGCCCTGCCCCCAGTGGATTTACGAGCGGTCCTCTTGGTACGTGCCATCTGTAGCAACAGACAAGATACGACTTAAAGTGAGGATCATTTAGGGGATACGAAATTTACTTTAGTCGGGAATACAGAAATTTTTAAGGAGGGAGTAAATGATATGTATGATATAATTAAACATGATGCATGCACGTTTCGTACGTCCTCTCACCTTAGTAAAAACCTAAAGTTCTAACGCTAGGCGGTGGCATACATACGTTCTCTCATATAAGCGAAACTATCGGTCTACTCGTTACGCTGTTAGTGTACCTGCAGAAAATTTCATTGCAGCCCAACAATTCCCAATATATGCACACAAGAAAGCAGTAAATTAAATACTTTCCATATACACATCCCCGGATGTATATATTTCAGTATCAAAGCTACCCAATTGATAGATGCCCACAATTAAGTGCTTTTACATAGTTACATGGTTTAAACATGTAAAGATGTAAGTCACCAAAACTACTCTCCCCTAGACCGCCGGTTGGACGATCATGCTCTCACAACTCACACTTACCAGAGCGTCGAGGTAATTGATCCATACATTACCACCCAAGTGGATGGCATCCATACAATATCACGCCGTATGGACGACGAAACAGAAACAAACAAGGCCCCCAAGTTAGTCTTTATAATAAGCCACCTAAGAGTCCTTATTTGGGCTAAGGGATGTGATCACTGGCATACCTAAAAATAATAATTTTTTAGAGTTTAACCCTTTTTGCAAACAAATACTTTTGTTTTTAATTACTCGTAAGATGTGTTTAATGTTGAATTATGCTTCGGTACCAGCTGTAACAGAACCGACCAAATTATAAGAGCACAAGTACGAAAACAAGCACCGAAGCGCTCAAATTTTCAAACTTGAGCCCATATAATCCCGGTAGTCAATCGAAATCACGAAGGATTTCAAACCAAACTGCTTACAACCAGGATCGCATCATTCAACATACAACATCATACGGTACATTTCACAAGTAGTTCTGAAATAAGTTTACACCACGGAGTAGCAATTATTACAAACCAAGTTTGAAAGTAGCGGAAGCATAACACACACATTAGTTACTTAAATACTGCCAGTCTGGATGATCAACAACCCACAAAAGCATGAGGAAAGTACATAAAGACGATCACGCCCTTGTGATCTAGTCATCATCACCCGCAGGGTGGAGACACGTCTTGCAGAATCCCTGATAAAGCATGTCATCTGCAATAGGAGGGAATAAACCCTGAGTACTGGAATGTACTCAGCTAGACTTACCCGTCGAAAACCAGAAATAAGAGGACACCAAGGATTATGCAAGGCTTACACAAGAGGCTAGCTGACATAACATTTTGCATAAAGGCATAAGTAATTTAAACTCTTGTAGCCTGTACTAGCAGTTATTTTTAGCATTTACCTGTCATCTATCTTAGCACCTGTACTAAACATGCACTTGGTTGTAATCAAACAATTATCATCATTATATCCAGAGCAGGTATGAATTGTGGCAACATTGTATCATTCCCTTAACCACCAGTTCATTTAATGAGATCTACGTTGCCGCTGCTCAAGTCAAGTGCTCACTAACCGGGAGCGACGGCGATTCGAATCGAATTCCTATCCAGCTGGAGGGGTATTTCTAACACTCACCGTGCAGACCCCTGCCAGGGTCGCACAGGCCACCGTTTCATATGATTCAGGAATCGCGGGTCCGAATAATGTCGCGACCCCAAGGGCGACACTCTGCCAGGTGATAGGGACTCTAACCCCCCCTTGGTCTCACGCCAATGTCCCCAAGCACATCCTTACTCTCCTCCAAGAAGCAACCTACCATTCGATTCCCGGCCTGAACCACATTACTCGGCTTCGCGGTCGGAACGGGTTATCCGGCCAACTAAGTGTTAGACTGCGTTCAACATGACTCAAGGACGTACAGCGAATCGGTCCTTAAACGACTCAGACGGGCATAGCTCCACACCCAAGACGTGAAGTGTCTTGCGGCTGTACTATCGAACTCCCGCCCGGTCTCAATTTCATTTTTAAGCATGGTTCCATTCACGATAGCCATCGAGCCACTCGTGACTCCTTCCTACATCTCGCGGATGACCGGAAATCACCCGACTTCTACCGTACTAAGCAGGGCTAAGCATGGACACGTGCCTAAACCTAATATAGGATTAAGTACGATATCTGGACAAGGACAGGTATAATGCAACAAGTGTTTTCATATAACTCCTACAACTTAATGCAGTAAACAATTAAAAGCACTCAAGATTAATTTATAAATCAGTAGGTTCAGCATGCACCGGGGCTTGCCTTTCAGAAAAGTTGAAGGCCGGTGGTCAGGGCACTCGGGTAGATCTTCTGACGGAGCTTCCCCGACGTTGGGTTCTTCTGCTACTTCCTCCGGTTGACTCAGCACCTCCTCCGGTATCGCTTGTTCGAATTCGAGAAGTGTCACCCCCTCCGGTACACCTATTGCATGAATGCACAATAAATACCATGGATGCATAACGAAAGATGCAATATGCTCGGAATGGAATGCATTACAACAATTTAATGCTCTACTCAAATCACTTCAAAAGAGTAGGTGCAAATTTCCTCTCCGGTAGAGAAATACTCACCTAATCTACTTAACCTAAGATAAAGCTGCTCATCCTCAGTTAAGGCCCTAACACCTAACAATTACAAAAGTAGCATGTCTTAGGATATCACACCATATCAATCAGCAAAACACCACAGTAAGCATTCTGGACAGCAGCTACTTGTTTTTATCACAACTGGAGATTTACAATTCCAAAAGATATGATCTAAGGCAATCTGGAAAGCCTAAGAAATGTACTACAATTCATTTTCAGACCTCAACTCCAAACTCCTAAGTTTTCCATGTCAAACTTCACAAGTTCCAGAATCTGTCTTCTCCAACACAGAGAGTAGCAGATTTTGAACTGCCACTTTAAACAACAGTAACTCTCAAACTACTAAGCCAAATGCTTCCAAATTTTGACACAAGCTAGTTCATCAAGTTTACTCCAACTTTGGTATTTACAAGTTGTCCAGCAACCAATTTTATCAAAGCCAAATTTAGAATTACTACTTAGCTGTCCAGAAAACCCAAAAATTACAAAGGTTAAATATTTATTGATGTGGCAAACATTCTCTAAAACCAAACTAATGCTACTACAAGTTCACAAATATCGCAAAGACACCAGGAAGTAAGGTGTGCCCACCTAGAACATTTATTTAAACCCATTTCTCAATTTACTTAAGTAATTAAGTGGAATTTCAAACATATATGTAAACTGCTCCTAAAATTCTACAAAAATTACAGGGGACTCTCTGACCCACAAAGAGACTACTGTAAAATTTTGAACTCAATTTATTCACAGGAACTCCCTACACAAAATTCCCAAGCCAAAAAGGCTGATTTTTGTATAAATAACCAAGCATAGTAAAAAGTGTCAAACAACAGATTTATTAATTTTCTTGGACACTCTAGGGTACCAAGACATTCTCCAAAAATTTATAAGAACATTGCACATGTAGAAAAATTACTAAAATTCATTTTAGTATTTCCTAGAATAACAAGATAGCATTATAACTTGGAAATTACTTAATCACTGATGCCCATTTACCAGAGCTAGGGCTAGCATAGAGTAACCAACCCACCAAATTTCATGATTTATGGAACACTACAGCTCAAGTTATAAATTTAACAAATTTGCATGCATTCCAAAACACATTTAAAGGATCTATTAAATTCTTACAGACTTTAAACATCTCATGCCAGATCCATATTTTTCTAAAATACTACACATTATGTAGACCCTAATAAAATTTATCTCATGATTTTTGGATCATTAAAACCCTAGATCTATATTTTTCCAACTTGTACAAAAACCAGTGACAAAATAATAAAAATGAATTTCATTTCGGACGACTGGGCCAGCCCGGAAAAACTCGGCCCACACTCGCGCGCGCGCGGCCCACTCAGCGCTCCCGCCCGCGCGCGACACTGACGGGCGGGCCCCCGCGGTCAGCGACCGGAGACAGGGAAGGCGGAGACCCGCGAGCTCCGACGAGCTCGAGCTCGCCGGAGAAGAGCTCGCTCGGCCAATTGAGCACCGCCTCGTGTTCTCCGTCACCCGGTGCGTCGATTGGTGCTCGTGGAATGGATGGGGATGGGGTGGAAGGGGCTTGTCACCGCGAGCGGCGGCCGGTGATGTCCGGTGGCGGCGCACCGTCGCCGGTGAGGATGTACGGTGCGGTCTAGGCTCGGTACGAGCTTCACCGAAGCTAGGCGGATCCATTTTGCTAGGAAGGGAGGATGGAGAGAGACCTGAAGCACCCCGACCACGGTGAGGTCCCATGGTGGGCTCCGGCGACCTCTCGGAAACGGGGAAGAAAGCAATGCGGCTCACCTTGAGTCAAATCGCTGGCTTCGGTGGGTCAGGGAGATGGAGGGTGGTGAGGCGGAGGGATTGGCGAGGTCTAGCGGCCGGTGATGCGGTGTGGCTCGCGCTTGAGCTCGCCGGAGAAGAACGGCAATGGCGGCTCGGTTTCGGTGTTCTTGGCAACTGGAAGAGAGGGGGCGGAGGAATGGAGGCCGGCTCGCGCGTCGTGGCGTCTTGAAGGTGTCGCGGCCTGACTAGTGGGGCCAGGGCCGGCGTACGGGCGCCACCGCGCCTCCACGCGTCGACGACGGCCTGCGGCCGGTCGGCCACTCTGACGCTGACGAACTGAATCGGCGACATCAATGACCGACTGATAGAGCGATTTCCACGATGATTATCTCCCAAACCGGTTCGAATTAGTCGAAGATGATTACACCAATTTTGTAGAGCTACATGAGGTCTACAAGTTTGTCAATTGGAGTTTGGGCTGGTTCGGCCTAGATTTGAAACTACAGAGCTCCAAAGTGGTGCCCCTTGAAACTGAAATGCAGTTCCAGAGATCAATGCCGACTGAAACCCTAACTTCTTGACACTATTTCTCCTAAACTATTGAGAACCAGGTGATGGTGATATTGACAATGTTGTAGAGCTATGTGTGGACAACAACTTTGTCAATTGGCTCTAAGACTGGTTTGGCCTAGTTTGTGAGTTACAAGTTGCCAAAGTGAGGTACAGTGAAACTGAAAAGTCCAATTTCCAGACTTAGAATTTTTCTAAGTGTTGATTCCCACTCAAGCTGACTTGTGGGCCATTTTTGAGCATGCTCTGGTCATTTTCATGAGATGGCCATATTAGAACTTTTGTTCCTCATGAAATTCTCTACAACTTTACTTAAGGGTGCTCTTCCATGCAAGGTCTCTAAATTAGACTTTTTAATTGGTCAAACTAGAGCCTTCTAGGGTCAAATGGTGGTCAAACTTCTCTTGGAGGGCAATTTTGTAATTTTGGTCAACATGAACCTTGTTCCAAATGTTACCCTAAGTATAACTAAGGTGTTGTAGGTCATGATTGGCTACCTTACCTTTTTGTTACACCAACTATCAAATACTTCATGAAATAAATCAAACAAACCCTAGAATAATTACATGTGTTGCATCACATAAAATAACAAACATGAATGATGCATGCTTATGTTTATGCCATGCAAATGCAATGCAATTAAGGACTAAACACTTGAAGTGTTACATCTAGTACCCTTAAACAATAATAAAATCATCTTTTAATGTTTATTTCATATTCCTTTAGTCAAATTACATGATCATAGTTCATGTTGAGCACTAGCAATACTAATCCATGCAGTATAATAGGTATCAAGGAATAAGATCAACACTAAGTCATCCTTAACAAGGAATATATGCATAATGATATTATTTGCTTAATGTAAATAGGACAACAAGGATAATCCCATGCTATACTTGCCTTGCTCAAACTGGTCCTGGTGATCTTGTTCGTAGTAAAACTCCTGATCTCCAACGAATTGCTCACCGTCTATACTCGATCAACAATAGCAACAACATTCATCCAGAACAATCATGCATAGACAAACAAGACTATAATTAGAACAGTACACCAACAATAATAAAATAAGATAAAAAGTTTTTAAAATGAATCTACAACTCGCTAGGATCACACAGACGCAAAGATCACGAAAAACAGAGCTAAAACGACAAAGTTATGAATTTACGAAGATTTCCTATAGATAAATAATTAATTTAATTCAAGCTCGAAAATAAATTATCACAAACATACTGAACAGTTCTACTATCATGTAGAGCTCTTAATTATGAATCTAACGCAATTTGAATGGATCCAATGGGAGTTAAAATAGAGATTCTACGACTAAAACAAGTGGAATGACAAAACTGTAAATATCAGAAAACATATTTTTCATTTACCGAAACGAAATACGTTTTCAACCGATCAAAGCGTACTCTAAGCTTTACGTTTTAGGACTACGGGTTGATATACTAAAAACTCAGGGTTTCTTTTATAAAATTACGAACGAACCGGTATTTTCTAATTACAACCGTTGGATTCAAAATCAACGATCCAGATTGGATCGGGGAGAGAGAGAAGAGACGCCGGCGGCGCTCCGGCCAATTCCCGGCCGTCGGCGAGCTCCCACGGCGGCGCCATCATCGGAGAAGGCCAAAACACAACTCCGACCACCAAACGATGAAAGGAGAACACCGGGAGATCGAGAAGCTCACGGCGAACTCACCCCACGCGAAGATAGGACCGGAGGATGACCGGAAAATGATGGCTAGCTCGCGATGGCGGCTATGGCGGCGGTGGTGCTTGCGGTGGTGAGACTAGGAGAATACGGCAGCTCCAAAGGGAGAGAATGAGGGCGGAATAGTGCGGTGGTGAGACTAGGAGAATACGGCAGCTCCAAGGGGAGGTGGTCGCTGACAGGTGGGACCGGCTCGTCAGCGGCTCGGGTGCGGGACGTGGCCGCGCGCGCGCGAAGACGGGCCGATGGCCGTGGCTTGGGCTCGGCCCAGAAACCGGAGGCGGGCGCAGGGGAAGGTGGGCCGCGCGTGGGGAGGGCAGGCCGAGCACTGGGCTGCGGGAGAATGCGGCCCGAAGAAGAAAATTCCTTTCTCTTTTTCAAATTTTTCAAAGCCAATTTTCAAAGGATTTTCAAATCTAAATTGAATTTGATTTAAACCACTCATTACAAAATCCCAAATGCAGCAGCATGAATGCTCAATCATGTTCCTACCCTTATATTAAATTTTAAATTTATAAAAATTATTATTATCCTAAATTTGCATGCTCACAAAATTGTATAAAATCATATTTTCCTATATTTTTTCCATATCCAAAATTTTAGGGTGTTACAAGAGGATTCTCAAACTTTGATTCGCAAATCTCTATCCTCACTAGGGCTCTTGCACTCCCTTGCACTTCAAAGGTGTTTCTCAGCTGAACAAATGAGCAAGAGACCTCTAAAAGAGGTGGTGGGGATGTATTTATACACCCCACAGTCGAAACGAACCGTTACCTGCCAACTCAGCAAAACGCGGGGTGACCGGACGCACCGGTCGAAGTGACCGGACGCGCCGGTCGCTCGTAACGGTCGAAATTCTAAAATTTCGGCTGAGTGACCAGACGCGCCGCTCGAAGTGACCCGACGCGCTGGTCGCTCGTAACGGTCGAAATTCTGAAATTTCGGCTGAGTGACCGGACGCACCGGTCAGGGGTGATCGGACGCGTCCGATCGTGCAAGGAGCTTACTGTAACGAGACCGGACGCGCGACCGCGTCCGATCGGTGATGACCGGACGCGTCCGGTCGTCGCAGGACCTTACTGGAACATGACCGGACGCGCCGATCATTTCACAGACGCGTTCGATTACGCTGTTTACCCTCTGGAACACGTGTCAGACTGACCACCGCGTCCGGTCCTCTCAAGGACCGCGTCCGGTCGATCAGTTGAAACCACAGTGAAGTGTTAGTACTGACCGGACGCGTCCGGTCATGACCAGGACCGCGTCCGGTCATAGGTAAACAGCTCAAACGTCTTCTAAACGTGATACAACTTTGAACCAAGTTGCTTCCAACTGAACTCTGAGCTTTTCTCGAGCTACCTAGTGCTAAGTTTGACAAGTGTGCACCACACCTAAACATAAGACTCACCTAGGTCAAGCTACTCGCTTATGCCCCCCTTTATAGTACGGTTAAAGGAAGAAACAAAGATCCTAACGACTATTCTAGATGTAACTCAACACCTTGACATCCGGAACTAACCGTCACCCTTTTATTGATGATCGCTAATAAAGTGATGATGGACATCAATATGCTTTGTTCTCTGATGTTGAATCGGATTGTTGGTTAGCTTTACGGCACTTTCATTGTCATATAGCAATGGTACATTCTTGAAATTGATTCCAAAATCCTTCAATATTGCCTTCATCCATACGATTTGTGCACAACAACTACCCACAGCGATGTATTCGGCTTCGGCGGTAGATAGTGCAATACTATTTTGCTTCTTGGATGACCATGAGACAAGTGATCTTCCCAACAATTGACAAGTCCCGGAAGTGCTCTTTCTCTCCACTTTGTCACCGGCATAGTCGGAATCCGAATATCCAACTAGCTCAAAGCTTGCACCTTTGGGATACCATAATCCAACATCTTGTGTATGCTTTAAGTACCTCAATATTCTCTTTGTTGCCTTCAAATGACTTTCTCTTGGTGAGGCTTGAAATCTTGCACACATGCATACACTAAACATCACATCGGGCCTTGATGCCGTCACATAGAGTAGGCTACCAATCATTGATCTATATAGATTTTGATCCACCATGTTGCCATTCTTGTTATTGTCCAAGCTTCCACTAGTGCTCATTGGAGTAGTGATTCCTTTTGCATCTTCCATACCAAACTTCTTTAGCATATCCTTTATGTATTTGGTTTGGCTTACAAATGTTCCTTCCTTTATTTGTTTAATTTGAAGTCCAAGAAAGAAACTAAGTTCACCAATCATTGACATTTCAAATTCCTTTGCCATAATTTTTCCAAACTCATCACAATAATCTTGATTGGTTGAACCAAATATGATATCATCAACATATATTTGCAACACAAACAAGTCATTCCCAATCTTCTTGGTAAAGAGAGTAGTATCCACTTTGCCCATGACAAATCCTTTGGATTGCAAGAAATCTCTTAATCTTTCATACCATGCTCTAGGTGCTTGCTTTAATCCATACAAAGCCTTCCTTAACTTGTATACATGGTTGGGTTTCTTGTCATCTTCAAAACCGGGAGATTGCTCCACATACACCTCCTCTTGGATGTACCCATTGAGAAATGCACTCTTCACATCCATTTGATATAACTTGATATTGTGAGCACAAGCATAGGAAAGTAAGATCCTAATTACTTCTAATCTTGCAACTGGGGCATAAGTTTCACCAAAGTCAAAACCCTCTATTTGTGTGTAACCTTGAGCCACTAGTCTTGCTTTGTTCCTTACTAATATCCCATCTTGATCTTGCTTGTTACGAAAGACCCATCTTGTTCCAATGACATTGTGATCCTTAGGCCTCACAACTAGTTCTCATACTTCATTTCTCTTGAAGTTGTTGAGCTCTTCATGCATTGCATTTACCCAGTCTGGATCTCTCAATGGTTTATCAATGTCCTTGGGTTCTTCTATTGACACAAAAGAAGAGTGAGCACAAAAAGATGCCAATCTTGATCTAGTTTGAACTCCCCTTTGTATGTCACCAATGATGGAATCCAATGGATGGTCTCTTGCAATGTTAGTTGGTTGAAGCACTTAGACTTGATTGCTTGGATGTTGATGTTGATCATGAGTTAGAGATGATGAACTAGCCACTTGTTGATCTTGTTGCACTTGAGATGATGTACTAGCTTGATTTTGCATTTGAGAACCACTAGCTTGTGTAATTGGACTTTGGAGCACTTGATCTTTGTTGTCATCCACATCAATCACTTGCTTTGGCCTAATATCACCAATGTCCATTTCTTTCATAGCATTGGTCAATTGAGTTCCTCTCACATCATCCAAGTTATCTTCCTCATCTTGAGAACCATTTGTTTCATCAAACTCAACATCATGCACTTCTTCAAGTAAACCACTAGCCAAATTCCAAACTCTATAAGCTTTGCTAGTAGTTGAGTAACCAAGTAGAAAGCCTTCATCACATTTCTTCTCAAACTTGCTCAATCTAGTGCCCTTCTTCAAGATGTAGCATTTGCAACCAAATACCCGAAAGTATGCAATGTTGGGCTTTCTTCCATTCAAGATCTCATATGGTGTCTTCTCTAAAAACTTGTGGCAATAGAGGCGGTTGCTATAGAAGCAAGCCGTGTTGATTGCTTTGGCCCAAAATGAATGACTCACATTATACTCATTCAACATTGATCTTGCCATATCAATTAAGGTTCTATTCTTCCTCTCAACTAAGCCATTTGATTGAGGTGTATACTTGGCTGAAAATTGATGTTTGATTCTAAGCTCATCACAAAGCTCGTCAACTCTTGTGTTTCTAAACTCACTTCCATTATCACTTCTCACTTTCTTGATTGTGGTCTCAAACTCATTTTGCACTCTCTTGATGAACTTCTTGAATATGTCAATACATCACTCTTGTCCACAAGAAAGAATACCCATGTGTATCTAGTGAAATCATCCACAATCACAAAGCCATACTTGTTGCCACCAATGCTTGTATATGTAGTTGGCCTAAATGGATCCATGTGCAACAACTCAAATGCCTTGGAAGTACTCATAATTCTCTTTAATGGATGAGTGTTGCCCACTTGCTTTCTGGCTTGACATGCACTACATAGCTTATCCTTCTCAGATGTGACATCCTTCAAGCCTCTAACTAAGTCATGCTTCACTAACTTGTTCAATTGCTTCATGCCAACATGACCAAGCCTTCTATGCCATAACCAACCCATACTTGATTTGGTGAGCAAGCATGTTGAAAGTTGAGTGTCACTAGCATTGAAATCAATCAAGTAAAGATTCTCATATCTAAAACCTTTGAAGATCAAGTTAGAGCCATCAACACTAACTATCTCCACATCATCAAACCAAATATGCACTTGAAACCAAGATCACACAATTGAGCAACCGAGAGAAGATTGAAGTTCAACTTTTCAACTAAGAGCACATTGGAAATGCTATGATCATTTGAGATTGCAATCCTTCCAAGAGCCTTTACATCACCCTTGCTATTGTCACCAAATGTGATACTATCAATGCCACTATCATTTGATTTGAGAGAGTTAAACATTCTTGAATCACCGGTCATATGTTGAGAGCACCCACTATCAAGCACCCAATGCCTTCCTCCGGCTTTGTAATTGACCTACAAAATAAATTAATGTTTCTTAGATACCCATACATGCTTGGGTCCTTGGAGGTTAGTCACTAAGCTCTTTGGTACCCAAATGGCCTTCTTCTTTGGACCCACAATTGGTGTACCAACAAACTTAGCATGCACACCTTTCTCACCCTTGGTAAGCGCATAACAAGAATCAAAAGGAATGTAAGGTACATTAACATTTTTCTTGTTCTTGTTCATTTTATTGCAATTAATCTCTAGATGCCCAACTTGCTTGCATCTATTGTAATAACGACTATTGCTCTTCACAAAGCGAGGCTTTGGAGTAGCAAAGGCCGCCTTGCCCTTCTTAGGAGTATAGCCTAAACCTTCTTTGTTAAGAGAGAATCTTTGGCTACCCAAGCATTTTAGCAAGCGGGCATCCCCACCATAGGCATTGCCTAATGCGCGGGTGAGATCATCCACCTCTCTCTTGAGAGTCTTATTCTCAACCACAAGTGATGAATCACTAGTAGTAGAGATAGAGTTGGTTGTGGTGGATGATGATGAGCTACATGAAGCATTAGTAGGACCAACAAATAAAAAATCATCAATAATATCACATGTTAGTCCAATATCACAAGTGACAATCACTTGCTCCTCCTTAGCTTCCTTCATGAACTTCTCCAACTTGAGGTCCTTTTCCTTGATGAGCTCAAGTAGAGTGGAGTGGGCTTCCTTAAGCCTAGTGTGAGCAACTTCAAGGTCCTAGTGGTCTTCCTTTAGACACTCACGAGAGGCCTCTAGCTCATCAAAGGATTTCCTAAGAGCTTTGAGCTCTTGTTCAATTCCTTTGCACTCCTTACTCTTTTTAGAGCTACAAGCTCCTCCATCAAGGCATCATTTTCATTTCTCTTGGTAATGAGCTCTTGCTCCAAGATCTTGCACTTCTTGATTGTCCTCTTATAGCCCTTGCTCATTTGATCTATTATGCCTAATAGATCATCCTTGCAGTAGTCCTCATCCTCCTCCTCATCACTCCTATAACCATCACTAGCACAAGAATCATCATCACTATCATCATATTTTACCTTGGTAGGCTTGGCCATAAGGCATGTCGATGTAGTGTCGAAGATGGATGGCTTGTTGGAGAGGGCGATACTTGCAATGGCTCGCCGAGTGGTCCTCTCATCATCACTAGAGCTATCATCATCACTATCGGAGTTATCACTATCCCAAGTGACCACATAGCCACCACCCTTCTTCTTCTTGTTGATAGTGAAGCTCTTTTTCTCTTTCTTCTCCTTCTTGTCCTTCTTATTCTTCTTCAACTTCAACTCCCCATCATGATATCTTTTGTCTTCATAGGGGCACTTTGCCACTACATGATCGGGGCTATTGCAATTGTAGCAAAGCACCTCCTTTGCCTTCATGAAGTCCATTCTCTTTCTTGCACCATATCCTTTCTTCTTCATGAACCTCCCCATCTTATGCACTAGGAGGGCCATGGTCTCATCATCGAATGGATCATCATCATCGCTCTCCACCTTGCTCTTGCCCTTAGAAGATAAAGCCTTGAATGCAATGGGCTTCTCTTGCTTGACCTTGGTCTCCTTCTCTTCTACCTCATCTTCATCATCATTGTATTAGGCATCGGTCATGATATCTCCAAGCACATCGGTTGGTTTGACTTTGTCCAATCCCTCTCTAAAGATCATTCTTCTCAAGGTAGCAAACTTCTTGGGTAAACACATCAAGAACTTGTGTGAGAAGTCCTTGTCCTCAACCTTCTCCCCAAGCCTCTTGAGATCATTGACAATGACTTGGAGCCTATAGAACATCTCCGAGATGGATTCATCATCCTTCATCTTGAAAGTGGAGAACTTGTCCTTGAGCATATATAGTTTGGCACTTTTTATCGTTGAAGTGCCTTCATATGTTTCTTCAAGCCTTATCCAAAGCTCATTTTCCTTTTCAAGATCTTTAATTTGCTCAAATACTTTGTCATCAATGGCATGGTAGATTGTGTCAAGTGCCGCCGTGTTGCATTATTTGTTGATGCGGTCATTTGGAGTGAGATTTTCCTCATCAAGAATGATGTATCCTTCTTTGGTCAAATCCCAAACCTTCTCATATATATTGCCTAGATATTGCTTCATCTTCCTTTTCCAATGATCAAAGGAAGAGACACCATCAAAGAATGGAGGCTTGCCATTAACATGATTGAACATAACTTGAGCCATCTTACACTGAGGTTGTTAAGCCTTACAAACGGTGACCACGGCTCCGATATCACTTGAAAGGTCTTGATGGCTAGAGGGGGGGTGAATAACCTTTTAAAAATTTCTACAAAGACAAGCTAAACAAGTTTATCAATATAACAAATAGCGCGATGCGAGTTTTTCTTAGCCTACGGGGTGTTTGCAAGCCACCTATCCAATTCACAATTCTAGTAATTGCACTCAACCGCATAGGTCAAACCGAGAAGGAAACTACAACTACAACTAGCATGCTACACAAGAGAGCTATCTAGCAAAGCTAACTAGCTAGCAAAGATAACTAAGAAGATAATGCGGAGTTGAGTTAGGAGAGTTTCATCGAGGGGCGAAGTATTGAGCCAACCAATATGATCAACAATGAATTCCAAGACAACCGAACACCGGGATCAATCAATCACAATATGAAAGTGATAACACGAAGATTTATCCCGAGGTTCACGTGCTTGCCGGCACGCTAGTCCCCGTTGTGTCCCTCTTCACCACGTGGTTCGGTGGCTAATCGGTCACACACTGAGCCTCTCAAAAGGCGCCACAAGAACCTACCAAATGGCAAAAGGTTGCAAATGACACGAGCAATTTACTAATGTTGCCTTTGGCGCTTTGCCGAGGTAGGCACAAACCCCTCACAATCACCGGAGGTGGCCAAGAACAATCACCAACTCTTGCCAACTCCTCCAAGCTGCTCCAAGCCGTCTAGGTGGCGGCAACCACCAAGAGAAACAAGAATCCCACAGCAAATCAACCACCAAGTGCCAACTAGATGCAATCTCATAATGCAAATGCACTTGGATCACTCAATCTCACTTCGAATATGCAAAGAAGCAAGAGAGATGAGTGGGAGGGGAGTTGCTTAGCTCAAAGTGCTCACAAGTATGTCAAATGTTCGAGAGAGAGAGAGAGCTTTGAGCTGGCCAATGAGTATTTATAGGCGTACCCCTTCGAATATAGCCATTAGAAACTTGAAACAGCTGAAGTCACGCTGACCGGACGCGCTGGTCACACTGACCGGACGCACCGGTCGCACAATGGCTAAGTTGCGAAGCACCAACCGGATGCGCTAGGATTGACCAGACGCGCTGGTCCCGTAACTGACCAGACGCGCTGGTCAAGCCTGAGTAGCACTTCAATGAAACAGGGACCGGACGCGCTGTAGAACTGACCGGATGCCACAGTGCTAGCATCTGATTGGAGTCCAGTAAGCTCCCTCGACGACCGGATGCGTCCGGTCGACAGTGACCGGACGCGCTGTGCGTCCGATCATCAAACTGAAACACACGCAGACGCTGAACGCTGACCGGACGCGTCCGGTCAAACAGAGACCGCATCTGGTCCAGCGTCTGGTCACCTCTTTGACCTCCATTCGTCTTCGTTTCTTTTCTGACTTCTAGCGTAATGGAAAATAGTCGTTTCAACTCCTCAAAAACGCCTGAATCCTACCTCGCAAGCTCGGCGAGAGGGAGAGAGAACCCCAAACCATCTCTACCGCTCAAACTCCACCGCCTTCGTAAACGTGCTAACACCACTAAGTGATCTCGTCATGTGTGAGTGTGTTAGCATTTTCACAATCATTTTTCAAGGCGATATTAGTTCTATCCAAATGCATATGATTATGAAATGCACACCTAGAGGCACTTAAGAATTCAATCGCCATGTCATTCCCCTCTTTATAGTACGGCTATCTATCCTATAATGTAACCACACCCACTAGGTGTCTTGGTTACTAAAACACAACCCTTAAGCATATACCTTTGCCTTGATCATAAAGGGTTGCGTCCAAATCTAAGTGTGGCCATCATGATCACCATGTCCATCTTGCCACCAACCTTGGAATGTACTAATCCTCATATGCTACATACAACTTAGACATAGGATTAGTACTTAGGCATTGTCACTAATTACCAACACCAAACATAGGACTTTCATCGGGGCATTCATCCAAGATGGGCCATGTACTAACTGGTGTTTTCGGCCTAGAAAAACATGGATAGAAATGTTGGTGTGTGCAAACAAGCAACTAATAACATATTATATAGTTGAGTGTACGAGGTGTGAAAACAAGTACCATACCTTTCGAATGCAATCGAGTATGGGAGCTCGGGTATGACCTCGGCTCTGTCACCTGAAGGCTTCTTCGGTGGGGGAGGACAGTGGCTTGTGCTCGTGCCTGGTTGGCTTGTTGCAACAGGCGGTGTCTTCATCCCTGGTGCCGCCTTCGTGCCCCCCGGTCCTTTGCTCGTGCTCGTAGGTGGACTCCTGGGAGGTGGACCACTTGGGCTCAGCTGGCTTGCAGCCGTCATGTTGTCCCCGGGTGATGGAGGTGGACAAGTTGTGGTCGGCTGGCTTGCAGCCGTCGTGTTGTCCCCGGGTGCTGCCTCTGAACTTCCCAATGCATTGGTTGGGCCTTGAGGCGGACTTTTTGGAGAAGGAGGGTGAGGGCTTATGCATTGAGGTGAGTTCCTGTCCTTGTCAACCTTGCCATCACCTTCGCCATTGTCGCCACAGTCATCCGGGGGACAAGATCCGACAGCTGAGGGCTGTGATGCCAGCGTCGCCGTCGGCGTCGATGTCGACATCGACGTTGGTGGAATGATCTCAATGTCATCCTTTGTAACACCCTAGTGTTAAGCATGTATTTTTACACTTGCATTTCATGGGCATAAGCATAATTTATTCATACATGAGCATTAACACAAGAAACACTTGAAACATGCATTCGAAACATCTGGAACGTGTGACATGTGTTAATGAAACAATGATTGTTATCTTATGTTGCATGATGTGTATGTTTTATAATTATGCTTGGTTAATATAAGTGGATGCTTTGTTGGTCACTAAATTCACCTAGACATGTTTAGGGTGCAAAATGAAATAGGTGAAATATTGCACTTATAACCTTTGCAACACAATGGTTCAAGTTTAGAATTGAAATGTTTAATTAGTACAATGTGATGTTTCATATGCTATAATTGGACTTTTGTAGTTTTAATAATGCAAATGTGCAGCTTTGAGTATAACAATACTTGATTCATGTTTAGGGCATTAAATGACACCATATTCATGTTAATAACTTTGGCTAATAAAGTTTTTAATTAATGACATGCTAATGATTGACCTAGAGGTGGCTTTGTTTGGTTTAAATTATAATTAAAAATATAAAAGGAATTTGGCTTGGAGTGTTATATATGAAATGTCCAGATTGAATATCTCTACAACTTTCATGTTTAGTCCAACTTTTGAAACTGCTTGGAATGGCTCAAATCAGTGTTGTATGTGGTTGTTTCATTTCAAAAGAATTTAAAAGAGGCAGAAAGTGGAACGGGCCGGCATCCAGCCATTTCGGCCCAAGCTACCCAGGCGGCCTGCTCCACCCAACGCGCCTGCGCGTGCTACGCCCCGGCCCGCGTCGCGCTCGTAGCCCAGCATCACCCCGCGCCGAGGCCCAGCTCGCCTCGCCCTGCTCCCGCGCGCCCACGCGCTCCGACCCGCGCCCGCCTTACCCCGCACCGTGCTCGCCGCATGGCAGCGCGCCACCGGCGGTGGTGGGCGGTGGCTAGGCTCCCGACCGGCCTTAAGGCCTGTCCGGATGTCGTTCGGGTTCATCCCCTCGTCCACACCCCGCCCTGCTCCCTGCCTCTGCCTCGCTCTCACTCTCACCAGAGCGGCAGCAGCAGCCGCGGGCGACGCCACCGCCGCCATAGCCATCGCCACCGGCGCCGAGCTTCTCCGCAACGCCCGTCGCTCGCTCACGCCTGCAGCTCGCGGTGCCGCAGCTCCATCCTCGCGTGCGCTCTCCCGCCAACTCCGCGGGAAAGGGTCGCGGGCCCCTTTCTTCTTCCGCACCGTTCCGCCATGACCGGAGCTCGGCTCCGCTCCAACGACCTTGTCTCGCTCCCTCTTCTCTCTCCCTTTCACGTGCACGGTGTGTCTCCCAACCCCGCGCATCCACCCGCACCACCTCATCGCCAACCTCACCGAGATGCACGCTGGATTTGGCGTCCGTCTTCACCGCCAGTGTGGCGCCACCGCAGACCATCGTGGTCGCGCCCCTATGCTCCTTCTTCCTCCCTCATTTCAAGCACTTCGGCTCTGCCTCCTTCTTGTGAGGCTCGCGCGCACCTCGCTGCGCCTTGCCATCGCCGGAAACGGCGTGGCCACGGCGAGCCGCACCGCCGTTCGCCGCCACACCTCGCCGCCATAGCTCCACACTGCATCCGGCCCCGTTTTCCACCTTGCTGTGTTCGCCTCACCAAGAGGAACCTCCTGGCGGTGGTGGCGCAGCCGGAGGGCTCGCCGCCGGCGAGATCTGGCCGGCGAAGCGCCTCCCCTGCCTCTGTGAGGCTGATGGATGGGGCCCGGCTGGACCTGGGACCCAGCTGTCAGTGTCTGGGGTGCACCAGATCTAGGTGCATGTAGCATTTCAGATTTAATTGATTTTTGGAAAATGATTTTTAGAAAAAGAAGTAATGCTTGTGTAATTTATATCTTGAGCTGTGGGTGTCCAAGTGAGGTGAAACAAGTTGTGTTGTGTTTCTAGTAAATAGATCTATCTGTTAAAAATGTGAAATAGCATTTTTGTGATACTTTTATCTAGAGTTGTATTTAATGTGTTAAATACTTGTGATCTTTGGAAATGTGTAGTAATTAGAATAGGGGTCAGAAAAATGTGAGGCTTGATTTGTTTGATAGATCTTGAGGTGTAGAATCTGTGGTAAAATTTTGAGGTGCTATTATTATGGAATAAATTGTACTTATTATTTAAAATTGCTTTAATGCTGATTCTTGTGGCATTTTTAGTAAATAAAATATGTATAGATAAATCTTGAGAAAAATTGTGAGCTGCTCCTGTACTATGAAGTAGCTAAGAAAAATAGTAAATCTATGGTTTGACACTTTTCCTAGTACAAAGTATTTTCATGCATGCTCTGCCCTGCTATTTGTCATTTTTGTATAGGTCAATATGCTTATAATTTTGGCATGGTAGTTTTATGATAGGGTCCAGAGAGCATGTTTAACCTGATGTAATTTTTATAGAATTTTTGGAGCTCTAGAAATATGTGGCCTAGTTCTATGCATTTCAATAACTATAATTAAAATGAATTGTTACATGTGATGTAAATGCTTCATGGCACTTTTATGTACTTTTGTGTCATGAGTAACCTGCTGGTGTGTTTGGCCTGGTTCAACTTGAAATGCCATGTGGTCATTCCTGTGTGCATGTATATATGGGTACAAACTTGTATGGTGTAGGTATGTATACCTTGTTAGTGAGCATGCATGTTTTGCTTGTGAGTGCATGTAGCTCTGTGATGCTTGCTACAAAATGTTTAGTCCAAGTAAAACATGATGTTAGTACAAGTAATAAGTTGCTTTACCATATGTGAGTATAATTGCCTTGCTTAGCGAATGCATGTTGCTTTGGTGTATCCCTAAAGCACTAATAACCTGCTGGCATGTCTTAGCGTATTAGTCGTACGTGTGGTATGTGTTTAGGTGTATGTTATATGCATAGGTAGACTATCCTTGTGTCGCTAGGTATACCCTATTGGTATGTATGCATGCATACTTGCTTATGAATGAACGCATGTAGCTCTTTGATGCATGTGTATGAATGTTTAGAGAAACATGATGTTAGCTACATGTGATAAGTTGCTTGTCTTATGTTACTTGATCATGATGAATATGTGTTGTAAGTGCTAGGGAAGAAATATGCAACTACTCGGTCAAATAGAGTTAATTTGCTTATCACCTGAATGTAGCTATGTTTGTATGTATGCTCGCATTCACGTCATCATGTCATATGCAAGTCCTTTCAAGTACACTCCTTATCATCATGTACACTTATCGCACTTTCATGCATTCATACATCTGCATTGTTGCATCTCATTTAGGTACGCTAGGTGCATGAGAAGCACGTGGTGTGGGACCAAACCCGAAGGCGGTGTTGGTGGACCATCCCGAAGATGGAAGGATTGGACATGTGCTAGGATCTGAGGTGTCGACAAGACGGTGCAAGCTAACTGATTTGACTCTATGTCGGATCCCAGGCAAGCCCCGGAGCATTCTAAGCCTCCTATTTTATAAAAGCAATTGAGTATATATATGTTATATATGTATTGTTGCATTAAGTTATAGGAGTTGATTGAAAACACTTGCTGCATATATATCCTTTCCTTGTCCCGTAAATATGCCTAGAATCCTATTTTGGTTCAGGATCAAAAATATTGCTTATCCCTGTTTAGACCGGTAGCGATCGGTGATTTCCTGTCACCGGCAACTATAGGTGGTTACTGGAATACTTTAGCTATGGAATGGATGATATCCTGGAAATAACCAAGTGTTGATGGATAATTGGAGACCGGGCGGAATAAGTATGAGGCAACCAGATAGGGTTCTGGGGTGCTTGTAGTTTCCGTCTGTGTCGATTAAGGACCGACCGTTGTTGGACCTCGGGTCATGTTGAACGCATGCCTCACATTTAGCTGGCCAGATAAAGTACCTTCCGACCGTGAAACTGGGAGATTATTCGGGCCGAGTGGATTGCCTGCAACGCACTGTACCGGAGCAGTAGTGGCAGGATACGGGGGCACGATGATAAGGCCAAAGAGCAGTCGGGCGGCCCCCGGGTACAAGTGGTTCCTGGCAAGCTCGCGACTTTACCTGAATGGTTGACTCGGTGACCAACACCTCACTTTAGCGGGTGAGTGAGGTTTGTGTGAGGAATAACTTACCAGCTGGTTAATAATCGATTCGAATCGCCATCGTTCACTGGATAGTGAACACTTGACTCGAGTTACTGCATCGTAGTAATGATTATGGAACATGGATGGTTATGTGGATGATGTTGGAAATGCTAAACCTGAAATGGTAACCTTTGATGTTAATGATTAATCAAGTGATTGCTTTAGCATAGGTGCTTACCTAGATTAATAGGTTATAACAAAGATGATGTAAAAGTGCTTAAAATGGTTTATTCATGATCATGTATGCTTTTCGCAAATGAGTCAAGCTAGCCCACTGAAAGAAAGCCTTGCATACTCCTTGGTGTCATATTATTTCTAGTTTATGACGGGTAAGTCTAGCTGAGTACATTCCAGTACTCAGGGTTTGTTCCCACCTGTTGTAGGTAGTAAGGCGTACTACTGTGGTGACAAGTTGGATCTCTCTCCCACTTCGGGTGGTGAGTGGACCATGGGCAATGGTCCCTTCTTACATTGTACCTATTTGCTGTTGTTAGACATGACTATGTGCTGGCACTATAATTTAACTAAGTGTGTGTAAAAGGTGGTTTCAAGCTATTTCGCTTCCGCTACTTCTATTTTGAAGTGGGTTTTGCACTAAGTTTATGTTGCACTCCGATGTATTTGTGAACTTGTTGTAACATGTGGACCGTGGTTACTAAATCATGTACGGTCTTGGTTGTAAGCTTGAAAAAGTTGGAAATCCCTCGTGATTTCACGGACTACCGGGTTTATATGAGTTCGAGTATGTAAATTGAGCGTGAAATCGCTGATTTTGTACTTGAGCTCTTATAAATTGGGCGGTTCTGTTACAGCTGGTATCAGAGCAAGATTTTGTATACTACTGTTCACATGTGTATTTAAAACAAAAAGATTTTTTTTATCAAGCGAATTGCCAACTTATAGCCATATATAGGTGTTTAAAACCTATGATTTAAAACCTAAGAGTGTGCCAGTTGTCATATCCTTTATGCCCAGATAAGGACTCTAGGTGGCTTATATAAGTACTGACTTGGGGGTTTTTAAATTATGCATCTACGGCTGTGGCTAAGGTCAGAAGTGTGATAACTTGACCGCACTATGCTACCCTGTGGTCTAATGGTCGAGGTAGCCTTCATATATGAAATAGCCATATATGTTGATAGATTACTTTTATGCAACGTCGCACCTACGCCCAGGTAAGTGTGAGCTGTGAGAGCATGATCGGATACACTGCCGATCTAGGGGAGTGCTTATTGGTCACTGGATTAGTTACGTGTTGAACAACGTAACTATGAAGAGTGTCAACATGTTGGGTGTTCCGTCCCTTGGGAGACGATGCCGTCATTAGGACGATGATTGGGTGTGGCCACCTTCGTATCCATTGGGGTGTATGCGGAGTGTGTAGATTTACTGCTTCCTTTGTGTGATATATGGGGATTGTTGGGCTGATATGAATCTTCTGCAGGTACGCTAACCGCGCAAAACGTGTAGCCCGACTAGTTTCATATATATGAGAGATCGAATGTATGCCATCGTCTATATCGCTAGAACTTAAACTTTTTCATAAGTTTGGTGAGGACGAATAGGACGAGCATGCATCATGATCATTTTGCTCATGCATACATATGCTTCCCTTTGCTTTGTTCTTGCACACAAGTAACATGTGCATATGTAAGGTGTGTGTTGTGATCATCCTGTAAGGTTCATGTCTCGAGCCAGGTCTTTAATGTGATCTCCCTATGCCCTAATCTCGACAGTTCCTCCTTGTCATGTATATTCTTGCTCCATCAACTCAACCTTGAGCGTCATTTTGGTTTCGCTCTTGAACCCTTGCTCATTTCCTCTCTCTAGTACTTCAATGTTGTCAACGTTGGTCTTACATTGTTGCCTAATAGGACCAAATCTTGGATAATCTTGCATCTGATGATAACTTTGATGGGCACATGATGTCTTCATGTTGGTCTTGTGCCATGTTTTTGCCCTTGATCCATCACTTGCTCCCTCCTAAACCTTGTGCATGTCATTGTTTGCTTAAATTCGTATTGCATGCGATGTTTGTCCATGCAAGATCTACCTGTCATGTGAGATTTCACATTGGTGGTAAGGTCTGTAATGGCATCTTGCTCCAAAACTGATGGTGCCGCGACGAAACCGAGAGCCTCTTGTGGCGGCCGACACAAGGTTGGGCTACTTGGCACGCGCTGGTATCGTGGTTGATAGTCAAGATCCATTATAGAAATTCCACCAATGTGTTATTTTCTCGTGATTCCTCCCTTGGTCATCTTTCCATATCTTATCAGAAGATCTTTAGTGGTCTGTTTGTAACGAAGATTCTTTTGGAATTGCCAGAAAGATGACTTTGGAAGAACAAGTTACTGACATCAACCTTAACAGACTACAAGAGATGGTAGACAAGTGACTTTGCTGACCGTTTCTATGAGTAATGCTACCTGCTGTTGGAAATGTGTCATCTATATTGGATCAAAAGGAGGCATACAATGCTAAAAAAATGTCAGATGAACAAGGATCCAGGAAGATTCATGCCCCCTCTCAGGCGTGAATCCCTTTCGGCTAACTTCGAGAACGATCATCGGCATCGACAACAACTGTGAATGCTTATTGCAAAAGCTGAAGCCTTGGAGCTTTTTAGTGTTGAGAGACAACTAATTTGTTAGTAATGAGAAGATCAATCTCTATCCAGGTAATGACTCCTAGGTGACCATGTCGGTTTTTATGAAGTGCCTCAAACATGGTTGGAACGGTCTCAAATGTTGTGAGTTACTCCACCCTTTTTGGAGCACTCTAATCTGACAAGTTGGACTGAGGATTCGTTGCATAAAGCATGGGTTATGAGAATAGGTTCCATTTGTCAGATTGCCAAAATTTCGGAACGGTGCAGTTTTGGTACAAGTATGGTTTGAGCAACCAACAGTGTCCGCTTGAGTTAAATTTTGGTCAACAATGGGAAGACTTATGGATTACACATCTACCAAATTTCGTGCATAATGGAGCACAAACTTAGCAGATACGAGCAGATTAACGGGAGGAACAGAATCTACAATATATCTACTCACTCTCATTCTTTGTGTTGGAGGGCTATGCTTGTTGGAATATCAAGGTGAGTGAGTCAGAATTATTTTGCTACAATGTGCGTCGACCCAACTTATTGTGTAACTATACCGTATGAGAAATGGTACTCGACTGACTTGGTAGTGTATCATTTCGTTAATTGGTGTTTTTACCCAAAAGGTTACGTCAAAGGATACCGCTGACAAGGATATTGGAAGTCATGAGCTGACAGAGTTAGCTAGCACATTCATCGTGTACTTAATGGATGGAGATAATATAGTGTTGTCGTCAGAGAAAGGAGAACAAGTACTTGAAACAGTGGTCTCTTGGATTCCTACCGGAATGTCAATGCTTCATGGGGGTCAATGAAGGAAATTCTTCAGACAAAAACTTCCTATAAGGAGCAAGTATCAGAAAGTTGTGGTGACCAGTGTAGCCTATCTAACAATCCAATCTGGATAGCCTTTTGCTATCACTGCTTGTGGTGTGGGTGACATTGCTTCTCTTTCCATAAATAACATTTCGTACCAAATCTCGGGATGAGATTTATTTAAGGGGGGAAGGCTGTAACACCCCAGTGTTAAGCATGTATTTTTACACTTGCATTTCATGGGCATAAGCATAATTTATTCATACATGAGCATTAACACAAGAAACACTTGAAACATGCATTCGAAACATCTGGAACGTGTGACATGTGTTAATGAAACAATGATTGTTATCTTATGTTGCATGATGTGTATGTTTTATAATTATGCTTGGTTAATATAAGTGGATGCTTTGTTGGTCACTAAATTCACCTAGACATGTTTAGGGTGCAAAATGAAATAGGTGAAATATTGCACTTATAACCTTTGCAACACAATGGTTCAAGTTTAGAATTGAAATGTTTAATTAGTACAATGTGATGTTTCATATGCTATAATTGGACTTTTGTAGTTTTAATAATGCAAATGTGCAGCTTTGAGTATAACAATACTTGATTCATGTTTAGGGCATTAAATGACACCATATTCATGTTAATAACTTTGGCTAATAAAGTTTTTAATTAATGACATGCTAATGATTGACCTAGAGGTGGCTTTGTTTGGTTTAAATTATAATTAAAAATATAAAAGGAATTTGGCTTGGAGTGTTATATATGAAATGTCCAGATTGAATATCTCTACAACTTTCATGTTTAGTCCAACTTTTGAAACTGCTTGGAATGGCTCAAATCAGTGTTGTATGTGGTTGTTTCATTTCAAAAGAATTTAAAAGAGGCAGAAAGTGGAACGGGCCGGCATCCAGCCATTTCGGCCCAAGCTACCCAGGCGGCCTGCTCCACCCAACGCGCCTGCGCGTGCTACGCCCCGGCCCGCGTCGCGCTCGTAGCCCAGCATCACCCCGCGCCGAGGCCCAGCTCGCCTCGCCCTGCTCCCGCGCGCCCACGTGCTCCGACCCGCGCCCGCCTTACCCCGCACCGTGCTCGCCGCATGGCAGCGCGCCACCGGCGGTGGTGGGCGGTGGCTAGGCTCCCGACCGGCCTTAAGGCCTGTCCGGATGTCGTTCGGGTTCATCCCCTCGTCCACACCCCGCCCTGCTCCCTGCCTCTGCCTCGCTCTCACTCTCACCAGAGCGGCAGCAGCAGCCGCGGGCGACGCCACCGCCGCCATAGCCATCGCCACCGGCGCCGAGCTTCTCCGCAACGCCCGTCGCTCGCTCACGCCTGCAGCTCGCGGTGCCGCAGCTCCATCCTCGCGTGCGCTCTCCCGCCAACTCCGCGGGAAAGGGTCGCGGGCCCCTTTCTTCTTCCGCACCGTTCCGCCATGACCGGAGCTCGGCTCCGCTCCAACGACCTTGTCTCGCTCCCTCTTCTCTCTCCCTTTCACGTGCACGGTGTGTCTCCCAACCCCGCGCATCCACCCGCACCACCTCATCGCCAACCTCACCGAGATGCACGCTGGATTTGGCGTCCGTCTTCACCGCCAGTGTGGCGCCACCGCAGACCATCGTGGTCGCGCCCCTATGCTCCTTCTTCCTCCCTCATTTCAAGCACTTCGGCTCTGCCTCCTTCTTGTGAGGCTCGCGCGCACCTCGCTGCGCCTTGCCATCGCCGGAAACGGCGTGGCCACGGCGAGCCGCACCGCCGTTCGCCGCCACACCTCGCCGCCATAGCTCCACACTGCATCCGGCCCCGTTTTCCACCTTGCTGTGTTCGCCTCACCAAGAGGAACCTCCTGGCGGTGGTGGCGCAGCCGGAGGGCTCGCCGCCGGCGAGATCTGGCCGGCGAAGCGCCTCCCCTGCCTCTGTGAGGCTGATGGATGGGGCCCGGCTGGACCTGGGACCCAGCTGTCAGTGTCTGGGGTGCACCAGATCTAGGTGCATGTAGCATTTTAGATTTAATTGATTTTTGGAAAATGATTTTTAGAAAAAGAAGTAATGCTTGTGTAATTTATATCTTGAGCTGTGGGTGTCCAAGTGAGGTGAAACAAGTTGTGTTGTGTTTCTAGTAAATAGATCTATCTGTTAAAAATGTGAAATAGCATTTTTGTGATACTTTTATCTAGAGTTGTATTTAATGTGTTAAATACTTGTGATCTTTGGAAATGTGTAGTAATTAGAATAGGGGTCAGAAAAATGTGAGGCTTGATTTGTTTGATAGATCTTGAGGTGTAGAATCTGTGGTAAAATTTTGAGGTGCTATTATTATGGAATAAATTGTACTTATTATTTAAAATTGCTTTAATGCTGATTCTTGTGGCATTTTTAGTAAATAAAATATGTATAGATAAATCTTGAGAAAAATTGTGAGCTGCTCCTGTACTATGAAGTAGCTAAGAAAAATAGTAAATCTATGGTTTGACACTTTTCCTAGTACAAAGTATTTTCATGCATGCTCTGCCCTGCTATTTGTCATTTTTGTATAGGTCAATATGCTTATAATTTTGGCATGGTAGTTTTATGATAGGGTCCAGAGAGCATGTTTAACCTGATGTAATTTTTATAGAATTTTTGGAGCTCTAGAAATATGTGGCCTAGTTCTATGCATTTCAATAACTATAATTAAAATGAATTGTTACATGTGATGTAAATGCTTCATGGCACTTTTATGTACTTTTGTGTCATGAGTAACCTGCTGGTGTGTTTGGCCTGGTTCAACTTGAAATGCCATGTGGTCATTCCTGTGTGCATGTATATATGGGTACAAACTTGTATGGTGTAGGTATGTATACCTTGTTAGTGAGCATGCATGTTTTGCTTGTGAGTGCATGTAGCTCTGTGATGCTTGCTACAAAATGTTTAGTCCAAGTAAAACATGATGTTAGTACAAGTAATAAGTTGCTTTACCATATGTGAGTATAATTGCCTTGCTTAGCGAATGCATGTTGCTTTGGTGTATCCCTAAAGCACTAATAACCTGCTGGCATGTCTTAGCGTATTAGTCGTATGTGTGGTATGTGTTTAGGTGTATGTTATATGCATAGGGTAGACTATCCTTGTGTCGCTAGGTATACCCTATTGGTATGTATGCATGCATACTTGCTTATGAATGAACGCATGTAGCTCTTTGATGCATGTGTACGAATGTTTAGAGAAACATGATGTTAGCTACATGTGATAAGTTGCTTGTCTTATGTTACTTGATCATGATGAATATGTGTTGTAAGTGCTAGGGAAGAAATATGCAACTACTCGGTCAAATAGAGTTAATTTGCTTATCACCTGAATGTAGCTATGTTTGTATGTATGCTCGCATTCACGTCATCATGTCATATGCAAGTCCTTTCAAGTACACTCCTTATCATCATGTACACTTATCGCACTTTCATGCATTCATACATCTGCATTGTCGCATCTCATTTAGGTACGCTAGGTGCATGAGAAGCACGTGGTGTGGGACCAAACCCGAAGGCGGTGTTGGTGGACCATCCCGAAGATGGAAGGACTGGACACGTGCTAGGATCGGAGGTGTCGACAAGACGGTGCAAGCTAACTGATTTGAGTCTATGTCAGATCCCAGGCAAGCCCCGGAGCATTCTAAGCCTCCTATTTTATAAAAGCAATTGAGTATATATATGTTATATATGTATTGTTGCATTAAGTTATAGGAGTTGATTGAAAACACTTGCTGCATATATATCCTTTCCTTGTCCCGTAAATATGCCTGGAATCCTATTTTGGTTCAGGATCGAAAATATTGCTTAGCCCTGTTTAGACCGGTAGCGATCAGTGATTTCCTGTCACCGGCAACTATAGGTGGTTACTGGAATACTTTAGCTATGGAATGGATGATATCCTGGAAATAACCAAGTGTTGATGGATAATTGGAGACCGGGCGGAATAAGTATGAGGCAACCAGATAGGGTTCTGGGGTGCTTGTAGTTTTCGTCTGTGTCGATTAAGGACCGATCGTTGTTGGACCTTGGGTCATGTTGAACGCATGCCTCACATTTAGCTGGCCGGATAAAGTACCTTCCGTCCGCGAAACTAGGAGATTATTCGGGTCGAGTGGATTGCCCGCAACGCACTGTACCGGAGCAGTAGTGGCAGGATACGGGGGCGTGATGATAAGGCCAAAGAGCAGTCGGGCGGCCCCCGGGTACAAGTGGTTCCTAGCAAGCTCGCGACTTTACCTGAATGGTTGACTCGGTGACCAACACCTCACTTTAGCGGGTGAGTGAGGTTTGTGTGAGGAATAACTTACCAGCTGGTTAATAATCGATTCGAATCACCATCGTTCACTGGATAGTGAACACTTGACTCGAGTTACTGCATCGTAGTAATGATTATGGAACATGGATGGTTATGTGGATGATGTTGGAAATGCTAAACCTGAAATGGTAACCTTTGATGTTAATGATTAATCAAGTGATTGCTTTAGCATAGGTGCTTACCTAGATTAATAGGTTATAACAAAGATGATGTAAAAGTGCTTAAAATGGTTTATTCATGATCATGTATGCTTTTCGCAAATGAGTCAAGCTAGCCCACTGAAAGAAAGCCTTGCATACTCCTTGGTGTCATATTATTTCTGGTTTATGACGGGTAAGTCTAGCTGAGTACATTCCAGTACTCAGGGTTTGTTCCCACCTGTTGCAGGTAGTAAGGCGTACTACTATGGTGACAAGTTGGATCTCTCTCCCACTTCGGGTGGTGAGTGGACCATGGGTAATGGTCCCTTCTTACATCGTACCTATTTGCTGTTGTTGGACATGACTATGCGCTGGCACTGTAATTTAACTAAGTGTGTGTAAAAGGTGGTTTCAAGCTATTTTGCTTCCGCTACTTCTATTTTGAAGTGGGTTTTGCACTAAGTTTATGTTGCACTCCGATGTATTTGTGAACTTGTTGTAACATGTGGCCTGTGGTTATTAAATCATGTACGGTCTTGGTTGTAAGCTTGAAAAAGTTGGAAATCCCTCATGATTTCATGGACTACCGGGTTTATATGAGTTCGAGTATGTAAATTGAGCGTGAAATCGCTAATTTTGTACTTGAGCTCTTATAAATTGGGCAGTTCTGTTACATCCTTATTCCATAGGACTTCATGACTTATCGCATGTCCAAGAAACCTGACGTGTTGTAAAGTGGGATGGTCCATTTCATATTCTTCATGTTCGAGCACATTCCAGATAACGGTCACGATGACATAGTTCTCAAGGATCTGCTTGAGGCTGAAATCTTGGACTTCGTGGGACGGATGTAAAATTGCCTCACCCATAATCAACTTCTTGAACCTGCCAAATGGGACCAAGAGGTGGACGTGCAAGCCTTCCTTGATGTCATCGATCGAGTGCCTTGGGCGATCCTCGATCATCGGCACCATTTGCTTATGTTGCACTTGAGGCACGGGCAAGCCAACCTGGCAAAACATCTCTGACCTCATCGCCACCATCTTGGGGTCGTTGCTCGTGAATGCCTCCTTTATTGAGCTCTTGATCATTTCTGAGATGCCTTGGTCATAGCCTTTTTGCCAGATGCCCTCCTTGTACCTCTGTCTCGACTTATACGTGGCAACGTCAGATTGCCACGACTCCACCGACTTCCAGCTCATCTTCGAGCACATGCCATAGACGTGGCCACAATGCTCGGGGTTTCCCAGCACCTCGGTCAGCAAGTCATGGCCCCTGCGAACCTCAAAGCTCCCGCTGTCCTTGGAAGCAGCGGCCTCGATGAGAGCCTTCTGTACCGCCTCAAAATTGGGCTCGTTGAACTTGGTCGCGCCATCCTTGAGCTTCTTCGGCTTGCGGGCATAAATGTAGTCCCATCCCCTCACATCGAGGCCGGCGTACGGATCGGGAAGCCCGGCCACTTCTCTAGCCCTTTCTTCCGCCTGCCACTAGGGCCTCTTACCAGCAAACCCAGTCATGCCCAAGTGGTGGGGGTGCTGGTTCTTCTTCGTGAGGGCACTGAACTTGGCACTCTTTGCCTTCGCTTCGGGGGTCGATCTCATTTGCTTGAAAGCTTCCCAGTGATGTTCCTTTACCATATTGTATTTGACACAGGGTGACTTCCCTTTGTTCAGGTAGTTCCTGGTCAGCATGGACTTGAAGTTGCGAAGTGCTGTGGAGGCCACGTGCATGACCCATTCCCTGCACTTCCCCATATTGGCATCCTTAGGATAATGGAAGTGCCTCGTCATCTCACCCCAGATATGTTTCTTGTAGTCCTTCGGGACAGAGTGTCAGTCCTCCCAAGTGATCTCCACCTTGTCCTTGACTATATAGGCGCACTAGTTGCTGAACTTGGCAAGGACCTCGGGTGGCGTCAACGGGTTTCCCTCTGGCCCCACAGAGAGGATCACGTGCACGTCTTTCGTCGTCTCCACCTTGTGCCTCCCATGTTCCCCCCTTCTCAGCTTTGTCTTTTGACCCCTAGACTTGTTTGAAGGGGTTGACGTGGAGGGAGAGGGGGGGTTCTTCGTCCCTCTCTTGTTCTTCTTTGAATTCCAAGGTCCGAGGCACCACCGGTAGGGTTGTAGTCCTCGCACTATGTGCTTCCTCCCTTGGTTCATAGTTTGGATCATCTTCCTCCTTAGTACGAGGTTTCTTTTTTGGCTATAGGGTCACAGACACCTCGCTCTCGAGGCTGGTGGACGAGCTACTAGGGGTAGGGTCGCACCATTGTTTTAACAGTTCCTCTGCCATTGGAAAGCTACGAACAATAGACATTTTAGTTGTATAGACACAATTATAGAAGATGGGTAATAAGCTACCGAATACAAAGAAAAATCCATGTACATAGTTCTCATCACGCACTTCTAAACTGGTTGCTTCTAAAGTTTTTAGTGAATTATCCAAGTGCCAACTCAAAACTAGAGATATATGATGACTGGTACTGGTTGTGTAGCATATAACATTCTACCACCCCAAGCATCCACCAGAACAAACAAGCATAGAACAACACAGAGCACACACAGCAGAAAGGATTTTAACACCTCTAGTATCCATCAAAACAAACAATCACTTAACAATGAACACGACCTTACAAGTAGATTCACTGATTCTGATGCACCTAGTTGACCCCTGTGAGCCATTTCGTCCAAATATAATGGTCTTAGACAATTCTAAGTTTGATTGATCACATCAAACGCCACATACAAGTATGTTTAGTCAAAATCAAAAGTGGAGATATTTGTAACTAACACAGGCAGCAATGGATATCGAAAATTGGCATCACAGAGTTCAAAATCCAGCATATCCTCAAGCAACATCATAAAATTGGCATCAACAGGCAAGAACAAGACATGGTGGGTGTTGATATTTGTTAACGCACATAGAAAAGGATCCGCAAGTGCACGGATATCGGTGAGCATTTCACTCGAGAGATATTTTTAGAGTATCATATTTGTTTATTCGCAAGGAGAAAGCGTGTGATGACTAACTTAAATATATACTTAACCCCTGGGCCGCACTACAAGGTAGCGAAGATATAAGTGATTAGAGAAGATTACGACGATAGTCTGGTTCCAACCTATGGTAAGCTATGAAACTATTGGTCTATGGGGACATACCGATGGAAAAAATACACCACAGAGGATGCTTGAACAGGGCACTTAATCCTACCAATCCTTCTGACGGGATGTAGGGTACAAAGGAAGCAACGAGATTGTCACGTCCCGTGCTACTACCACGGATCCGGCCAGACAGGGGATATCTACGAGTATCTCTAGCCTAAGCACCACGCTTATGCTACAGACGATTACCCTACCCTCTACCATGGAAGAGAATAAAGTAAACTCGTAAACCATAGAACAATAATAACAACGTACTTACTTAGTATTAGAAGTTGAATTACCGAAGAATCCTAGAACCAAGCCTCGGGTTAGGAGACTTGATCCCATAGGTACAAGCTGGAGAGGAGACATCGACATGTCGGGCTTCCTCCAACTCTCTCTCCACTCTAACTCTCTCAATCTAGAAGAAGAACTCTAATCTCACATGGAGACTACAAAGCTAATCTCTCTTATATGTGCCCTAAGAGAGAGATCCATTCAAGGGACCCCTCCCTGCTGATCCTCATAGGAAATAATGAATTAGGGTTTCAAGGGATTGCTCCTCCAGGGGCCAAGGGCCTTGCTTATATAGCCCTCTAGGAAGCACCACAGCCCTCAGATCAAACCGACCTTGATCAACGATTATTATTCATCCTCAAAGGCAGTGAGGCAGGATCCATGAGGTGGAGCCTGATTGGCCACTTAGGTAGGGTGCCCTCCCCCACCCTTGGGGCGCCCACCCATCCTTCAGGCCCGTTTGCCTCTGGTTTGTTTCTAGAGTCTTCTCGTATCTTTCAGATTACAAAAAAGTTATGTGTGGCCCTGTTGTCTCTATATAAACCTGACATGTGGGCCATCTTTGATTATTTTTAGTTGGCACCCTATAGAAACAGACATTCACCAAAACTCATGGAATTATGTCAGTAAACCCCCTATATCTAAGTGGTAATTATTGTTTAGTCCTTTTTCATGCTATGTTGACGGTTAAAAATGATACTTATCTACTGTCAACAGTGGGCAAAACCTGGTGACCAGAGGAGGTGCGTAGGGTTGTTCGGCATGAAGGAGGAGAAGATGGCCGACGCGGAGGAGGAGAAGATGACCGGTACAGAGTGAACCAATGCAGGCGGCATGGTGGCCGGAGCTAGGGTTCCGGACCTAGCACGGCTCCCCCTGGAGCATTGTGACACATGTGTCGCATGAACGGAGATGGGGACGGGGAAGGTGGAAGAGGATGGGAGCGGGGATAGCGGTGCACGGCGGTGGCGATGGTGGCCATCGCTAGGGTTCTGGCCCCAGCAACGGCTCCCCCTGGAGCGACGAGGTGACGCAGGCGGAGGAGGCAAGGAGCAGGGACGGAGACGGGGATGGCAGAGGAGGCAGGGAACGGGGACGGAGGTGCACGGCGACGGTGGCGGTGGCATTCAAATTTGGCAACCCTTCGGGGTCAAAATGAACCGCGCGAAGAACTTGGTCAGAGGGTGGGGGCTCTCATGTTATATACGCGTCGTTTACCGCAGCGGGCACATTACGTTGCCCGCTACGGCGTCGTTTACCGCAGCGGGCAACCTAACGCACCCGCTGTAGTAAATGATTTACCGCAGCAGTGGGCACGTTAGGTTGCCCGCTGCAGTAAACATCTCCCTGTTTTAAGTCATTTGCCACACTGCAGGAGTGGAATTCAATAAGAAAAAGAGCAACCAATTGCAGTACAGAGTAGTTGTAGTAGAGTAGAGTAGTTGTAGTATAGTGAGTAGTACTAGTAGAGAGTAGTGCAAAGCAGTGAGAGCAGTACATCATATAGTTCCATGATACAAAATGAACAACACTAATAATAAGTTACAAAATAGAAAATGTCGCATGCATACATATGGTTCCATGATAAGTTACAACACTTGTCTTTAGTGGAGTCTGCTACATGTCATTTTGGTGCAGGCGCTTTCACGGACTACTTCTCACTGTCGGGGCAGGCCCAGGGCTTCGTACCGGTCTTGTTGAATCGGTCCTCGACTGCTTTGATCTTCTTTGGATGATCGGTAAAAAGTTGGAGCCCTTCGTAGTTGTTGTATTGTTCAGGACTCTGGACCCCATCAGCTCTTGCGATCCGCTGCTTTCCTGACACAACCACGTGCCTCTTTGTGTCTTCTCCATAGATATAGTAGGCCACTTGCATGACATTGGTTGCTAGTACCCATGGATCATCTTTGTAGCCTATACTTTTGAGGTCCATGGTGGTTAGCCCATAACTGTCCACTGCAACCGCTTTCGGCTTGACCCACTGGCACCGAAAGACCGTTATGCGTATGTTTTGGGCATAGTCAAGTTCCCATATTTCTTTGACCTGCCCATAGTATTGTGTCCTCTTGTTCATGGACTCATCGATGCCCTCGTATCGAACACCACCGTTCTATGCCGCGCTCTTCTTGTCCTTCGCTTTCGTGTGGAACCTGTACCCCGCTACGTCATACCCTTGTCACGTGGTGATTTGGCTGGACGGGCCTAACGCAAGCTTCTTAATGGTCTCTGTATCTTCATCAGGGCATCCTTCAAGGGGTATGTGTTCTCTTTGAGCTAGTCTATGAAACTGCTCTTACGATGGTTCTGGACCCATGCCTCCGTGCGTGTCCTGTCATGAGCGGCGCGGATCTCTTCCAGGTGCTTTTCAATGTATTTCTCCATGCTAACCAACTGATGAAGGATGCTGTAATGAGCTTGTTCCACCTCTTTGTTTGGTATATCGGTGCATACTTTTTGGCCGTGCACCCCTTCCTGGCGGTTCTGCCTTCGTGCTGATGGATAGGTAGCCCAATCGCCCTCCCATCTCTTATGTACCTCATACACCAGTTGACGGCCTCCTCGATCGTGTATGCCTCGATCATAGAGCCCTCCGGGTAAGCACGATTATGGACGTATCTGCTGAGGGTGGACATGAACTGCTCGTACGTCCACATCTGGTGTAGGTACACGGGGCCTAGTTGCTTGATCTGATCGACCATGTGCATCATCAGGTGTGGCATAATATCAAAGTAAGAAGGTGAAAAGCACATCTCGAGCTGGCAAAGGGTCTCCGCAATGAACTCCTTCAAGGCAGGTAGGTTAGCCTTATTGATGACCTTCTAGGTGATGCAGTTAAAGAAGTATGACATCCTTGTGATCACCATCTTCACGTACACTAAACGAATAGCCCTGATCACAATTGGAAGGAACACCATTAGCATGACGTGGCAGTCGTGTGAATTGTAGCCGGTCATTGTGAGGTCTTTCATGGAAACCAGGCTCTTGATGTTGGAAGAGAAACCGGTCGGCACCTTGATACCCCTCATCAACTTGCAAATAGCCATCCTCTCGTCATGGGTTAGGTTGTAGGCCACACCCGGGATATCGACTTTACCGTTCTGAGGCGGTGTCGGATGAAGGTCCTGCCTGATGCCTTGGTTGACAAGATCCGTCCATGACTTGAGACCATCCTTCGTCTTGCCCTTGATGTCTAGCAGGACACCGATCGTGCTTTCGAAGACATTCTTCTCGAGGTGCATGCAGTCGATGGCATGGGGTGTATTCAGTGTTTTCCAGTAAGACAGGTACTTGAAGAAAATTGACTTCTTGAAAGGAACGACGGGGACAACAGGCGGTGCATCCTCCATCTTGTCCCGCTTTCGCTTCCTTGTCTGTTGTGTCCCCTCTTCTAGTGGCTTCTTCTTCTTTTTGAACTTGACCTGATCCATGTCCTTGACCATCTCATATACCTTTGGCCCCCAACTAGTCGGCTCCGGTTGTTCACACTGCGGCTCCTCCTGATTGTCGAAGTATTCATTCATAACACTTCTTCTATACCTATGCTTTTTGACAAGGAACCGTCTGTGCCTTGTGTACACCATCTTGTTGGATCCCTTAAGGTAAGTGTAGCAGGTCCCGTCAATGCACATTACACAGCCGGTCTTCCCTTTGATCTGGCCCGACAGTGAGAAGAGACCTGGGTAATCGGTGATGGTGACAAAGATGATGGCTTTTAGGGTGAACTTCTCCTTGCAGGACGCATCCACCATTTGGACCCCAACATCAAATAGCATCTGCATTTCCTCCATGAATGGCTCTAGGAACACATCTATATCGTTGCCGGGCTGCCTTGGTCCTGAGATAAGCATGGTCAGCATAAGGTACTTGCGCTTCTGACATAGATATGGCGGTAGGTTGTAGACGGTGAGGATGACCGGCCAAGTGCTGTGCGAGCTGCTAAGCTCACCAATAGGGTTCATCCCATCGGTACTTAGCGCGAACCTAACGTTTCTGGGCTCATTGCCAAACTCCAGGTAGGCATTATCAAAATCCTTCCACTATTGGCCATCGGATGGGTGCCGCAGCATGCCATCGCCCTTCTTGCGGTCAACTGATGCATGCTAGGACATGAGCTTGGCATCCTCTGAGTTCCTGAATAGTGCACGCAGGCGGTCGATCACAGGCAGGTACCACACCGACAGTGCCAGACTTTTCCTATGCGTGTAACCATCTTCTTCCTCGTCCTGCCGAGCCAAGATCTGCTTGGCCACACTGGTCTTGGCCACACTGGTCTTCTTGGCCCCCTTCTTCTTCTTTAGACCACCCCATAAGGTCTCGTCTTCATCTGCATCCACACAACAGCCAGCATTCCTCTTGTACCGACTAAAGCTGCAGTGCGGACAACTCGTCAAATTCTCATACTCCTTGCCTCGATACAAGATGCAGTGGTTAGGGCAGGCATCGAACTTTCTAAGTTTCATCACCACTGGCCGGATCAGCTTCTTTGCCCGATAGGTATTGGCGGGCACATTGTTAGGTGTTGGGTACGTGGTACCAAGGATACTCAATAGCTCGTTGAAGCTAGTGTCTGACCAACCATGCCGGGCCTTCAACATCAACAGCTGGAGGTTAAAACGGAGCACCGTGCACTCCTTCGGACAACTGCCGCCATCCTTATAGAGAGGATCAACTGTCGCTTGCTTTATCTCTCTGAAATTCTCCAACCACTCCGGGCTGCCAAACACAACGTTGTCTTCGTCGATGTGGTTGACTAAATCCTCAACCAGCTGCACATCCTCGGGTTCCTTCACAGTAAACTCCTGACCATCCCCACCGCCATCGGCACCGTCTGACATGTCCTAGAGTATATCCTCCATCGTGATGTAGTCACGAGCACTATTATCATTTTCGGCTAGTGCAGTTGCTGCTGAAGTTGGGACGGGTGCTCCCATAGGATCTTGGCTCACCGGTAACGCTGCTGTCATGGACGACGAGCTCACTCCAGACGATGCACCGCCACTGACATCAACTCTTGCACCGTGAAGAGTCCAGACCGTGTAATCCTTCACAAAATCAAACCTAATCAAATGAGATTGCACTGTGCCGTCTTCGTAGGCTTTCATGTTCTTGCAGTGAGAACACGGGCATATGGTCGTCGTCCACTTCAGTCTCTCACGGTGAGTTTTCACTGCGGCAATGAACTTCCTTACTTCAGCGAGGTACCACGGATCACTCACTCTGTTGATCTGGTACATCCATTCAGACCTGTCCATGAGGCCTGCGTGAATAAAGAAGAGAATCACAAAAAAATGATGATTTATATCCAAAATTGTGGAAAAGAGAGAGCAATGACAATGGGAGAGAGCTTTCATGCATCCATTATGAATCTACATTAAAAAAAATACAAGTCTTCTCTCTCCTCCATGAACATGGAGATCTAGATCTAGATCTAGAGCCACTAAAAAGTGAAGAAAGAGAGAGGAAGGATGATGTGAGAGCCTTTACATACCTCCTATGGTGTCCTCCTCCCCCAAATCAAAGCTCTAAACCTCTATTCAATGGGTTGGTCAAATTTTAGGGCAAAGCCTCTCCCCCATGGTTTGGAAGAGGAAGACTCATGGGGAATGAAGAAGAGGGGGTGTTGTATATAGGCAGGCCATTTACGCGGCGGGCAACATTAACTGACCGCTACGGCAAATGGAGATTTACCGTAGCGGGCGTCCTTACGCGCCCACCACGGTAAATACATTAACCGCAGCGGGCGCGTAAGGACACCCGCTGCGGTAAATGTCCATTTACCACGGCGGGCGCCGCGGTGGCTGGCCGGCCGTGGCCGGCCACAGAATAACCGTGGCGGGCAAACACAGTGCCCGCTACGGAGGCCGAAATGCCATCGCTGCGCAAATTCAATCGTGTAGTAGTGAAAAGAGGGATCATGATTCATGAGTTCGTAGAATGAAAAAAAGGGTTTGTCACTGTTTATAATATTTAGTCATATCCTTGGACATACCTATCAACCTGCTTTATTATTGTTTCTCCAGCAAAGTTCCTCCACACATACATAACAAGAGAATTGATCTTGGTTGTTTTTTCTCATCAAGATGCATGTATCCTAACTACATCGACCCAACGAATACAATGCTGACAATTATACAAACCTAACCACTACCGATAGAAGATTAGTAAGAATTGATATCTAGTCAATCTGCATCTCACGCTCCACCACCATGAGCAGCAACAGGCCCAACACGAGGAACGTCGTCCCCGCCAGCCACACCGCCTTCCTCATGCTCTATGCTAGCTTGCCGCCATGATACACGTTGGCCGCCTCAGCTTTCGTTGCTTGCCGAATAATAATACTTGTAACTGATTGATTTTGGGAGTCTGCAGAGCCACGTTACGTACCTATATGCATAGGTTGCACCTAGCACGAGCTTCTTGTCTTATATTTCCTCCCATTCTTGTTTCGATAATGATACAATGCGTACGTCCGGACGGGACGGACGGACTCGACGCGCGTGACCGACTTCACCCGACCAAGCCCACTCCCTCCCCATCCTTATCCGCTTGCTCGGCCTCACTATCCTTCTCCTTGTTCACTCCGCCCCCCTCACAGTCGCGTGCCCGCTCTTCTGCTCGGCTCCATGGGACGCTGGCGGGGAGGAGCACTCGCCAGCAAGCCACGCCTGCTCCCTCTCCCTCCTCCCTCCACTCCCTCCCCCTTTCCTTCCTCCGCGCGTGGTGGATCCATGGGAGCTCCGCCCTCCCCATGGTGGATCCATGGGAGGAGGCGCAAATCCAGCGACGTGGTAGTCTCCTCCACCCTGGAGTGTCCTCCTCCACCTTGATGGCAGCACGGGGGCCTCCCACCGTGGCGGATCCATGGAGCATCGGGGCTCCCCGTGGTGGATCCATGTGCTCCGACGAGGTAGGTGGGGAAGGATCCCCACGCGCTCCTTCCTCTGGATCTGAGGCTCCCCTCCTCTTCCTCTCTCCCCTCCTCCTCCTCCTCGCCCCCCTCTGGATCTATGGTTTTGATGGTGGCTACGATTTTTGTGGTGAAGCAGATCTAAGTTGCATGCAACAGATGATGTGAAAACATGATTCTGTGATGTTGCAGTAGCTTCTTCTCGGTTTTGTGGTGAGGCAGATGCAAGCTATATTCACCAGATGATGTAAAGCAACCATTTCTCTGATGTTGCAGTAGCTTCTTCTCCTTTGTTGCAGCAGCTTCTCTCTCGTTGTTGCAGTAGCTTTTTCCCCTTGTTGCAGTAGCTTCTTCTCCTTTTGGCGAGTCAGATCTAAGCTACATGGCAACAAATGATGTGAAGCACGTTTCTCTGATGTTGCAGTAGCTTCATCTCCTTTGTTGCATTAGTTTTTTCTTCTTGTTGTAGTAACTTTTTCTCCTTGATGCAGTAGCTTCTTCTCTTTTGTTGCATTAGCTTTCTTCTTGTTGTTGCAGCAGCTTCTTTCTCCTTGTTACAGTAGCTTCTTCTCCTTTTGTTTCAGTAGCTTCTTCTCTTTTGTTGCAGTAGCTTCTTATCCTTTGGTGCAGCAGTAGCTTCTCTTTGTTGCAACTTCTTTTTTTTGTTCGTTTCACCAGTTTTGTTTGTGTTTCATTAGTTGTTTTTTTGATGTTTCAATAGCTTTTTGTGTATGTTTTCAACAGCCTTTTTTGTTTGTTTCATTAAGGTCCCTTCATTGTTGCAATAGCTTTCCCCTCTTGTTTGCAGTTGTGGGGAGTTGGGGGGATTTATGGTGGTGAGCTGGTGGGGGCGGAGGTGCTAGGGTCGGTGAGATTGGGGGCGAGCTAGATTCGTGCGCGCGAGGGAGAGGGGGGCTTGGTGGTAAGCTGGCGGTGGGGCTCCGTGCAGGGGGGCGAGGGGATTCGCCGGTGCGGTAGCGGGGCGGGGTTCGCCTTTTCCTTTTTTTCGTGACGCGGGGGCGTACGGAGCGGGGGCGCTCGCGTGGTTTTTGCAGCGTCCAGACGCGACCCTCAAGCCGGGCGTCCGGGCGCTAGCAACGCCCTTCTTGTTTTCTTTTGCGGATCGATACCGAGTCCGTTAAGGGGACGATCCGTACGTGGGTCGTACGGGAAAAAAGAACACAAAAAAAAGGAATTTAAAAAAAACACCAATGGGAGTTTTACTGGAAAAAGAGAACACAACAAAAACGAAATAAAAAAAACGTCCGTGCTTGAGTTGCGGAAAAAAAAGAACGTAATTTTGACTACCGGATCCGTGCAGGAGTGTACCAAAAAAGAACAAAAAAAAATCGGATGATCGTGAGCTTTTTTGGAAAAAAAAATAATGAACTGGATTTTACCTCACGGATCCGTACGTACAGGGGATAAAAAAAGAAATTAAAACGTTTGTGCTCTTATCTTGGTTTAGGGATCTTGAGATTTTTTTTTTGCGAGCAAGGGAATCTTGAGATTACATGAGAGATTACGAGGATTACGCGGTGTCGAGGAATCTTGGTTTATGTCCGTGCTTGAGTTGCGGAAAAAAAAAGAACGTAATTCTGTCTACCGGATCCGTGCAGGAGTGTACAAAAAAAACAAAAAAAAGTAATTTCGGATGATCGTGAGCTTTTTTGGAAAAAAATAACACATTTCTTATCTGATGGTCGCCTGGATTTTGTTCGTTTGCCCAGGCGACACGCGGCGCGCGCGAGCGCGAACGCTGGCGACGCGCGGCCGCGTGGGGTAACGGGTTTTTTTCGTTTTTTCGGGTCCGGTCCAAATTTGTTGTGCGCGCCCGTTACCAAAAATGTTGCCGGCTCCGCCTTAGATTGGAATCCGGACAGGACACTGTTCAAATTCCTAGGTCATCGCGCCCAGATAGGAAAGGATTCGTGTTTGGGGTCCAGGCGGAGGGGGCGACCGGCGATTCCCCTGCTCCTCTTCGTGTTCCTCTTTGTCCAGGCGCATCGGAGGTCCTCCCTCGTCGATTTGGAGGCCTACCGGAGGTCCTTCCTCAGCGTCGTTGTCTTGTATGTTCGGTCGCGGCTCCCTCTCCCTCTGCTTTGTGCTTGTTTGCTTGGAGGTTGTTCTTCTAGATCTGGCTCGAATCCATGCATGGTTGGAAGATTGAGCAGGAGATTTGTCTTTGTGATGGATGATTGGTCGAAATGGGGGATCCGCTGCATATATGTTTTGGGATGCTGTCGGTTCGTTGATGGTTTAGGCTATGGGGAGGGGATACGGAAGAGGGGACGAGGACTGGTTGCAACGGTGGATGTGGCGCTGGGAGTTGGGGATTTTGCGAAATGGGGAACTGCATGATTCATACTCTATTTTAGGCTTTTCTATTTTTTGTTGCTATTTGGTAGATCTGGTGTCTGCATGATTTCAGACTAGTTCAAATATCTATGGTAGTTTGCTCAGACGTGCATGGCAAGTGGGAGGAGCATGTCCTGGATATGAACATGTCCTAGAGATGAGCATGCTTCTCCATGGTAGTTGTTTGCTCTGTTCTATTGTGGATTATGGATTGTGATGGGTGCATGTCCTGGAGAAGTATGCATTTGTAGCAGTGAGTGTGGTGTGTTTCTTGCAGACTTGGTTCATCATGGTATGGTATGGTATGGTGTTGGATTTTGGTTGTGGCCCTGGTTGCTTGCTCTGACGGTAGGCATGGCGATTGGGATGGCAAAATGGGGGTGGGGGTTGCTGGCAGGGCTGTCGTGTGGCAAGCAGAGGTATGGGGTGGTGGGGTTTTCATTTGTTCCATTTCTGCAGTATTTGGATCTTGCATTTCTGGTATTTGCATTTGTTCTTGTCCATGAGCAGATTCATTTCTATGCTTTAGTTGGGAGTTGTGATTTTTATGTTGAGATGATTCACAATAGACTTGATTAAAGGTGATTTAGAGATTGCATGCTTATTGCACCCAAAATGATGATTCGTCCCAATGATTAAATGATGATTTGTGCCTTTTCTACTTGAATTGCATCAGTCCATAGTACTACTGCATCCAGTGGTGGAGCGTGAGTAATATTTAAGGGGGGGCAAATTACCATTAAAAATTTATCAGCAACTGTAGATGTTAGATTAGTGAGAAAGTATAGTACAATTTATAATGACGGAACCATTAAAAATTTAGTCTCGTATATAAAAACTAAAATTTGGTGCTAATATAGGAGGGCATCTCCGGCCAAACTAGAGAGAAAAATGTATTAGAAAATTCATCAATCACACAAGTTAACTGTTGCTGTTACCTTGTTTATTTCCTATCCTTAATTTCCAAAGTATCACTGAAATGCAGATTGTTTGTTACTAATATTAGAATGTTAAATGCAACTTGTTTTGTTTGTTATTTGATTGGCTGCAACTAGCAACTTGGTGATTAATTATTCTTTATATATATATATATATATATATATAGCCATGGCTGACGATGATTTGGGTTGTGCTGGCGACTCCGGAAATGTTGAGAGTAATGATGAGTTTTCTATGAGGTCTGAAGAAGAGAACTCAGAATCATTGAATGTTGGTGAGGTAATTCTCTTAGTTTATTGCGTCTCTGGTTTGTTGTCTCTGTTGTTGTTTTTGCGAGCTATCATGAACTAAAGGTAGTGAGTAGTTACTCTTGTCATCATGTTCTGGAGCATAATAGTTTCAGTGGATGCGGTTTGAGCAGTAACCATTGTATGAATTCCTTCTGTTGTAGGTTTTGATTGGTTCCTCACATTAGCGTTGCATTGCATTAGGGGTTATGGAGCATACCCTTAACCTAGATATCATAGGACTATGCAAACTCGTATTTTGTGGTTGTAGTTGTTTGCCTTGTTTGCTTGTTATCTGTGAGATTTGAGATATGAAAATCTATATGACACTATCAGTTTGTTGTAAAATCATTTTTCATTGTCCAGTTAGCAGTTTCATTAGGAACATTTGTTGATGCATGTAGCTATTGTCAGGAATTGCTTTCCTCACTTTTTTTTGTAGCACTCGTATAGTAGTACTTTATTCAGAATGAAACAAATGGCGACATCTTTTCTTACATGTATTTGACAATTTATTTCAATTTTTATTCCACTTTTACCTTGTTTATACATTATGCTTAACAATTTATTTATTGTGGGATATCTTTACTTGAATGCTTTACTATTTGTACTCATTTCTGTTGCTTGATCATGAATAAGTTGGATGTTTTTGAACTTAAAAGCTTGTGCTGAATATGGTATTTTCCGGCTAAATCTCCTAATATTTGCCTGATTATTATTCTCAGCTTGTTTGCTTGGCTCAATATTTTGCATTTTATTATGCTTTTAGGACTCAAGTCCGTCATATGATGAAATTGATCCTGTTGGAGCTGTTGAAGCTTTGAAGGGTCTTAGAGGAGTGATGTCTGGAGTATGTTCCTGAAACCTTTTGGACTGAACCGTGCATAGTTTGTTTATCTGTGTTTTGGCATATTACCTTCAGTAATGAGCACAAAGATCTTTGTCCCTTGTTGTTGCCTGCAGTTATACTAGATTCCACTGTGTTTGTTCTGAACTAACTATTGATACTTTTTTTCATGATGCTAATTCTTTTAAGAAGAGGGGTAGAGCTAGACGTACTAGAAAGGTAAATTTAGTAGCATGTCGTTTTGTTGTTTTGACACCATGCTTAGTGAAATCATGCTTAGTTTGATAACATCTAATTTTTTTTCATTGTTTTCCAGAATACTAGTCATGTTGAAGGCAAGGGCAAAGGAAAATCAACTGCTGGTGCTAGTTCATATTCTAGGGCAGCAAGCAGGTGCAATAACAAGTATTTTGGAGAGATAATAAGTGCATTGGATGACCGTAAGAAAGACATTATCAGGGGCCATGGGTTTGGTAGGTTGTTAGATTATGATGGTTGTTCTGTTCCAAGAGGATTTGTGCAGTGGATTGCTGATCAAGTTGATGTAAACTGTCGTGACATACTTGTTGGAGGGAAAGTAATCCCTTGTAGTCCAGAATCTGTTCATCTTTGCTTGGGAATTCCATTTGGTGGTCAAGATATCAAGCAACAACATAACGATTCTGTGAAGACCAAGTTTCTTTTAGCAATCAAAGAGAAGTCTCTGCCACTGAAAAGCACATTTGGCGACAAGTTGAAAGGCAACACATTGTCTGAAGATGACATATTTCGATATTTCATGGTTGTTGCTCTGTCTTTCTTTCTATGCCCAAACTCAAGCACTATTCTTAGTCCCAAATATCTTGGTCCTTTGCTTGATGTTTGTACTGTGAAAGACTGGGATTGGTCAAAGTTTGTCTTTGACTGGCTGTTTTCATCAATCTCAAGTTACAAGAAAAATAATAGGCAGACAATAGGTGGCTGCATATACTTTTTAGCAGTAAGTCTTGTTCCACTTGTCCTTTCTTTCCTATTTATTTATTTATTTGTCATCTATATTTAATGTATCTTACTGTTAACTTTTTTAATGTTCTTGTAGGCTTACTATTTGGATTTCCTGGACTTTGGGTTTGTTCGTGAGCTTCCCCCAACTCTGCCAAGAATCAAATGTTGGAAAGGATCGATGATCAAAGATTATGCTAAATATGATCATGTCTCTGATTCTAAGTTTGGAAAACGTCCGGTAAGTATTGTATCTGCACCCTTGTTATAGTTTCTGTGTAATGGTTTCTGTTTGTGTGTGTGTTTACTGGCATAAGCCTAAATCCATTTGTGTGTGTGTGTTAACTGACCTAAGCCTGAATCCTAAGCCAATGATAACACACATTGAAATTCAATTACAGGTTGTGTCATGAGATAGTGTGGATGTTAATTGATAAATCTGTTTGGTAGGATTCAATGCCAGGTTGAGAAGTTGTAGACTGTTGTGAAATTCTTGCTGTTTTCTTCATAAAGATTACAAATAAAAATATGAATTAAATTAATTGCTATTATTAATAATGTAAATTGCACATGATGGGACTACAATTTTAGTGTCTAGCATACGCAATTTTCGTCATAGTAGTTCCTCTTTTTATCCTCTTTGTTATTCACTCTTTTGTCATTATGTTTGTAAGGGTCTTTTCAGGATGCTGACTTCAATACATTTTGTGTTAGATCAAATCATTTGAGGACACTTGTTATGTAGTGGATTGTGGTTATTTTAGAAAGACTTTGGATACACATTGTGATTTCATCCAAGAACAGGTTGGTGCCTTGTCTACTATGTTTATGAGCTTCTTGTATATTGAGTTTTACATGATTCATATGTTTATATTAACTTGACATTACAGGACAAAGATGGTATGTGCGAGCTTTTTGAAGAGCACCACACTAGAGTTGGCTATAGGAATCCGGCCACACTTGTTTCCAAAGTGTTGAAGTACTTGTATGAGGCTTCAGTAGCTCGTCGTGGCGCTCACGTACATGCTGAGAGTTCTGCTGGCAGAGTACCTTCTCCTGTACAAGCTAACGTTGATGATGAAGGTGTTGATGCTGTACCCCATAAATATGATGCTCCAGTGTTTTCTCCAGTACATGATTTTGTTCGTGAAGATGTCTTGGATGCAAGAATGGCTCCTGGTCCAAGTGAAACAGTTGCGAAAGAAGTTGTCTTGGATGCTAGATTCCCTGGTGGTCCAAGCGATAAAGATGTCAAAGATGTTGATCATGCTGCTGGTCCAAACGGTGAAGGAGTGGAAGAAGTTGCTGCTATTGTTTGTCCAAGTGTTACAACTATGGAAGAAGAAGGTGTTGCTGCTGGTAAAGATCCCAATTTGGAAGATTTTGAAGCCAAGAATGCCTCTGCTGCTAAGACTCATGAAGAAGAAGCCTCTGCAACAGAGATAATTGAATCAGATGGCATGTATGATTCTCAGGGAACTGAGATTCTTCCTCGTAGTAGCTCATCTGGTCAAGGTACATGAAGTGTTCTGTATCGTTTGTTTCATCACTAAAATTTATTTTTTGTATCCCTTGTTTGAAACTATTTAATGCATATTTGTCATGTGCAGCTTTTGAATCTGTTGCATACTTTTTTTTTAATATTTTCATGTGCAGCTTCGTGTAGAAATAATAAGAAGAGGAAAAGCAACACTTCACAATCTTTGAGTCCTGACAGTGTTGGCTCTATGAGTAATCGGAAGATGAGTTTAAGGATGTCTACAAGGCTTGCTGGATTTAGTCCCATTTCTGGACCTGGAGCTACAGTGGACAACCCTGTAATTGTTGAAGAAGCCGGTGCTCAAACTTCTAAGCGTGGAAGGAAAGGGAGGAGCAAAGCCAATGCATCTTCCCCGTCAATTGAAGAAATCACTTCGGATGTCTCACCAGGTGAATTGTTCTTTTCTGTATTTGTATGTGATTTAATTTAGTTTGTAACATGTTTATGGAAACACGTTTGAAGCTTTGTTATTTGTGACTTGTCGAAGCTCACACCTCTTATTTTGTCCTTGTCTTTCCATAGAAAAAAATTGTTACTTGTCATCTGTGATAACACATCCTAAAATTTGTTTTTTTTGTCATTGTATTTGTGCTATGTGATAACACATCCTAAAGCATTGTCATTGTACTTGTCATTGTGTGTGTGAGGGGTTAAAGTTCTAGGTCCTGAATGAGAGTAGGGAAAAATGTGGTTATTTTCCTTGTCTTTCCATAGAAAAAATTGTTACTTGTCATCTGTGATAACACATCCTAAAATTTGTTTTTTTTGTCATTTTTTTGTCATTGAAATGCTAGAGTTGCATAGCTTTGTTGGTGGGTATGTCGTGTGTGTGTTCCTTCTCAATTTAATAAAATGGCATGCAGTTTTTCTGCCCATTCAAGGGGAAGAAAACATTGAATGTTGCAGTTTTCCTTCACACATCACAAGGATACAATTGTAATTATTTTTGTGTTGTCCACTGTCTATGACTTTGTTTCAGACCGGTTATGTATCATGTCCACTGTCCATCTGTCAGTCTATAAGCATATAGTAAAAGTAAATATTATGCTAAGACTAGTACAGGCAACTAATTCACACCTTTTTATTTTAGGCTGGTTATCTGTTGTATCCACTGTCTAGCACACTTGTATCCGTCTATAACATGTAGTAAAAGTAATATTAGACTAAGACTAGTACTTATAACTAATAACACATTTTGTTTTAGACAGATCTATCTGTCTGTATAAGCATGCAGTAAAAGTAATATGTAACTGCACACATGCTGACCCCTCCATCTGTCAGTCTATATAATGCTATTTGCAGCATTGTTATGATATCTTGTGTAGGCTACATAGGTAGTAATTTTTTTTTCATGTTCTGTTGGCTTTCATGGCCTTCATGGTATCTTGCTGACCTCTTATTTCCAGTTTGTTATGATATACACTTATTCGATCGATAATATTTGTGGCTTCCAGGAAGCTAAATATATTGTATTTTGAAGTTGCTTGTATGAATATGCATGGTCTGCCAGATAGCTTATTAGTACACAATTGTCTGCTACCTAGCTTAGTACTACCCCTTGTGAGAATTTTACAATACTCTGAGTAGTATCAAGCTTCTGAATTTAGCACATGATTGTCTGCTATCTAGCTTGCACTTGCTACAACTTGTGTGAATATGTAAAGTCTAAATTCTTATAGCAGATTGAAACTTAAATGGTCTTGTTTCTAGTGAACAGAATACTTATAGCAGATTAGTGAGTCAAGGTCTATTCGCGCTAATTTGCATCTGTGACTCTGACTCTGCAGATTTTTGTTAGAGAATAGCAGCAAATCCAATTAAATGGTGCTATTAACAAACTCCACTGGATCAGAAAATGACATCTCTCTTGTTTTCTTTGTTTTTCTCCTCTGTCCTCTTACTTTTGCTCTTGTTCTTTTGCTCGAAGCAGGTGGCTTCCATCCCATCCTAATCCCAGTGCGCCTAGGACTAGGTATTTATGGGAAATCTATGCCGGTTTGTGAGAGGAGAGCCTGATTGGATTGTGTGCCTATTGTTTTGTTTCCTAGGTTGTCTAGGACCTCATACTGGTCAATCTGAGGGCTAATCTTTAGATTACTGCTCCCCCCACCCCGCCTCCCCGGTTCCAGCTTTAGATCTTTTTTCAAACCTACTGCACATCTATAGGCTATGAAAGAATACTCTAAACAGCTAAGAGTTGATGCTTGCATAAAATTGTTTGAATAATTCAAATCTTATGAGGGCCTCTACTTTTTCTTGTGATCTGAAATATGTTTTGTTCTACAAACTAGAGTACCGCTCCTTGCTATACCACTGAACTATGTGATCCTATTTTTCTACTACATAGTTGTTAAAGTGACCAAACAAATAAAAGATCTCGTTACTTAATTGCAGTCAGTAGCAATTCAAATTGCAAGTATCGGGCACTGCAATTGTAGTTCTGAGTATATGTAATATGCTGGTGTGAACCATTTGCCTCGTCGTTTTGTTATTTTTCTGCTAGCTGATCTAAGTGGCTGCTGGTTTTGCATTTTCTACAGTCTTATATAGAATGGTGTGCTGAATTATAGAGACTACACATATCATGTGTTCAGAATAGCACCTGCTGGTTATTGTAGTTGTCACAAATGAAACGTCTAAAAGAAACCTCAATGCATCAGATTGGAACAAGAAAACCTTATTTTCAGACTGCCAATTTGATTTTGTACCTAGAATTTGCTAAGTGTTACTATGTATCCTTCACCTTTTTGATGGGTTGTTTTCTCATTTCACATTGGACTAATAAGTCATATTGTATTTTGCTAGGCTGTAAACAATGTAAATAGCATTATTGGACTAGCAATTGTTGGAAAGGATTATTTGTGTCCTTGTAATTTCATCTCAGTTTATAGCTATAGTTTTTCCTTTTTGAGTCTAGTTTTTGTATCTTTTGATGCTTTATATTTTCCCTATATTTCTTTTCATTTGCAGTTGCTCATACAAAGATTGGTGGCAAGAGGAATCAGAAGACACCTCAATCTTCAAGCCCTGCCATTGTATCCTGCAAGTCTCCACGTGGAGTGTCTAAAAAACTTGGTAGATCTCCTCTTAGTCGTGTGGATGATGGTAATGATGGAGTGAAGAATGCCCAAAGTGCTTCTAGGGCTGTTCCTGGTCTTTCAAAAGTTGCAACTGCACGTGACAAGCACCATGAAGGCACAAAGGATACACCTGTACTTGTTGAAGAAGGGCCAGTGTTAGCTTCTAAACCTACAACCAAACGTCGAAAGGTGAAAATAGAAGTGACTTTCTGTTAGTGTGTCTGTGTGTTTAGTAAACTGTAGTAAAGTAATAATCCTACCTGATTATTGTTAACTGCAGTCAGTTTGCATAATGTGAAGTTTCACATTTGACTGAATCTTGTAGTTCTCCTGTACTTAGAGCTGACTTTATTGTCCTTGTTCAGGTAGTTGAAGGAACTACTGGAGCTGCTGGACTGTCAATCAATAAGATTGAGAATACTTCCGGTTTGTTTGTGCTTCTCAGTCATGAAAAAATGTTAAACAAAGTCTATAATACAAACCTGACACATGTTAGAGCATGCTTACTACCTATTTCTTGATTGCACATTCATTATTAGTAGATTGCACATTTGATTTACTACAATTATGGTATTTGTGTTGGGCAATATATGTTTTTTCTCATATATGTCAGCTTTAACATATGAATATTTGTCAACTGTAGTTTTTAATATTCTTTACCATTTTGTTTTTTGATTAAGCGGTGACAGCACATGTTGATAAAACTAATATGAAGAACAATGCTCCCTACTTTAATAGTCCTAGCATGCCATCATTTAGAATATTTGAAGATGAGGATGATTTAGGAAATTATGTTAAAGATCCTAATTTGAGACGTCCTGTTGGTCCAGTATCTGGTACAACTTGTCCTATTGATGGTGTGAAATCTGTCTATCCACATGTTGTCGCCAGTGATACGCAAGGAAAAGTCAATTCTGTGGTACATGTTTCTACTATTTTCTATTCTACCTTTGGTATATCACAATAGTGTATGTATATTCCTTTTTTTTAATTATTTATTATGTGTTGCTGCAGCTGAAAACAACTTGTACTTCAGAAGACAATCATGGTGCTAATGTAAGCCATGGATCTATCCCTGTAAATGTATGTTTGTAGCTTATTTACTTGCTCATATGTGTTTGTAAATTGTTGTTTGTTATAGCATCTGATGTACTTTCTCTTTTTGATAGGTTCAATCTAAGACCAGTTTCTACTTTCAGTTTTACCCTGGACCAGAAAAATGGACTTTTATTGACCAGATGAGATCTAATCCATTTGGTCGTCCCATTAATGTGAGCAATCAGGAGAGTGTTGAGTCTGAGACAAATGTCAATGTTGAAAATATAAGCTTTGTTGGGTCAAATTTGTTTTGTCACATATCTTGTGTGTCACACCCGGTTTTAAGGACAAAACCAGACATACACCATATGTGAAATAAAGAAGACAAATCTCACATATAGCCACAGATAAGTGTAATATCAAAAGACAAATGCTTAATATACATAACACAATAGTATAAAATATACCTTAAAGAGCAACACAGCGGAAAGACAACTCCGAACACCGGGTGCAACCTTCACTCCAGGATCAAACTAACTGGTTGATCACAAGCCTAACAATTCCAGAATCTAACAGTCTGGTACCCTTCCTGAGATGTGGGGAAATAGCAAGAGTGAGTCCATGTCGAACTCAACAAATATAACATGGGGTTCATGAGGCTCAAAAGGTTTGACACGGGTTTACTGCAATAGCTTTTAGTGAGTCATCTCTTTAACAATTGAGTAGCAACAAGTTTACCAAAATCCCAAATAACCTCATGATCATGTATACGAGAATAATGTATAGCAAGAAACAATAATCATTAGTGAACATCAATATCATCAGTGTTATCATTATCATCAGTGTTCATCATTTATTCTGTAAGGGTCCAAGGCCACTCGTGACCGTGAGCACGGCTGTTATAACAGTTTTACACTCTGCAGAGGTTGTACACTTTCACTGCGAGTCATGATTACCCATATGCCCGGGATCGCGACTCCCAATACACTTCCAAGGTGAGCAGGCAAGGAATCACTATGAAGCCTTTCAAAGGTTCGTCTAACAAGTTAGGGCCGCTAGGTTTCCGAAGTCAGTCCGTGTGATACACCACACAGGGATCCACAGTCTGCTTTACCCCATTTGCGCCACAAGGGTAACCTCTAACAAGCTAGAAAAGGTCCTCATACTTAGCTAAAGCCAGAGCCATTTTAGCCCTCACAGTTGTACTGTAAGTCCCGGATTTTCGCTTACAGATAAGTCCTTATGGAGAGAAACTAGAGCACCATAAAAACAACCAAATATGCTCTAGCCCTCTTGAGCCATATTGCTTTAAAGCATCATTTAAACGTTTATTGCATATATCATTAGTCAAGTTACAGATCATGGTTATTTATCTTGAGCACTAGCATAAATACTACCCAATGCAACGTCCCATGGGTGTCAAGGTACAAGATACAAAAACTAGGATATCCTTAGTGGTAACAAGGTAGACACATGCACATGAATTAAGTATATTAAAGGTGAATAGGAAACAAGGATGATCCCATGCTATACTTGCCTTAAACACCGATCCTTCGGTAAGCTTTAATCTTCAACGTTCTTCTTCTTCTTGATAACCACGTATATCTCACCGACTGGACGAAATCATAAATCACCACACACGTATCCATACAATCATACACGAAGCAAACAATAGATCTAAATTAGAATAGTACACCAAACATAAAATTAAGATGAAAAGTTTGTAGAACGAATCTACGTCTCTCTACGAATACACAGACGCGAAAAGCACACTAATCAGAGCTACGGTTGAAAAGATACATCTACCGAAAGATTTGCTCATAGGAGAAAATATAAAACTATTAGCTTCATGAGTTTTAATTATATAATAACATATATAAAATATTTTATAAATACTATATACGGAATTAAGTCAAATTTAGATTCAAATTATAAAACTAAAGTAAAACAAATCATATTTTATTTACAAAACCCAGTTGCATAATTATTAATCAAGATATGATTTAAACCATAAAATTTCAGAATTAGTAATATGGTAAACACTGTCACTAACGCGTAGATCTCGTTGCTATGAATCTAACGCAACTCGAATGAGCTAAAACGGATCTAAAACGTAGAAGATATGATTTAAACAAGATCTACTTTATTAAAGTAATAGATTAAATCTCACATCGGAACTTAAAGATAGAAAACCTAACCAACAGTAACACTAACAGTATAACAAGTTTATAAAACTCTTCTACACGTTACTACGATCACATAGACATAAAGATCACTAAATTTGGATTTAAAACGTAAAAATTATGAATTTTCTAAGATTTCCTATAGATAAATAATTACTTTAATATAAACTCGAAAATAAATTATCTCAAACCTACTGTACAGTTCTTTCATCATGTAGAGCTCGCAAATACGAATCTAACGCAATTTAAACGGGTCAAATCGGAGTTAAAACGGATAATTTATAACTAAAACAAACTCAGTGGCAAAACTGTAAATATCAGAAAGCGTATTTTTCAATTACCGAAACGAATTACGTTTTCAATTAATCAAAACGTATTTTCCGGTTTACGCTTTGGACCACGGGTTAAGAACTTAAAATTTACAGGGTCTCTTTAGCAAATGTTACAGCCGAACGGGTATCTTTGATTTTCGATCGTCGGATTCAAAACGAACGGCCTAGATCTAATCGGGGGAGAGAGAGAAAGTGGCCGGCGGTGCTCCGGCCGGAATCGGGCCCGACGGCCTTCCCCGCGGTGGCGCCATGGCCGGAGTTTCCCATCTCATGCTACGGAGTATTACCTTGCGAAAGATATACATCGACGGGTAGAGCGCATCAACGCGAACTCACCTAGGGCAAAATCGAGGCCAATGATAAACTGGAGAAGGCGTGCGGCTTGGAGAGGCGGATGGCTAGGGCGGTGCTTCGGGCGTAGCCACCACGGGGCGTTAGAAGCTACGATTCGTAGGTCAATGTGAAGCGAAGGGGTGCGGCATCCCGTTTTTATAGCCTAGAGGCGGCTCCAAGAAAGGAAAAAGGGAGATTGAGATGTGGATTCGGTCGGTGGAGTTTTTGAAAGGGGAATCCGACGGTGGCTTGAGGAAGGGGATGCGGCTGACGCGTGGGCCCATGACGTCAGCGGCTGGAATCGGAGAAGGAAAGGCGCGCGCGATACTGGGCTGCGGCGGGGCGCTGGGCTCGGCCCAAGAGAAGAGCGAGCGCGGGAGGAGGAAAAGGAAACCAGGCCGCGCGCTGGTGAGAAGGCAGGCCGCCGCTAGCAGGCCGAGACGAGCGCTGGGCTGAAAACCGAAAGAAAATGATTTTCCTTTTCTTTTTCCTTTTCTAATTTTTCAAAGCCAATTTTCAAAAGATTTTCAAATCCAAATTTGAATTTGATCAAACCACTCATCTCAAAAATTTAAATGCAACAGCATGAGTGCACAAACATGTTTCTACTCTTATATTTGATTTTAAGTTAATAAAAATTATTATTACTCTAAAGTTGCATGCTCACAAAAATATATAAAAATCATATTTTTCCTATTTTTCATTTCTTCAAAATTTCAGGGTGTTACATTGTGATTTTTTTCTCTATTTTGTTGTGTTACTAATATGCTAGTGTTTCTTTGATTAGGACTTTGTGCATATGGAGTCTTTACCTTTTACAGATACTCCTCCTGAAGATCCAGATGCTCCTGCTCCTATGCCTCTTGCTGCAGTCAGCCCTTCCGGAGAACACATTGATCTTGTAAAATTGTGTTACTAGTTTTATGAATTTGGAACAGTTGTCTTGTGAGATAACCTACTGATTTGCTTTTGTTGTATCTTTGGTATTGGAAGGACAATTGTTAGTATTTGGGACTGCTCTCAGCCATGTAGTATGGATAGTTGTAGTACTATCCATACTCTATTGTACCTTAGTGGTAGTAGTGTTGTATATATTTATAATAAAGGCAACTTAGCATTTTTATTTGTAATCTTTATTTGTGTGCTTGTGTGTTAGGTAGTTGGAGAATAGAATAAAATAGCATGTGGCCTACTATTTCAATTTAGCTCTATGTTTTTCGAGCAATTTTATGTTTTTTCTGATGTTGTAGGTGGCTACACCTCTTCCATCCCATCGAGGTGGAAGTTTTGTTTGTGCCAAAAGTATGGGAAGCAATGGTTTATCAGAAGAATCTGAGTCCTTTTCGAACCAAGTCCCTTGGTGCTCTTCTAGTGCTAAGTTGGTTGTTCATCGTCCTAAGAGGACATTGATCCCAAGCAAATACAAGTTGAGCCCTTATATGATCCCTCAATCAAAGATAATAGTGTCCAGACTTGAAGCTGACATGTATGATGTCGTTTTGAAGATGGCAGAAAATGAACATTCCAAGTGAGTTATAAATTGTTGGAACCATGTTTTTTGTGTTTTCAGAAAATGACACTTGAATGAAATAATAATGATTTGTTTTCATTTGTTTCAGTCTCTCTGTAATTGATTATGGGCATGTGGTTGTCAAGTTAGGTGTACTTGCAAGTTCTCTAAAGCCTCAAGGAAATGTCCATTACTTTGTGATGAATGCATTTTGTAGATTGTTATTTCATAGGAAGCACCCTAAGAAATCTTACAAACATTAGTTCTTCTCTAAAGTTGGTGTAAGTTTCATTTTGCCTTTTTCCCCCTCAATTAAATGTAGTAACTATATCAATGAAATAATATTGAGCAATCTGTTTTTGTAGGACTATTTAATTGGAAATCATGGACCTAATGATAGCAAGGAGAAGGAGTTATTTGATAATGCAGTGAAATGCTTTAAGGGTGCTTCTCTTGCTAGGTCGTTAGCTTACAGCCAATATGTGAGTAACATCCTTTTATAATTTTTTAAGCTTGTAGCATGTATCTTGTGTGCACTGTAGTTGTGCTAATAATCCCTTTTTTTGATTATGTGTTATTTTGACAGCTTTATTTCCCTATTCTATTCCAAGATCGGTGGTATGTTGTTGTTGTGTATTTGAATCGAAGATTTATTTATGTCTTGAATTCTTGTACGCTGCATTTTGGAGCTGGCTCGCATTTTGATAAAGCTGTCCATGATGAATTTGTAAGTAGCATATTACTTCTCCTTGACCAACTGGTGTCTCTTCTTTTGGCATCAATATTTGCTACCTGTAGAAATATTAGACTCAAATAACTATAGTGAGTTCAATTTTGAGCGTTGCTTGTCATCATATATCTCTAATTTTTGTCTCTTCCTGCATTTAGGTAGCAAACTTGACAGCAGTTTGAAAAAAAGCTGTTAACATTGACTATGGGTTCCATGGATATGAAATTAAATATGCAGATGTACCTCAACAGACTGAGAAGTAGGTGAAATACAGTTTTTTTAGATCATTTGCTTTTTTTGTGTTGCTTATATTATTCTGATCTGTCTTTTTGATATCATGTTTCAGCTTTACCAATGATAGTGGTATTTTGGCAATGAAGAATCTGAAACTTTGGGACATCAATGTCTCTTTGGAGGACAAGTTTTCAGAGGCTGATACTGGGCATATTCGTATCAAGTATGTCAACGACATGATTTTCAATGAATACAACTATTCTACTGATGGTCGATCTCAAGTCATGGAATATGATGCTAAGGTAATACAAGTTGCAATTTTCTACTTTGTGTTTTATTCCTTGATGTACTTGATTGATTGTTGTTTTACTATTTTTTCCATAGGTGTATGAAAAGTACTACAAGTGATCATGGCATCCCGTGTTTTGTTTAGATGTTTTGTTTAGGTTCCTGTCTTGTATGGGATGAGAACAATTGGTGATAAATTGGTTGTAACCGTAAACTACATTGGATGATAATATTCTGATTGGATGGTTTGTTTTGATGTTTGATGTTTGCTCTTTTTTTACCATTATTATTAGTTAAGGATCAGTTTATAAAATTTTGGTAGCGAAGACTTTTGTGCACTATGGGTCAGTTTATTAACTTTTGGTATCGATGACAAGGAGAAGCTTTGAGGGTTTGTGGAGTTCTCTCTTGTTCTTTCTAAAGATGATGGTCTGATGCACATCATTGTGGCTTGAGAGGTAACTCACTGACTGGAATTGTCACGTGATCTATGCATGAAACGTGTTAAAATCTAGTAACTTTTGCTTTGTTAGTATAACCAAGCATATATTAAGTTTTTGTCCTTGTCACTTGTAGTCCATGTGCTACATATTTTCTATGACTCAGAGTCGCAAATCAGGATATACCTGCTAGTTTTTTTTGAGATGGACCGAATTGTTGCACTGATTTCCGAGCTTATGTAAACCAAACAATTTAAATATTCAGTTTCATAATTGGTGCTAGAATGTAAATTGTAACTGTCCAGCACTGCAATTCCTGTTGCGACTAAATGTAGTGTGCTTGTCTTTGTTGATGAGAACAATATCACATAAACTGAAATTACAATTGGTCTATTACTAATAAATTATATAAATAATTTTGCCACTGAAATTGCAGCTATTAGCATTCCATTTCTTGTTGTTGGTTCTCTCATTTGCCTAATCTTCCCTTGTTAATTTTGCTTGATTGACTTTTGCACTGCTACTGTTGGTTGTGAACATCTCCTGCATCATAATATCAACAATATTAGATGAATATACATATGACACAGGCCACAAGTGTTGATGCAGTGCTAATATTTACTTTTTGGCTATGTTTGTCTGTGTTACCTGATTTCCTTTTCTTTGTTTTTGAAGGCTTTGGGACTTGAGGAAGGTGCTTATTTTTGCACGTCTTGATGTTATGGCCTTCTTCCCGACAGTGTGTACATGCAAAGCTGCTTTTGGTTTTGCTTCTGAGTTCCTCAACTATTCCTATTTGCCTGGTAGGTTTTTTGGGTCTTCCTCTTTTCTTAGCATTATCAGGATCTTGTAGTATCACTGTACCATTTTGTTGTGTTGATTGTGCCTGAGCCATCCCGACTGCGTTATCACCATCTTCTGAAAGCACCTCTGTATCACTATGTTGAGTAGGTTGTGTTTTATGCACCCTAACTTCTTCTGTTGTTTCATTCAGTTTTCTTTCCATTGTCTCTGCTTCTTGTAGAACATAGTTGAACGTTTCCACAGTTCTTGATCCATCTGATGCAATAGTGCTCAATTTGTTTGACAAAATGTTGTGCCTCAAAGGCCTGCTCTTCTCAATATCTAGTTGTGGTACAACATTATGCGTTTTCAATTGTTTCCTCTCCTTATTCCTCCACCTTTCAATGAAATACTTGTCATCAAGCTGAGTTATATTCAGGTTTGTTAGCACCTTGATGATATGGCAGCAGATTATGCCATCTTTTTGAAATTTGCAATATAGACAACTATAGAGTTTGTTTGGCAAGTCCACTATGACAATGTACCTTCTTGTTCTGAACTCAAACTGCCTATAGTACTCAGATTTGACCACTGCATAAACCTTGTCTTTCTGTAGTTCCTGAGCCACATACTTTGTTGCCAATGTGATCTCCTTTTGGAACTTGAAGAAGATCTTTCTGTTGTATAGCCTTGCAGCTTGCCTTTCGAACTCATATGCTGTACTCAAATAAGGCCTTGATCTAGTTTGAAAGTCTTGTTCTTCTGAATTCTTTTCTGTTGTATCTGAGATTCTTTGGAACTCATTCATAAATCTCATAATGCTGTACCTTGGTCCGACATCTAGTTTGAACAGTGCATTTGTGCCTTCACTTCTTGCTGTAGAGTTGATGAAAGGGAAGAAATGCTCCTTGAAGTAGCATGGAACAAAATTTTTCCTATTGAACCACATTTCGCCAAGGTATTTGAAGCCACTAACATCATATGTTTGTGGCAACTTCTTGTACATGTGCTCAAATTCAGTTTCTGTCAGCGAGTTCCTTAGGATGTCAAAGAGATCATCATGGAGCTTCTTATTCTTCTCGGTTGAAAATACCCTTCCACCCTTCTCTTGTGCTTTCTTCACAATGTGGAAGAAGCAGTTGCGATGAATAGTTTCTGGTAGTATCTTTCTGATGGCAGCCTTCATTGCTAGGTCTTGATCTGTGATTATAGTTTTAGGGTGCTTCCCTTGCATACAAATGAGCATTGTCTGAAAGAGCCACTCAAAAGTTTCTATCGTTTCATCCATGATGAAGGCGCAGCCGAAGAGGCAGTTGTCCCCATGTCCTGTAATTCCTACAATTGGTGCAAACTTAAGGGAGTACTTATTGGTGTTGTAGGTTGTATCGAAACTGATGCAATCTCCAAACTCCTCATAGTATCTTCTACTTGTTCCATTGGACCAGAAAATGTTTTTCACTTTGTTGTTTTCATCTATGGAAAACCTGTAGAAAAACATGGGGTCTTGTGCCTGCTTCTTAGAGAACCAGTCATACACTTGCTGCATATCATTGTCTGATGTTGCCTTGTTTAACTTTGTCTTCTCATTGCCGATATGCTTCTTGTTGTATGGAGTGACATCGCCTCTTATATAAGATAGGATTGCCATTATCTTCCTGTCCGGTAGGTTGACTTTGTTGAATGTTTCAATTAGTTGCTTCTCCATTTCAGTCATCCTAATCTGTGAAAACAGCTTGTTCTTTTGATTCTTGCCTGCAAACGCATGATTATGCTCAAGATTCAATCTAGTGATTGTCCATTCTCCATTTTGTAGAGTGACAACGAGTTCAGCGGGGCACTGGGTCGGTACAAGCGTACTTGTTTTCTGTTTGTTTGCCACCGGATTGGGTGTTGGTGGTGTACCAGAAATCTTCTTTTTGTTCTTTCTTGCACTTTGCACTCCTGAAGCAACAGAGCTATGATCCCTCTTTCCTCCACCTGACATGTTGCACTTGAGTGTGACTCTTGTTACCTGGTCATAATTGGGATCTTTTTTATCTTTGCACTTGTATGTGTGGCTTTTGAGTAACGAAAACCCCACAATAAATGCATAGTCATTGTAGAATTTGTATGCTTCTTTCTGTGTTTTGAATTTCATGCCAAGCCGAGGAACATGTCTACTAGCTTCCTCCTGAGACAAACGCTCAGCTGCCATAATACTCTCATTTTCAGCTTGTATAGCTCTGAGCTCTTCGTCATCTTGTTCATCTGTAGCCTGTACATGTTGTTCACCCTTAGCATTTTGTTCCCCTTCTCTGCCTTGTTCTTCTTGTGGTTGTTGTTGCACCATGTTTTCTTCACTGCCAAAGTCTGGTACTAGTACTGACTCAACCTCAGTAGGACCATGTTGTTGCACCATGTTGTTAAAGACCATCCAAAAGTCTCCTTTTGGATGGTCTTCTGCTAGCTGATGCTCTGAGATTCTGCTAGTACTGATGTACATCTGGTTCTGTAGTCATAGGTAACAAAAAATGTTTACTGTTACACAGTTGAACATATATTTGAAGAAAACAAAGTAATCTACATGTATATATAGAGAACACGTAAATACCTCTAGTGGAAATGGCTCGTTGAGCATGTCCATGTAACTTCCTGTCATTTGTGATGATAAAATATCTTCATAATTCTGATTTAAAGATTTTGCTTCAGCTATGACTTGGTTGATAAGGGTTGTATAGCTTGTTCCTCCCTGTGATATGACATAAGTTGTTCCTCCCTGTGATGTGATGAGCTGTAAATGTTGGTATTCACAACAACAATAAAATCTTAGATTTATTGTTAGTATCAAGTTTTTTTTAAAAAAATGCACTGTGAGTTTTAGGAATCTCACTTCTTTTCTCTGTATTTCTTGTTGTCCATAGTTGTTGTAGTTCACTGGTGGTGCTGAGCTCTCCTGGTAAAGCATGGTTTGAGTGAAATGGCAAGGATATAAAGAGATTTAGAAGAAATTAGTGGAATAACAGATTGAAGATAGACAAAGTAAGTTCATTTCCTTTGTACCTCATTAGCATTCCTGACATTTTCAATATTTGACTGAAATCTGTAGAAGCTTTCAGGATTGAATTCCAAATCCTTTCTAGAAACACTCTGGATATGATAAAAATATATGGGTTAGTTTATAAGGCTGTGTTTGTTTGAATATGTGTGTTTTAAGTTATTTAAACTTAGTATTTTGAAATTTTAGAAGCTAACATTCATTTCTTCTCTTTGTTGGTCTTGTCCATAGCTGTTGTCTTGCACTAGTGTTGTTGAAATACCCTGTTCATTAGAAACAAGGCAAAAAAAGTTAAATATCAGTAGTTGCAATTAGGAATAGTGTAAATTGCAAGTTTGTCCCACTGCAATTGTTGTCTTCTTAATTTGCAATAACTATAATTTATATTTACCTCTTGAGTATAATTGTGGTTAACAATGTTTGAATCAAAATTGTAGTAACTTTCAATATTTTCTTCTAAATCTCTTGCCAAACCATGCTGCATATACAAAGATAAATTGATTCATGCATAATATGGTATAAAGGAAAACACATAAATTTCATGAAATGGACCTAAGTCTTTTTTCCAAACCTGCTGACAATATATGTTAGTTGTTATCTCAGACAATTGAGTAAGCTCCAGTGCACTATCTTCAGATCCAAAACTCATTTCCTCAAACAAATCTGCATCTGATATTTCATTAACCTGCACAAATAGCTTGTGTCTATTATTGGTGTACATTGAAATCATCCTGATCTACTTGGAATGGATCTTATTTGGCAGTTGCCTTTCTTCTGTAAATTGTTCAAATTCCACTAATGGTTTAGAAGTGCATGTTCTATAGATTTACAGTGAATTTTGTATATTGGTCATAAGCAAATATAGATTACTGTAAATTGCAAACTTTAATACTGTAAATTGCAAATACAGATTACTGCAATTGTGGTGATGAGTATATGAAATTTTGTCAATCTATGGTCCATATGCAGGAGTACTACATATATAAGACAGCTTTAGATTTTTGATTTGTACAGATTAGTGTCTACACTGTAGTAATGTCAAAAAGCAAATAAAAGAACTAATTGTTTCCGTATGTGTTCAGAGGTGGGCCTGGAGATGAACAAGGTGAAGAAACTGCCTAGCAGGTTATGTAACTTGGTTATAGATTCTGAGCCAAATCGTACAGATGAACAAGAACAAGACAGAAGCAAGGAACAAGAGGAGATAAGCAATGTACTGGAACAAGTACAGATAAGTACCTTCTTCCTTGGTTCATGGAATTGATGTATTTTCTCCATCATGTGTGCTTGATTTTTTCGCCAGCGTCTAGATCTCCGATGGATCCAGATCTGTCTCTTTCTTGCAGCAGGGGAAAGTACTGCATGCAGCTGATTTGTGGATCTCCGATGAATCCAGATCTGTCTCTTTCTTTCATCAGGGGAAAGTCAGTTATGTAAAGCCCAGTTATGTAAAGCCCAGTGTGTAAAGCCCGTTGTAAAAGGCCGCATTCAGTGAAACGAACTCCAAGTATTATCGGGTTTCGGATGTTGAATCCGTTAACGTTTGGCGGGCCCGGTATACGTTTGCGGGTGAATTTACGGACCCGGTAGGAAGACAGAGTCACAGATGCAGCACAGAAACAGATCTGGCAGTTGGATCTCCATTCAACGGTGCTGGACGTCGCCAGGGTTTTTCCTAAAAACCCAGGTGACTAGGATATAGCATGTCCCAAAAAATAATGAACTGGATTTTGCCTCACGGATCCATATGTACGGGGGATAAAAAAGAAATAAAAACGTTTGTGGTTCTTATCTTGGTTTAGGAATCTTGAGATTTTTTTTGCAGGCAAGGGAATCTTGAGATTACATGAGAGATTATGGGGATTACGCGGTCTCGAGGAATCTTGGTTTAGGAGGAGTCTTACATCTTACATGTAAGATCACGGATGACGGAGGACTCATATAACACAACGTATAGATCGAACCGTTAACACAGAAGAAGAGCCCCCTCCAAAAAAAACAACTCGCTCTTTTATAGTGTGATTTGTTCTCTACTTTTATCTACTGTGTTGATCATGAGAGACGGAGAGGGAAAAGTCCTAACCGCTGGTAACATGTTTTATAACATGTTATTAGCACGACAAGCTCTACGTCGACATCGTCGTTGAAGCTGCCACCACTCGTCGCCACCCGCGCTTGTGCCGACATCTCGCCGCAACTACTTCGACGACGTCAATATCCCCGACGTTGTTAGCGGAATGGATGTGCTACCTCTACCTGTTGCCGATCTGCACTACATCGACATGTGTCGTTGCTGTCAAGCAGGCAATTCTACAACAATGCTAAATGCTCTACGCGGTATGTATCTACTCACCATTATCCTACGCGGTATTTGAAGTAATCAAATTGACATCTTCTACGAGGTAGAAAAAATCGCATCTCGCCTATCGCATTGCTCCGACCATCAAGTCAGGCTATTTTTTATTAATTTTTTTCTACGCGTAGTAGAAAGTCATGTACATGCACGGCATATACCCGCCACGTACTGAAATATGCTTGGGATTTTTTGTTTTAATCTCACAAACATGATGGGGCTTTACAAGTTAGGCATGAAGCCAACACACGCATCCTTGCAGGATACAAACAAGGTGTTGCAAACGGTATTGACTTGTCAAATTGAACGAAGCACTCAATCAAACCGACATGATCTCAGTACCACGTTTAGTCGCTTATGTATGAACATATCACGGCCAGGAGCCCTGGACACGACAAGCCAGCATGCACAGCCGATCGCGCTCCGCCGCTCGGACATCCGTGTCACTGAAGTTGTCAGTGGCTTGCAAGCTACCGATTGGCAAATTAAGCGCTAGCGGCTCGCATCGCTGCACAGACAATCAGGCACTTCGTCTCGTAGGAATCCTCGGCCTGCATGCCGTAACGCCTGTGCATGTTCGTTTCCTATATATGCCACCGCTACAGCCATCTGCAGTGGCACTCCGATCCGGCCAGGGCCCTCGAACTCGCATCTTCAAGCAGGGTCTGCATACCCTCTCTAAGATCGATGCTCACGGCTGCTGGTCATAACTCACATGCTGTCGTCGGCGTTGCACGGCCGCCTCAGCACTGTTCGGCTGGAGTCCACCGTGCCAAATGACGGCTGCCGCGATGGTTTTTGTCGGGCTAGTGAGAGAGAAACAGGGCGGAGAATTGGACCACGCCATGTTATTCCGAAAAATCCTAAACAATCCCAGAAGGAAGAAAAAGGTCTATAAATCTGAAATTTTATAATTAGGCCTCAATTTCTTGCAGAAAAACGTATAGGTCTTATAGTACTTATGGTTTCGGATATCTCTTACCTATATACTGTAAACCCTTTAGATTCTTGAAGAACAATGTGTGGACAGATTAACAATAAAATCCTTCTGTTTTATACATTTGTTAGAGTTTTTTTCCTATGTATCTATGATGTGTCGATACCTTTATATATGCTCTTTTGAATGCATTTATTTATTGCACATTATGAACTATATACCATGTACTTGCAAGAGTTTTTGAATGATTACACTAAAAAACATGGTATAAGGTATATGGGTTCTCTAAATCCTACAGATCTTAGACTTATCGTCTTTGAGAGGCTCATATTTATTTTTCCTAGCATAATGAATTTTTAGGATGAATGAGTGCTTATATTAATTCTGAAATTTACATATACCATAGTCTAAAAATGCTAGGATGCTTCTAAGAATATTTTTGCATAACCATCCACTATTTTTTTGCACCTTGCTACTTGTTTAAACACAGTAAACCTATTTGCACATGATTTAGTTATAATGATGTATGCATACCTTCATGAAGGAATATTATGAACTTGCCCTGGATAGTATAATTATAGACCATGGTCATTGTTAAATCTTAGTAGGATATTCTGCTGCCACTGGAGTGATGTAGATCTTAAGCATTGTAATTCCTAATATATTACTCTCAAAGAACAAGTATGTGATCAAGCTAAATCCTAAAGGTCTTATAGGACTCACTGCATGAGAAATTATAGAAGATATCCTATATTATGATGAATGTATAATGTTAGAAATATTGAAAATTGAATTTTCAAGCTTATATGACCATATGAGATATAAATGCTACTCGATAAACAAATACAATTAGCTTGAAGCTTTGTGTTAAAACATAGAAAACGAGATGATAAAGACGAATTCGTCTAATTCCAGAAGAAATGTTTATTGAAATAGAATATCAAGAGCGTTGAAGTACTAGAAGTATCCAATATCATCTAGAATTACTCAATATCAAGTAGAAATTGAGTCAGAATGTCTAGATAGCTCTATGAATCAGGATATATGACTTGCATGTATTATACTCCTAGAAGCATCGAACAAGCATGAAGCTGCTAAATGTCAAACATTGAAGCTAGAACAAGTAAGAATGGATAGAAATTAGAATACTTAAAGTTTCTCTTCATGTGCTTATAGTTTGTTGCTTTTGAAATTCATATCCTAAAGTATTGATAGTAGTAGTGGTGGTGTTTTAAGTTTTAATTCCCGTTGGATTAAGTGGATTATATAAACTCGTAGAAGAGTCAATGGTTACTTTATTAGCCCGAAGATTAATTTAAAGCATTAATATTCTTAGTTGCAATGCAATTTTTACTTGCAGTAATATGCGTTAATTTTGCATAAAATGAATTATAGATTTATATGTTTCACATATAAACAATTTCCTAGTTTGCCTATCTAAATAATTTTTGCAATGATTTTATCCACTAAGAAGCCTTAATTAACCAAGGAGGTTATAGTTCTTCGTGTACTACTACCTTGTAGATAGAAGGGAAATTGAATTTCTTAGGAACACATGAATAATTAGATTATACTGTCATATTAATTGATCTTAGAAGGACCAATTTAGTCAAGAAATAGTATAATCCATAGACTAAGTATTTAATACTTCAGCCCAGAAACTAGAAGTTTAAGTCCTATCCTGAATATGTTGTTGTACACTGAATAGTGCACTTGATATGTGAATATCATGCCAGAACTAATGAATACCCAAAGTATGATTGGATTCTATGGAACATTAGAAATGATTATTCATAGATGATGCATGTAGCATATTACTACTTGAAATAACTATGGCATAAAAAAGGGGAGAAATTTTGGGTAAAGGCATAAAAAAATGTGGGTAATATATATTTAATAGGCATAGCCTTCCTAAATCTATCTTTAAGTGCATATATCAGGACTTGAAGTCCTAGCCGCGTCCCTTCCAGCCAAATTAACTTTCTCTATATTGCACTAATTGTAAGCAAGTTTGTAGCTTTGTATTTTGTTATTATCTATTACGTTGGATTGAATACGAATATTCCACATTACACATGAATGTGTATCACTATGTTGTGCAATCGTCGAGCTACAACTATCTCCACTCCTGCATGAATATTAGTATAGCAGATACATTTGTAGCGAGTAGCTACCTTTGCACTTCCCTCATAATTACATTGGCTAGCTAGTATGTTATGTCTATATAGTTCTCGTTGAACTAAAGAATATTTTGCTTTCATTGCATCGTATGCATAAGCAATAGATTGGTCTAGGGCCAAGTAGCCAAAGATCAATGGAGTTGGTTAATCTAAAAGGGCCAATCTAAAAGTGGCTAAATGGAGAAGTGACCCACTTGAATGGGCTGAATTATAGTGAAAATTGAGTTAATAGATAAAACACTTAATGATGATTTGGGATTTATGAAGAAAAGATATTTTGTTATAAAAATATAGATATAGAAGAAATTCCATGTAATTTTGAATGTTGTATATTTATACATTTGATTTGAAGTATATGATCTATTTTTTTTAATTATGTATGAGTAATTGGATCAATTTTTATGGCTAAACAATGAAGAAGCTAGATAATGAAATAATTTTTTTAAACTATGATATGTGCAAATCAGGGGAAGAACGTCCCTGAGTTTGTAGAAATGCTAAACATTCTTAAGTGCACTTTATGTATTCTAGATCGTTGCATCTAATGAATACTAACCCTCGTATTTAAATATGTGCGTGAATATTTTCCATAAAATTTCATCATAACATACATGGATGGGCCTCCGCTTGTAGTTAGAGATGCTATTAAAGATTTAATATTGGCATTAGGGGAGAGAAAGCCTATTTTAAATGCCAAATATTATTTTCACAGAAGGAAAATGATCTAAAGAAAATATTCCTTGAAGTTTGAAGCACGAACAACATCACACACTAAATCAAACAACAGTTTGACTAATGCTCTTGTGAAGCATGAAGCGGATCATATGCCAGATATTTTTGAAAAATGAGAGGAGTAACTTGAAGTTATAAATCAGAAGTTGTGTTTACTAGTAGTAAACTAAATATTTATATATTATCAAGCTAAAATATATGGGAACGCCTGTGAATTTTAGTTTAATGTATACTTGTCAAATGAAATAAGAACAAACTCCTCCATTTTCATAAAGAGAACACCTCATGAAGAAGGTTAAGCACCTCATGAAGAGGATCATCACAAAGATAAAATCCAACACACTAATCACGCACATTATTAGTGTTTGGTATGCAGAACAGCAAATCATCTTCTGTTTGGAAAATGATCAAGAGATAGAATTATCTCACATTATGAAAATATTGGGTGAAAATAATAGTTGTTGACAATGCTACCTCTATAATTACAAATGTTTCTTTTGTGAGAACTCGGATCCAGAAACAAAGTCCATGGCAAAGTCGCTTGTAGCGATTATATCAGGTCAATGAAAAAAGCAATTGAGGTTAAATCTCCTACTAGGAAGAAATATGTGTTTTACAATATCTCTGGCAAATGAAATGAATTAATATGAAATATGCAGTTAGTAAGTGAATTATGAAAATCCATATAGTTCCTGAAGAATAGAAATTGCAACATATGAAAATTAAATCACATACTAAGTATTAAAAGAATATATTCCTGAATGAATATTGAAGTCTCAAGAAGAGTATGTCCTAGAAGGCATAGAGTCATTGAATGACTTTATAGTTAATGACACTATCGTTGTGTATATCTCATAATAATCTCTCATGCAGTAGAGAACCAGAAGAGAAATATAATTCACCCAAGATGAGAACATCCTAGAAGAAATTAATCTATGAAGGATTTACATGTTGATTCTTAAATAAACACTATTAATCCCTGAAGTGAATATAGACCCGAGTGAAAGAAAATGAGAAATCCTAAACACTATGAAGGTGTCATATGAATACTCAGAAAGTGCATACTGAAAGCTAGCAATGAATTGGTGATATCCTCTAAATACCGTAGAAGGAATAAGAAAATGGTGATTTTGGCAATTATCCCCTAAATGCCAAATGCAAGATTGAATTTATTATTTAGTGGTACAATCAGAATCTTGAAGATTTGTAGAACATATAATTTAAAAATCCAGTGAGGAATAATTATAAGTATTTAAACTCTAGTATAAGTGTAACACCCTAAAATTTTGAAAAGAAGAAAAATAGGAAAAACATGATTTTTATATTTATTTTGTGAAGCATGCAAAATTTAGAATAAGAATAATTTTTATAAATTTAAAAATAAATATAAGGGTAGAAACATGTTTGTGCACTCATGCTGTTGCATTTGAATTTTTGGTTTGAGTGGTTTGATTCAAATTTAAATTTGATTCCAAAATCATTTGAAAATGCTTTGAAATAATTGAAAAGGAAAAAGAAAAAGAAAAATTCCTTTCTTCTTGCTTTTGGCCCAGCTCAGCCGGCAGCCCATCTCTTCACCGCGCGGCCTTTTTCTCCTCCTGGGCCGAGTCCGAGCAGCGGTCAGCCGGCCCAACCCGCGCGAGCGCTCGCGTCGGCCGCGTTTTCCGCCCGAGCCGCTGACTTGTGGGTCCCACCTGTCAGTGACCGTTTCACCTTTCCTTCTTCTTCCTCCGGCGCCTTCCAAAAACGAACGCAGCTTCCCTTTTCTTCTCCGATTCGAAGCCGCCGCGTATCTCCCTCCTTTCCTTACTTAGCGACGCCTCCGGACTATAAAAACGGAGCCCCCGCATGATTCCGCTCCTATCCCATCTTTTTGGAGCAGCTGCCATCGTCTAGCGCCGCCACCGTCGGAGCACCGCCGCGACCACCCGCCATCCCGAGCCGCGCGCCTTCTTTTGGTCTGTCCTCGGTTCCGTTTTTGCGCGAGGTGAGATCGCCTTGCCCTGTACTCCGTCCCGGTGTATTTTTTTCGTCGAATGATGCTCGGTCTCGAGTTTTAGTGAACTCCGGTGATGGCGCCGCCGCGGGAAGTCGCCGTCGGGGTCAAATCCGGCCGGAGCGCCGCCCCGTTTCCCCCGATCCAATATGGACCGTCCGATCTAAATCTAACGGCTAGAATTAGAAGATACCGGTTCGCTGGTGATTTTGCAAAAGAAACCCTGTGATTTTTAAGTATAGAACCCGCAGTCCTAAAACGTAAAGCTCAGAGTACGCTTTGATCGGTTGAAAACGTATTTCGTCTCGGTAATTGAAAAATACGTTTTCTGATATTTACAGTTTTGCCATTCAGATTGTTTTAGTTGTAGAATTTTCGTTTTAGCTCCGATTTGGTCCATTCAAATTGCGTTAGATTCATATTTGCGAACTCTATGTAATTATACAACTGTACAGTAGGTTTGAGATAATTTATTTTCAAGTTATATTAAAGTATTTATTTTTCTATAGGAAATCTTTGGAAATTCATAACTTTGTTGTTTTAGATCCGATTTTCGTGATCTTCGCGTCTGTGTGATCCTAGCAAGTTGTAGATTCATTTTAAAGACTTTCTATTTTATTTTCTTACTGTTGGTGTATTGTTCTAAATATAGTCTTGTTTGTCTATGCATGATTGCCTCTGGATGTGTGTTGTTGATATTGGTTGATCGAGTTTAGACGGTGAGAAATTCGTTGGAGATCAAGAGCTTTACTACGAGCAAGATCTTCAGGACCAGTTCGAGCAAGGCAAGTATAGCATGGGATTATCCTTGTTGTCCTATTCACCATATGCAATTAATATCATTATGCATTTATTCCTTGTTAAGGATGACTTAGCAATTGATCCTTTTCCTTGGTACCTATTATATTGCATTGAGTAGTTTGGCTAGTGCTTAAACATGGACTATGATCATGTAATTTGACTAATGGAATATGCAATAAACATTAAAAGATGATTTTATTACTGTTTAAGGGTACTAGAGCATGGGGTTACTTTTGATGCTCTAATTGCTCTCCATAAGGACTCATCTATAAGCGACAATCCGGGATTTACAGTACAACTGTGGGGGCTATATGGCTCTGGCTTTAGTCATATAGAAGGACCTTTTCTAGCTTGTTAGAGGTATTCCTTTATGGCGTAAGAATGGCTTGACGAATCGGGTATAGTGCGGCCTCTGTCCTCATGTGTATAGGCTGCGTGTTATTGTGCCATCAGGAAGGGGGGCTCTACATCTGTTTGCCGAGTGAAATCTAATGACCCTAACTTGTTAGACGAACCTTCGAAAGACTTCATAGTGTTTACCCTGCCTGCTCACCTTGGTAGTGTTTTGGGAGTAATTAACCCGGGTATTTGGGTAACACGACTCACAGTGAAAGTGTACAACCTCTGCAGAGTGTAAAACTGTTATAACAGCCGTGCTCACGGTTATGAGTGGCCTTGGACCCTTATGGAATAGTTGAATAATTGTTTATGATTATGTTTTTGCTATTCATTAATCATTTCACATGGATCATATGTTTATTGTTACATTGAGACACTTTGATATCATTGATATACTGAATTAATGCTAACTAAAAGCTACATGCTGATAAACCAATGAATATGCCTTTTTGAGCCTCATGAACCCCATGTTACACTTGTTGAGTACGAGATGTACTTACGCTTGTTTATTTCTTTTACTTGGATAAAAATCCCGGATGGGTAACAGATGGAGGTAATAGTGACTACTACGCCTACTTCCCTGAAGATTACTAGTCTTGCTGTCAACCAGTCAATGTACCTGTGACTGGAGCTACCACGAGAGATTTTTATTTATACTTCCGCTACATTTGTGTTAAGACTATGTGTTTAAATATCGTGATGTAATAACATTTGTGATGATACTTCTGTTATAATTTGTGAACTTATGTGTGATTGATCTCTGGGCGCACATAAGGGTATGCATTCCATTTGGTCGATAAATGGGTGTGACAAATTGGTATCAGAGCTCTTGTTGACTGTAGGACGCAAGCCTAGCTAAGAATGGTCGATTTAGTATCATCTTTACACTATTTTTATGCTCACTATCTTGCTCTTGTTATTTGATAAATTTTTATGCTTCTTATGTCACATTCTATTACGAAATTTTGCCTCTATTCTAACTTCATCTAAAAATTCTGTAGATGGCCCGTGACCGTAAGACTGCCCGCATTAGCTCTGGAGGATACTACCCACCTCGTGCTCTGCATGTAACTGAAGAGCCACAAGAGCCAGAACCTCAGGAACAGGAGCAGACTCCTGTGACACCAGTCCAAGCACCAGCACCTCCTCAGGAAGAGCCTGAAGAAGATCCAGAAATCATCAAGATTGAAGATGATGAAGAGGAAGCTAATGGAGGAGTACAACCCCCGCCTCCATCATATGAAGCTCCTGAAGATATGCCACCTGCTCCAATGGGATGGACTGTGAGGATCTACCACAGGAATGGAGGGAATGCTGTCTCTCATCTTCGCCTGGTGGGGATGCTCACTGATTACTTCGCTGACTGGCATCCAGCTGTGGAGTACGTCTGCTGGGAGTACACTCATCCACTGGAGGACACGTACTGGAAGGCAAGGGCAAGCATCTTTGCCCATAAGGAAGACAAGGGAGCATATCAGCTGGACAGGATGTTCTCTCATGTGGGACATCGAGCTACTATAGAGGATAGCATTGAAGATGCTGCTTTTGAAGCATGTATGGGTCTCCGCTATCTTCGCTTTAACCTTATGAAGCATGACATTTATCGCTTCTTTCCTCGTGCACACCCCGAACTTGGATGGGCTATGACAGATCCAGTGCAGCTAGAGTCACTACCTCGGGTGATGGTGGACTTTATCTATGATATGATGGATAGGAAGCTGCAGCTAGAAGAGATGGTGAAGGCACAAGGGAAGACTATCAAGAGGTGCCAAGCAACCATTGATGAGCTCCGAGCAAACCAAGGCATGTCCAAGATTTATGAGACATTAGAGCATGAGCCACTTCCTTAGGAAGTAGGAGTCCTTTATGTAATAAGAACGTTCTTAGTAACGTCAGTTGAGTCAGTCGAGTCAGTCGAGTCTGTCGTGTGGTTTGAACCTTGGTGTGCTAGTTGCTTTATTATTATGCTTATGTGTGAGTTGGATCTTTGTTTGAGTGTCGGGACTTGTAGGCATGTCTACAAGTTCCATTCTTAAGAATAATAAGTTTAATAGACAAGGAATAATAGTTGGGTTTGATATTATCACGTTTCTGTCCTTGCTGTTTTCTGGAGCAGTCTTCAATGTTTCTGATATAGTTTAAAAACGGTTCGTGCAACATTTATGAAATTTTTATGAGAGAAACTAGACTCAAGCATCTTTCAAATGCCACTGGAATCACCTTTTTATCTGATCTGGTTCGAGAGATATAATTTTTACAAGTTAAAGTTTCTGTACAGTCTGGAATCTGGAACAGTTTCTGTTACGCCTTATTTTTCATAGACTTAACGACAGAATTTGATCTTGAGGTCTGAATAGAAATTGTGGATAATTTTATAAGCTTTCCAACCATATAAGGCACGCCTCTTTTGGATTTCTGTAACTCGAGATATGATTGAAATACTGAACTGTCAACAATGCTACTCGTCCAGAAAATTTTCAGATCTCCTTCTTAATCTTATAAGTGGTTGAAATCATGGAATTCTTAAAGTTTGCATGTTTATGGGTGGCAGATGGCCGGAAGAGGAAGAGGCAGAGGTCGTGGAAACATTCCCCCAAATCCACCACCACCACCGCCACCAACTATCGAGCAACTGTTGGCGGTACAGACGCAGTTGATGCAGCAACTAGTGCAAAATCAGCAAAATCAGCCAGTTGCTGGGGCTCAACCACGTGATAAGCGTGGTGAGTTTTTGAAGGGTCGTCCCCCAGTGTTCACACATGCTGCTGACCCTTTGGAGGCTGATGATTGGCTACGTGCTGTGGAGAAATAACTCACTATTGCCCAATGTGATGACCGACAGAAGGTGTTGTTTGCTTCTGGGCAACTTCAGGGAGAAGCTCAGGATTGGTGGGAGTCATATGAGTATGGTCGTCCTGCCAATGCTCCTGCAGTCACCTGGCAGGAGTTTAGGGAGAACTTCAGGGCTTACCATATACCTGAAGGAATGATAGAGTTGAAGGCGGAGGAATTCAGGAACCTGACCCAAGGGTCAATGACTGTAGCTGAGTACCGTGACAAGTTTGCTCAATTGTCACGATATGCTCCACATGAGGTGGCCAATGACAATGATAAGCAGCGCCGCTTCTTGAAGGGATTATATGATGGACTACAGTTGCAGTTGATGTCCAATACCTACCCTAATTTTCAGACGCTTGTAAACCGCGCTATCGTGGTGGATAACAAGCGTAAGGAAATGGATGCAAAGAGGAAGAGGTTACAGGGACAAGCCTCTAATAGCAACACCCGTCTGCGTACTGGATTTCAGCAGAATACTCAACAGAGGCCTCCCTCTGGACAGTGGAATCGTGGTCAGGTCCCATTCCGTGGACAGTTTCCGCAACGTCCCCCATTCCAGCCACAGAATAGCAACCAACGTCCACCGCAGCAGAATGGAAATCAAGCACAGCGTCAGGGTCCTCCCAATAACACTCCTATGAAGACTAGTGCTCCCAATACCCCCAACAAGTGTTTCCGATGTGGAAAAGAAGGTCACTTGTCTTACAATTGCCCGGAGAAGCTTAACCAGCAGACTCCCCAGAGACAGAGCAGCCACCAGAAGACCGCACCTAACTCAGGAAGGGTGAATCACTTGTCCCAGGAACTGCAGTGGAGGAGCCAGAAGTTATGCTTGGTACGTTCGATGTTCACTCTACTCCCGCCACTGTTCTTTTTGATTCTGGAGCATCACATTCTTTCATATCGCAATCATTTGTTAGAATACATAGAATCCATTTGTGTGCCATGAAGAACCCTATCTTAGTAAACTCACCTGGTGGAAGCATGCCAGCATCTTATCGCTGTCTTCCGATTAGTCTCAACCTAAGGGGGGTAGAGTTTACAGTTAGTCCTATAGTATTGAGAACAGCTGGGATTGATCTTATATTGGGAATTGATTGGATGATGCAACAACAAGCAGAGATTCAGTGTAAGGATAAATCAGTTGTACTGACAACACCAAAAGGTGATAGAATCAGGGTTGAAGTAAAAGTGCAAAAACAAGAGACTGCTACAGTGAACCAGCTTAATGATGGTGCCAACCAGGAAGATCCAGTTGTGGAGGAGTTTCCAGATGTGTTTCCAGAGGAATTGCCAGGTATGCCACCAGACCGTGACATTGAATTTATTATTGAATTATTACCTGGAACTGCACCTATAGCTAAGCGTCCATATAGAATGGGAGTAAATGAATTAGAAGAACTTAAGAAACAAATTAAGGAGTTGCAGGATAAGGGTTTTATTCGTCCTAGTTCTTCACCTTGGGGAGCACCAGTGATTTTTGTGGATAAGAAAGATGGAACTCAGAGGATGTGTGTAGATTATCGGTCTCTTAATGAGGTTACTATTAAGAACAAGTACCCATTGCCTAGGATTGATGACCTGTTCGATCAGTTGAGAGGAGCTTGTGTATTTTCCAAGATTGATCTTCGTTCTGGATATCATCAGTTGAAGATTCGTGCTAGTGATGTACCAAAGACAGCTTTTACCACACGGTATGGGTTGTATGAGTATACAGTGATGTCTTTTGGTTTAACTAATGCCCCTGCATACTTCATGTACTTAATGAATAAGGTGTTCATGGAATATTTGGATAAGTTTGTAGTGGTATTCATCGATGATATTCTAGTATTTTCCAAGACTGAGGAAGAACATGCTGAACATTTGAGGTTGGTCTTGCAGAAGCTCAGAGAACATCAACTATATGCAAAAAGGAGTAAATGTGAGTTTTGGTTGAAGGAAGTTTCTTTTCTGGGTCATATTGTCTCTAATGGAGGAATATCAGTAGATCCTGGTAAGGTGAAAGATGTATTGAATTGGAAACCACCCATCAATGTGAGTGAGATCCGTAGTTTCTTGGGATTAGCTGGTTATTATAGAAGATTTATAGAGGGATTTTCAAAGCTTGCAAAACCAATGACTGCATTATTGGAGAAGAATGCCAAGTTTGTGTGGTCCGAGAAGTGTCAGGCTAATTTTGAGGAACTAAAGAAGAGATTGACGACTGCACCCGTCTTAGTTTTGCCAGATCTGAGTAAACCTTTCTCTATCTATTGTGATGCATCTCGATTGGGTTTGGGATGTGTACTGATGCAAGAAGGTAGAGTTGTGGCATATGCATCAAGGCAGTTGAGGAAGCATGAGCTAAATTACCCTACTCATGATTTGGAATTAGCTGCAGTAGTTCATGCATTAAAGATATGGAGACATTATTTGATTGGACACAAGAGTGATATATACAATGATCACAAGAGTTTAAGGTATATCTTTACTCAAACGGATCTGAACTTGAGGCAGCGTAGATGGTTGGAGTTGATAAAAGACTATGATCTAGAGGTGCATTATCATCCAGGAAAGGCCAACGTTGTTGCTGATGCTCTTAGTAGGAAAAGTTATGCAAATGAAATACAAGTAATGCCTATACCAAAGGAATTATGTGCCGAGTGCAAGTATTTGAACTTAGGATTTACTACCAATGCAGTGGAATTAGTATTAGAGCCTACTCTAGAGCAAGAGATCCGTAAAGGTCAGCAGAAGGATGAAAAGTTGAGGGAGATAGCTGAAAACATAGCGAAAGGTAAATCTCCAGGGTTCCGTAAGGATGATAATGGTACGCTATGGTTTGGAAAAAGGCTGTGTGTGCCTGAAGATAAGGATATCAGAATGGTAATTCTGCGTGAAGCTCATGAGTCAGCTTATTCCATACATCCGGGGAGTACTAAGATGTATTTGGATCTGAGAGAGAAATATTGGTGGTACGGTTTAAAGAGAGATGTTGCTGAGTATGTTGCTTTGTGTGATACTTGTCAAAGAGTGAAAGCGGAACATCAGAGACCTGCAGGACTGTTACAGCCTATGCAGATACCCGAGTGGAAATGGGAAGAGGTTGGTATGGATTTTATAGTTGGGTTGCCACGGACTCAAAGAGGATATGATTCAATTTGGGTGATAGTGGATCGTCTGACTAAGGTTGCTCATTTTCTGCCTGTGAAGACTACATATAGCAGTGCGAAGTTGGCAGAATTGTATATGGAAAGAATAGTGAGTCTACATGGGGTACCTAAAAAGATTGTGTCTGATCGAGGTACTCAGTTTACATCTCATTATTGGCAAAAGATACATGAATCATTGGGAACCAAATTAAATTTTAGTACAGCTTATCATCCTCAGACAGATGGTCAAACGGAGAGAATTAATCAGATATTGGAAGATATGTTGAGAGCTTGTGCTTTACAATATGGTACTAGTTGGGATAAGAGTTTGCCTTATGCAGAGTTCTCTTATAACAATAGTTATCAGAAGAGTCTTCAAATGGCACCGTTTGAGGCTCTGTATGGACGAAAATGTAGAACCCCGTTGTTCTGGAATCAGACAGGGGAGAGTCAAGTGTATGGGCCTGATGTATTAAAGGATGCTGAAAAGAAAGTGAGAATGATTAGAGATAATTTAAAAATAGCACAGTCCAGACAGAAAAGCTATGCTGATACTCGCAGAATGGAGTTGACTTTCGAGGTAGGGGATTATGTATATTTGAAAGTAGCGCCAATGAGGAGTGTGAGAAGGTTCAACATGAAGGGTAAATTGGCACCAAGATATATTGGACCTTTCAAGATTATAGAAAGACGTGGTGAAGTGGCATATCAGTTGGAATTACCTGAAAGTTTGGCAGGTGTACATGATGTGTTCCATGTGTCTCAATTGAAGAAATGTTTACGAGTACCAGAGGAGCAGATTCCATTAGAGGAACTTACTGTTAAGGAGGATCTTACATATGAAGAGTTTCCGGTTAAAATTTTAGAGACTGCGGACAGAGTCACAAGAAGTAGAACAATTAAAATGTGTAAAGTACAATGGAATCGGTACACAGCAGAAGAGGCTACTTGGGAACGAGAAGAGGATCTGAGAAAAACCTACCCGCAACTGTTTGAGTAAGCATCGGTCGAATCTCGGGACGAGATTTATCTTAAGGGGGGTAGAATTGTAACACCCTAAAATTTTGAAAAGAAGAAAAATAGGAAAAACATGATTTTTATATTTATTTTGTGAAGCATGCAAAATTTAGAATAAGAATAATTTTTATAAATTTAAAAATAAATATAAGGGTAGAAACATGTTTGTGCACTCATGCTGTTGCATTTGAATTTTTGGTTTGAGTGGTTTGATTCAAATTTAAATTTGATTCCAAAATCATTTGAAAATGCTTTGAAATAATTGAAAAGGAAAAAGAAAAAGAAAAATTCCTTTCTTCTTGCTTTTGGCCCAGCTCAGCCGGCAGCCCATCTCTTCACCGCGCGGCCTTTTTCTCCTCCTGGGCCGAGTCCGAGCAGCGGTCAGCCGGCCCAACCCGCGCGAGCGCTCGCGTCGGCCGCGTTTTCCGCCCGAGCCGCTGACTTGTGGGTCCCACCTGTCAGTGACCGTTTCACCTTTCCTTCTTCTTCCTCCGGCGCCTTCCAAAAACGAACGCAGCTTCCCTTTTCTTCTCCGATTCGAAGCCGCCGCGTATCTCCCTCCTTTCCTTACTTAGCGACGCCTCCGGACTATAAAAACGGAGCCCCCGCATGATTCCGCTCCTATCCCATCTTTTTGGAGCAGCTGCCATCGTCTAGCGCCGCCACCGTCGGAGCACCGCCGCGACCACCCGCCATCCCGAGCCGCGCGCCTTCTTTTGGTCTGTCCTCGGTTCCGTTTTTGCGCGAGGTGAGATCACCTTGCCCTGTACTCCGTCCCGGTGTATTTTTTTCGTCGAATGATGCTCGGTCTCGAGTTTTAGTGAACTCCGGTGATGGCGCCGCCGCGGGAAGTCGCCGTCGGGGTCAAATCCGGCCGGAGCGTCGCCCCGTTTCCCCCGATCCAATATGGACCGTCCGATCTAAATCTAACGGCTAGAATTAGAAGATACCGGTTCGCTGGTGATTTTGCAAAAGAAACCCTGTGATTTTTAAGTATAGAACCCGCAGTCCTAAAACGTAAAGCTCAGAGTACGCTTTGATCGGTTGAAAACGTATTTCGTCTCGGTAATTGAAAAATACGTTTTCTGATATTTACAGTTTTGCCATTCAGATTGTTTTAGTTGTAGAATTTTCGTTTTAGCTCCGATTTGGTCCATTCAAATTGCGTTAGATTCATATTTGCGAACTCTATGTAATTATACAACTGTACAGTAGGTTTGAGATAATTTATTTTCAAGTTATATTAAAGTATTTATTTTTCTATAGGAAATCTTTGGAAATTCATAACTTTGTTGTTTTAGATCCGATTTTCGTGATCTTCGCGTCTGTGTGATCCTAGCAAGTTGTAGATTCATTTTAAAGACTTTCTATTTTATTTTCTTACTGTTGGTGTATTGTTCTAAATATAGTCTTGTTTGTCTATGCATGATTGCCTCTGGATGTGTGTTGTTGATATTGGTTGATCGAGTTTAGACGGTGAGAAATTCGTTGGAGATCAAGAGCTTTACTACGAGCAAGATCTTCAGGACCAGTTCGAGCAAGGCAAGTATAGCATGGGATTATCCTTGTTGTCCTATTCACCATATGCAATTAATATCATTATGCATTTATTCCTTGTTAAGGATGACTTAGCAATTGATCTTTTTCCTTGGTACCTATTATATTGCATTGAGTAGTTTGGCTAGTGCTTAAACATGGACTATGATCATGTAATTTGACTAATGGAATATGCAATAAACATTAAAAGATGATTTTATTACTGTTTAAGGGTACTAGAGCATGGGGTTACTTTTGATGCTCTAATTGCTCTCCATAAGGACTCATCTATAAGCGACAATCCGGGATTTACAGTACAACTGTGGGGGCTATATGGCTCTGGCTTTAGTCATATAGAAGGACCTTTTCTAGCTTGTTAGAGGTATTCCTTTATGGCGTAAGAATGGCTTGACGAATCGGGTATAGTGCGGCCTCTGTCCTCATGTGTATAGGCTGCGTGTTATTGTGCCATCAGGAAGGGGGGCTCTACATCTGTTTGCCGAGTGAAATCTAATGACCCTAACTTGTTAGACGAACCTTCGAAAGACTTCATAGTGTTTACCCTGCCTGCTCACCTTGGTAGTGTTTTGGGAGTAATTAACCCGGGTATTTGGGTAACACGACTCACAGTGAAAGTGTACAACCTCTGCAGAGTGTAAAACTGTTATAACAGCCGTGCTCACGGTTATGAGTGGCCTTGGACCCTTATGGAATAGTTGAATAATTGTTTATGATTATGTTTTTGCTATTCATTAATCATTTCACATGGATCATATGTTTATTGTTACATTGAGACACTTTGATATCATTGATATACTGAATTAATGCTAACTAAAAGCTACATGCTGATAAACCAATGAATATGCCTTTTTGAGCCTCATGAACCCCATGTTACACTTGTTGAGTACGAGATGTACTTACGCTTGTTTATTTCTTTTACTTGGATAAAAATCCCGGATGGGTAACAGATGGAGGTAATAGTGACTACTACGCCTACTTCCCTGAAGATTACTAGTCTTGCTGTCAACCAGTCAATGTACCTGTGACTGGAGCTACCACGAGAGATTTTATTTATACTTCCGCTACATTTGTGTTAAGACTATGTGTTTAAATATCGTGATGTAATAACATTTGTGATGATACTTCTGTTATAATTTGTGAACTTATGTGTGATTGATCTCTGGGCGCACATAAGGGTATGCATTCCATTTGGTCGATAAATGGGTGTGACAATAAGTTTGATGCACTGTCTAGAAGATATTAAATATTGTAAACTATTTACCCCCATAATCCAAAAGATTTATTATCCTAAAGGATAAATTTTATTTGTTTTACGCAACTAATAAGTGGTCATTTATACGTGAAACATGTTGCTCTTTTTACTCATATTATAATTCATAAAAGAATTGCGAGCCAATATTTTGAAAGATATAGTATTATGGTACTGTATACCATTATCAAGCACACATTTATGAAAAGTGTGGTTTGAACAATCATGTTCAAAGGATGGCTTTATCAGGGGGAGCAATTTAATTGAATCTACCTTGAAGGTAATTAAAACTACTAGAATTACATAGATCAAGTAAATAATTTTGCTAAAACATTGAAGTTTATGCATTTATCATGAAGATAAAAATCTATTCATGAAGAATATAATATCCCGAAGTATACATGACCAAGAAGGTTAAATGTTGTACTTTTTTTTCTTTATGAGTTTTACTTGAAGGTTTCTCGTATAAGGTTTTTAATGAGACAACATGTGCAATGAAATTAACAAAAGCGATGTACTCTTTTCTCCGAGAACTGTCGTTGTTTCCCACTGAATTTTCGGATAGAGTTTTTAACGAGGCATATGCATATCGTGGCAATCGTCCAAGAGAAAGTGTTATAAAACATACAGACTCTATCCTAGAAGAAAAGGAGAAGGAAGAATCCTAATCCTAGTATATTTGTACGTGGGCTCTTACCAAACTCTTAAGGCTTGGTAGGACTATATATACGTGGGAGCTCTATGTTGTATTTACCAATATTTAGAGGAAATAAATAATAGTCTCCCTATTTTGTGTCTATTTATTCTCTGTTTTCATCTATTGTGTCGATCATGAGAGACAGAGAGAGAAATGTCCTCACCGTTGGCAACATATTTTATAACAAAGGCTACCGCTAGATGCCATAGTCCATGATTTAAAACTTTGGTCAGGACAAGGCTTTCCTCCTCTTTCGAGGCATATTTCCATGTAGGAGCTCTGTGTGAAACACTAAAACTTGTAGATGACATGGAATGATTTAGGGAATGCAAGAGGGAAAGCTACCTAATTTTAAGAATACCAAGAAGGCCCTGTTTGGGACTGCGGTTTGTGGCCACGCAATACGGTAGCTGAACTTTGGCTCCGTGGCCATGGTACCGGAACTCGACCGTGCAATTCATTCTCACGATCCTACTCTCCTACGCAGTCATGAAAATTGCCGCTGCCGCAGAGCGTTTGACGTGATTCTCGTGGTCAGTGGCCGAGAATCCGCTTATAATTGGTTCTAAACAGAACCGAAGTTACCTGTCTGAAAACCGCTTTCTTTTCTAGTCATCTTTGTTTATTTTCCGTTGCTGTATGCCATTCTGTTTACATATAAGTATAACTCAACAAGGCGTAGGCACGTGATATTCTGAATTGTGTAAAACAATATGCTAGAGCAAGTAGTTATGCTGAAAATAATGACTATCATTACTTTAACATGAAGCGGCAAAAAAGGATGAAGGCGATGACCACACAATTACAACGTCTTATTTGTAGTATTAATTCATCCGTCATCACATGAGGGACGCACACACCGTCACATGGAAAATACAAGAAAGGAAGGACTGGATTCATAGCATAGCATGGAGACACTCATGCAATGAGCTCCACTACATCTCACACTGTCACTTTTTGGCTGCCGCCGGTTTGCTGCTCTTCACCTGCAGGTTTCATCATGTGAAGCGCTTAAACCATCACGAACAAATCACAAGGTAATGGCAATCACAAGGATAATCGATATGAGTATGACGCAGCTGCAGTGTTATACCTTCTTTTTGGTTTCCCGGGGCTTCTGCTCAGCCTTCTTGACGCCGCCGCTCTTGGCGGCCGACGGCTTCGTCGCCGTCTCGCTGAGCTTGGGTGCCGGCTCCTTGCCCTGTGCCGCAACTCCGGCGGGCTTCGAGGCCTTCAGGGAAGCCATTGTTGTTGTGCTGCTACTTACTCTGTCGCAACTAACACTGCTTGAGGCTTAATCTCACTTTGGACCTGATGGACTGGGGAGGCACGGGACGAGGTATTTATAGGCCGTTCGTTCGAGTGTGGCCGACCTCGCAGAATTCGGATCCTAGCTAGAATTATTGTGAGAATAAAGGCAAAGACGCGCTGAATTATTGCAGCCTGTTTAGTACTCCTGCGTCGAAGCGAGTGATGGCACGGGGCAGCTGGGTGCCTCCTTTCTTCTGCAGAATTGGATGCCTGGGAGCTGGGATTGGGAGGACGCGAGTCGTTACCGGACTTGAAGTTTGTCCTATAGAAAATGTTTCAGACATATTATTCGGTGAGTCGATTACGCACAGAGGTGCCTGGAATGTTCAGAAGAGAATAAGGTTAATGAGGGTTCATTCATCGTGTGCTTATCTCGTAAGTGCGTTTTACCCGCTGCTAATCTCAGTAGCTGATGAAAGTCTGGGTCTATAGTCTCGAGTGTTATTATTTCTACGTGTCGACAGCGAGCGAATACAAATCCTCAAGGAGGTTAGGAAGCCCATCTTTGTTCCACGCGGGCTGGACCGCAGCGGATGACAGCCCAAGGTCCAGTAGAGGCAAAATAGGCGCAGTTTGCTTAAGGTTGCACCGATGCTTTTTACATCTCTTAAAATTCTGTTCTTGTTCATTGCGTAACACATTTCCTTTAGATACGTTAGGTTATTGCATTATCTATAAGATAAAAATGGCACTACTGGGCCACTAGGGGAACTACAAGAATTTGTAAAATTGTATTTTTTTAGTAAAACTAGAGACGTTACCGTTATACTTTTTTTGTTAAAATTTTTACTGCTATACATTTTCTTGGAGAAACATTTACTGTTACACGTTTAAATCCATACTAACATCATGTGGTGATTTCATGGAACTCGAGATCTGTCGGTCCATTCTTTCAGAAGTGCTCATAGGGGTTATATATATATATATATATATATATATATATATATATATATATATATATATATATATATATATATATATATATAATGTGTTTATAGGGGGTGAGTATCGAGTGATGAGTGTCTGCATCCATGCTGTGGTTAAAAAACATCCCATTACAAAGGCTTGGCGAAAAAATTGCAGAAAAATAGAAAAACACTTACAAAGTTCTTTTGTTTTTTAGAACGCACCTAAAAACCTAGTCCTAACTCAAGAACTTCTTGAACTCCATTTATTCTTTCCTTGATTCCGTGGTCCACCAAAAACAAACAAGTTGATTTTCAGTTCGACCTGGTTCGGGCCTTCGGGGTGCTTTGAGCTTGAAGATTGAGGTCACACGTTACCAAAAATTCTGTAGATGCAACTAGGTTGGGAACTTGGAATATATCGAGACTTAAAGATGTTTGGGAATTTGATTCCATTCACGCGTTAACCATCTTTGCAGTCCACCAATTCCTATCAGATTAGATGAGCAAACATATCCACGCTACCTTCTGTATAAAATCCTCTTTTCCATGGATGATACACCAAATGAAAATTTTTTGTATTTATTTGGTAAAAGCTATTTTTAATCACAATATAAATGTAGATGCTCATAAATACATATGCACCATCACTCATATGAACACTAGCACATATATCCTATACCCCATGAGCACCTCCAAAATACTAACCCGACAGATTGCAAAATTAATGAAGTCACCATAGACATCTCAATGTTGACAGATATGTTGCCTACCACTCAAAGAATTTACACCCCCTATGAATACATGTATGGATATTCTATCCTATCAGCACCTTCAATAGACGGAGCTGATAGATCTCAATATGTATCCTATGTCCAGCGTAAATGAGAATCTTTATTGCCTGTGCACTGTGCACTGCAGGTCCGTTGCGAGTAAGGGATTGTAGCTATGCGTCTATGGGTTGAGGTTCTATTTGGGTCTGGGATCGGGGACTCCCTACCCTCTCCTTATATAGTCTGAGGGTAAGGTTACAGATAGAGTCCTGATAAGTTTATGAGGAAGTTTTCTAATCAGTTACGACAAATGAAGCCGACATTCATATATATCTTCCTATGCCTTCACTGCTACAAACTTTATAATCACCGCCGCCATTTTTTACCACCGGTTCGTGTTTACAAATCGTTGGTGAAAATGGGGGCGATCAGTTATCACTGCCAATTGGTAACACGAACCGGCGGTGATAACAAATCATTACCGTCGGTTTGTGTTACCAACTTTCAGTGATGAGCGAGCCATTTTCACCGTCATTTTGTGTTACGAACCGGCGGTGAAACGATTTTCACCACTGGTTTGACTAAGGTTGCAACACGATAAAATTAATAACTTTTTCAAACAAAGTCGGATGAAAACAAACTTTATATCAAAGTGTAGATCTCGATGAGATATACTACTTTGTAGTCGATGAATTTCGTTTAAAATCATTTATGGTTTTGAAATTCTGTTTTAAGTTCTCAAATTTTGAAATTCGATTTTTCATATTTTACAAACGACCTCATATGGTAAAACAACCAAAAGCTTTGTCGTTGGCAACTTTTTCATTAGAAATCATTTATAGTCTAAAAAAATTGTATCTGAAGTTCTAAGATTTTAAAATTTAAAATTTTCAAACGATCTCAGATGAAAAATTGACCAAAAAAAGCTATAGATCGCGATGAAAACTACAACTTTGTAGTTGATGAGTTTTTTTATTTAAAATCATTTGAGGTCCTAAAAGTATGACAGAATTTTTGACGATTTGAAATTCCAATTTATCAAACGATCTTGGGTTTAAAATAAACTTTTTAGCTATTTTTTGGACCTAAAGAAATCCTAATCACCGCCAGCTAGTTACACGAACCGGTGATAATAATGAACTAGTGATGACCATTCTTATCGCCAATGATTTTCACCGCCGAGGGGCCAAAACCGACGGTAATAAGGCCATAAGGGGTTTGGAACCAGCGACGATAAAGCGATGATAAAGATCCTGTGGGGGTGCTTGTCCATCAAGTAGATATCCGATTGGGCCTATCGAGCAGTCGGATCAGACCACTCCCTTCTGGTTGGGCGATTTTTTTTTTCTTAAAATAAAGGTACCATGGAACGCACTAAAAATTGTCTTGCTCGTGGCTAACGACTTCAAAAGTAAAGCAAAATTGACTCCGTTGTCGATTGTTGGGAATAATGAAGCTATTCCAAGCACAGTATGAATTTTTTTTTTCTTGAAGATCGATGAAGTTGGACCTATTTGTACTAATTAGAATTGTTAGCTGGCTAATAGTTATTATTTGAGTAAAATTCGTTGGAGAATCTTCGATACGTGGTCTAATAGATAGTAGATTCATGGCAAACTCTTTTTTTCCATTATTACATGCGCATGAGGCGTGGAAGAATAAGTGGGGTGAGGCATTATAATCTTCTCTCAATTCATTAGCTCATTTCAACTAGCTAATGGATTAATATATAACTAGTTGGATGGTTGCTTAATAATTAAGATAATGATAAGATGAGGACGCCCCGTCCGGAAGCGCTCTAAAAAAAACTCCCCACACGTGGTCATCCTCTAGTCCCACTCCGCCTCTCGTCGCACGTCCCATTGTGCGCCGCGTCGTGCCCCACTCCGGCGCATTGTTGTCGCCACCCCCCACGGCGCCCCCATCCCCCATGGTGCCTCCGTCCCTCACTGCGCTATGTCATGCCCTGTCCTCCACCGCGCCCAGGCCAGCGGCTAGGAAAGGGGGCCGTCGCTGGTTGGGCCTAGGCTAGGCGCAGACGCAGCTAGCCTCTACTAGGCCGCGCCACCCACTACTACAGGAAACTTAACCTAGGCGGGCAAGCCAACCGCCTCGGTCCAAAGGTCATGGTTAATCGTTTAACCGGGGCTGCTAAGTTAGGTAGCCCGCCTTCGTAAATAATTTTACAAATTTTAAAAAAGCCCACTGAGCCTGGTCCCGTGCGCCGCCGCCGCTACGGCTTGATCCACGCCTCTGCAATTGCCAGTGGCCGGATCTACTTGGTGGTGGACAGATCTGCACCCCTGCCACCTCCGGTGGCCGGCTCCGCACCGGGAGCTCGGAGAGGGAGGCCGCACCGTGCTCGGAGGAGAGGGAGGGCACGCGCACATCGTTCTCGGACGAGAGGGAGGCAGCGTCGTGCTCGGAGGACCGAGAGGCCGCACACCTCTGCCCTGCACACGCCGCCCACCGGAGCTGCCGCACGCTCAACGGCCACCGCCACCGCGTTGGATCTACTCGCGCAGAGGCCCTAGATCCACCCTTAGGGCACGGCGGCATGCCTTCACCAGCGCGGATCTAAGCACGGGAAGCCGCGCAGGATGTGAGGGGGATGGAGGACGAGGGAGAGGGAGGATGGCCACCGGATCTGAGCGTCGGAGAGGGAGTCGGACCTGGTCGTGCCTACGAGGCTGCACAGCCGTGCCAGGCCCTCCACCGCCACCGTGGCAGCCACTGCGTGCCACTAGGAAGGGGCTGCGCCGCTAGGAGGGGCCCACGATGTGGTCATCGGGTGCACTGAGGAAGAGAGAGAGAGTGAGAGAGATGGAGTCACTGTGGGAGAGGGAGTGAAGAGAGATGGTGGTTGAGCGAGAGTAGGGAGGGGCGGTGGGATGCTGCGAGTGTGGGGAGGGGAGGGGCGGCGGGAAGTTGCGGCTAGGAGTAGGGAGGGGCGACGGGTTGTTGTGGCTAGGAGTGGGGAGGGGCAGCGGGTTGTTGTGGGTGCAAGTGGGGAGGGGAGGGGCTGCGAGTGGGGAGCTAGGAACCCTAACTCCTGCTTATATACGAGCCCGGTAGGAGGACAAATGTGGGCCTTTTCTAGGCTGTGGGTTGGGCAACTATTTTTGGAGGCGGGCCTTATAGGGTGTCCGCCTCCAAAAATGCACTTATGGAGGTGGGCTCCTTAAAATGCCCACCTCGGTTAAGTTTAATTAATCGAGGCGGTTGTTTTAGGCCAACTATTAACCGAGGCAATTACGTTACAGTGCTCACCTTGGTTAAGTATTAACCGATGCGATCTCTGGCCCGTCTACCCTGCCTCGAGTAACCGAGGTGGGCAACCAGGCCGCCCACCTCGGTGGCCATTTTGGAAATGCTGCGCAAAAGATTTTGTGTAGTAGTGACCATCCTCGGCCACCGGCTGGCTAGAACCGGCCGTTCCCCCACTTTGGTTGCATCCTATGGAAGAATAAGGGTGAAAGACACATGTTGCAAGCCTATGTTTCAAATATTTCATAGGTATATTTCAATTATTTCATATGGATGTTGTAAAAGTAGATTGGGATATTGCATATATTGCGATGATTGTACACGTATGCTGCAAGCTTTTGTTCCTAATGTGTCGCACCCGGTTTTCCGAAGAATACCAAGCGCTAACTACATGTGTGCCCAGGATGTCCACACAACACATATAGTGACAAATATGGAGAATATCAAGAGCAATGCTTTATTATATATCGACCATAGTTACAATAGGACTTACAACTATTATAATAGCATAGCAGAAACTATTCTTGATCTTCTCTTCGGGGCTTCATACTCCACAAGGACGGTTGACTGGGGGAAGCACTCACCTAGTACTCATGGACTCCGCAAGAAACTCTTCACTTGATTCACCATCTGGTACCCATCCAGGATTTTTATTGGTGACAATGACAAGCGTCAGCTCACCATGCTCAGCAAGTATACCATGAGGTGATGCAAGGCTCAAGAAGGCTTGACTCGATTGTACTACGGTAAGCATTTTTAGTTGGCCATATTTTATTTATTATGCCTATGTTTCTAAGTTATGCTTATGGCTCCCATGTGAATATAATTAGTTATCACCATCAATATTAATCATATCCCAAACCATCCATAGAACCATCTATCTCGAAAAGGATCCAAGCCGCTCGTGACCATGAGCACGGCTAATATATCAGTTTGATCAAACTCTGCAGAGTGTGTATACTTTCACCTTGAGTCGTGAATACCCCTATGCCTGAGGTGGCCAACCTCTTGACTCACTTCCAAGGTAAGTCGGCAAGGTTCACTACGAAGCCTTTCACTAATTACCCTAACAAGTTAGTAGCCGCGAGGTTTCAGCGTCTAGGCGAATGGAGCCCCCCTTCAAGAGTGGCACACCATGACCGTAGCCCAGTACTCACCTTGACAGGCAAGAAGCCATTCTGCAACCTAGTCCCCCCTCTTGCGTCGAAAACTTTTGGTAACTACTAACAAGCTAGGGAAAACTAGCTATACGACTAAGATCGTGCCCATTTTGATTCTCAAGGCTATACGGAAGTCCTGGGTTGCCGCTTTAAGATTTAGTCCTTACGGAGGGCAGACTAGAGCACCCAACAAGGCCCAATGCTCTAACTCCCTTTCTGTCCATGTTGCCAAAAAGCACCATTTTATCCAATGATTTCATAAGTCATTAATCATGATTAACATTATAATATTTGGTGACTGCAAGCTAAGCAAAACTACCCATATGCATGAACCCAAGGTAACAAGGAAGAGGGTACAAAAGTACTAGGTAAAGTCCTTAGCATCATATTAGACACATGCATATGAAGCGATTATAAGGTTATCAGGTAACAAGGGAACTCATGTTACACTTGCCTCAAATAGTGCTCAAACTTGTCCAACTTTCCTTCTGGATCATCCTTGTATAGCTTCTTCTAACGATAGCAACAACCATCACAAGCATCATAGACAAACCTAGAAGCATTACATCAATCATTATATATAAAACAAGATATAAAGTTTATTAACACGTAGGGCTTGTTCTAAGACCGCGACAGTGCAAAAACTAACCAAAATAGGAGTCAGGATTAAAAGATGTGATAGTTGAAAGGTATAAATGGGAAGGATTGAATTCATATGAGAAGGTGGAGTTTGGACTTGAAGATACATATTCGGAACAAAAAGGGTTGGACATATGTATAGGTTACTTGGGAACATATCATGATAAACCAGTGCACTAAGGTGGATGATAGATCAAAGAAAAACACGATTATGGCGATTTGTGCATCGGTTGAGCGTACCCGGTGGCGGACAGCGGCGGGTAGCAGCGGTTGTGGCCATGAGAAGGTAGAGACGCATCGAACTTATTGGCATAGAACTTGGTAGGATCATGTGCAACTAGGAAACACACGGTCATGGTAGAGGGCTCAGCGAATCATGTAGTGGTTTAGCGGGGAACGTGGCGAATTGTTGAGGTATCCAAGACATACACGTCGGCGGACAGCGGTGGTTATGATGACCGATTGCATGGTTATAACAAAGACAAATGGTGATTCATTGGATGGGGTTGCAAGGCACTGCATGGAACATATTGTGACAAAAGGACATGATGTTTTGACCGTCGGTTAGGCGGGGAACAAGATTGCAAGGTGGCACTACGTGGCTGTTGACATGGCAGGAGCAGCGACATGGTGATGCTTATATCCTCAGTGTTGTGGTTCATATGACCAAGAAAACTTGTGGATATGTGTGCAAGTATATGATGCACATTGTGGTCGAAGGGCTTGACCACCGGAGCGGCGAAACATCGGGAACACGCATGCCAACCGGCATCAGCACGGCTGCGGGGAAGCAGGGACAGCGAGCACAAGATAGGAACATATATCTTTCATCTTTGGTCATATCACTATGAAACTTTGCAGAGGCATGTGCAACTATATAGATGATGGTATAGCCAAAGAATGCATCCTGGGGTTCACTGGATCAACGGGAACGTCGTTGCCAAACACAGGGTGTCTGCTGTTTGGACAGCAGGCGTAGTAGGCACTTCGATTTCCATATCTCGGCCATCGGGGATTGCATAGCTGAACCAACTTGTGGGATCATGTGCAGGGATTTCATGAACATGTAGGTTCAAGGGCTCGATGATTTGGATAGTGGATTAGAGGGGAACGCCAGAACCACTCAGAGCTGCAATCTGACCAAATAGCAGGAACAGCGAGCGCGGTGATGATGATATCTCTAGTTCCTGAACTCCTATGGCAAAACCATCTTACAGAGGTGTGTTCAAGGATGTTAGCTACTATTTGACCCAAGGGTTTGATGATAGGAGTCACAAAACAGTGAGGAACGCCAATTCCGTCAGCAACAGCAAAACTGGCCGCGAGGACAGCAACACATACATCGGGTAAACTTCGCCGGGGATCAACCATACATCATCTAAGGTACTTGATATGCAGAGGTGACCATGAAAACATGATGGGAGAGATGATGGAGTGTTCTCACCAAGGGGAAGGGTGTGGTGGAGTGAGGAGATGCATCGACGACGGCCGGTGACGACGATGTAGTACAACGGGGCATCCTTCTCGTGTTGCGGTTGATCGGGGCAGCCATGGGGAAGGAGGAGGAGCTGTAGGGGCGTCCCTCCCCAGTTCTTCACGTGGGAAATGAAGGGGGAGGCGTGATGGGGAGATGGGGGAGGTATATATGAAGGGGAAGTGATGGGAGGTGAAGGGGTAGAAAGGCAAAGGGTCATGGCTTGATATTCTTCACCTTGGTTGATATTTTTTGCAAGATTGGAGAGGGCATCTAGGGAGGTGACGTGGGAGAGGGGAGAGGAAGAGATAGAGGGCTGGTTGGGCTTGATGTTGGACCCCAAAGGAGAGGAGGATGGTTGGGCTTTGACCCATGGCGAGAGCTAAGGCAAAGTTTGGACCGGGTTTGGCCCGAAGCGATGATAGTATTACGGGGCTGGTTGCTTGTGGTCTTTCTTGGATTGTGGGATTTGATCAAGAGGATAAAAGGTAGAGAGAAAAGAGTCCATGATGATGTTGCCCAAGGTGAGTAAAGGAGAGAAAAGAATAAGCCCATTAGAAAGAGAGAACAATGTTAGGGCTGCCATTGGGTTGATAAGAGGAAGAAATGAGATTAACTTGGGTATGTGACATGTGAGTGATTTTACTCGAACGTGATGGTAGAATTGTGTGAGAGTGATGACATACAATGATTGGCCATCAAGCATAGAGTTAGTGCTTTGGAGGAAACTCGGTCGGAAATAATTAGAAGCTCTAAAATGAGGGGAAAAGAGAGAAAGAGAGACCGGGCTAGTTAGGGTTTTGACAAGATGAAACTTGAAGACCCGCCAAGGTTTTTGGAACAAGGATCAAGATGAATGGTTTCTAAGGATTTGATCATGGTTCTGAGGTTATGGAAACTTGATCAAAGATCTTGAGAGATTTGATTTGAATCAAACCCTAAGCGCATTTAAAAACATTTAAACTCATTTTTCATACAAAGACACTATGCAAAGACATGAAATGCAACAAATCATTTATTTAAATTCCAAAAAAAAATAGAAACTCACATTTTCCAACATATAAATTGTGGACAACTTAAGTAAAGTTGGATATTTTAGAAAATAGTAAAAATCTTCTGTTATGTTTTCAGTGTTTTCTAGTCACATCCCAAAACTGAAATTTTTGGGGTGTGACATAATGTTTCATGTTTTTTCAGATGTATGTTGCTAGTGTATTTATCTAGATGTTGCATATGAATGGTTTTTAGGTGTTTTTACTAGTGTTTCAGATGAATGTTTCAAGTGTTTCATCTGCCTTCCGACGTATGTTGCAAATATTGCATCTGGATGTTTCAAAAGTAGATCGGGGTGCATCTTCTACATAGAAGAAAGGTGGCAATCTTGTTGCCTGGCCTACTATAATGTTTCCTAAAGAGAAGGGTGGTCTGACAATCATTAATCTTCATCTACAGATTGATGTCTTGCTAATGAAGCATTTAAGTAAGTTTTACAATAGAGCATATGTGCCATGGGTTCATTTGGTTTGGGGCAAATATTACAGTGATCAGGTGCCGCATGCAACACGAGAGATGGGATCGTTTTGGTGGAAGGACGTGCTCCGCCTCAATATTCTTTTTAGAGAAATTGCCAGATGTGAGTTAGGAGATGGATCCACGGTTTGCTTCTGGGATGATTTCTAGACAGATGGAATCCTAGCCAACGGGTACCCAAGACTTGCCTCCTTCGCTAGAACTGATGGTATCTCTGTCCTCGAGGTCATGCAAGCTGAGGACTTAGATACTCTCTTCATGCTACCTTTATCAAAGCAAGCTATGGATGAGCTTGAGATGCTTTAGGATCATTTACAGGGTCTGTCGTATGATCAAAATGTCACTGACCGATGGGTGCCGATATGGGGCAACTTATACACTTCCTGGCGCTATTATTCTCATGTTTTCAAAGATATGGAGGGTCACCCAATCTTCAAGATAGTCTAGAAGTCAAGATGTACCCCGTGCATTAAATTCTTTGCCTGGCTCATACTCCCTCTGTCCCAATATATCTGTCGTTGGGGCGACAGTAGCGTGTCCTAGAAAATGTGTTGTTGCCTATTACCTGCTAGGCCGTACCTATAGGCCTGCACCGCACCCAGCGAAGTCGACCGTGGCAATCTTATCCCTTCTCCTCCTATCGTAGCCTCACACACCACACAAAATTCTAGCCTTAAAAAAAATAAAAAAAAAACCACCCTTATCCCCAACATCGGCAGCCTCATCCTTCGATCCACAATCTCGTCGCGGCCGCCCTCCGACGATTCCTCTCTGCCGTCATCCTCTTCCACCACCCATCAGCTCCATTGACCATGCCCCCCATCTTCCACTGCATCTCCCTCTTCCCCTTCTCCATCCATGAAGGGACCTTCTCCATCGATGAAGGGACATGCCTCGCTCATGAAGGTTGGTTCACGACGCCGCCCTTTCTGCACTCATGCAAGCTGGGTCCAGGTGGTTATGCGCTCCAATGTAGGGGCGAAGCTGGCCAGCAGCAGCGATGGGAGCCCTGAGTGCCCAGTTAAGGTGTTGGTCATCGATGACAAAGTGGGTTGCGGCGTGTGCGTCGGTGGTGACGCATTCCCCAAATCTGTGGAGAAGATTGGGGAAGGCGTTGGGAGCTCTGTTTCTGTCCCCATGTCGTGCGATGGGATTGGGGAAGGCAGTGCGACCTTAGTGCCTATCCCCAAGATTGGGAAAGGCATCGGGAGCTCTGTTTCTATCCCCATGCCGTGCGACGGGATTGGGGAAGGCGGTGCGACCTCGGTGCATATCCCCAAGATGTGTGCTGGTGGTGGAAGACTGAAGGAAGCCGTGAAAGTAGGGGTCAGCGGCGGTGACGGGAGCCTAGAGCATGTCCCCAACATTGGCTGCAGCCGCCTGCGCGTTGATCGCCTTGGCCAGTTGTATGTCCTTGACTCGAAAGATGAAGGCATCGGCATGGAGGCAGGGCTTTAAGCCCCTGATTCGGAGGAACATGGAGGCGGTCATGGCTGTAGGCATCGACAGCTCCGTCGACGTGCCCGACTGGCTACAGCTGATGTTGGGGGCTACAAGCGTGGATGTGAGGTGGTGGCATCAATGGACAGGAAGATGGCCGAGAAGATGACCATGGTCCTGAATCGAGCAGTGGAGGTGGGCACGGTTGCGGATCCAGCTCCAGAGGTTGCAATGGTTGTGGATGCCCCTGTGGGGGTTGCCATCGCCCCCGATGAACTACACCCAGAGGTGAAGGTACAGCTTGCCAGGATGGAACCCATCTTCCACGACACCTTTCTTAGCATCCTTAAAAATTTATTTGCCTGCATGCTTCCAACCATAGTGATATGTGCATATTTCTGATGATAAGGTGCTGCTTTTGGGTTGATCTGTTAGTCCTATGCATATCTGTGATGATGAAGTAAGTGTTGCTTTGTCATACAGTAGGTCATATGTGATGATGAAATGTTTGTAGGTATGCTGATGTGTATGGTTTGGTTGGAACTTGCTGGACGAATGTTGGCTTTTGGGTAGGAATTATGCTAATGATCTTAATGTTGGCTTTAGTATGTGGTGACCAACTTTGTCGATTGAGTTGTAATTATGATGGGGTTGTTTGATGCGAACTATGCTACTAAATTACTCCTAACTACCTTAATCTTGGCTTTAGTGTGTGTTCAGCAGCCTTGTTGAATTAGCTGTATTTGTGATGAGTTGTTTTCTTCCTAATTTTGCTACGACATTAACTACCTTGACGTTGTCTTATGGCTAGCGCACATTGCAATTTAACATGTCAGTCAAAACCTTTGTTGTGAAGCAGAAGTCAGTCGACTATGGAAATTGTTGTTTTCGATGTGCAGCTTTCTCTTGGATGTGTAGCTTTGTCTGTGAAGATGTTGTTAAAACACTTGTGAACATGTGTGCTCCCTTTTGAAATTAGTCTAAAGGTCTTATGGTGCTGGGTTTTTTTGGCGTTTGGTCACAAGTTCTAATTAAACACATAGGAGTACTATATATATACATGTTGAAGCAGAAGTTCAATAGTACACTAAAATACATTTACAATTGTAGGGCTCCCTGATATTTATACAAAAGTAGGTCTCCCTGATATTTTTAAACAGGAACACATATATACAACCTTGTTTATATATACAACAACTGCACTTGCTAAACAATGCAAAAGCATCATAAGTGAAAGGATCAAGATGCCCAAGAGGGGGGTGAATTGGGCTTTTCTAAAAATTAATTACAAGAATTAAATCCTATAAGCCAAACTTCACCCCTAGTGCCTACTAGTGTTCCTTGTGATTCTACCGGTAAAAGTTTTGCACCCTAAGTTCCAATCCTAGACTAGCATGGCAATTCTAGGAAACTAAACAAGCAATGAAAGTAATGCACGAATGTAAATGCTTGAAAGTAAGGGTTAGGAACACGGTGATGTTTTGCCGAGGTATCGGAGAGTCGCCACTCCCCACTAGTCCTCGTTGGAGCACCCGCGCAAGGGTGTAGCTCCCCCTTGATCCGCGCAAGGATCAAGTGCTCTCTACGGGTTGATTCTTCGACACTCCGTCGCGACGAATCACCCAAAACCGCTCACAACATGAGTTGGGTCACCCACAAGCTCGTCGGATGATCACCAAACTCCCAATCACCACCAAACCGTCTAGGTGATGGCGATCACCAAGAGTAACAAGCTAGAACTCTCACTTGACCACAACAAGCCTAATGAGAAGATGGATGCACACTTGCTACACTCTTGTCACTAGTGAGGAATCTCAAACTTTGATTCTCAAATCACAATCCTCACTAGGGCTCTTGCACTCCCTTACACTCTAAAGGTGTTTCTCAGCTGAACAAATGAGCAAGAGACCTCTAAAAGAGGTGGAGGGGATGTATTTATACACCTCTCAGACAAATCCAACCGTTACCTGCCGAATCAGCAAAACGCGCACTGACCGGACACGCCGGTCGACATGACCGGACACGCGCGGTCAAGTGTAATGGTCGGAAACCAAAAGTTAGCGCTGAGTGACCGGACGCGCCGGTCTAAGATGACCGGACGCGCCGATCAGAGATGACCGGACGCATCCGATCATGCAAGAGCCTTACTAGAAACTGATCTGATGCTCGACCGCGTCCGATCATAGATGACTGGACGCGTCAGGTCACCTTGGGACCTTACTGGAACGTGACCGGACGCGCCAATCACTTCACAGTCGCGTCCGATTACACTGTTTACCCTCTGGAACACGTGTCAGACTAACCACCGCGTCCGATCCTCGCAAGGACCGCGTCTGGTCGATCAGTTACCGACGCAGTGACTTGTTAGTACTGACCGGACGCGACCGGTCATGATAAGGACCGCGTCCAGTCACAGGTATACTGCCCAAACGACTTTGAAACGCGACGCAACTTGAACCGAGTTGCTTCCAACTGAACTTTGAGCTTTTCTAGAGCTACCTAGTGCTAAGTTTGACAAGTGTGCACCACACCTAAACAAAAGACTCACCTAGGTCAAGCTACTCGCTCATGCCCCCCTTTATAGTACGGTTAAAGGAAGAAACAAAGATCCTAACGACTATTCCAGATGCAACTCAACACCTTGACATCCAAAACTAACCGTCCTTAATCTTGTCGTTGATCCTTTGAAAACCGAAACGATTTCCATCAAGGGACATAAATACCACAGTGCCCAAAGCAGTTATCACCTCCATGACCTAACTTACCAACGTTTCTGCAAAACACACGTTAGTCATGGTAATAATGCGTTGTCACCAATTGCCAAAACCAACACCAGGGCCTAGATGCTTTCAATCTCCCCCTTTTTGGTGATTGATGACATCACTTTAGATTCAGAAGATATAAGTTGAGGTTTTCGATCATGCTTGGTTCACATAAGCATAAAGTTGTAAGCATAAGGGGTTAGTCATTGCTTATGTGTTCCAAGCCAACTGAGTGTACTCATAAGATAAAACATGAAGAGTTAATACACAAAAAACATAGCTCATATGAAATCGGAGTAAGGCACGGAAGCACAACCTTATGAGCTAAACACAAAAAAGTGACATGATATGATATAAAGTCTCATGAACTCATAGTCACACAATGCAGGGCGAGAAAATAAACATGATGCATGAACGTAGCACACAAAGAACGAAACCCTCTATCAACACTCCCCCTGAATCTACGCTCTCTCTCCCCCTTTGGCATCAAACGCCAAAAAAGAAAAACTAAGGATCTGATGGGGGAACTGAAGCTGTCGTGTCGGGTGCCGAGGAGCGCGGAGTGATCACAAACTGTGAAGTGTCCTCCTCAGACTCTGAACTGTCAGGCTGACCCTCTGTAGATAGACGTGGCAGTGAAGCAGTCTGGGTCTGTAGAGCAGGTGCAGGAACTGAAGGTGTAGTAGCAACTATAGGAGCAGTTACTGTCGCCTGAGCCTGAAAGACACCAAGAGTAGGAGGATCTGTCGATGCTACTAAAGACGGTAGAGTCTCTATAGTGGTGGCCCCTAACACTAGAAGTGTTGCAGTCTCTAAAGCTGACATCTCTAAAGGAGTCACGAAAGTAGTGTACGACGGTGACGGCTGTCCAGTCAGCTCACTATAGGTGGCACTCAAGTCAGTGAAGGGAGTGCCTAAAAGAAGGTGAGGTCTAAGCTGAGCTGGTGGAGTGAACCCTGTCTGGATAGGAGTGTAGCTCGGAGACTGAAACATCTGAGGAACCTGCTGCTGGGGGAGGTGTACTGGCCCTGACTCTGAGGTCCACTAGACTGTAATGCTGGAGTCAGAACAGACGGTGGTGGAGGTACTCCAACCGTGACAAGGTGGTGCAGGAGCTCTAGGTACTGCTGCTGAGTGGCTGCCTGCTGCCTCTGCATCTCGAACTGCTATCTCTGGAACTCTAGCTGCTGCCTCTGGAGCTCGTCCTGACAAGCCTGAATCTAAGTAAATGCTGCAGCTATGTCCTGAGCCTATCTCTGCATTTGAACCTCCTGTCTCTCTTGGGCCTGGGTCAGCCTCTCAAGAATAGCCACCATGTCTGGGTCTGAGCGGGAGGCTGAGCCTAAGCCACCGGCCTCATGGTCGTGAGGCTGAGGAGAGCGGTACCGGGGGATGGGCTGATAATCCTCATCTGTGCTGTCAGTAGCAACATCCTCGGCTGGATCAGCTGGCTGAGCATCTAGATCTGCTAGCTCTGCCTCAGCAAGACCCTCAACGGTCTCGTCCTGCTCAGCAGCTGTCTCTGGTACCTTTAGCCTCTAACGCTGTCCTAGGCCAGGTGCCTGCTCTCTGGTAACTGATGCCCACAACTATCGGATGTCATACTCTGGAAAGGCTGTAGTGGTATCAGAAATCTCTGCTCTAATCTCTGCAGGCAGCTCACAGGCAGATCTGATGATGAAGCATATCCAGTAAGCGTACGGAAGCTTCCTGTGACCCTTGAATCCCTCTATCAAGGTGTCCTCCATCTCACATAGTATTAGATCCCAAAGGTCAAACGGGGTCTATGAGATGAGGTGATGTACTACCCAAAGCAGCATGCGAGTCAAACCCTCTCTGTATCCAAGCCTCAGAAGTAGAGTCCTCCTTACAATAGCATCCAGGACTCTGGCTATGGGTGTCAGTGAAAGTCCTATGTTTGGTGTTGGTAATTAGTGACAATACCTAAGTACTAATCCTATGCCTAAGTTGTATGTAGCATATGAGGATTAGTACATTCCAAGGTTGGTGGCAAGATGGACATGGTGATCATGATGGCCACACTTGGAGTTGGATGCAACCCTACGTGATCAAGGCAAAGGTATATGCTTAAGGGTTGTGTTTTAGTAACCAAGACACCTAGTGGGTGTGGTTACATTATAGGATAGATAGCCGTACTATAAAGAGGGGAATGACGCGGCTATTGAACTCCTAAGTGCCTCTAGATGTGCATTTCATGATCATATGCATTTGGATAGAACTAATAACGCCTCGGAAAATAATTGTGAAAATGCTAACACACATGCACATGACATGATCACTTGGTGGTGTTAGCACGTTTGCGATGGCGTTGGAGTTTAAGCGGTAGAGAGGGTTTGGGGTCCTCTCTCCCTCCCGCCGAGCGTGCGAGCGCGGGATTCAGGCGATTTCGGGGAAATGAAATGTCTATTTTCCACTACGCCAGAAGTCGGAAATCAAACGGAAATCAAACGGAAGCGAACGTGGTCACAATGGTGACCAGACGCAGCACCGGACGCAGCACCGGACGCTGCACCGGACGCGGTCACTGTGCGACCGACGCGTCCGGTCAACGTCCAGTAACTGCGCGATTTTCAGTTGCTACACCGGACGCGAGGCGCGTCCGGTCACAGGCCACCGGACGCGTCCGGTGGTCCAGGGAGCTTACTGGACTCCCACCGGACGCGGTCACTGTGGCGTCCGGTCACAGGCCACCGGACGCGTCCGGTGGTCCAGGGAGCTTACTGGACTCCCACCGGACGCGGTCACTGTGGCGTCCGGTGGGTTCACCAGCGCGTCCGGTGGTTGGTTCGTTTTGCGCGACTCGGTGTTGACCGGCGCGTCCGGTGGGTCACGGGACCGGCGCGTCCGGTGGTGACCAGCGCGTCCGGTCGTTACGACCGGCGCGTCCGGTCAGTGTTTTGAAAATTAGCCGTTGCGGCACCAGCGCGTCCGGTCCACGCGACCGGCGCGTCCGGTCAACGCGCGTTCTGCTGAATCAAGTTTCTAACAGCTATATTCGAAGGGGTACGTCTATAAATACTCGTTGGCCGGCTCAAGGCTCTCTCTCTCGAACATTTGACATACTTGTGAGCACTTTGAGCTAAGCAACTCCCCTCCCACTCATCTCTCTTACTTCTTTGCATATTCGAAGTGAGATTGAGTGATCCAAGTGCATTTGCATTGTGAGATTGCATCTAGTTGGCACTTGGTGGTTGATTTGCTGCGGGATTCTTGTTTCTCTTGGTGGTTGCCGCCACCTAGACGGCTTGTAGCAGCTTGGAGGCGTTGGCAAGAGTTGGTGATTGTATCTTGGCCACCTCCGGTGATTGTAAGGGGTTTGTGCCTACCTCGGCGAAGAGCCAAAGGCAACACTAGTGAATTGCTCGTGTCATTGCAACCTCTTGCCATTTGGTAGGTTCTTGTGGCGCCTTTTGAGAGGCTCGGTGTGTGACCGATTAGCCACCGAACCACGTGGTGAAGAGGGACACAACGGGGACTAGCGTGCCGGCAAGCACGTGAACCTCGGGATAAATCTTTGTGTCATCACTTTCATATTGTGATTGATTGATCCCGGTGTTTGGTCATCTTGGTATTCATTGTTGATTATATTGGTTGGCTCAATACTTCGCCCCTCGGTGATACCCTCCTATCTCTCTTGTATTATTTGCTTAGTTATCTTTACTAGCTAGTTAGCTTTGCTAGAGTAGCTCTTTTGTGTAGCTTGCTAGTTGTAGTTGTAATTACCTTCTCGGTTTGACTTGTGCGGTTGAGTGCATATACTTGAATTGTGAATTGGATAGGTGGCTTGCAAACACCCCGTAGGCTAAGCAAAACTCGCATCTCGCTATTTGTTTTATTGATAAACTTGTTTAGCTTGTCTTTGTAGAAATTTTTAATAGGCTATTCACCCCCCTCTAGCCATCAAGACCTTTCAAGTGGTATCGGAGCCGTGGTCACCGTTTGTAAGGCTTAACAACCTCGGTGTAAGATGGCTCAAGTTATGTTCAACCATGTTAATGGCAAGCCTCCATTCTTTGATGGCGTCTCTTCCTTTGATCATTGGAAAAGGAAGATGAAGCAATATCTAGGCAATATACATGAGAAGGTTTGGGATGTGACCAAAGAAGGATACGTCATTCTTGATGAGGAAAACCTCACTCCCAATGACCGTATCAACAAACAATGCAATACGGCGGCACTTGACACAATCTATCGTGCCATTGATGATAAAGTATTTGAGCAAATCAAAGATCTTGAAAAGGCAAATGAGCTTTGGATAAGGCTTGAAGAAACATATGAAGGCACTTCAACGGTAAAAAGTGCCAAACTATATATGCTCAAGGACAAGTTCTCCACATTCAAGATGAAGGATGATGAATCCATCCCGGAGATGTTCTATAGGCTCCAAGTCATTGTCAATGATCTCAAGGGGCTTGGGGAGAAGGTTGAGGACAAGGACTTCTCACACAAGTTCTTGATGTGCTTACCCAAGAAGTTTGCCACCTTGAGAAGAATGATCTTTAGAGAGGGATTGGACAAGGTCAAACCAACCAATGTGCTTGGAGATATAATGACCGATGCCCAATACAATGATGATGAAGATGAGGTAGAAGAGAAGAAGGAGACCAAGGTCAAGCAAGAGAAGCCCATTGCATTTAAGGCTTCATCCTCTAAGGGCAAGAGCAAGGTTGTTGATGATGATGATGATCCATTTGATGATGAGATCATGGCCCTTCTAGTGCAAAAGATGGGTCGGTTCATGAAGAAGAAAGGCTATGGTGCAAGAAAGAGAAGGGACTTCATGAAGGCAAAGGAGGTGCTTTGCTACAATTGCAATAGCCCCGATCATGTAGTGGCAAAGTGCCCCTATGAAGACAAAAGATATCATGATGGGGAGTTAAAGTTGAAGAAGAACAAGAAGGAGAAGAAAGCAAAGAAGAGCTTCACTTTCAACAAGAAGAAGAAGGGTGGTGGTTATGTAGTCACTTGGGATAGTGACAACTCCGATAGTGATGATGACGAAAGCTCTAGTGATGATGAGAGGATCACTCGACGAGCCATTGCAAACATCGCCCTCTCCAACAAGCCATCCATCTTCGACACTACATCAACATGCCTTATGGCCAAGCCTACCAAGGTAAAACATGATGATAGTGATGATGATTCTTGTGCTAGTGATGATTGTAGGAGTGATGATGAGGAGGATGAGGACTACTCCAAGGATGATCTATTAGGCATAATAGATCAAATGAGCAAGGGCTACAAGAGGACAACCAAGAAATACAAAATCTTGGAACAAGAGCTCATTGCCAAGAGCAATGAAAATGATGCCTTGATGGAGGAGCTTGTTGCTCTCAAAAAGAGTAAGGAGTGCAAAGGAATTGAACAAGAGCTCAAAGCTCTTAGGAAATCCTTTGATGAGCTAGAGGCTTCTCGTGAGTGTCTAAAGGAAGACCACGAGGATCTTGAAATTGCTCACACTAGGCTTAAGGAAGCTCACTCCACTCTACTTGAGCTCATCAAGGAAAAGGACCTTAAGTTGGAGAAGTTCATGAAGGAAGCTAAGGAGGAGCAAGTGATTGTCACTTGTGATATTGGACTAACATGTGATATTATTAATGATTCTTTATTTGTTGGTCCTACTAATGCTTCCTGTAGCTCATCACCATCCACCACAACCAACTCTATCTCTACTACTAGTGATTCATCACTTGTGGTTGAGAATAAGACTCTCAAGAGAGAGGTGGATGATCTCACCCGCGCATTAGGCAATGCCTATGGTGGGGATGCTCGCTTGCTAAAATGCTTGGGTAGCCAAAGGTTCTCTCTTAACAAAGAGGGTTTGGGCTATACTCCCAAGAAGGGCAAGGCGGCCTTTGCAACTCACAAGCCTAGCTTTGTGAAGAGCAATGGTCGTTATTGCAATAGATGCAAGCAAGTTGGGCATCTAGAGATTAATTGCAATAAAATGAACAAGAACAAGAAAAATGCTAATGTACCTTACATTCCTTTTGATTCTTGTTATGTGCTTACCAAGGGAGAGAAAGGTGTGCATGCTAGGTTTGTTGGTACACCAATTGTGGGCCCAAAGAAGAAGGCCATTTGGGTACCAAAGAGCTTAGTTACTAACCTCCAAGGACCCAAACAAGTATGGGTACCTAAGAAACATTAATTTGTTTTTGTAGGTTAATTACAAGGCCGGGGGAAGGCATTGGGTGCTTGATAGTGGGTGCTCTCAACATATGACCGGTGATTCAAGAATGTTCAACTCTCTCAAATCAAATGATAGTGGCATTGATAGTATCACATTTGGTGACAATAGCAAGGGTGATGTAAAGGCTCTTGGAAGGATTGCAATCTCTAATGATCATAGCATTTCCAATGTGCTACTAGTTGAAAAGCTCAATTTCAACTTGTTGTCGGTTGCTCAATTATGTGATCTCGGTTTCAAGTGCATATTTGGTGTTGATGATGTGGAGATAGTTAGTGTTGATGGCTCCAACTTGATCTTCAAGGGCTTTAGATATGAGAATCTATACTTGGTTGATTTCAATGCTAGTGACACTCAACTTTCAACATGCTTGCTCACCAAATCAAGTATGGGTTGGTTATGGCATAGAAGACTTGGTCATGTTGGCATGAAGCAATTGAACAAGTTAGTGAAGCATGACTTAGTCAGAGGCTTGAAGGATGTCACATTTGAGAAAGATAAGCTATGTAGTGCATGTCAAGCCGGAAAGCAAGTAGGCAACACTCATCCATTGAAAAGCATTATGAGTACTTTCAAGGCATTTGAGTTGTTGCACATGGATCTATTTGGGCCAACTACATACACAAGCATTGGTGGCAACAAGTATGGTTTTGTGATTGTGGATGATTTCACTAGATACACATGGGTATTCTTTCTTGGGGACAAAAGTGATGTATTTGACATATTCAAGAAGTTCATCAAGAGAGTGCAAAATGAGTTTGAAACCACAATCAAGAAAGTGAGAAGTGACAATGGAAGTGAGTTTAGAAACACAAGAGTTGATGAGCTATGTGAAGAGCTTGGAATCAAACATCAATTCTCGGCCAAGTATACACCTCAATCAAATGGCCTAGTTGAAAGAAAAAATAGAACCTTAATTGATATGGCAAGATCAATGTTGAATGAGTATAATGTAAGTCATTCATTTTGGGCCGAAGCAATCAACACGGCTTGCTTCTATAGCAACCGCCTCTATTGCCACAAATTCTTAGAGAAGACACCTTATGAGATCTTAAATGGAAGAAAGCCCAACATTGCATACTTTCGGGTATTTGGTTGCAAATGCTACATCTTGAAGAAGGGCACTAGATTGAGCAAGTTTGAGAAGAAATGTGATGAAGGATTTCTACTTGGTTACTCAACTACTAGCAAAGCTTATAGAGTTTGGAATTTGGCTAGTGGTCAACTTGAAGAAGTGCATGATGTTGAATTTGATGAAACAAATGGCTCTCAAGATGAGGAATATAACTTGGATGATGTGAGAGGAACTCAATTGATCAATGCTTTGAAAGAAATGGATATTGGTGATATTAGGCCAAAGCAAGTGATTGATGTGGATGACAACAAAGATCAAGTGCTTCAAAGTCCAATCACTCAAGCTAGTGGTTCTCTAATGCAAAATCAAGCTAGTACATCATCTCAAGTACAACAAGATCAACAAGTGGCTAGTTCATCATCTCCAACTCATGATCAACATCAACATCCAAGCAATCAAGTGCAAGTGCTTCAACCAACTAACATTACAAGAGACCATCCATTGGATTCCATCATTGGTGACATACAAAGAGGAGTTCAAACTAGATCAAGATTGGCATCATTTTGTGCTCACTCTTCTTTTGTGTCAATAGAAGAACCCAAAGACATTGATAAAGCATTGAGAGATCCGGATTGGGTAAATGCAATGCATGAAGAGCTCAACAACTTCAAGAGAAATGAAGTATGGGAACTAGTTGAAAGGCCTAAGGATCACAATGTCATTGGAACAAGATGGGTCTTTCGCAACAAGCAAGATCAAGATGGGATAGTAATAAGGAACAAAGCAAGACTAGTGGCTCAAGGTTACACACAAATAGAAGGTCTTGACTTTGGTGAAACTTATGCCCCGGTTGCAAGATTGGAAGCAATTAGGATCTTACTTGCCTATGCTTGTGCTCACAATATCAAGCTATATCAAATGGATGTAAAGAGTGCATTTCTCAATGGGTACATTCAAGAGGAGGTGTATGTGGAGCAACCTCCCGGTTTTGAAGATGACAAGAAACCCAATCATGTATACAAATTGAGAAAAGCTTTGTATGGATTGAAGCAAGCACCTAGAGCATGGTATGAAAGATTGAGGGACTTCTTGCTATCCAAAGGATTTGTCATGGGCAAAGTTGATACAACACTATTCACCAAGAAGATTGAGAAAGACTTGTTTGTGTTGCAAATATATGTTGATGATATCATATTCGGTTCAACCAATCAAGATTATTGTGATGAGTTTGGAAAAATGATGGCCAAGGAATTTGAAATGTCAATGATTGGTGAACTTAGTTTCTTTCTTGGACTTCAAATCAAACAAATGAAAGAAGGTACATTTGTGAGCCAAACTAAGTACATCAAAGATATGCTCAAGAAGTTTGGCATGGAAGATGCAAAGGGCATTACAACCCCAATGGGCACTAGTGGAAGTTTGGATAGTGACAAGAGTGGCAACATGGTGGATCAAAAGCTATATAGATCAATGATTGGTAGCCTACTCTATGTGACGGCATCAAGACCCGATGTAATGTTTAGTGTATGCATGTGTGCAAGATTTCAAGCCTCACCAAGAGAAAGTCATTTGAAAGCAACAAAGAGAATATTGAGGTACCTAAAGCATACACAAGATGTTGGATTATGGTATCCCAAAGGTGCAAGCTTTGAGCTAGTTGGATATTCGGATTCTGACTATGCCGGTGACAAAGTGGAGAGAAAGAGCACTTCCGGGACTTGTCAATTGTTGGGAAGATCACTTGTCTCATGGTCATCCAAGAAGCAAAATAGTATTGCACTATCTACCGCCGAAGCCGAATACATCGCCGCGGGTAGTTGTTGTGCACAAATCTTGTGGATGAAGGCAACATTGAAGGATTTTGGAATCAATTTCAAGAATGTGCCTTTGCTATGTGACAATGAAAGTGCCGTGAAGCTAACCAACAATCCGGTTCAACATCAAAGAACAAAGCATATTGATGTTCGTCATCATTTCATTAGAGATCATCAACAAAAGGGTGACATTGCTATTGAGAGTGTGGGCACCGAAGATCAATTAGCCGATCTATTCACCAAGCCACTTGATGAGAAGAGATTTCACAAGCTAAAGAATGAGTTGAACATACTTGACTTCTCCAACATGAGTTGATGCACCCCATATATGACATGCCTCTCCTTCGAGCCCCAAGGTACAATTAGTTGACATATCATACATTCTATACTAAGGACATGTTTAGTGCATCTAGTCATGATTTCTAATGTTCTAGGATCATTCATGAAAATTAAATGAATTTGAAGTTTATATGGTGCCACTATTGTTTCCATGACTTGTATGATCTAGTGGTAGCATATAACTTGTTTAAGTAGCTTGTGATCCTAAGTATTTAATCTAGAAAACTTGTCTAAATATTTGCTTCAACATGGTGCATGATAACCCTTCTAGTGAGGTGTGAAGAAGCTTGCCCTTGGATCAAACCGAAGTATTTTATTTATGCAAGCAATCTAGGTTGAATCATAAACTTGATCCTCACCCCATATTTCAACATGATAATCTATCTAAAGTTTGCTCCTTGTGGTCAATTGGTGCCAAAGGGGGAGAAAATATTGTTCACAAAGATAGAACACAAAGGGGAAGACAATGTTGTGGGGGAGAAAAATGTTGTTCACAAGATAGATTCTAAAAGGGGAGAATTGATAAAAGAAGGGGATCAACTAAAATTTTGAGCACACAAGTAGGGGGAGCAAGCTCTTTAAACATGAATGTTGCATTTCTATGTGCACTTCATATGTATGATGCATAGTTATGCATTTCGTTTTCTCCGATACATTGCTTGTGTGGTGACTTGCTAGTATAATTTGAATGATGCATTGTGGTACTAGCATGAATAGGAAGTAGTTAGATTTTCGTTGCTTCATGTTTTTTCAAAGTGGTACTAGAGCCTTGCTTATAATGTTGATCTCATGAGGTTTCTAGTTATGTTTGTGCTTTTCCAAGTGGAATCTAACTACACAAGGTGCTAAGATGGTGTTTATCGCTACTCCGATGGTATCACGCTTCAAAGGTCTATAATCTTAAAACACTTAGCACCTATTGGTAGTCAATGCTCCTAATCTTTCCTATCTAACATGTATGCTTCCAAAATCCAAACATATAGCATACATGTAGGGGGAGCCATTGCTATCAATTTGAATTCATGATCACTTGTCCATACTTCTTACACATGGTAATATACTTGGACAATGTGACATGGGTTCAATCAAAAATTTTATCATAACATCTTTGTGAAAGGGTTGTCACCAATTACCAACAAGGGGGAGATTGAAAGTCCTATGTTTGGTGTTGGTAATTAGTGACAATACCTAAGTACTAATCCTATGCCTAAGTTGTATGTAGCATATGAGGATTAGTACATTCCAAGGTTGGTGGCAAGATGGACATGGTGATCATGATGGCCACACTTGGAGTTGGATGCAACCCTACGTGATCAAGGCAAAGGTATATGCTTAAGGGTTGTGTTTTAGTAACCAAGACACCTAGTGGGTGTGGTTACATTATAGGATAGATAGCCGTACTATAAAGAGGGGAATGACGCGGCTATTGAACTCCTAAGTGCCTCTAGATGTGCATTTCATGATCATATGCATTTGGATAGAACTAATAACGCCTCGGAAAATAATTGTGAAAATGCTAACACACATGCACATGACATGATCACTTGGTGGTGTTAGCACGTTTGCGATGGCGTTGGAGTTTAAGCGGTAGAGAGGGTTTGGGGTCCTCTCTCCCTCCCGCCGAGCGTGCGAGCGCGGGATTCAGGCGATTTCGGGGAAATGAAATGTCTATTTTCCACTACGCCAGAAGTCGGAAATCAAACGGAAATCAAACGGAAGCGAACGTGGTCACAATGGTGACCAGACGCAGCACCGGACGCAGCACCGGACGCTGCACCGGACGCGGTCACTGTGCGACCGACGCGTCCGGTCAACGTCCAGTAACTGCGCGATTTTCAGTTGCTACACCGGACGCGAGGCGCGTCCGGTCACAGGCCACCGGACGCGTCCGGTGGTCCAGGGAGCTTACTGGACTCCCACCGGACGCGGTCACTGTGGCGTCCGGTCACAGGCCACCGGACGCGTCCGGTGGTCCAGGGAGCTTACTGGACTCCCACCGGACGCGGTCACTGTGGCGTCCGGTGGGTTCACCAGCGCGTCCGGTGGTTGGTTCGTTTTGCGCGACTCGGTGTTGACCGGCGCGTCCGGTGGGTCACGGGACCGGCGCGTCCGGTGGTGACCAGCGCGTCCGGTCGTTACGACCGGCGCGTCCGGTCAGTGTTTTGAAAATTAGCCGTTGCGGCACCAGCGCGTCCGGTCCACGCGACCGGCGCGTCCGGTCAACGCGCGTTCTGCTGAATCAAGTTTCTAACGGCTATATTCGAAGGGGTACGTCTATAAATACTCGTTGGCCGGCTCAAGGCTCTCTCTCTCGAACATTTGACATACTTGTGAGCACTTTGAGCTAAGCAACTCCCCTCCCACTCATCTCTCTTACTTCTTTGCATATTCGAAGTGAGATTGAGTGATCCAAGTGCATTTGCATTGTGAGATTGCATCTAGTTGGCACTTGGTGGTTGATTTGCTGCGGGATTCTTGTTTCTCTTGGTGGTTGCCGCCACCTAGACGGCTTGTAGCAGCTTGGAGGCGTTGGCAAGAGTTGGTGATTGTATCTTGGCCACCTCCGGTGATTGTAAGGGGTTTGTGCCTACCTCGGCGAAGAGCCAAAGGCAACACTAGTGAATTGCTCGTGTCATTGCAACCTCTTGCCATTTGGTAGGTTCTTGTGGCGCCTTTTGAGAGGCTCGGTGTGTGACCGATTAGCCACCGAACCACGTGGTGAAGAGGGACACAACGGGGACTAGCGTGCCGGCAAGCACGTGAACCTCGGGATAAATCTTTGTGTCATCACTTTCATATTGTGATTGATTGATCCCGGTGTTTGGTCATCTTGGTATTCATTGTTGATTATATTGGTTGGCTCAATACTTCGCCCCTCGGTGATACCCTCCTATCTCTCTTGTATTATTTGCTTAGTTATCTTTACTAGCTAGTTAGCTTTGCTAGAGTAGCTCTTTTGTGTAGCTTGCTAGTTGTAGTTGTAATTACCTTCTCGGTTTGACTTGTGCGGTTGAGTGCATATACTTGAATTGTGAATTGGATAGGTGGCTTGCAAACACCCCGTAGGCTAAGCAAAACTCGCATCTCGCTATTTGTTTTATTGATAAACTTGTTTAGCTTGTCTTTGTAGAAATTTTTAATAGGCTATTCACCCCCCTCTAGCCATCAAGACCTTTCAGTCAGGCTGGCAGGTGTGCGTTGAGACCCCTCGCCAAAAGGCTCACAAAAACAGGGTCAGATCATATCTGTAGGGGGCACTGTCCCACCATGAGGGCGTCTCGGAGGTGCAGTCTGTCCGAAACACAACTGATGAATCTTTATCTCTGAAGCAGGGAGTCTGAGAATCTCCCGTACCCTGGTGCTGTAGAGTCTACGGTCACGGCCTCTGAATGCAAAGTGTATAAACTAATGTGCTGGGTCAATCCAAAGTGAAGAATAGAACTCTCTGACCCAGGTCCCGCAGTATGCTCCAGTCCGTCCAAGAAGATCTGATAATCCAGGTAGAAAGAACAGATGCGGGTGAAGCTGCTCACCAACCACCTCAACTAAGGCCTCTAGTCGACAGACTCTCTGAGGTCTGAAAGCAATCCCGCTGTCGACATAGGCCCTATAGAAGTCCTCGTGCAGAGGAGTGTAGAAACCCTCTGAAGCCCGGGGATCCCGCTGAGGTGGGAACCACCGAGTGACCTCAACGAACCTGAGGGCCTAGACCTATCTAGCTGTAGCACTCCTGAGGTCAAAGTGCTCAACTGGGGGGTGACCTCGAGCCCTGGGAGGTGGACGACCTCCACGACGCTGACCCTCTGGCCTGGGAGTCACCGGAGCTCACGTACGTCCTGAGCGACGACGCTGTGGAGTCTGAACTGTCTGCTCCTCAGTCTCCTCTAGATCCTCTGTAGGCTGCTCTGCAGGTGCATCCACTGTCTCCTCTATGGCCTCTGTACCGAGTTGTCGACCTTCAAGGTGAAAGCAACTCTCGCCAATACGAATACCACTACTCCTGCCACCTCTCTCTGCTGCCTCTGCTGCATCTGCAACTGCCTGAGCCACTTCTACCTCTGTAAGTGTTCTTTTTCTCTTCTTGGTAGCAATCTTTACTCGCTTGCCGCGAGCTACCTCTGTCCTCTTGGGAGGACTCTTGTCCCCGTCACTAGGTTCCCCACTAGCGTTCTTGCAGCGAACCATACTGACAAACTAATGTACTGAGAGACACTGGAAAGTAACAGATGATGGACTGACACTCGTGAGGCTTGGCCTCAATCCGTATCCGTAGGCTTGGCCTTGGATTCACAACTGATCACCTGACACACACAACACCGACAGGACAAACTAAAACGATAGAATAGATGGATCTACTATAAGCAACATATAATATCTAAAAGATGAGTAAGATCCTAATGAGAGCAAGCAAATTAGATAAGATATGAAGGGACCATGATAGCTACCTCGAAAGAGCGAAGATCCGAGGAACGGAAGACGATCTCGATACGCTAGGGTTACTCAGAAACGACGATCGAAACCCTGGAATACCGAGAGATCAACGATTGTATTAGTAATTCACCGGAAAATCAATGGCAAACCCTAATCCAAGGCAGTGATGTCACCTTGCAGAGACAGAGATGTTCGCGGAGATGAACAATCTTCGCGAAGAGCAAAGCTAGGGTTAGGGTTCCTCGGCAGTGGGCGCGGGCCTCGAAGAGGTGGCGCGCGAGCTGTTCGGAGACGCGGCAGCGGGGGGTTCAGGCACGGTGGCACTTGGGCGCTCTAGTGGTGCACTGGATGGAGGCGGTGGCACGCTGAGGTGATGCTGCGGCGCTATGGCTGCGAGCAGCGGGCTTCGCGTGCGCGGGAGCGTGGCGTGGAGGCACAGCGCGGGCGAGGATTGCACGGCTGCAGGGCGCGGGAGCGAGGGCACGGTGGTGGTGCGGCGGCTCGGAGAGACGGCGGTGCTCGAGAACACGGCGAGGTTGGCGACAGATTGAGACGGAAAAGAAAAAACAAGCGATATCCAATCATACGGTTAAAAGGGTGAGATCCGCTCTTTATGCGATGACCGGACGCGGTGGTCGCATGACCGGACACGGTGGAGGCAGCGTTCGGTCACAGTCCAGTAAGCTCCTAGAACGACCGGACGCGTCCGATTATGCATGATCGGACGCTGACAGAGTCCGGTCACATTTTGCCCGAAAAACTGAAACGGATGACCGGACGCGGTGGTGGCGGCCGGGACCGGACGCGGTGGTCAGCAACTACGCGTCTGGTGCAGCGTCCGGTCACAGATCTTGAAGAAGAACTTCGGGAATGACCGGACGCGCTGGTGGACGTTGGGACCGGACGCGGTGGTGAAGCAGAACCGCGTCCGATGCAGCGTCCGGTCCAGCGTCCGGTCGCTGTAAAACGCCTTTTTTCAAACCAATTTTCGACGTGACTTCTCCCAATCAAGTTCCAATTCAAAGAGACTTAAATAAACACCAATTAGAACCTGATATGAGTGACCTCACTCAAACCCTCAAAATTTTCAAAATATTTTGCCTTAGGCTAGTATTATTTTTAAGAAAATATTCAATAAACACCCGAGGAGCAACGTATGGCCATGCAATAGAGTGAATGAACCCTTGGGAGCTTCAAATGCTCTCTCTATTAATGGATGAACACAGAGGTTACTCAAAGCTAAACCGAAAAGAAATGATAAAGCAACAACCATGCATATGCAATGCAAAATGAGAAAGGTAGGCTAGTTGCTTGTCAAGTTTGATCCACGGTTAGGCTTCTTCACTCCTCCAAAGGAGGGTTATCGTAACCGTGTTAGACAAGTTCTAGATGCATTGCGAGAATTTAAACATGACATAATGTACAATGCAATGCAAGGGACAACACAAGCTCATTTTTTAAAGTTACTAGAATCAAGCACATTTAGTTCACTTCTCAACCTACAAAAGGTAGCCTCATCTAAAGGTTTAGTGAAGATATCCGCTAATTGATTTTCACTTCTTACACCTTCTAGTGATATATCATTTTTAGCAACATGATCTCTTAGAAAGTGGTGGCGGATATCAATGTGCTTGGTGCGAGAGTGTTGTACCGGATTATTAGCAATTTTAATGGCACTTTCATTGTCACATAAAAGTGGCACCTTTTCAAGAACAACTCCATAGTCTAGGAGGGTTTGTTTCATGTATAAGATTTGTGCACAACAAGCCCCCGTGGCAATGTATTCCGCCTCGGCGGTGGACAAAGCCACACTATTTTGCTTCTTAGATGACCAAGATACTAAGGACCTCCCAAGCAAATGGCATCCTCCGGATGTGCTTTTTCTATCAATTTTGCAACCGGCATAATCCGAATCGGAATAGCCAACTAGTTGGAATCTAACTCCTTTGGGGTACCAAAGACCGATGCTTGGGGTGTACTTAAGATATCTTAAGATTCTTTTTATGGCACTTAGGTAAGGTTCTTTAGGGCACGCTTGAAAGCGAGCACACATGTACACACTAAACATGATATCGGGCCTAGATGCGGTAAGGTACAACAAGCTACCAATCATAGAACGGTAAAGAGTTTGATCAATTGGTTTACCTCCCTCATCTAGGTCGGATGTCCATTAGATGGTATTGGGGTCTTGATTGGCTTGCATTCTTCCATCTTGAATCTTTTGAGAAGATCCTTGATATACTTTTCTTGAGAGATAAAAATCTCTTCTCTCATTTGCTTGACTTGAAAACCAAGGAAGAATGTTAGCTCACCAATCATAGACATCTCGAACTCTTTCGACATCAATTCACCAAATTCCTTGCAATAATCTTCATTTGTTGACCCGAAGATAATATCATCAACATAGACTTGACAAATGAAGATCTCTTCATTAAGCTTCTTGGTGAATAGTGTGGTATCAACCTTCCCAATAGTGAAGCCCTTCTCAATGAGGAAGTCCCGGAGGCGCTCATACCACGCTGTAGGGGCTTGCTTGAGCCCATGTAGCGCCTTGGACAACCTATAAACATGATTAGGATATCTAGGGTCTTCAAACCTGAGAGGTTGTTCAACATAGACTAGTTCATTTATGAAGCCATTTAAAAATGCACTTTTCACATCCATTTGATATAATTTCATTTCATGATGTGATGCATATGCAAGAAGGATACGAATGGCTTCAAGTCTTGCAATGGGTGCAAAAGTCTCTCCAAAATCAAGACCTTCAACTTGAGAGAACCCTTTTGCTACTAGTCTCGCCTTGTTTCTTACTACTACGCCTTGATCATCTTGCTTGTTGCGGAACACCCACTTGGTTCCAATGACTCTTGCGCCTTTTGGATGATCTTCAAGTGTCCAAACTTGATTGTGGGTGAAGTTGTTCAATTCTTTATGCATGGCATTCACCCAATCTAGATCTTGAAGAGCTTCTTCTACATTCTTAGGTTCAAGACAAGAGACAAAAGAGTGATGTTCAACAAAAGAAGTAAACTTTTGAGATCGAGTCATTACACCCTTTGTAGGACTCCCTATGAGGAGATCTTGTGGATGTGCTTGAAGTAGAGGTGAGTTTCTTCGATCAACCATTTGAGGAGTAGGATGGGGAGCATCAACATCTTGAGCTTGTGCCTTGGCTTGTTGATGAGAGACATGAGTATCTTCATTTTTCAACTCTCTCATTCTTGTCATCATCTTGAGGCACATATGATGAAGATGGTGGATTGACAATTTGTACATCGTCTTCATCATCTTTAGGCTTGATGTCTCCCACCGACATGTTCTTCATGGCCTCTCTCAATGGTTCATCACCTACATCATCCCAATTCTCAATTGCTCCTTGGGAGCCGTTAGATTCATCAAATTCTACATCATATGTTTCTTCAACCAAACCGGTGGCATGGTTAAATACTCTATATGCTTTGGACTTTGATGAGTAACCAACAAGAAAACCAATATCACAACGTCTTTGGAACTTCCCTAGGTGTTGACGCTTCTTGTAGATGTAGCATTTGCAACCAAACACCCGGAAGAATGAGACGTCCGGCTTCTTCCCATTTAGCAACTCATAAGGGGTCTTGCCAAGGAACTTTTGTAGGAAGAGGTGATTTGAAGCATAGCATGCGGTGTTGATTGCCTCGGCCCACAATTTCTCCGGTATGTTGTACTCATCTAGCATTGTTCTTGCAAGAGTGATCAAGGTTCGGTTCTTTCTCTCAACTACACCATTTTGTTGAGGAGTGTAGATTGATGAAACTTCATGCTTGATTCCAATTTCATCACAATAAGCTTCAATGTTGGTGTTGTCAAACTCTTTGCCATTGTCACTTCTAATTTTCTTTATCTTGACTTCAAATTCATTTTGAGCTCTCGTTGCAAACTTCTTGAAGCAATTTGTCACTTCGGATTTGTCATGAAGAAAGAAAGTCCAAGTGTATCTTGAGTAGTCATCCACAATCACTAGGCAATAGAGATTTCCACCCAAGCTCTTGTAAGTTATAGGACCAAACAAATCCATGTGTAGAAGTTCTAGTACTCTTGATGTTGACATGTAAGCTTTGGTTGGATGAGTGTTTGCAACTTGTTTGTCTGCTTGACATGCACTACAAGGTTTGTCCTTCTCAAACTTTACATCCTTCAAACCTCTCACTAATTCTTTCTTCAATAGCTTGTTGAGAGTATTCATTCCAACATGAGCAAGCCTCCTATGCCAAAGCCATCCAAGTATAGTTTTGGTGAATAAACATGTCATCAAGTTTGCATCTTCGAAGGTGAAGTCAACAAGATAGAGATTATTGTATCTAAAGCCCTTGAAAATCACTTGCTTGTCATCTATCTTTGTAACAACCACTTTATTTGGACTAAACAAGCATTGGTAGCCAAGGTCACAAAGTTGCCCAACGGATAGTAAGTTGAAACTCAATGAAGCAACATAGAGCACATTTGAGAAAGAGTGATCATTTGATATTGCAATCTTGCCTATACCCTTGACTTTGCTCTTTGAATTGTCCCTAAATATGATCTTGTCTTGACATACCCCATTCTCTTCAAGTGAGGTGAACATACGAGGATCACCGGTCATGTGTTGTGTGCAACCACTATCAATCACCCAATGAGATCCACCGGTTTTGTAGTTCACCTACACACAAAAGATCAAGTCTTTTGCTTAGGGACCCAAACTTGAGAGGGACCCTTAACTTTCTCAACTAGTGACTTGGCAACCCATATTTTCTTAGGCCTATTCTTGTTAGGAGGACCCAAGAACATGACTTTCATCTTTCCACTTGAATCTTTTCTAAGCATGTAATGAGCATTGAAAGCAAAGGGTCTAGCATGCTTGGGCAAGGGTTGTGGTGGTGGAGTTTTGCACTCATGAGCAAAATGGCCTTCTTGTCCACACTCAACATATCTCTTTGGCTTGGGCTTTGACTTGCTTTATTGTTGTTGAGCTTTGACCTTCTTCTCTTGATTTGCCAAGTAACCAATGCCACTTCTATCCATCTTCATGACGGTGTTTATGAGTAGCTCACTTTGCAAATGTTGGCCTCTTGTGAACTTGCTTAGGCCGGTCTTGAGATGCTCTTTTTCTTGCTTGAGCTTCTTGTTTTCTTCAATAAGTGACTCATTTGAAGCTTGCTTTTCAAGAGCCATCAACTTCTTGTTCTCATTCTTAAGCATCTCATTTTCACTCTTGAGCTTGACATACTCATCATAGTTGTCGGACTCAACCACACTCTTGCCTTTGCTGCTAGAGCCTTGCTCAAAGTTCTCAACAATCAAATCATCACATGATGTAGCTATATCAATCTTAACAACTTGGTTAGTAGCATCATGTGTCTCAAGAGCAAGCTCATTAGCAACAATAAGAGTATCATAGTTGATTTTCAATGTGGTATATTCATCTTTTAGCAAGTTGAGCCTAGTGATGAGTTCACCATGCTCCTTCTCAATTTTATCATGTTTATCTCTAAGCTCCTTGTTAGAAGTTTTGAGCTCCTTAAGAGAGGAAGATATAGTTTCATTTTGATCTTTGAGCTCATCACTAGTCTTATGTGCATTCTCAAGCTTAGATGAGAGTGATTCATTTTCATTTTGAAGCTCATCATTTTCATTTCTAGTTCTTCTTATGATTTTAGAATATTTGTTCAACAATTTTACAAGTTTATCATAAGAAGGTGCATCATATTCATCATCACTATCACTATCATCATCGTCACTATCATTGTTTTGTACCTTTTGATCACCCTTAGCCATAAGGCATAGATGAGTAGTGGAAGATGATGGTGAAGGTGGTGGTGAAGGTGGTGATGAAGATGTCGGTGAAGATGATGATGGCCCAATCACAAATGCGGCGACCTTCTCTTTCTCATTGTCGCTCTCATCGCCGGAGGACTCACATGATGACTCAATGTCGGTGAGCCAATCACCAACAATGTAAGCTTTGCCTCCCTTCTTCTTCTTGTAGAACTCTATTTTCTTACCATCTTTCTTTTTGTATGGCTTGTTCTTTATTTTCTCATCTTCTTCATCACTTGAATCACCTTTCTTGCCCTTGTACTTGTTCTTGTACTTGTCTTTTGGAGGCTTCGGGCATTGATGAGCTAAGTGGCCAAGTTCACCACAATTGAAGCAATCCATCTCGGATATTGGCTTCCTTTTGCTACTTGTGAAGAATTTCTTCTTCTTGCCATCGAACTTGATGCCACTCTTGTTGAGCTTCTTTAGCATCTTGGTGGTTCTTCTCACCATGAGTGCAAGTGATGCATCATCAATATCACTCTCACTTGAGCTTTCTTGCACCATCATAGCTTGGCCCTTCTTCTTTTTCTTTTCATGGCTAGCTTTGAAGGCCAAGTCTTTCTTCTTGGAAGATGATGAGTCCTCTTCTAGAGTGATGTGCATGTACATCTCATATGCATTGATCTTTCCTAATACTTGAGTTAGTGTTGCGACGGAGAGATCACTTTGGTGAAGTACGGTGACAATGTGTCCATACTTCTCAACGGGAAGAACACTCAAGATCCTCCTTGCAACATCCGATTGACTCATTTGAGTGAGTCTAAGAGCATTGAGATCTTCTACAAGAACATTCAATCGAGTGTACATTTCATTAGCACTTTCTTTGGGAAGCATCTCAAAAGAATTGATTTTCTTTAAAACAATGTGATAGCGTTCCTCATGCTCACTCTTAGTTCCCTCATGGAGAGCACAAAGATTTACCCACAATTCATGAGCGTTTTTGGCATTACACACACGATTGAAGATATCTTTGCCTAAGCCCCGGTAGAGTGCATTTTTTGCCTTCGCATTCCACCGGTCGTACTTCTCCTCGTCACCACTTGGGTTGGCGGGATCCCTTATAGGAGGAAGCCCTTCGATTGCGGCTCTAAGGCACCTAACATCTATGGCTTCGAGGTATGCCTCCATATGAATTTTCCAATATGGGAAATCATCTCCCTCAAAAGTGGGAGGTGGTCCTTCCCCATTAGACATCTTGCTCTAGGCGGTGAAGCCTAAAAAAAGAGCAACACAACTCCGATACCAATTGAAAGGATCAAGATGCCCAAGAGGGGGATGAATTGGGCTTTTCTAAAAATTAATTGTAAGAATTAAATCCTATAAGCCAAACTTCTCCCCTAGTGCCTACTAGTGTTCCTTGTGATTCTACCGGTAAAAGTTTTGCACCCTAAGTTCCAATCCTAGACTAGCATGGCAATTCTAGGAAAGTAAACAAGCAATGAAAGTAATGCACGAATGTAAATTCTTGAAAGTAAGGGTTATGTAACACCCCAGGTGTTTAGCTCCTTAATTGCATTGCATTTGCATGAGCATAAGCAAGCATCATTCATTTCATGCATAAGCTTAATATGTTTATATTTCATGTGAAGTAAAAGTGAGTAGGGTGCAACACACAAGTACCTTATGTGCAAATTCCTTTGTGAGATATGTCAACCACTTTAGTGTAACATAATTAGCAAGTGTTATGCAACACACTCATGCAACATGTGCAACATGAGCTTGCAACATTTGGGTGAAAGTATTGAATTACTTGTGCCAAAGTATGTGACACTAGGAATTTTGTGCAACCAATGTGTAGAGTGGCTAATTAGGTCTTATAACACCTTAATTACATTTAGGGTAAGTAGTGGAGCAATGTTCATGTTGACCAAAATTACCAAATTGCCCTTCCAAATGTTGTTGACTAAGTTGGACCCCTAGAGTGATCTGGTTTGACCAATTAAAAAGTCTAGTTTAGAGATCTTGCATGGAGGAGCAACCTTAAGCAAAGTTGTAGAGAATTTCATAAGGAACAAAAGTTCTAATATGGCCATCTCATGAAAATGATCAGAACATGCTCAAAAATGGCCCACAAGTCAGTATTAGAGGCTGTGTTGGGACTTAGCCATTTTTGCTAAGTGTGGAGCTGAAAACCGTTTCACAGTACCTCACTTTAGCAACTTGTAACTCACAAACTAGGCCAAACCAGTCCTGGAGCCAATTGACAAAGTTGTTGTCCACACATAGCTCTACAACATTGTCAATATCACCATCACCTGGTTCTCAATAGTTTAGGAGATACAGTGTCAAGAAGTTAGGGTTTCAGTCGGCGTTTATCTCTGAAACTGCGTTTCAGTTTCACCGGGCACCACTTGAGGTCACTATATCTCACCAACTAAGCCGAACCAGCCCATGATGTCTCTTACAAACTTGTAGTGCTCAAATAGGTCTACAACTTTGCTATTTGGAGGTTTCACTAACACGAGCTGGTTTAGGAGTTAATCATCGTTGAAGTCGCTATGTCAGTCGGTCGTCGATGTCACCATTCACCGCGATTCAGTTTCGTCAGAAGGGGGGAGTGGCCGACCGGCCACAGGCCCTCGCCGACGCGTGGACACGCGGTGGCGACCGTACGCCGGTCCTGGCCCCACCGGTCAGTCCACGGCGCCTTCAAGACCGCCACGACGCGTCGAGGCTGCCTCCATTCCCTCTCCCTCCCTCGTCGGCTTCAAAGCGGTGAAACCGAGCTGCCATTGCCGCCCCACTCCGGCGAGCTCGTGCGCACTCACCACCGCACCACCGCTCACTAGATCACGTCCGTCCCTCCGCCTCGCCACCCTACACCTCCTCGACCAGCCGGTAGATTGGTTTGAGCCCGAGGTGAGCCGCATTTGCCACCTCCGCCCGCTCCCAAAAGCTCACCGGAGCTCTGCCATGTTCAGTTCACCGTGGCCAGCACCGCACCGTAGTTCTCTGCCTGCCCTCACTCACGTTTCCTCCTCCCTGTCACGTGTAGATGATAGGGTAAAGATGCTACCGCCAGCATCGGGTTAGCCAGGCCGGAACGAGACCGCGCACGGCCGCACCATGGCTACCAGCCAAGCGCTCACGCGGTCAAGCGGCTCCGTTCCATCCCCGTCTGTGTGAGTGGTCTCGAGAGGTCCGCTAGGAGTCCAGGAAGGTGATGCACCCTTCGGTAGGTCGTGCGACGGCCGGGACTCGCCGGCGTACCGCCAGGCACCACGGCCGTCCGCCATCGCCGTCGGCCTAGGTGTTGAGGTGCATTAGCTTTGGGAAAAAAGGGGTAGCCTCGGTGCGGTTGGGTCTGGGCAAGACGTCGGTGAACTTGGATTGGTCGGAGGAGCCACCGGCGGCGAGGAATCGCTCGCCAGAGCTCACTGCCGCCCGCTCCCCTGTCCTCTTTCGCTGACACGCGGGGGCCACCTGGTCAGTCACACGCGCGCGGGCGGGAGCCCGAGCAGGCCGCGCGTGCGTCGCGGGCCACGCGCACAAGTCTTGGGCCGCGTATTTTCTCGGGCCGGCTCAGTAACAAATCTGATTTAATTTCATTTCTTTTATTCTGTCACAGTTTTAGATAATGTTTAGAAAATGTAGATCTAGAGTTTTACTTGCCCAAAAATTATGAGATAAATTTTGTTGGGATCTACAGGGTGTGTAGTATTTTAGAAAAATATGAATTTGTTATGTGATGTTTGTTTTCTGCGATATTTAAATAGGTCTTTGAAATGTGTTTTAAATCACATGCAAACTTGTTTAAATTATATCTTGAGTTTCAGTGTTCCAAAAATTATGAAATTTGGTGAGTAGGCTAATTTATACTTGATCTAGCTTTGGTTAAAATTTGGGCAGTAGTGCTTAAGTACTTTTCAAGTTATAATGCTATCTTGTTATTCTAGAAAATAATTAAATGAATTTTAGTAATTTTTCTACATGTGCAATGTTCATATAAATTTTTGGAGAATGTCTTGGTACCCTAGAGTGTCCAAGTAAATTAAGAAATCTGTTGTTTGACACTTTTTACTATGCTTTGTTATTTATACAAAAATCAGCCTTTTGGGGCTTGTGAATTTTGTTCAGAGAGTTCCTATGAATAAATTGAGTTCAAATTTTTACAGTAGTCTCTTTTTGGGTCAGAGAGTCCCCTGTAATTTTTGTAGAATTTTAGGAGTAATTTACATATATGTTTAAAATTCCACTTAATTACATAAGTAAATTAAGAAAGGGGTGTAAATAAATATTCTAGGTGGGCACACCTTACTTTCTGGTGTTCTTGTGACCTTTATGAACTTGTGGTAACAGTAGTTTGGTCTTATGAGATATTTGCCACATAAATAAATATTTAATCTTTGCAATTCTAGGTTTTCTGGACAGCTGATAGTATCTTTAGGTTTGACCCTTAATAAAAGTGTTTGCTGGAAAACTTGTGAATACCAAAATTGTAGTAAACTTGATAAACTAGCTTGTGTCAAAATTTGGAAGCATTTGGCTTAGTAGTTTAGGAGTTATTGCTGTTTTAAGTGACAGTCCAGAATTGGCTGCTCTCTGTTTAGAGAGAGCAGATTCTGGAACTTTAGAATTTCGACTAGGTAAACTTTGGAATTTATTATTATGGTCTGAAAACATTTTGTGGTACATTTCTTAAGCTTTCCAGATTGTCTTAGATCATATCTTTTGGAGTTGGGATTCTCCAGTTATGTTAGAATCTTTGAGCTGCTATCCAGAATGTCTTACTGTGGTAACCTAAGTAATATTACTCTTGTGTTTGTTAGGTGTTAGGGCCTTAACCAAAGAGGAACAACTATATCTTAGGTTGGGTAGATTAGGTAAGTACTTCTCCACCGGAGAAGAGATTTGCACGTACTAATAAAGTAACTTGATTAGATTATTGTTTTTATTTCTGAAATGCATTTCATTCCGAGCATGTTGCACCTTTATGCATCCATGATATTTATTGTGCATTCATGCAATAGGTGTACCGGAGGGGGTAACTCTCCTCGAGTTCGAGCCTGTCATTCCGGAGGAAGTCCAGGACCAGGAGCAGCAGGAGCCCGAGGATCCAGCAGGCGAAGGAGTGCCCGCAGATGACCTTTCTGAGTGCCCAGACCACCGGCCCTCGACCTTTCTGAAAGGCAAGCCCCGGTGCATGCTGAACCTACTGATTTATAAATTAATCTTGAGTACTTTTAATTGTTTACTGCATTAAGTTGTAGGAGTTATATGGAAACACTTGCTGCATTATACCTGTCCTTGTCCAGATATCGTACTTAATCCTATATTAGGTTTAGGCACGTGTCAATGCTTAGCCCTGCTTAGTACGGTAGAAGTCGGGTGATTTCCGGTCATCCGCGAGATGTAGGAAGGAGTCACGAGTGGTTTTATGGCTATCGTGGATGGAACCATGCTTAAAAATGAAATTGAGACCGGGCGGGAGTTCGATAGTACAGCCGCAAGACACTTCACGTCTTGGGTGTGGAGCTATGCCCGTCTGAGTCGTTTAAGGACCGATTCGCTGTACGTCCTTGAGTCATGTTGAATGCAGTCTAACACTTAGTTGGCCGGATAAGTCGTTCCGACCGCGAAGCCGAGTAATGTGGTTCAGGCCGGGAATCGAATGGTAGGTTGCTTCTTGGAGGAGAGAAAGGATGTGCTTGGGGACATTGGCGTGAGACCAAGGGGGGGTTAGAGTCCCTATCACCTGGCAGAGTGTCGCCCTTGGGGTCACGACATCATTCGGACCCGCGATTCCTGAATCATATGAAAAGGTGGCTTGTGCGACCCTGGCAGGGGCCTGCATGGTGAGTGTTAGAAATACCCCTCTAGCTGGATAGGAATTCAATTCGAATCGCCGTCGCTCCCGGTTAGTGAGCACTTGACTTGAGCAGCGGCAACGTAGATCTCAGTAAATGAACTGGTGGTTAAGGGAATGATATAATGTTGCCACAATTCATACCTGCTCTGGATATAATGATGATAATTGTTTGATTATAATCAAGTGCATGTTTAGTACAGGTGCTAAGATAGAGGACCGGTAAATGCTAAAAATAACTACTAGCACAGGTTATAAGAGTCTCAATTACTTATGCCTTTATACAAAAATGTGATGTCAGCTCGCCTCTTGTGAAAGCCTTGCATAATCCTTGGTGTCATCTTATTTCTGGTTTTCGACGGGTAAGTCTAGCTGAGTACATTCCAGTACTCAGGGTTTATTCCCTCCTGTTGCAGATGATATGCTTTACCAAGGCTTCTGCAAAAATTGTCTCCACCCTGCGGGTGACGAAGACTAGATCACTTGGGCGTGATCATCTTTTATGTACTTTCCTGATGCTTTTGTGGGATGTTGATCATCAAGACTGGCAATAGTTAAACAACTGGTGTGTGTTGCTTCCGCTACTTTATAAACTTGGTTTGTAATAATTGCAACTCCGTGTGTGTAAACTTATTTCAGATCTACTTGTGAAATGTAACGTATGATGTTGTATGTTGAATGATGCGATCCTGGTTGTAAGCAAGTTGGTTTGAAATCCTTCGTGGTTTCGATTGACTACCGGGATTATATGGGCTCAAGTTCGAAAATTTGAGCACTTCGGTGCTTGTTTTTGTACTTGTGCTCTTATAATTTGGTCGGTTCTGTTACAGCTGTTACCGGAGCATAATTCAACATTAAAAACATCGTACGAGTATTTAAAAACAAAAGTATTTGATTATGAAAAGGGTTAAAATTCTAAAAATTATTTTCATAGGTATGCCAGTGATCACATCCCTTAGCCCAAATAAGGACTCTTAGGTGGCTTATTATAAAGACTAACTTGGGGGCCTTGTTTGTTTTTGATCGTCGTCCATACGGCGTGATATTGTATGGATGCCATCCACTTGGGTGGTAATGTATGGATCAATTGCCTCGACGCTCTGGTAAGTGTGAGTTGTGAGAGCATGATCGTCCAACCGGCGATCTAGGGGAGAGTAGTTTTGGTGACTTGCATACTTACATGTTTAAACCGTGTAATTATGTAAGCACTTAATTGTGGGAACCTTTATATCGGGTAGCTTGATACTGAAGTATATACATCAGGGGATGTGTATATAGAAAGTATTTAAATTACTGCTTTCTTGTGTGCTTATATTGGGAAACTGTTGGGCTGAAATGAGATTTTTCTGCAGGTACACTAACAGCGTAACGAGTAGACCGATAGTTTCGCTTATATGAGAGAACGTATGTATGCCACCGCCTAGCGTTAGAACTTTAGGTTTCTACTAAGGTGAGAGGACGTACGGAACGTGCATGCATCATGTTTAATTATAACATACATATCATTTACTCCCTCCTTAAAAAATTTCAGTACTCCCGACTAAAGTAAATTTCGTATCCCCTAAATGATCCTCACTTGAAGTCATGTCTTGTGCTACAGATGGCATGTACCAAGAGGACCGCTCGCAAGTCCACTGGGGGCAGAGCACCTCGTCACTAGCTCGCTCCACGTGAGCCTCGCCCTAAGCCTACTGAGGTGGAAAGGCTGAGGGCAGAGTTGGCTGAAGTGACTGCTGCCAGGAATGCAGCACGTCAGCAACTGGAGCAAGTGATCCGTGATCGTGACCAGGAAACCCTTGCAGTCCAGAGATTGACAGTAGCAAACCGCAACTGTCAACGCATGCTGGTCCGTGTCATGAATCAGAGGGATGAAGCCTGGCACGAGGAGAACGTTCTGAGAGCTCGTCAGTTTGAGCTCGAACAACAGTTAGAGAATGCTGAAGAATACAATGACAATCTTCATGAAGAAGTGCACCGCCTGAACAACCAGCTAAATCCTCTGCTGCCTCGAAATATCAACGCAGATGAGGACATGGGTTCAGGGATCTTCATGGCTGAAGATGATGATGAAGTGGAGGTCAATGGTCCCCAAGATGCCGCACCCGAAGAAGAACCAGAAGAAGATGAGGAGTTAGAGCCTGTTAGTGATGAGGACGGCGGGGAGATCCTTGACACCGACTCTGAGGACGATGCTTAGAGTAGTTATCACGTAGCTATGATGTTAGGGTTGTCTTTTGTGCCCTCCCTGTGTTGGAGTGAGGCTTTGTAATAACTTGACTTTTGGGATGTAAGGTCGAACCCTATGTTTCCTGGATGTTTAGTTAGAACCTGTTAATTTCGATCGCAATTGGATGTCTTATTGTGTGGCGTTCGATGATGGTGTCACGATTAGCACCCTTCGGTGCCACGACGAAACCGAGGGCCTCCTATGGCGCGCGACATAAGGCTGTGCTGCTTGGCACGCGCTGGTATCGAGGTGGCTAGTCATGATCCACCATGGAACTCTACCGTTGAGAAGTCTCTTTGTGGTCAGTTTGAAGAAGCATTTCTCAGTCAACTAAAAACTTTGAAATCGAATCCAAGTACCGGACGAAAGCTCAAAGATCACGTAAATTTTTACGTAAACGGTTCAGTAACTGTTGTGCTCTTTGTGAGTGAGCCTTTATCAAAGTACCTCTTGTTGGATTCTCTCGTATGATTGCGCCAATTGATCCGCTTGAATGGATTGTGCGGTTGTGATGAATTATTGTGCCATGATTAATTTGAGAAGTCTATTTCATGAAGTCAGTTTGACATAATTACAATAATTCATCTACAAACTTTCCACATCGTCCGTGCTCATTGGCTATGCATTTTGCAGATGTCGTACAATCTCCGTTGGGGTCGTGGCAATGAGGATGAGGAACAGCCACCCCCTCCACCACCACCTACCCCGGCTGATTTGATGCAGACCGTGGTCGAAGGGCAGCGCATGCTGGCAGATGCTATGCGCCAGCTTGCCAACCAGGAGGCTCGTCATGGCCACCAGGGCCCAGAACCAAATCAGTACAGTGATTTTAAGGACTTTCTTGATACTAAGCCCCCGCTCTTTAAGGAGGCGGAGGAACCACTGCAAGCTGATGAGTGGTTGAATACTATTGAACAAAAGTTTCGTCTGCTGCGCTTGACCGATGAGCTGAAAACTGAATATGCTTCTCACCAACTACATGGTCCAGCGGGTATTTGGTGGAGCCACTATCGTTCCACACTGCCTGCAAATGTCCCTATTGCTTGGGATCAGTTCAAGGCCGCATTTCGTGGGAACTATATTCCTCCAGGTCTTATGGCTATCAAGCACATAGAATTTATGAGACTGTCGCAGGGCAATAAAAGTTTGACTGAATATCTGCAATCCTTCAACAACCTGGCAAGGTATGCCCACGGAGTTTGTGGATACCGATTCCAAGAAAATTACTAGCTTTAAAAGAGGCCTCGGCCCAAAGCTGATGAAGACTATGGGCACTAGCAAGTGCACTACCTTCAATGAATTTATCAGTGATGCTCTGACTCAAGAGAATAATAACTCTATCTATGCTGCTTCTAAGAGCCGCAAGAGGGCACTTGAGGCAGGTGCTTTACAGTCTCGAGCTCCAGCTGCCCCGAGGGCTCCGCCTCGCCCTCCTGCCACAAGTGCTAAGTTCCGTCCCCCACAAAAGAAGGCGCCAGTGAAGACTGGGTTTCGTAAGGCATATACGGTGGCCCTGCCAAAGAGTAATTCGGGCCAAGGCAGCTCCAGTGTCCCTCTTAGCAACATGCCTTGCTGGAACTGCAACAAGCCAGGCCATTGGTCCAGGAACTGCCCTTACCCTAAGAAGAATGTCAACCAAGGTGGCCGTCAAGGGCACGCTCATTATAACAGTATTGAGGAAATCCCATCTGGTGAGGTTGTCACTGCTGGTAAGTTCCTAGTTGACCAACACCCTGCAGTGGTACTTTTTGATTCAGGTGCTTCGCATTCCTTTATCAGTCCTAAGTTTGCATCAGAATTTGCACACAAATTGCATACTGTTGAAGGTGGGGGTTATTGTATTAGTGCAGCAAGTGGGAATATTTTCACAAATAAAGTAGTGGTGAATCTTGAGCTTGAGATAGAAGGGCGAAAGTACTCGCTTGCCTTAGTGGTTTTGCCGGGATTAGGCATAGATGTTATTTTGGGCATGAATTGGATGAGTCAAAATGGGGTACTCATTGATACATCCACTCGGGTAGTTATGCTCAGAGATCCTACAGATCAAAAGGGTTTTCTGGTACAACTTCCCAGAAAAGTTGATTTGTCTGGGGAAGTTCATGCTGTGCAAGCAAAAGCGTTGGCCGAAATTCCAGTAGTAAATGAGTTTCCGGACGTTTTTCCCGATGATTTGTCGGGGCTCCCTCCGGATCGGGATGTGGAATTTAAAATTGAGTTGTTTCCTGGCACGGCGCCCATCTCTAGGAGACCCTATAGGATGCCTCCAAATGAACTCGCTGAACTTAAGGTGCAATTGAATGAACTTTTGAAGAAGGGGTTGATTCGTCCTAGTTCGTCGCCGTGGGGATGTCCTGCTATCTTTGTAAAGAAGAAGGATCAGTCGTTGCGGATGTGCGTAGATTATAGACCCCTCAATGCAGTCACTGTCAAAAATAAGTACCCCCTACCGCGCATCCACATCTTGTTCGATCAGTTGTCTAAAGCTAAAGTTTTCTCCAAGATCGATCTAAGATCTGGCTACCATCAAATTAAAATCCGCCCGGAAGATGTTCCCAAGACAGCTTTCTCTACCAGATACGGTCTTTATGAGTATCTTGTTATGTCTTTCGGCTTGACCAACGCCCACGCACACTTTATGTACTTGATGAATTCGGTGTTTATGCCCGAATTGGACAAGTTTGTGGTGGTATTTATTGATGACATCCTGATATATTCTGTAAATGAGGAAGATCATGCTGAACACCTGCGTATAGTCCTCACGAGACTGCGTGAACATCAACTATATGCAAAGTTCAGTAAGTGCGAATTCTGGCTTCGAGAAGTACCTTTCCTTGGGCATGTGTTGTCCGATGGGGGAATTATGGTGGACCCCGCCAAGGTACAAGAAGTACTGGACTGGAAAGCTCCTATCTCGGTTCACGAGGTTCGGAGTTTTCTTGGTTTGGCTGGCTATTATCGTCGCTTCATCCCGGATTTTTCCAAAATAGCCAAGCCAATGACTCGGTTGCTGCAAAAAGACACCAGGTTTGTCTGGACTCCTGAGTGTGATGCGGCTTTTCACAAACTGCGAACTCTCCTAACCTCAGCTCCGGTTTTGGCACAACCGGATATCGAGAAACCATTTGATGTTTATTGTGATGCCTCAGGCATAGGTTTGGGAGGTGTTCTGATGCAGGAAGGCCGAGTAATTGCATATACCACTCGACAACTTCGGAAACATGAGGTGAATTATCCAACACCTGACTTGGAACTCGCCGCAGTTGTTCATGCTTTGAAAGCCTGGCGGCACTATCTGCTGGGCAATGTTTGCAATATCTACACAGACCACAAAAGCCTCAAATACATCTTCACCCAACCCGAGTTAAATATGCGTCAACGCAGATGGCTCGAGTTGATTAAGGATTATAACCTTCAAGTGCACTATCATCCTGGAAAGGCAAATGTGGTTGCGGATGCATTAAGCCGTAAGTCTCATTGCCATTCCCTAGTTGAAACTGATTTTCATCGATCTCGCCTTCTACATCCGGTAGTCTTATACAACATCACTGTCAGTTGTACTCTCAAAAGCAGAATTATTGAGCTTCAAAAGACTGACACTGGTATATTTCACATCAAGCGTAAGATGAAAGAGCAAGAAACTACACAGTTCAGGGTAGATGAAGAGGGTGTACTATGGTTCAAGGATAGATTAGTTGTGCCTAAGGACCGAGAGCTTAGAAATGATATTATGTCTGAAGCACACTCCTCTAAGTTGTCCATCCATCCTGGCAGCAATAAGATGTATTATGATTTGAAGCCATACTATTGGTGGACCAAGATGCGGAAAGAGATAGCTGCATATGTGGCTAGGTGTGACACCTGCTGTAGGGTTAAAGCTGTGCATATGAAAGCTGGGTTGCTTCAACCACTTTCTATCCCAGGTTGGAAATGGGAAGAGATAAGTATGGATTTCATTGTAGGTCTTCCTCCTACTGTCAAAAATCATAACTCCATCTGGGTAATTGTGGATCGTTTGACTAAATCAGCTCACTTCATTCCTGTTAGAGTGGACTATCGTCTCACTGACTATGCTGAGTTGTACTTCAATCAGATAGTCTGGCTCCATGGGATACCTCGTACTATCATATCTGACCGTGGTCCCCAGTTCACCGCTCGCTTTTGGGAGCACTTGCATCACCTTCTGGGAACTAAGTTAGTGAGAAGCTCTGCTTATCACCCCCAGACGTCTGGTCAGACGGAACGGGTTAACCAAATCTTGGAAGATCTGTTGCGGGCATGTGTAATATCATCCAAGGGTTCTTGGGAAAAATGGTTACCTCTAGCTGAATTCTCGTACAATAATAGTTACCAAGAGAGTATTAAGATGGCCCCATTCGAAGCTTTGTACGGTCGTAAGTGTAGAACTCCACTAAACTAGGTAGAAGCTGGTGAAAGGAGGTATTATGGTATTGATTTTGTTCATGAAGCTGAGGAACAAGTCCGTACCATCCAGAAACATATGGCTGCCGCCCAAGCTAGACAGAAAAGTTATGCTGATCGTCGTAGAAAACCACTCGAGTTTGAAGTTAGAGACTTCGTTTATCTGAAAGTTTCTCCAATGAAGAGTGTCCAACGTTTTGGTGTTAAGCGGAAACTTGCGCCAAGATATGTGGGTCCTTTCCAAATCATAGGCAAGAGTGGAGCTGTTGCGTACAAAATCCAGTTACCTCCTGAAATGAGTGCCATATTCAACGTCTTCCATGTATCACAGCTCAAAAAGTGTCTTCGAGTTCCTGAGGAAAGAGTCCCTTTAGGAGATATCAGGCTAGAATCCGATCTAACTTACGAAGAAAAGCCAGTCCGAGTGATCGATACTCAGGAACGAGTGACTAGAAGCAAAGTGGTTAAATGGTATAAAGTAATGTGGAGTAATCAGGGTAGTAAAAGTGACGCTACATGGGAACGGGAAGACTATTTACGTGATGGTTATAAGGAATTCTATGAAAAATGGTACGCTTTCCAAATCTCGGGACGAGATTTTTATAAGGGGGGAGGGCTGTAACACCCTAGGTGTTTAGCTCCTTAATTGCATTGCATTTGCATGAGCATAAGCAAGCATCATTCATTTCATGCATAAGCTTAATATGTTTATATTTCATGTGAAGTAAAAGTGAGTAGGGTGCAACACACAAGTACCTTATGTGCAAATTCCTTTGTGAGATATGTCAACCACTTTAGTGTAACATAATTAGCAAGTGTTATGCAACACACTCATGCAACATGTGCAACATGAGCTTGCAACATTTGGGTGAAAGTATTGAATTACTTGTGCCAAAGTATGTGACACTAGGAATTTTGTGCAACCAATGTGTAGAGTGGCTAATTAGGTCTTATAACACCTTAATTACATTTAGGGTAAGTAGTGGAGCAATGTTCATGTTGACCAAAATTACCAAATTGCCCTTCCAAATGTTGTTGACTAAGTTGGACCCCTAGAGTGATCTGGTTTGACCAATTAAAAAGTCTAGTTTAGAGATCTTGCATGGAGGAGCAACCTTAAGCAAAGTTGTAGAGAATTTCATAAGGAACAAAAGTTCTAATATGGCCATCTCATGAAAATGATCAAAACATGCTCAAAAATGGCCCACAAGTCAGTATTAGAGGCTGTGTTGGGACTTAGCCATTTTTGCTAAGTGTGGAGCTGAAAACCGTTTCACAGTACCTCACTTTAGCAACTTGTAACTCACAAACTAGGCCAAACCAGTCCTGGAGCCAATTGACAAAGTTGTTGTCCACACATAGCTCTACAACATTGTCAATATCACCATCACCTGGTTCTCAATAGTTTAGGAGATACAGTGTCAAGAAGTTAGGGTTTCAGTCGGCGTTTATCTCTGAAACTGCGTTTCAGTTTCACCGGGCACCACTTGAGGTCACTATATCTCACCAACTAAGCCGAACCAGCCCATGATGTCTCTTACAAACTTGTAGTGCTCAAATAGGTCTACAACTTTGCTATTTGGAGGTTTCACTAACACGAGCTGGTTTAGGAGTTAATCATCGTTGAAGTCGCTATGTCAGTCGGTCGTCGATGTCACCATTCACCGCGATTCAGTTTCGTCAGAAGGGGGGAGTGGCCGACCGGCCACAGGCCCTCGCCGAAGCGTGGACACGCGGTGGCGACCGTACGCCGGTCCTGGCCCCACCGGTCAGTCCACGGCGCCTTCAAGACCGCCACGACGCGTCGAGGCTGCCTCCATTCCCTCTCCCTCCCTCGTCGGCTTCAAAGCGGTGAAACCGAGCCGCCATTGCCGCCCCACTCCGGTGAGCTCGTGCGCACTCACCACCGCACCACCGCTCACCAGATCACGTCCGTCCCTCCGCCTCGCCACCCTACACCTCCTCGACCAGTCGGTAGATTGGTTTGAGCCCGAGGTGAGCCGCATTTGCCACCTCCGCCCGCTCCCAAAAGCTCACCGGAGCTCCGCCATGTTCGGTTCACCGTGGCCAGCACTGCACCGTAGTTCTCTGCCTGCCCTCACTCACGTTTCCTCCTCCCTGTCACGTGTAGATGATAGGGTAAAGATGCTACCGCCAGCATCGGGTTAGCCAGGCCGGAACGAGACCGCGCACGGCCGCGCCATGGCTGCCGGCCAAGTGCTCACGCGGTCAAGCGGCTCCGTTCCATCCCCGTCTGTGTGAGTGGTCTCGAGAGGTCCGCTAGGAGTCCAGGAAGGTGATGCACCCTTCGGTAGGTCGTGCGATGGCCGGGACTCGCCGGCGTACCGCCAGGCACCACGGCCGTCCGCCATCGCCGTCGGCCTAGGTGTTGAGGTGCATCAGCTTTGGGAAAAAAGGGGTAGCCTCGGTGCGGTTGGGTCTGGGCAAGACGTCAGTGAACTTGGATTGGTCGGAGGAGCCACCGGCGGCGAGGAATCGCTCGTCGGAGCTTACTGCCGCCCGCTCCCCTGTCCTCTTTCGCTGACACGCGGGGGCCACCTGGTCAGTGACACACGCGCGGGCGGGAGCCCGAGCAGGCCGCGCGTGCGTCGCGGGCCGCGCGCGCGAGTCTTGGGCCGCGTATTTTCCCGGGCCGGCCCAGTAACAAATCTGATTTTATTTCATTTCTTTTATTCTGTCACAGTTTTAGATAATGTTTAGAAAATGTAGATCTAGGGTTTTACTTGCCCAAAAATTATGAGATAAATTTTGTTGGGATCTACAGGGTGTGTAGTATTTTAGAAAAATATGAATTTGTTATGTGATGTTTGTTTTCTGGGATATTTAAATAGGTCCTTGAAATGTGTTTTAAATCACATGCAAACTTGTTTAAATTATATCTTGAGTTTCAGTGTTTCAAAAATTATGAAATTTGGTGAGTAGGCTAATTTTACTTGATCTAGCTTTGGTTAAAATTTGGGCAGTAGTGCTTAAGTACTTTTCAAGTTATAATGCTATCTTGTTATTCTAGAAAATACTTAAATGAATTTTAGTAATTTTTCTACATGTGCAATGTTCATATAAATTTTTGGAGAATGTCTTGGTACCCTAGAGTGTCCAAGTAAATTAAGAAATCTATTGTTTGACACTTTTTACTATGCTTTGTTATTTATACAAAAATCAGCCTTTTGGGGCTTGTGAATTTTGTTCAGAGAGTTTCTTTGAATAAATTGAGTTCAAATTTTTACAGTAGTCTCTTTTTGGGTCAGAGAGTCCCCTGTAATTTTTGTAGAATTTTAGGAGCAGTTTACATATATGTTTAAAATTCCACTTAATTACTTAAGTAAATTAAGAAAGGGGTGTAAATAAATATTCTAGGTGGGCACACCTTACTTTCTGGTGTTCTTGTGACCTTTATGAACTTGTGGTAACAGTAGTTTGGTCTTATGGGATATTTGCCACATAAATAAATATTTAATCTTTGCAATTCTAGGTTTTCTGGACAGCTGATAGTATCTTTAGGTTTGACCCTTAATAAAAGTGTTTGCTGGAAAACTTGTGAATACCAAAATTATAGTAAACTTGATAAACTAGCTTGTGTCAAAATTTGGAAGCATTTGGCTTAGTAGTTTAGGAGTTATTGCTGTTTTAAATGACAGTCCAGAATTGGCTGCTCTCTGTTTAGAGAGAGCAGATTCTGGAACTTTGGAATTTCGACTAGGTAAACTTTGGAATTTATTATTATGGTCTGAAAATATTTTGTGGTACATTTCTTAAGCTTTCCAGATTGTCTTAGATCATATCTTTTGGAGTTGGGATTCTCCAGTTATGTTAGAATCTTTGAGCTGCTGTCCAGAATGTCTTACTGTGGTAACCTAAGTAATATTACTCTTGTGTTTGTTAGGTGTTAGGGCCTTAACCGACGAGGAACAACTATATCTTAGGTTGGGTAGATTAGGTAAGTACTTCTCCACCGGAGAAGAGATTTGCACGTATTAATAAAGTAACTTGATTAGATTATTATTTTTATTTCTGAAATGCATTTCATTCCGAGCATGTTGCACCTTTATGCATCCATGATATTTATTGTGCATTCATGCAATAGGTGTACCAGAGGGGGTAACTCTCCTCGAGTTCGAGCCTGTGATTCCGGAGGAAGTCCAGGACCAGGAGCAGCAGGAGCCCGAGGATCCAGCAGGCGAAGGAGTGCCCGCAGACGACCTTCCTGAGTGCCCAGACCACCGGCCCTCGACCTTTCTGAAAGGCAAGCCCCGGTGCATGCTGAACCTACTGATTTATAAATTAATCTTGAGCACTTTTAATTGTTTACTGCATTAAGTTGTAGGAGTTATATGAAAACACTTGCTGCATTATACCTGTCCTTGTCCAGATATCGTACTTAATCCTATATTAGGTTTAGGCACGTGTCAATGCTTAGCCCTGCTTAGTACGGTAGAAGTCGGGTGATTTCCGGTCATCCGCGAGATGTAGGAAGGAGTCACGAGTGGCTTTATGGCTATCGTGGATGGAACCATGCTTAAAAATGAAATTGAGACCAGGCGGGAGTTCGATAGTACAGTCGCAAGACACTTCACGTCTTGGGTGTGGAGCTATGCCCGTCTGAGTCGTTTAAGGACCGATTCGCTGTACGTCCTTGAGTCATGTTGAACGCAGTCTAACACTTAGTCGGCCGGATAAGTCATTCCGACCGCGAAGCCGAGTAATGTGGTTCAGGCCGGGAATCGAATGGTAGCTTGCTTCTTGGAGGAGAGAAAGGATGTGCTTGGGGACATTGGCGTGAGACCAAGGGGGGGTTAGAGTCCCTATCACCTGGCAGAGTGTCGCTCTTGGGGTCGCGACATCATTCGGACCCGCGATTCCTGAATCATATGAAAAGGTGGCTTGTGCGACCCTGGCAGGGGCCTGCATGGTGAGTGTTAGAAATACCCCTCTAGCTGGATAGGAATTCAATTCGAATCGCCGTCGCTCCCGGTTAGTGAGCACTTGACTTGAGCAGCGGCAACGTAGATCTCAGTAAATGAACTGGTGGTTAAGGGAATAATATAATGTTGCCACAATTCATACCTGCTCTGGATATAATGATGATAATTGTTTGATTATAATCAAGTGCATGTTTAGTACAGGTGCTAAGATAGAGGACCGGTAAATGCTAAAAATAACTGCTAGCACAGGTTATAAGAGTCTCAATTACTTATGCCTTTATGCAAAAATGTGATGTCAGCTAGCCTCTTGTGAAAGCCTTGCATAATCCTTGGTGTCATCTTATTTCTGGTTTTCGACGGGTAAGTCTAGCTGAGTACATTCCAGTACTCAGGGTTTATTCCCTCCTGTTGCAGATGATATGCTTTACCAAGGCTTCTGCAAAAATTGTCTCCACCCTGCGGGTGACGAAGACTAGATCACTTGGGCGTGATCATCTTTTATGTACTTTCCTGATGCTTTTGTGGGATGTTGATCATCAAGACTGGCAATAGTTAAACAACTGGTGTGTGTTGCTTTCGCTACTTTATAAACTTGGTTTGTAATAATTGCGACTCCGTGTGTGTAAACTTATTTCAGATCTACTTGTGAAATGTAACGTATGATGTTGTATGTTGAATGATGCGATCCTGGTTGTAAGCAATTTGGTTTGAAATCCTTCGTGGTTTCGATTGACTACCGGGATTATATGGGCTCAAGTTCGAAAATTTGAGCACTTCGGTGCTTGTTTTTGTACTTGTGCTCTTATAATTTGGTCGGTTCTGTTACAGGTTAGGAACACGGTGATGTTTTGCCGAGGTATCGGAGAGTCGCCACTCCCCACTAGTCCTCGTTGGAGCACCCGCACAAGGGTGTAGCTCCCCCTTGATCCGCGCAAGGATCAAGTGCTCTCTACGGTTTGATTCTTCGACACTCCGTCACGGCGAATCACCCAAAACCACTCACAACATGAGTTGGGTCACCCACAAGCTCGTCGGATGATCACCAAACTCCCAATCACCACCAAACCGTCTAGGTGATGGCGATCACCAAGAGTAACAAGCTAGAACTCTCACTTGACCACAACAAGCCTAATGAGAAGATGGATGCACACTTGCTACACTCTTATCACTAGTGAGGAATCTCAAACTTTGATTCTCAAATCACTATCCTCACTAGGGCTCTTGCACTCCCTTGCACTCCAAAGGTGTTTCTCAGCTGAACAAATGAGCAAGAGACCTCTAAAAGAGGTGGAGGGGATGTATTTATACACCCCTCAGACAAATCCAACCGTTACCTGCTGAATCAGCAAAATGCACACTGACCGGATGCGCCGGTCGACATGACCGGACACGCCGGTCAACTATAACGGTCATAAACCGAAAGTTAGCACTGAGTGACCGGACGCGCCGGTCTGAGATGACCGGACGTGCCGATCAGAGATGACCGAACGCGCCAATCAGGGATGATCGGACACGTCCGATCATGCAAGAGCCTTACTGGAAACTGATCTGACGCTCGACCGCGTCCGATCACAGTTGACCGGACGTGTTAGGTCACCTTGGGTCCTTACTAGAACGTGACCGGACGCGCCGATCACTTCACAGTCGCGTCCGATTACACTGTTTACCCTATAGAACACGTGTCAGACTGACCACCACGTCCGGTCGATCAGTTACCGACGCAGTGACTTGTTAGTACTGGCCGGACGCGTCTGGTCATGACAAGGACCGCGTCCGGTCACAGGTAAACTGCCCAAACGACTTCAAAACGTGACGCAACTTGAACTGAGTTGCTTCCAACTGAACTTTGAGCTTTTCTAGAGCTACCTAGTGCTAAGTTTGACAAGTGTGCACCACACCTAAACAAAAGACTCACCTAGGTCAAGCTACTCGCTCATGCCCCCCTTTATAGTACGGTTAAAGGAAGAAACAAAGATCCTAATGACTATTCCAGATGCAACTCAACACCTTGACATCCGAAACTAACCGTCCTTAATCTTGTCGTTGATCCTTTGAAAACCGAAACGATTTCCATCAAGGGACATGAATACCACAGTGCCCAAAGCAGTTATCATCTCCATGACCTAACTTACCAACGTTTCTGCAAAACACACGTTAGTTATGGTAATAATGCGTTGTCACCAATTGCTGAAACCAACACCGGGGCCCAGATGCTTTCAATAAGCAAACATAACCGTTAATTATTCAACAACTCAAAAGTCCTTTGAACTAGCTGTCTATCACAACTTAGAGCTTTAGGGAGCATGCCTAGTGCCTCTAGCCTTTCTTTATTCATGTGAGGGATCTTGTACCTATTGCCTCCACTATCTTTTATAACTTCAATCATGCATCCTTGTAGTGTGAGAAATACCCTATTTAGAATGATGAGGTTGTAGTTTTGATATTCCGTGCACACATTCTAGATAACCTCAACCATGTTTCTAGATGTCATTCTATCCGTTATCGACTAAAGAGAAGCAAAAAAGCCAAGGTCAAGGCAGTTCAGATCAGGCAAATTTGCAGGTTGGTTAGTTAGGCGTATATCCAGGCCTGTCCAGGCTACTGCAAGAGCAAAATCTACATCATCTGCTCATACATGAGAAGGAGCACTGTCCTATTGTATCCATATTATTGAAAGCCCAAGTTTGGTTTTGGTAATTAATGACACCAAGTTGCTAATGCTATTGTATCAAGTGAAATGAGTTAGGCATAAGCAACACATGTGATGAAGGAGTATGTGGCATAAAGTGATGGCCACAAGGTCACAAGAGGTGGAGATGCACATAAAATGATGATCATGGTGATCAAGCATGAGGAGATGGACATGGAACGAAGGATCTAAGAGCGCAAGGCAAAGGTATAACCATAGGGTTTTTCTTTTGCCGGTCTAAGATGAGTAGAGAAGTGATTGACCGGGTTTAGAATAGATAGCCGACTATCAAGAGGGGCAATCACGGTTAGCTCAGGAATCAAGTGCTACTAGATCAATGTCTTGAGCATATGCATTAGGATCTAGTTGAGAGCTAACATAACCCTTTGAAAATGTTTGTGAAATGCTAATACACATGCGCACATGGTGATATACACTTGGTGGTGTTAGCACATTTGTGAAGGCGATGGAGTTTGAGCGATAGAGAGGGGTTTCGGTTCCTCTCTCACTCCCGCCGAGCTTGCGAGGCGGGATTCGGCGCTTTTTGGGAAAGTGAAACGCCTATTTTCTACTGCGTCGGAGGCGGAGAAACGGAGGCGTAAGTCTGGTATGTTTCTCACTGAAAAACAGTGACCGGACGCTGGACCGGACGCAGTCTAGGGTGGACTTGCGCGTCCGGTCAGCTCAAGTCGAGGGCTGAGGCGCAGCGCGCCTAGGGTTTGTGACCGGATGCTGGTCTGGCCTGACCAGCATGTCCGGTTAGTTCACCTGGGTGCAGAGGAAAGGCGTGCAACCGGCGCGTCCGGTCTCTCACGGAACCAGAGTGTCTGGTAAGGCACCCAGAGGGGTAGAGCGTGGCAAAGAGCTAATCGGACGCGCGGCGTGTCCGGTCACATGCGATCGGACACGTCTAGTCGTGGTGGGAGCTCTCTGGACTCCGACCGGACGCCGAGTGTAGCGCGTCCGGTCAAACGGTGAAGCGCGTCCGGTCACGGAAACGGCTCTCTCTGACGCGCGCTGTTACTGTTTGTCCTATAGTGACCGGACGCGTCCGGTCACCCTGACCGGTGCGTCCGGTCATCATGTTTTTTACTACGACGTCTACTAATAGCTAGTTGCTTACCCCTTCGCTGTAAATAGATGGTGGCCGGGGTTTGGGGGCAACTAGAGCACATTTGAGACCTTGAGACATCCTTTGAGCTAGAGAACAACCCCTCCACTCATCTCTTTGCTTGGTTGCACATCTTGAGTGAGATTGAGTGAGATTCAGGTGTATTACTTGAGAGTTGCATTCTAGAGGCATTTGATCGTTGAGTTGCTGCGGATTTCTTGTTACTCTTCCGTGTTTCCCGACGCGGTAGATGGCTTGGAGCAGCGGAGGTGATTGAGCTCGCAATTAGAGATTGTTGGAGCCCTCACCAAGTGTTGTAAGGGGTTCTTGATCCTTCCCCGTGGGAGTTTATGAATTGGATACTCTAGTGGAGCTCGTGGCTTGGAGGATCCCTATCTTGTGTGCGGTTGTGCGGCGCCCGCCGAGGGCTCGACTCTTGATAGTCGATTAGCTCATGAACCGACAAGTGGGTGTATCGCCACAACGGGGAGTAGCATGCCGGGAAGCAAGTGAACCTCGGTATAAATTCTTGTGTCATTCTCTTCTCGAGGATTTCTCTTGTGTGATTGATTTATTGGTTCTTCTCATCTCTACACGGTGGTATAATCACTCGAAGCTCTTCTCTCGCATTACTTCTTGTATCTAGCTTGTAGTTGTTGTTGTGTTTAGTGGATAGCCTTGTACTAGACTTGTGTAGGTGGCTTGCTTAATTAGTTAGATCTAGTGCATTTTGCTTCGCCACCTTTCGTACTAACTTGTGGTTAAGTAATTCTTGTAGAAGTTTTAATTAGGCTATTCACCCCCCTCTAGCCTATTTGGACCTTACAATTGTCGCATGCCTTGCTTCTCTAGGCCAACAATCTTATATAGGTGGTATTAGTTTTGTGATCATATAAGATCTGATTGTTTGTCTATCAACCTTCATGGTCTTTATGATAAGTGTGCCCCTTGATCTGTTGCCACTTCTTATTTTTGTGGGTTTCTGTAATTATAAAGATTGTTCAGCCAAATAGCTTAAAATGGATTGCAAGTACTATGTACAGAATGACTACTACCTCACGCACAAAAGGCCATATGCTTATCTTCCCATCAAAATAGCATCTCCCTTCATCATCAAACCTAGGCCTTCCCACAACAGAATAAAATATGACTTTGTGAATGGCATTCTTGTTTTGCACTGTCCTATGTGGGTCTTCTTCATCTAGATGCATGTACATGGTCCTATTCTTCTGTGTCCCATTAAACTACTTCTCATCGGAGTGAATAATATTTTTCGTATCATGGAATTTTGGATTGTCTGGCAGAGTACTTTGATCTAGCATAGAGAGAACCCATTGCAACCTTGCCTGTTTGTTTTCTTCCTTCAAATAAGGCCTCAACACGTTGGAGTGTCGCCGTAGCAAGCCTTCTTTAAACAACCTATGTAGAGTGCTTTTACTCATTTCAAGAGCATATGCTAGTGACCTTATGGTTCCCCTTCTGTTTAAGGGAATATCAACAATCCTCGTGAAGTCTATTTGTATTTTCTTATAGCCACAATTCTTAGCTCTTAAAGAGTTGACATCTACTGGTATGCCTTGCGCCAAACAATTTTTTGCTCTCTTCCATATCCATTGTATTGTACGCACATGAACATTGTACTTTGCAGCAATAAGTGTTGTGCTATTTTGTTGTAATGTGCCATTAGTGCTTATCTGAAGCAAATCTTCATATATGTCTTGCTTTTGTCTTTGTGTCAAATTCTTGACCACATTTGTTGGTTCTTCTTGCAGGGGTTGCTGATAGTCTTCGTCATCCGAGTCAGACAACTCCTCTTCGTCAAATATGATGTGAACATCATCTGTATACACGCCGAAGTCATGTATGACATCATCCAAGGTATCTTGTTGTTCTTGCAAGCCAATGTGGTCATCTCCTACAATAAAAAATTGTAGATAGTGTGCTGATTGTGAGTAAATTGATTATGAAACCTTTTGACATGGACAATTATTGTCGCAAACATTACTTGAACATGAGGGAAATAATCACCTGCATGTAGGTTTTGTTGGTCTTCTAGTGGATCATTTAGATCAAATGGATGGCCAGCGTTGTCACCTGGTACAGAAGCAAGGTGATGATTATGAGAATGCATTTATATGTTCTGGACAACTTCTTCCATTTTTTAAAACCTGTTTCGCTGTGAAATTACATCAAATTTCTAGCGAACTACTGTTGTTGTAATTTCATATTCCTACTCCACATTGTATTCCTCACTAGGTGAATTTGATACTAACAGCTATTTATGTTGTATGGTCTTTACAGGATGTCATTTCCACTACTATTTCTTTACAACAGATTTGTCATGATTACGAGCTGCTGCTGAAACACACAATAAACGAAAGGTTGTGCTACCTTTTGCAATATATACTTATGGAAACACAGGACGTAGTTGAATTATTGTTCATATTTTTTCCATTTTATATGTGTAGCCTCCAAAAAAATGTTTTTCTGTAACTCAAGTTGTTTGTTTTCGTACTCAATACCTTTCGCTGATTGTCAGCTGCTCCATGTCAATGCTTGCGCTGCTTCTATACATGTGGGTGAATTTGAGTACCTATGCATTCATAGATTCTTTGGACTGCGTATTGTTGCTTGCCTGATCACTGTTTTTCCAAAAAAAATGTACATATATATAACCCACTTTACTCTATTTCCTGATTCATGCCATCTAGATTAACTTTAATGTCGTTATTATACTTTACAAAAGCCAGTTGCACTCTATGCAGTCAAGTTCAGATGTAACCCCAATATGGTTAACCAAAGTAAGGTCGATATGGTCAGCCAAAATTCTGTGTGCCAAGGCAAATCTGCACATATGCTACATGGTGTTGCTTTTTCTGAATTCATACCCTTCTTAGTTTCCATGTTACTTACTGAAATTAATGAATGCTAATTCTTCCTGATTGTAGCTTGCTGCTTTGCTATGCTATTACCTATTGGCCATCTTTATTCTCACCCCTTTCAGTGCTTGGTTTGGTGCTGCCTCTGCATTTCCCATTCATTTCTTTGTGATGTACTTCAGTTGCCTTACATAACTTCAGTTTGCTTTGATGCATTCTTTTAAGAGTGCCCGAGATTGCAGAATTCTAGATGGGCATACCATGGTGGATTGTAGTTTCAAAAGATGGACCGGAGACCTACTATCCATATCTATATAAGGTTAGTATTTTTCCATCTTATGTGCCCAGCCTAGGAAAAAAATGTTTTCCCTCTAACTCAGGTAGTTTGTTTTTGCAGGCAATAGCTCAAACAGATTGCCAGCTGTGTGTGTGAATATTTTCCCTACTTCTACAGTTGCTACTGAATCTCAAACTATAAACCTAGCTAAGTTTCCTTCTATACATGATTTGAATGGAAGAATGGAGTTTCCAGAAATAGGTTCATAAATATGCACATTGCACAAAATATTAAAAACTTTGGTACTAGTACATTCATAGGCCTTTGACCTACGTACTGTGTGTTCTGCATTATTTGCAAAATTTACAATAATTTTCTACGCTACCATTGCCTTCTCATGCTACATTTTTATGCTTGCTAGCCCGCGCATCTGCGCGGGGTTTCTTGCTAGTTGATACTAATTTTAGGACACATAGGAGCCCTGCTGTAAAAGAGTTTTAGATGAGATAAACACCAGAATTATGACTTGAGCACGAGGAAAATAATCACCTGTATGTAGGTTTTCTTGTTCTTCCTGTGGACCATTTAAATGAAATGGATGTCTAGCATTGTGACCTGGTACAGAAGGAAGCAGATGATAATGAGAATGCATTGTCATCCCACACATGTGAGTTATTCTCCTGTCTCACTCCAATTTAATTTAGAACTTGAAGCAAAAAATACTAGCAGTAACTAAATTCCCTGTTGTTGCTTGTGATTTTAGGAGGGTGAAATAAACTAGCTTTCCAATTTTAGGAGAGAGAGAACCGGAGAGGGAGGGAGAGGGAGAGGGAGGGAGGGAGAGAGAGAGAGATACCAAAGTGTTTACCTTGATGAATTTGTTCTTGTTCATCATTCTAAATAGGATGGAGACCAAAGTGATCAGCTTCCCCAACTTCAACTGCAGCCACTACATCTTTCAAGGGATTGTGATCCCCTTCTTGTTCAGTAGGACTCTTGTTGAGATCAGGCACCTTCTCTCCTTCCTCCTCTGGTAGTGTGTTTAGGTCTATTGCCATGGGAGATGGGTGTGAGGTGAATGGTTCAAATGAAGGCAACGAGAGGGCTGCTAGGCTTTCATTGCCACATGTTTAGAGAAATGGCGCTGGGGGCAATAGTTTGAAATTTTAGCTTGCTTTTGCTGTGTAAAAATGGAGTGCAGGATTTGTTTTGGGGCCACATGGTGTTTGCCGCCGAGTGAAATGCACTTTTTGGTGTCCTCTTTGATTTGTTTAAGGCCACAATCATGTTTACCTGTGAAAACTGGATGTCAACTCTGATTTGTTTAATGGAACAAAAAGATTCCGTGGGTGGTTATGCGTGCTTCTTCACGTACCATTAATAGTGTGTCTGTCCAAATGTGTAACTGATGAAATCATTTGTACATAGGGGCTTCAGGGTTATTTGCCACTTGCCTTGGTTACTCGATCAAGGGCTCCAACGGCTCCAACGACAGATATATTAGGACGGAGAGAGTACTTGTAGATCAGTTGAACACAAAGACGATGCTCCAGCGGAGGCACCTGAACATTGAGGACAGCCCAACCTGTGTTATGTGCAGTATGGGAGAACCTGAAACTATAGAGCATCTGTTTTTTTATTGCCTTTTTGCACAGCATTGTTGGTCAAAGATACAAATACCTGAGATGTTTCGTTGCTATTGATGGACAGATTCATGCAAGCTCAGTCAACGCATGCCATTCCTTTCTTCATAGAAGCAGTTCTGATAGTGGCTTGGGAGCTCTGAAAACTTCGAAATGACAAAGTCTTTCAAAGAAGGGATCCTACTCTTGCTGTTTGGCTTTCACGCTTTAAGAGTCAATGCTTCTTACAGTCTGTTAGGTTCAAAGATGATCTGTGATCATCTTTTTATGTTTGGCTTGATGCTTTCATTTAATCTCTATACGTATGAACCCCCGCTTTTATTTTAAATGAAAAGTTCTCTCATCGTAGGGATCTCCCCCACAGTTTTTGCGGTCAAAATAAAAAAGTAGATCGGAGTTGCATCCTCCTCCTCGCCTTTTTCTTGCTTTGCCTTAATGTCTCCTTCCGGCGCCGGCTGGGCATGTCACACCCATTTAACGACCAAATGGAGTGCATACCCTTATGTGTGCCCAGAGATCAATCACACATAAGTTAACAAATTATAAAGGATGTATCATCACAAATGTTATTACATCACGATTAATAACACATAGTCTTTACAATAATGTAGCGGAAGTAAAATATAAAAACTCTCGTGGTAGCTCCAAACACAGGCACATTGACTGGTTGACAGCAAGTCTAGTAATCTTTCGGGAAGTAGAAGTAGTCACTACTTGCACCATCTGTTACTCATCCGGGATTTTTATCCAAGTAAGAAAAATAAACAAGCGTAAGTACATCTCGTACTCAACAAGTGTAACATGAGATTCATGAGGCTCAAAGGCATAACATAGGTTTATCAGCATGTAGCTTTTAATTAGCATTAATTCAGTATATCAATAATATCAAAGTGTCTCAATGTAACAATAAACATATGATCCATGTGAAATGATTAACGAATAGCAAAAACATATTCAGTATTAATGATCCACTATTCCATAAGGGTCCAAGGTCACTCGTGACCGTGAGCACGGCTGTTATAATAGTTTTACACTCTACAGAGGTTGTACACTTTCACTGTGAGTCATGTTACCCATATGCCCGGCTTAATTACTCCCAAAACACTTCCAAGGTGAGCAGGCAGGGAAACACTATGAAGTCTTTCGAAGGTTCGTCTAACAAGTTAGGGTCGCTAGGTTTCCAAAGTCAGTCTGTGTGATTCACCACGCAGGGATCCATAGTCTGCTCTACCCCATTTGCGCCACAAGGGTAACCTCTAACAAGCTAGAAAAGGTCCTTCTATATGACTAAAGCCAGAGCCATTTTAGCCCTCACAGTTGTACTGTAAATCCTGGATTTTCGCTTACAGATAAGTCCTTATGGAGAGTAACGAGAGCACCAAAGTAACCCCATGCTCTAGTACCCTTAAACAGTAATAAAATCATCTTTTAATGTTTATTGCATATCCCATTAGTCAAATTACATGATCATAGTTCAAGTTGAGCACTAGCAATACTAATCCATGCAATATAATAGGTATCAAGGAATAAGATCAACTCTAAGTCATCCTTAACAAGGAATATATGCATAATGATATTATTTGCTTAATATGAATAGGACAACAAGGATAATCCCATGCTATACTTGCCTTGCTCAAACTGGTCCTGGTGATCTTGTTCGTAGTAAAACTCCTGATCCCTAACGAATTGCTCACCGTCTATACTCGATCAACAATAGCAACAACATTCATTCAGAACAATCATGCATAGACAAACAAGACTATAATTAGAACAGTACACCAACAGTAATAAAATAAGATAAAAAGTTTTTAAAACGAATCTACAACTCACTAGGATCACACAGACGCAAAGATCACGAAAAATGGAGCTAAAATGACGAAGTTATGAATTTACGAAGATTTCCTATAGAAAAGTAATTACTTTAATTCAAACTCGAAAATAAATTGTCACAAACCTACTGAACAGTCCTACTAATATGTAGAGCTCTTAATTACGAACCTAACTGAAAGTCCTATGTTTGGTGTTGGTAATTAGTGACAATGCCTAAGTACTAATCCTATGCCTGAGATGTATGTAGCATATGAGGATTAGTACATTCCAAGGTTGGTGGCAAGATGGACATGGTGATCATGATGGCCACACTTGGATTTGGGCGCAACCCTATGTGATCAAGGCAAAGGTATATGCTTAAGGGTTGTGTTTTAGTAACCAAGACACCTAGTGGGTGTGGTTACATTATAGGATAGATAGTCGTACTATAAAGAGGGAAATGACGCGGCTATTGAACTCCTAAGTGCCTCTAGATGTGCATTTCATAATCATATGCATTTGGATAGAACAAATATCGCCTCGAAAAATGATTGTGAAAATGCTAACACACTCACACATGATGAAGATCACTTGGTGGTGTTAGCACGTTTGTGAAGGCGGTGGAGTTTGAGCGGTAGAGAGGGTTTGGGGTCCTCTCTCCCTCCCACCGAGCTTGCGAGGCGGGATTCAGGCGTTTTCGAGGAGTTGAAACGACTATTTTCCACTACGCCGAAAGTCCGGAAAAAGAAACGGAGGCGAACGGAGGTCACAGAGGTGACCGGACGCTGAACCGGACACGGTCCTTGCATGACCGGACGCGTCCAGTCAGTGTTCAGTGTCTGCGCGTTTTTCAGTTCGATGATCGGACGCGAGGCGCTTCCGGTCACTGATGATCGGACGCGTCCGGTCGTTCAGAGAGCTTACTGGACAATAACCGGACGCTGGCACTGTCGCGTCCAGTCATGTTTCTTTAGCGCGTCCGGTCGTTGTTTCGTTGAGCGCTACTCAGGCGACCAGCGCGTCCGGTCATTCTCGGGACCAGCGCGTCCGGTCATTCGCAGCGCGTCCGGTCTGCGCGTCAAGCGCGTCCGGTCGTTGCTTTGCAACTAGCCGTTGTGTGACCGGCGCGTCCGGTCGTTTGGACCAGCGCGTCCGGTCAGTGTTTCACGTGTTAGTTGTTGGGCGACCGGCGCGTCCAGTCAGTTGGACTAGCACATCCGGTCAGCGCGATTTCAGCTGTTTAAGTTTCTAACGGCTCTATTCGAAGGGGTACGTCTATAAATACTCGTTGGCCGGCTCAAGGCTCTCTCTCTCTCGATTTTTTTGACATACTTGTGAGCACTTTGAGCTAAGCAACTCTCTCCACTCATCTCTCTTGCTTCTTTGCATATTCGAAGTGAGATTGAGTGATCCAAGTGCATTTGCATTGCGAGATTGCATCTAGTTGGCACTTGGTGGTTGATTTGCTACGGGATTCTTGTTTCTCTTGGTGGTTGCCGCCACCTAGACGGCTTAGAGCAGCTTGGAGGCGTTGGCAAGAGTTGGTGATTGTTCTTGGCCACCTCCGGTGATTGTGAGGGGTTTGTGCCTACCTCGGCGAAGCGCCAAAGGCAACATTAGTATATTGCTCATGTCATTGCAACCTTTTGCCATTTGGTAGGTTCTTATGGCGCCTTTTGAGAGGCTCGGTGTGTGACCGATTAGCCACCGAACCACATGGTGAAGAGGGACACAACGGGGACTAGCGTGCCGGCAAGCACGTGAACCTCGGGATAAATCTTCGTGTCATCACTTTCATATTCTGATTGATTGATCCCGGTGTTCGGTTATCTTGGTATTCATCTCTTGATCATATTGATTGGTTGGCTCAATTCTTCGCCCCTCGGTGATACCCTCCTAACTCTCTCTTGTATTAATATCTTAGTTATCTTTGCTAGCGAGTTAGCTTTGCTAGAGTAGCTTCTTTGTGTAGCTTGCTAGTTGTAGTTTCCTTCTCGGTTTGACTTGTGCGGTTGAGTGCAAATACACTAGATTTGTGAATTGGTTAGGTGGCTTGCAAACACCCCGTAGGCTAAGCAAAAATTGCATTTCGCTATTTGTTTTATTGATAAACTTGTTTAGCTTGTCTTTGTAGAGAATTTTAATAGGCTATTCACCCCCCTCTAGCCATCAAGACCTTTCAAGTGGTATCAGAGCTGTGGTCACCGTTTGTAAGGCTTAACAACCTTGGTGTAAGATGGCTCAAGTTATGTTCAATCATGTTAATGGCAAGCCTCCATTCTTTGATGGCGTCTCTTCCTTTGATCATTGGAAAAGGAAGATGAAGCAATATCTAGGCAATATACATGAGAAGGTTTGGGATGTGACCAAAGAAGGATACATCATTCTTGATGAGGAAAACCTCACTCCCAATGACCGCATCAACAAACAATGCAATACGGCGGCACTTGACACAATCTATCGTGCCATTGATGATAAAGTATTTGAGCAAATCAAAGATCTTGAAAAGGCAAATGAGCTTTGGATAAGGCTTGAAGAAACATATGAAGGCACTTCAACGGTAAAAAGTGCCAAACTATATATGCTCAAGGATAAGTTCTCCACATTCAAGATGAAGGATGATGAATCCATCCCGGAGATGTTCTATAGGCTCCAAGTCATTGTCAATGATCTCAATGGGCTTGGGGAGAAGGTTGAGGACAAGAACTTCTCACACAAGTTCTTGATGTACTTACCCAAGAAGTTTGCCACCTTGAGAAGAATGATCTTTAGAGAGGGATTGGACAAGGTCAAACCAACCAATGTGCTTGGAGATATAATAACCGATGCCCAATACAATGATGATGAAGATGAGGTAGAAGAGAAGAAGGAGACCAAGGTCAAGCAAGAGAAGCCCATTGCATTCAAGGCTTTATCCTCTAAGGGCAAGAGCAAGGTGGAGAGTGATGATGATGATCCATTCGATGATGAGACCATGGCCCTTCTAGTGCACAAGATGGGAAGATTCATGAAGAAGAAAGGATATAGGGCAAGGAAGAGGAGAGACACTATAAAGGTAAAGACCCTTTGCTACAATTGCAATAGCCCCGATCACATAGTGGCGGATTGCCCCTATGAAGATAAGAGATTTCATAATGGGGACTTGAAGCTCAAGAAGAACAACAAGAATAAGAAAGAGAATGAGAAGAAAGCAAAGAAGAGCTTCACATTCAACAAGAAGAAGGGTGGTGGTTATGTGGTCACTTGGGATAGTGATAACTCCGATAGTGATGATGATGAAAGCTCTAGTGATGATGAGAGGACCACTCGGCGAGCCATTGCAAACATCGCCCTCTCCAACAAGCCATCCATCTTTGACACTACATCAACATGCCTTATGGCCAAGCCTACAAAGGTAAAATATGATGATAGTGATGATGATTCTTGTGCTAGTGATGATTGTAGGAGTGATGATAAGGAGGATAAGGACTACTCTAAGGATGATCTATTGGGCATAATAGATCAAATGAGCAAGGGCTACAAGAGGACAACCAAGAAATATAAAATCTTGGAACAAGAGCTCATTGCCAAGAGCAATGAAAATGATGCCTTGATGGAGGAGCTTGTTGCTCTCAAAAATAGTAAGGAGTGCAAAGGAATTGAACAAGAGCTCAAAGCTCTTAGGAAATCCTTTGATGAGCTAGAGGCTTCTCGTGAGTGTCTAAAGGAAGACCACGAGGATCTTTAAATTGCTCACACTAGGCTTAAGGAAGCCCACTCCACTCTACTTGAGCTCATCAAGGAAAAGGACCTCAAGTTGGAGAAGCTCATGAAGGAAGCTAAGGAGGAGCAAGTGATTGTCACTTGTGATATTGGACTAACATGTGATATTATTGATGATTCTTTATTTGTTGGTCCTACTAATGCTTCATGTAGCTCATCATCATCCACCACAACCAACTCTATCTCTACTACTAGTGATTCATCACTTGTGGTTGAGAATAAGACTCTCAAGAGAGAGGTGGATGATCTCACCCACGCATTAGGTAATGCCTATGGTGGGGATGCCCGCTTGCTAAAATGCTTGGGTAGCCAAAGGTTCTCTCTTAACAAAGAGGGTTTGGGCTATACTCCCAAGAAGGGCAAGGCGGCCTTTGCTACTCCAAAGCCTCGCTTTGTGAAGAGCAATGGTCATTATTGCAATAGATGCAAGCAAGTTGGGCATCTAGAGATTAATTGCAATAAAATAAACAAGAACAAGAAAAATGCTAATGTACCTTACATTCCTTTTGATTCTTGTTATGTGCTTACCAAGGGTGAGAAAGGTGTGCATGCTAGGTTTGTTGGTGCACCAATTGTGGGCCCAAAGAAGAAGGCTATTTGGGTACCAAAGAGCTTAGTGACTAACCTACAAGGACCCAAACAAGTATGGGTACCTAAGAAACATTAAATTGTTTTGTAGGTAAATTACAAGGCCGGAGGAAGGCATTGGGTGCTTGATAGTGGGTGCTCTCAACATATGACCGGTGATTCAAGAATGTTCAACTCTCTCAAATCAAATGATAGTGGCATTGATAGTATCACATTTGGTGACAATAGCAAGGGTAATGTAAAGGCTCTTGGAAGGATTGCAATCTCAAATGATCATAGCATTTCCAATGTGCTACTAGTTGAAAAGCTCAATTTCAACTTGTTGTCGGTTGCTAAATTGTGTGATCTTGGCTTTAAGTGCATATTTGGTGTTGATGATGTCGAGATAGTTAGTGTTGATGGCTCTAACTTGATCTTCAAAGGCTTTAGATTTGAGAATCTATACTTGGTTGATTTCAATGCTAGTGACACTCAACTTTCAACATGCTTGCTCACCAAATCAAGTATGGGTTGGTTATGGCATAGAAGACTTGGTCATGTTGGCATGAAGCAATTGAACAAGTTAGTGAAGCATGACTTAGTTAGAGGCTTGAAGGATGTCACATTTGAGAAAGATAAGCTATGTAGTGCATGTCAAGCCGGAAAGCAAGTGAGCAACACTCATCCATTGAAAAGCATTATGAGTACTTCCAAGGCATTTGAGTTGTTGCACATGGATCTATTTGGGCCAACTACATACACAAGCATTGGTGGCAACAAGTATGGTTTTGTGATTGTGGATGATTTCACTAGATACACATGGGTATTCTTTCTTATGGACAAGAGTGATGTATTTGACATATTTAAGAAGTTCATCAAGAGAGTACAAAATGAGTTTGAGACCACAATCAAGAAAGTAAGAAGTGACAATGGAAGTGAGTTTAGAAACACAAGAGTTGATGAGCTATGTGAGGAGCTTGGAATCAAGCATCAATTCTCGGCCAAATATACACCTCAATCAAATGGCTTAGTTGAGAGGAAAAATAGAACTTTGATTGATATGGCAAGATCAATGTTGAATGAGTATAATGTGAGTCATTCATTTTGGGCCGAAGCAATCAACACTGCTTGCTTCTATAGCAACCGTCTCTATTGCCACAAGTTTCTAGAGAAGACACCATATGAGATCTTAAATGGAAGAAAGCCCAACATTGCATACTTTCGGGTATTTGGTTGCAAATGCTATATCTTGAAGAAAGGCACTAGATTGAGCAAGTTTGAGAAGAAATGTGATGAAGGCTTCCTACTTGGTTACTCCACTACTAGCAAAGCTTATAGAGTTTGAAATTTGGCTAGTGGTTTACTTGAAGAAGTGCATGATGTTGAGTTTGATGAAACAAATGGTTCTCAAGATGAAGAAGATAACTTGGATGATGTGAGAGAAACTCAATTGACCAATGCTATGAAAGAAATGAATATTGGTGGTATTAGGCCAAAGCAAGTGATTGATGTGGATGACAAAGATCAAGTGATCCAAAGTCCAATTACACAAGCTAGTGGTTCTCTAATGCAAAATCAAGCTAGTACATCATCTCAAGTGCAACAAGATCAACAAGTGGCTAGTTCATCATCTTCAACTCATGATCAACATCAACATCCAAACAAACAAGTCCAAGTGCTTCAACCAACTAACATTGCAAGAGACCATCCATTGGATTCCATCATTGGTGACATACAAAGGGGAGTTCAAACTAGATCAAGATTGACATCTTTTTATGAAGATTTCCTATAGAAAAGTAATTACTTTAATTCAAACTCAAAAATAAATTGTCACAAACCTACTGAACAGTCCTACTAACATGTAGAGCTCTTAATTACGAACCTAACGCAATTTGAACGGATCAAATCGGAGTTAAAATGGATGAATTATGACTAAAACAAACTCAGTGGCAAAACTATAATTAGTTGAAAACGTATTTTGAATGAACTGAGATCAACCTACGCTTTCAAACGGATATTACGCAATACGGAAGTACGCTTTGGACTGCGGGTTAATCAATTGAAAAACTCAAGGTTTCTTTAGCAAAATGCGCAGCCGAAATGGTATCTTCTGATATCAGCCGTTGGATTCAAAGTAGACGGCGCAGATCGGATCGGGACGAACGGGGCGGCGATCCGGCCGGAAAAATACGTCGGCGACCAAATCCACGGCAGCGCCATCGTCGGAGTTCACTAGAACTCGAAACCGAGCATCATTCGACAAAATAAAAGTACCAGGATGGAGTACAAGACAATGCGATCTCACCTCGCGCAAGAATGGAGCCGAGGACGAAGCAAAAGGCGGCGCACTGCTCGGTATGGCGGGCGGTCACGGCGGTGCTCCGAGCAATGCCGTCTCGGGATGGTTCCAGAGCTCCGCGTCAAGATAGGATGGGGCGGAAGGATCACGGGCTCGATTTTTATAGCCCGAAGGCGTCTCCACGGAAGGAAAGGGGAGATTGAGGGGAGGATTCTGTTTTAGTAGTTTAGGAAAGCGACGATGGCGTCGGCTTGAGGAAGGAGGCACGCCTGACAGATGGGTCCGTGGCGTCAGCGACACAATCGGAGAAGGGAAACGCGGCAGCGCGTTGCTGGGCCAGCGGTGCACGTGCGAGCCAGGCCACGGGCGAGAATGGGCTCGGCCCAGGCGGAACGCGACGCGCGCGCTGAGGCGGGGGATGGGCCGCTCGGCTCGGAAGGCAAGCGGGCCGCGGGGAAAGAAATGGGCTGCCAGGCCGAAAGCGAGGGAAATGAAGATTTTCGTTTTCTTTTTCCTTTTCAATTATTTCAAAGTATTTTCAAATGATTTTGAAACCTAATTTAAATTTAAATCAAACCACTCATCACAAAAATTTAAATGCAATAGCATGAATGCACAAACATGTTTCTACTCTTATATTTGATTTTAAGTTAATAAAAATTATTATTACTCTAAATTTGCATGGTCACAAAATTGTATAAAATCATATTTTCCTATTTTTTTTAATATCCAAAATTTTAGGGTGTTACAATTCTACCCCCTTAAAATGAATCTCGTCCCGAGATTCGGGTGATGCTTACTCGAACAGTTGCGGGTAGGTTTTCCTCAGATCCTCTTCTCTTTCCCAGGTGGCCTCACCCTCTGTGTACCGATTCCACTGAACCTTACACATTTTGATAGTTCGACTTCTCGTAACTTTTTCAGCAGTCTCTAGAATTTTAACTGGAAACTCTTCATATGTGAGGTCCTCTTTAATAGTAAGCTCCTCTAACGGAATCTGCTCCTCTGGTACTCGCAAACACTTCTTAAGTTGGGATACATGAAACACATCATGTACACCTGCCAAACTCTCTGGTAATTCCAACTGATATGCCACTTCACCATGTCTCTCTACAATCTTGAAAGGTCCAATATACCTTGGTGCCAATTTCCCTTTCATGTTAAACCTTTTCACACTCCTCATTGGCGATACTTTCAAGTAGACATAATCCCCTACTTCAAAAGTCAACTCTCTTCTCCGAGTATCAGCGTAACTCTTCTGTCTGGATTGAGCTATTTTCAGATTATCCCTAATCATTCTTACTTTCTTTTCAGCATCCTTGAGTACATCAGGCCCAAACACTTGACTTTCCCCTTTCTGATTCCAGAACAACGGGGTTCTACACTTTCGTCCATATAGAGCCTCAAACAGTGACATCTGAAGACTCTTCTGATAACTATTGTTATATGAGAATTCTGCATAAGGCAAACTCTTATCCCAACTAGTACCATATTGTAAAGCACAAGCTCTCAACATATCCTCCAATATCTGATTAATTCTCTTTGTCTGTCCATCTGTCTGTGGATGGTAGGCTGTACTAAAATTTAGCTTGGTTCCTAGTGATTCATGTATCTTTTGCCAAAAATGAGATGTAAACGGGGTACCCCGATCAGACACAATTTTCTTGAGAACTCCATGTAGACTCACTATTCTTTCCATATACAATTCTGCCAACCTTGCACTACTATACGTAGTCCTAACTGGTAGAAAATGAGCAACCTTTGTTAGGCGGTCTACTATTACCCAAATTGAATCATACCCTCTCGGAGTACGTGGCAATCTAACTATAAAATCCATACCAACTTCTTCCCATTTCTATTCAGGTATCTGCATAGGTTGTAACAATCCTGCAGGTCTCTGATGTTCAGCTTTCACCCTTTGACATGTGTCACACAAAGCAACATACTCAGCAACATCTCTTTTCAAACCATACCACCAATATTTCTCTCTCAGATCCAGATACATCTTAGTACTCTCAGGATGTATGGAATAAGCTGACTCATGAGCTTCACTCAAAATTGCCTTTCTGATAGTCTTATCCTCTGGCACACACAGCCTTTTTCCAAACTATAATGTACCCTTATCATCCTTATGGAATCCTGGTGATTTATCCTTCACTATATTCTCTGCTATCTCTCTCAATTTTGCATCTTTCATCTGAACCTTGCGTATCTCTTGTTCCAGAGTAGGTTCTAGTACCAATTCTACTGCATTGGTGGTAAACTCTAAGTTCAAATGCTCACATTCAGCACACAACTCTCTTAACGAGGGCATTACTTGCATCTCATTAGCGTAGCTTTTCCTACTAAGAGCATCAGCAACAACATTAGCCTTTCCTAGGTGATAATGCACCTCCAGATCATAATCCTTTATCAATTCCAACCATCTACGTTGCCTCAAGTTCAGATCTGATTGAGTGAAGATATACTTCAGACTCTTGTGATCGGTATATATATCACTTTTATGTCCAATCAAATAGTGTCTCCGTATCTTTAGTACATGAACCACTGCAGCTAATTCCAAGTCATGAGTAGGATAATTTAATTCATGCTTTCTCAACTGTCTCGATGCATATGCCACAACTCTACCTTCTTGCATAAGAACACATCCTAAACCCAAACGAGATGCATCATAGTAAATAGAGAACTATTTACTTAGATCTGGCAAAATTAATACTAGTGCAGTGGTCAATCTTTTCTTCAATTCCTCAAAATTAGCCTGACACTTCTCAGACCACACAAACTTGGCATTCTTCTCTAGTAGTGCAGTCATTGGCTTCGCAAGCTTAGAAAATCCCTCTATAAATCTCCTGTAATAGCCTGCTAATCCCAAGAAACTACGGATCTCACGTGTATTGGTTGGTGGCTTCCAGTCCAATACGTCTTTCACTTTGCTAGGATCTACTGATATTCCTCCATTTGAGACAACATGACCAAGAAAGGAAACTTCCTTCAACCAAAACTCACATTTACTCTGCTTGCCATATAACTGGTGTTCTCTGAGCTTTTGCAAAACTAACCTCAAATGTTCAGCATGTTCCTCCTCAGTCTTAGAGAATACTAAAATATCATCAATGAATATCACTACAAACTTGTCCAGATATTCCATGAACACCTTATTCATCAAATACATAAAGTATGTAGGAGTATTAGTCAGACCAAAAGACATCACTGTATACTCATATAACCCATACCGTGTGGTAAAAGCTATCTTTGGTACATCACTAGCATGAATCTTCAACTGATGATATCTAGAACGAAGATCAATCTTGGAGAATACACAAGCACCTCTTAACTGATCAAACAAGTCATCAATCCTGGGCAACAGGCACTTATTCTTGATGGTAACCTCATTGAGAGACCGATAATCTACACACATCCTCTGAGTACCATATTTCTTATCCACAAAAATCACTGGTGCTCCCCAAGGTGAAGAACTAGGACGAATGAAACCCTTATCCTGTAATTCCTTAATTTGTTTTTTAAGTTCTTCTAATTCATCAACTCCCATTCTATATGGACGCTTAGCTATGGGTGCAATTCCAGGTAATAATTCAATAATAAATTCAATGTCACGGTCTGGCAGCATACCTGGCAATTCCTCAGGAAACACATCGGAGAACTCTTCCACGACCTGGTCCTCCTTGTTGGCACTATCAGTAAGCTGATTCACTGTAGCGGTCTCTTGTTTCTGCACTTTCACATCAACTCTGATCCTATCTGTAACACCTCTAGGTGTTAAGCATGCATTAGCATTTCAAAGCATAAAGCATTCAGCATCATTTCATGACTAGCATTGCATGAAATATAGCTCTTTTAAATTTAAACTTGAAAAGCAAATAATTAGAACCCTAACTTTGATGTAAGTGCCAAAAAGGTAGTATACTTTTAGGTATTAGCAATTTTAAATAATCTAGAATAATTTAACATGATTTTTGGAGCAATTCATGAATCCAAGTTTTTCTCAAATTTTGTTTTAAATATATTCTAAACAAATAAATTTTTGATTAACAATTTAGCTTTAAATCCTAAATTCAAAATCTATTGAGAATTTTGAAAAGTGCCCTACATGAAAGTTGTAGAGAATTAAATTTTGAACAACTTTTATTTTGGGCAAAAGTTCTGAAAACCTCTTTTTCATCTTCAAATTTAAATTTGAAACAAATATAGAAATCGAAAAATTTTATTTATAAAAGAAAAATAGGTTTTTCACTTTAGTGGGCTGCGGCCTCCCTTTCGGCCCAGCAGCGCTGGCAGCCTGGCCCGCGCCCCGCGCCGGCTTCCTCCCGCGCGCGCGCGCCCGCGCGCGCGCGCCCGCGCGCGACGCCGTGGCGCCGCAGCAGGACTTGGCCGCCGCGTGGCCGAGCGACGGCGACGCCACGTGACACGCGCCCCGGTGGCCCCCACGTCCCCCGCGCCCTCTTACCCCCTCCACGCGCTCGCCCGCCTCGGCTGCTCCCTCCATTCCCTCCTCTCGCTCTGCAGCAGCTCGCCAGCAGCAGCCGCGCCATTGTCGCCATGCGCGTCGGCGAGCTCGCTCCGGTAGGCCACCCGGCCAAGACCGAGCACCGGTCGGTGCGGCTCGTTGTGCTGAGCACACCGGTGCCGCCAGCGCCGCACGTGGGCTCGCCGCCGGTGAGCTCCGGCCAGCGATGCCCCTGCTGGCCTCCCCTCCGGCTGACCTGTGGGTCCCGCTTGACTCCTGGGCCCGCCTGTCTGTCTCGGTGTTTTGGTTCAGTGTGTAGCAGCGGGGTGCACGTAGCGTTAAAGGCCGGATAGACTTTTAGTTTTCAAGAAAATGATTTTGAGAAATGTTGAAAAGGCTTTCAAAAATCATATCTCCAGATTTATAGCTCCAAAAATTATGAAACAAATTTTGTAATGTTCCTCTTGAATAGATCTACAGTTTAAAAATAGCTCATGTTAATTTTGTGACACTTTGCAGTGCAAATTTTTTAATTGCTATAAATGCTGATATCTTAGAAAATATGTAGTAAATAAAATAATGAAGGGAAAAATGTGATTCTTGTTGATTTAATCTTTATTAGTGATGTACTTTTTAGGAAAAACACTTGTGAAGTATGTTCTGTGAAAGATTTTTGAGGTGTAGTACAAATGCTTTTAATTGATAATCTTTGTTATTTTTAGTAGAAAGCTAAATTTATATAGAACATACATGTGATATTTTTTATAGTATGTTAGTTTACTGTTAGTAACATAGGAAAAATGTGAAATCTGTTGTTTGATACTTTTTCTAGTACAAAATAATTTCATGCTCATATTTAGGCTATAACTTGTTTATTTTGTATAGATAGTTTTACATATTCAATTCTCATGAAATTTTGGTAGTAGGCTATTTAGAGTAAGGGTAAGCTACTGTAATTTTTGTAGATTTTTATCTACACCAGAAATAGGTGTTGCTGTGTAACCCTAGTTAAATAGGGAATAAAAGATTATTCTTTATGAGAAATTAAGAGAAATAAAATATGTTTGGTGTATCTTTGAAGCATCATTATGTCTTGCTGGTGTTGTGGTTGAGTTAGGTTGGTAAGCTTTGGTAGCTTAGGTTCACTTGTATGTGTAGATGATAGGCTAACTAATAGAAGAATAAGGTGCATGTTTTAGGGTATATGTTCTTGGATGACGTGGACTACCTTGTAGAAGAAATAGTTATATTCAATCTGCTCATTCCATGTGCTCATCTGTATCTCATGTCATCAAAGCACTCCACCACAATCCGATGCATCATTCGCATGTTTACTTATGCACTTGTATCATACAGGATCGTAGGAAGAGTCGCAGGTAGCAGTACAGGAGGAGCAGGCTTGGACGGATCAGTAGGAGCCCCAGGCACAGGAGGTGCCCGAGGAGGAAGAGTCAGGCGAGGAGCTGCCAGAGTGCGTCGACCACTATCCTAGCTCGTTCGAAAGAGGCAAGCCCCGGAGCATTTTAAGTCTCCTATTTTATAAAAGTTGTTCTTTACTACATAAACTATAGTTATATATATATAGTTGCATTAAGTTATAGGAGTTGAGTGAAACCGTTGTTGCATTATTATCTTGGCCACCGGATTATCTTTCACCCTGTTAGGTCAGGATCGAGTAAATTGCTTAGCCATGCTTAGACCGGTAGAAGTCGGGTGATTTCCTGTCACCTGCGAGTTATAGGTGGATACCGGGTTATGGTTAGCTGTAATTATGATCATAAAAAGTAACCAAGTGTTGATGGATAAACGAAGACCGGGCGGAGTCTTATAGGGTTTTCGACTATAGTGATTCCGTCTGTGTCGATTAAGGACCGATCGTTACTCGTCCCTCTTGTCATGTTGAACGCATGCCTCACATTTAGCTAGCCGAATAAAGTACCTTTCGGCCGCGAAGCTACTGACACTTTTTCGAGCCAGGATAAACTCGGGTTGGCAGACTGGTGTTGAAGGGGGTGTAACGGGGACGCGAAGAGTGAGCCCAAGGTGCGTCCTGGCAGTCGGGCGGTCCCTGGGTAGTGCGATCCATGATTGTTATCCCGCGGCTTCTTGGAAAGTGTCATTGGTGATCTACACGACCCTGACGGAGGAAGCAGGGTTTGTGTGAGGAATAAATCTCCAGCTGGATAGGAATTCGATTCGAATCGCCATCGCTCCCGGTTAGTGAGCACTTGACTGGAGCTATGGCATCGTAGTAACATTAATGGAACACTGATGGTTAAGTGAATGATGTTGGAAATGCTAAACCTGATATGGTAATCTAGATTGTTAATGATGAATCAAGTGATTGTTTTAGCAATAGGTGCTTACCTAGCTTGAATAGGTTATACTAAAAGTGATGCAAAAAGTACCGGTATAGTTTGAAAGCATCTAGGCCCCAAGGTTTGGTTTCGGTAATTAATGACAACACTTTATTACCATGACTAACGTGTGTTTTGCAGAAACATTGGTAAGTTAGGTCATGGAGGTGATAACTGCTTTGAGCACTGTGGCTTCGTGTCCCTTGATGGAAATCGTTTCGGTTTTCAAAAGAGTGACGTCAAGATTAAGGACGGTTAGTTCCGGATGACGAAGTGTTGAGACACATTCGGAATAGTCGTTAGGATCTTCGTTTTTCTCTTTTGGCCGTACTATAAAGGGGGGCATGAATGGGTAGCTTGACCTAGGCAAGTCCTATGTTTAGGTGTGGTGCACACTTGTTAAACTTGGCGCTAGGCAACCCTAGATTGGCTCAAGGTTCAGTTAGAAGCAACTTGGTTGAAGTTGCGACGCGTTTCGGGCTGTTTTCTAGGCACCGGACGCGGTCTTCGGGAACACCGGACGCGTCCGGTGTATACGTTACCGCGACTAGGTTTCGGCCTCGACCACCGGACGCGGTCCTCGCGAGGACCGGACGCGGTGGTCAACGACCGACACGTGTCACCGAGAGAAAACGCCCGTCGGACGCGACCTGGACTTGATCGGCGCGTCCGGTGCGAGTCCAGTAAGGTCCAGAGAGGACCGGACGCGTCCGGTCTTCAGGCATCGGACGCGGCCTCGCGTCCGGTGTAAGTCCAGTAAGCACCCTTGCACGTCGGACGCGTCCGGTGCTACCTGACCGGTGCGTCCGGTGTTTCGATTTCGAAATCGCGTTTTGACCGTTACGGGGGACCGGCGCGTCCGGTGTGTTGCACCGGCGCGTCCGGTGACCCCGTGCCAGAAAGTAACGGTTCGTTTTCTCTGAGGGGTGTATAAATACAACCCCTCCACCTCTTTTAGAGGTCTCTTGCTCATTCAAACATCTGAGAAAAACCCTTTAGAGTGCAAGGGAGTGAAAGAGCTCTAGTGAGGATAGAGATTTGAGAATCGAAGCTTGAGAGCACCTCACTAGCGATTAGAGAGAGTAGCAAGTGTGCATCCACCTTCTCATTTGGGCTCGTAGTGGTCAAGTGAGAGTTCTAGCTTGTTACTCTTGGTGATCGCCATCACCTAGACGGCGTGGTGGTGATTGGGAGTTCGGTGATCATCCGGTGGAACTTGTGGATGACCCAACTCATCTTGTGAGCGGTTTTGGGTGATTCGCCGCGACGGAGTGTCGAAGAATCAACCCGTAGAGAGCACTTGATCCTTGCGCGGATCAAGGGGGAGCTACACCCTTGCGCGGGTGCTCCAACGAGGACTAGTGGGGAGTGGCGACTCTCCGATACCTCGGCAAAACGTCGCCGTGTTCCTTGCCCCTTTACATTCAAGCATTTACTTTCTCGTACATACTTTCATTGCTTGATTTACATTCCTAGATATGCCATGCTAGACTAGGATTGGAAACTAGGGTGCAAAACTTTGTATCGGTAGACTCTCTAGGAACACTAGTAGACATTAGGGGTGAATTCCGGCTTGTAGGATTTAATTCTTGCAATTAATTTTTAGAAAAGCCCAATTCACCCCCCCCCCCTCTTGGGCATCTTGATCCTTTCAATTGGTATCGGAGCATTGTTGCTCTAAATTTAGGCTTTACCGCCTAGAGCAAGATGTCTAACGGGGAAGGACCACCTCCCACCTTTGAGGGTGATGATTTTCCATATTGGAAAATCCGCATGGAGGCGTATCTCGAAGCCATAGATGTCGGATGTCTTAGAGCCGCAACCCAAGGGCTTCCTGCTATCAAGGATCCCGCAAACCCCATTGGTGACGAGGAGAAGTACGACCGGTGGAATGCAAAGGCCAAAAATGCACTCTACCGGGGATTAGGCAAAGATATCTTCAATCGTGTGCGTAATGCAAAGAACGCCCATGAATTGTGGGAGAATCTTTGTGCTCTCCATGAGGGAACTAAGAGTGAGCGTGAGGAACGCTATCATATAGCTCTAAAGAAAATTAATTCTTTTGATATGCTTCCCAAAGAAAGTGCTAATGACATGTACACTCGCTTGAATGTTCTTGTAGAAGACCTCAATGCTCTTGGGCTCACTAAAATGAGCCAATCGGATGTTGCAAGGAAGATCTTGAGTGTGCTTCCCGTTGAGAAGTATGGACATATTGTCACCGTACTTCACCAAAGTGATCTCTCCGCCGCAACACCGACTCAAGTATTGGGAAAGATCAATGCACATGAGATGTACATGCACATCACCCCGGAAGAAGGTTCATCATCTTCCAAGAAGAAGGACTTGGCCTTCAAAGCTAGTCATGACAATAAGAAGAAGAAGGGCCAAGCCATGATTGTGCAAGAAAGCTCAAGTGAAAGTGATGTTGATGATGAATCACTTGCACTCATGGTGAGAAAGACCACCAAGATGCTAAAGAAGCTCAACAAGAGTGGTATCAAGTTCGATAGCGAGAAGAAGAAATTCTTCACAAGTAGCAAGAGGAAGCCAATCTCGGAGATGGATTGCTACAATTGTGGTGAACTTGGCCACCTAGCTCATCGATGCCCTAGACCACCAAAAGACAAGTACAAGAACAAGAACAAGGGCAAGAAAAATGATTCAAGTGATGAAGAAGAAGAGAAGAAGAAAAATAAGCCATACAAGAAGAAAGATGGCAAGAAAAAAGGATTCTACAAGAAGAAGAAGGGAGGCAAGGCTTATATTGTTGGTGATTGGCTCACCGACATTGAATCATCTTGTGAGTCCTCCGAAGATGAGAGCGATGATGAGAGAGAGAAGGTTGCCGCATTTGTGATGGGGCCATCATCTTCACCGATATCTTCGTCACCACCTTCACCGCCTTCTTCACCATCATCGTCCACTACTCACCTATGCCTTATGGCCAAGGGTGAACGAAAGGTACAAAACCATGATAGTAATAGTGATGATGATGATGATAGTGATAGTGATGATGATACACCTTCTTATGATGAATTAGTAAAATTGTTAAACAAATATTCTAGAATCATAAGAAGGACTAGAAATGAAAATGATGAGCTTCAACATGAAAATGAAACACTCACATCCAAACTAAAAGGTGCACATGATGATAGGGATAAGCTTAGAGATCAAAATGAAGTTATGTCTTCCACTCTCAAAGAGCTCAAAACCTCTAATAAAAAGCTTAAAGATCAACATGATAAACTTGAGAGGAAGCATGATGAGCTCATCACTAGACATAGCTCTCTAAAAGACAAGTACACCACATTAAAAATTGACTATGATAGTCTTGTGGTTGCTAATGAACTTGCTCTTGAGACACATGATGCTACTAACAATGTTGTTAAGTGTGATATAGCTACATCATGTGATGATTTGATCATTGAAAGCATTGAGCAAGGTTCTAGTAGCAAAGGCAAGAGTGTGGTTGAGTCATGCAACCATGATGATTATGCCAAGCTCAAGTGTGAGAATGAGAAGCTTGCAAATGAGAACAAGAAGTTTAAAGGTTTGATGGCTCTTGAGAAGCAACCAACAAATGAGTCACTTATTGAAGAAAACAAGAAGCTCAAGCAAGAAAAAGAGCATCTCAAGACCGGCCTAAGCAAGTTCACAAGAGGCCAATATTTGCAAAGTGAGCTCCTCATGAACACCGTAATGAAGATGGATAGAAGTGGTATTGGATACTTGGCAAATCAAGAGAAGAAAGCAAAAGCTCAACAACAAAGCAAATCAAAGCCCAAGCCAAAGAGATGTGTTGAGTGTGGTCAAGAAGGTCACTTTGCTCATGAATGCAAAACTCCACCACCACAACCCTTGCCCAAGCATGCTAGACCCTTTGCATTCAATGCTCATTACATGCTAAGAAAAGATTCAAATGGAAAGATGAAAGTCATGTTTTTGGGTCCCCCAAACAAGAATAGGCCAAAGAAAATATGGGTTGCCAAGTCACTAGTTGAGAAAGTCAAGGGCCCCTCTCAAGTTTGGGTCCCTAAACGAAAAGCTTGATCTCTTGTGTGTAGGTGAACTACAAGACCGGTGGATCTCATTGGGTTATTGATAGTGGTTGCACTCAACATATGACCGGTAATCCTCGTATGTTCACCTCCATTGAAGAGAATGGGATATGTCAAGAGAAGATCACATTTGGAGATAATTCAAAGAGCAAAGTCAAGGGTATAGGCAAGATTGCAATATCAAATGATCACTCACTCTCAAATGTGCTCTATGTTGCTTCATTGAGTTTCAACTTGTTATCCGTTGGGCAACTTTGTGACCTTGGCTTCCAATGCTTGTTCACACCAAATGAAGTTGAAGTTTCAAAGATAGATGACAAGCAAGTGATATTCAAAGGCTTTAGATACAACAATCTTTATCTTGTTGACTTCACCTCCGAAGATGCAAATTTGATGACATGTTTGTTCACCAAGACCTCACTTGGTTGGCTTTGGCATAGGAGGCTTGCACATGTTGGAATGAGCACTCTCAACAAGCTATTGAAGAAAGAACTAGTAAGAGGATTGAAGGATGTGAAGTTTGAAAAGGACAAACCTTGTAGTGCATGTCAAGCGGGCAAACAAGTTGCAAACACTCATCCAACCAAGGCTTTCATGTCAACCTCAAGAGTGCTAGAACTTCTTCATATGGATTTGTTTGGGCCTACAACATACAAGAGCTTGGGTGGTAATCTCTATTGTCTTGTGATAGTGGATGACTACTCAAGGTATACATGGACCTTCTTCCTTCATGACAAATCCGAAGTAGCAAGTTGCTTCAAGAAGTTTGCAAAGAGAGCTCAAAATGAATTCGAAGTCAAGATAAAGAAGATTAGAAGTGACAATGGGAAAGAGTTTGACAACACCAACATTGAAGCTTATTGTGATGAAATTGGAATCAAGCATGAAGTTTCTTCAACCTACACTCCTCAACAAAATGGTGTAGTTGAGAGAAAGAACCGGACTTTGATCACCCTTGCAAGAACAATGCTAGATGAGTACAACACTCCGGAGAAGTTTTGGGCCGAGGCAATCAACACCGCATGCTATGCTTCAAATCGCCTCTTCCTCCAAAAGTTTCTTGGCAAGACCCCCTATGAGTTGCTTAATGGGAAGAAGCCGGACGTCTCATTCTTCCGGGTGTTTGGTTGCAAATGCTACATCTACAAGAAGCGTCAACACCTAGGGAAGTTTCAAAGACGTTGTGATATTGGCTTTCTTGTTGGTTACTCATCAAAGTCCAAAGCATATAGAGTATTTAACCATGCCACCGGTTTGGTTGAAGAAACATATGATGTGGAATTTGATGAATCTAATGGCTCCCAAGGAGCAATTGAGAATTGTGATGATGTAGGTGATGAACCCTTGAGGGAGGCCATGAAGAACATGCCCGTGGGAGACATCAAGCCAAAAGATGATGATGACGATGTACAAATTGTTGATCCACCATCTTCATCACGTGTGCCTCAAGATGATAACAAGAATGAGAGAGTTGAAAATGAAGACACTCATGTCTCTCATGAACAATCCGAGGCACAAGCTCAAGATGTTGATGCTCCTCATCCACCTCCTCAAGTGATTGATAAAAGAAATTCACCACTACTTCAAGCACATCCACAAGATCTCATCATAGGGAGTCCTACAAAGGGAGTAATGACTCGATCTCAAAAGCTAGCTTCTTTTGTTGAACATCACTCTTTTGTCTCTTGTGTTGAACCTAAGAATGTAGAAGAAGCTCTTCAAGATCCGGATTGGGTGATTGCAATGCATGAAGAGTTGAACAACTTCACCCGAAATCAAGTATGGACACTTGAAGAGCATCCCAAAGGTGCAAGAGTCATTGGAACCAAGTGGGTGTTCCGAAACAAGCAAGATGACCAAGGCATAGTGGTGAGGAACAAGGCAAGACTAGTTGCAAAGGGGTTCTCTCAAGTTGAAGGTCTTGATTTTGGAGAAACCTTTGCACCCGTTGCAAGACTTGAAGCCATTCGTATCCTCCTTGCTTATGCATCACATCATGATATGAAACTATATCAAATGGATGTGAAAAGTGCATTCTTAAATGGCTTTATAAATGAACTAGTCTATGTTAATCAACCTCCCGGGTTTGAAGACCCTAGATATCCTAATCATGTTTATAGGTTGTCCAAGGCGTTATATGGGCTCAAGCAAGCCCCTAGAGCGTGGTATGAACGCCTTCGGGACTTCCTCATTGAGAAGGGCTTCACCATTGGGAAGGTCGACACCACACTATTCACCAAGAAGTTTAATGGGGAGATCTTCATTTGTCAAGTATATGTTGATGATATTATCTTCGGATCAACAAATGAAGATTATTGCAAAGAATTTGGTAAATTGATGTCAAAGGAATTCGAGATGTCAATGATTGGTGAGCTCACATTCTTCCTTGGCTTTCAAGTAAAGCAAATGAGAGAAGGGATTTTCATCTCTCAAGAAAAGTATACCAAGGATCTTCTCAAAAGATTCAAGATGGAAGAATGCAAACCAATCAAGACCCCAATGCCATCAAATGGACATCTCGACCTAGATGAGGGAGGTAAACCGGTTGATCAAACTCTCTACCGTTCTATGATTGGTAGCTTGTTATACCTTACCGCATCTAGGCCCGATATCATGTTTAGTGTGTGCATGTGTGCTCGCTTTCAAGCATGCCCTAAAGAACCTCACCTAAGTGCCGTAAAAAGAATCCTAAGATATCTTAAGCTCACCCCAAGCATTGGTCTTTGGTATCCCAAAGGAGCTAGATTCCAACTAGTTGGCTATTCTGATTCGGACTATGCCGGTTGCAAGATTGATAGAAAAAGCACATCCGGAGGGTGCCATTTGCTTGGAAGATCTTTAGTATCTTGGTCATCTAAAAAGCAAAATAGTGTGGCTTTGTCCACCGCCGAGGCGGAATACATTGCCGCGGGGGCTTGTTGTGCACAAATCTTATATATGAAACAAACCCTCCTAGACTATGGAGTTGTTCTTGAAAAGGTGCCACTTTTATGTGACAATGAAAGTGCCGTTAAAATTGCTAATAATCCGGTACAACACCCTCGCACCAAGCACATTGATATCCGCCATCACTTTCTAAGAGATCACGTTGCTAAAAATGATATATCACTAGAAGGTGTAAGAAGTGAAAATCAATTAGCGGATATCTTCACTAAACCTTTGGACGAGGCTACCTTTTGTAGGCTAAGAAGTGAACTTAATGTGCTTGATTCAAGTAACTTTAAAAAATGAGCGCGTGTTGTCCCTTGCATTGCATTGTATCATATGTCATGTTTACCTTATCGCAATGCATTTAGGGCTTGGCTAACACGGTTACGATAACCCTCCTTTGGAGGAGTGAAGAAGCCTAACCGTGGATCAAACTTGACAAGCAACCTAGCTTTACTTTCTTGTATTGCATTGCATATGCATGGTTGTTTGTTTGTCGTTTCTTTTCGGTTTAGCTTTGAGCAACCTCTGTGTTCGTCCATGAATAGAGAGAGCATTTGACGCTCCTAAAGGTCCAAAAACTCTATTGCATGGCCATACGTTGCTCCTTGGGTGTTTATTGCCTATTTTCGTAAAAATTATACTAGCCTAAGGCAAACTATTTTGAAAAATTTGAGGGTTTGAGTGAGGTCACTCATATCAGGTTCCAATTGGTGTTTATTTGAGTCTCTTTGAATTGGAACTTGATTGGGAGAAGTCGCGTCGCAGTTCGGAACGAAGAATGGCGAAAAACAGCGACCGGACGCTGCACCGGACGCAGTGTTGCTGCACCACCGCGTCCGGTCCTGGCGTCCACCAGCGCGTCCGGTTTTCCAGAAGACAAAGTCCAGATCTTGGCACCGGACGCTGCACTGGACGCGCCTCTGACCACCACCGCGTCCGGTCCCTGCTACCACCACCGCGTCCGGTGCTCCGCGATGAATTCCCGAGCACTCAGCCTTCGGACTCTGACCGCGTCCGGTCTGTCCACACCGGACGCGCTCGGTGACTCCAGGCGCTTACTGGAGTGTCACCGGACGCTGCACCACCGCGTCCGGTGATTTTCACCACCGCGTCCGGTGCTACCGAATCGAGCGGATCTCGCCCTTATAAAACCGTTCCGTCTTGTCCGTTTTTGCTTCTTCCGCCCGACATCCGCCGCCGCCGTGCCCTAGTCGCCGTTCCGCCGCTCCCGCGCTTCTTCCTCGCCGCCAGCGAGCCTCCACGTGCCGCGCCGCGCCCAGCTCGTTCTCTGCTCGCAAGCCCGCGCCCGCGCCACCACCGTGCGCCGCCAATAACCGCCGCTGTCCACCTCGCCGCCGGTGTGCCAACCAGCTGTGGTCTCCTCCAGCACCACATCTACTCCCTCGTGCGCCCGGGCACCTCGTTCCCATCCTTCGGCCGAGTTTTGAACCTAGGGTTTACCCCTAAACCCTAGCTTAGGGTTTCTTTCAACCCTAGGGCTTGTCGAGGTAACGGCTCGTCTCGATTCCGTTTTCGATTCAAGTCCTTTCAATTCTCTCGTTAGGGCTTGCCGTTGACCATAATCTTTCATTGCTATCTAGTTTGGTCGTTTCAGTGCTCGATCGCCGATCTCGGGAGTTCTCGCGAACTAGATCATCTCGTCCCTTCACCGTCGTCTCGTCGATCCGAGGTAGCTTAGCGTCGTTTCACTTCGTATCTCACGTGCTTGCTATCTAGGGTTTCGTATCTTTAGATATATATATGCTTATTGTATATCTCTCTATTCCATACGTGCAGCGAGTCAGTCGGTGTGCCGGGTCAGATCTGTTTGCTTAATCCGAGGCCAAGCCTGCGGATACGGATTGAGGCCAAGCCTCTCGAGTGTCAGTTCATCATCTCACAGAGGTTCTCAGGCAGTCAGTCAGCATGGTGCGTTGCAAGAACGCCGGAGGAGCTCCTGGTGACGGGGACAACAGTCCTCCCCATCGTGATGAGATTGCGCGCGGTAAGCGCATCAAGATTGCAGCCAGGAAGAAGAGGAGGACACTTTCAGATGCAGAGGTTGCTCAGGCCGTGGCAGACGCCGCAGAGCAGGCAGAGAGAGGTGGCAGATGCAGTGGGTTACACATAGGCGAGCGTCGCTTTCATCTTGAAGGTCGACAGCTCGGCACTGAGGCCACTGAGGACACCGAGGCTACAGCACCTTCAGAGCAGATGTCAGTGGATCCACCCACAGAGCAGACAGAGGCTACACAGGACACTGAGGCTACCCAGGCTACTGAGGCTCCACAGGCCACTGAGGATACAGAGGAGCAGGCAGCTCAGTCTCCACCACGTCGTCGCTCCACACGTGCTCGTACTCAGGTGACACCTAGGCCAGAGGGCCCGCGTCGTGGTGCACGACCTCCTCCCAGAGTTAGAGGGTCACCCCCGGTTGTGCACTTAGACCTGAGGGGTGCTTCTTCACGTCAGGTGAAGAGCTTGAGGTTTGTGGAGGTCAGCCGATGGTTTCCACCTGTCAGAGATGCCAGTGCTTCAGAGGGTTTCTATACCCCACTTCAGGAGGACTTCTACAGGGCCCTAGTTGACAGTGGCATTGCTTTCAGACCTCAGAGGGTATGTCGACTAGAGGCATTGGTTGATGTTGTGGGAGAGCAGCTCCGTCCGCACCTGTTCTATCTGCCTGGCTTATCAGATCTTCTTGGACGGACAGGTGCTTACTGCGGCACATGGGTCAGGGAGTTCTATGCTTCTCTTTGGATTGATCCTGCCCATGAGTTCATACACTTTGCTTTCAGAGGCCGCGATCACAGATTGTACAGCTCCAGAGCTCGAGAGATTCTCAGACTACCAGCTTCTGACACAAGGATCCATCAGTTGTGCTATGGTCAGACTCCACCTCCCAGACGCCCTCACGGCGGTTCAGTGCCACCCACCGACCTGGTTCGACCCTGCTTTCGCGAGCCTTTTGACGAAGGGTCACGTCGTACTCCTGCCAGCCTGACGCCACTTGCCAGAGTCTTGGATGCCATTCTCAGACGCACTCTACTTCCTAGACTTGGCTACAGAGAGGGACTGACGAGGATGCAGCTTTGGGTTGTTCACCACCTCATGACACAGCGACAGTTTGATATCTGGGATCTTATCCTGAGTGAGATGGAGGACACCATTGCTGAGGGCTTCAAGGGCAACCGTCAGCTTCCCTATGCCCACTGGATTTGTTTCATCATCAGATCAGCTATCCAGATGCCACCAGAGATCAGGGCAGAGATTGCCAACACCACTACATCATTCCCTGATTATGATATTCGACAGCTTTAGGCTTCTATCACTAGAGAGCAGGCTCCAGCACTAGGACAGCGTGAGCGCCCAGAGGTTCCTGAGACAGCAGCTGAGCAGGATGCTACAGTGGACGAGCTTGCCGAGGCAGAGCTCGCAGACCTTGACACTCAGCCTGCTGGGATACCTGAGGATGTCACTTCAGACAGCACTGATGAAGACTATCAGCCCATCCCCAGGTACCGGTCTCCTCGGTCTCACGACCACGAGGCCGGTGGATCTGGCTCAGCCTCCCGCTCAGACCCAGCCATGGTGGCTATCCTTGAGAGGTTGACCCAGGCTCAGGAGCAGCAGCAGCAGCAGATACAGCGCCAGGCACAGGATACAGCTGCAGCACTAGCACAGATTCAGGCTCGTCAGGACGAGTTTCAGAGACAGCAGCTTGAGATCCAGAGGCAGCAGGTTGAGATGCAGCGACAGAGTCAGCAGCAGTACATGGATCTCCTGCGCCATCTTATCACAGTTGGGGTTCCTCCGCCAGCTTCTGTCATGACTCAGGCTTTGCATTCCAGTGGTCCGTCGAGTCAGGGACAGCCGAGCTTTCAGTTTACATCTCCACAGCAGCAGGTTCCCCAGTCTTTTCAGTCCCCGAGCTACACTCCTATACATACGGGGTTTACACCGTCAGACCAGCCTCGCCCGCATCTTCTGACAGGCACACCTCTTGGTGATTACAGTGCCACCTACAGCGAGTTGACTGGTCAGCCGACACCCTCGCATACGACTACGTTTCACACTTCGTCAGGGTTGTCAGCTTCCGAGGCAGTCGTTCCACCAGTGACAGGGACCGGGACTACTGAGACCATCCCTTCTTCAGTTGCCTCGACAGATCCCCCAGCTACTGGCGCACTTCAGGCTCAGGTTACTCAGACAGATCCACTTGTTGCTACACAGTCAGTGCCTGTTCCTGCTCAGACCCAGACCGCTCCACAGCCACGTGCTTCTTCAGAGGGTCAGCCAGATAGCTCAGACTCCGAGGATTCGCTTCACTTTGTGATCACTCCGCGCACCTCGGCACCCGACACGACTCCGTCTGTCCCCCCGTCAGATTAGATTAGTTTTTTGGCGCTTGATGCCAAAGGGGGAGAGAGAGTAGTTTCAGGGGGAGTTTGTTAGTGGGTTTTCGTTTTTTCGTGTGCTTCTTCATGCATATCTTGTTTATTTTCAGCATTGCATTCGTGTGACATTGTCGTCGAGTCGTAAACCTTAAATCTTAATGTGTTATTCGTCTCAGTGATTAATATTTGTCACCGTTTTAGCTATAGCTCTAAGGTTGTGCTTCCGTGCCTTACTCCGATTACTTATGAGCTATCCTTATGTGTACTAACGCTTTTTGTCTTATCTTATGAAGTACACTCTTTTGGCTTGGGGCACATAAGCAATTCCTAACCCCTTGTGCTTATTGTATTTTGCTTATGTGAACCAAGCATGCTTGAAAACCTTCACTCTAATCCATTGAAACTTAGTGTTGTCATCAATCACCAAAAAGGGGGAGATTGAAAGCATCTAGGCCCCAAGGTTTGGTTTCGGTAATTAATGACAACACTTTATTACCATGACTAACGTGTGTTTTGCAGAAACATTGGTAAGTTAGGTCATGGAGGTGATAACTGCTTTGAGCACTGTGGCTTCGTGTCCCTTGATGGAAATCGTTTCGGTTTTCAAAAGAGTGACGTCAAGATTAAGGACGGTTAGTTCCGGATGACGAAGTGTTGAGACACATTCGGAATAGTCGTTAGGATCTTCGTTTTTCTCTTTTGGCCGTACTATAAAGGGGGGCATGAATGGGTAGCTTGACCTAGGCAAGTCCTATGTTTAGGTGTGGTGCACACTTGTTAAACTTGGCGCTAGGCAACCCTAGATTGGCTCAAGGTTCAGTTAGAAGCAACTTGGTTGAAGTTGCGACGCGTTTCGGGCTGTTTTCTAGGCACCGGACGCGGTCTTCGGGAACACCGGACGCGTCCGGTGTATACGTTACCGCGACTAGGTTTCGGCCTCGACCACCGGACGCGGTCCTCGCGAGGACCGGACGCGGTGGTCAACGACCGACACGTGTCACCGAGAGAAAACGCCCGTCGGACGCGACCTGGACTTGATCGGCGCGTCCGGTGCGAGTCCAGTAAGGTCCAGAGAGGACCGGACGCGTCCGGTCTTCAGGCATCGGACGCGGCCTCGCGTCCGGTGTAAGTCCAGTAAGCACCCTTGCACGTCGGACGCGTCCAGTGCTACCTGACCGGTGCGTCCGGTGTTTCGATTTCGAAATCGCGTTTTGACCGTTACGGGGGACCGGCGCGTCCGGTGTGTTGCACCGGCGCGTCCGGTGACCCCGTGCCAGAAAGTAACGGTTCGTTTTCTCTGAGGGGTGTATAAATACAACCCCTCCACCTCTTTTAGAGGTCTCTTGCTCATTCAAACATCTGAGAAAAACCCTTTAGAGTGCAAGGGAGTGAAAGAGCTCTAGTGAGGATAGAGATTTGAGAATCGAAGCTTGAGAGCACCTCACTAGCGATTAGAGAGAGTAGCAAGTGTGCATCCACCTTCTCATTTGGGCTCGTAGTGGTCAAGTGAGAGTTCTAGCTTGTTACTCTTGGTGATCGCCATCACCTAGACGGCGTGGTGGTGATTGGGAGTTCGGTGATCATCCGGTGGAACTTGTGGATGACCCAACTCATCTTGTGAGCGGTTTTGGGTGATTCGCCGCGACGGAGTGTCGAAGAATCAACCCGTAGAGAGCACTTGATCCTTGCGCGGATCAAGGGGGAGCTACACCCTTGCGCGGGTGCTCCAACGAGGACTAGTGGGGAGTGGCGACTCTCCGATACCTCGGCAAAACGTCGCCGTGTTCCTTGCCCCTTTACATTCAAGCATTTACTTTCTCGTACATACTTTCATTGCTTGATTTACATTCCTAGATATGCCATGCTAGACTAGGATTGGAAACTAGGGTGCAAAACTTTGTATCGGTAGACTCTCTAGGAACACTAGTAGACATTAGGGGTGAATTCCGGCTTGTAGGATTTAATTCTTGCAATTAATTTTTAGAAAAGCCCAATTCACCCCCCCTCTTGGGCATCTTGATCCTTTCATAGTTTTTCATAACAACTTATGCTTTTCACAAATGAGTCAAGCCAGTCCAATCTATAAAGCCTTGCATGATCCTTGGTGTCCTTTATTTCTGGTTTATGACGGGTAAGTCTAGCTAAGTACATTCTCGTACTCTGGGCGTTGTTCCCATTGTTGTTGCAGATGGTCAGATGTACTATGGGTACTGCTCCAACTGTCTGTATCCGGCGATGGGCGACAACTAGGACCTTGGGCAAGGGTCACTCTGTTCGTCTTATCTAATGCTTTTGTGGACCATAACTATCTACTAGCACTGTATTTGAACTAAGTGTGTGTGTAAAACTACTTGCTTCCGCTATGTTATTTTGAACTATGTTGTAATAACTTTTATTCCGAACTCTGATGTACTCCACTTTTATTGTGAACTCTATGTATCATGTGAACTGTGGCTGCTAAATCAGTACGATCTTGGTTGTATGTTGGTTGGTTTGAAATCCCTCGTGATTTCACGGAATCTCGGGTTATATGGGTTTAAGTTTGATAAATTAACCACCTCGGTGGAAGATTTTCTTACTTAATCTCGTATAATTACGTTGATCCGTTATAGCTGGTATCGGAGCATGGTTTAGCATGTTACTGTTCACATGGGTATTTAAAAACAAAACTGTGTTTTCAACTAAGCTTTTAAATTTAAGAGTGTGCTAGTGGTCATATCCTTTATGCCCAATAAGGACTCTAGGTGGCTTTATTAAGTACTAACTTGGGGGTTTGCATCATATTTTAAATTTCGTCGCTCATACGGCGTGCTATTGTATGAGTGCCATTCAATTGAGTGGTAATGTATGGATCAATTCCCTCTACGCCTTGGTAAGTGAGAGTTGTGAGAGCATGGTCGGATACACTGCCGATCTAGGGGAGTGCTTATGTGATACTGAAATACTTACGTGTCATGCGCATGTTCGTATGAGGGTATTCAAATGGTGGGGACTTCCGTCATGCGGTGACGATGCCGTCAATAGGACGATGATTCGGGTAGTTGTTACCGTTATACTCGTATCTAGGGATGCGTGTAGAGCGAGTAACTTACTTTACTGCTTTCTTGCATATTTTCATACTGTGAGGTTTGGGCTGAAGTGACTTTCTGCAGGTACATAACAACGCTTTCGAGTAGTACGTATTAGTTACGTTACAAGAGATCGTTGTATGCCACTGTTTATTCCGTTAGTAGTTATTAGTTTTCTAAGTTTGTGAGGATGTACGGAACGTGCATGTATCATGTTGTGCATTTCATTCATGGCATTGTTCCTCCCCTTATAAGTTGATTATCTCATTTCGATAAAAATGCCAACTTAAAAATCTGTTCTCACCACGGTAATAAAATTTTGCTACAGATGGCACGTACCAAGCAGACAGCCCGCAAGTCCACCGGCAGAGCTCCCCATCATCAGCTTGCTCCACGCACTCGTCAGCGCCACACTTTTCTTGGAGTGTTTGGGATGCCTACGCTCTTGTGGAGAGTACTCAGCTATGTAGGCTATCCTGATGGGATGGAGCCCTGCTACTTTTGGTCGAATGAGCGGTTGGGGGAAGGACTTTTGGTGACTGTGGAAGCAGTAGTTTGTCCCCGAGGTGATGGTTCTGAGTGGACCGGTTGGCATTTTGAGTCAACTGGCAGGACCCCTGTAGAAGCCGCTGAGAGGGCAGCCTTTGGGATTCTGAGGGATATCATGGATCGCTTTCCTCAGGAGTTGGCAGCAGCTATAGTTGGAGTCTTTCCAAGGGGCAACCCCTTCACTGACTCGTGGCAGCAGGCAAGAGGAAGATCTCTGGAGATTAGCGCCACAGAAGCACAGAACAGTAAAAACCCCGCTATGAGTGCCATGTTCGCAGTGATGAGGGCCTTTGATGGAGTGGAAGGTAGCCTGAGATGTGTGTCTAGTGCTCTTGGTCAGGCTCGTGATGACCGCCGTTAGCTTCAGAGAGATCACGACGCCAAGATTGAGAGGCTCAACACAGAGATGGCTCAGTTGACTCGTCAGAGAGATCAGGCTACCAAGAGGACTGTGGCTTTCGAGGGAGATGTACGTGCCCTGAGAGAGCATGTTAGGCGACTGACCACCGCCAACAGGAACGCTGAGCGCATGTTGACTCATGTGCTCCATCAGAGGAATGAAGCCTGGTCTGCAAAGAATGTGTTGAGGGCTAGACAGTTTGAGCTAGAGCAACAGCTGGCATATGTAGAGGAATATAATGACAATCTGCATGAGGAGGTTCATCGGCTGAACAATCAACTCAACCCCTATGTTCCTCCTGGTGCGGCAGAGATGGATTTGGATGAAGACAAAGATCCTAAAGAGCCCGAAGCACCAGTTGGGGAGCACCACGACGCTGCTAATGGCGACAACGCCAATGTCTTGGACTTAGACAACGACCACGATGAGTAGGCTAGTAGTTGTTGCGCTAGCTACTAGGTTCCATCTACATGATCTTTTGCTTTGTTGGCACGTTGGGCATGTAATAATGAGTAGAAAGACTAAGGCTTTGATGTAATGTTGGAAAGCTTGGATGTGTTTGTGGCGGTATCCGAACATCAAAAAGTCCAGTGTATGTATGCTGGCAACTTGGTTGTAATGGACGCAATGTGTGCATTTTAAGTAATCTAATTAGTGATGTTGTGTTAATTGGAATGACTTATTGTGTCCCCGTTTTATTGTATGAATTTATTCTCTCCAGTAAATTCAGTTCTGCATGATTTTTCATTCGGTCGCAATTTCTACAACATCACCTAATAATTACTATTGCTGAAACATGTAGATGCCGAACACTCGTCGTACCGTGTATGGTGCCGCTGAGGCTGGTGGCAGTGCAGCTGCTAATGATGACCATGATCCACCACCGCCTCCTCCACCCTACACTGCAGAACAGTTTTTCGCACAATTTCTTGGAAGCCAACGTAATATGGAGAGCATGCAACAGAATATGGAAGCTGTGTTGCGCAGTATTGCAGATAACACCAGTCGGGGGATAAACCCAGGTGGGCACGAAGCAAATCAGTACAGCAGTTTTAAGGACTTCATGGATACTCGTCCACTAATCTTCAAGGAAGCCACAGAACCTTTGGATGCAGAAGAGTGGATTAATACTATGGAAGACAAGTTCCGTGTCTTGAGAATGACTGAAGTGTTGAAGACTGAGTATGCAGCTCATCAGCTTCAAGGTCTGGCAGGAATGTGGTGGAAACATCACCGCACCACTTTTCCTCCCCACGCTCACATCACTTGGAGGGAGTTCACCGAAGCCTTCCGTGGAACGTACATTCCACCTAGTCTGACCGAGATGAAGCTTGGGGAATTCCTGGCACTGAATCAAGGCACGAAGACTGTAACTCAATATCTACATGTATTCAATAACCTGAGTCGTTATGCTCCTGATATGGTGAATACTGAGGCCAAGAAGATCGCTAGCTTCAAGAGAGGCCTAAATCCCAAGATGATGAAACATGTGGGTACAAATATGAGGACTAGTTTTAACGATTTCGTTAGTGACTGTCTGAAGCAAGAGAAGAACAACAATGTTTATGCTGCTTCCAAGATCTGTAAGAGAGCTTTCGAGTCGGGTCCGTCCCAGTCCAGAGCCCCAGTGGCCAACCGTCCAGCTTATCGGTCGCCTGCCCTAGGTGCAAGGTTTAGGCCACCGCAAAGGAAGAATTAGAATGCTCAGCAACCCCAGAGGAACCAGAAACCATTCAAGATGGCATTGCCTCAGGCGAAGACAGGACAAGGCAGTTCATCTAGAACTGTGGCTCAAGTGAAGGGACCATGCTTCAACTGCAACCAACCCGGACACTTTGCAAAGTTTTGTCCCTACCCTAAGAAACAGCAGACGCAGTATCAAGCTCGTGTGCATCACACCACCATGGATGACATCCCTGAAGGAGAACCGATAACAGCTGGTATGTTTTCTATCAACAATCATCCTGCAGTAGTCTTGTTTGATTCTGGATCATCTCATTCCTTTGTAAGTCAAGCATTTGTTAAGAGGCATGAGCAAAGGATAGTCGAATTGGAATGTGCATATAAAATCAGTTCAGCTGGGGCTGATCTGTTGACTAATCAGATAGTTCAGGGAGTAACCCTAAACATATCAAACCGATAATATAAGCTTAATCTGATAGTCATAACAGGGTTAGTTTTGGATGTGATCATGGGTATAAACTGGATGAATAAGATGGGGGTAGTAATCGATATTGGAGGAAGGAGTATCTCTCTTAAGGAACCAAGTGGAGAAGGCACCTTTCGGGTGGTCCTACCTTGGAAAGTAGACCTAGCTAGCACGACTTGTGCGGTCCAAACTACTCTGCTAGCCTAGATTCTAGTGGTCTGTGAGTTTCCAGATGTGTTTCCGGATGAGTTACCTGGACTTTCACCAGACCGAGATGTTGAGTTTGCCATTGAGTTAATTCTGGGAACAACACCGATCTCGAGAAGGCCCTATCGGATGCCTCCCAATGAGTTAGCCGAATTGAAGAAGCAACTCTAGGACTTACTAAAGAAAGGTTTGATTCGTCCCAGCTCGTCTGAATGGGGATGCCCCGCTCTATTTGTGAAAAAGAAGAAGGATAACTCCTTACGCATGTGCGTGGATTATCGACCACTGAATGCAGTGACAATTAAAAACAAGTATCCTCTTCCTTGGATTGATATTTTGTTTGACCAATTATCTAAAGCTAAAGTGTTCTCTAAGATAGATTTGAGATCAGGATACCATCAGATAAAGATTAGGCCGCAAGATGTGCCTAAGACTGCGTTCTCTACCAGATATGGCTTGTACGAGTATCTTGTCATGTCCTTCGGATTAACAAACGCTCCTGCATACTTTATGTATCTGATGAATTCTATTTTCAGGCCAGAGTTGGACAAGTTTGTGATTGTGTTCATTGATGACATTCTAATATATTCAGAAAATAAAGAAGATCATGCAGAGCACCTCAGGATTATCTTGACTAGACTCAGAGAACATCGACTGTATGCGAAGTTCAGCAAGTGTGAGTTCTGGCTTAAGACAGTTCCTTTTCTCGGCCACATGTTGTCTGAAAATGGCATTTCCGTAGACCCTAGTAAGGTGCAAGAGGTTATGGACTGGAAGTCACCAACCTCGGTGTATGAAGTTCGTAGTTTTCTTGGTTTAGCCAGTTACTATCGTCGCTTCATACTGGATTTCTCAAAGATTGCCAAACCAATGACAAGCATGTTACAGAAGGATCATAAGTTTGTATGGACAGAGGAGTGCGAGGCAGCTTTCTGCACCTTGCGAAAGTTGTTGACCACTGCTCCTGTTCTGGCCCAACCGGATATAGAAAAGTCATTTGATGTGTTCTGTGACGCATCTAAGAAAGGGTTAGGATGTATACTAATGCAAAATGGAAGGGTCATTGCCTATGCCTCACGTCAATTAAGGAAGCATGAAGTTAACTATCCTACACATGATTTGGAGCTTGCAGCAGTAGTGCATGCTCTAAAGATTTGGAGACACTACCTGCTGGGTAATGTGTGTAATCTCTTTACAGATCATAAGAGTCTCAAATACATTTTTACCCAATCTAAGTTGAACATGCGACAGAGAAGATGGTTAGAGCTGATAAAGGACTATAATCTAAACGTGCATTATCATCCTAGAAAGGCTAATGTAGTAGCAGATGCACTGAGCAGAAAATCACATGCTATTGATGTGCAACCGTTGTTTGAAGAAGGGTTCAAATTGTTACATCCTGCTGTGTTGTATAATATTCAGATCAGTTGTACTCTGGAAAACCAGATCATTGAAGGTCAGAAGATAGATAAGGGAATCTTTCATATCAAGGAGAAGATGAAGAGGGAACCCACCAAACACTTTCGATTGGATGACCAAGGAGTGTTATGGTTTAAGGATCGCCTGGTGGTACCTAAGGATAGAGAGCTTAAGAACAAGTTGATGAATGAGGCCCATCATTCCAAGCTATCTATTCACCCCGGAAGTAGTAAGATGTACCAAGTTTTACGACCCTGTTATTGGTGGACTAAGATGAAAAAAGAAATTGCAGCGTACGTTGCTCGTTGCGACATGTGTTGTAGAGTTAAAGCTCTTCACATGAGACCTGCATGACTTCTGCAACCCTTGTCTGTACCCAATTGGAAATGGGATGATATAAGTATGAATTTCATCACTGGTCTTCCCACCACACAGAAGGGATATGATTCTATTTGGGTAATAGTATATCATCTCACCAAGACAGCTCACTTTCTGCCAGTTAAGACAACATTCCGACCACCTCAATATGCAGAAAAGTACATTGCTGAGATTGTCCGATTACATGGTATACCAAAAACGATCGTGCCTGATCGTGGTTCACAGTTTACCTCTCATTTTTGGGAACATCTTCATATAGGTTTGGGTACTAGTTTGATTCGTAGTACGGCTTACCATCCACAGACAGACGGGTAGACAGAACGAGTTAATGCTGTACTTGAAGATATGCTTAGAGCTTGTGTACTATCATCCAGAGGCTCATGGGAATCCTGGTTACCGTTGGCAGAATTCGCTTACAACAACAGTTACCAAGAGAGTACAAGATGGCACCTTTTGAAGCTTTATATGGCAGGAAGTGCAGGACACCGTTAAATTGGGTAGAGCCTAGAGAAAGAAGGTTTTATGGAATTGATTTTGTAGATGAGGCAGAGAAGAAGGTCCGTATTATCCGGCAAAACATGCAAGCTGCACAGTCCCGTCAGAAGAGTTATGCAGACAAGAGAAGGAGACCATTGGATTTCTAAGTGGATGACTATGTCTATTTGAAGGTTACCCCCATGAAGAAGAAACGGTTTGGAATCAAGCAGAGACTGTCTGCTAGATATATCGGACCATACCAGATCATAGAGAAAAAGGGTCCCGTGGTGTACAAGTTGCGATTGCCCGAAGGGATGAGTTCGATCTTTCCCGTCTTTCACGTATCCCAGTTGAAGAAATGTCTACGTGTTCCGGAAGAGAGAATAGAACCGCAGGGTATTTGGATCAAGGCGGACTTGGAATATCGTGAACAACCGGTTCGAGTTCTAGATACAAAGGACCGAGTCACTCAGAATAGAGTGGTAACAACCTACAAGATTCAGTGGAGCCATCATCATGAGAGTGATGCTTCATGGGAAACGGGAGAATATCTTCAAACCGCGTATAAAGATTTTTACGATAAATGGTTCGTAACTCGAAATCTCAGGACGAGATTCTTATAAGGGGGGAGGGCTGTAACACCCCTGGGTGTTAAGCATACATTAGCATTTCAAAGCATAAAGCATTCAGCATCATTTCATGACTAGCATTGCATGAAATATAGCTCTTTTAAATTTAAACTTGAAAAGCAAATAATTATAACCCTAACTTTGATGTAAGTGCCAAAAAGGTAGTATACTTTTGGGTATTAGCAATTTTAAATAATCTAGAATAAATTAACATGATTTTTGGAGCAATTCTTGAATCCAAGTTTTTCTCAAATTTTGTTTTAAAAATATTCTAAACAAATAAATTTTTGATTAACAATTTAGCTTTAAATCCTAAATTCAAAATCTATTGAGAATTTTGAAAAGTGCCCTACATGAAAGTTGTAGAGAATTAAATTTTGAACAACTTTTATTTTGGGCAAAAGTTCTGAAAACCTCTTTTTCATCTTCAAATTCAAATTTGAAACAAATATAGAAATCGGAAAATTTTATTTATAAAAGAAAATTCGGTTTTTCACTTTAGTGGGCCGCGGCCTCCCTTTCGGCCCAGCAGCGCTGGCAGCCTGGCCCACGCCCCGCGCCGGCTTCCTCCCGCGCGAGCACGCCCGCGCGCGACGCCGTGGCGCCGCGGCAGGACTCGGCCGCCGCGTGGCCGAGCGACGGCGACGCCGCGCGACACGTGCCCCGGTGGCCCCCGCGTCCCCCGCGCCCGCTTACCCCCTCCACGCGCTCGCCTGCCTCGACTGCTCCCTCCATTCCCTCTCGCTCCGCAGCAGCTCGCCAGCAGCAGCCGCGCCATTGCCGGCTCCCGGAGCTCCGCCACCGCCGTTGACCGCTACTGCCGCGCCCGCGTCCGATTCCTTGCGGCCATTGCTCTGCCTCCCTTCGCTCTACCTCGTGCTCCCTCCAGCGGTTGCCTTTGTCAAGGTGAGGAGGCCAATTTTGGCCGGCCGCTCTTTACCGCCGCTCCCCGGAGTTCGTGGCTACGGCGATCTCCCCGTTCCACCCCTCCTTCTTCCTCCCTCTCGCGGTCAGCAGTTTCGCCTCCCTCCCGCGAAGTCGTAGCGCCTCCCTGCCCGCCTTGCCATGGCCGGAGTCGAGCTCCCGCCGACGAGCCGCACCATCGTGCCGCCATGCGCGTCGGCGAGCTCGCTCCGGTAGGCCACCCGGCCAAGACCGAGCATCGGTCGGTGCGGCTCGTTGTGCTGAGCACACTGGTGCCGCCAGCGCCGCACGTGGGCTCGTCGCTGGTGAGCTCCGGCCGGCGATGCCCCTGCTGGCCTCCCCTCCGGCTGACCTGTGGGTCCCGCTTGACTCCTGGGCCCCCCTGTCTGTCTCGGTGTTTTGGTTCGGTGTGTAGCAGCGGGGTGCACGTAGCGTTAAAGGCCGGATAGACTTTTAGTTTTAAAGAAAATGATTTTTAGAAATGTTGAAAAGGCTTTCAAAAATCATATCTCCAGATTTATAGCTCCAAAAATTGTGAAACAAATTTTGTAATGTTCCTCTTGAATAGATCTACAGTTTAAAAATAGCTCATGTTAATTTTGTGACACTTTGCTATGCAAATTTATTTAATTGCTATAAATGCTGATATCTTAGAAAATATGTAGTAAATAAAATAATGAAGGGAAAAATGTGATTCTTGTTGCTTTAATCTTTATTAGTGATGTACTTTTTAGGAAAAATACTTGTGAAGTATGTTCAGTGAAAGATTTTTGAGGTGCAGTACAAATGCTTTAATTGATAATCTTTGTTATTTTTAGTAGAAAGCTAAATTTGTATAGAACATACAGGTGATAATTTTTGTAGTATGTTAGTTTACTGTTAGTAACATAGGAAAAATGTGAAATATGTTGTTTGATACTTTTTCTAGTACAAAATAATTTCATGCTCATATTTAGGCTATAACTTGTTTATTTTGTATAGATAGTTTTACATATTCAATTCTCATGAAATTTTGGTAGTAGGCTATTTAGAGTAAGGGTAAGCTACTGTAATTTTTGTAGATTTTTATCTACACCAGAAATAGGTGTTGCTGTGTAACCCTAGTTAAATAGGGAATAAAAGATTATTCTTTATGAGAAATTAAGAGAAATAAAATATGTTTGGTGTATCTTTGAAGCATCATTATGCCTTGCTGATGTTGTGGTTGAGTTAGGTTGGTAAGCTTTGGTAGCTTAGGTTCACTTGTATGTGTAGATGATAGGCTAACTAATAGAAGAATAAGGTGCATGTTTTAGGGTATATGTTCTTGGATGACGTGGACTACCTTATAGAAGAAATAGTTATATTCAATCTGCTCATTCCATGTGCTCATCTGTATCTCATGTCATCAAAGCACTCCACCACAATCCGATGCATCATTCGCATGTTTACTTATGCACTTGCATCATACAGGATCACAGGAAGAGTCGCAGGTAGCAGTACAGGAGGAGCAGGCTTGGACGGATCAGCAGGAGCCCCAGGCACAGGAGGTGCCCGAGGAGGAAGAGTCAGGCGAGGAGCTGCCAGAGTGCGTCGACCACCATCCTAGCTCGTTCAAAAGAGGCAAGCCCCGGAGCATTTTAAGTCTCCTATTTTATAAAAGTTGTTCCTTACTACATGAACTATAGTTATATATATAGTTGCATTAATTTATAGGAGTTGAGTGAAACTGTTGTTGCATTATTACCTTGGCCACCGGATTATCTTTCACCCTGTTAGGTCAGGATCGAGTAAATTGCTTAGCCATGCTTAGACCGGTAGAAGTCGGGTGATTTCCTGTCACCTGTGAGTTATAGGTGGATACCGGGTTATGGTTAGCTGTAATTGTGATCATAAAAAGTAACCAAGTGTTGATGGATAAACGAAGACCGGGCGGAGTCTTATAGGGTTTTGGACTATAGTGATTCCGTCTGTGTCGATTAAGGACCGATCGTTGCTCGTCTCTCTTGTCATGTTGAACGCATGCCTCACATTTAGCTGGCCGAATAAAGTACCTTTCGACCGTGAAGCTAGTGACACTTTTTTGAGCTAGGATAAACTCGAGTTGGCAGACTGGTGTTGAAGGGGGTGTAACGGGGACGCGAAGAGTGAGCCCAAGGTGCGTCCTGGCAGTCGGGCGGTCCCTGGGTAGTACGATCCATGATTGTTATCTCGCGGCTTCTTGGAAAGTGTCATTGGTGATCTACGCGACCCTGACGGGGGAAGCAGGGTTTGTGTGAGGAATAAATCTCCAGCTGGATAGGAATTCGATTCGAATCACCGTCGCTCCCGGTTAGTGAGCACTTGACTCGAGCTATGGCATCGTAGTAACATTAATGGAACACTGATGGTTAAGTGAATGATGTTGGAAATGCTAAACCTGATATGGTAATCTAGATTGTTAATGATGAATCAAGTGATTGTTTTAGCAATAGGTGCTTACCTAGCTTGAATAGGTTATACTAAAAGTGATGCAAAAAGTACTGGTATAGTTTTTCATAACAACTTATGCTTTTCGCAAATGAGTCAAGCCAGTCCAATCTATAAAGCCTTGCATGATCCTTGGTGTCCTTTATTTCTGGTTTATGACGGGTAAGTCTAGCTAAGTACATTCTCGTACTCAGGGCGTTGTTCCCATTGTTGTTGTAGATGGTCAGATGTACTATGGGTACTGCTCCAACTGTCTATATCCGGCGATGGGCGACAACTAGGACCTTGGGCAAGGGTCACTCTATTCGTCTTATCTAATGCTTTTGTGGACCATGACTATCTACTGGCACTGTATTTGAACTAAGTGTGTGTGTGTAAAACTACTTGCTTCCGCTATGTTATTTTGAACTATGTTGTAATAACTTTTATTCCGAACTCCGATGTACTCCACTTTTATTGTGAACTCTATGTATCATGTGAACTGTGGCTGCTAAATCAGTACGATCTTGGTTGTATGTTGGTTGGTTTGAAATCCCTCGTGATTTCACGGAATCTCGGGTTATACGGGTTTAAGTTTGATAAATTAACCACCTCGGTGGAAGATTTTCTTACTTAATCTCATATAATTACGTTGATCCGTTACACTATCTCCCTTTGGTGTTGTCAGTACTACTGATTTCCCTTTGCACTGAATCTCTGCTTGTTGTTGTATCATCTAATCCATTCCCAATATAAGATCAATCCCAGCTGTTCTCAATACTATAGGACTCACCTTAAACTCTACCCCCTTAGAATAAGACTAATCGAGAGACAACGATAAGATGTTGGCATACTTCCACCAGGTGAGTTTACTAATATAGGATTCTTCATGGCACACAAATGAATTCTATGTATTTTAACAAATGATTGTGATATGAAAGAATGTGATGCTCCAGAATCAAAAAGAACAGTGGCAGGAGTGGAGTGGACATCGAACATACCAAGCATAACTTCTGGTTCCTCCACTGTGGTTTCCTGAGACAAGTGGTTCACCCTTCCAATATTAGATGCAGGCTTCTGGTGACTACCCTGCCTCTATGGAGTCTGCTAATTGATATTCTCAGGGCAGTTGTAGGACAAGTGACCCTCTTTCCCACATCAGAAACACTTGTTGGGGGTATTGGGAGCACTGGTCTTCATTGGAGTATTATTGGAAGGACCCTGGCGCTGAGGTGGATTCCCATTCTGCTGCGGAGGGCATTGGCTACCATTCTGTGGCTAGAATGGGGGACGTTGCGGAAACTGATTGTGGAAAGGGACCTGACCACGATTCCACTGACCAGAAGGAGGCCTCTGTTGATTACCCTGCTGGAAACCAGTACGAGGACGAGTGTTACTACCAGAAGTCTGTCCCTGAAGCCTTTTCCTCTTGGCATCCATCTCCTTGCGCTTGTTGTCCACCATGATAGCGCGGTTCACAAGCGTCTAAAAATTGGGATAAGTATTGGACATTAGCTGCAATTGTAATCCATCATACAATCCCTTCAAAAAGCGGTGCTGCTTATCATTGTCATTGGCCACCTCATGTGGAGCATATCGTGACAACTGGGCGAACTTGTCATGATACTCAGCTACAGACAATGACCCTTGTGTCAAATTCCGGAATTCCTCTGCCTTCAGTTCTATTATCCCTTCTGGTATATGATAAGCTCTGAAGTTCTCTCTAAACTCCTACCAAGTGACTATGGGAGCATTGGCGGGACGACCATACTCATATGATTCCCACCAGTCCTGAGCTTCTCCCTGGAGTTGTCCAGAAGCAAACAACACCTTCTGCCGGTCATCACATTGAGCAATGTTGAGTTGTTTTTCCACGGCACGGAGCCAATCATTCGCTTCCAATGGATTAGCGGCATGCGTGAACACCGGGGGATGACCCTTCAAAAACTCACCACGCTTATCACGTGGTGGTGCTCCAGCAACTGGATGATTATATTGGTTCTGCACCAATTGTTGCATAAGTTGCGTCTGTACTGCCAGAAGTTGCTCAATAGTTGGTGGCGGTGGCGGTGGTGGATTCGGGGGAACACCTCCACGACCCCTGCCTCTTCCTCTTCCGGCCATCTGCCATCCATAAGAATGCAAACTTTGAGATTTCCATGTTATCAACAATTATAAGATAAAGAATGAGATCTGAAAGTTTTCTGGGCGAATATCAATGTGATCAGTTCAGTAAATCAATCATATCTCGAACTACAGAAGTCCAATAGAGGCGTGCTTTATATGATTGGAAAGCTTATGAAGTTCCCCACAACTTATATTTAGACCATAAGACCAGATTCTATCGCTAAGTTAATGAAAATTAAGGCGCAACAGAAACTGTTCCAGATTCCAGACTGTGCATAAACTTTAACTTGTAACAGTTATATCTCTCGAACCAGATCAGATAAAAAGGTGATTCCAGTGGCATTTGAAAGGTGCTTAAGCCTAGTTTCTCTCATAAAAATTTCATAAATGTTGCACAAACCGTTTTTGAACCATATCAGAAACATTACAGACTGCTCCAGAAACAGCAAGGACAGAAACGAGACAATACCAAACCCAACTATTATTCCCTTGACTAATAGACTTTTTATTCTTAAAAATGAAACTTGTAGACATGCCTACAAGCCCCAGCACTCATAATAAAAATCTAACTCACACATAAGCATAATGATAAAGCAACTATCACACCAAAGTTCAAACCACACGACAGACTCGAAGACTCAACTAACGTTACTAAGAACGTTCTTATTACATAAAGGACTCCTATTTTCTACTGGCGTGGCTCATGCTCTAATGTCTCATAAATCTTAGCTATGCCTTGGTTTGCTCGGAGTTCATCAATCATTGCTTGGCACCTCTTGATGGTCTTCCCCTGTGCCTTCACCATCTCCTCTAACTGCAGCTTCCTCTCCATCATGTCATAGACAAAGTTCACCATCACCCGAGGAAGTGGTTCCAACTGCATTGGATCCATCATGGCCCATCCAAGGTCAGGGTGTGCACGAGGAAGGTAGCGGTGAATATCATGCTTCATGTTGTCAAAGCGAAGGTAGCGAAGGCCCATACATGCTTCAAAAGCAGCATCTTCAATGCTATCCTCCATGGTAGCTCGACGACCCATGTGAGCATACATCCTGTAAAGCTGGTATGCCCCTTTTTCTTCATCCTTAGGAAAAATGCTCGCTCTTGCCTTCCAGTAAGTGTCCTCCAGTGGATGGGTGTACTCCCAACAGACGTACTCCACAGCTGGGTGCCAATCAACGAAGTAGACAGAGAGCATTCCCACAAGCCGATGGTGAGAAACAGCATTTCCTCCAGCCTTGTGGTAGATCTTCACAGTCCAACCCATTGGAGGGGGTGGCACATCCTCAGCAGCTGCACCAGGTGGGGGAGACGGGGGTTGCTCTCCTCCATTGGCTTCCTCCTCTTCATCATCTTCAATCTCGATGATCTCAGGGTCTTCTTCAGGCTCGAGTTCTTCCTGAGGAGGTGCTGGCACTTGGATTGGTGCTTCAGGGGTCTGCTCATTCTCCTGGGGTACTTCCTCTTGTGGCTATTCAGGTGCAATCAAAGCACGAGGTGGGTAGTGTCCTCCAGTGGTGATGCGGGCAGTCTTGCGGCCACGAACCATCTACAGAGTTTTTAGATGTAATTAGAATAGATACAAAATTTTGTAATAGAATGAGACATAAGAAGCATAAAAATTTATCAAACAATAAGAGCAAGGTAATGAGCATAAAAATAGTGAAAAGAAGATACTAAATCGACCATTTCTAACTAGGCTTGCGTCCTACAGTCAACAATGGCTCCGATACCACTTTGTCACACCCATTTAACGACCAAATGGAGTGCATACCCTTATGTATGCCCAGAGATCAATCACACATAAGTTAACAAATTATAAAGGATGTATCATCACAAATGTTATTACATCATGATTAATAACACATAGTCTTTACAATAATGTAGCGGAAGTAAAATATAAAAACTCTCGTGGTAGCTCCAAACACAGGCACATTGACTGGTTGACAGCAAGTCTAGTAATCTTCCAGGAAGTAGAAGTAGTCACTACTTGCACCATCTGTTACCCATCCGGGATTTTTATCCAAGTAAGAAAAATAAACAAGCGTAAGTACATCTCGTACTCAACAAGTGTAACATGGGGTTCATGAGGCTCAAAGGCATAACATAGGTTTATCAGCATGTAGCTTTTAATTAGCATTAATTCAGTATATCAATAATATCAAAGTGTCTCAATGTAATAATAAACATATGATCCATGTGAAATGATTAACGAATAGCAAAAACATATTCAGTATTAATGATCCACTATTCCATAAGGGTCCAAGGTCACTCGTGACCGTGAGCACGACTGTTATAACAGTTTTACACTCTGCAGAGGTTGTACACTTTCACTGTGAGTCATGTTGCCCATATGCCCGGGTTAATTACTCCTAAAACACTTCCAAGGTGAGCAGGCAGGGAAACACTATGAAGTCTTTCGAAGGTTCGTCTAACAAGTTAGGGCCGCTAGGTTTCCAAAGTCTGTCTGTGTGATTCACCACACAGGGATCCACAGTCTGCTCTACCCCATTTGCGTCACAAGGGTAACCTATAACAAGCTAGAAAAGGTCCTTCTATATGACTAAAGCTAGAGCCATTTTAGCCCTCACAGTTGTACTGTAAATCCCAGATTTTCGCTTATAGATAAGTCCTTATGGAGAGTAACGAGAGCACCAAAGTAACCCCATGCTCTAGTACCCTTAAACAGTAATAAAATCATCTTTTAATGTTTATTGCATATCCCATTAGTCAAATTACATGATCATAGTTCAAGTTGAGCACTAGCAATACTAATCCATGCAATATAATAGGTATCAAGGAATAAGATCAACTCTAAGTCATCCTTAACAAGGAATATATGCATAATGATATTATTTGCTTAATATAAATAGGACAACAAGGATAATCATATGCTATACTTGCCTTGCTCAAACTGGTCCTGGTGATCTTGTTCGTAGTAAAACTCCTGATCCCCAACGAATTGCTCACCGTCTATACTCGATCAACAATAGCAACAACATTCATCCAGAACAATCATGCATAGACAAACAAGACTATAATTAGAACAGTACACTAATAGTAATAAAATAAGATAAAAAGTTTTTAAAACGAATCTACAACTCACTAGGATCACACAGACGCAAAGATCACGAAAAACAGAGCTAAAACGACGAAGTTATGAATTTACGAAGATTTCCTATAGAAAAGTAATTACTTTAATTCAAACTCGAAAATAAATTATCACAAACCTACTGAACAGTCCTACTAACATGTAGAGCTATTAATTACGAACCTAACGCAATTTGAACGGATCAAATCGGAGTTAAAACGGATGAATTATGACTAAAACAAACTCAGTGGCCAAACTGTAATTAGCTGAAAACGTATTTTGAATGAACTAAGATCAAACTACGCTTTCAAACGGATATTACGCAATACGGAAGTACGCTTTGGACTGCGGGTTAATCAATTGAAAAACTCAGGGTTTCTTTAGCAAAATGCGCAGCCGAAATGGTATCTTCTGATATCAGCCGTTGGATTCAAAGTAGACGGCGCAAAACGGATCGGGACGAACGGGTAGGCGATCCGGCCGGAAAAATACGCCGGCGACCAAATCTGCGGCGGCGCCATCACCGGAGTTCACTAGAACTCGAAACCGGGCATCATTCGACAAAATAAAAGTACCGGGATGGAGTATAAGACAATGCGATCTCACCTCGCGCAAGAATAGAGCCGAGGACGAAGCAAAAGGCGGCGCACTGCTCGGTATGGCGGGCGGTCACGGCGGTGCTCCGAGCAATGCTGTCTCGGGATGGTTCCAGAGCTCCGCGTCAAGATAGGATGGGGCGGAAGGATCACGGGCTCGATTTTTATAGCCCGAAGGCGTCTCCACGGAAGGAAAGGGGAGATTGGGGGAGGATTCGGTTTCGGTAGTTTAGGAAAGCGACGACGGCGTCGGCTTGAGGAAGGACGCACGCCTGACAGATGGGTCCGCGGCGTCAGCGACACAATCGGAGAAGGGAAACGCGGCAGCGCGTTGCTGGGCCAGCGGTGCACGCGCGAGCCAGGCCGCGGGCGAGAATGGGCTTGGCCCAGGCGGAACGCGACGCGCGCGCTGAGGCGGGGGATGGGCCGCTCGGCTCGGAAGGCAAGCGGGCCGTGGGGAAAGAAATGGGCTGCCGGGCCGAAAGCGAGGGAAATGAAGATTTTCGTTTTCTTTTTCCTTTTCAATTATTTCAAGGTATTTTCAAATGATTTTGGAACCTAATTTGAATTTAAATCAAACCACTCATCACAAAAATTTAAATGCAACAGCATGAATGCACAAACATGTTTCTACTCTTATATTTGATTTTAAGTTAATAAAAATTATTATTACTCTAAATTTGCATGGTCACAAAATTGTATAAAATCATATTTTTCTATTTGTTTTTTAATATCCAAAATTTTAGGGTGTTACAGGGCATCTGAACCTGTGGCGCAGATGGGCGCCGCCCCCTCCTCCTCTTCTCGATGTGGGTGACGTTCGAGATAGCACGGACCCCACGTGGGGTACGCGAAACGGAGTGCAGGCGCAGACGTCTGGACGCTACCACTTCTGTAATAATTAACAAATTTATTAAGGGGGTGTTTGGTTTGGGGTGTTAAAGTTTAACAAACACTGTAGCACTTTCGTCTTATTTGACAAAAAGTTTCCAATCTTGGACTAATTAGGCTTAATAGATTCGTCTCGTAAATTACTCCTAATATGTGCCGACATACATGTAATTAGTCTACATTTAATATTTCATACATTTGAGGGAACATTGATGTGATGGGAGTTAAAATTTAACAAAACCAAACCAAACGGCGCCTAATCTGTTTAGATCGTCTAGGTGTAATTTGTAGCTATCCATCGGTCTCGACATTAAACCGGACCTAAAGGGACCGGAACTTTTACACGCAATGAAACGATGGACATCGTTGACTCGTGTGCCTGTAATTTGTCACTTGTCAGGGTAACCTCACAGTTGCGTCGTGCCTGCCTGGTACCGTTAACGTACTGTGGGCCGGTTTAGTTCCCAGAAAATTTTGCAAAATTTTTTAGATTTTCCGTCACATCGAATCTTTAATCACATGTATGAAACATTAAATATATATAAAAAATAAAACTAATTATACAGTTTAGACGAAATGGACGAGATGAATCTTTTAAGCCTAATTAGACCATGATTGGACACTAATTATTAAATAACAACAAAACGTGATACATGATCATTTTGTAAAAATTTTTGCAGCTGAACAAGGCCTGTAAGGCCCTCCGTAGTGTGAGTGCTGCCTACTACTATTTGCATCTGCCACCACCAAAAAAGCAGCACCGCTCTTCATCAGCTGCAGTGCGCATGCAAATCGGGCATCACTCTCAGGCCCACCAGCACAGGTGATGGGACTCCCACACAGCCTCACAAAGTTCTACCGGACCTGCCACCTTCTATTTTTTTATCGAGTTAGCACCGGCGCAACTACATGATGCGCTCCTAGATTTCTTGACGTCAGTAGAAGTTAGCGCAACCTCTTGCAATGTGACAGAGTCCTCTCTCTCCTCTTCGAGCTTCACACTGCAGAAGGCCTACAGAGACTAAAAAACTCGTGATGGACTGGATACTGAGCGATGTTACGGATGGCCCTTTATCGAGGACCGTGCCCATGGGCTGAAAGATGAGCAGCGGCATCAGGCACCAATCAAGACGTGTTGCACCTAAAAAATTTTTCACCTCGTTCCATCAAATATTTAAAGACATATATAGAATATTAAATATAAATAAAAAATAATTAGTTACACAGTTGATATGTATTTTACGAAATAAATCTTTAAAATCTAATTAGTCTATAATTAGATATTAATTAATATAGTTACACATGTGCTACAGTGTCCAAAACCTTTACAGCCTCTGCACTAAACACGTCCTCAATGTCGCTCACACGACACAAGTGACAGTGACAATAATACAATAATCATATGTCTATTCTGACAGAAGTACTGACAACCGTTGACTAATTAGGTTCAAAACGTTCGTCTCGCAAAGTACAACTAAGCTGTACAATTAGTTTTTTATTTCATCTACATTTAGTACTCCATACATGTATCGCAAGTTTGATGTGACAAAGAATTTTTTTTTGCATAGTGCTTTTTTGGAGGAACTAAACACAGCCTAACACCAGGTAGCAAACATTAAAGACTAGGGGGCTGTTCGGCCGGTAGATTGTGGGTTGAAATCGACTGAGGCAGTGTTTAGATCCCTTCAAACTTTCAAAAATTTTACAAGATTCCCCGTCACATCGAATCTTTAGACGTATGCATGGAGTATTAAATGTAGGTAAAAAAATAACTAGTTACACAGTTTTTCTGTAAATGTCGAGACGAATCTTTTGAGCCTAGTTAGTCCATGATTGGATAAATTTTACCAAATAACAACGAAAAGTGCTACAGGAATTTTACACCAACTTTTACACCTTCTAAACACTACCTGAAGCTGCTGCACGTCTGCTCCTGCTGGCTGAAAGTTTGCACTGTTCAACTTCAGCGAAGGCTGTGTTTAGTTACCTGAAAAAAGCACTATGTAAAAAAAGATTTCCCGTCACATCAAACTTTATGGAGTACTAAATGTAGATGAAATCAAAAACAAATTATACAGTTTGGTTGTACTTTGCGAGACGAACGTTTTGAACCTAATTAGACAACAGTTGGTCACTATTTACCAAATAAAACTAAAACGTATTACAGTACACTTTTCACCATTTTCAGGACTACTAAACACAGCCAAAATTCAGCTCAGGGTGTGTTCACTTCGCGAAAAGTATCTGAAAAGTTACTGTAACATCTTTCGTTGTTATTTGGCAAAATTTGTCCAATTATGGACTAACTAGGCTCAAAAGATTCGTCCCGACATTTACAGACAAACTATGCAATTAGTTATCTTTTTTACCTACATTTAATACTCCATGCATGCGTCGAAAGATTTGATGTGATGGGTGAAAGAGAAAATATTTTGGGTTGGGATGGGAAAGTGGACAAGGCCTCAGCCGTGGCCAGCAGAACTCCAGTCTCCGGTCTTCTCGGTCAGGCAGCCTGCCTGCAGGCTGCAGCTGTGGCTTCCCAAGCGCTGTCGTGAATCGTCAATCGACTGCCGGCTGCCGCTTGGTGCAGCGGTGGAGCCACGCACGTCTCTGTGCTCCTTGGGCGTGTCACCAGGACGCTCAGCGCTCTGCACTGCAGTGTCTGCACCCTGCTCGGCGGTCATATATCGGTTGACTTGGTACTTGGAGTTGGGGAGGCTGGCTGCACCTGCACAGGCGCACAGCAAGGTCTTGTGAGTTTCTGAAATATTTTGCAAAATGCTACTGTAGTAATTTTTATTGTTATTTGGTAATTAGTATTCAATCATGGTTTAATTAGACTTAAAATATTCGTCTCGTCCATTTCGTCTAAACTGTGTAATTAGTTTTATTTTTTATCTATATTTAATGCTCCATACATAGCCGGTTCCAAACCGCCTATGTTGACCGGAAGACTTTCTTAAGTCGTCTCAACATAGCCGGTCCCAAACCCGGATAAAGAAGGAGGGTGTGTTAAGGTCTGGCGAACCAACAGTAAAAAAAACAGTCACTCTCATGGATTTGAAACCCACAAGAGATTCGTTTGGGCGTAACCCTCTTAGCGACGTGCTACATCGGAACCCAGGTGTGGTGTTAAATGGGCAAGGGCCAGGTCGTCATCCCCTTAGTGATGCGTCATATCGTGACACGGGTACGATGAAAAATGAGCAAGGGTCGGGCCGTCGCAACCTTAGTGGCGCGCTACATATACACCCGGGTGTAGTGAAAAAATGAGCAAGGGTCTTCGCACTTCCCTCGACAGGTGCGAAGGGTAAGGAAGCTAGCCGAGCCAACTAGAATTCGTCTAGGTAGCTGGAACGTAGGGTCCCTAACGGGTAAGCTAAGAGAGCTAGTCGATGCAGTAATTAGAAGGCGTGTAAATATTCTATGCGTTCAGGAGACTAAATGGAAGGGCCAGAAGGCGAAGGAGATGGAGGATACTGGCTTCAAACTTTGGTACACGGGGACAACATCGGGTAGGAATGATGTATGCATCTTGATCGATAGGAGCCTTAAGGATGGAGTCGTTGATGTTAGGAGGCAAGGCGACCAGATTATCTTGGTCAAGCTGATAGTTGGAGATTCGGCTCTGAATGTGATCAGTGCCTATGCCCCTCAGGTAGGTCTTAGCAAGGGCACCAAGATGCAGTTTTGGGAAGATCTTGATAGCATGGTTAGTACCGTGCCTATCAGCGAGAAACTATTTATAGAAGGAGACCTCAACGGCTATGTTGGTGTGACTAATGTAGGTTTCGAGTGGGTGCACGGAGGGGTTGGGTATGGTAGTAGGAATCAAGAGGGAGAGGATATTTTGAACTTCGCGCTGGCCTATGACTTGTTGATAGCGAACACCCTCTTTAGAAAGAGGGAATCTCATCTAGTAACCTTTCGTAGTGGACAACACTCGAGCCAGATCGACTTTATCCTTACAAGGAGGGAGGATGGACGTGCTTGCTTTGATTGTAAGGTGTTACTGGGGAGTGTGTTGTCCCTCAACATAAGCTTGTGGTGGCGGACTTTCGCTTTCGGGTATGTGTCAATCGGGACAAACGGGCCAAGATTGCGAGAACGAAGTGGTGGAAGCTTAGAGGGGAAGCAGCGCAAACGTTTAAAGAGAGGATGCTAGACGAGGAGCCTTGAGAGGAAGGAGAAGATGCTGACGACATGTGGCTAAAGATGGCAATATGTGTCCGAAAGGTGGTTTCGGAAGTGTTTGGCGTGAATAGGGGAGGCAAACGGGAAGCGAAAGACACATGGTGGTGGAATGACGAGGTGCAAAGGGCTATTAGGGAGAAGAAGGAGTGTTTGAAGCGTCTCCACCATGACAAGAGTGTAGCCAACATCGAGGGCTATAAAATAGCGAAGAGGGTTACAAAGCGAGCTGTGAGTGTAGCAAAAGGTCAAGCGTATGATGGCCTTTATCAGCGGCTAGGCACGAAGGAAGGGGAGAAGGACATTTATAGGATGGCTAGAATCCGTGAGAGGAAGACAAGGGACATCAACCAAATAAAATGCATAAAGGATGGGACAGATCGACTTCTGGCGAAGGATGAGGAGATTAAGGACAGATAGAGAGAGTACTTCAACAAGTTGTTTAATGGGGAGAATGAGGGTCCTACCCTTGAGTTGAACGACTCATTTGACGATACCAACAGATGCTTTGTGAGGAGAATTCAGGAGGCAGAGATTGGAGAGGCTTTGAAGAGGATGCAAGGAGGTAAAGCGATGGGCCCTGATGGTATCCCCATTGAGGTGTGGAGATACCTAGGCGCCAGAGCGATAGTATGGTTAACTAAGCTTTTTAACCTTATTTTTCGATCTAACAAGATGCCTGAAGAATGGAGGAGAAGTATATTAGTACCTATCTTCAAGAACAAGGGAGATGTTCAAAGTTGTACTAACTACCGTGGGATTAAGTTGATGAGCCATACGGTGAAGCTCGGGGAGAGGGTTATCGAGCATCGCCTAAGAAGAGTGACACATGTGACCTAAAATCAGTTTGGGTTCATGCCTAGTAGGTCGACCATGGAGGTGATTTTCTTATTACGACAATTGATGGAGAGATATAGGGAGCAGAAGAAGGACTTGCACATGGTCTTTATTGACCTCGAGAAGGCATATGACAAAGTACCGAGAAATTTCATATGGTGGGCCTTGGAAAAGCACAAAGTCCCAACTAAGTACGTTACCCTCATCAAGGATATGTACATGGATGTGGTGACGTTTGTCCGAACATGTGATGGCGACACCAGTGACTTTCCAATTAAAATAGGACTGCATCAGGGGTCAGCTTTGAGCCCTTATTTATTTGCTTTGGTGATGGATGAGGTCACAAGGGGACATACAAGGTGATATCCCTTGTTGTATGCTCTTTGCTGATGATGTGATGCTAGTTGACGATAGTATGACAGGGGTTAATAGGAAGTTAGAACTATGGAGGCACACGTTAGAGTCGAAAGGGTTCAGACTTAGTAGGACTAAGACCGAGTACATGAGGTGTGATTTCAGCGCGACTAGACACGAGGAGGGAGACGTTAGCCTTGATGGGCAAGTGGTGGCCAAGAAGGATACTTTTCGGTATTTAGGGTTGATGCTACAAAAGGATGGAGACATTGATGAAGATGTTAGGCATAGAATTTCAGCCGGCTGGTTGAAATGGCGTCAAGCTTCTGGCGTTCTCTGTGACAAAAGGGTGTCTCAGAAGTTGAAAGGTAAGTTCTATAGGACGGCGATTCGTCCGGCGATGTTATACGGTGCTGAGTGTTGGCCTACAAAAAGGCGACATGTCCAGCAATTGAGTGTAGCAGAGATGCGTATGTTGCGTTGGTGTTGTGGGCACACAATGAGGGATAGAGTCCGGAACAACGATATTCGGGATAGGGTTGGGGTGGCACCAATTGAGGAGAAATTGATTCAACATCGGTTGAGATGGTTTGGACATGTCTAACGGAGGCCTCCTGAGGCGCCGGTGCGCAGTGGAGTTCTAAAGAGGGCCGATAATGTAAAGAGCGGTAGAGGTCGACCTAAACTAACTTGGGACGAGTCCGTTAAGAGAGATCTTAAGGAGTGGAATATCTTCAAGGATTTAGCTATGGATAGGAGCGCTTGGAGATTGGCAATCAACGTGCCTGAACCGTGACATTTTTTTGTCTTGTGCCCTTTATGTCCCTTTATGTGTCTCCCTGTTTCTCATCTCTTTTGGGTTTCATCTCTAGCCTACCCCAACTTGTTTGGGACAAAAGGCTATATTGTTGTTGTTGTATTTAATGCTCCATACATGTGTCTAAAAATTCGATGTGACGGAGAATCTACTGTTTTTTCGCGAAATATTTTGGAACCAGCTCAAGTTGGAGTGGTAAAAAGCGAAGCGACGGCACCAGCAGCACCACGCCTCGTTCTCATTCTGAACCAGGGTGCCGGCATTTTAGCTCCAGGGCCTTCGTTAGGATTAGGAGTGGTAAAAAGAGATTTAGAGGCAGCTGGGCACATGGTTGCCCCTGCTCCCAGTCCCAGACTGTCCGAATCCAGACATTCAGCTCATGCGAGCCATGTGTTTAGCAGGTCCTAGTAGGAGTACTAGCAGTGCCAGCGTGCCGCTCTCGGCATGATTACGGCCGCCGTTTTGCGCCAACGAAACCCCATGCTTTTTGCATAGGAAAACGGTGACCACCCGCGTGCTATCTATCTGCCGATCTATCCGTAAACACTAGTCGCCCGCTTTCATTCCCACTAGCCCTGGGGTGAGTGAGATGCTGTCGAGCCGGGCGGGGCATCGCGTCATGGGCAAACGCCGCATGCTGTCCTGCGTGGTGGCCACGTCGAATGATAGCACGAGCTTCTCACGGCTCAGGTCATCATCACTCATCGCTGGCGTGTTTAGTTAACTCGGATCTAAATTGATCAGCGTCGAATGTCTTGCCTTGCGTAGCCAACGGACAAGAGGGCTTTGGCACCAATCCATGGCAGCCAGCAGGTCAGCAGCATCAACCGCGCGTCATGGCAAAAGTGAGACACCTGAGAACAACCGTCGAGAGCCCGGTACTACTACTGCCTGCAGCATTTTTTTTCCAAGTTGTGTTAACTGTAGCACACATTAGAAAGCCTGTTTGGTTGCGCTCCAGGCAGCTTTGCTTGGCGCCAGTGATATGAGAGCGATTAGAGGATTAGATTTTTTTCTACTTCAACGAAAATTATAGAGACATCTTGCTGGCATATATTTTCTTCTTTAATGAAAAATTTGATAGAAGAGAAGTATTTAGAACATATTTAGATCTCCTAAAGATTATATGAATCCATATATCTTGTATAGTAATTGTAGAATTTAGGGCTCTGTTTGGCTGGCTGTATTTTTGGCTAATGCTGATGCTGATTTGTTGTGAGAGAAAAACACTGTTCCATGACTGGCTGATTTTGGTTGATAAGCTCAAGCAAACAGAGCCTAGATTATAGATTAAAAAAAATCTCTAGTGAACAGACCGTGATGCTTAGGGGATGGATTAGGCAATTTTAAAACTAATGGTTAACTAAGCACTACGGTTTTGCTGAGTATTATTACCTCTAAAGCAAAAGAGTTTTCCACCCTAGGTTCCAATCATATCAGCTAACTTAGCAAGCTAGACTAAGAAAGGTAAGCACACAACCAAAGAATGCAAGTAAGTGTGGAAATGTAAATGAGTTAGAGAACGAAAACTAACATGTCAACTTTTTCTTGAGGTATGAGAAGCTTGTGCTTCCCCTAGTCCCCGTCGGACCCCTTGCAAGGATAACTCCCAGACGAGTAACTCCATGGATAGCTCATAGCCATAGGCCTTTCCCCACACTCAAAGTGGGTCTCTGTGTGGCCTCTCCTAGACCACTCACAGTTGTCTTCACTATCGAGCTTCCGGTAAAAACGCCGCAGACCTAATTCCCATAGTACAACTTAAGCGGCAACTCCACACGTAGTAGGGTCTCACAAGAATCCAAGCCACTAGTATACAAATCTTGGTGCACGCAGGCACGGTAGCTTGGAGGCGTGCAGTCTCACTAAACACTAGGTCTAAACCTAGAGTAAGCGCTAATTGTGGTCTATCTAAGCACTTCGCAAAGCATTACGCTAATCACCAGTCTTTTCTTAAGCACTTTTGGTGGTTAGAACAATAGTCGGCGAGCTTCAACTCACTAGCAACTTGCCTCAGCTCCAACACACATGCATGAAATGGACGAGCAGAGGAGTATATATAGCCCCAAACTTTAAAACTAGCCAACAGGCTGAACTGCACACTAGCAGTGAGCACCAGATAGGTCTGAAGAACCCACCATAGAGATCTTGTGACTGACACATAGACCAGTCATTAGCCTGCCATTGGAGAGTCTAAATTATGTTGGTAAGCTCTCGTGCACCACTGGAGAGTTCCGGTGAGTGTATCACTTCCACCATGTCTCTAGCACCCTCTTTGTAGTTATCCTCCAGTGCACCTCTCCAGTGACCCACCGGAAGGTAAGGTGGGGTTCTCCCTTTAGCCCTTTGCCAACCTAGTCTTCTAAAGCCCGATGCCCGCACCTGAGAGCTCCGGTGGTGCACTATGAGCTTTATTTTTTCGCATCTTTTTGATCAATCGGACTTCTTCCACTCGATGTCTTGGCCATTTTGCTTGTCTTCTATTGTCTTCAAATCATCTTCTTGTTCGTTGCTTGAGGTGTTGATGACATGGTCACTATCACCTCGTCCAAGTCCATCCATGCATCCATTGGACTAAAACTTTGTATACTAGCAAATACATTAGTTCCAAAAGATCATGTTATCACTTAATCACCAAAATCATTAATGGCACTAGCTAGGTGCCATTTTCCTTACATCTAGCTTATAACCATAGATTATAGATGGTTGAAAGTGTTTCGCGACCATTGTCCCTGTTCGCTTGTCTTATGAGCCGTACTGTTTCAGCGAAGGAACAATGTTTTTCTCTCATAATAAATCATCGAACAGTACTTTCAGCCATGGCTTTTCAGCGAAGCGAACATGTGTTAGGGTGGAGGTGAATAGTTGGACTTTAATGGTTAGGTTATGAGAATCTTCCCCTACAATACACATGTATATATGCCAGATTTTATATTTTGATTATATATATTCTATGTGGATATAGAGGCCAAATTTTATATCCTTTATATAAAAAGAATACACATGTACTAGTACTAGTTATAAATCAAATTCAGAATGAGTCTTAAGATTATTAAAGAAGCCGTGAGAAAAAAAAACGAGCAACCATAATATGTCCAAAAGTAGTCCATAGGGATTATAAATCATTCCATATGAACTGCCTGCAATATTGTGGAACTAAGGTCAGTCTCGGTGGAGATTTTATGTCACTGTTTCCAACACATCCAGATTTTAGAAACAGTGTAGAAGAGTTTCATCCCATGAAACTCTCTCTACTTCCATGAAACTCTTATAATCTCTCTCTTCATTAATATGGTGCTACATCAGTATAATAAATGTCCATGAAACTCTGATGAAACTCTATTGCGACTGGCATAACTAGTCTATAACAAAAGCTATCTTTAAGCTTAGCTGCAACAGAAAGTAGTAGTAGTATTACTAGTGCTCCAACGGTGAGGATTTGATTTGATTGGCTCTTAATATTGCTCAATAGTACAAATGCAGATAGAAACCACGCCCCCGTTACGGAGGAACTATAGAAACACTGAAACAGGAGGCAGGAGCTGGGAGTCGACCCGTAACAATGACAAAGGAATCCGTCAGAGAAGTCGCCTGTGAACCGTTGTTGATGCAGGGCTGAAGTTTAGGGCCCGTTTGGGAGGGCTCCGGCCAGCTCCGGCTTCACCTGCGAAAATACTGTTCACGGCACTGTAGCAGCGCGGGAACGGGAGCCGGAGGAGCCAGAAAAACGAGCTTCTCCGGCTCCTGTGAACAGTCGCGCGTGTCAGTGAGAGAGGGAGATGAGGAGAGAGAAAACTGGCTCCGGTGAACAGTGTTCTACAGTGATCCCGCGCAGGTGGTGTCAGGGAGCTGGAGCCGCCCGGAGCCCTCCCAAACGGGCCCTTAGTTGGTGTCACATTGAATATTATATGAGATGTTGTATGGAGTGTTTGGATACTAATAAAAAACAAATTACAGATTCGGTCAGTAAACCGTAATACAAATTTATTAAGACTAATTAATCTATCATTAGCACATATTTGTTGTAGCACTGTATTATCAAATCATGGACTAATTCGGCTTAAAAATTCATCTCGTAAATTAGTCTCAATTTATATATTTAATTTCGTAAATAGTATATATATATATGTATATATATATACATATATATATACACACATATATATATAATGTGATATGAACTAAACTGGTGAACCAAACACCCATCTGGCCCTTGTTTAGATTGAAGAAAATTTCAACCCGATGAATAGTATCACTTTCGTCTTATTTGGCAAATATTGTCCAATCATGGACCAACTAGGCTCAAAAGATTCATCTCGTGATTTCCAACTAAACTGTGTAATTAGTTATTTTTTTTACCTACATTTAATACTCCATGCAAGCGGTTAAAAATTGATGTGATGGAGAGAGTAAAAAAACTTGGAACTTTGAAGCAAACTAAACAAGGCGCTGACATCAATCGCTTGAGAGAGACGACCGACGCCCTATACGAAGGTCACATCAGCAGCAGGTTCAAAGAGGGCTGTCCTTGCATGCGCCATGAGCATGATGTAGCTCATCAAGTTTGAGACTTGAGACTTGAGAGAGAAAGCTTTTGACTATGGCCCGGTTGAGATGCATTTTTTTTTGCAAAATGGACACGGTAGCGTTTTCGTTGTTATTTGGTAAATATTGTCTAATCATGGTTTAATTAGGCTTAAAAGATTTGTCTCGTCCATTTCGTCTAAACTGTGTAATTAGTTTTATTTTTTATCTATATTTAATGCTTCATGTATGTGTCAAAGATTCGATGTGACGGAGAATCTGAAAAATTTTACAAAATTTTCTAGGAACTAAACAGGGCCTATTTCGAAACGACAACCCCAGTCACCTCACTCACCGAGCTGAGCTGGGTGTTTCATGTACCACGCTGTACTCGTGCCATGGCCGAGTACTCCAATGGCACTACTGCATGTCGGCATCCCACAACAGTTGATTGACTTCGCTAGAAGGTAGACACACCGAGTGCATGGACCGCATCAATCCGTGCTTCGGCACGCTAGAAGCTGCTTGTGTTTAATACCTACGGTTAACAAAATTAGTTGTCTATATGCTCTCCACTTGTTTACAGTATTTTCTAACATAATCTGCATATAGTAAGTACTCTTCAGTCCTAAAATAAATACACTGCTAGGATATGGGGGAAAGACCAAGGCTACTATGAAATTCTATATATTGCCCCTATCAAAACTTCAAAAGTAGTATCAACATGTAATGATTGTACTTTGAAAATAAAGAAAATAGTAAAAATTACTAGCATAGTGTTCTTATTATGGGACAAATTTTGAATCCTATAAGTACAATTATTTTGGGATGCAAGGAGTATGCAATTACTAATTATCTATTTTTTCTATCAAAAATATAATTCTGAATATAAATATGGATAACTCATCCTGTTCGCTTAGCTAAAAAGCCATGGCTGATAGTACTGTTCACCGATTTGTTGTGAGAGAAAAATACTGTTCATTGGCTGAAAAAGTACGGCTCATAAGACAGGTAAACAGAGCGATACTCTATATGTTTCCCCATCGATATCCATGGTTTTCCTCCCTATCCATATGTTCTCCATGTCTTACTATTACCAATTGGATGTCCTCAACAAAGTCTCCACATTGATCCTCATGAGCATGCTAAAAATAATAAATCTTAGAACTTCTCTAAAAAGTAACAAAATTGCATCTATTCTAATTTCTAAAAAAAACTACCTTTGCCATTATGAAACAACGTAAATAACCCTCTAAATCTACACTAAATTTACCCACCTTATGCTATTGTGAAATGCTTCCTCTGTTCCTATTTATATGTCGTTCTCCCTTTCTAAGAAGTCAAACGTACTTAACTTTGACTAAGCATATAAAATAAAATATTAATATTTATAGTACATAATTAGTTTTGTTAGATAGATCAGTGAATCTATTTTTACAATAAATTTATTCAGAGATACAAATATTGCTAATATTTTCTATAAACTTATTTGACCGGCACGATTCCTACGATGACACTTAAACATGGAAGGAGGGAGTATATTCTAAACTAACGTCCTAAATTTGCATCCAAATTACCCACTCAACCATTGTATGAGATGATCTAATTAGCCCATTGAATTTCCATGAATTACCCCAATTTTGTCATTATTTACAAACTAAATGTTCACTAAAACAAGTACAGCATGCTTTGCACTGCAGCAGACTTGTACGGGCAGGAGATAGGATGGACCTCACTAGCAATGAAGGGCGGGCATTCACGAAAATTTGAGGTCAGGTAATTGAAAATTTGGGTATTAAAAATTACTACCTGATGTTGGCCCCGAAAAAACATAACTTAGAATTTTGGGTAACTGATAATTTGGGTTCGATTTAACTCGATATACCTAAAATTGACAAAACCAGTAGCATTTTTAAGAAATTAACAATAGTCATTCATATCACTTCGTTTCTTCATATCATTTAATAAGAAATCAGTTATCAAACTAGAATAGATCTACGTTGAGCCGTACCAAATAATAGATTTACATTGCATTGAATTACTTCATGTCTTCATATTATGAATAGAAGAGCAAAGATTTGAGATATTTCGGGTAGTTCAGGTACCGAGAACATTACTTGAACTAAATTTGGGTTTTTACAGTTATATCCGAAATTATGATTGGGAATTTTGGGTTCAGGTACTTCGGGTCCGGGTCTAGATAATTCAGGTTTGGGGATTGTGTATCAAGTATTTTTCCCACCCCTACTGGCAACTATTGTGGTGTTGCTCTGCCAACCATGTCATGAGTTCGGGCGGATGTAGTTGTTGTTTCCCACGTCTTCCACCATGACCCCAGGTGGGATGACAACAGTGGCATAGGATGGGACTAGGCAACGTCAGTCGAGGTCCCATCAAGACCGACCAACATGTGGGACCTCGCTGCTTTTTTAACCCTACCTCCTCAACTATATAAGGTGAGGTAGGGGCTCCCTTTTCTTTCTCTTTAACACTTTATTCTTCAAACATTCTTGGTTCCTTAGCTCTTTAGCTTTCACTCTCACCTATTTGTAACCCCTACCGTGCCTTCAGTGCTCAGGAACACGAACGAACACCCCTGACTAGACGTAGTGCATAGTTGCCTGAATCGGTATAACTCCTGATTTGCTAAGTGCTAAGTCGTTCTAACCAACATGTGACTACAAAATTCACTAGTTGATAGTACGAGATGCGGAGTACTCAAGGATGGAGTAGGCACTGTATAATACACACATTCACATTCTAGAGCAAACAAATGAAGGAGCAAGCACATTCTGGAGCGATCACAAAATATAAAATACACACGATCACATTCTGGAGCAAGCACTCTTAGAGCACTAGTTAACAAATGATTCTAGCACTAATTAACAGGATAAAAACCTTTGACTGCCATATAAGGTAGAAAGATAGAAAGTGCACGTTCTGGCAACACAAACATCATGCTCGTATTACTAGTATCTAAGGACAAAACAAGTATAACTAGGTCTCAGAGATGTGACAATATGCTAGAGAAGTCACTGATCTAAAATTGCAAATGTAGTAACATAGAACTCCTCGGCTGAAATAAGCTCTATTTAGTCCACTATATAGATGAGATGACATGGATAAGGTATAACTTAAACCTTGAAACCTCTTCTTATCCTCCTTGTCGGATGCGTTTTTAGCCGTACCACGAATAGAGATGAACCCAAACTTAAGTGGCACTAACTGATTGTGAGTTTTAACACCAAAACTGAAATCTAGCTAGTACTAAGTAGATCTAAGTAAATATGCAAACCAAGGATCAAAACAACAAATATATAGAAGAGAGAAACAAAACAAGTAGACTAAGATTTTACGTGCTAGATCATCTCATTTCTGAGCCAAATCAAAGTTGATTCTACATCTGCTTCACAGCCACATATGAAAGCCCCTCTATTTTATTTGCTCTTGATGAAGACTGCATATGCTTTTGCCTTTTCTTGCTTGGTCACTTCCATTGTGCTCAGAACTAATATACACCTTTTGATAGAGAAACCATTACCTTCAGCAGCCTCCTTTTCTCTGGCTAGATGTGCAGATTCATTTTCTGCTTGCTTGGTCCTCATTTCCATGTATCTCCCCATCATATGTTCTATCTTTGCACTCTTTCTAGGCCTCTTTCCCTGTTTGTTTCTTGATGCAATAGTAGTTCTTCGATGTCCACTTCTTTCAACAGCTGCAACCTCACTTTCTTTGTCTTGTGACAGAGTATCTTGTTTGCACTTCTTTCAACAGTCGCCACCTCACTTGCTTGCCTCTCAATGGTTGAATCGTTATCTTCATCTGGTACCTCATGAACCACAATGTTATCCAAGTCTTGTGCCTCATCGTCTACATCATGAATTTGTCGAAGGGGGTTCTTCCTCTTGTGGTGACTCAAGAGAAGTGAAATTATAAGTCCCTTCAGCCAAATGACCTACATGATAACAAGGAAATAATAGTTGAAGAAAGAGTAGTTCCTTTGTAAACATCTGGCCTGCTAGTCAAAGCAGCTAGTGTCATTGTAAAAATGGTACAACCAATGGTTGCCTATTAGAGACAATGGCAATAGGTACTGTGTAATAAATTTTCTTTATATTTGTTTTATAGGTAACATAAAGCACAACAGAAGAAAAACCCATACTATTGCATCTCTTGGCAAAAATACAAGATGAGAAATTAAGAACTTTTTTTCCTGCTTCTTTGTTTTGTGTTTCTATTTCTTGTTCTTACTTTTCTAATCCATTTTCCTTGCTGGATGAAAATTTTAGACAGTGTTTAGGCAACTTACACTGGAATCCATTTTCCTTGCTGGATGAAATTTCTAGACAGTGTTTAGGCACTACTTACACAGGAAGCTTGAATACAAAGGAGAATCTGTGATCTATTGATGATGATGCCATGGACATGGCTATACTGCCAGGGGCAGGCCCAGGCCTCGGGCCAATAGGGCCATTGCCCTAGTCGCGGCCCAGATTTTCTAGGAGCAGGTCTTAAGTTTTGGCCCAACAACACCCAACAAGGGGAAGAGTAGGGCAGACCGCGGAGTCGCTCGGTGCCTCGGTCGCTCACGTCGTCACGGTTCGCGACTCTTCTGCCTCCCACTCGGCCGCTTGTATCAAGCGCCACTGCTCCCGCCTGCCGCCTCTCGCTCCACCCCGCAGCGGCGCGGCCCCTGCCTACTGGCGGCCGTCGTCCCCCTCGTAGGCAAGGCCAAGCCTCGCGCCCTCGCCCCTCGGCTGCCGGAGCCCCCCTTGTGTGAAGCCGTGAAGGTATTTCTTCAGTTCTTCTCCTTATGTTACATCCAGCCATTTAAGATACAAATGCATAGTAATCAATAAGATTATTTTTTTGGCTGTCCCTGTTCTTATTAACTCTATATCTTGTCCAAACTAGGAGTTGTTATTGACGACATGGAAGTGGAAGATGCCAATGAACTAAATCATCACTAGCACTAGGTATTTAGTTATTTTCTAATGTTCCATGTTTTTTCAGAGAATCATGTACTATACTGTACCGTACTTTATTGCAAACTTTCCTTAAGAATATCTATTATGTATATAGTCATATACACTATGGTGTACCTATCGGCGTTTCGCCACTGAAAATTGGCGCTAGTCTTTGGTAAATCCTGGGTCCGCCACTGTATACTGCTATTCTAGAGATCTATCATTTTGATAGTAGTGGTAAAGTTTGCTTGGCATTTTAAGTGTTGGATGTTGTTTCAGAGAAACATAGCTAAAGTATCCTAACTGAATGGGATGTACCCTGAGAAATTGCTTGCTGACGTAGTTTCAAAATTTCAAATATTGTTGGGATGTCCCCTGAGAAATTGGGGACAGAGAAATTGTTGGGATTTCAAATTTGTCTGGGAAAAAGTAGCAATTTTTTATTCAGAGACCCAACTATTTTGTACATGCAACACTTAAAGATTCAAATTTAACTGTACAACTCCATTTTGTACATAGCAATTTTAGAGACGACTTCTAAAAATAGGAGTTGTACATGCGCGCGCCGTCACAAGTCACACGTTAAAACACGCGCTTCGTGCCTGCAGGAAATCTAGCCTACTCCCTCTCTGAAACGATCTCGTTTTTCCTCGAATGGAAAATCCACAGATATGAATTATAATGTGATAATCTACGAGGGGAAACCATCACATTATCAATTATCAGATGATATCACAGTCATACATCGTAGAGTTACAAGTTACAAAGTTTTACAACACTGGTACGGAGAGAGGAAGCAGAAAACGGCGACGCGATTGGATGGAGTGGCGACAGAATGGAAACGGAGAGGGCCAACTCTGCGGCTGGCTCCTGGGCCCGGTAGACGGCACTTGCGTCTCCGCGACGCGCAAGGGCGCAGCTTCCTCAATCACGCGCTGAGAACGAGAGGCAAGCAAGGGAGAGGGAAGAGTTTAGCGCATACACACACTTACAAAGGCTTTGGCTTAGAGAACTCAGGTGCTCACGTAATTAAAGAGCAAGGCACAGTAGCATGCACGGTTGGGCAGGTAGCTGGATCCGGAGCATCGCCATTTCGTGATAGGATAGGGTGCGTACGTACTACTGGCTGGCCGTGCGACAAGGAGATAAACCATGAGCTGGGCCTAGAGGGAGATGCAGGAGGAAGCTTTGGCCCTAGAAATTAATTAAGAAATGATTCTCTTTTTTCTACACATGGAATTTAGAAAAGAGATTGAGCAACATGGAAAAGGACTTTTCCTTTCGTGACTCTTATGACCATGGGTCACGGAGCTTTGGGGGAGATGTAAAGGGAGTTTTCGAGATATTCCAAGGCAATTAAGAGGATTCACTACGGACTTGTGCATTCCGACACAAAACCCTAACCCCGCTAAAGAGCTCTGGCACTCTCCTATAAACAATTCTAGATGTATGCAACGATTTGTTAGCAGGTCGAACTCGGGTTAGTCATATAAACTACATGCTTCACACAATTGCAGAATTTTTTTTAAAAAAAAAGTTCATATTTTTGGTTGCACGAAAATCTAGGATGTTACACTCTCTCTCGCTTTGACTGTCATTCTGGCAGTGCAACAAATTGTCCACATTCACAATTTCTTCAATGCACCCGGACACACATAACGTCTCAATCAAACAATCTTTGCAGCACCAGACTGAAAGCTAAAACGTCGGTCAAAGCGGGACATAGGGAGTATGGCCTTAGGCTTCACGTGTATCTTGCCTAACCAATCGATCCATAAGTCACTTGTTCATTTGAGATATTCTTTCTCCTCATTTTATCTTTATCGATTTTGAAATGAATATTTAGGATCCTAAACACATTCAAATGAAAAACTTGTCCACTACAAAGTTGTATAAATTTTTAAGATTTGCAATTTTGGTTTTGATTGTTTCTCCACCTGAGGTCATTTGAAAAATTTGAATATCAAATGTGAGAAATTCAAGCGTAATTTTTCTTAGATAGATGATTTCATATGAAAAGATTGACAACTACAAAGCTGTATAACTCTTTACGATATACAACTTTGGTATTGGTCGTTTATCCATCCGAGCTCATTTGAAAAAGTCAAATTTCAAATGTATACAACTTCGGTATTGGTCGTTTCTCCATCCGAGCTCGTTTGAAAAAGTCGAATTTCAAATGACTTTTTCAAACGAGTTCGGATGGAGAAACGACCAATACAAAAGTTGTATATTGTAAAGAGTTATACAGCTTTGTAGCTGTCAACCTTTTCATATGAAATCATCTATCTAAGAAAAATTCAAATTTCATTGTACAACTCCTATTTTGGTCATTTCACTGTACCAAAACCAAAGTTATAACTCTTCAAGGTCTATAACTTTAGTTTTGGTCGTTTCTCGGTCCAAACTCATTTAAAAAATTCAAATTTCACCGTACAACTCCAATTTTTAGAAGCCGTCTCTAAAATGATTTTTAGATATAGCTGAAAATAGAGTCATCTCTAAAAGTATGAGCATTTCTAAAGGCAGCTCGATTCGGTCCGGTTTGTTCGTCTTTTTTGTTTTTAGCCCTTTTTCGAAAGATTCTCTCAAATATGTCCTTGGCCGAAAGATTTCAAAAAATAGACCCTGCTCTTAGTGTCAAAGTCTCCGATGCCAAGATATAATGTCATGACGCTAGCCTCATTGACGTCAAGCCTCTAACGTTGTGGCGCTGACTTGGCAGGGGTCTTGGCGCCAAGCCTTAGCACCATAGATCTTGGTGCCAAGACCCCACTTTTCAACCAGCACCACTTTTCCTCCCTAAGCCATTCTCATTTTCTTTCTCCTCCTCTTCGGGTTTTTCCTTTGTCCACTTCGGCTAACCTCTTCAATCGACATATTGGACTGTGGAAAGTTAGATTTTATCTGTCGATCTTCAAGAGCCAGGTATCCTCTCACCCTTCCTTCTTTACTTCGAATCGATTTGGTAAAATCAAGTCATATTCTTAACCTATAAAACTTCACATGTTATTGGTTCATGTACTTTTTAAAATTTGTATGTATTGTACAACCGTAGGATGCCTAGGTGTGGAAAAGTTAGAAAACAAAGGTATGCGTCGATCTTTTTCATCATATGTTAAACCCTAGGTTTTAGGGTTTATTGTTATTTATTTTGTTATATTAGAACAGAATTTGTTGAATTGTAGTTATGGACGGATGACCGAAAGTCCCTACGTCTCAAAGCCGCTCCCTAGCGGTGTGCCAATACCCATGTGCTTCTATGACGATCCTTGCAAGGTAGACATTTCCGAAGATGAGACAACGTATAAGCAGAGGTATTGGATGTGTTCCAATTCTGCATGGGAGCCTACAGAGCGTCAGTGCCGTAGTACATTTATTATGAGAAATTACTATTGTTTATTAATTAATTTGTGTCATATGAAGTCTTGCATATTAATTGGATTTGTAACAATTGCCTTTGCTATAGACCCCTCCACCGCTCTATGATTTTGAGCAGTGGATCGACAGTGAGATCAAGGAGGCTGACATGCGGTTTCTACAAGGCCTAAAGGAGTGGGATGCGGAGTATCTGAAGATATTAGAGAAGAGATGCAGAGAAGAGGTAGCATAAAAGGAGCACAAGGAAGAGAAGGAAAGAAGGTGTGTTGCTGCGTATAGGGAGGAGAGGGAGAAGAAGCTTGAGCACGTGCGCTGAGCGAAAGCAGCGATGGAGGAGAATTCCGATGCACAGAAAAAGGGAAAGTAGCCTCGTTGCACTCAGTAGTTGGCTAGTTGTATGGTTTAATCATAGAAAATGTGGTCGATGTAGTATGCAATGTGTTTAATGTAGTGCACTTTAGGTAAATCATGTACCTAGGGCATGTTCTGTGTTATTTAGTTCGTCGTCATGTACTTCATATGCACTTTAAGTGTTTGGACCTTTCATAGTGTTGTCATATATTTAGGTTTAATGTTGTTGAGGTACTGAAACTAGTTCTCAAGGTGCACATAAAACATAAGGAAGTAGTGGATTTCACAATTCAACATGCATAACATAAAGCATGGCATGTCAGAATATGTACCAAACTAGGGCACATATGTCCTGGACTAAACCTAACATACCTTAGATAATTGGAGCGAACAACAAGCACATTACATGGCATGTGTACATGATAGATTTGTTCTATCTAGTAGTGCAGCCACATAGCAAATTGTGTTGCCCCTTCTCCACAGTACCCTCTCATTGTTGGTAGTGGAGGTGGCGGGGGTGGTGGCGGAGGCCCGTTGTTCTTGTAATTAGGGCAGGTGCAATATGGATCATGGCATAGTCCCTCCTGTGAAACAGCACCACTATTGCTACCATCGGCTTCGTCGTCCTTGTAACCGCTGCTAACTTCCCTTTTTAGTTCTAAGATACGGTCTTGCAAGTAGTAGATGTACTGTGCATGTGGATAGATTGGTCTAGGATAGACCCACCTAGTAAAGTCACATTTTTCTTTGGACTCTGAACACTGCATTTCAAAGATTTTAGTGAACAATGCAGTTAGTCTAGCCTATAAGATGCAAAGCAATGGAGAAAAAAATTTGAGTAAAGAATTTTAAAACCAATTACCTCTGCTCGCGGACATTTGAAGAAACGACGACCTCCATCCAAACCCTCCACGAACATCTGCACTAAGCAGTCCTCACCATGCCTACATTTTAGTCAATCTTCTTTCCGGTTATCGTATCCTCGGAGAGGGCACTCTTTGGTGAAATCTTTCTTGGTCTCGACCAGAAAATGATACACTGGTTCATCAAAGTCTTCCGGACCCAGAGACCCCTCCCACATAATGGGAGTTCCCTTCATCCCCCTTTTCCTTCCCTCTAGATGACCCTCCAGACATTACTACTCGCAGGTAACCAACTACTGGTTTCAAGTGACTTGCATCGTATGAAGGAAGGTGTATATATAGGCAGCAGTGGAGTGGAAAGTCATTGTAGTATGGCTTCAATGCTCCTAAAAACCCTACTATGTATCAATGAAAAGTCTATTTCGTAGGACACTGTAATGGCCTAGATGCCATCCCTGAAAAGCCTATTTGAAAAACTGAAAAGCCTATTTGAAAACTCATCTGAAAAGAGTAGATTCCTTTGATCAATAAATTCATCTGTAAAAGACAATGTATGATAGGATAGTGACATGATAAATCACTAAAAAGGCTACATGCTATCGGTGTACTACACGACTTGACATGTGGTAGAAAATTTTAGCAGAGTTTTCCCTGTTTTTTTATTCAATCCAAACACAAATATCACATTAACATATGTCATCAACAAATATATATATGACATTCATATCAAACAATATATATGAGCAGCCTAAAAACACATAAAGTCTTTAATATGTCATAAACTCCATAGTAGCTCATACAGTACATAATAATAGGCTATAACAGTCCATAATAATAGTTCATATAGTCCATAATAATATGTAATAAAAGTCCACAAGTACATCACAATCCATGAAAATATCTAACTTAAAATCTATCAAAGCCCTCACTGTCTCCTAGACCTACCCTTGCCCTTCTGTCCAAGAGCGTGGATGCCTAGAGTGTAAGGGTCACGTGGTCGACGTCGTCTGGTACCGACCTGCTGCATAGGCTGAGTCGAGGGAGCATCCTCTAGCTAAGATGGTCCAAGCTTCTCATGCCCCTGGTCCACGTCCTTGTGGTCGTCGCCCTCGTCATCGTCCTCGGTGCAGATGCCTCGCGACCCTATAGGTGCGTGGCTAGACGAACCTACACCACCTCTGGCTGCAGAAGGCACGTGCACGTCCTGCGTCGTGACTGTCCCGCAAACACAGTGCGGAGCGGCATGGCGTAGCCAACGTGCCAGTCTCTGGTGCACAAAATTATGTCAACTGAATGTATTGAACGTGTTAGTAATCTACTATTTGCATATTTATAGAATCTTATGTCAAGGAAGCTACGTGTGTCTTCGTCCGTCACCCTCGGACGAAAGCGTTCTATTTCTTCGAACGACACCCTGAGGGTGTTGCCCTACAACAAAGTTCAAAGTTATAATTCATTGTTACGCAAATCGATATAGAAAATTAGAGCAAATGACATACCACTCTGTCCAAGATCGGTCCAGCTCCCACCTGGCGACCTACACGAGTAGAGTGGTCGTACGCCATGTCCTCATCCTCGGACGACTCAATGTTCAGCGTAGTCATCGTGTGTCCACTGTAGCCTAAGCCTCGGACGAGTCGCTTGGTGGTACCAAGCTTGGTACCGCCTGTACTCTCTGTTCGTGTGCGGCTTGTCATTGTCGTCCACGTTTTCATTGAACATCTCCCACTCGTCGATGTAGTCTCGGTGGTGCTGGGCCCAATCAAGGATCTTCCTGTTTTTCTTATGATCGAGCCTACAAAACACGTACACCAAAGTTAGTGAACATTGTGTGACTATAACATGCATGTATGGCAAAGTTAAAAATTTCGGCAGAGTTTCCTTTGTTTGTTGAAGCAAACCACACATATATGCATTCTATAGACATACAAACATACCAATAATTATTTCATTCATCTTATTCGACATTCATCATGTGATAATAATAGAAGTGCAACTCCAGGAAAACGGTCCAATTAAAAGAAGAGAACACTTACTTGTGCAAGTCAACACCGGTCGACACTGGAGACGGTGGCCAAAGCTGCCTTGCTCCAAACTGGCGTGCAACCCTATGTGGAAGGTGGTACTCGATAGCATAGAAGCAAATAAGAGGGCACCTCACCCTGTAGAGCTCGCTGTCGCTGTCACACACGTTGCTCACCAGAAAAGGAAGTGCGCCCTCGCCCGCGTACGGCTCCCAAGTCACCTGCAACGTGTCCAAACAAGAAGTTAGATATCATAATAAATAATTTATTGAATCCACCATGTATAATAATTTATACTTACACTAGAGGCCATGAGCCTATCTAGATCGTCCATGTACTCTTTGTATGCCCGCTCTATCCTCCCGTGAGGAACTGTCACCTCGTCCCACTGGTACACCCACGTCAGCTGTAGACGTGCGTGCTGACCTGGGAACCAGTCACGAGGAGCCAGCACCATAGGATGAGCAACTGGAAGCTACGACCACATCCATAGCTGGAGTAGGTACACACACCCACCAAGTGAGGCTGACTGTGAAGACCGCCGACATGCCTCGCAAAGTTGGCGGTAAAGGAAAGCTAACACTACAGAGTCCCAGCTGTAGTGACCCACCTAGTCCCAGTCAGTGAGGCAGTGGATCCACATCCACGACGTAGTGTCCTCCATTCCGTCAGGGAAGAGAACACAGCCAAACAAGTGTAGGATCCACACCATGCAGTAGTACTGAACTGTCTGGTCGTCTGCCCCTGGAGGACACTGTGCGAACTCTGCCCGGAGCTAGGAGATTAGAACACCAGAAGTGCGCGCCCCCTTGCTCACCCACCTCACGTCAAAGGAAGGCCTCCACCCGAGCTCTCCAACCCTCTAACCTACACTGCTCTGTCACTGCCCTCCCACGAATCCTCAGACCTAGCATCTTCTGATAGTTCTGTAGCGTGACTGTCATCTCCCCAAACGCTATGTGAAAGTTGTGAGTCTCAGGCCACCACCTATAATTTTAGCAAAACAAAAATGCAAGTCAGAAAGATAAGCGCGTAAAAAAGTGATTATGAATAGAACCTATGTGTTCATAAAATACCTGTCAACCAGCGAAGTCAAGCCCGCTGAGTTGAACAAGGGTAGCCCACGATGAATCTGGAAAGAGATGACGTCTAGGCCAGCTCTCGCTAGGTAAGGTGTGTACCTGTCGTCGTACTGTATTTCCAAGAACCCTCCATGTACTCTAGGATGAAGGAGTGGAAGGTCCTGCATGGAAACAAAAGACAAATGTTACTTGACACACACATATGCGCTTATAATTCGAAGTATGTGATATGAAAGTGTAAAATCTTACCTGCCCCGCCGCTACGAGACGTCCTCGGTGGGTCTCATCATACACCGGGTCCAGAAGGTGGAATTGTGCCATCCTACAAAATGAAGATAGTCAGTAAGTTATAAATTAAATATGCATTGAAACATAAAGCGAGAATTGTACAACCAATACGATAGGTATTAAATAATATAAACAACTACAAGTCACACCTCACTAATTTGCCAATGGCAAGTGAGTGAATTGTGGTCAAGTCTACCACATTGCCACACTCGTACTGCTCGGGGTCAGTAAGAAATGGGGTCGCTCTCCCATGTCGCGTTCTACCATGTATCTGATCCATAACCATCTTGTGCCTCGTCCTCTTTCTAGAGCCCCGCTTGTCCCAACAGTAAGCTGGATCCGTAACATACTTTGGACCGTCATATGGAGGCCACTCTCCAGGGTCCCAAAAAGGCACGAAGCAGGGCCTCCATGTTTGGACAAGCGTGTCTACACTAAACTCATGAGGTATCCTGGCCTTGATATCATAGTTGCGATGTCTAACAACTGCCACAAGGTGAGAACATATAAAGTGATATTGCCTTGGTTTACCATAAGTGCATGAGAAATCTTGGAGGACTACCACATGAATCCTCCACTCTCGGACCTCGCCGTTAGATGTAGTACCGCCGGTATGCTTCACCTCATATGTCCCTATGGCGTGGTCAAAACATGTGACCTCATGTGTGCCAGCCCTCTCCTTCACCTTCTCTAGATGTGCCTGTGGTGTTGGAGCCCAAATCTTACCATCACTCTACAACTGCAATGCATGGGCGTGTCTATCGTTGAACCAGGTAACAAGCTTGTAGAATGTGAATTGCACGATAGCATTCACAGGCATACCATGAATCCCTAGCAGCAACTTATTAAAAGACTCGGCCATGTTGCTGCACTAAAACTCATACCTCCAACCACCTGCGTCGTGAGCTCTTGTACATTTCTCCACATCTCTCATCAAACTTGTCAGCCATTGTCTACCTTCTCCATTAGATGTGGTTCTGACCTCCTCTAACTTCCTCCGAAAGTACCTATCCTCAAGCTATCGAGCTACCTCTTGGAAAAGATCAAAATTATCCTTGACACCATCCTTCTAGAGTAGATTCTTAGCAAGGTGCCGAGTACACCAACGATGGTGCAAAGGTGCATACCCCTCTATCTCCTCTCGCACGGCATTAAGTATGCCCTGGTGCCTATCAGATATGACGTCCATCTCCCTGCCAGGCCTAACCACATGTATCTGAACTAGCCTCAAGAATCATCCCCAACTGTCATTGTTCTCCCTCTCAACCAAAGCAAATGCCAAAGGAACAAGCTTGTTGTTTGCGTCACACGATATGGCTATGAGAAGTGTGCCACGGTACTTGCCAATCAAGAACGTACCATCAATGGAGAAGACTGGATGGCAGTGCCTAAAGGCCTCGACACACTAAGGGAAGCACCAGAAAGCACGGAAGAATATATGTCTTCCATTCTTCCATGCATCTGGTCTAAGGATGTACTCATAATGCATGCCTAGATTCACTGCTTTGATTGCATTGAGAAGTACTGGAAGTTGCTCGTAGCCATCCTCCCAGTCCCCATATATCATCTTCCACGCCTACTGCTTAGCCCTCCAGGCTTTGCCATAAGTTATGTCATATCCTCCATAGACCTCATTAACTATTTTAATAATTGTCCTGACCTTCATGTTCGGCTCTCCCTATAATACTTTCATCAACCGCTTGGCAATGAGGGTAGATGTCAACTGCCGATGCTTCGTGCTGAGGTCATATGAAGCACAAGTATGTGGCCCGACAACTCTTGTGATCTTTCACTTTTCGAAGACCTTTTGCTTTCTTACACAAACCCTCCATGGGCAGCGTTCCTTGTCACACACAACCGTGTAATGCCGCTCCGCATAGGAATACAGGACCTTGTAAGGTCTCTTACGTATCACTACAAACACCTGCAACCACCTCTTCAATGCGAGGGAGGTCATTGAAAACCCTCCCCTTCTCTATCTCCATGCTAGGACCAGCCTCTGGAGCTTCCTACATCTCATCATCACGTTCTTCTGCAAACATCTGATCTGAATGAGTAAGATCACTAAACTCATGAACCACAGGATCATGGCAGCTGGGGAAGATATGCCTTAGCATCTCAACATCACTCTCCGTGAGCTCTCAAATAGGACGATCATCGCCAGAGTCAACAACCCTTGCGATCTCATATGGCTCTGAATCATTCATAATTTCAACACTATTGGAGGCACGGATTGAGGAGAAATTGATTCAACATCGGTTGAGATGGTTTGGACATGTCCAACGGAGGCCTCCTGAGGCGTCGGTGCGTAGTGAGTTCTAAAGCGGGCCAATAATGTAAAGAGCGGTAGAGGTCGACCTAAACTAACTTGGGACAAGTCCATTAAGAGAGATATTAAGGAGTGGAATATCTTCAAGGATTTAGCTATGGACAGGAGCGCTTGGAGATTGGCAATCAACGTGCCTAAACCGTGATATCTTTTTGTCTTGTGCCCTTTATGTCCCTTTATGTGTCTTCCTGTTTCTCGTCTCTTTTGGGTTTCATCTCTAGCCTACCCCCAACTTGCTTGGGACAAAAGGTTATGTTGTTGTTGTTAATTGGAGGCACGGATTCTATCTCCAATCTAGACTTGAGCATCAGCAGGAGCAGCGCCCTCATTGTCGGGAACGTCTCCTGCAACATAGCCATAAATAGGAGGAGATAATAAGAAAAGTGGATGAAAATAAGAGACTAAGCTACAAAGAAAAAACGATGCCTAATTGACACTTACTCGGATGATTCTGTGTCAAAGGGATCTCCTAAAGAGGATGTGCCACATCATTGGGGGCAGATTAGACATCAGGAACGGTAGGCGGAACCTCCGCATCCACATCATGTTCCGGGATGAGAGGTCGAAGTATGCCTGCTCACCCATTGGCGGGGAAAACCCAAGAGGAATGGGATCAACTAGCACCCGATGCATGACCACGTCCAAACTTTGGAATTGACTCTTCATAGCCGATCTCACATAGTTCTCCCATTGATCTGCACACCCTATTAGGATCATCTTCTTTAGCATGTTGGGAGGGGAACCTAGGTGAAGTACACCCTCAACTACGATGCCATCATCTTCATGGCAATGTACCTCCTCATGAGCCCTTGCAGCCAACTCACTAAATGATGGCTTCTCATTGAATAGCACCAACACACTTTGTATGTCAACAAACTCAATATATCCATAGCGATCTCGTTCCACAGTGTCTCCAAGATATATGCTCGCTAGGTTGTCCATCTAGTATTCCATACACAAATACAAACACACCGAGTTTAGTCCAAAGTAGGTTTCATATAGTACCTATCTAATACATACTAATAACTAGAACCTAAGTAAATAGGTTAACAACTAAGTATATGGATATAATCTAATAACTAATTAGCCAAATCTTACCAAAATAACAACATATCTAACTACATCTAAGTACATATGTATCTATGTATGTACCTATTTACATATCTATATCACTAAATCAATAAATTACCAATGTCGTCACATTTACTCTCAATTCACTACTAAATACTACTAAGCACTACTAACTATGTCAAGTAACTATCAAACTAACTATGCCAAATAACTATCAAACTAACTATGTCAAACACTACTAAATATATAACTATTTAACTAATTATTAGCAAATACTAACAAAGTTATACAACTAGTTCTACCTTGCGCGGGGCGAACGGCGCGGGCTGAATGGCGCGGACGTCGTGGGCGCGCACTGCACGGCGAGAGGCGGGTGCGCACGGTGCAAACGCCGCGGGCGCGCACAGTGCGTGGGCGGTCGGGCGGCCGGGCGCGGGGCGCGGATGCCGAGAACAGCGCGGGCGGCCGGGCGGCCGAGCTCGGGCGCTGGTTGTAGGGTGGCCGGGCAAGGGCGCGAGCGGCCGGGCGCGGGGCGCGGATGCCGAGAACGACGCTGCGGCCGGGCGCGGACGCCGAGGATGGCACCGGCGGCCGAGCGACCGGGCGCGGAAGGCGCGGGGCGAGCTCGACGGCGGCGGCGGGCACGAGAGAGGAAGAAAGGAGAGAGGAAGAAAGAAAAGAAAACAAGCGTTTTTATCATCCCAGGGCTTGGCGCCAAGATCTATGGCGCCAAGGCTTGGCGCCAATGAGGCTGGCGCCAAGACCCCTGCCACGTCAGCGCCACGATGCCAGGGGCTTGGCGCCAGTGAGGCTGACGACATGACGTTATATCTTGGCGCCAGAGACTATGGCGTCAAGAGTAGGGTCTATTTTTTAAAATCTTTCGACCAAGGGCATATTTGAGAGAATCTTTTGAAAAAAGGGCTAAAATAATAAAAAAAAAAGACGAACGGTTTGTAGACTCTTGCAAGTTCTTTTAGGAGTTTGTTTCATTATTTCGATTACTCCCTTCGTCCCTTATTATCTGTCGTCATTGATGTGTGTATCATAAGTTTGACTCGATTTATAAAAAATACGTGCAATATTTGTATCTCTAAATAAATTTATTAAAAATTTAGATTTAAAAACCTTTTCAACGATACTAACTATGTACAACAAATATTAATATTTTTTAATATATATTTAGTCAAAATTGTTTTTTAAAAAGCGTAAACGACATATATTTAGGGAGAGAGGATAGGTCAGTTCCACCGAAGTAACAAACGCTGATTAGCGAAACCGATTTAGTGGAAGACATACTCGTCTCTTTACTGCATTAATCTTACAACACCGTCACCTCTACTCTTAGATTTTACTGTATGTGTAAGGTCACGTTTAGTTTCTAAAAATTTTCAAGATTTCTTGTCACATCGAATATTTGGACACATACATAGAGTATTAAATATAGACGAAAACAAAACTAATTACATAGTTTGGTAAAAAACCACGAGACGAATCTTTTAAGCCTAATTAGTTCATGATTGGACACTAATTGACAAATACAAACGAAAGTGTTACTAATTAATCAATACAAACGAAAGTGCTACGCTAAACCAAGCCAACAATTTTCGCAACTAAATGCATCCTAACCTTACTGCAGAGAAGAGACGATCGAGTGATCGACCAACATCCCAAATTCACAACATATGGGAAATCCAGCCACACCTCCCAGAGACACCCAGAAAAAGAAAGTTTTTCATTCTGCAGCGGTCTAAAGTCTAAACAGACACGCATTTTTCACGACCACAACACCAATAACAATAAGCACGACGAACACACACGTACTAGAAGACAGCAGCTTAGAGCATGCAAGATCGCGGTGGCTGTCGCAGGCGCCGCGAAAGTAAATGCGCGATCAAACTCTAAGGAGGTAGATGCTGAGCTCCGGGCCGCCATTGCCGCCGGTGCTGCTGTCCGGGTTCATCATGTAGAATGCCTCCGAGTCGCGGGAGCCCACGACGCGCTCGAAGCGAGCGCGCATGTACATGACGTCACCCTCGCCACCGCCGCACGCCGCCGGTATGACGCCCGCGCCCATGGACACGGGCTCCAGCGCGCGCAGCACGCGCCAGTCCGCGGCGCCGCACTCGCGCCGCACCGCGTACCCACAGCCCTTGCCGTTGCAGTACGCGCGCCACGCCTTCTCCTCAACCAGTTTCCTGCAGCCGCCGCCGCCGCCATTGGTCGCGGCCGCGGCGCAGGAGGCGCCCTTGGCGCGGTCACACTCGAGCGCGATGCGGACAAGGCCCGAGGCCATCTCGCGCACCAGCGACGCCGTGGGTGCGGCGAGCTCGAGCAGCAGCGCGGGGCACGCGCGCGGGTCCACCTGGAACGCGAGGTGCACGTGGCCGCGGCGGTGGCCGTAGAGCGTGCCCGTGAGCCGCGCTCCGAGCCCGACCTGCCGGTGCCGGCCGACGATGGCCGCGGCGAGCGCCGTGCGCAGCCGGGAGACCGCCGTGCGGCACTTCTTGCTGCCCTGCTTCGGTGGAGGTGGCGCCTTAGGCGGCGGGGACACGAAGTCCTCCGAGTGGAACGACGGGCAGGTGGAGGAGAACGCCATGGCCGACTCGTCCTCGTCGTCGGCCTCCGAGCCCTTGCCGGAGCCGTCCTCCCCGCCGCCGGCCGCGGCGCCATGGCTGCTGCTCTTGACAAGAACAGGCCACTTGAAGTTCCTCCGGGAGAAGGAGAAGGAGGACTCGTGGGGGCTCCTCGCCATGATGGTCCTCATGGTTGCTAGCTGTGGGCGAGTGTGGTATTCCCTCCTAGTCCGTGGTCTCCGAGTGCAGTAGGACGGAGGCTTTGTATACTGGGAGCGAGACTGGTGAGCAGAACCCACCAAACTGAGAACAGCAGCAGAGGCAGGGGAGAAGAGCGAAGAGAAGCGCGAGAGCTTCTCGGTTTTGTCTTGTTCCCGGCGGCCTGGCTCTGCTTCTGCTCTGATGTGTTGTGTTTTCATGTGGAAAAATGGAAAGACAAGCTGCAGATTCTGGCAGGCTGTGAGCAGTACTAATCCATTTGACAAACGATTTTATGTTGGAGCTAGGGCCGGTTTAGCACGCCTTCGTTTGACAGGTGAATAGTTTACTGGTAGAGTACTGGTATACAACTGTACTTTCTCGGTCCCAGATTAAGTGTCGTTTCCAGTTTTTTTTGTGCTCACAAGTTTGACTCGATTTGTATAAAATACGTGCAACATTTGTATCTCCAAATAAATTTATTAAAAAACTAGATTAAAAGATCTTTCCAATGATACTAATTATATACCATAAATATTAATATATTTAAATATATATTTAATTAAAGTTGTTTCTCGAAAAACGTAAAGTGATAGATATTTAAAGACGGAGGGAGTAGTGTTCAGGAGCCAAGATGTTCTGATGTTGCGGTGGACCAGTGGTAAATGTACAAAGCTTGTTCCCGTTCACGGGATGGATCCAGATGTCTGCGTGTTTGGTTGTTGCTAAAGTTTGTCATGCCTAATCTTGAGTAAACTGTGGCTACCATAGAAAATGTGACGAATAAAATCAAAACCATACTTATAATAAAATTTGGCACGAAAATGAGTTTGACATGTGCAACATGGTGCTAAGAAAGTGTGGCACACTCTAGTTGTGGCAGTGAACTAAATAACTGCCGGAAAAACTACGTCATGACTAAGCTTTGGCATGGCAAGTTTGGTCAGGAACCAAATAGACTGATATTCATATTTGATTATATATATATATATATATATATATATATATATATATATATATATATATATATATATATGGATGCTAAATGGATATACTCTAATTATTTTTTTGTAATTATTCTCTATCTATATTTAAAAAGTACGTAATATCTGACATTATTTGTATCCATGAAGAATAAAATACTGAGTAAAATCATCTAAAACTTATATCTATGACTAATGAAATGTAGATGATAATAATTTAATATAACAGATGGTAGGGATCATTTAAACTATTTTAATATTCATAAAGGTTAAGTTTAATTTATGATAATTTTGTAACTCATATTCATTGTAATATAAAACTATCAAAAAAATATTTATGATAATTTTAATATTATTGATGATATAAAGGTTAATTTCAATTATCTTTAATGTGGATAATCATATTAATATGATTTTTTATTATACTTAAATTTATTTATTGATAAATATTTATATGTATTGAAATATTTATGTAAATTTTAATTGATTTTCATATATTTGATTATTGAAATATGTATGTATATATATATATATATATATATATATATGTTGTTTCTAGGAGTGTCTTTTTTTATCTATAGGCGTTATATAGTCATATTTTAAATCCTTACATGCATACTGATACGGCAAGAAAAGAGAACAATGCGACGATGCAATACGAGTAGTACCGATCCTAGCAGGGAATGTAGGTGAATTTCCGGCTACCATTGAGTGACGAAATTCAATCAGTTTGGTGGCCCAGTGCTGACTAGCATTTGAGCGTTTGAACAAACTGTATCTTTACTGGGGGACAAACTCCTTAATCCAGGTACGGGCGTAATTATGCAAGCATGTGTGTCGCTCTGAAAGCCAATTCGGCACATGGTGCCTTGGAGTGTACCGACTCTTTGTCAGTTCTGATCAGGAGGTTGACAAGCTAACTAAGTACGGTTTAGGAGCCGGTCCTCAGCAGTAACAGAGATTCCCTCGGCAATTCAAACTCCAAAGGCACCCGTACTCCCTCAATCTCTAAATATCTGTCGCCGCGGGTGTGCGTGCCACAAGTTTGACTCGATTGATAGAAAATACGTGCAATATTTGTATCTTTAAATAAATTTATTTAAAAACTAGATTAAAAAATCTTTCCAATTATACTAATTATATACCATAAATATTAATATTTTTTAATATATATTTAGTCAAAGTTTTTCTCGAAAAGCGGAAACAATAGATTTTAAGGACGGAGAGAGTAGGTTAAATTTGGCCTACCCGTGTCTGGATGTCGTCCAAATGCGTCCAAGCTGCCTCCTGACTCCTGAAAAAAAAAAAGAATAGGCAAGGGGCAGCAAAGTACGACGACTGCTAGGTCACCCTCAGTGCTCTCGCATGATTGCTCCAAAGTGTGCTAGCATTTAGGGCCTGTTTAGATCCTACCCAAAAACCAAAAATTTTCAAGATTTTCCGTCACATCAAATCTTACGGCACATGCATGGAGCATTAAATGTAGGTAAAAAGAATAACTAATTGCACAGTTTACCTGTAATTGGCGAGACGAATCTTTTAAGCCTAAATAGTCCATAATTAGACAACTTTTGCCAAATACAAACGAAAGTGCTACAGTAGCCAAAAGCCAAAAATTTTCGGTACTAAACGCGCCCTTATACAAGAGCTACCCTTCCACTCTGGACCAAAGACATGCATTGGGCTGGCGGACTCTCTTGGGCCGAGACGACGGAGATGGGTCGGAGTCTTGTGTTGTCTGATCGGAAACATCAGAGCACTCCTCAGCATCCCAGAAACACAAGACATTTCCTTGTGCACAAGAAACCCAGGCCCTCTTCGTTTCGCTAAAATTTGACTTATACTGATGCTTTATGAGAGAGAAACACTGTTTGTACACTGAAAAATACTGCTGAAGCTCTTCTCTATCTATCTACATCTACATCTAAAATGAGTCAAAGCAATTTTTTTGTCAGAGTCAAAGGATTTCGTCCACCCAGGGATTGGTGACAAACACCCAAGAATATTTCTAGAATAGCTAAAAGACCTCGAAAGGTAGAATCGCTAAAAGACCTTGCAAAAGGAAGACTAAAATGGCAAAAAAAAACAATTACATAGCCAAAGGTCCCCTCGTATAAATACCCCCCTCCCCATGTACTTTTGGCGGTCAATGATAATGAAATAAATCCGGCATGATGCCTCTTTGAGCCATATGTGCCATTCCACTCCACTTGTGTCGAGTCTCCCTGACACAACACCACTGAAATGCATAAATTTTATGGGATGGAAATTGGAATAACTCTTCGTCCCTAGAGAAAACGAAACATTTCTATGAAAAAAAAACAAAAAGGATAGAAAGGTAGAAACAACTCTATAGAGCATGTCTAGTGTTAAATTAGGTTGCTGCTCAACGATTACAAGGCATCTACAATGGTGTTAAGAGCCTCAGAAAGCAGGAATCTGATAAAATTCAACACAGCTAAAGACCCAAACCACAACCAGGATTTGTTGGTCAACTCAGATATCAATAATATACAACAAGTAACACCGCTGTGATAATACCTCCATCCCAGTTGACTGTGCCAACCAGTATGCTCAGTTAAACATAAATCAATATCAGAAGTAGCCGACGCCCTTGACTTCACCTAACTTTGGAGCATTGGTGTCATTACCCAGAAACAAGAGACGACCTGTTACATGACAATGTCATAATCTGGTAAGCACAAACACCAGTACAAAATTTCAACATAATCTGTCTACATGAGACCTAACATTACTTTGCATGAGGAAACAAAAAAGATATGAAAAGAGAGCCAAATAACTTATGAAAAGAGAATCAAATAACCTAGGTTCTGAACGCTGCGAAACCACCTACACAAGGGTTTACCACCATGAATATTTGAAAAATGAAGGATGATGCTTAACTCAGATATGAAACATTTGTATGGTCTCATTGTATTAGTTCACATCAACTTGGAAGTGGTTCTACTATGCTTTTCGAGTTTAAGTGGATTAGATTACGAGCTATTCCACATGAAACATTATTAATTGTGTTATCACATGAAAGAATTAATGAAAATATCAGGCCTCAAATTCCAAGATATATGTGTTTCGGTAATCTTCAGGAGTGCCTTACTGTTCCAAATTATAAGTCGCTATGACTTTTTTGGTACATCAATTTTGTTACGTATCTAGATATAATGTATGTCTAGATACATAGCAAAATCTATGTACCAAAAAAAGTCAAAGCGACTTATAATTTGGAACGGAGGGAGTACTAATAAAGTGAAAGAGAACATCTCCAAGATTCTTGGTCTACTATCTTTATACCAGCACATTTGAGACAGAGATGGAGGCATGTCACATCAACAATTAAACTCACAATTCCAAACAGTATAATATTCACCAACTCTTCATTGTTTAAACATTGGTAGGACAGGAGGAGATATACCCAAAAGCTAAAATTTCTATATTATTGCTGGAATGTGATTGACCATCTATGCAAATGCTTATATTGTATTTGCCGCTGGCATGAATATAGGTGCAGATGAATTTCTAAAAGTAGTAAGTTGTGGGTGTAATAGCTCCTCATTTTACTATATTCCTTGATGATATACATTCATTGAAGATTCTAAACTGTTCCCCTTCTATTCAATAAGGAAATGGTAGTAAGGACAAGAGAGGGAACTAGTTAAAACAGAGACATGAGGAATAGATAAGTAGAAAATTCAATCATGGCCTACAAAAGGCAATATACGCTATAAATGTAAATTGATAGTGAAAGAAGCATACCACTTGAACGCACAGCTATTTCTCTTATGCGTCTAACCAGCCCAGTAATTGGATCACAGAACACTTTGGTCTCAAGATTTCCTTCCAAATAGAGAACAGTTCTGAAATGTTGCAATCGATGCATATTTGAATGTATCAGCATTTCTTAAGGTTAGAAAATCAATCAACCTAATTAATCAAACTGATAAAGGAACTGTGAATCTTATAAAACTATAATAAAACTGAACAATGCTGCACTTCACCAAACGAAAATGAAATCCACCCAAAACATGAAAGTAGTCACTAAATCATGTCAATAGAAAGTGAACTAAAAATGGTTACATATGCAATTATCTACAAAAAGAACCCTACACTCATTTTTCCCCAATCAAATAACGTCAGTTATAGGGTGTGTTTAGTTCCCCATTTCACCCAAAAAATTTTGAGTTTTGGCCCATCATTTTGCAAAATGGAACTAAACACCATGCAAAATTTTTGACAAAAAGGTATCCATTCTCCATTTTGGATTTTGGCCTCAAGAGGCAAAAAAAAGCCAAAAAGCCCTCACCCACCCCATGAAAAATTTGGCATTTTGGATGGAACTAAACACACCCATGAAAATTTTGGCATTTTGCATTTCATCATTCCAAAGTAGTTGGCATTTTGCATTCCATGGGGAACTAAACACAGCCATAGTTCGAAATGGAGGCTAAAGGACTAATGTTATCCTCCCTTTTTGCATCAAGTTTCAAAGCATGACCACATTAACCATGGAGGCAAATCCATACTCGATATATGGCAACCAAATGGGAGTAACCAAAGCTGCCCTCTTGCTAACTCCCAGCCATTCGGCTGAAAATTACATTTCTCTTGAAGGTAAATTCCAACAGCATTACTACAAGGAGGCAAGGGGCTCACCCAGTCTTGACGTTCTTAAGCGCGACGGTGCCGAGGCGCTCTGGGTAGACGCAGACGCGGTGCCACTGCACGGAGCACCTGTCGGCGTACTGGTGCGGCTCCTCGCGATCCAGCGGGCGGCGGTTGTTGCGGATGCCGCCGGTGCCGAGCGAGAAGAGCACGACGGTCCTCCCATTCCGCAGCCGCTTCTGAATCGGCTCCTGCCCGACCTTCCCCACCAGCATCGCCTTCACAACCCCGCCAAAAGCACGAAACCACCGCGTGAGCTCAGATCAGCTGGCACCAAATAAAACCCAAAATGGGAGGAGGGGAGAATCAAGAGCTCCAATCCAACCTTGTAGATGCCGGGATCGAGGCCGTTCTCGAGAGGGCGGGTGGTGTCGGGCGGGCGCGGGCGGTTTGACGTCTGCTGACTGTCCTGGTCCGCGGGGGGCTGGTCGTGCTCGTGGTGCTCAGGGTCGGACTCCGCATCGGATCCGTTGAACGAAGGGGAAGAGGTTGAGGAATTGGGTGTCGTGGTGGTGGAGAAGGAGCTGAGTGGGGACGACAGGAAGCGGCGGGACAGGATGAGGCGGCGGGCGAGGAGGGAGGCGGAGGAGGCCGCCATGGATGCACGCCGTGAGGAGAGGAGAAGCAGAGCGGAGGGGAGGGAAGAGGCAGGCAGGAATCGTCGACTCGTCGACGGCGGTAAACCCTCTGCAAAACCTAGCTGTCACGGGTCAGGTGGACGGGGCCGTTGTATGGGCCGAACTGTATCGCCACGGTGGGCTGGGCTGTATCACCTTGGTACGCTACTTTGGAAGCGGATTTACATTTTAAAGGCTTCTCCTATCCTGCCCCATCAGTTCGTGCAGATAAAACGCGACGAGCCGACGACAGTCCCGTCATGCATGTTTCTCCTTCCTTCCTCCTCCGAATTTTCCCCCGTTCCCAAGGCTAACACCTAACAGGATCGTTGTACACTCGATCGCACGGTAATTTGTGAATAATTAGCACGGTGGTCGCAGGACGCTTTGGGCTGTTGTATTGTTTTTTTTAGCGGGCTGTTGTATTGTTTATTAGGAGTACATGACATTTTGGGACTAACACACGACAGAACTATTGTTGTACCCGTATGAAACTACGTACACCATATAATAATTAGTCTTGACAGAAAGCGTAGCACTCATTGAGACCGCGACACATGATCCATGACCGTTCAAACACAACGGTAATGCGGGCGTACGTCCACCCAAACGCTCTGTCGTTCTTTTTCTTCGTATCGCTCTTATCCGCTCGTCTGCCGCCTCAGAGCGCTCGGACGCTGGCCTTGCCAGGCACGGCGCGCGCCCGCCTCCGAGTCATCGCGGTTGGCTGTTGGCCCTGCCAGGCGTAGCGCGCTACTGCCCTCTCCAAGTCATGCGGTCGTGTGCGGCCGATGCCTCCCTTCCGCGACGTGCACCCACTGCTGTCGGCCCGCCACCTACAAAGTGCTACTGGGCCACTGACTCCGGTGAACACCACACAGCGACGAGCTTCCATTCTGTCGAGCAGCAAGGAGATGTTGTGTTGAAAGCACAAGTTGCGAGAGTATATTTCAATTGCTTCAGATGTTTCAGAGGTACGTTGCAAGTGTTTCATATGGATATTGCAAAAATAGATCATGATGTTGCACATGTTGCAATGGTTGTACACGTATGTTGCAAGCGTCTATTCCAAATATTTCATCTGTTTTTTCAGACGTATGCTGCAAGTGTGCTTATTTGGATGTTGCATATGTTTCACACATATATGTTGCAAGAGTATGTTCGAAATGTTTTCAACTGTTTCATTCTTATGTTGCAATAAGTGTTTTCATGTTGCAAGTTACAAGTGTTTTATCTGGATGTTGCATATGTTCCACACACCTGTTGCAAAATATATGTTCTAAATGTTTTATCTGCTTCAGACATACGTTGCATTTAAGTGTTTCATGTTGCAAGTATTTTATATTTTAGAGGTATGTTCAGAGAGTCACGGGGGCACGGCCCCGGCACCGGGGGAAGGGGCGCGACGAGCCGAGGGTCGTCGGATGGGGCACGCGACGTGCCTGGGGTCCTGCAGACCGGGCACGCTCGTCCTCATTCCGGCTCCCAGGTCCCACCCGCGTGGAGAGAGAGAGAGAGGAGGGGGTCACGGGGAAGAAGCGGCGAGCGCGGGGCGGGCCAGGGTACATGTTCGTGGCGGGACGAGACAAACGGGGAAGGACTGCAGCGATATGGTTAGAATACGGCGCGTTTCTACTGGGTCGTTTGGTATCGAACAATGAAATCATATCCCATTGGACGACTAGATGCCAGCAATTCCATCTGGTTCCGTACGAATTGTACATGTGGTTGCATACCCTGAACATTGGTACTAACACATGTGCACCTTGACCCTCTCGTATCTACTATTCTCGTAACGTTACACTACACATCCAATGATCTATTGATCTGGACTCTGGAGAGACACTCACAGCTCAGACAGTCTCGCTGGCGCGCGACCGATTGATGCTAGATCAGTAGCACGCACAGTGACACTGCACGCAGATGTGCGTGTCCTCCGGAAACATCTCGTCAGCTGCCTCTCGTGCCATTGTCCCACGCACACGTCGAGCACCTCCACGCCGTCAGCCCGGCGGGCCGTCGCCTCGGACACGCACACGCGGCACACGCCAGATCGATCGTTGGACACTTCCCAGAGCATAGCGCGGCGGCGCGGCTGATGCAGCAACTGCCGTACTTACGTGTGTGTGTGGGCACGGTCTGGTCTCTGGTGGGGTACGGAACTACGGATGCCATACTACAAGCACATATACATGCATGCATTGCTCGGATTTGGCATGCAACGACGGATCACACGCCCGACTCCCGCACGCACGTCCGGTTGTTTTACGTCATCATTTGCCTGCTCCGCTGGACTGGTATAGAAAGCTGCAGGAGCGACGCCGACGTACGGTGCAATCAGAGACGGAATCAACGATTCTAAATACGATCATATTTTTTAGTATGCTAAAATATACGTAATTATATGATTCAATAACTTTTTAAATATTTTACACTATTTATAACCAAAATCATAATATTTGAATAAAAAATAGGTGAAAATTGATATTTTTTAGCTATAAATTCATATATTTATATAAGTATTAAAGAAAACTTACTGTGCTGGGGCCACGGCCCCTGCTAGCCCCCTGGTTCCGTCTCTGGGTGCAATGCATGTATCCCGGCGACAACAGTACGATGATGAGGCATGCATGGTCCAGGGATTAGGGATACACATGAAGCTTCTGTTGAGCACATTTCAATTAGTCCGCAGGCTACATCAGAAGCTAGAAGCCGGAGATGCCAGATGCCAGATGCCAGATGCCATGCAATGCATGATGCATGGTCCTCCTCCTTGCAAGACGAGATCTGATCCGCAAGCGAGCGAGGGAGACCACACAAGAACGTGACGATCGACGCCACGGCCCACGGCGGCCAGCGCCAGAGATCTCGGGTCGGGTGGGCCTGCGTGAGACTAGGCAATCAGAGACGACGGAGGGCACGGTACAGCACCGGTGCACAGCACAGCACAGAGTGGCGGAGCCACAGGTACGCCGGATTGCCGGGTATGCCCCCAGCATACCCTGTCTGTCCGGCAAGCAACCAATATAATATACGTATTATACATGTATTCATAATATAAAAAAAGAAAAAAAAGTCACTAGATCACCGATCTTACCATCCATCACGGAAGCGGAAGCCACAAGGCCCAGGACGCGGCCCACGCGGCAAGGCTGTCCTCATATCTCAGTAGGTACATACGTTCCATTTTGGCTTCTCCTATTCTAATCTGTCGAGCGGAGCTGAGATCGAAACACGCCGCCGCCGCCCGACGCGACAGGGACGACGCCGACGCCCTGGTCCTGGTGGCCCGACGCCGACGCCCTGGTCCTGGTGGCCGGACGCCGCCGCCCTGACGCCGACGCCCGACGCGTTAGGGACGCCCTGGTCCTGGTGGCCGGTGCCGAGTGCCTCTGCCCCGCTGCCCTCCGATCAACAACTCGTCTACAGTTTAATCTTCTGCTCTTCGTCTTTGTATACAAAATTATTGTCTACTTTTGTAGCCACTTCATCCTAAATTATAAGACGTTTTTGCTATTTTTAGATTCATAGCTTATACCATGTATCTGGACATAATATATATCTAGGTGCGTAGCAAAAGTTATGAATCTAAAAAAGCAACATCTTATAGTTTGAAATGGAGGAAATATTTGCTAACATCACAAATAACAAATTGTTTAATTATTTAACATTGTGTTTTTCAATATCTTTTGGATGATTGTCTAGTTATTTTTATTGAGCGGGAAATTTTCTTTGAAGTTAATGAAGATAATATAATCAAGACATTTATGTCTCTTTGAAAGCTTCAAATAAAATAGTCCAGAAAAATAGCATTGTAAACCTCTGGTACTCTTTTATGCCTAGATTTCAATTATCGGTATGGCTTTTAAACTATTTGTATTGTATTATATTATATTTAGTGGATGGTTTCAACTTAATCCATGAATTTAAGCGTTATCATGTTACTTAGTGCATATATACCGAATCACGCCATTAATTTTATAAATATTACTGAATTGCTAAAATAAATTTACTGAATTAGATATGAATGTTTTTTGGACGACCTACCCTAAGTTAAAATCGTAGATTCTTCACTGAGCACAGCACGCCATGTGACTAGAGATAGCTAAGCTAGCCTCCGGTGACAAATCACCCGCACCTTTCTCTGTGTTTCCGTGAGACCCTGACTACACCTTTCTTTGTGTTTCCGTGAGACCCTGACTACGCCCGCCTGTTGCCGGCCCCACACCATGCATGCACGCACGGGCACGGCCTAGGCTTATGGCATGTGGTGGGCTTGGTCCACGCGCGCCGGCCAGCCAGTTCGACGGCCCGGCCCTCTGCCATGTGCCCATGCCTCACTAGTCACTACTCACTACCGATCACACTTCTTCATTTCACTCGCTCCTAGCCTGCGATGCTATCCACCCCGCTCAGTCTGGGCGTTTGGGTAATCCGCAAAGTTCGGGTCGGGTAGTTCGGGTTTTTAGAAGTTCGGGTAATGAGAATTGTTACCCGATAACAGTCCTAAAAAATCACTACCCACAGGTTCGGGTACCCGCAAATTCGGGTTTGGGTTCGGGTATACCCAATATACCCGAAATATATAAAATCATAGCAAAAGTGATAACATCATAGAATTTTGCACAGAATAGATGATAACTCATTAACATAACAGATAAACGACGCATTCAAGTTTTTAACCGCAGGTGCAAACCATGACACAAGTATTGAGGTACCGACTACTTTATTACTACTGACAAGATACAAGAGCAAAGTTCAAGCCTGTTGCCTGCCATCATAACAGTGCTTGTGCTTCACATGGGAACTCGGAGTCTCGGAGAGTCAAGGAGACGAAGACGAAAGTAAAGAGGTGAGTTAATTGGGAAGCAAAGCCGAGGAGGGCCACGGGAAATTTGACTAGTTTGCTACTGCACTTAATCGCTGGCAGCCTGATACGTATTCTTATTCGGGTTTTTCGGGTACCGGGTGTAACTACCCGAATTACCCGATATAAATTCGGGTAATAAGATTTACTATCCGAACAAGAGATCGGGTAGTGCGGGTTCGGGTACTTCGGATCTGGGTCCGGATATTTTGGGTTCGAGGTTCGGGTATCGGGTTTTGTGCCCAGAGTGACACCTCGCCGCTAGCTAGCTCCTCCGGTTATAACCTATGCTCGAGAGACAGCTCTCCATACACTGATAAGGGATGTACGGATTCTCGAGAAGAGAGGAGCCCCCTAAAGGATTGAGATGGCAGACTAGGGGTGAATAGTCCTTTCTAAAAATTAAACACGTCGGCCAACCGAAACAAATACGTAATTAAACTTATCGGTCTAGCCAAGACTTCACCCCTCTAACTAAGTTCTCAAGCACCTTAGAAAAGATCCTAATTAGGCAACAAAGGTGCCAGGCTAGCTAGTGCTCTCCTAAACAATTCTAGCTTGTAAGGTCACACAAACCTATGCAGCTAGTACTTTCAATCAAACCGTAGAGCTCCTACACAAACTAGTGAAGCAAAGCGCACAAAGTCTAAGCTCACTAGCAAACCTTAATAACAAGGCAACCAATGCCAAATTAGAGAGCACAAAATACTTAGCTACACAAACTAAGCAATGTGACTAACAAGGTTACACAAACCAAATTAGCCACGCAAGAGGATACTACTAGCTACACAAGCAAGAAGATAACTAGCAAGCTACACAAACACTAGTATATGAATGTAAAAATAAGCTTGTGTATCGAAGAGCAAACCACTGAAAAGATGACCACAAAGTTGACACGGTGATTTTTCACCGAGGTTCACTTGGTTGCCACCAAGCTAGTCCCCGTTGTGTCGACCAACACTTCGTAGTTCGGCGGCTAATCGATCACACACCGAGCCTCTCAAAAGGCGCCGCAAGAACTGTAACACCTCGGGTGTTATGGTTGCTAATTAACCTGCCATGTCATCATATTGCATCGCAAAACATTCATGATTAGGTCAACCCTGTTATGCATTAACTAAAATGAGTTTACCTTTCTAGGTTGGATGTACTTCTTAGTGGTGTGATCCGAACTGAAAACCATAATTTCGAATGCCACCGCAAATATTTAGTCCATGCCCTGCGTAATTTGAGGTGTGTGACTGTGTTACACACTAGTGTCAAGTGTAGGGTATGAACTCAAGTACAACACGTAAAATGAAGCTCCAAGTTTGAGTTTGAATTGGAATCCCAAAACTTGTCGCGAGTTTTCCGATTCGAATTTGAATTCAAATTTGGGGAAATATTAAAAAGATTTTCAAAAGTTAAATTGATCAACCAAGAGTGGCATTTGGGCAACCATGTTATGCTTGTCTAAATGATGCCCTTGGATGATGGTTTGATCAGTAAATAATCACCAATTAAGGTAGCAACAAATTTCAATTGAAAATTCCTCCGAAAACTCTAAAATCCAAAACCCTATTTTACCCCTTTTGAAATAATTCAAAATCTAAGCAAAATTTGGGAAAAAGTTTAAAACCAAGTTTGTAGAACTTTTCAAGGGCTACAACTTTGGTGTTTTGAGTTTTCAAAGTTTTAGTGTAAAATATGGAGCAATTTTGAAAAGAAGAAAATTTCAAATTTGACCCCTTTTATCCCCAAACTCAAATTTTAAAATGGAGGCAGAATTTGAAAATGGTTTGAGTAGCAAAGTTGTAGGTCTTGGCTAGATGTACAACTTTGGTGTTTGGAGTTTTTGAAGTTTCAATATAAAATCCAAAGTAATTTCTAAATTTCCAAATTTCCAAAAAGTGTCCCCTTTTGAATTTAAACTCAAATTTCAAAATTTAGTTCGAATTTGAAACAATGTTCAATACAAAACTTGTAGAGCTTGAAATTCTAAAGATTTCATATCTTAGGAATTTTTCAAGTTGTTACATGAATTTGAGAGTAATTTGATAAAACAATTTGAATTTGAAAAGTTTGGGGGAGCTACAGTGCTCGGCGGATCAGAGCAGGGCACCGCGCGGCATGGGCACCGGCGAGCCGCCGTGACCTTCGGCCAGCTTCCAGGCGCCCCTTCAACCGCCAGTGTGGGCTTCAGTAGGTTCGCGTCGAGCCACACGTCGTCTGGAGGTCGTTTTCATCGCCCTATAAAAGGAGAGCACCGTCACCGGCGTGTTTTCTTTTTCTCCATGTCCACCGCCACCGCAGCTCCGCCGCTCGCCATCGCCTCCATCGAGCCACCACCAACCATGCAAAACGTCTCACTGCAACCGCCTTGCTTTCGCACATCTCCCTGACCACTCACAACCACCTCTACCGCCCGTAGCGCACGGATAGCCGCCGTCTTCCTCGTGTCCGGTCGGAGCCCCGCGATCACCGCCCTCACGTGGCCAGACCATTCCAACCCCTCTCCGTCATCACCAAGAGCACCAACATGATCACTGTGAGCCCCTAAACCTTTTTCTCGTATTAATTTGGTCGCTACGTCATGGGTGGCGCGTTTCTGCGGCTCATCGTCGACTGTGGTCCCCCGTCGTCATCGGTAAGGGGTCGCCAGTGCTCGAGCTACGTTGTTAGGGGGTGTAATGAGTTCGTGGGATGGTGTAGATCATTTTGGTCATGATGGTTGAGTCACTGGCGGTGTGATCGCCGGTCGGCCGTCGTGCGGGCATGGCCGAGCGCGCGGGAGAGAGCGAGAGAGCGGGAGGAGGGAGATGACAGGTGGGGCAGAGCTGTCAGCGAGTGAACGCGCGGGCGTGGGCGCGGGTGCGGATGGGCCGCGTTGCTGGGCCGCGTAGGAGCGAGCGTGAGCGCACGGGCAGGCCATGCGGCTGGGCCGAGCCGGTGGAAGGAAGGGGAGGCGGCCCGAAAAGAAAGTTTTTGTTTTTCTTTTTCAAAAATGTGAATAGTAATAGTATTTGTTTATTTTATTAAAAATTCTGTAGAGCTCCAAAAATAGTGAAAATTTTTGTGTAAGATTTTCAAGATGTAAGCTACTTAGGAAAAATATTAAATGCTAAATTTGATTACTTTTTGTAAGTTATTTAATTAGTTCAATTAAATATTAAATGCAGCTTCCATGAATTTTAGTAATTAAATTATTAATCCAAAAATCATGAAATTTATTCTAACACTATTTTAGGCCATGATTAATCCTTATAAAAAGTTTAAGCTCAATTAGATGTAGTTTGATTTATTATTAATTATGCCCTAATTAATTAAATGTTTAAATAATTGTTAAATTGTTGACTTTAAGTGTTGTGTGCCTTTTTGATTGAGTGATGACCTTAGGTCACTGATTCTTGGTGATCCTTGGCACCTTAATTTTATGATTGAGCTCGTTAGTAACATGTTTGGTAAGAAACGTTAGTATCGCTTAAGTTATCGCTATTAGTTAGTAAGTTTTACTGTTTTACGACTGTACCGCGAAGGAAAGTTGTACTCAAGTCGTAAACCGTGGCATATCATCATCAAGCATCATGTTTATCACCGCATCATGTTGAGATATGTTATATGCTCGTGTAGTTCCCGCTTTCGAAGAAGTCGAAGTTGGCGAGCAAGTCTCCGGAGAAGAGTTGTCGTCGGTGGGTTCCGGACCGGAAGTCGGAGTCTTCGAGTCCGAGTCAGTCGTCACGTCAGAGCAAGACAAACCCCGGTGCATTTAAACCCTACCTTGAGTTTTACAAATCTTTACTATTTATACTAGGGTTTACTGCATTAAGTAATTAGGTGTTGAGTGACAACTCAATTGCTGCATTGTCATCCTTGATTATTGTGATATCACCCTTGATACCTGCTTTTACTGAAAATACATAGTATGCTTCGCTATGCTTATGAGTTAAGCTTTTTAAATGAATGTTTACATGGCCATGATGACATACTTGATAAATATTAAAATATGAGAATAAACTTGTAAGATCGGACGGGTGGTTTGGCCACTGCTAACTTGCATTGGGAAAGGAGTCTCAATGTAGTGTTTCCGCCTTATCAGTTAAGGACCGTACGTTGTTGGCCCTCGCGTCATGGAGTTTTTATTAGTACTAGCTATGTACCCATGTTAGGTAAGCCTTACTTCGACTATTCTATTACGAGAACGTCTAACCTCACACTGGGAGTGGAGAGATGGCGAGAGTAGCGTGTACCCTCGGGGCTAGAATTGGGCCGGGTTCGAGGAGTACTGTGCTCTCGGGTGGCGATGGACATGTTCTGGTTTTGGGTTACTCGGGTAAGAGTTGATATATGCAAGATTCGGTTCTACATATGTCGTGTGGTTAGGAATCCCCAGCTGGGTAAATAAAGCGGTTCGAATCGTCGTTGCTCCACGAGAAGGGAGTCTTGGCCTTGCACCAACATCGTAGTTAAGAACTGGAATTGAAAGAAAGAATGAGAAAGGTCTTGATAAGAATTACTTTGATCTAGATTAGATCACTTAGAATTGGTTAATGAACCATCAATGGTAAAAGTAAAATAATAAAGGTAAGAACTTATTTTAGTAAGCTTTTCTGCAAAAGAAATTTTGATTCTTGAATACCCGTACCTTGATTCCCTAAAGCTAGCATGCCCTTAGAGTCTTTTCTTAGTTGGGTAAGTCTTGTTGAGTACTCTCGTACTCAGGGTTTGTTAAACCCCTTGTTGCAGGTGCGGTTCATGAACAAGTCTGCTTTGAGCCTTGTTGCATGACCGTTGTGGCTGAAGAAAGTGACGATGAGTAGACTATGTGGCCTCTGGGCAAGGCACTTCGTTTGTGTGATTGTAATAAAGTTACTACTGATACTTCTCTACTACCGGTTTGTAATAATATTATATAAGGTTTAAAGTTTAGAAAGTGTGGTTTGTAAACTTAAGTTATTGTAAGACTTCCGCTACTTTACTCTGATGGTATTTTGAATAAATTATTGTAATAAATCAATACTCTTGTGATTAGATCCTGTTCGGAGAAAAGCAGGCCTTTTAAGTTATGAGGAACATAAGTACGGTTGTCAGAGGTCATTATGACGATGGTAGGTACATGTGGGCCATCATAATTAGGAGGTTCTGTGATAAGAACCCACCATCAAGTGTGGTAGCTCAATGACACGCTCAACTAGAGTTGCTCTTCGCGATCCCCGTGGGGTGAGCACAATCCCCCTCACAAAGCTTCTCCGGAGCCTCGCACAATCTTCTTACGAGCTTTGACGGAGCCACAAGCCACCAAGCCGTCTAGAAGGTGGCAACCTCCAAGAGTAATAAGTACAACTGGCTTGCAATACAATCACCTAGTGCCACTGAATGCAATCTCTCAAATCAACGCACTAGAATCAACTCACTCGCAATCGATTCGCACTCTTGCAAGCACAAGTGAGTTAGAGGCTCTCCAAGCACTCCCAAAGCATGGACACTAAGTCCCAAGGGTGCTCAACACCTGCCAAGGCCGGCCACCACTTCTATTTATAAGCCCACAAATGAATATAGTCGTTAGTTCCCTTACTGAGCAAAAATCACGAGCGATAGACGCGGGGATGCCCACCGACAGACACGGCGTTAGTACCCTTACTACACCCCAGCGTCTGATGCACACAGAGCTGACACGTGTCCCTGTGCGCCACTTCTCCAATGGTTGAATTCCCAGCGTCAGACGCGTCCATCGCGGCCGAGTCCAGCGTCTGTCGCAGCGACAGACGTGGCACAGAGAACACCGCACTGCGCTCAGCCGACAGACGCGTCCGTTACGTCGTCAACAGACGCGACACAGCGTTTGACGCTCGCGCGCTCACTTCACGTACTGCTGACGCCACCGTGGACAGACACTGACGCCAGCGTCTGTCGCGTGAACGTCCGCGCGTCCGACGCTCCTCTCCAGCATGCGCCACCTAGGGTTAACCGACAGACACACGGCCCAGCGTCTGTCGTCCTATGAGCCAGCATCTGTCGAGTGCCCGCGACTTCGCCACTTCTTCCATCCTTGCTCAAATGTGCCAACCACCATGTGTACCACCTCATGCACGTGTGTTAGCAAATTTTTATAAATATTTTCAAGGGTGTTAGCCACTCTACTTTCCACGCCACTCGATCCTAACGTGTATGCAAAGTTAGATCGCTCAAGTGGCACTAGATGACCGATATACAAATAAGTTTGCCCCTCTTAATAGTACGGCCATCTATCCTAAACCCGGTCATCAACTTCTCTACACACTTATGACCGGTGAAATGGAAATGCCCTATAGTTATACATTTGCCTTGCACATTCTATTTCAACTCCTCCAACGTTGATGCAACACATGCACCAACCAATCACCAAATGATATGATCCACTTCATATCATCACGTGACTGTATTGGTTCATCGATCTTGACCTCACTTGCTCTTCACCGTTGTCTCGGTCCATCGGCATCAAGTCTTGCCCAAGCTTCACCGTCACACGCGGTCCCTCGCTTTAAAGCCTCCGACTTGCCCTTCACACTTGCAACCGGTCCATCGAGCCAAGCCTCATCTCGATCTTCTCCACATTGGTCACATGACTCCATGTCATGTCTCATATGCAATAAGCTTCTTCATAACACAATCGTCTATGGACTAATCTCCTGTGTATCTCATGTTAAACACAATTAGTTCACCTAAAGTTGTCACTCAATTACCAAAACCAAACAAGGACTTTTCACCCCCCTCCGGGATCCCATGAATTGGGGGGAGAAGTTTTATGTCATGTATGGTAATGGCCGCACCTATAGTATCCAAATTCTATCTCGAACTTCCTATTTTGAAAATAAAAATAGAAAAATAGGAGAAAAATATAGGACAGAAAAAAAATTGGAGAGAAAATCCAAGAGAAGCAAAAGTAACTTTCGAAGGTTTAGTTACAGAAGCCCTAACTTGCAGCCCTGCACATTGATCTGCATCTGCTCCACAGTCCATAATCTGATACCCAATTAAAACCATTATCCATCAACCCATGTTTTTTATACGAGTTAGAAAAATCTTATGACATAATCATGAAAAGTTTGTGTTTAATACATTCGGCTAACAAAAATGTACTTAGCTTTAATTTGCACAAACATTTTCTCTTTGTTCGTTTTCTAACACAGAACATAAATATCCATCCATCCTAAAAAGAATACAGTTCTATATCCAAACAAGCTATAGTTTTTTAAGTTCAACTAAATTTGTAGAAAAGATATATCAATATTTGTGTGATGTGTCTCCAAATAGGTTTACTACGAAAATATATTTTATGATTAATTTAATGATACTTATTTGGATAATAAATGTTCGTATATTTTTGCATAAATTTGATCAAATTTAAAATTATTTGACTGTTCATAAAGGAATAACTGCACTCTTTTTGGATGAATATATTATAATGGTATAGCTCCACTAAACATTGCTATTTGGCTTATATAGCAGCAAAATATGTTTAGCACCGCTATAATATTGACCAACGCTATTTATTCCTTGCCCTTGCTCTTCATGACTAATCTATGCACCTTTGTTGTGATCTTTAATTAATAAATGATATAATGAACTACTCCCTCCATTCTAAATTATAAAACATCTCGACTTTTTTAGATGCATTGGTTTTACTATGTACTTATTAGATATACACTATATCTAGATACATAGCAGAAGCTATGTATATAGATAAGCCCATGGGCGGATACATGTTCATGGTAGGGGGTGCGGCCGCACCTACGAAAGATGAGAAAAACATTGATTATGTTTAATTTTTCACCATATACACACCCATACGGTAAAAATCTATGGAAGGCTAGCGCACCCCCTTGAATTTGCTTAGCTCTGCCCCTGGATAAGCCAACATGTCTATAAATTGGAATAGATGGAGTATTCAATAAATTTTGAATTGTTTGATTTTGAGCATTTAAGGAATATGAATGTTGATTGTAGCCATGAGTATTGTTCTGAGGAATATTAAGTGATGTATCTAGAAATATGTTCCCTAGAGGCCAAATCCTTATACATGTATTTGAGTATTTATGTTCACAAAATTTCCTTAATGACATAGTTTTTCTACATAATTTATTAAGAATTTTCATGTTTTCAACAAAACTGATAAATGAATTAGCTTTTGTTATACTTGCTATAGGTCTTGTAGCTTCTAGAGGAGGCTACCACTAAATATGATAGCCTGTCATTTAAAACCTTGTATTTATAGTTTATAAACAAATGTTCTCCTAACAAACAATTATATTAAAACTATGTGACAATAACTTTGCAAGTTTTTACTTTAAATAACTTTATACATTTTATCAAGTCACTATAACATATCAATACTCGTAATTTAATTCTAAGCACTCTAACTTTTGATACAATAATACTAGCAAACATATAGTTCTTTGAATGAGGAAATTCAACGTCAACATCTTGAGTGCTACAACGCAGAATAAAACAATTGTTTATGCTATTATAGTGACTAAGGATGGATTTTGGGACTAGAAACCATTTTTTAATAAAATATAAAGGAATTTTTGAATAAGTTCAAGAGATTGAAGGATTAAAAAATTGCAATAATTTATAAGATTAAAAGTTGGAAACCAAAATACATATTCATAATGTCACCAAAAGGGTGCAACAAGAGTTGATAGAACTTAAGCTAAGGTTCAAATTAATAAATACATATTTAAACCCCACATGGATACAATGTAAAGGATGAAAACATGTAGAGAGTAATCTGTTCTATGTACTAAATTTATTCACAAAACTTAAACTTTAATACTCATGTGCAGTAAGATTCTGGGCCATGCTGAGACATGGGTTTATGGGCTATCCATGGCTACGGAATTGGTGACAAGTTATTTTTTCTGATTTTTGAAAGATTTTTTTATGATTTTTTTATCACGCCTTGTAAAATCAATGTGAAAGTTTAATTGGGACCTCCAATTTAGTAACAGTAAGATAAAATGTCCAATGGCCTCTACGAATCCTGTTTCTGTGTGAGGGATATAAAATTCTTTTAGGCCTCGTTCGGTTGTGCAGAAACCATCTCCAGAAAAGATTCCCAACTCGAATGGTTAGCTAATTTGTATAGGCTTGATCAAGCTGAATGATTCCTAGACCTATTCAAAGATAACCGAACGAGGCCTTAGGTCCCTCGGTCGTCGGTCGACCATGCTCCATGCATTAGGACTTTGCCTGAGATTGAGAGAACTTTGCATGCCTGTTCTTTCGAAAGAAACTTTGCATACCAGGCCATGTTTAGTTCCCCAATTCTCCCCCCAAATTTCACTATGCAAAAAGAAGATTCCCCGTCACATCAAAATGTCGGCAAATGCATGGAGTACTAAATATTGATGAAATAAAAAACTAATTGCACAGTTTTGTTGTACTCAGTGAGGCGAACATTTTAAGCCTAATTAGTCAAAATTTGGATAATTTTTACCAAATACAAACGAAATGCTACAGGAATTCTGATACAGTGTTTTTCTCCCCAATTCTCTCATCTAAACAAGGCCCCAGTTCTGAACTTTTGAGCAGCTGGTGACTGATCTGATGAGACGCGTAACACAGATGCAGCAGCGAATTAGTGAGCGAAAAGATTGCAGTAAAAATGTCATGCCACTGCCTGAGTGCTTCAAAGTCATATGACATGCCGGACTGGGTTGACAGAGTGTCAATCTTAATGGGCTAGGGGCCGGTTTAGATCCAAAAAAATTTGTAAAATGGTACTGTAGTAAGTTTCGTTGTTATTTGGTAATTAGTGTTCAATCATGGTCTAATTAGGCTTAAAAGATTCGTCTCGTCCATTTCGTCTAAACTGTGTAATTAGTTTTATTTTTTATCTATATTTAATGTTTCATGCATGTGTTAAAGATTCGATGTGACCAGAAATCTGAAAAATTTTGCAAAATTTTTAGGGAATTAAACAGGGCCTAGGATTTGGACGTGACTGCACGAGAATTGGTCGTTGCTTCGTTGGCATGCAGGAAGGAGAGCCAGCTTACTCAGCGTCCAGTAAAGTAATCCATTGCGAGACGCCAGTGTCATAGTCAGACACTGGTCTGGTGCAGTACGCATCATGGTTAATGCAGTTGTAGCATAGAGTGGGTGGACACTCTGATGTCTCTGCGTGCTGGTGTTGTCTGTTGTTTGATTCGGTAACCACAAATTACCGTTGCAGTTTTAAATTTGTACGACTCTCTTTTTCTTAATGAATACCATGCATGGCACGTTCGAGAAAAAAAAAAGTCTCTGCGTGCTGCAGTACTTCGACGGGATTATCTGAACTCACAAGGCGACGGTGAAACCTGAATGTGACACCGATACTGGTCTCCCACATTGGACCATGATCAGCTAAATGTTTAGCAGCAGTACATAGGAAATGTTTACCAAGAGTTGGGGACAGCGCACGCCGAATATATAGGAGTATTATTTCTTCATCTGCCATTTTTAGTTCACTGCAACTGCAAGGTCATAGGAAAAAACCTTGCGACATCATCATCATCCAAACTGTTTGTGCAAAAAATATAGGACAACCCCATGAAAAATACATAAATATCAATCCCTCGCGATCGGTCACCAATAAACGATGTTGTACCTTTCTCAGCCATTTGGTCCTTCCCATGCAAATAAAAGAAACCATAATGTGATTCACAACAAATCAAAGTGTGGAAGTGAAAGCCAGCAAAAAGTATAGCAATGGGTGATGTAGTCCGTCTACAGGATCAGAAACTCATGTACAGTACAGATGCCCTATTGATCAGATGCGAATCCTTCTTGATCTTGGAGATTTTTTTTTTTGGAGAAACTCATAGATGGGAGATTAATGGGAATCAACATTTGCACCCATTAATGATGCAAATTGTGTTCATCATTAAGGAGGTATTTGGTTTCACTGACGGGATGGGACAACTCCTAACCTTTGGTTGAGAGACAAGAACATTCAAAAATTTTGAGGGGTTTCTTCGTCGTCCCACCTAGAACACGGCCATGTGCGCGGATAGACATAGGTGATGCGGCCATACGAGAGGAGAGAAGATGACAGGGGGTGAATGTGGAGATCGATGGTGCGCTGACCGCTAAGGCGCTGGTTGCAAAGGTGCCAACATGGGGGCATTGGCGGACCTAGCAAACCATAGGGGGTGGGAGAGACAGGAGCATGAGCTCGTGATGCCGCCGGGCAGGGTAGAAAGAGGGCCAGACACACAGCGGAGGCCGATGGGGCGAAACATAGTATGTTGGAGTTTGGCACTGACGCATTTTGCACCACTGCAGTACATATTTTTGCAGACGGTCATAATAGATTTCTAGAGGCGTGCATTCAGTCCGCCTAGAACTCTTCGCTTCTGTTAATCTACGACAACAGAAGCGGCCTCCCTGCCCGCTTGCAAAAATAGCAACTACGGAAGCGGGCTCCTTACAATGTCCGCCTCTGTTATTAATTGATAAAAAAACAAAAACATCCATGAGCCTACTGGCGAGCCCACTCCCAGCCTCCAAGCCAGATCTGCCACTGTCGTGCGCGCCACGAACCGTGGTGCCGCTGCCATGAGCTGGATCCGCCGCTCAGGGCCGCACCGCCGATGTGAGGCCACGCCACCACTCGGGAGTCATGCGTCGCCACCGCCGCTCCAAGGCTGCGTCGTTGCTCGGGGCCGCACCACCGGATCCGCCGCCGCTCCAAGGCCGTGCAATTGCTGGGGCCACACCATCGGATCCGCCGCTGCTCTAACGGCACACTGCCACTCACCGATCTGTGAGCAGCCGTTGTCGCTCGGGGCCGCACCACCGCTCGAGGCCTCACCCCTGCTACGAGGTCGCACTGCCGCTCGAGGGTGGGTTAGGGGCGCCACTGTCGCTTGCCATTAGTTTTGCGTAGCTGCCGCCGCTCACCAAAACGCGTCCGCCAGGAGTCGTGAGAGGAGAGCGATTTGGGAGAGGAAGAGAGAACGGTGAGGAGAGCTGAAAACCCTAAGGCAATATATACATAGGCCCGATAGAGAGCAGTTGGCCGCGTATTTAACAAGCCTTGCTAGGCCTCGACCATATTAACAGAGGCAGGCCTCTTTCGGAGATAGATTTTGAGAGACGGACAACTTTTTGGTGTCACCGTAAATAAAATGGCCACCTCTGTAAATTGATTTCGACATACGGATATTTTTTTGGCAGCTTCCATAAATAAAACGATTGCCTCCGAAAATCCTCATGTGTTTTAGCAGACAACTATATTTTGTGACTGCCTCTGTTAATAAAATAGCATGTATCCTAAAATTAATTTTATAGTAGCGTTAGATGAGCTCCACCTTGTCCTCGCCGCCAGCTTACAGGCTCCATGCCTAGCCCTACTGTGGGCATCAGGTCGCTGGCCTAGAGGCATAGGAGGAAGGGCGGTGCGGGCGGTTGTGCCATAGGTTCTGGTGGATGCATACGCACGAAAGGAAGGAAGATGGGAAATTAGAAGAAAAAAAAGAAAAGAGTTGGATGGATGGCCCCACATTTCATGTGGATGATCCCACTTTTAATGTTCCATAACCAAACCAAAAAACTAGACAGCCCTGTCCCTCCTTTATCAAACAGGATACGGGGCCGACCTGTCCCTAAAAACTGGAACGGGACCATCTCATCTCACGATGTGTATAAACCAAATACAAACTAAGAGGCTTTGCGTGCTTAAATCTTTTTTCCTTTAAAATGGAAATGGCATTCATTCAGTCTTGGTTCCGCATGCAAATAGTGAAATCACTCTAGCTCTACAGCCACAGCGAGCAATATCAAGCGCACCTAATGCCTTTCATTCAGCATTGATGGTTGTAGGCGAGACTTTTATCACGCATTTCCTAATTGCTAAGAGCAAGTATAATAACAGACTATAAGCAGGCCGAATGCTGAGGTGGAGAAAAGAGAAGAGGAGAGTGTGGAGAAGCGAGTTGTAAGGTTAGAGCATCTCCAAGAGTATCAATAATCCTTCCCAATCCATGATTTTTGGAAAGAAAGAAAAAATCCATCTCCAACAACTTTCAAACTCATCTCCCAATCTTTTGGCACTTGGGAAAACACCCCACTTGTGTGTAAAGATCCGTGAACTCAGGTCGCGTATCTTCTTTTTCTTGTGTGTATGTGTCGGTCAATCTAAAAGTGGAAGGGCGTGGGAAATAATAAAGAGCAGGAAATGGTTTCTGATGTAAATGAAGAAGAGAGAATATATAAAAGTGGTTAAGATAATTTAAAAATAGTATATAGGATTCCTGATGTAAAATTGTCTTCTTTATTTTAGAAGTGGATTATTGAAAACTCTTAGAGATGACCTTCTTTATTCTTCCCAACACTTTTTTAGGAGTTGCAAAACTCTATGTTTTTTGGAAGAAAATATTGGGTACTCTTAGAGATGCTCCGGCTTAGACACGGGCACCAAGAAACTTTATGAGAGAGACAAGTGAGACATGTATTAATAATGAAGAGCTAACTACTGTATGGGCGGGCTGAGAGATAGGCTGCAAAAATCTTTATAGCCAGCAATCGACTGTATTATTAGTCTTGCTCTAAGGTTGGCAGTGAATGAAGTTTATTGGCCATGTAAGAAAACTAATCAAGAGGACAAACTAATCAAAGATAGTAGGGACATTCATGTAAAGAAATAGAGAGATTAACAAGCTGTCATGCAACTTAATAAAAAACTTCTAGCTTTGTCCAAAGCAAATCTACTGTCTCTAAATAAATAACTTCTAGATTTGTACTAAGTATTTTTTGTAAGTTTGACTAATTATGTAGGAAAGAATGTCCACCATGAATAGTTAGGGGGGTTATGTAGACTTTTTTCAATTGTAAGATGTTTTGTTATTTCTAGATTCATAGTTTTTGCTATATACTTAGATATACACTATGTCTAGATGCATAGTAAAAAATAGGGAAATAGTATATTTAGAAAAGCTAAAACTTCTTATAATTTGACGGATGGGGTATATATGAAGCTAGAATTATTATGTTGTTCTCTTCCTAACTCTAATCAAAATCAATATCAGAAATTTTATATGCGAGCAGGTTGATGCTATTTCACATGTACCTGGCAAGTTATCTAAAAGTTACCTTGGTCTTCAAGGTCGGAAATGACAACATGGGGTGATCATGCAAATCAAATATTTCTGGCGTCTCTAAATAAATAACTTCTAGATTTGTCATAAGCAACTTTTGTAAGTTTGACTAATTTTGTAGGAAAGAATATTAACATCTACGACACTAAATGAGTACACTAATATACTAATTTTGTGCCACAAGTATTGTTTTTTTTCGATAAATTCAATTAAACCTATAAAAGTTTAAACTTGGGATATAACTCTAGATGTTGATTTATTTAGAGAAACACAAACGTAGATATAAAAAATCGAAGAAAAATAAAGGGCCTGTTTGGTTGCTGCCCTGGCAGCCAAATGCCTATCTCAGGCAGTAGATCTTGGTGACCAAGCAGTCAAAATCAAATATCTGACTTGGTGCCTGGCCAAAGAAGCTTGCCTGGGCAAGCAACCAAACAAGTCCTCATTGGCCGATTCAAATTTAACTTTGAACCTGGAACAAAAATCAATCTTGATTTTCATGCCATAAATGAACCTTGATTCAAACCCCGGATCCGGCGTTTTTTCCGTGCACACGGCATTCCACCGGATCGCTCGATCTGGACGGTGTTTGTTTGTCGCAGTCGCAACCGATTCGCACTGCTCCCATATAAATAGAATGGCGCCGGCGTAGACTACTTCACAAGATCGGACGAGCCCACTCCTGCATGTAACTCGGATACTCCACCCGAGAGTCCGCGACAACCTCACCTTAGCTTCTTCCACTTCATCAGAAGAAGAAGCAAGTAGAATCCCGAGAGCCCTTCTCCCTCCTCCCTCCTTCGTTGGGCGTTGGCCGCCGGGGGTGGGCCAAGATGATATCGTGGAACGATGTATACACGGTACTGACCGCGATGGTGCCTCTGTACGTGGCCATGTTCCTGGCGTACGGGTCGGTGCGGTGGTGGCGCATCTTCACGCCGGACCAGTGCTCTGGCATCAACCGCTTCGTCGCCATCTTCGCCGTGCCGCTGCTGTCCTTCCACTTCATCTCCACCAACAACCCCTACGCCATGAACCTCCGCTTCCTTGCCGCCGACACGCTGCAGAAGCTGCTCGTCCTGGCGGGGCTGGCCGTGTGGTCGCGCCTGCTGCCCTCCAGGCTCGCGGCCGCGGCGCCGCGGCTGGACTGGTCCATCACGCTCTTCTCGGTGTCCACGCTGCCCAACACGCTGGTGATGGGGATCCCGCTGCTGATCGCCATGTACGGGCCCTACGCGGGTTCCCTCATGGTGCAGGTCATCGTGCTCCAGTGCATCATCTGGTACACGCTGCTGCTGTTCCTCTTCGAGTTCCGCGCCGCGCGGATGCTCATCGCGGACCAGTTCCCGGACACCGCGGCGGCCATCGCGTCGCTGCACGTGGACCCGGACGTGGTGTCGCTGGAGGGCGGGCGCGCCGAGACGGAGGCCGAGGTGGCGGAGGACGGCCGCCTGCACGTCACGGTGCGCCGCTCGTCGGCGTCGCGGCGGTCGCTGCTGCTGACGACGATGGTGACGCCGCGGCCGTCGAACCTGACGGGCGCGGAGATTTACTCGATGAGCTCGTCGCGGCAGCACAGCCCGCGGGGCTCCAACTTCAACCACGCCGACTTCTTTGCCATGGTCGACGGCTCCGGCGCGCCGCCACCGCCGACGACTTCCGCTGGCGCGCGCGCCTCGAGCTTCGGCGCCGCCGAGCTGTACTCGATGCACTCGTCGCGGGGGCCGACGCCGCGGCAGTCCAACTTCGACGAGCGCTCGGCCTCGGCACGGTCGTCGTCGAGACCCGCGGGCGCCGTGCCCAGCTGCCACGACGCCAAGGAGCTCCACATGTTTGTGTGGAGCTCGAGCGCCTCCCCCCCGTCTCGGAAGTCAGCGGCCTGCCTGACTTCACCGGTGGCGCGGGCGGCGGCGTCAACGTCGGGGCCAAGGAAATTCGCATGGTTATCCCCGCCGAGCTGCCGCCGCAGAACGGATCGGCCGGCAAAGGTACGTCCGCGCACCGCGCCGCGCGCGCGCGTCAACACTAACGCTAGCAGACACATCTGCTTCATGCTTTTGCGTACAGTATGCGAATCCTTTTTTTTTAATCGTTTTCAGAGAACGAGAGCAACGGTGCATCAGTAGCGGCGGCGGCGGCGGAAGCCGAGGCTTTCGGGTTCGGCGGTGGCAAGACGACGGCGGAGGACGCGGAGGCGGGAGAAGCAGGCGGGCTGACGAAGCTGGGGTCCAGCTCCACGATGGCCGAGCTGCGCGTGAAGGACGTGGACGGCGTGGCGAACGGCGGCGGCGGCGGGTACGACCCGGACGACGCGGGGGGCGGCGCGCGGGCGCAGCAGCAGATGCCGCCGGCGAGCGTGATGACCCGCCTGATACTCATCATGGTGTGGCGCAAGCTGATCCGCAACCCCAACACTTACTCCAGCCTCATCGGCCTCGCCTGGTCCCTCATCGCGTTCCGGTATGCTACAAAGTCTACAACTTTTCACGTGACCTGCTGCCTCACTCACTCATTGTCTATGGCTCTATGCTAGTCTACCGAGTAATACTCTATGTTAGGGGTGTAGTAAATGGTTTACATAACAGATTGCGACCAATTAGGCAAGGATCGTTGGGCACTGCGAATGGGGTATCGCTTCAAGTTTACTGTAGCGATTAGCACTAGGCGTCTAGGCCAGTACTATATCCGTTCATGCTAGGGTGTGAGTGGCTGCTGCACTCTACAGACCAGTTCAGCAAGGATCAATGGCTGCTGGTAGCTCTCTGATCGTGCTGGGGACTGAATGACTTTACATTACATAAACAGAGAGGCGACAAAGTTCGGCATGGATAGACGGTAGCGCATCGCAGACAGTACCTTTTCCTGATTATAGTTAAGTTTGGTGCTGGCGAATTGGCGATAAGCGAGAGATGAATCGATTTGTCCGTGGTCATCTTTGGGCGATGCCTAGCAAAGCTGCTGGCAGTGGGCGACGTAGCTTCCAGCCTAAATGCAGGGAAGGGAAGGGGACTCGTAACCGGAAAGCTGCCTTTACGGGCGCACGGACGGTGGCGGTGGCCGGTGGGAGGAGTCGAGTGTTTCCCCGGCCGCGGGGCAGGGCGGGCCCGCCCGGCAAGCTCCAATCGCGAACTGTTGGAGCCGGAAAGTCGAAGGGAGCTCGATCGCACGGCGCACGAGCACTGGATGGACGCCAATCATTGGTGGATTCATCTCATCATCGCAGCCTCTTTTGGAGTTTGTTATCAACCTCTGCAGCACAACTGTTTACTTGGGCTAATCATCGCCCAATTCGTTAATGAATATACTGCTGTTGTGCACTGTTCGAGCTAAGCTCTGACTGACTCGCTAACGGGTGGCGTGCGGTGGTTGCAGATGGCACATCTCCATGCCGGCGGTCGTGGCCAAGTCCATCTCCATCCTCTCGGACGCCGGGCTCGGGATGGCCATGTTTAGCCTGGGTAGGTAGACCCCTTGTGCTCCTGTCGTCCCGTAGCCCTGCACCGCCAATTAGTCCCGCGCCCACTCGCCGAGGCGGCCCCTGGCCCGGTCGAGCTAACTAACGCTGCGGATGTCTCGTGGCCAGGATTGTTTATGGCGCTGCAGCCGAATATCATCGCGTGCGGATGGCGCGCCACCGGCATCTCCATGGGCGTCCGCTTTTTCGCCGGCCCCGCCGTCATGACCGCCGCGTCCCTAGCCATCGGCCTCCGAGGGTCACTATTGCGGGTCGCCATTGTGCAGGTAACCATATACTACTACATTGTATTATAGTACTAGCCTGCAACATTGTACTACTAGCCCTACTAGATTGAAGCGACACTATACTCTACATTTTCTGTGAGTTAAATAATAATGTAATAATTTTCCGCATGTTATATTCCACAGGCAGCTCTACCGCAAGGGATCGTGCCCTTTGTGTTCGCGAAAGAATACAACGTCCACCCGGCCATCCTGAGCACTATGTAAGTGATTATCAGCCACGCATGCATACAGACTTGTGTATCGCTGGGCCATGTTTTGCCGGATCTGAAGATTGAATTTAATTATATGGTCATTATAAATCTTGCAGGGTAATTTTTGGTATGCTGATAGCCCTGCCGATCACCTTGATCTACTACATCCTTCTTGGATTGAAACCAGTGTAGCTGCTCGCCCTCGCCCTGCCCCACATAATGAGGCATGAGGCAGACCCTGTACAACGCTGAGCTGGTGGTTGCACTCAAGCGTGGCCCACATGCATGGTTGGAGCCTTGTAATTTTGAATCAGCTCCAGTGCTCCCTTTTGGGGGTGATTAGGCATGCATGTGGTTTCTGTGTTGCTTATTACTAATCCATCTTGTCGTTTGAGGATTGCATGTAGTGTTCTTGCCCATATATGCCCTAGTTTAAGCTTTAAGGGCCCTAGAGCTCCCGATTTGTTTGTAGCGACAAATTAAATGAACCATACATGCGTGATATTTGCTCGCTCCATTGGGAGAGAGATATACTGCGAAGACGAAATGTATACTGTGCACGTCAGTTCGCGCAAACAAGAGTTCAAAGCAAAGTACAGTCGATATATATTCCCTACTCTTTGCACTCACAGTCGATCTAATTCGTGTTGTATCCTTCATGTATATTTTTGCTTGAGTTTGATGGAGCACACTTCAAAAAAATATTCAGTACATGTGTAAACACTCTACTCGGCGGAATCATGAAAACCGTTTAGATTAGAAAAACATGATTAGAAGTTTTCAGAAAAATTGAAATTATGCACATTCTTATTGCATCTATTGTCGCGACATTTGAGATTCAACCTCGTTTTATAAAAAAAAACATATGAAAATAACAAACTTCAGGTGCTTAAATTTTCATCTGAAGTTTGTTATTTTCGTATGATTTTTTTCTAGATTGAGTTTGTATCTCAAGTTTTTGCTACAATATACATCTATGGATGCATTATGGATGTGTATAGTTTTGATCTTTTTAGAATGCATAAGTATATTTTTCTAAACGGTTTTCATGATTGCACCAAGTAAAGGGTTTACACTGGATATTTTTCTGCACACATCTCCCTCATTTGTCGTATGTAGCATTACGATTTGAATATAAATAAAACCTTTTTTTTCTTACCATTACATTATTAGTAAGGCTTCCCTTAAATCCTTATAGACTTGCTAGCTAGAAAAAGAGATAAATCCTACCAATTACCTCACAAGATAGAAATTTTCAGCAAAAAAATCAGTACACACTAATCACCATTGGCAATAATAATCCTTAGATGCATTCTGTTTCCTATAAAATCATCTACATTTTCTATTTAAAATTAGTCTAAAGTAACCCGTACCATGTGAGCAGGAAATAATGAGAACATGGATTTCCAAGCCAAATAAATAGCTCAAACTAAGGTTTCAGTTACACATATGGCAGCACACATCACATGGAGGTGTGATGCAAATAGAGAAAAACTATGAATGGATGGAAAAAGAATATTGAGTAATTAGTAACCAAAGACTATCACAAGTGGAGAATCTTACAAAGTATATATATGGGTTGTATTAGAACATGGAGAAATGAGATAGAACAAAAATACAAAATTTGGTTACCTGTGAACCCAAAATTATCAATAAACCTCTAACAATCATGTCTCTCAAAATTAATACAGGCGGTGCGGTAAGACACGTCGATGGACTAATGAGTCAAATTTATACAGTAGTGGTTCTATAAGGCTGAAGCAATTTCATTGTAGGGGATTGCCATTTTTGGCACCATTGTCCAAGGATAGAGTCAAATCAAGATTTAGCTTCACACCATAAAAAAATATCAGTTTGCCAACATTCTTAACTATCTGAACTTCTTTGTGAGGCTACGGGCTTTTCTTTTCTCGTGTGCAATATATGAATCATGTTGCATCGGTCAATATGAACCCCATTCAGTAGTGTTCTGAACCTAGGTTCTCCTCAATAGAGGTTCCACAATCTGCCACCAAGTCAAGATGCATATATGTCACTTATCACATGTGTACATGTCTCTCTAGCGTGATCACCCTATGTTTTCCATGACCCTTGTGTGATCATGTCACTTGAATATAATGTACTAACACCCCCTTCCAAAAAAAAAACGTTTACCCTTGAGTTTTGAGAGGGAGAAATTTTTAAATTAAAAAAGAGCAACCTAAATATCGCATTCAAAAAAAGAACTCATTACCTTGGTGATCAAGAGGAATTTTCACGATGCAAGTGATCAATGATGAACATTTAGTAATTAGGTGGAGTTCAGTCAAACTTATAGGTGTTATTAACTTATAAATTATAATATAGCAGTAAGAAGCAATAACTTCGTCTTTTTAATCCGGCAAGAAGCAAGAAATCAGTAAAACAGGGCTATTTGGATGAGATCGGAGATCCTATGCCATGCAGCTCAGGTCAATTAGCCAGGCAACACATCTGTGCGAGACAGTCATTCCCAGCTCCCAACCAAGTTGATCTCTATAGGAAGCCGGATGTGTATAGACTTGTCCTCAAAGGTATGTATAAACTTTTAAATTGGCACATATCCATAGAAGAGTATATAACGCCATGTGTCCAGACAGTCGACACACGGGCCCGCTTCTGTTTTTTTTTTAGCAACGGGCCCGCTTCTGTATTGGAAGGAAGGTCCGTCCGGTTTTCAGGAGTACCCGGAACTATAGCACTTGTAGCCACACGCTTGCCATGGATGAGCGAGGTTGGTGCGTGAAGTCACCTTCAACTCCTAGGCACGTGCACTGATAACCTCATGCATGATGCATGGACTTTTCCTCTTTTTTTCCCTCGCAAACGCATGCATGTATCTTTTTTTTTTTCCCTCACAAACCCTTCGATATGTTGAATCCATCCAATCAAACCAAGAGCTAACTTGTTGATCTCTTGCTCTCTCTCGACGCAAGGCACTACTGGATTCAGGCGCTTTGCCGAGTGCCTAATACACTCGGTAAAGGCTATTATGCCCTCGGCAAAACCTTTGCCGAGTGTAGCACTCGGCAAAGAGCCTCCGGTAAAAAATGTGTCGGCAAAGAATTCTTTGCCGAGTGCCTTTTATCGGGCACTCGGCAAAGACTTTTGCCGAGTGCAAACACGGCTCTCGGCAAAGAAAAGTGACTGTGACGGCGCCGGTTCTGTCAGCGCATGCTTTGCCGAGTGTCATGTTAGAGGCACTCGGCAAAGATTTTTTAATTTTTTTTTTATAATTTCTTTGCCGAGTGCTCTGCCAGGGAGACACTCGGCAAAGATTTTTTAATTTTTTTTCGTAATTTCTTTGCCGAGCGCCCTGTTGGGGAGGCGCTCGGCAAAGATTTTTTATTTTTTTTCGTGATTTATTTGCCGAGTGCCCTATCGGAGAGGCACTCGACAAAGATTTTTTTTAATTTTTTTTTCGTAATTTCTTTACCGAGTGCCCTATCGGAGAGGCACTCGGCAAAGATTTTTTAATTTTTTTTTTCATAATTTCTTTACCGAGTGCCCTATCGCATCCGTGGGCTGTCCAAAAAACGTGGACAATCCGAAACAGATACGGTCGCAGATATGCAAAGATCTGCATATCTCCAACCGTATCTCTTTCGGACGGGAGACACATAACTGGGCTACACCGATCTACGACAAACATGCGGAAAAAGAGATGATTTTATACCTGGGGTGTCGGTGAAGTCAGGCTAGCGGGGCAGTGACGAGTCGACGCAGTGGTGAGGCGACGCAGTGCAGGCAGACCCGCGACGCTGACGAAGACAATCGGGGACCTCTGGGTCACCTCCGACAGGTCCTGCTCTGCAAAAGAAGAAACACGAGACTATAAGCACAAAATTTCGGCAGCACCTCCCCTGCACGGGGAGGTTTCCAAAACCTGCAACAAACAACGGCACGATGGCCGACAATCACAACGGCACGAAGGCCGATAAGCACAGCGGCACGAAGGCCGAGATCAGCCTAGCCCAATTTTCAGGTCTCAAATTAACTGCCCATATATACACGATGTCTGTATCTTCTCTATCATTGTGTCACATATCAAATAGTTTCTGAATTGTATTCATAGTCTCGCCAATAATGAATTATTCTCTGATACCTGTCTTTCATACTTATTTCCCTACAGAATGCTGACCAAAATGATTCCCTCAACATGGCTAGAATTGAGCATCAGAAAGCTGATGAACGGGTGCTACAACTACTTGAGAAACATAATGTACGCACATCCTTTTTCATGTTGATACCATTGAGTTTTCTTTTAGTTTACATGCACCCGAACTTAATTTGGGTTCCAAAACTCAAACAGGAAGAGGAGGTCATTCTGAACAAAATCCTGCAGCTAGATAGGCAGGTGGATGAAAAGCAAAAGCTGGAGATAGATATTAAATAACTTAAAGGCAAATTGGTGGTGGTGAAACACATAGAAGGAGAGAGTGTTGATGTGAAGAAACATTCTGAGGAGCTGACAGAACAACTGATTGGAAGAATTGAGGAGATGGAAGATCTGGAAGCTCCTTTGGCAAAACAGAGCTTTATTTTCATGTTGAAAGAATTGCGCAAACAAGCTGCAAACATATCATTTTTTGTTTAAATAGAAAAAATACATTTTAATCAAAAGCTAGTCTCATACATACAGTATATTTTTAGCTTTATCGGCTCATTTGGCAAACAGAGCTTTATTTTAAACTGGGCCAAGCAAGTTCTTCTTGTGCCTACTGCTTCCGTGCGCATGCATGCAGTGCGGTGCAGGGAAAGACAATGCATGATTGCCCCGTGATGGTATGCATGCCAAGTTGCCGACCATGTCAAGGCGCATATCTACCCTTACCCAATGACAGTGGCTGAGTCCCACAACCACAAGCACAAGCACAAAATTATAACCATAAGAAAATACTTTCAGATGTGAATCCAATGATATAATTTTCATACTAACAAAATGTTTATCTTTTGAGGCTAATTGTTGGTTGAAGATTACAAAGTTTGGCTTAATGCGTACGAGCCTGAGTTTAATGCACACAAGGCTTTATAAAATGAAGTGGAGGGAATAGCTACGACTACCAATCAGTGGCACAGTTACCATGCATGTAAGCTGCAGCTTCTCAACCAAATAATTAGAATTAGGTTACGTTTCTCAGGTGAAGACCAGATTTTGGTTCTAACATCTTTTATGCCGTGTTCAGTGTTTACAACAAGGCAATTCTATGTATTAAGCAGTGCCATGCCATGTGATTTACATTTACATCTAATTAACACTGTTAAAAAAGTTCTACTAACACATCTAAGCAGCTGCAGTGTCAATTCTCTAAAGAGGGACACAGGCACCATTTGCCTAATTTACTGATTGACCCCGCACAAACGAGATGATCACCACCATTATCAGTACATCCCTAAATTTCCTTATTAATAGAAGGTAAAGTTTCATAACAAATGAACTGCAAAAAGAAAAGGGCAAAAGCTACTGCAAAATGAACTACAAAAAGAAAAGGGCCAGTAGCGTGGGTTTGAGTACTCACCGTGAAGGTGCTGCTCAGGGGAAGCGTGCACGAGCGGATCCGGCTCGCCGACGGTGAAGACGGTGTCGGAGAAGACGGTTTGAGTACTCACCGTGAAGGTGCTCGCCGACGGTGAAGACGGCTCTAGATGCGGGCGCGGGGCCCGACCGTGAAGGTGCTCTAGATGCGAGGCGGAGCGGTTGCGTGTGCGGCGCGCGGGCGGGCTGGGGCGGCGCGGCCGGGCGTGTGCGGCGCGGCCGGGCCGGGGTTGCGCGGTGGAGCGGCGGCGGCGCGGTGGAGCTGTGGCGGCGGCGGCGGGGCGCGAGCGGCGGCAGCAGTGGAGCCCGAGCGGGGTGGGGGCGGCCGCGAGCGCGTGATAGGGTTTGGGGGGGGAGGGTGGGGGGATTTTGGGCCAGCGGCCCAATTTCTATTTGGGCTTTGCTGTGTGCTCCAGAAAGGGGCACTCGGCAAAGATTTTTTTAATTTTTTTTAAATTCTTTGCCGAGTGCCCCATGACCGGGCACTTGGCAATTTTTTTTTTGTTTTTTTGCCCATTTTTTCTGGGGCCTTGCTACAGTAATTGAATCAAAAAAATTTGAAATATTCGAAATGAGGCAAAAAACAAAAAAATAATTTGCCGAGTGCCAGGTCATGGGGCACTCGGCAAAGAATTTTAAAAAAAATCTTTGCCGAGCGCCAAACGGTGGGGCACTCGGCAAAGGCTAACGGGCCGTCACGCCGGCCACCTTTGGCGACGGCCAAAATTTGCCGAGTTCCTAGCCCTCGGCAAAGAAAAAATTTGCCGACGGTCCACCTTTGCCGAGTGCCTGGCATTCGGCAAAGGCTGCGCCGAGGGCATTTCTTTGCCGAGTGCTTCTGGGTCTGGCACTCGGCAAATATTTCCTTTGTCGAGTGCCCGAGGAAATGCGCTCGGCAAAGAATTTTGCCTTCGGCAAAGCAGCTGTGTCCTGTAGTGAGGACTAACTAAATGACAACACTTTGACTGTTTAATTGGCCGTCTTAAATAGACCCATGTTACTCACACAGGGCAAAGAGTTACAACCGACACCCGGCCCCGGCCCCGGCCCCTGCGAGCGGGCTTGTACAATGCTGCGCGGTGGGAGAGGGCGTCGGCAGTGTAGGTCGATCCGAGACCTTAGAGTATTCCCAGAGTACCCAATATTTTCTAAAATATAGAAAAATAATTTTACATTAGAAATCTTATATTATTTCTAAATTATCATAACCACTTTTATATATTCTTTCTGTCTTGTACATTTGCATCAGGAATCTCTTTCCTACTCTTAATTCTTTTTACGCCATTACATCTTTAGATTGGCCAATAAGCACGCGCGCGGCAGAGAAGATACGCACGACTCGGAAGCGCTTACGCGGAATAGGATGACTTTTTCCAAGTTCTAAGATTAGGAGGATGGATTAAGAGTTGTTGGAGAGAAGTTTTTTCTCATCTTACTAAAAAACAAGGATTAGGAAGGGATTTAGGAAACTCTTGGAGATGCTCTTAGTAGCCAGATTTCTAGAATGTTGTGATTGAGGAACGGGAGCATGAAACATATGGGATAACATTTTTAAAAATTGGAGTACCTATTTATTTGCAATGTTCATGGAACACATACCTAGCTAGTATATAATCAGAACAAGAAATATGTTCTATTTTAGTAATGCATCTTGAGGTAACTAGTATGAACTTGTTTCATTGTAGAGTGTTATATTATCATCTAGTATCTATACGACATTTATACAAACATACCATGTCATAGAATCTAAGTGTGTGATGAAAGAGAAGCATCCTAGATTTCTGGTTTGGTTTGTCCACTTCGTACCTTTGATCTAGGTTGTGCAGTGTTTCTACTATGTATTTGAAATGGTGTTCCACAATATATCCTTGTTTCTTGTTTGGCAAATGAAGTTTCCAGAATATGGAACGAGGCTATGTTCCATGTTCCATGATGGTAAGGTCCAGATCCTCTCCGCGCCACTGGCCTCTCTATGCCTCTCCACTGGCTCTCTCTCTCCGTGTTGCCGCTGGCTTTTGCCCCAAGCTCTCGGCCCGCTTGTCAACCCGGCCATCGAGGATGGAGACGAAAACAGGAGGAGAGCGCGGGGATGACGCAACACAGGACAAGGATGACGACGACTCGACGAGAATGAGGGGATGAATATGAAGCGTGGATAGGATGGAAGGTAAGACGCATCTGGAATTGCATTCTTTTTTGGAACAATGGGTTAGGGAGTATCTTATTAGCACAACTAGGGGTACAGACGGTGAAATACCTATGGATACACATACAGATAGCTACAATGTTTTTCTGGATCCTGATTCAAATACAAATAGTGTCGGATGTGTCAGAAGATACGAATGGATATCAACATTGTATCTATTTAACTTGAATATTCAGATACAGATACGGTATAATACATTGAATATCCGAACTCAGATACAGACAGATCTGAACTTCTATAAACAAATTCAAGTTGAATAGGATTAGAGAATAACAGTACCATTTGCATCCCTACAAGTTTGTAACCTTGCTCTCTCAACGCAAGGACTAACTAAATGGCAACAGTTTGACTGCTTAATTGGCCGTCTTAAATGGGCCCATGTTACTCACACAGGGTAGAGAGTTAGAGCCGACACTGACCTAGCTAGCTCGCAATCTTCACGGAAATGTTACGTCAATCTCGGGCAACCTAAGACCGCAGTGTTGCCCCGTGTCCATCTGTCGCCCGGAGAGTGCGAAAAAGTCCATAGGCGGCAACTGGTGGAGCGGTGACCAGACTGCCATGTTTTGGGGGCTCGAAATCAGGTGCTTTGCCTGTCGGAAATCGCGTCAAGTTCGCTAGCTAGCTTGTGGTCAGCCGATCAATTCCATAATAAATTATTTAGCCGTAAGAAACACAGGATGCAGTTCACGTCGCTAGGTAGCTAGCGCCTAGCTTCAACGGTCGAGGCGATCGAAGAGACCCGCTGCAACGCTTGCCCTCATCCTCATCGATCTAGTCCCATCAGAAAAGCAGCGAAGACGTACGAGAGCTAGCTGCCTTTTTCCACGGTCGAGTCACAATGCAAGGGCTGGCTCCCGCTTTTGTTAGTTGCGTTGCGGAGATGCTGCTACTACCGGCGACAAGTCCTGTCCATGGACTAGCCAAAGCCAAGGATCGACCGGCCGATGGAGAGCAGTCGAGCGCGCCGCATCCGATTCCACCGAGAGATTGTATTGCATTGGCTACTGGGTAGCTTAATTTGCATCAGAATCTACGAACAGTCAGCCAGCACCCCATCGCCTTCGACCACCGATCCATCGACCTACAGGGCTACACGCGCATGTGCTAGCTAGCTCAACTCCAACAGACCTACACGGCTACACGCGCGCAAGTTGGCGACAATCTGCTTTGCGTTTGGCCGACCTGAGCCGGCCGTCGTGCCGACAGCGGCCAAGGTTCAGTCAGTGTCCGGCTGTCCGCTGGCTCCCGCTGCCTGCCGCCGTACCAAAGCTGCCGCGCTCGCTCCGGGGCCTTTCTAGCTCGTAGGTGCCGCGCGCCTCTCTGACCGCTCCGGCGCTCCCGGCCGGCGCCGATCGATGCGATGCGAAAAGGCCAAAGGGGGACGTGAGCTGTCGAGCGGCCAGGGGCGGGCGCTTTTGCGACCATTCCCCCCGGGCGCGCGGTGGCCAGGGGAACGCCCCCCGGCCCGGTCCGACTCCCTCCGATCGTACGTACGCGGGCATCTCGGAACAGCGGCGCCGGCTCGGCCGCCGGCCGGTGAAATTCGGACGCCACGCCATTACCCGTGACCGCGATGCCACTCGCCACCAGCTGTGGGGCATCGGGATCGGTCTGGTTTGCTTGTTCCTGCATGGCCAGTGGCGAGAAGTGGAAAATCGTGTCTGCTTTATTTGCCTCCGCGCGCGGTGAGGATTCGATGCCTCACGTACTTACGTGCGCGCGTGTGTTAGGTTGCAACTTTGGAAAATAAGCAAAAGACGACGCGCATCTCGGCGACCATCGGCTTTAGCATGCCAAGCATGGAGTTTTGACCCCTGCGGGGGTTGAATTAATCGCTTTCTTTGAACGCATTGTATTTTCAGTCACAAAGCATTTAACTTGTTCTAATGACCGACTTTATAGTCTCAGTCTTCTCGTGTAAACGGAATGTGTGGATCGTCACCGCTAAAAAAACACATATATCACACTATATATTGACACTAACGGAGTTAAGGTTACACAAGAAATTTGGCATTTGAAATTACCTCTCAAAACTAAAATATTTATATGGTACTTTAAAAGAAGGGTCATTCTTACGAAGGATAATTTAACTAGAAGGAATTGGAATGGTAGTAATCTGTGCAGCTTTTGTCATAAGTCAGAAACTATCCCTTTTTTGTGTGTGTCATTATGCCAAAGCCTTATGGGTGCACTGTTCATTTTGTATTAGGCATCAAACCTCATCAGAATATTAATCATCTTTTTAACTCTTGGTCAAAACCTTAGATCTTTGTTATTGACAGATGGACAATATGGCTGAGGAGGAACGATTTTGTGCTCAATAATGGCTAAACAAAATCTTTCTTCTAGGTACCTTTCAAGGGTACACACTGGCTCCGTTTCTGGGCTCTATTGCAGCGCATTGATGACCATAAAGATCGGTTAATTTCAGTGTGCCATTGTTTAGAAATAAGAGGAATGGAGCTTTTTGCTTCCCATGGATGGCCTTTAAGATTTTGTATTGGTCAATAATGTTGGACATTTTATTGTTTCCTAGTTGATTTGTATTGAATTGGATCGATGCCTATTCTTTGAAGAGGTTTGAAGCCGGAACTTTTTCCATTATCTAAAAAGATATATTGACACTATCATTACTACAGGTTCGTGGCTAATAAGTATTTCACTGCCGGTTACTGCCACCAATCCCAGTGATATAATATTGTTGGTCGTGACTACGGCCGGTAGTGAAATATATTAATTCACACAAGAAAATCATATATATATATATATATATATATATATATATATATATATATATATATATATATATATATATATATATATATATATATATATATATATATATATATATATTAGCTAAAGACAAAGTTTATACTAAAATTGTAGAGTTCAATGCAATCTAAAACTTTGTCGATGAGGCGCCACTCCTAATTGAGGTTGGACTCAGTGAACCATTGCTCCAGTTTTGAGTGTTGCTCAACAAAGAGCTTCTAAATGTCCTCGAGTAGAAACTTGAGTTGGGATTCATCACGCCGAGCTTCTTTTGTAGTTGTGCGATGCGTGATCGTTAGGAGGATGAGGCGGCAGAGGAGGCTCTAGATCGACGATTGCAGGAAGAGGTTCTAGCTTCTGTTGTAATCACCTGTTTTGATTACCCCACAAATCAACCAGCGGAACAAGGGATTGCAAGAGATCAGAAAGTGCCAGGTGCTCGTTGGACAAATCCAAACTAAAAAATTCGGAGTCAATTGTCAATTGATCAATGGCAGAGAATCGACGAGTAGAGATCCTCAATCTGATACCAGGTTGACAGAGAAGGAATGATTAAGGTCCTATTTGAATTCTATGGTCTAAAGCTTAGTTGGCTAAAATTAAGGATTAAAACGTTAGACCACTTTAGCTTATTTATGGGATCTAAAATTCTCTGATATTAAACTCCTCCAGTTCCATAAAAAATAATCTCTATTATTGGCTAAATTTTAGACAACACTTTAGACCTCTTATTTTTTAAACCTTAAGACATGAAGTGATCTAAAATTTATGCACTAAACTGTAGAGTTTAGACTATGTGATCTAGACAGGTCCTAACTTCGAGTAGTAGTTGTTTACAAGTTCTAAAAGTTACCCTGTCCTCTCAAGAATCCTTGCCGGCCACGCACGTTTCCTCTCTTCGTTCGCGGGTTCCAGTTACCCACGCAATCTCGGACCACTCTGGGCCGAGAATGTCCACACACTGGGCTTCCGAGTCCGGTTGCCCCTACTTGGGCCTGCACGTGCAGCAGACTTGTCATCGTACCTGTAGTCGGTTGGATGGCTCCGTTCACCCGTACTCGTGACAAACAGCAACAGAAAAGATGACCAGTAGATTTTGCAGAGTATGCACGGGACAGCACCATGTGCGCCAGTGCTTGCATGGATCACACTAGCTAGTTGCACTGCATGGCTGGTGGACGTAGTACGTCGAGGCGCTGACCTCCTTGCATGTTTCGTGCCTCGTCGTCGTCGCGCCATTAGCTGCCAGTCTCTGCCGCCATTAGCTGCCAGTCTACGACACGGACACGTATGATGTGTACGACTGTACGTCCCGCATGGGCCTGCAGCAAGCGGCCCTTGACGATCGATGGTTTCCGTCACAGCACTACGCTTTTCAAATCTGAACGTCTCGCTCGTAGGTGTACACGAGGACCTTCAACAACTAGACCATGCAATGATATATGCAAATGCAATGCAAAGCCAGCCGGCTCATGCATGGTAATATCTGCAGAATTACATCGAGTTGTCATATGGACCATCACCATTATAGCGAGCTACCCCCAGCCTATGTATCTTTCTCCTCGCTGCTTCCAAAGATACTCCAGTGTATTATCGTCAGGTACGGTGATGCATGCAAGGTTCTTTTGCAGCCCTAGATGCAGCCTGAGGCGCCTGGTGAAAATGATGTGTGTGTGCAAGGGAATGCGGCGAACGTACTCCACATAAAGTTGTGTATGCGTAATGAGTAAAGATACATTGATCGTGCCCACCATTGTGCTGTGTTTTGCAACAATGCAAGCTGAAAGTGGATGGTTCTTCATCACTACTTCAACAGCAGCATAAGCAAAATTTCAGCGAAGCGATTATTGAAACAAATGCATGCGACTGAGTTATCTATATCATCTCCAATAACTCCTTAATCCAATTCCCAACTATGTTGGAAAAACATAGGTCTTCGGCAAAATTTCATCTGAGCTCTCTACACATGCACGCGCTGGTAAATCTCCATGTGACTCCTCATATAACTGTGTCATTCCTCGCTCCCTCCCCGCTGGTTTCTCCATATAGTTTTTCTCCATGGCGTGTGATTTCTCTGGTTTTGATTTTTTTAACATCTAATTATTGGTAACTACTGGAGAAAGGCAAAAAATTTGGTCCCTACTCATTTTTGACAACTTGGAATAATCAATTCTCTAGCAAGGATCTTTTTAGGAGATCTTGGAGATGCTCTATTCTTACTATGGATTTCGTTCTCGTTACATCAGATGCCACATATGAAAAGAGAGGGAGGAGAGGAGGGTCTACTCCCTCCGTCCTATAAAGAATGTCATTCTCAATTCTGAATAGTTAAACATTTTTAACGTGATTATATATATATATATATAATATTAACGATTAAGATCCATAATTAATATCATTAGATGAATCACACAAAGTATTTTTATAATAAACTTATTGAGAGATGCAAATATTGCTAATATTTTATATGAACCTAGTCAAACTTAAAAAGTTTGACCGGAACAAATCTCATCGCAACACTCTTTTTAAAGGACCGAGGGAGTACACTCTTTGTAAAACATAGAAACTACTCTAATCTAGCATAGAGGGAACAAAAGTACCATTTCATCCACAATCATCCAATCATCACACTTTAAATGCTACGATGAACCAATGAAACAATTTTTTTAGAAAACTGGGTTTATATTTCACATAAAGTTTTTGGCGATTACAGCCCAAGTCTTACAAGAACACCCTTGAAAGGAAAGAAATTACAACTCGGTCCTTGTAAACTTCTCCCGGTCTGCCTCGCTGACGGCGGCCAGAGCATACCGCTTGAAGCCGACCTCCTCTCCGGCGAAGAAACACAGTTTTTTTGTTGCCGTCTTGTGCAGCACGTCAACCCCGACCTGCTTTGTAACCGTTGAACGACCCGGCTAGAAAAGATGGCCGTCGGCCATCACATCGTCGGACACCAAGGAATCTGACGGCACAAAGACCAGAGTCCCCGGCACACCGGACGACGACAAACCTCCAATGGGAACTGAACCGCCAACCAAAACCCAACCCGGTTTCTCCTCGAGTTGGTAGCCATACCTTTTGAATCTTCCGCCAGCGACAACGAAGACGAGAAAGGGGCAGAACCTGATGTTGTCACCGCTCGCGAAGTCGGGGAAGCCGCCGGAGATGTTGGAGAGGCCCACGCCTAAAGACGACATGGCGTCCTCGTCACATCCCCGTCGTCGCTCGCTAGAGCCGCAGCAGCATAGGAAGACAAGACCATACCTCAGCACCGGCACGGTCGAATACCTGATACCGTCGCCTTCCGTGCAGGCAGGGAAACCGGCGTAGACGTTGTAGGAGCTGGCCCCGAACAGGCCCGAACCAACCACGATGCATCCACGCCGTCGCTCGCCGAAGACGCAGCAGCACCAGTAGAAGGATCCACACCACACCTCCGGCATGGATAAACCTAACCCTAACCACCGAGAAGACCTAACCTCCTAACAAGCTAAACTATATAGCAGGGAAAACACAGATCCGCTGCCAATTCGTCCAGTTCCCCTCCTCCAATGCCGGCGAGGGCGCCAGAGGCGAGGAGCGGTCGAATCGGCGGAGGAGACGAGAAATCGCCCTTGTGTCGCCGCTGGGAACTGTAGCAAGGGGAAAGAAAACTCGAGAAGCCGCTCGCTGATTGAGCTTTCTTCTACCAATGAAACAATAATATGACAATATCAAAATGATATTGGCCTTACGTGGAGTAGAAGCCCAAAGGGAATACCTCTTCTTGGGCCTGGTCGAAACAAAATGGAACCAGGGGATGTATCACAGCTCCGTCGCAAAGGCCCAAAAAGGTGGGCCAGCAAGCGTGGAAACAACAAGGAAAAAGTCTACTTTTCCTCCCCTAACTTTCACGAAAGTCCGCTTTTCCTCCCTCATCTCCAAAATCGGGCAAATCACCTCCCTCAACTTTTCAAACCGTGCATTTTACCTCCCTGGAGCGGTTTCGAAGGCGGTTTTGCTACAGTAAACGGTGGTTTTGCTACAGTGAGGCGGTTTTGTCTTTTGTCTTTTTTTTTATTTATTTCGGCTGAATCTTTGAAAAATCATATTAAATCACAGAAAAATCATAAAATGAAAAATCCAATTTTGTTGCACTCCACATGAGTAGATCTACACAGTGAACATATAATATGGTATCCTTTAGTACAAAGTTTTTGCTATGAAGGTTTTGTCTTTTTCTTTTTTATTTATTTTGGCTAAATCTTTGAAAAATCATAGTAAATTACAGAAAAATCATAAAATGAAAAATCTAATTTTGTTGGACTCCACATGAGCATATCTACACAGTGAACATATAATATGGTATGCTTTAGTACAAAATTTTTATTGTAGCTTTAGATCTATGCTTTTCTGTAATTAATCGAAATAATTCATAGCTGCAGCTTCTATAATTATTTTTTTGGACTAAAGCATACCGTATTATATGTTCACTGTGTAGATATACTCATGTGGAGTCCAAAAAAAAATATACTTTCTATTTTATGATTTTTCTGTGATTTACTATGATTTTTCAAAGATTCAGCCAAATAAATAAAAAAGAAAAAGACAAAACCTTGGTAGCAAAAAATTTGTACTAAAGCATACCATATTATATGTTCACTGTGTAGATATGCTCATGTGGAGTCCAACAAAATTAGATTTTCCATTTTATGATTTTTCTTTAATTTACTATGATTTTTCAAAGATTTAGCCGAAATAAATAAAAAAGAAAAAGGCAAAACCTTCATAGCAAAAACTTTGTACTAAAGGATACCATATTATATGTTCACTGTGTAGATCTACTCATGTGGAGTGCAACAAAATTAGATTTTTCATTTTATGATTTTTTGTGATTTAATATAATTTTTCAAAGATTCAGCCGAAATAAATAAAAAAAGAAAAAGACAAAGCCGTCTCACTGTAGCAAAACCACCGTTTACTGTAGCAAAACCGCCTTCGAAACCGCTCTAGGGAGGTAAAATGCACGGTTTAAAAAGTTGAGGGAGGTGATTTGCCCGGTTTTGGAGTTGAGGGAGGAAAAACGGACTTTCGTGAAAATTGGGGGAGGAAAAGTAGACTTTTTCCAAACAACAATATGCGGCATCGACATTCGAGAGCCATATAGAAACAGAAACGGCCCATCATCAGATATCTGGATCGAAGGGCGAAGGCAATACATGAGTGAGTGACGACGATAGGAAGCTAGTACAAACTTTTGAGCGACTCCAAAGTCCGAACCTACACCTAGCAGCTACTCCGGCCCACGCTGGCTTTCTCCATCCACCATCAAATTTACACAACACACAAACACTTTGCCCCTAACCAAACTTTCCTCTCCTTCCTTACTAGAGTAGCAGTAGCAGAGGCTAAAACGCCGCGGACGGGCGGCGCGGGTTGAAGGGGTTAGCCGCGGCTGCCGGGCGGGGGGTCCGCGCGGCGGGCGCGCCCGTTGCCGCGGTGATGCGCTCGCAGCGCGGGCACATGGTGAGCGCGGATGCCGGGAGCGGCTGCCGGGTGTGCGGGGAGAGCACGGTGGGCGGGGCCACCCGCATCGCGCGCAGCTCCTCCACCTCCCGCTGCAGCCGCCGGTTCTCCTCGGTCAGCGAGCCGAAGCACCGCTTCAGGTACTCGCACTCCAGCTCCGTCTGCTTCAGCTTCGTCCTGCAGCACGTCAGGCATCAGTTTAGGCTATACTTAGCTTGTTACGCGAATCGTGAAATTAGCAACGGAAAAAAAGTTAGTAACAAGATGAGTAAATCTCGTACGCAATCGAGACCACCAAAACTATTGAAGTTCATTCACTATGACATATCTAATCTTGAGTCCATGACAAGATCATATTGTTAGGAGTAACTAAAATCTCTGCTTCGTGCTGACATGACATGCATGACAGACGTCTCTACGGAGTACTGACAGATCAATGGAGGCTGTGTTTAGTTAAAAAAAAAACACTGTGCAGAAAAAAGATTCCCCGTCACATCAAACTTGCGATATATGCATGGAGTACTAAATGTAGATGAAATAAAAAACTAATTGTACAACTTGGTTCTACTTTGCGAGACGAACGTTTTGAACCTAATTAGTCAACGTTTGGACACTATTTGCCAAATAAAGCCAAAACGTGCTACAGTACTTTTTTTACACCTTTTTACACCTTTTTACACATCTAAACACACCCGGAGGTTAAAATAGCGTCAAATCAAGTACTATGAGAAACTTAATTTGACTTTAGGCCCCCATTCCGAGATAATTATCACCCCTGACAATTGACAAAAGAGTGGAGGCCAATGACTTTGCAGGGATAAGGTGGATTGCAGGATTAGCATTTCAATCACTTCTCACGAGGCTTGCTGAACAATCCATATATCCCAGCTAGGGTCAGCAAGCTACAGGTAGCTAATACTCCTATCACGTGCCGATTAGTCCACGTGCCCGTACTTTTGGGGCAATGCTGTACTAGAGACAATCTCATTGCACGAGCATCATGGAGTAATCTATTCCATCAAGCTCAATGGAGTACTACACAAGGGTGAAGCTCTCTGCCTATTATTTGGCTAGAGAATCTAGCTAACTGTTGCTGTCCCACTTCTTGGATGCAGTCCAAGGGCTGTTTAGTTCCAAGAAATTTTACAAAAATTTTCAGATTCCCTGTCACATCGAATCTTTAGACACATGCATTAAGCATTAAATATAGATAAAAAATAAAACTAATTACACAGTTTAGACGAAATGGACGAGACGAATCTTTTAAGCCTAATTAGACCATGATTGGACAATATTTGTCAAATAACAACGAAAACGCTACAGTAGCGTTTTGCCAAAAATTTTGGCATCCAAACGGTGCCCAAGTTTCAAGATGGATACCTAATGATCCTTGTCACCTTAACTGAGGGAAGAACCCATGATTTTGTTGGAAAGAAACCAATGCAAGGAAGTGGGTTCGTTCTAATGTTATACTCCCTAATAGCTAGGTAGTATAAAATCTGGGTTGCATCAACACGTAGTAACAGTAACATTGTATATTAGATACGGGTAGATACTAATGATATTAGACACGAGTAGATCCTAATGCGAACTCTGTATAGAACACAGTAGATGTTCCATGTAGCATAGTAGGCAGAAAGGCTGTGAGCACGTGAACCGTTTGGAAACATAGGCCTTGTTTAGTTAGGGTGAAAAATAGGAAAGATTTCTCATCACATCCAATCTTTACACGTACGTACTCATCTTGTTACTAACTTTTTTCCGTTGCTAATTTCCATGTCATGCCTTAGGTTTTGTTACCAGTACTAGCAATAGCTAATCTGATTAAAAAAAACAGTACCAAACAGTTAGGGCCTGTTCGTGTGGCTCATAAGTCATGACTGAAAATACTATTGATTAATTTATCGTGAAAGAAAAATATTATACTATCGCTGAAAAAGTACAACTCATAACATAAACCAACAGGGCCTGACTGCTATGAACTGTACACTTGGCAGTGGGACTTACCTGCAAAGCAAAAACATACTACTGGTACGTAGCTAGGCACGTATGAACTGTACACTGAGCAGTGGAACTGTACACTGAGGGTGTTTAGTTGGTCCTATAAATTTTTTGGAAGCACAATAACTCTTTCGTTTGTATTTGGCAATTAGTGTCCAATCATGGACTAATTAGGTTCTAAAGATTCGTCTCGTGATTTACAACCAAATTATGTAATTAGTTATTTTTTTACCTATATTTAATGTTCCATGCATGACGACTAAAGATTCGATGTGACAGGAAATCTTATAAAAATTTTGGAATTTCGAAGGAACTAAGGCCTCGTTTAGTTCAGTGAATTGGAGAGAAAAACACTGTATCAGAATTCCTGTAGCATTTCGTTTGTATTTGGTAAAAATTATCCAAATTTTGACTAACTAGGCTTAAAATGTTCATCTCACAAAGTACAACAAAACTGTGCAATTAGTTTTTGATTTCATCAATATTTAGTACTCCATGCATTTGCCGACATTTTGATGTGACAGGAAATATTCTTTTTGCATAGTAAAATTTGAGGGAGAATTAGGGGAACTAAACAAGGGCTAAACACAGCCTGAGTATGGAAGCATCAGGAACCTAAGACTAAGAGCATACTGTACGTACCTAGCCCTGCGGTTCTGGAACCAGACCTCCACTTGCCTGGGCCGCAGCGCGAGCTTGCCAGCCAAGGCCTCCTTTTGCTTCTGCAGGAAAAAAATCGCATTTTCCAACAACATTAAATTTCTTTTCATTGCACAGCTAGCTCAGGCGTCAGCACTCCTCCATGTTGCAATGTCAGGAAGGAAGTTAATTGGAGTAACGAGACTCCTGGTAGTCAAACCTACAGTAGCAAGTATTAACTGCTTTTATTACTGGTAGTACTTGGCATATCATACTGTAGTAGCAAAGCGTAAGGGCGTGTTTAGTGTAGGGCCTAAAGTTTTCAGTAATGAGCACATGTGTAACTATAATAATAATTAATGTTTAATCATGAACTAATTAGGTTTAAAAGATTCGTCTCGTAAAATACCTACAAACTATGTAATTAGTTATTTTTTATCTATATTTAATGTTCTATATATGTCTTCAAATATTCGATGAAATAAGATGTAAAGTTTTTAGTCGAAACTAAACACCGCCAAGGTGAGACAAACGTTATTATACTACTACATCTACAGCTACGGGTACTGTACAAAAGTAGCCGTATTAGATTTCTACTGTGTCATACACATGTACTGTACTGCATCACACTATCAGGGTCAGGGATAGCGATCCTCCTAGTAGTACCTACTCATGCCACACCACCAGCAAGTACGTACTGCGTATCTTGATTTTCCTTATGCATGTGCCATACTGCAGACTTCATCACACCTCGAAGAATAAGAACACTACACACACTACCGTTAAATGATGGACGGTCACCAGGATCCGATTCTCCGGAATCCACTTCAATGCCCTGAAGTGGAATCCACTTGATCTGAACAACCCAAACCCGTATACGAACGGCGAATCAATCAGTTGCCGCATGCAGTTCGCTGGTACTTGCTAATACTATCCGGCGCGAGATTCTGATGGAGGTACGTACTCGCTTGGAATCTTTTCGGCATACATACGTGCAGCGGTACTCGTTCAGTTGCAATTTTTTTTTGCAAAATGAGCTGGTAGCACGTTTCGTTTCGTTGTTATTTGACAATTAGTATCCAATCATGGTCTAATTAGACTAAAAAAATTCGTCTCGTCCATTTCGTCTAAACTGTATAATTAGTTTTATTTTTTTATCTATATTTAATACTTAATGCATGTGTCTAAAGATTCGAGGTGACGGAAATCTAAAAAATTTTGCAAAATTTTCTCGGAACTAAACCGGCCCTGCGTCGTGGCAATCGTTTTGGCCGTAGCCACGACGACGGTCTTGATGCATCATTCAAGGGGCAGGACAGGGACTCCAACTCCAACACAGGATGCCATGGCTTAGTCAGTGGAGTTGGGAGAGCTAAGCTAGACGGAGCTAGCACTAGCAGTGATGTGGCTGACGACTGACCGGTGTGAGGGTGTGGTTGAGGCGGAAGCTCTCCTCCAGGAGGCGGGACTGCTCCTTGGAGAGCCGGAGCTTCTTGGAGCGGTGCGGCCCGCCCGCGCCGCCGCGCTCGTCCTCCACCTCCTCCACGCTTCCCATTGGAAACTCCTCCTCGCCGCCGCTCGCCGGCTGGTTCATGTCCAGGTCCCTCACGTTGTTTCCGTTCCCGTTGTTGTTGCATCCAAACCCCTCTGCCGCCAAACATTGGTTCCAAGGGAAGTTAGCTTTCAGAATAACAAAGATTCTAGGAGAAGAGTGTATGCTGTTCTTGAGCTCTGAGCAGAGCTGCACTCCTTTTAGAACTAGACAATATGGAAGTGCTTTCAGAATAAAGTAAACACAATTAGTTTGAACTACTTTTCAGTCAACGAATAATGTTTTTCTCTCACAATAAACCAGCATAAACATCAGTATAAATCAAATTTCAGCGTAAGCAAACAGGGTGAAAGACTTAAATTAGTAGACCCAGTCAAGTTTTGCACGCTAAGAAGACGAGTATCTATATGTTTATTTTGAATAGATGGCAAGGTGGGATGAACCTTAGCACCGATGAACTCACTCTTGTATACGTAGGAGTATGTATTTGTATGACTGAAATAACATCAGCTCTGCTAGCAGGTGGTCTCCTGAGCTTACCTGAGCCAGAGGAGGAGCTGAGGCCGGGGACAGCCATGGTGAGCTCCAGCCCTGAAGGAGAAGTGGACCCCATCGCCAGCCAATGCAGACACAGAACAAGAAAAGGGAGATGAGGGGGAGAAGGGGGGGCAAGCAAAGACAAACACAGATTGGAAAAGGAAAAGAAGCATGGGGAGGCGTTATATAAGCGCCGGGTGCCCGGGTAGCGAAGGATGACGGATGCTTTGGAACTTTTAACAGTGGCAGCGCCCATAGTTAAAAATAATGCTGGAAACACTGTAGTTTGGTAGGAGTACTGCCAGCAGGTGTACTGTATTTTGTCTGCCGGGAAATTATTAGGGTCACACTGTTGGAGACATGATGGGGTTTTCTTGTTCTTTGACTGAGATTACAGCACATTGGGAACGGTTTTGATTCTTGATTGCATTGATGATTTAGCTTTAGGGCGTGTTTAGATGTGAAAAATTTTGGGGAAAAGTTCCTGTAGCACTTTTCGTTGTTATTTGGCAAAATTTATCTAACCATGGATTAACTAGGCTCAAAAGATTCATCTCGACATTTACAGACAAACTGTGCAATTAGTTATTTTTTTATCTACATTTAATGCTCCATGCATACGTCCAAAGATTCGATGTGACAGTTACTATGCAAAATTTTTTGACTCTTTTTTGGCATCTAAACAGGCCCTTAGTAGTAACGATTAGTATGCAAAAAAAAGATCTGGACAGAGGATGCACAACAGTTAGACAACAACCATCTATTAGTTAGTTTTTGCCATGTCACATAAACATCGTAATGACAATAATATAAACAACGTATATAGATAACGTATATACTTCTACATGTTACATGTTACGGTGTTTTTCTCTAACAACAAAACAGCATCAGCTGACTTATCAGCCACAAAAATCACCATCCGAATAGCCCGTATAGTTGAAGTGTTATCTATAAAACATTGTAAGTTGTGCTAGCCGCCACACTGTATCTTATCTCTCTACAAAGAAAGGGCTTTTATTTTCAAATATTACATGCTAAAAGTGCTTATACTACATTTTATTTTATTGGCACCACATTCATTGCCTTTTGTATGTGTGCTCTGGTGGGTTTTCCCTTTCTCCCACTAGTGTTGTCCATATATTTTAATTCCATCTCACATACTACATCAACATAAGACTAGAATAGGCCATGGTGGATTGGGAATTAGGATTACAATAATATATATTATGGATTGCAATAATCTGGTTTGTTTGGAACCTTAGATTATTATAGGTGCGAGATTATTTTTGGTAGGCTTTGTTGTGGTACACCCAAATGACTGTGAGCCGTTTATTCGTTTCGATCGGACGGTTACGATCATCTATTACCTCCTAGGAGGTAATATATTTATTGAATTTTTCATTTTATAAAAAAAGCTAAATAAGGAATATTTTAGATATAAAAACTCTTGTCTAGGTTTGATTGATGCATGTGTGATTTGATAGATATCCCGGTCATGCAAGATCATGCACAATCTTGCATGCAAAATCATGCACAATCTTGTACTAGTTGGTAATGAACGTGAATATTGTGCAAGATTGTGAACGTGTCCAATGAGGTGAACGTGTGAGTACCTGAACCCAACAAATTTATGTGCACAAGTGCCCAACGTACATGTCCAAAGTATACGTGCACGTGACAGGTATATATAGTTTATTAAAAACCTACTCCATTATGTAATATAGTTTTAATCGAGTTTCTATTTTGTAACATATTTTTTAGATCACTAAAGTTCACGGATAAATTAATTAATATATATGTTGGTTATTGATTTCTTTCATACATGTATCTTATTTTGTAACTGAATAATCTATTTTTCATGCAAAAGGGCAAAGGGAACAATGCCTACAGAAAAGGAAGGACTGTATACCGTTGCTTGTCTCCCGTGATGAGGTGATTTAACAATGTTTCCTTTTTCTTTTCTTAGATTAATTAATATATTAATTCAAAAAATCTAGAAAATCAATGGCTGAGATTCCTTTGAGGTATTACCTCCTAGGAGGTAAAATGTGTACCGTAGCATTGCCCATTTTTTGTTAAACTATGATAACTCTTATTAGGTTGGAGATGGATTATATGATTATTATAATCCTCTAGTTGGATTGTTATAATATATTTTATAATCTAGAGTGTTTGGATAACCTAGAGATTATTTTCATTGTACCATTATAATCTAAGGTGATCCAAATGAAGCCTAACGCGTCTACGGTAGATGTTACTACCAATTATGTGTATACTAAGTGGTTTCAAGTGGTGTTTTGGCTAGAAGCTTCTTGTTTTTTTTGCTCTTTGTTGTCACTTGTCTCAAAATCTAGGTTGACTTATAATTAACGAATGATTGTGTACATGTCTAATAATAAGACCATTGTTCACCTAAATAGCCCACTTGAACACTGTTTAAATGCTACACGATTGTATACCGTTTTTGTTTAATTGGCCATTTATCCTGTTGAAATAGCTGTTTTATCCATTCAAGTGGCTGTTTAGGCTGAATAATGGTTAAACGGCAAGTGACTAACTATTTATCCTTTTATGTTTAGAGTAACACCGAATAAAACTATCCATTCTCTTAAAAAATGTACTCATATATTACCCTAATCAGTTGTTCGATCATTTGATTATCCGAAGGAATTATGTATGTACTCATAAATTACCCTAGTCAGTTGTTCATTTGATTATCCGAAGTAATTATGTACAGCAGCGCGTACCTTTGCATTCCTCTTGCAGTCTTTGACTTTCTAGTTCAGAAAACAAAATGAGAGAAGTAGGCCTTGTTTAGGCCCTGTTTAGATGCTTCAAAATTCTAAAAATTTTACAAGATTCTCCGTCACATCGAATCTTTAGACGTATGCATGAAACATTAAATATAGGTAAAAAATAACTAATTACACAGTTTGGTTGTAAATCACAAGACGAATCTTTCGAACCTAATTAACCCATGATTGGACACTAATTGCTAAATAAAAACGTAAGAGTTACTGTGCTTCCAAAAAATTTACACCCCCATCTAAACACACCCTTAGTTCTAAAGTTGGGAGGTGTCAGAAATATTGTAGCATTTCGTTTTAATTTGTCAATTATTGTCCAAAAATTGACTAATTAGGTTCAAAAGATTTGTCTCGCAAAGTACAAGCAAACTGTGTAATTAGTTATTTTTTTACCTACATTTTATACTCCATGTATGTGTTTAAAAATTTGATGTGATGGTGATGTGATAGGAAATCTTTGCACTTTTTGTATTTTGGAGAGAAACTAAACCAGGGAGTAGTGAAATATACGATACGAGTAGTTGCGGAGAAGTGTAAAGCCGCTCTGTTCCTTCGTCAGCTGGTGCCCTTAGCATTTCGCACTGTAGTGGGAAGCGGTCCAGATATGGACGAGCTGCGAGAGATGCTGTGGCAGCCATCACTCATCACCGGAGAGGACGCAAGAACAGGAAGAGCGCCCAGAGTCCAGAGTCCAGACGCCAGAGCGAGGTTGCGGGTTCAATGTTGCATGGGATAACGGGAGCCCGCGGGCGCTCGCGTGAGTGGGCCCCGCGGACTTTGACCCGACTCGTCATGTCAAACCGACTGGGCTGGCTGGGCCCTGGGCTACTCGCCCGCACCCAGCTCGGTGGCGTAGCGGGGGTGGCCCACTATGCAGGCGAAGCACGAGGGGAGGGGGCCGGCGGGCCGGGGTGGAGAGCGCCGCCTGGGGCGTGGCGGGGCGGGTGCAGGGGAACCGCCGGCAGGTCCCCCAGTTCGGGGTAGGCGAGTCGGCCTGTCGGGCCGCAGCTCGGCCGCCGTAATCATTGCACCGCCACCAACCTACGTACTACTGTACTCGCCGCCCGCTGCTGCCTCCATCTCCGTCTGGTGGCCGCTAGTCTCACCGCCGTAGCGCCGTGGCCGTGGTTGCATGGGCTGATGGGCTTAACCGCCGCCCAAGTCCAATCCATCGGCGTGGTAATCTCGCGGCTCGGGTGACCACGAGGTTTCTTCCAAGACCAAGAGTGACGTGGGCCTTGTTTAGATGGGTGAATTGGGGGAGAAAAACACTGTATCAGAATTCCTGTAGCATTTCGTTTGTATTTGATAAAAATTATCCAAATTTTGACTAACTAGGCTTAAAATGTTCGTCTCACTGAGTACAACAAAACTGTGCAATTAGTTTTTGATTTCATCAACATTTAGTACTCCATGCATTTGCCGACATTTTGATGTGACGGGGAATCTTCTTTTTGCATAGTGAAATTTGGGGGGAGAATCGGGGAACTAAACATGGCCGTGACCTGTTTTTGCAGCGCCACCGCCACTGGTGAAGTCGAGGCTCTGAATTCGTGGTTGAGCCGTTGAGGTGGATTCATCATGTTCACATGATTTGCCCTTTTGACTATAGGAGTCGCCGAGCAGTAGAGTGCTTGTAGGGTGGGTTTGGTTTTAGTGGGTGCCACATCGGATATTTATACTAATTAGAAGGACTAAATATGAGCTAATCATTAAACTAATTACAGAACCCATGACTAATTCATGAGACGAATCTATTAAGTCTAATTAATCTATCATTAGCACATATTTACTGTAGCATCATATTATCAAATCGTGGACTAATTAGGCTCAATAGATTCGTCTCGTTAATTAGTCCGAATCTATATAAGGGTTTTATAATTAATCTATATTTAATACTTTAAATTAGAGTCAAACATTCGATGTGACCTCCACTAAAATTTAGTGGGGAAACCAAGCACTGCCAATTTTCGAATGGAACCAAGCCAATGCACCATACTTCAGGCCTGGAGGAGTGCATGTTGATGATGATAAGGGTCCTGTTCCGAAGGCCATCGCTCTACTTTCTTCCGACGAGATCACAATTCACAATGCATTTTACGAGGCTCGCTACTTTGCCAGTAGCGTCTACTAGTAGGTACGGAGTATAGGTATGTAGGCGTCTGTATAGGCGTATAGCCAACCCCGAAGGTCGTCGAGGCGTCCTAGTCCGAATAAAGCGGTGCACCAAGAACGGCGTGCCCAATCGGCAGGCGTGCCATCGATGTGAAATGGAGGCCTTGTTTAGATGAGAGAATTGGGGAGAAAAACACTGTATCAGAATTCCTGTAGCATTTCGTTTGTATTTGGTAAAAATTATCCAAATTTTGACTAATTAGGCTTAAAATGTTCGTCTCACTGAGTACAACAAAACTGTGCAATTAGTTTTTGATTTCATCAACATTTAGTACTCCATGCATTTACCGACATTTTGATGTGACGGGGAATCTTCTTTTTGCATAGTGAAATTTGGGGAGAATTAGGGAACTAAACATGGCCGGAGTTGTTGGGAGTCATGTCCCGTTTTACTGGATGCTTGCATTCCACGAAACTTGTCCACAGCTTTGATTCAGAGACGGATAGATCGATGTGACATGCACGCACTGGCACTGCAGACAGATTGACCGTTTACTACTCCATTGGCTTCTTTGTGTTTACTTCGGGGAACCACCTCGATGATGAGGGCGACCCTAGTGACAACAGCGCATCACACAGCGGATAAAGCGGTGCATGGGTATCTTTCAAGATCAAGGACGAAGACTGGCTATGTGTGTCTCAGTGTATGGCCGTGGATCGCCCGATTCGGTAAAAGTTGTTATAGTGTTCCTAGTGCAAAAAATTGTCCAAAAAATGATAAATTAGACTCAAAATGTTCATATCGCAATGTACAATAAAACTGTGCAATTAGTTTTTGATTTCATTTACATTTAGTACTCTATGCATTTGCCGACATTTTGATGTGATAGAGAATCTCCTTTTTGCATAGTGGAATTTGGGGTTGGATTTGGAAACTAAACAAGGCCTATGTGAGCGACAGCCTGTATCACGTAGATTTTCCTGTTCCCAAAACTTGCACATGTGTGTCTCAGTGTCTGCACTTTTTTCCCGAATGCATGCATGGACGATATATATTACTCAACAACTGTGTAATATATGCAGTGATGAAACTAGAACCAATCAGGGTAAGTGCAAATGTTTTGTGGATGCATAGGCTTAGACCATAGATAATAAATATATAGTCAAATTTAGACTTCATCACTAATTTCATATTTTGCCTGGTGTATCTAAAACATTTTACAGCATGCACACAAGTTCTCTAAAAGGTGTATGCTAAAGACTATCAAATCGTGATACCAATGCTAAAAGGATGGTGATAGGGCACAAGTTTTATTTGTAAATTATCCGTGCATATTCCAAGATTTCAAACCTTTTTGTCTTTGAGGAAATATTAGGTCAAACTACGTTATTAGTAAAACAACACATGCTTAGGCCTTGTTTGTTTGAACTTTTGGCCACTTTTAACTACTAGCTTTTGGACTTTCCAAAAGCCAGACAACTCCCATGAGCCAGAAGCTCAGAAGGTCACTATGTTTTTGGCTTCCCGAAGCTTTTTGGCTTTTGAAAGGTCCAAAAGTTCCTAGGTAGCCCAAACAAAACAAATATAGCCTTAGTATGCGTTTGGTATGGAGTCTCTAAATTATTTTCTCCATAAACATGTTTCTAGAGATAAATAAGATAATTCCTTCTTCGTAGACACATATATGAGTGATCCTTGTATGAAAGAGTGTTAGACAACATTAGTGGTTGTAGTTATTCTTAACTAATAGGGCGCTTGAGATTGTTGTGACTTTTTGGTGAAGATGTGGAGGCCTTCCAGTGTGGAGACGTGTTGTATCGGTGTGCAGGGATGAGGACACCTCCTCCCTCGTATGGAGAGAAGCTTCGTAGTGTACACGACGCTGTGGTGATTGGAAGAGAGCCAACTGACGGTGGTGAGATTTCAGCGCTCATGCACTCGTCTTTGGATTGAAATCCAACACCGCGATCGTATCGGGTGCCGGTGGTGTAAATTGTGGAACTCGATGACTCACGACATTGTCTTTGGTCGGTCATAGTCCAACACCGTGATCTAAAGAGTTAGTTGGCTTGTGTGATACATTGTGGCTCACCTTGCCTTCGATTCAGGCAAATGTCGTGACTAGAAGAGACTTGGTGTTTGGGAGCGTACCTCGATGGAGCTCCAACATGGACTAAGGCTTGTGATTAGCAACTGATGCCACATGGATAAATCCGGTTGTCTCTTTGCCTCTGTTTATGTCTTACATTACTTACTTATTCTAGCTTAGTGGTTAGTTCTAGTTTGTGTGCAAGAAGTGTGACAACTAGGATTGCATGCTAGAATGTGCTTAGCTATAGGGCTCAATTCCGCAACTAAGGATAATATCTTAGTGTGTCGTTTGCTAAGGACATGTTTAGTGCGATGGCCCTAAGGACTTGATGTTAGTGTGAATCTTTAAGTCCTTGGGCAAGAATCGCAAATGGGACATGATAGAACCGTATAGGCTAAGGTTTGTCTCAAGTTTGATTTTTTAGAGCCTCAATTCACCCCTCTTCTTGGGGCCATTTGGTCCTACACTGGATTATCTCAAAGTGGTTGAAGAAGTTATGAGGGAGCGGATAAGGGAGTACATATATATAGTCAGTCTAATAATCTAATTTTATTATGCAGGTGCATGCATTATCGGACCTCTGGTCAAGGATCTGATGTCCATCTTAGAGACAAATTGTACACATAACTAACTTATTACCAGACCTTTGATGAAGATCATATATCCAATACTCTAGAAAGAAGCTCTTAGTTATACCTCTAGCCCAAAACAAAACTCACACAGTCACACCTGATCTTCGATCCTGATGTCTGGTCCTTGCTTGACAATTTTAACAATTTAGAAGGCTGAGGACTCGTGTCTCTAATGTTTGTTGAAAAGCATCTAGGCCCATAATTTGATTTTAGTAACTAATGACGACATAATTTGTGACTAACGTGTGTTTTGCAGTGACATTAGTTAGTGAGGTCACAATGATGATGATCAATTGAGCAATTATTGTTTCCATTCCCTTATTGGTGGATTTCAATCAATTTTCAAAAGATATGTGTGAAGATTATGAACGGACTAGTTCTAAGTGTCGTTTGGCATTAAGAGATACTTAGAGTAGTTTAGGTTCTTTTTTATTCCGTTGGTCGTACTATATATGGTGGAGTATGGGTGTGTAGCTTTACCTGGTGAGTCTAGTGAGTGGATGTGGTTTATACTTGTCAAACCTAGCACTAGGTAGCTCATATGAAGCTCTAGGATCAGTTAGAAGTCAAACCATTTTCAAAGGTGTTTGAATTGGACAAAAAATTAGAGTAAACAGGGATCGGAACCCTTCGGTGGGGTCACTAGTGATGACACCAGAGCTGAGGCTCTGTGTTGGTTGACAAGTTAGCTACTATATAGAAGCAAATTACTTTCTGGTGGTCTCTAGAGATAAACCCACCAGAGATATAAACAGTGAAGGCCAACAGTACTCAGTGGCTCCTAGACTCACTGGATTCCTTCGGTGGGTCACCGGAGAGCCACTTTGGAGCTTTGTAACAGCCCAAAAACTTTTAACATTAGGGTTTTTTTTGCCCACTGTAACCTTTCAGCGAGGTCACCAGGGGACCACCAGAGAAATGGCAGAACAATAATTGTTAGTTGGATTATAGCCGTTGTCTGAAATTCTCCGCCGCTACTTTAGAAGGACCGCCAGAGCTTTTTCTAGTGAGTGTATTTTCGGCTAAGTGGATTCGTAACAGGTAATTTTTGGGAGTGTGGCCTATATATACCCATCCACTTGTGCTATTTGGTTCTCTTGGACATTTGATGTGCTAGCTACATACATTGGCATCTTAGAGAGTGCTTTTGGCCTATTGTAGGGATTAGTATTTCATAATTGAAGATTAATGACTCCATTAGTGTTTAGGGAGTAGAAAGTGTGCATCCACTCTTCTCATTAGGCTTGGTTACTTGGTATCCCATAGACAGCCTGGTGGAGTGTAGGAGCTTGGTGATCTCTCGGTGGACCTTGTAAGAGGCCCAAATCATGTTGTAAATGGCACAAGTGATCCGTCGTTTTGAAGTTGGAGAAGCATAAAACACTAGAGAGCACTTGGTGCTCCAACGAGGAATAGTGGAGAGTGACTCTCCACGAGGTCAAGGAACGTCACTATGTTCCTTGTATATTTATTTTACACATTTACATTCATGCAATTACTTTCTTAGATTACCATGCTAGTGTGGCGTCGGAAGTTAGGGAGGAAACTTTTGTGCAATAGAGAGAAGAAACACTTGTTAGGCTAAGTGAAGTGGGATAAGTGATAGGAATAATTTCCACGATAATTTTAAATTAGCCCAATTCACCACCCCTCTTAAGCATCTTGATCCTTTTAGTTATGTCAAATCATGTAAGTATGGACATACTTGCAAGAAAATGAACTTAATCCCTGTACGCCATTTCCTGTAACTCAAATGCAAAATAAAAATAAATTTAAAGCCTTCTATTTTTTCTTTATGGCCTATCTGATCTCACATAAGAATTTGGGGGTCCCCAGCCATCAATAAACTTATCTCATAGATGTGTAACATGTTAGTTCTTTGATTGTGTGTTATTAATTAACTAAAATCTACAACAAGGCCAGATGCACTTTCACATATACGAATTTAGAGGGATAATTTAAATTATATTTAATAATAGTTAACGTGGGGAAATTAGATACAAATTTAAGAGGTTAGTTTAAATTGTACATTATTGATTTATAGTGGAAAAGTTGGGTAATTTTGATACAAATTTTAGGGTTAATATATATATTTTATAATGGCATATGTGAGTATTTTTTATAAACCAAAATAGATTTGATATCTATTATTGCTGATGATGATTCGAGTCTATCAAATTTATGGTTGTTTTTAAATACGGCATGACTAGCATCCAGACGTCCGGACAGACACCCGCGTCTGGATACCCACGGCTGCTCTGCTTCCTACGCGTAGCGAGCGGATGGCGCGGACCTGGGGTCACCACGCGGTCATCGCGCAACCGTCAGCCCACCCGGGCCACCACCTCCACGGGCGTTCACGCGCTCGTCGCCTCGTCGGGTAGCGTTCCCCACCAAGCCATGGCGAGATGGAGGGGAGGAAAGGGAAGGGAGGAGAGGGGAGGGGAGAAGAGGAGAGCAAAGGGCGAGGCACGCCGTGCGAGGAAGGCGCGAGGTAGGAGCCGAAGCCTTGCGGCAGGCTGCTGCGCGCTAGCCATCGGTGTCATTGCAACACCCGGATCTACTTTTGAAATATCTAGATAAAACATTTGCAACATACGTCTGAAGGCAAATAAAACACTTGAAACATGCTTCTGCAACATTTGCAAAAACATATGAAAAAACACTTGAAAAGTCATTGCAAAACATATGCAACATCCAGATAGCAACACCCAAAATAAACACATTTGCAACATACTTCTGAAAAATAGACGAAACATTTGGAACACACGCTTGCAACATGCGTAGATAACCGTTGCAACAAATGCAATATATATACAACATTCCAATCTAATTTTGCAACATCGATGTGAAACACCTTTGAAATATCTGAAACACTTGAAACGTATGGTTGCAACAGCGCTTTCAGCGCAATGTCACATGGCTGCTTGGACAAATGGAGGCCTCGTCGTTGCAGAGCTCGTGGTGGCGGTGCATGGAGCTCGCCGGTGCCCCGACGGAGGCACTGTGCCACCCTGGGTGAGCACCTTGGGCGGGCGAGCAGCACGTGCGTGAGGCCACGACTGGCAAGCTCGGCGGCCTGCTCGACGAGCACCCTAGCGAGTACCCCCTTCAGAGCGAGCACCGTGTTGGGTAGAGAAATTTTTTTAAAGGGGCGCGGACGGGAGCGAGCGGACGACGCCGTAGCGAGTGGGAAGCCACATCCGTCTAAGCGGATGTCCTCGATAGAGCATTACCGTTCTAAATATTAGGCAAATTCTATGATTTATTTTTTCTTAATGCATCTAGTGAAAATCAACCTGGAGACTTTGTTGAAGGCTCTATTTTTGTAGTAATCATGCGGGTGCGATCGAATACCCTACAGGTAATGTCACGTATACGTCAAATACGTGGAAGTAATAAAGCAAACATGGCCACGCGGGTGGGCGCGCGTACATGCATACTGTACTGTAAGTACGTACACGAAATGATAGCGGTTGGACTGCGACACAGGGTACCGCACTGGAGTATGCTAGACACTACCGCCCCATCTGGATTCCCCGGCGCCGTGAGATGATCTTCCGCTAGCTGCTGCGCCGCGCCATCCCATTAGCATCACATCACAATCACACTGTGGGCCGTGGTCAGGTTCGTCGTCCGTGTATCCGTCGTCGCATCCTATTTCCCCGGGGGACACCCGCGGTTTCTGTTCTGCTGCCGTGTGCTATGGCATGGCGAATGGCGCCGTGCTCTCGTCATGCCCTGTTCGCTTAAGCTATTTTTCAGCAATGAAACGATGTTTCTTTCTTACAATATTTCAGCATAAGCATTAATCTGAACTAAATTTCAGTATAAGCGAACATGACATAGGGTTCCGGAAAGAAGGAAGAGGAGGAGTATGCCATGTGGAGACTGAAGAGAGGCCGGGGAGTAGGGACCTGGACGACAAGTACACATACGTACGTGCCCCCGGGCGGGGGAGCGCGGGTGGGTGGGAGGTGGAGTTCACGCTCACGCGCGCGGGGAGGGCGGCAGGGGCCAGGGGCAGCCCGCAGGCCGCAGCCGGCAGCGGCGGACGGAGGGGACAGATGAGAGGCGCGCTTTGTCGCGGCTGGCGTACGCAGCGAATCATGTCGTTTGTCTTCTTTTGCTGCTGCCGTGGCTCTGGCTGGTCCCTGGTAGCCATGCACGGCCGCACCGACGCCCTTTGCCTTGGCCATGTTTAGTTCCCCAATTCTCTCCCAAATTTCACTATGCAAAAAGAAGATTCCCCGTCACATCAAAATGTCGGCAAATGCATGGAGTACTAAATGTTGATGAAATCAAAAACTAATTGCACAGTTTTGTTGTACTTTGCGAGACGAACATTTTAAGCCTAATTAGTCAAAATTTGGATAATTTTTACCAAATACAAACGAAATGCTACAGGAATTCTGATACAGTGTTTTTCTCCCCAATTCTCTCATCTAAACGAGGCCCTTGTTTAGTTCTCTAATTCTCCCCAAATTCCACTATGCAAAAAGAAGATTCCCCGTCACATCAAAATGTCGGCAAATGCATGGAGTACTAAATGTTGATGAAATAAAAAACTAATTGCACAGTTTTGTTGTACTTTGCGAGACGAACATTTTAAGCCTAGTTAGTCAAAATTTGGATAATTTTTACCAAATACAAACGAAATGCTACAGGAATTCTGATACAGTATTTTTCTTCCCAATTCCGTGAACTAAACGAGGCCTTTGTCCCTTTTCCTTTGTTCCCCCGGGCAATGCAAGCCGGGCCGGGAGCGGGCGGTGTGTGCCTGGCTCAGAATCCACATCGTGTCGTGTCCAGCCGTCTGATCCCTAGAAAGAAGCAAGGCTTTTGCATGCGCAGTCTAAGATTCTGTTTCTGTTTAGTAGCTTCTTTAAGCATCTTTAAACAGTGTTTGCTAGTACGTGAAGTAGCTTGACAAGCAGCTAGAGAACGATGGAGTAATATATGAACACGCATGGCAATGATTTATTATTACTGTACATACTCCCTCCCTCTCTAAATATCTGTCGTTTACGCTTCCTGAGAAACAACTTTGATAGAATATATATTAAAAAATATTAATATTTATGATACATAATTAGTATTATTGGAAAGATCTTTGAATCTATTTTTTAATAAATTTATTTAGAGATACAAATGTTACACGTATTTTCTACAAAATCGAATGAAACTTGTGGCACGCACACCAATGACGACAGATATTCTGGACGGAGGGAGTATGTACTACTAGTACAGTCAATGGCAGGGGCGCTATTATACATTCTCAACCTGCCATTTCCAAATATATACTTCTGTATAGTGGCATTGTTGTTGTGTAGGAGTAGGAGTATCTTAAACGAGTACAGGCGTGCAACCTAGTCCTACAAAATTTTGACGTACTATGAGACAAAACAGCATCAACCGACTTATCAGCCGCTCATGGTTTTTGCGGCTGATCGATAAGCCGGTTGATGCTGTTTTGTTATGAGAGAAAAACATTATACGGCTGATAGGCCGGCCTGATAAATTCAAACAAACAGGGCGAATGTCATCTTTCATAGAGCCGTTTGTATCTCCTCAAAGACCATTCTCTCCATGCCAGGACCATCACCATTGTGTTGAGAAATTCTTTAAAGATGAACTCTCGTAGACTCCTGCCCTCAAAAAGGAAGGACATGGTACCCCGTAAATAGGACTAGTAGGCATTGTATAGCCGGCAGCGAGCAGCAGTGCATGGCCACTACTACTATCAGATGACCCCCCGCCGGGTGGGTTTGGATCGCATCGGCATCGCACGCGGCAATATTGGAGCGGAAAGGCGGGCCTAGCTATACCAGCCGGCGTAGCTACCAATGACGCTAGCACAAGTAGTGCTGGGTCGGTCAGTGGCTCTGGCCGTGGTCGGCTCTCCACGACTCCACCGATCGCCCAGGCGCTGTCGCGCTCCGCCTGCAGCAATGCTAGCTGCTGGCGCCTGGCACACGCAGACGCAGGTGCAGATGCGGCAACGCCCGTCGATGCATGTGTTCTCGCGCTAGCCGCTAGCCGCGGTTTCTGTACGTACCCACGACTCCCGTACCATCATCTCGATCGGCTTGTGCTTTTGCCTTGCCTTTGCTTGCAGCTCGCTGCTCTGTCTGCAATTACCATCCTGCATGCGCCTGCGTGCTTCTCCTGCCTGCATGTGTAGTAGGCCAAGCCACTCGCCAGGCGTTGCTTTCGTCTGTCTGCGTGAAGTGCTATCTCACTGCTCACTGCTGCTTCTGCTTGCACAATAATGCATGCCTGCCAGCTGATGGCTGGCCCTGAGGCATGCCGCGAGGGTACACCACCACCACCACCACCGCGCGCGTCTGCATGCATGCATGCGCTTGCCCCCACTCGAGTGAATGCCCGGCCGGCCGGCCGGCTGGCCGGACGCCGGACGACTCTCTCTCGCATCATCATCATCCTCCAATGGATGGATGTAACCGGTCACGTACGGGCCGTCTCTCCTCTCCCGTCCTGTCGACGAGTTCGGTCTGGCACTCTGGCCGCCTCTCGTTGTCCACAGTGGAGATGACGGCCGGTCTTGCTTGCATGTTTTTTTTTTCTTTTTTTGAGAAAGAGCATGCTCTTTCTGTAGGACGGGTAGGGGGGACGCTTGGTGAAGCATTGTAGTAGTATATGCAGGTATATGTATGGGCAGCCTTTTTGCATGAAAAAGGGAAGAAATGAACCTTGCCGGATGTCTCTTTCAGGACCTTTTAACGTTCTCTATAGTACTCTACTAGTACCATACTAGACCATACTAGTATAGAAGAGGAAATGTTGGCAAAAGGAGGTGCATACTTATATCTTTTGCATTTGCAGCACTCGTAAATACTGTGCAATGTGTGCGGTACCTAATCTGATTCGTGGGTCCTTCTGACCACCTGGAGCTACCCAACCCACAACCCAACCTTTTTGCCACTGCTTCCAGTCAAAGAGAGAGAGAGAGAACATGGCAAGCAAGATCGTGCCAACGTGCATGCAGCATGCCGATCGATGGCATGCAGCAGCTGGGTGGGGTGGCCCCTGGCCCCCTGCTTCATGTGTTTTTCAACACGCTACTGAATTTGAGGACGTGCACGCCTTCAAGTTATATGATAGGCACAACGGAGTGGCTAGGTGCCTAGATGTACCCTCAGAAATCATTGCCCGTCAGCGAAGGGCACGTAGCAATGCAAAACTCAAAGGAGCACATGTTCATCATTGTATCAGGTCTAGCTAGCGTAGTAGCATGTGCCCGAGCTACCCGCGGGTCCCAGTAAATCGCTGAAATGGTTGCTGAACGTGTGCAACCTTGTCTCTGGATTACATGGCACCAAGCCAATGCACTTATTATCTCTTTAGGCCCATGTGTCAATCTAGAGTTAAATAATTATTATCGTCTTTGAGTAAGGTACGGATTTTTCAATGATATTACAAAACGCAACATGGCTAAAGCTAAGATAATTTTTGCATTTAAAATTTGTAGATTAAAAGAGACACAAATAAAAGATGTTTCATATCTAATATATGCTAAGAAAGAAAAAACACTTTGACAAAGAACGACCGATAACAAAAGAGACAAAAAAAAAAACAAAGAGGCCCTTTGAGATCGTCTCTTCTTCCTCCAAAAACATACTGCTTGCAGCTCGCCAGATATTGAAAAACGGAATGTGGAAGTAATATTTTTCCAAGCACAATGGAGTATGCATAACCTAAATATATTTTTATATTTGAATGAAGATGAATCTACATATTGTATAAAAACTAAATAAATATGTGCGAATTAAACTTTAACTCCCTTCAAATGAAATTGATTTTTAATACTCATGTATGAAATTGATTTTTTTGAAGTTTTAAACAGCAATGTATTAAGTTTTTCAACTAGGACATGGTTAAAATTTGGTTAAATTGGGTTTAATTATTTAAAAAAAATCAGCTGCATGTAGGATTATCTAGATGCTAATAAATCAATTTGGTAGGTGTTTAGTTTCATCAACGTATTGAAATAATTTAGTTTAATTTTAAATGGCTACTATACTTTATTCAACTTATAAAAAGTTATTAGATACTTAAAAAAACGAATACCATTTAGTCATTCACCATGTTATCATGTCATAATTTCCTAAACAGGATGAAAAAAGTGAATGCTTTTGATAGTTGAGTGTTAAAAAGTAAATGGTTTTATAATATAATAGAGGGCTCAAAACTAACAAAACCATAGCTGAGAGTTGCAAGATTTACTTTTTTCTATTTACTACTACTTTTATTCGAAATTATAGTCCAATTTGTCTTTCTTCTAAAATTTTAACATAGATTGTAGAAAAATGTGTGAACATCTACGATATCGAGTTAGTTTCATTAAATCATAAACGATATGTTTTGATAGTGCGTTCATTTGAACTTGTAATGCTAATATATTTTTCTAAAAACTTAATCAAAACTATAGATTTTTTACTTATAGCGAAGTTAAATCGAACTATGATTTGAATTTAAAGGAGTACAATATAAGCTTCTTCCCGGAATGCAGAATCCCCAATATGCTCAAGCTGCTGGCCAGTCTTCTACAGTCACGCTCCTCATTGGTCAAAAAGGGCACAGGTGTTGCATGAATGCAGGCTTTCATAGCCTAGCATGGAACATGCATGCATATCGAGGGCATGTGTTCCCACTGGTCATGATGATGACACTTCTTTGCCGGCAACCGGCATTGCAAACATGTGTGCTCCACACTCCCACTGTGCGTCGTTGATCAGCAAAGTCACCATATTACGTTTCCAAGACACAAAAATAGGTATACATTGTAGATGATTTTGTATGTTCTCATAATTCTATGCCGATAATGGCAGGGGTCCACAAGTGTGTCCAAGCTTTCTTCTCTATTGCAGTGGTTTCAGAGATTGGTAATGGGGCTGCAACTTTGTTTTGGACTGACAGGTGGATTTACGGCCAGAGTATAGCTGATCTTGCCCCTCAAGTCTTGGCATTAGTTTCCAAAAGGAAAAGGAACAAGAGAACAGTTCTGGAAGCTTTAACTAACCTTATTACCTGGAAAAGGTTGTTCACTGTGGGGATCCCCCACTGTCTTTTTTTTTCAAAAAAAAAACCTTATTACCTGGAAAAGGAAAAGGAACAAGAGAACTCAATATTTTGCCCTTTGGGATATCATCTTAGAAGTAATACTACAGCCAGAGGTGGAAGACGCTCATGTTTGGAGGTTCTTTGGTGATGGGCATTATTCAGCAAAATCCGCCTATGAGAGGATTTGGAAAACCTGGGCGCCTGGGAAATGCCGTTTTCATGTGGCTAGTGATCCGCGAAAGGTGTTGGACGGTTGATCGTTGGCACGAAGGAGGCTCCCTCACCCTTCCGTTGCCCCTTTGTGACCAAGAGGAAAATATTAACCACTTGCTGTCGACATGCGTCTTCGCACGAGAATTTTGTTTTTTTTCCTTCTGCACCAAGTTGGACCACAGAGTCTCACTCCCTATCTGATGATATCTCCTTTAATGATTGATGGGATAAAAGCTCAAGAAGGGTGCCTGATCATTTAAGAAAGGGTTTCAATTCCATCATCATCTTAGGGGCTTGGACGTTATGGAATTTTCGTAATCGCTGTGTTTTTTACGGTGAACCTCCTAACCTAGCTAGAGCACTATTGCTTGCTAGTGAGGAGCTTCTTTTTTGGGGGTTTTGCTGGGGCGAGAGGCATAAATTATCTCCTTGCCCACGGGCTGTTTGTGTATTGAGTGTGGTAGCTGGTCGTCTCCAACTCTTGTTAAGGGTGCGACTGTTTGTTTAGGATCCTAGTGGTTTGTGTTTTGTGTGTGTAAGGTTTCTTGCATGGGTTCTTGCCCCATTTTCTTCTGCTTAATATAATGACTCTCCTTCGTGTTCGAGAAAAAAAAAGATAATGGCAGGGGTAGGTAACGGAAATCAGGATAGCCTCATAAATTCATGACAATATGTCAATATTTGTTAGAAAAGTGTGTTGGAACACATTGTATATGCTACGATGAATTACTGGCTAACCTAAACTTAACTAGCTAATCAGATCATGGGTGAATAGGAATTCCATCTGACAAAAATCTGGAGCTGGAGTCAAATATATCTAGCCCCAAGATAGAAAGATGAAGGGGTGATACAACACAATGCGCTACGATTATCAAAAACCGATTGTGGCAAAAGAATCTCAAAGATCGTAGAAATCAGCCTTCCCAAGTCCCCCCCCCCCCCCCCCCCCCCCCCCCCCCCCCCCCCCTATGGCCAGGTCGATGTGCACAGATCGGTCTTGCTGGTATGTACCTTAAGGCTGTCAGGTTTTGAGTTGAGCAATCCTCTGTGGCACACCATCAACTGGATCGTTCACATACTCAGATATAGATTCCTCCTGCAAAGTACGTATTTAATACACCAGTTAGCATGTCAATAATAATTCATTCAGTCAAGATATCAACTTATAATGTATGTAACTTCAGTGCATTCGATGAGTAACAACAAGATTCTGGAACAAGCATCATGGTTCTGAGACCTAGGAGCCGGTGGACCCTTGTGGAGTCGTAGCTCGTAGATCATGTGGAGTAGGTTGTTCGGCCAGAAGTCCAGAACAATGTCATGCGAAAATGAAAGCACAGGAAAGGCAACCAGTAGTAACATAACAGCAGATCTGTACACAAAATCTGCTATATAATAGAAGAGGACCCTTTAAATGGTGGAGTCAGTATCAACTTCTCCTGCCTGCGTCTCTCTTTTGTTATTGTTGGAACCAATCAGCATTGCTGATTTTGATAATAACTCGCTGGTTATGCTTGGCAATAGGAGTAAAAATCCACACCCCAGTATTTTCATATAATAAGGTAATTAGGGAAGTAAAGTGTACTATATCTAACAATCAACATTAGCTTTTTGAGTTCCACTCTATTATACTTGACTGACACCTTTTAGTTTCTCTTTCACATTTGTATTGGTTGAAAATTAGTAATTACCAGGTGACAGCAGGGTCATCTTGATAGACCAACTTGAATCAATTGGTATATTATAGGATATGGTTATTGCACTTACATCTTTATCTCGCTTTTGTTTGAAGACCACACACTGGGAAGCACTGATGCTTTCGCTCTTCAGAAAGTTACGAGCACTTGAGAGTGGCTCACATACATGCAATCTTATGCAGTAATCTGCACTTGGCTTCTCAAGGTCATCGCCACTGTCATTTACTCTTTCCCTGCGACAGGATGCAAGAACTATTAGTACTAGAGAAATTCACAGCCAGTAATTCTGCGTCGGTATCAATACAAGATAAACAACTTGCACCCTTTGAACTTTTGATTTACATCCCAACAAAAGAGAAACAACTCTGTCCTCCTACCCACCCCATAGGATATGCACACTTAACTCACGATCATACAGTAAAACTAAAGACCACTGAATCATCTTTTCAAGTCCTTTAGAATATTGGCAGAAGTATTGCCTTGGTAAGGAAGCATGCTGCCACAGCTGTGGGCTAGTCTTCTCACCCTTAGCAGCACTTTCTTCGAGATGAGCGAATTGTCTCTTGAAACGATCCACCCCACTGTCAATAGTGCATCCATTACCATTAGTACAATTACAACAGCCCCTCAACTAATTAGCTTTGCAATAGAATACTCCCTCCATCCCAAATTACAAGGCATTCCAAGAATCTTGGAGAGTCAAAGGATCTCAAGTTTGACCAAATTTATATGATAAGATAATAATATTTATGACACCAATTAAGTATCATTAGATTCTTCATTAATTATATTTTCATAGTATACCTATTTGATGTTATAAATTTTTGTAATTTTCTCTATAATTTTGGTCAAACTTAAGATGCTTTGACTCTCCAAGATTCTTGGAATGACTTATAATTTGGAATGGAGGGAGTACTCCTTATAATGCTCAGCAAAGTCCAATGCTTGGATTCAATATACAGTGCACCAAAGATACAAGTTCATTCCGTTTGAATAGAAAAGAAACTTGGATAAAAACAAAATTGTTTAGCATTTAAAAGTTTTGATATGCTGTTCTCTAATGTAAGTAATTTAACAGGTGATTTGCGCTATGGGAGCACTTCACCATGTTAGGTTTCATTCTGCAATTATAAGAGCAATGATCTGCACTAGCCTTCTATTTTTTCATGTAATATGACGAAGTTCTCCCAAACAGTGCAATTTTATATTACCATTGCAACATGTTAAAGTTCAGAGTAGAGATGTCAAGTAACACCAACTAAAAATAAACATTTTTACCAAATTTTACCCAGTGAGAAAAAAATTAAGATAGCACACATCTTTCAGAAAAAGGAATTCGATTATGTCTTTCTTTGTTGTGGTTCTCAATACTATCAAACAAATGAAGTATACTATAGACTTTTCAAAGACAGTATAATCCGCATTTAAGAAGAGCAACAGAACACGCACACACCTCGGGTACACAAAGTTCGCCTTATCCCCACCACCAAGAAACTCCTGCAACATCTGAGGATGGTATTCCAATGTCTAAACAGATACATCATGAATTAGTAAACATAATACCATAATAACCACAGTAGAATTAACTAAAAGTACCTCTCTGTAAATTAATTCCCGAACATCATCTCTGGCCAGCTTCCTTCTTTCAAACTCAAACTCAAATTTTGAGATTGGTTGTGTTATCGGTTCACGTTCAGAATTTGCTAATCCAGTAAAGTATGGATCTGTTAAGGCCTTGAATTCCACTATTGTAATATCAGTATTGAGCATAACTAATAATACAACATTTTGAAACTACCGCTTCTTGCTGATATTGCTACTACCTCTGCAGCAGTTGGTCGATCCTTCGGATCAAAAGCAAGTAGACGTTCAAGCAAATGAAGAGCCATTGGATCTATACCAGGAAACTTCTGTGTAAAAGGAACTGGATGCTTTTTTCTCATGTTACCCAAGTATCGGCGAGCCTTTTCATTTCGAATCTACAAATGATAAAAGGGTGAAAATAGCTTAGTGTAGCAAAAACGGTTGCACTATGATTGTTGGACCAAAAGGAACACATTAATCCCTTCATCCAAGAATGGTAAGCATATTTTGATCAAAGAAAAGTCATGCAAAGTATACTTTGAACCTTAATTTCTCTTACAATAGGTTGTCAATAGCTAAAGAATCAACACCATCTCAAAGGCACTTTGAATACAAATGTATTGAAGCAAGTTTTATGACCTAAACTTGCACATAATTTTGACTAATTGTTGGTCAAAATTTGTAAAATGTGAATTTTCCCAATCAAAATACGTTTATCATTCCTAGATGGAGGGGGTATATTGCTAACAAATTAAAGCATACTATGTATCAACTGAAACACACTTATATAACATATATTATCATCAAAATAGGAGCCAAGAAACAAGGAAGTAAGCCTAACTCAACTGGTTGGGTGGGAGATATGGTGATGCACCCAACCATCCAGGTTCAAGTCCTCTTCAACTAGAGTTTGGGTGCCTATTTCCTTTTTATTGAAAAGCCACCAAGTTCCTCCTACGGTGGTCTCGTTTTTTTTTTGGGGGGGGGGGGGGGGGGGGGGGAGGTGTTGGTGGGTGGGTGGGGGGGGGCAAGAAACACACTATGTATTATTAAATTCAAATTGAGTTCAGTTCAACTTATACATGAGACAAGCAAAAATAGAAAACAACCATTACAACTACAATTGCTTAAATAACACTACAGTGGTAGCTGAAAGGCCAGAAATTTAGCCAAGACTGGAGGAAAATATTCAATACCCATACCAAATGGATTGTATCATATAACATGCATACCAGAGAGCCTATGCTGGCTTAGTATTTCAAGTGTGGCCTTTGCAGTTGAAGATGGAAACCTCCAGAAAGTCTATGCTGGTTTAGTAAATCAGGTTTGGTCTTATATTTGAAGATGGATACATCTTTAGCATTTTCTTCTTCTTCTAGAGTGTAAACATTTTTTTCCCAAACTCAACATACAAGGGTGTTTATTTTCAGTTAATCAAGATATGGCCAATGCTATGGTTGAAATCAAATATATAAGATTTGGACTTCACATCGTGAACTACAGATTTTTCAACAAAACTATTATTAACATTGCATATTAAAACTTGATTTTCACATGATTTAGATAGAAAAGTAATAGAAAAACCCTGGTCCTTCACATGAAATGGGAATTTAGATGGCCTTGCATGTCAGTTATCAGTTTTTTTTAAAAAAAACTCGGCCAGGTGGGGGTAAGACCGCCCCCACGGCATTTACTAAGATAGAAGATCTCAGTTCCCCTGGCCGAGAAAACTCCCGAACCCTGGCCCCGTCCCGACACTAGGGATGGACACCGCGGGGACCGTTACCTGGGCCGGTCCAAGGCCGGGGCACCGTTGCCCAATGGGCCGGGCCTCCGTTGCCTTGGTCACCGTTGCCGCAGGCCGGAACGGGCCGCCACCGCTAGTGCTTTGGCACACGGGACCAGCGAGAGGATTTTTTTACCTCGAGGCGGAAATTCGCCTTACTCAGGGTTCGAACCCCAGACCTCGAGGGTGCCTCAAGAGAGCTAGACCAACTGGACTAGCACCCTTTGGCTATCCTTTTATCAGTTTAAAAGGAAAGTGACTAATGTTCATGTAATACCTATTCTGCTAATTTTCACAGCTTTACTATTATATCGTATGGAAATCGTTAACTAATTAATTAAGCTTCTGCATTGTCAAAAAACCTCATAATCAATGCAATACAAACTTGGAGAAACTGAATAAACAATATATACTTTCACAGTGGTTCCAACATAAATGCTTGTATGCAGCCAGTTATGACCTAAGTAAGCGCTTAACCTTTACAGTTGACGAAAATAGCAAACTGGTCGAGGTGCAGATAATTCAAAATGTTATAATTACGCTATGAGCCAATTGTGTTAGATTATATTGGGGTATCTCCAAATATGGTAGACTATGATCATGTAATCCCAATTTGCCTTATCTCAAAGGGGAGGCTTTTTGCCCCCTAATCAATGTACTCATATATAATCTGCCCACGAGACTTAGCAATGCAATTGACTATTCCAACAATTATATTCCTCCTACGTGGTATCACGAGTTTAGGTTTAGATCCTAGACCACAAACCCTAAAACTTCCGTTTACACGTGCCCCAGGGAGATCGCCCATGAGGATCTCCGCCAGGGGCAGCACCGCCTGCACCTAGGGCTCGCGTTGCCAATCAAGTTGATTGGCCACCCTGGGAGTCTTTTCCTGATCCTTTGATTGGGGTTTTCTCTCTCGCTGGTCGTTGATCAACATTTCCTTTCGAATGTGGGCTTCTTCTCCAGTCTCACCATCTATGCCGCTCCCGTTATGACTGTGAGGGGGATGTTAGAGTATATTAGGATATTTCTAAATGTGGTAGATTAGGATCGTGTAATCCCAGCTTGCCTTATCTCCCCTTAAGCAATGTACTCTTATGTAATCTGCCCACGAGGCTCAGCAATATAATTGACTATTCAACCAATTCTATTCCTCGTACAAATTGTACCTCTAAATTATCCAGTTCTCTAACCATACCTCAGCAGCATTGAGCTATAGCTCTGAATCTACACACGCAACCTTAGTATACCTTAGTTTGCAACATAATGCCAGGGGTAAAACAATAACTTTCTTAGCATTAAGATGAGGCAATCTTATTTTTTCTGTTATGAGATTCTGAATAAAAGATAAGGCTCCAACTCTCCAAGCCTGTAACTGATTTTCTTATACTAGAAGCAGGGAAAGTGAACCGACCCTGGAAAGTGACTCTGATGAAGGAGTGCCAAGTAGATCTGTCATGAGATCCAATTGATGTACCACATTCTTGCCAGGAAAGAGAGGCTTCCCTGTAAGCATTTCAGCAAATATACATCCTATGCTCCAGATATCAATCGCAGGAGTATACTGCAAAATTAAGTGTTAAGTTGTAAATTCAGCAAAATTAAGTGTTATACTCCTACACGAGAACCTTCCATTTATGAACTTGACATTCATATAAAGGTTCTCCTGAACAAATCATATATCAATAAAGGGCTAGTATAAGTTTTGTCAGGATGAAAACTATCCGACCTTTGAAAAGAAGGAGCCGCATAATTCTGGAGCACGATACCATCTTGTTGCCACATAATCCTGTGATTAAATTACACATCAAGAACAACAACTTAAACTGTGTGGCTGCTTATCGCATCTCACAATATATGTGTTCTGGTTTGTGATTTGGTTACCGTCCAGAATATTGCTGAAGGTGTATCGTTGAAAGACACCCGAGCAAGGCCAAAGTCACAAATCTTGAGCTTGCAGTCGCCGTTGGCGAGAATGTTCTTGGGCTTGAGGTCCCGGTGGAAGACATTGGCGGCGTGGATGTACTTCATGCCGCGGAGCAGCTGGTACAGGAAGAACTGGTGGTGCTCGGGCGTGAGGTCGTCGTTGGCCTTGATTACCTGGTGGAGGTCGGACTCCATGAGCTCGAAGACGACGTAAATGTCGCGGAACTCGCGGCGCGATGGCGGGAGCATGATATGCTTGATCCGGACGATGTCCGGGTGGCGCAGGAGGCGGAGCAGCTTGATCTCGCGGAGGATGCGGGTGGCGTCGGAGATGTGCTCGAAGACGTCGTTGATCTTCTTGATGGCGACGTGCTCGCCGGTGAGGGTGTCGAGGGCGGCGGCGACCACGCCGTAGCTGCCCTTGCCGACCACCTCGGTGACCTCGTACCGGCTGGCCTCGCCGTAGTCCGTGAAGAACGGCGCCTCCCCGGAGCCCTGGTCATGCCACGGCGACGGGGACCGAACCCATCAAATCCACACTCCGAATCCGGATACGCGTTAACCGAAGAACATATCGCGATTAAGAGGGGATTTCCTCATTTTTTTTTGATATTAGGATTTCCTCATTTTAAAAGAGGGGATTTCGGTGCCAGCCCGCACCTTCTTCTCGTCCATGGCGTCGCGTGCGTCGCCCCCGTGCCGATCCGGCGGGACGCACCCCTCACCCTCGGCGGCGTCGCCCTCGCGCGCGGGGTGAACCGTCCTGCTACCGGTAGTGACGACGATTGGGGCCGCGGTGACGGTGAGGGAGGAGGAGGAAGGGGAGGCGCCGGGGTGATGTGGATAGGTCCATTTTACGTACGGCGGGGGAGCAGCGGGGAAGCGCGCAAGTGGGCAGCGGACGCCCGACCACGGCGGGCGCGCGGTGCGCGGGCAGCGCGGGAGCACTGCGGATGAGCCATGGCACGACGTGACGGAGCACGGTGATCGGTGACGGCACCGGCATTCCACCGATTTCCCAGCTTGGGCTTTTAGTAATTTCTGTATACTACGATACTGGTGCGTCTAAATGGGCTACATTCAGACCCATATAGTTTCGCCAATCGATCCAAGGCAACGTTTCACCAAAATCATCAAACGGTCCAGAAGGCCGAAAGCCGTCCATTCGCTAAGAGCATCAGTTCTCCTATACCTCCCTACCCCTATATAAAATTGTCACATCGAGGACAGCTATGTTTTTTTTTTCTCTTCAGCAGTTCTCCAATACCTCTCCCATTTCTTGGTGGCCACCAATATTTTTCTCATTTTCCCTCCAAGAAGGGGAAGATACAACTCCCCCAATACTATGGCGATCATCCCAACTACCACTTTTCAGTTATGTTTTCTCTTACACTCCTATGAGACCGACCTTTCATATTGGTATTGGGGAGATATATTGTGGTACTGCTCAGCATCTTTCCTAATAAAGTGATATTAGGCTACCCCAATACCATCTTACTGGAGGAGTTGTATTGGGGGACTGCTGGAGATGCTCTATCAGGCCCTGCTTTTGAAGGGTCCATCCATTATACACAAGTTCTATCACACTCCTACCAATCTTTTTATTAATTAATAAAGAAAGGCACTTAAGAGTGTCTTATATATTATACGTATATATGATTTTTATAAATAAAAGCAATTGATAGTAGAAACATGGACATAAAACGACCTCTTAAAAATATTAAAAACTAATCTAGTCATCTTCTTCCTTCAATCATTGATGGTTTGCTAGTCATCAGGAGATATGGCTGAGTAAACTGTGGATCTAAATTTATTTCTAAGTTATTAGTGTAATAGGTGCTCATGGTAGTAAAAGTGCTTTTTTGTTGATCAAGTTTTAGTTTCACTGCAAATCATGTTTTATTTCTTGAGCTTTCAAGTATTTGTATGTCCTTCGTGTGTCTAATGTTATGTGAACCTGGTTGTAAGAGCCACTATACTTGACCAGCGAACAATATTATTGTTTGTCGGCTTCAACTTGTCGAGACCTTATTTGATTTGTTTTGTCAATTGATTGTGGCCTGAATGTCGCAAGTACATAAATACTTAGTTCGGTATTTTTTTTGTTCCTTGCAACCAGCAACACAAGTAGCTACATAGGTTGAATTTAGTGTTTATCGCCAAGTTCAAATGCACTTCAGGGAATTAAACACCAAAGTACAATTTTAGAGCCAAACTAATAGATAATTTGTTGTACTACTGCTTATCTCTTGTAGTGTCTCAAGATCACGTAAATTTGGCTAATAGATATGCTTATTAAAGTTGCTCTTAGTGATCTAGTGGCACCTCTAAGGATGCGAGCGGCGCAGGCCTGCCCACAAGCCCACTTAATCGGCTCCAAAAAAGACCCGCTAGACAACAGCAAGCTGCCTATTTTTCTGTTGTGTACTGAGGCAGGCCTGCCTGTAGCGCAAGTAGACAACCTGCAAAACCCACAAAAACCCGCGAAGGTCTGCAACCACTGCTAGGTCTCCGCCACCCACGGTCATGCCTAGGGTGTCTGCTGTGGCGCCGGCGCCGAAGACCAACCCCACCAATGCCCCGCCCATCGCACCAGGCAAGAACTCATTGGTGCATCCGCCCCTGCTCCGGCCGCCAAGGCCTTGTCACCAAGAAGGCTAGGATTACCAATGTGCGCACATCCACAACCAAGCCCTTTGGATCTAGTGTCACCGTGGCCACTGCTGTCACCGCAATACGCTTGCTCGCCAAATCTAGAGAGGTGGGCACCCTTTATGTCGGCGAGACCTTAGGCTGACTTCCCTAAGCATTATCCAATGGAGGCACTTCAAGTCTGGTTTTCTCGTAAAGATCACATATTTACTGAATTGTTCTTTTACTAAATTTGTTGTTGATGCGCTGCACTGTGCTAATGCGATAAGGCAATTGGTTCGAATAACACAGGCAGCACTAGACATGTAAAATTCACTAGGTGTATCCGTTCTGTGCTCCAATTTTAACTCTCTTGTATGTTGTAGTTTAAGTTAGCTGTGTTCTGTGCATCTGTTCTGTGCACTAGACAGTTCTGTAGCTAGCTGTGTTGCGTCCTTCCTATCGTGCTGTGTCAAACAATTACACATGACAAATGCGCATACAATACATTTGTTGGTAGCCGGCTTCGTGTGTAAGTGTAAGTTATAGTCGTCCAAAATGTTGTGTAAAAGAAGAGTTTTCTGCAAACGTGATTGGATACGTTTTCTTTTATCTTGTTTCATGTCGAATTAAAAGATAACATTGTTATCTTGCCATGTCTCAAAATCAGAATAGATGTCCAATGTTAGTAATTCAGTCAGCTGACTGTTAGATTCAAAGTGTCTCTCTCTGTGTGTTTGTGTGTCTCAAGAGAACATTTATCAAAGGCCAAGTACCTTGAATACACTGTAGCTAGACTTCAGTGTCCTGTTCAAATATCATTGTGTATTGTTGCCCACATTTTCTTTACCTTGATAATTGCATGATCTTCTTATTTAGACATCATACCAATTGATAGTTTGGATATCAACTATGATGATTTACATCTCTAATACATGTCTGGTAAGGTCGGTCATTTCTTTCTTTCTATTGATTCAGCTAGTGCTTCGTTAATAAATATGTTTTTGGCATGGCTGTGCTTCATTAATAAATAATTCTTAGGAGATAGACATGTCAGTTTGCTTAGTAGGTTTGTGCTGCAATGTGTATACTGTGGGCATTGAATTTGGGATTTACATCTAGCTGTTTGTAATGGTCATGGCAGCCTTGAAGCCCTTGCTAGAACTGTGAATTTAAAGAAGTACTAGTGAATGTTGATTGTGAATTTATCTTAACTTTATTTTATACAATTCAGAGATCATAGATCAATATGTTACATGCTAAGTCTGCTCTACTAGTATATTCTCTGAACTAGAGAATGTATGATTCAAACAATTCAGAGTGATACTGCTTATTTCTATTTCCTCTGTTATGCTTCTATTTTAGTTTGGTCAAAAGTGTTGTTTTCTATTATGTTGTTGAGAATTTGGAGAGTGTAGACACACCTATCTTTGTAGATGCAAGTGGAGTAGTAGTTTTTTTGTGTGATTCTGAACCTATTTTTTGTAGGAGTTAGTGAATCACTAGGTTTCTATCATTTGATCAAACTTGAAACGAGAATAACTTGTTCATGGATTTATAGGCATCCAAATTTTGCTTGGCCAGTTATTGAGGTGAAGAAACCAGAAAGGCTAGTGTCAGTTTGTTTCTTTTTTTGTATTTAATTAGGCCTTGGAGCACATTGTACTGCTACTTTGCCCATATGTTCATCTACTGCTACATGGAATTGGAATAGCAGAATCACAAGTCACTATTTCTTTGGTTATAGAATTGAAGCTATAATATTATGTTAATAGATGCCCGCAATCTGACCTATGGTTGTTTTTTGCATGCTTCAGCTCTAGCAACATTTGTTTTGTATCCTTGCAAGCGGTGTGTGCTCAGGTGATTGGTGATTACCTTGCCTACGTCTTTGCACCAAAGATAAGCGGTCCCTGCTAGGCTTCGCAGGCTCCACCACCAAGCCTGTAGAAGCATGTGGGCTTACATGTTTTCGCAAGTGGATGCCCGCTATGCCTGCTCGGCCAAGTTGCCGTCAGAGCAGCAGCCTGTGGCATGGTGGAATGTGAGTGGATGCCCGCTAAGCCTGCTAAGCCAAGTTGCGGTTAGGCTGAAGAAGATATTTAAGAATGAGAAAGTTCTAGATCCATGCTAAGCCAAGTTGTGGTTAGGCCAAAGAAGATATTTATAAGAATGAGAAAGGAGAAATTTTCAGACCCATGCGCAGACCACATGCTATATATTAGATTGCCTGGCAGTGTTTTTGCATTGCTTGTGTCATGTTAGTAGCAACAATAACAAACTTCGGTAGCTTGTGTCAGGTTGGGTAGTAACAATGGTAATCACTATAACTTCGTTAAACATACTTAATAAATACTTCCTCCACCCCAAAAAAAAGTTTGACTAAAAATATAGAAAATGATATCAACATTTGTATCTCCAAATAAGTTTATCATAAAAGTGTACTTTTATGCTCAATCTAATGATACTTATTATACATCATAAATAATAAAAAATAATATCAACATTTGTATCTCTAAATAAGCTACAAGCTTGTGCTGTTGTTTTGAAGAATTTGCATAATATTACAAATGGTCTGAACATGTGTGTCAAAACCGAGTAGAATTCTTGTAGCAGCAAATTCATTTGGATTGCAATTTCTTTGCAAGTGCAAACAATACTGAGTCTAACGTATAGTAGAAATCTCGTAGTTCATCAATCATTAGGTAGCTAAAATCTGGTGCTCTAAGATCATAATGAATACCTAGCATGCTGGCATAGTTATCCTTTAGGATATGGTTAGCTAAACATGTAACTTTTTTTCTTAGAATTGGATACAATACGAATATGGGAATTAAGAGAATTGTTGGATAATGTAGGGCATGTTGCATAGCGCGATGTCACAGGTAATATTGTGAGTGGATTGATGGCAATATCAGTATCATTCGTGCTGTCATCTGTAAGTAGGAAAAAATGAAATAAAAACAAGATGATGTATCACCGGATAAAAATTTTATTGTTTGTGCAATTGACCGTTGGCTGTGAAAAATATTATTGTTTGTCTGTTTCAACTTGTCGAGACCTATTTGATTTGTTTGTGCAATTGATCATTGGCCTGAATGCCGCAAGCACATAAATACTTTCGGTGACTTTTGTTCCTTGCACCCTGCAACACAAGTAGCTACATAGGTTGAACTTAGTGTTTATCGCCAAGTTCAAATGCACTTCAAGGACTTAAACTCCTAAGTACTTTTTAGAGCCAAATTAACAGATAAGTTGTTGTACTACTGCTTACCTCTTGTAGTGTCTCAAGATCACGTTAACTTGGCTAATAGATATGGTTATTAAAGTTGCTCTTAGTGATCAAGTGGCACCTTTAAGGATGTAAGCGGCGAGGCCTACCCGAAAGCCCACTTAAACGGCTCAAAAAAAAGGCCCGCTGGACAACAGCAGGCTGCCTATTTTTCTATTGTGTATTGAGGCAGGCCAGCCTCTAGTGCAAGGGGACAACCTACAAAACCCGCAAAAGCCCGCAGAGGTCTGCAACCCCATCTCCATCGCGTGCCACTCGCGAACTCCTGTCTCCATAGCCGCTAGGTCTCTGCCACCAACTATCATGCCCAAGCTGAAGTGTCCGCCGTGGCACACGCTGGCCACGGCGCCGAAGGCCAACCCCACCAATGCCCCGCCCATCGCACCAGGCAAGAAGTCATCGTCTACTCTGGCCACCGAGAGCCTCATTGCCAACAAGAAGAGGAAGAAGGGTGCATCCGCCCCTGCTCTAGGCGCCAAGGCCCTGTCGCCAAGAAGGTTAAGTTCACCGATGCGCGCACGTCCACAACCAAGCCCTTCGGATCTAGTGCCGTCACGGCCACTGGTTCTCACAATACGCTTGCTCACCAGGTCCGGAGTAACGGGCACCCTTTATGCTAGCGAGACCTACGAGTTGCGGGCTGACTTCTCTAAGCGTTATCCAATGGAGGCACCTCAGGTCAAGTTTTCTCGACAAAGATCACACATTTACTGAATTGTTCTTGTACTAGATTTGTTGCTGTTGCATTGCACTGTGCAAATGCAATAAGGCAATTGGTTCGAATAACATAGGCAACACTAGCCAGGTCAAATTCACTAGGTGTATCCGTTCTATGCTCCAATTTTAACTCTCTTGTATGTTCTAGTTTAAGTTAGCTGTGTTCTGTGCATCTGTTCTATGTACTAGACAGTTGTGGCCAGGTATATTGTGTCCTTCCTCGTACTGTCAAACAATTACACATGATAGATGCACATATAATACATTTATTGGTAGCCGGCTTCGTGTGTAAGTGTAAGTTATAGTTGTCCAAAATGTTGGCTAAAATAAGAATTTTGTGCAAACGTGATTGGATACATTTTCTTTTGTCTTATTTCATATCAAATTAAAAGATAACATTGTTATCTTGTCTTGTCTCAAAATCAGAATACATGTTAGATGTTACTACTTTAGTCAGTTGACTATCAGATTCAAAGTCTCTCTCTTTATATTTGTGTGTGTATGTCAAGAGAAAAGAGACGAAACATTTACAAAAGGCTAAGTACCTTGAATACATTATAGCTAGACTTCACTGTCCTGTTCAAACATAGTTGTGTATTGTCACACACATTTCCTATACCTCGATAAATGCAGGATCTTCTTATTTATACATCATATCTGTAAAAGAATAGGGTTAACAAGGTTACCCTCCTGGGATCCTTGGTTACGTGTTATATAGGTGGGAAGAGCCCCCACCGTGGCAAGTTACATCAATTGGGGAATTACAACAAATCTATTCCTAATATATCTCAACTATCTATATCTAGTATAACAACCTTGCAAGGTACATTGGACTTGGTCTGCTATCAACCGCAGCCCCTATACAAGTGCTAGATCATTCCTTCTAACACTCCTCAATCTTCAGCCACTTCTAAGGTTGAGATTGTTCCTAAATTGTCGAAGCTTCACAATTGGCAGTGCCTTGGTGAACCCGTCTGCTACTTGATCACCTGTGTGTATGAACCAAATGTCCAATAGCTTTTGTGCAACTCGTTCTCGTACAAAATGAAAGTCGATCTCTATATGTTTGGTCCTGGCATGAAAGATAGGATTGGCAGCCAGATATTTTGCTCCTATGTTATCACACCACAACAGAGCTCGAGATGGATGTGAAACACCAAGTTCAGTAAGCAATTTCTGAACCCAAATCATCTCCGCAGTAGCATTTGCTAGTGCTTTGTATTCAGCCCCAGTGCTAGACCTTGACACAGTTGGTTGCTTTCTAGCTGTCCAGGAAATCAGATTTTCACCAAGAAATACAGCAAAACCACTCATTGATCTTCTATCATCAACACAACCAGCCCAATCTGCATCTGAGAAAGAACTGACAAGCATAAACCTAGACCTTTGAATTTGTAGGCCAAGGTTTATAGTTCCTTTTACATACCTCAGGATTCGTTTCACGGCGCTCCAATGTACAGTCGTTGGGGGCATGTAAGAACTGGCATACTTTATTAACTGCAAAAGCTATGTCAGGACGCGTCAAAGTGAGATATTGCAAGGCTCCAACCATACTACGATAATTGGTGGAATCATCAGGTCCTAGCTTATCACAACTCACGATGCTTAGCTTCTCCATGGGTGATAATGGTGTATCAACCGGCTTGCAAAATTGCATACCTGACCGCTTCAAAATATCCCAAGCATACCTTTCTTGGGTGAGAGTCAAACCATCATGTCCCCTCTTGACTTTGATGCCCAAGAAGAAGTGAAGATCACCTAGATCCTTGAGAGCAAACTCAGCCTGCAGGTCAGCTAGAAGTGCATCTGTTGCCTAAGAAGATGAACTAGCAACAATAATATCATCGACATAAACAAGAACAAATATATTGTGGCCCCTTTTGCTGTAGTAGAAGAGAGAAGTATCAGCTTTGGAAGGCGCAAAACCAAGATGTTGCAGCTTACTGCATAGGCGAGCATACCACGCCCTAGGAGCTTGTTTGAGTCCATACAATGCCTTGTCCAATTTGCAAACATAGTTGGGATGAGACGAATCTTCATACCCAGGAGGTTGACGCATATATACTTCCTCTTCAAGGAGACCATGGAGAAAGGCATTTTGAACATCAAGTTGTCTCAGTGACCAGCCCCTGGACATTGCAATAGACAAAGCAATGCGAATAGTGGTAGCCTTAACAACTGGGCTAAAAGTATCCTCATAGTCTATCCCATATTGTTGCTTATACCCCTTGGCGACGAGGCGAGCTTTGTAACGATCAACGGTCCCATCAGCCTTTTGTTTTACCTTATAAACCCATTTGCACCCAACGATATTTTTACCTTTTGGCGGAGGAACAAGATGCTAGGTCTTGTTGCGTAGAAGAGCTTGGTGCTCATGGTTCATGGCAGACACACATTTCAGATCACTTTTTGCTTCTGCCACCGAATTAGGTTCATCACAAGAGGTGGTGGCGAGCTGACACCATCGTACAATGCCATCGGTGTAGATCTTAGGCTTGCTAATCCCTCGCTGAAGCCTGGTGACCGGTCCTTGTGGAGCTTGTGCAGTAGCTGGTGATGTAGCCGCAGGCGACACCACAGCTTGCGAGGGAGCAGCAGACCCAGCAGGCGGAACAGCTGGGACCCCACTCCCTGGATCATGTTGTGGTGGTGCCGTCGGTGCAGGCTGGGCAACACCACCAGACCCGGCCGTAGAAGATCCAGGCGTGCGGGGAGACAGCATCGAAGTTGCGCCTGGTGAGAGGACAGGCGCCGATCCCGCGGTTGAAGCTCCGGCAGGATCAGAAGCCGCGTCAGGGAGATCCACCCCGGGCGCGTTGCTGTCCCCGACGGGGGCACACATGAAATGACGCCCCCCGTCTAAGCTTGGCAAGCTGCACGAAGGTGCTAATGCGCCAGATTTTTGCCCTGCAACATATTGATCTCCAGCAGAAACACGTGAACCATTAGAAGGTAATGGAGAAAATAGCCCAAGGTCAGACATTTGTGCATCCCCAGTACTAATTGGATTAATGAGAATATCGGGTAGAAGGGCAATTTCAGCACGCAATCGTGCACCGGCATTAGGATGAAGATCAGCAAAGGGAAACACATGTTCATCAAACGTGACATCCCTAGAAATGTAGACACGCCCTTCTTTTGGGTCTAAACATTTAAAACCTTTGTGTTGGTTGCTATACCCTAAGAACACACATTGTTTAGAACGGAACGAAAGCTTTGTGGTATTATAGGGATGAAGATGAGGCCAGCAAGCGTGCCCAAAAGTGCGAAGAGAGGTGTAGTCAGGTTCTTTCCCAAAAATACGATAGAAGGTTGTCTCATTGTTAATTACTCATGACGGTAAACGATTGATCAAGAAAACAGCTGTCAAAAAGGCCTCGTCCCAGAACTTGAGAGTCATTGAGGCATGCGCTAGAAGGGTGAGACCAACCTCAACAATGTGTCTATGTTTTCACAGAGCTGCACCATTTTGTTGGTGGGCGTGTGGGCAGGAAACACGATGGGTGATGCCAACACGTTTAAAGAAGGGACTAAGGGCCTGGTATTCACCACCCCAATTTGTTTGTATGGATCGGATTTTTTTTGTCAAACTGCCTTTCAACAAGAGTTTGAAAATCTTTGAAGCATTGGAAAACTTTAGTTTTTTTTGCAACAAGTAAATCCAAACAAACTTAGTATGATCATCAATAAAAGACACATAATAGTTGTTGTGACCAATAGAAGTGGGGGTCGGGCCCCATACATCACTAAAAACAAGGTCAAAAGCACTATCTGAAATGGTAGAGGATCTCAGATATGGCAGCTGGTGGCTCTTGCCTTGCTGACAGGCATCACAAACATATTTGTTATTGGACTCTTTGGCAACTGGGAGCTGATGACGATGAACGACTTGTTGAACTACGGCAGCTGTAGGGTGACCTAGGCGATGGTGCCACAAGGACACGGTGGGCTTGACAACTCCAAGAACTTCTTTATTTGGTGACCGCACAGGATAAAGGCCATTCTCACATCAGCCTTCGAGGAGAGGTTTCCTCGTTGACTGTTCCTTAACAACAAAATAATTTGGATGAAATTCAAGAAAGACACCATTGTCACGAGTAAAATGATTAACGGATAGTAAGTTTTTGCTAGCATCAGGGACATGTAGAATGTTTTAAAGATGAAGATTTGTACGTGGGGAGCGCAAGATGCCATGACCAACATGGCTGATTCTCATACCTGAGCCACTGGCGGTGTGCACTTGCTCACCACCATGGTATTTGTCGCGCACTGTGAGTTTGTCCAACTCACTAGTGATGTGATCGGTCGCCCCTGTATCCATGTACCAATTTGAATCTACTCCATAGTAGGGCGTTGTTGCTGAAGACGCCAACTTTTGTGGCGGCGTATATGAGGCATCATGCCTCTTGAAGCAATCGAAGGCGGAGTGTCCTTCCTTGGTGCAGATCTGGCAGAACATGCCCGGTTGAAACGGGACACGCCTACCACTTCTGCCGTGGCCACCACCACCGTGGTTGTTGTAGTTGTTGTTGCCGCGGTTGTAGCCACTACGGCTGCCGCTGTTGTGGCCTCCACCTCCGCGATTGCCGCCACCATTGCTGCGTCCTCCTCTGGATGCCAGATTCGCCGAAGACTGGTTCTCGCCGCCGCCACGCATCTCTAGGTGTTGTTCGTGGCTGATGAGTTGAGCATAGAGTTCGGCGACGGTGATCGGCTCGACACGGGCGGTGACCGCGGTCACCACGGGGTCGTAGTCGACATCGAGACCGGTGAGGATGAAGGACACCAGTTCCTCGTCTTCTAGCTTCCGGCCAGCGGATGCCATCTCATCCGTGAGGCCCTTCATCTTGTCGTAGTATTCGGCGATGGAGGATGTGCCCTTGTTGGCAGTGGCGAGGGCCATCCTCGTGGAGATCACGCGCGCACGTGACTACGAGGCGAACAACCTTTCAATGGCTGCCCACGCGCCTGCCACGGTGACCTCACTGTTCACCTGCCCAAGGATCTCCTTGGACATGTTGGAGAACAGGTAGTTCAAGACCATCTGGTCTTTCGCCACCCATGCCTCAAACTCAGGATTGGGCTTTGGTGGCTCCTTCGAATCTTCTTTACCCTTTTCTGGGTTGAGGAACTGAGACGGTGCCTCAGCCCCCGGATGGATGAACATCGCGAGCTGCGATCCACGCAGCGCAAATAGGACTTGCACACGCCATGATGGAAAGTTCGCTCGGCTGAGCTTTTCATTGGTGGGTAGGAAGGTGATTGGGAAGAAAGCGGCCGGCGGCGCAGAAGAGGTAGATTGGAACGCCATCTTCAATTGTCCGGTGGGAAGAAGGCTCTGGTACCATGTAAAAGGATAGGGTTAACAAGGTTACCCTCCTGGGATCCTTGGTTACGTGTTATATAGGTGGGAAGAGCCCCCACCGTGGCAAGTTACATCAATTGGGGAATTACAACAAATCTATTCCTAATATATCTCAACTATCTATATCTAGTATAACAACCATGCAAGGTACATTGGACTTGGTCTGCTATCAACCGCAGCCCCTATACAAGTGCTAGATCATTCCTTCTAACAATATCAATTGACTGTTTGGGCAGCAACTGTGATGATTTATATCTCTAATAAATGTCTAGTAAGGTCCGTTGTTTCTTTCTTTCTATCAGCTATTGCTTCATTAATAAATATGTTTTTTTTCCATAATTGTGGTTCATTAGAGCTACAACTGTGATGATTTATTTTGAATGTTGTCGCATTTGAGGTTGTAATTATTTGAATCATTCATTCAAATAATGCCAAATTTCAGCCAAAGTATCTTCATTTGACACCATACAAAATAGATATTATTTGTCTAATGCGACAAGCACTAGTACACGGTTATTATGCTCCTGTAACTTTATATTATTTATTTGAGAATCTTAACGTTCTTAAATGAAAATACTCAAAATTACAAAGTTGTAGATCTCATCGAGAGCTATAATTTTCATATAAATTTTATCTTCAGCTGATGTCGTATCAAATAGTTATGATTTTTCAAAGATTCGGTCTTGTCACGCAACTCCCGGTGGTGCGACAGAATAGTACTATCATACTTGCGGGAGTGGCGTGACAACGTTTTTCACATCGAAAACGTCATCTAACGTGACTAATGTTGCCGCGCCAATGCATTTAGCGCGACAACGTTATTTTGGTCTGATCTGTAAAGTTTTTTAGGAGCGATTATTATTGAAATATTAAATAAAAAGGATTAAAAATAAAAAATCTCTCTTTGAAAGTGAAGTTTCCAAGCCACCTGTCCTCCAAAACTTGGTCTGACTACCATTATGAACGTAAAAAAAACCAGAGAGATCAAGGAAGCGGTCTTTTACCATCGTAAGGCCTGACCAAAAGTGTGAATCTCCCAATTTCCAATAAACTTCACCAATGATTTTTATTTTTCAAATATTTCTTTCTAAGGAGATCCTGTCAGACGCCATCTTCATTAACTAGTTTATACAACCATTTGCTAAGTAAACAAACATTTTCAATTCCAAGATTCGTAATACCACGACCTCCTTGATCCTTAATCTGTATTTTTTTTCTTATGGTTGTCACCTTGCCAGAAAAAAGCTGACCTATTGAAATCTAATTTCTTAAGAACACCTTTGGATGCTTCAAAAAAAGACATCATAAACAAGACCAGGCTATTTAACACCAAGTTTATCAAAACTAATCAACCATCACAAGATAAAAGTTTGCCCTTCCAACTACTCAATTATTTTTTAAAGTGATCTTCAACCATCTTTCAGTCTTTATTATTGAGTTTTTTGTTCCCACTCCGCATCCAACAATTTGTGAATACTGTTCCATGTGCTCCTTTGCCTCCCTGTAGCAAAAAAGTTCACTCTTGTAGAAGTTAATTTTCAAACCAGACAGTTGCTCAAAGGTACATAAAATAATTTTCATATTCTTTGCTTATTCAAAATCATGTTCCTTGAAAGTATAGTATTATCGGTGTATTGCAAAATCGAGAGGCCACCATCCACTAAATGGGGAATAAGGCCTTGAATTTGACCATCCTCTTTGGCTCTAGTGATGAATATGACTAACATACCGGCAACTAGATTAAAGAGAATAGGTGAAGTGGATCACCTTGCCATAGGCCTTTTTTGGTTTGGAAATAATGCCTGACATTATTGTTTACTTTCACAGTAACACTGTCACCAGAGATGAATTGTTGGACCCATTGGCACCACAAAGGCGTGAATCCTTAGTATTTGCTGGAGGAAAGTCCATTTCACTTTGTCATATACTTTCTCAAAATCAACTTTAAAAATTACCCCATCTAGTTTTCTCCTATGCAATTCATGGATTGTTTCATGTAAAATCATCACCCCCTCTAAAATATATCGACCCAGAAGAAAAGCTGTTTGCGAGGGTTGTATTACTTTATGAGCCATATTATTTATTCTATTTGTTGCTACCCTTGTGAAAATCTCGAAGCTCACATTTAAAAGGCAAATAGGTCTATACCTTTGAATCCTAATTGCCTCTTGGCATTTTGGTAGAAGTGTTATGATTCTAAAGTTGAGAGAAAAAACGGTATGATTGTCAAAGTCAACTTGCTACAGGTGTAGATTATTTGTTATTTTAATTTGTTTGTGCATACATTTTAACATTAATGACACATCTGATTCGTATGCGTTTCTGCTGCAGAGTGTCCAACCATAGTCATACATGGAATTGTTGCATGCTACAAGTGCAAGCTGGTGTGGATACCCGAGGGGACTTCGTCCGGACCTTGGCCACCGAGGTCTAGGATGTGATCATCGCCAGCATCGAAGACGTGGTCGCGTTTGTGACCTGGCTGGATGAAGACCTCTCCTTCCTGGTGGGTACCAATTTGGTGTATTACACCATTGGCCAGATTTATGTTGGAACATGTGTCACACTGATAGAATCATCTTCAGGTTGATGAGCAAGCGGTCCTCAAGCAATTCGACTAGCCGGAGAGAAGAGCGGACGCACTACGAGACGCGGCTGCCAAGTACCATGGGCTCCTACAGCTGGAAAAGCAGATTATGTCATTCGTCGATGACCCTGCGCTTCACCGGGCGACGCTCGCCAAGATGTTCTCCCTCTTTGAAAAGTGCATTTCTTCCTCATGTCCGTGGCTGCTTCGTGGGCTGGATTCTACCATTCATGGTTCATATTGCGTCACGAGTACTTGAGCGGATGTTATACCACTGCTTTCTACACTGATCCAGCTAGGTTCCACTGAATCTTTTGCAGATCAAAGAAGAGCGAGTTCATATAAGAGTGTGAGGCTGCTGATGCCAAGAGCAGTCTCATGCTGTGGTACAAGGAGCAAGACATACCAGTAGGATGGATGTCGGACATGGGTATGATTGTCAAGGTGCGTTGCTAGATTTAAACATGCTCTGTCTGACTGAACAACTCCATTTAGCACTCCATGGTCATCAGTTATTGACTGTAAGAACTACCCAGCCTGCATTTTAATCTGAATTATCATTTTGTGCGGTGCGATGACATGCAATCAAGTTGGTATGCGTCAACCTGGCGAAACACTACATCAAGAGAGTTGTGTCCGAGATCGATGGTCTGAGTGGCAACAGTGCGGAGCAGAACAGGGAGATGACACTTTTCAAATGTCTGAAAGGGCAGAACAGGGAAGTGTTGCTCCATCAAGGTGTAAAGGTTCGCCTTTTGTGTTCATCATTGTTTTGTCCCATTGTCAGTTTGTAGGCGCATTCTCTTCTGAGAGCTTAGATGCTTTTGCCGAGCTAAGAAGGCGACACACTGATGGAAGAAACTAACCTGTAGAGAGTCTGTTTCTGGGCAATGCTAGCGATGGATGCCTATGTTCGAACCGGATGTCTACACGCACCCTATTTCCACGCCCTTACTCCGCGTACTGCCTGACCCCACGTAGTGTTTCGCTCTGCACGACATCTTGTGCCCCCTCCAACAACTGCAGCGGGCAGGTCACATTGCAACATGTTAGGGTTATGACCCTGAGATATCTTAAGGCACTGATTAGATAGCAGACCACGTGGTCTACAATGTAGCTAGCAAAGGCCCAAACGACCAAGGACCAGCCAAAGTCGAGTATGACAAGCAAGGTGCTGAGGTCGGGGTCGACCATGATCCCTCCCTCCAGTTATGGCCGCACGATGTTCACGAGACGCTCGACCTCTCCCCTGTCACAGGGAAAGGTCAAGCTTAGCCAAGCATGCCTGCTCTGACAAGAGTAAAGCACGCTACACTGACCCCACAAGGATCGAGGGGATAATAGCCACCTCAGTCCGGTTAGACTACAACCCTTAGCCATGCCACACCGACAAGACAACACCGCACAATGATAGTAACGGGTACGACACCCACCGTCCAAATATGGACCAACAAGACGTATGTACGATCACACCCACTACGGGATGGGATCCATGACGAGGATCTGAACATGGCGGCCAACCAGACTGGCTAAAAGCCCTGACCCTAACAATCGAGGTCGTGGCCCTTAGCCCCACAAAGCAACTAGGCGATCAACGACCCAGGACGGCTACCTACTCTAGATACGACACCCCAGGAAACCAGGAAGATGATGAGAAAGGCCATGGCACACACCGCGTTGCACATGGCTCGCATTCTCAAGATCCTCTACCATTCCATTCATTTGCAATAGTAGTAGGGCTCCTGAAGCTTCCCTTCTAGCAGCCCCTCGCATAGCGTAGGTTCCACCACTCCTTTCACCATTCTTGCACCCCCACTATAAGAACTTCAGAGCATTCAAATGATAAATATGCACTCGATCATCTCCGTAGGGCTCCAGCCTGAACTAGTATAAATCCTCATGTCTTTTGGATGCTACCATTGTCTTTCTAGAGCAGCGTAACAATCGTATAAATTTACTAGTCCGGTTTACAAAACACCAATAGTTTGTGTGCCAGGTAGGGGATAGTCACGCACTCTTGATTGTTGAGAAGGAAGCGATGGCTCCTCGCAATGCCGGTGAACTCGCTGGTGGAATGGGCCACGACGGCCACATCCGCCGGTGTCAAAGGGCCAACGCCCGTGCCTGCCTTCAGCCACAATCCAGGCCTCCACCTTAGAAATCTGGGTCTTGTGGCCTACAGCAAACACACTCTCAGAACTACCAACGGGGGCTGCATCCCAAATTTCACCAACATAGGGGCCCATTGCCCTCTCATATCACTGGTCATGGCTAGGATTTCCACCCAGGAAGCCAAATGGCCATGGCTCATGGCAACCTCACCCGAGGAATACCCTGCGGTGGCCACATCCTCTTAGGAAACCACGAGATCACCCAAACCAATAGGGTAATGCCCATCATTAGCTCTTACCCAGTCTAGACTCGTTGCGTGGCAAAATTGGACCCTACAGTGGAATCACACCTCGACAGCGTCTCCGCCAGCGGAACATAATGACCTAGGGCACGCACAAGCAACAGGGCTACTCACAACCACGTGGCGTTGTCGCCAGCAATCTAGCGACTAGCTAGCATCGTGCCACACGGAGCCAAGTCTGAAACTAGGACCCAATCATACATAATGGGCAAGCTACGCGTCACACCTCGCCAAATTGTCAGCCATCGCCCGGAGGCGCGTGCATATGAGAAAGCGGGTCCACTTGCACCGCGTGCCATGATGAGTGGATCGAACCACGTCACGCTCAAGGCTAGCTTCCACAGTGACAGGTCATGATAGCTCCTCGTTAGAAGCGGGAACTACACCAAGAAGCAGAGACACGGTGAAAGCGATGTCGTCGTGCCTAGAGGACTCAAGCGCACAAGCTCTCCTGAACATAAGCCACCACAAGCTGGGAGTAAAGAAGCCATCCTCGAGGGCTCTCAAGCCCCTCATGGACATCAAGCTAGCAAGGACTGGCCCAAGGCTACCCAAGAGGCTGATCCACGCCAACCATGATCGCTCAAAGCGACGGAGAAGAATCCCCACTAGTTCACGACCCAAGGGCTATGACAGCTCCACTGCGAGCAAGAGCTCAGGGGCTCGGCCCGCCCCGAGCTAAGGCAACCAGTACATCAACGGCCTCCGATGCATCGGTCAGTAACATTATCTATGACTATAGCCACTCTACCTAAGCACATTCACGTACACATATCAGCCCTTCAATAGCCACAGAAACCTCAGGTCAACCCCTAGGCAAACAAGATAGCATGATATACATGTAGTGTGTCTTAGTAGCGCTCAACCCCCAAGTAACTTGATCCGATTTGCCCTCGTGGCCAGACACGATCCACTCACAGGGGCTACATCGTAGACATAAACACACGCGACCCATGGCACAACACCATCTGTTGTCATCCTAGCGACCGACTCATTTCGAGCCCTTTTCGATAGTGTCCCACGCCGTGATGAACCAGTGACCCGAACCTTGATTTCTCGCTTGCACGAGCCTAAAGGGAAATGGGGAACTTGCATTGCTCAAGGCAAGGGGAACGAAAGGAAAGAAATCTCAAACCATCTACTCATTTCCTTCTCGCATCGAGCTAGATCTGCAACCTACCCTCGACATCATGTTGCTCCAACCGGTTGCATACCTTTTTAGGCCCCGCGGGCTGACCCCCAGGCTAATAATGTGCACCTATGAGCACAGGATCAAAGTTACGGAGCACATTCCAATTCGAACAAGAAGAAAAATGAAGAGGCAATCAGATGAAAAGGGAATACGCTAATCATGTATCATTCACACAAAGAACCTGGGCATGTTCACTGCAGAAAGAACACCCGTGTAACTCAGAACCCTCCCATGGAGATCGTCACCCATGTGCAGCCTGAGAATGATGGCGAATAAGAAGGGCGGGCTTATGGCACACAAGAGCTTTCGCTCCACGAGCGCCAGCATCACTCGAAGCTTTGTCATACGCTGCGAGATCACACGCAATAGTGAACCACATGGAACTGAATCCACACAACCCATCCTGTGCAAGGCTATGCACCCACGTGAAAGCTAGAAGAGGGAGACGCCCGCACGATTCGAAGAAAAATGAAGAAAGGCGTGATGCTGCCAGAACTATCCTACGAACGTTCAAGTCATGAAAAACGGAGCCACGCTGGGCCAAATTCCATGGGTCGATCCCGGGGCAGCTCCACGCGGCTATGACATTCGAATGACTGGACCGACAATGGTCACAGCAGAATGACAGGGCACAAAGAAAGTAGAAGCATGGAACATGAACCAAAAGAGGACCAATTTATTTAAAATCTCCTAAAGACGCCTGGTACACCATAAGATCCTCATCCACTGCCGTGAAGGATCCCCTCCACGTCCACGACAGCCACGACGATGACCGCGGCGGTGGCGGTGAAGCCACCGACTAGTTCCACCCGCTCCGCCTGCCTGGCATGATCTAGGAACCCGGGCTCCATCCCACGAAAGTCCTGGCCTGTGTGAAGTTGTGCACAGGCGAGGGCCACGCCAGCCCCCTGGCAAATTCTAGCCACCACCGCACGCTCATGATCCTCCAAAAGAAGAGCCTCCAGGGGCGGGCCTCCTCCACCTGATGGTGGAAAGCCGCCAGCTACTCCTCTAGTGCTAGCAATAGAACAAGGAAAAGGTCAATGACCGTGCAAACCAATGAGGAACCACTAAGCGAAAGAGCCACACTCACCTATGGTCCGGGCCTAGGCGTCGATGACCATCGCCTGTGAGGTAGTGGTCTCCCTCCCTGAGGCCTCGAGGGCCACCTCAACGGCGCCAAGGTAGCCCTCTAGCTGGCTGACCTCACGAGCAGAGTCAAGGTAGCGCTTGTGGACCTCCTCAACCGCATGATGGAGCTTAAGGAACTCACGCCGGTGGAACAAGGATGATGATGATGACGAAGACAGCGAGTTCAACCCCACCTCCGATGGGGTTGCAGCATTCGCTCCTCTCGACGCGGCAGGGGATGCAGCCTTGAAAGCAACACAATCAGCCCCGGTAAAGTCCTGACATTAAAACATTATTTGAAGAACTCACCCCTGCTCCCACAGAAAGGCTCAAAGACATGGTGACGGCCTGCTGGCCTCCGCCGACTCTCCCTAAAAATGCTTACCATGACCCATACCGATGACCCTAGAAGATAGAATCACGGGCACGTGAAGGAAGGATGAGCAAATGATAGAGCATGCGACCTAAGGCAAACATCTCTCCAGCCATACCACCTAGCAAATTTATAGCCACTATGAGATCGTGAAGCACCCACAAGCCCAATGACATTTACTAACCGCTTAGAGAATTTAGTAGCAGGTGAAGCAACGGGAAGGGACGCGGAACATCGAAATCCCACACGACGATAAGAATCAAGTAGCCTTAAAAACCTTTTTCACATACCATCTCAATTCACGCGCTTGCATTCCAAAGCACACAACTTCCCACAAATGGGCGTTGTTATGCCATGACATAACAGGGGAGGTCGACCGCCTCCTGAGCCTATACGCAAAAAGACCCATCGCAACCACGACCCCATGTCACACTTAGGAAAATCCCTCTCTGGCCGTCCCTTAGAAGGGCTCGAAGCCATAAAAGGGATAGGGGCAGGGAGGACATGGGCCCCTATGCCTCTAATAAGTGGTGTAGAGCCACATGACCATCTCTCCCTGTGTTCGAGTCGTCCGCTTAGAAGTCTCCTAGGTTGACCCCCTCTAGGGGGAGGCATCTTACCCTCTGGCCGCTTCGGAGGCGGTTGGGGACTAACGAGATTGCCGACCAATGATTTATGGGACGTCTCACGTGAGGCATAACTGAACTCCACATCGATTGGAGAGGATATCAGATCCCGCTTGAATTACCCATAGACCCTGACGAGGTACACCGCTCCGATCGCGTGGTTACAGTGGACATGCCTCTCCTCGCGTGGGGCAAAACCAAACCTACCCGCAAAAAGGTAACACGACCTCTCAAGGTCAGCAAATACGCTAGGGAAAAATGAAGTCGGGTCCTAATGGCCCCATAAGAGGTTAGGTTTAGGTCTCGACCAACTCCTCCCTAGGTCCAAGGTCCTAGACCTAAGGCAAGCTTCGGAAGGCTCATAAACCGTCAGGGGTCTGTGACCTCTCTGAGAGAAATTGATGAAGCAAATGGCTAGGGCAACGTGCAATGCGAAGACTAAGGCAAGATTACGACTCGATCACGTGGAAGAGATAAAAGGTCTAAGACCCACAAGCCAACTCACGATCGCAAAAACCTCATGACTGCATAAAAAGAGGTCGGGGAAACGAACCCCCGCGTCACTAAGGCATGAAGCACCACCAGGTGACCCCTAAGCAAAGGCATGACCCTGACCCAATGGTTTGGGGGCTCGTCTTGGGTTCCAAAAACACGCAAAAAGAACATTCTTTTCACCCAACTCCAGGCAGTACAAGAGCAGAGGAGCCGCTTGAAACATGCTAAACCATGACACCACTGCTTAGGCAGCCCGTTCGGAACCCTAGAGGCGCCTGCTACAACTACAGGAGGAGAGAGGCAAGAAATCACCTCCTGCTCCTCCCCGTAGCACCCTAGCCTCGTGAGCAGGGACGCGGAGGGAAGCGAGAATGGGGTAGGGTTGAACCCATAGGCCACAATCGTCATGCCTCAAAAGGCATGAAGGGAACACCAAGGGACGACAACGCCTCCCCTAAACCTGAGGTGGCTTTTCGAAGCCATCTGCAGGTACAGGGAGAAACTAGAAGTTGTCCTTGGTGCTCGTGCTTCAGCGACCCGAAACCTACAGGTTTGGGGAAGCGCTAGAATCACGAGATCTCGTGGTCGGCCTAAGCGCCGCCCCAATGCTTCCCTGCTCGCAAAATCCCTTCTAGCACCAGATGTTGGAGGGAGCAACACAAACCTTGGGTCACCATAAATGACTCTCAGTGAGTCACATACTCATAACTGCACGGTTCCCTTCGACAGCGACCCTCTTTCTCTTTCTTTCAAACTCAAGCCTCTCAAAGGGGCTGGGAAAGTAGCTCAATAACCTAATGTGGATAGAAATGGTCTAAACAAAGGGAAGGCCTCCATTTATAGACCTAGGGGCGAGCTGAGCAGCCCAGGCCCCCCTCGTCACATGGTGAACCATGAGAGGTCACGTCCAATGTCAGGCGCTCGCGCAAGGCCAGGAATATCGAGATATTCCCAAAGGTGGGAACGATACAGCGCCGATAAGAACGCTTGACACTGCGTGGATGACGAACATCAATACACAACCCACTGGCGTAACGAGGCTCTACAGTCATGTATCGTGTTGTTAGGACATCCTGACAAAATGCAACGACCACCTACCGTGTCAAATGCGTTAACCCACAAGGGGTCGAACAACGGAGCTCGAGTAAAGCCTCGATCATGATCCCAACGGACACACATATCAGAGCTTTCATGATCACTTTGTGATTGCAAAAACGCTTGGGGGCTACTGTCGGGGTTATGACCCCGGGGTATCTCTAGGCACCGATTAGATAGCAGGCCACACGGTCTGCAACATAGCTAGCAAAGGCCAAAACGACCGAGGCCTAGCCAAAGCCGAGTATGACAGGCCTAGTGCTAAGGTCAGGGTTGACCATGACCCCTGCCTCCAGATACGGTCGCATGATGTTCGCGAGATGCTCGACCTCTGCCCTATCATAGGGAAGGTCAAGCTCAGCGAAGCATGCCTACTCTAACAAGAGTAAGCACGCCGCACTGACCCACAAGGACCAAGGGGACAACAATCATCTTGGTCCGGTCAAACACCAACCCTAAGCCACGCCACACTGACAAAACAACACCGCACATCGGTAGTAACGGGTACGACACCCATTGTCCAAATACGGACCAACAAGACATATGTATGATCCCACCCACTATGGGATGGGATCCATGACGAGGATCTCAACACGACGGCCATCCAGAATGGCTGAAAGCCCTAACCTCGATGATCGGGGTCGTGGCCCTTAGCCCCACAAAGCAACCAGGTGATCAACGACCTAGGACGGCTACCTACTCTGGGTATGACACCCTTGGAAACTAGGAAGATGATGATGATGGCCACGACGAACAACGTGTTGCACAGGACGGCTAGCAGACCACCATCGTGTCTATAGTGCCGCCACGGCCGACAAAGTAGCACTATGTCACACCCTGTCGCAACGTGGCCACAAGACCATGCCACATCCAAACGTGCACTAGAAGATGGCGTAGCTTGCAAGCCAAGTTAGCTAGACCCTCCCTCAGGCTCATGACCCTTCGGTCTGGAGAACCTCCTCTCTGTACAAGTTTTGGTCCCGAACTCTATATAAGGGCAGCCAAGGCTCCCATTCTCAAGATCCTCTACCATTCCATTCATTCACCATAGTAGTAGGGCTCCTAAAGCTTCCCTTCAGACAACCCATTGCTTAGTGTAGGTTCCACCACTCCTTTCACCATTCTTACACCCCCATTGTAAGAACTTTAAAGCATTTAAGCGAGAAATACGCACTCAATCATCTCTGAGACTGAACGTAGGGTTCCGATCTGAACTAGTATAAATCCTCATGGCTATTGGATGCTACCATCGTCTTCCTAGAGCAGCGTGACAATCGTATAAATTTACTAGTCCGGTTTATAAAACACTGGCATAACATGTGCACCAACAAATCTATTTTTAAAATATTTAGATGCAATACTTGCAACATACGTCTGAAGACAGATAAAACACTTAAAACATGCGTATGAAACACTCGCAAAAACACCTTAAAACACTTGAAAACCATTGCAAACATACATAACACCAAAATAAAACACTTGCAACATGTGTGTGAAACAAGCAACATCCAGATAAACACACTTACAACATACGTCTGAAAAGCAAATGAAACATTAGGAATAGACGTTTGCAACACCATTGCAACATTTTGATCTACTTTGCAACATCCATACAAAACATTTGCTACGTACCTCTGGAACAGCTAAAACACTTGAAACATACGCTTGCAACATGCACTTTCAGCGCAACATCTACTTGCTATCTTGGGCGAATGAAGACTCGTCGATGCAGAGCTCGATGCCGCGGAGCGGCAGTGTGGCAAGCAGCTTTGATGGAGAAGGCCGCTACGGTAGAGAAGACGGCCGGTGTGGTGGAGAATGTCGGGGTGAGCAGATGGCCCGAGAGAGGAAGGGTGGCAACAGTGACGCTGGAGCGTGGCGGAGAGAGAGGATGACAGTCGGTCGGGCATGGTGGAGAGCACCGCGACGATGTGGTCACACTGGAGCATGCTGCGGCGGTACATATGCGAATGTGTGGTGAATGGAGAGGACCGGATGACGGGCTCACGAGCGGATATGGTTGGATACAAGTGGACAAGCGCATGCACAAGTAAGGCAGTGTTTAGTTCTTTCAAAATTCCAAAAATTTTACAAGATTCCCCGTCACATCAAATCTTTGGACGCATGCATGGAGCATTAAATGTAGGTAAAAAAATAACTAATTGCACAATTTGTCTGTAAATGTCGAGACGAATCTTTTGAGCCTAGTTAGTCTATGATTGGATAAATTTTACCAAATAACAACGAAAAGTGCTACAAGAACTTTATACACACTTTACAACCATTTAAACACACCCTAAAGAGTGTTGAGCTGGTGGCTTGGCCCACCAATGGGAACGTCTGAATGGATAGACATCTTTAGCACAACATTACTGTTTTTTTTGTTTTTTGAGCTCAATCAAATTACCAGAGTGTGATTTGGACTTTAGTGATAGAAAACAAAACTGTAAATGTCCCACCCAGGACATGGGACTCTAAAATCGTGTGTAGTACTCCTACAGTACAAAAGAAGAAAACGGTAGTAGCTCGCTCTGCTGACTGCTTTTACGTGTACTATTCGTTTACCTCTTTCCATTTCGTGATTGCAAGTGCTCTCTGTTGGTTGCCAGTTCCTCTCCTTCCGTCGCAAGAACGAGGTCGTTCTGTCACAGCTGTACTGTGCCGTTCGGCGCCACATGTCGCTGCGCCTGCCACGCGCCCACTCAGCGCAGCGGGCGCCGCCACACGTCGCTCCAACTCAGAGACCTGGCACTTAACACCCTGCATCCCCGCCCGCCATCGGCCCATCGCCCAGCGGCCAACGAATTCTCTCCCCTTCCACCCGCCCTCTCGCCTCGCCATGGCAGACCGGCCGCCGCCCGGGCCACGCGCAGCCCTGCCCAGCCCCGCCGCCCGGCGCGGCCACGCGTCGTCGTCGACGGAGCGCGAGCAGCACTCGCTGCTCGGACGCGCCGTCCAGACGTTCCACCACGTCCACGGCTCCACCAAGCTCCTGGGCTTCCTCGCGCTGGCCGTCACCCTGACAGCGCTCCTCGTCCTGGCCGGCGTCACGCTCACGGCCGCGCTCGCCGCGCTGGTCCTCCTCAGCCCGCTCGTGCTCCTCACCGTCCCGCTCTGGGCGCCCGTGGCGGTCGTGGCGCTGCTGACGGGGGCCGCCTCGCTGCTCGCCTGCTGCGCCGGCGTGGCCGCGGTCGTCGCGGGCACGTGGGCGCACCGCTACTTCACGGGGCGCCACCCCGTGGGCGCGCACCGGGTGGAGTCCGCCGCTGACCACGACCACTACGCCCGCGGCGGCACGGTCGCGGACGTGGCCAGCCGAGTCAGGGGGTACTACGACGCCTACGCGCGAGAGTACGGCGGGTACCCGCCGCGCCCGCACGCTCGGGTCAAGGACGCCGCGCCCGGGGCGTAGCTTGTGTGCCGGCGCCCGGCGCGGCACGGTTGAGGAATCATGGGGCCTCGGGACTTGAGGTCGGATCACACGTGTTGAGCTGTTTTTTTTTCTAGTGCTGTTCATATGTTTTCTCGTTGTAGCAGTCCTGTTTCGCTAGAAGCGGTATGGATTTAAAGGGTCTTGGAACTATTTCTTGTTTTGATTTTTGAACGAACTTGCATTTACAGTTTCTATCTCCATATATAAAAAAATATTGATACTATGGTAAAAGAACAGATAGCCCAGGAGGTAAAAGAAAAGAAAAGAAAAGAAAGAAAACAAACACCAACGTACAGCTAGAACTCTGCGGACTAGTGGACGTCGACAGCTATAAGGGAGCAGACGATAACGATGCGGGAGAGTAGACACGCACGGTAAAACTGCACCACAAAACAAATCAACATCACTCAACAATGATATCGCCACGCACGGTAAAACTTCACAAACTCAACAAATCAACATCACTCGACAACGATACGCACAGTAAATTAAAACTTCACAAACTCAACATCACTCGACAACGATATTGACACACACGGTAAAACTTCACAAACTCAACAAATCAACATCACTCGACAACGGTACGCACAGTAAAACTTCACAAACAACATCACTCGACGATATGGTCAAAGATACGCACCGTAAAACTTCACAAACTCAACATCAATTTCACAAAACTTTGAAGACATTCGCTTTTGGCACAGCTCTGCCATCAGCTTCTAAAGCTATTTGGAGTCGTATCGTGCCAAACGAGGTAAAATAAAATATCCTCAACCACCTAGCCCTTTAAAACATGCTCTCACATAGGATGAATGAGAGATGTAGCTGAAAATAATAGCTCCACCCGGCTCCAACTCGCAATGGTGGGCCCCTAGGTGAGATTTTATGAGAGCATATTTTAAGAAGCTTCACATGGTGGAGTGTTTTGCCAAATAGTTCACTAACATAGCTCCAGTTCTACTAATAGAGTTGCTCATGGAGCTGAAGGAAAAAAGTTACTAATGAACTGGAGTTACATGACAAACAAGGCCTACAACTTAAACTAAAGATCACAAATTGGTGGCTAGACAGGACCAACTTAAACTGAACATCACAACTCGATGGCTAAATTAAGGTTATGTTTAGATCTAATAAGATGGTCCTATTTAGATGTAATAAGATTCGGTTTAGATCCACGTCCACTTATCTTTAATGAGTTGACCCTGTTTGAATCCACTTATTTTTTATGAGTTTTTTTGATAAGTTGGCTTTACACTGCTACCCACAAAAACTGACTTCTAAAAAAACTGAAGCAAGATTTTTGGCATACCAGCTGCCCACGGCTTTTCATCTCCCTCGCCATACACATCCTCATCGCCGCCGGCAGCACTATAGAGAGGAGAAGCTTGTGGCTTCATCCCCCAACCCACCGGGCCTATGCTCCTCTTTGATGGGCCCATGAGAGATGTCCAGTGCACGTGAGAGAGACGAGAGACTAAATGTTGTCTTGCTTTTATCTTGTAGCCAAGGAGCAGAGCGGGCACAGCCATCCGCACGAGATCAAGAGTCATAAACGGAAGAGACGCTCATAGAAGAAACTCCCGTCATAACTCATGATGAGCGAAAACTCCCATAACTCTCGCCATTAGGAGTAGAAACTCCCGTAACTCCTGCCATGCTATTAGGAGCAGAAACTCCTGTAACTCCTACCATGCTATTAGGAGCAGAAACTCCTGTAACTCCTTCATTTAGGAATAGAAACTCCTACCCATAATTAGCTTGAATGACAAAACCAATTCATGCACCGCATGCTCATGTGGCTCATTCTTTTCTCAACTTCTCAATGTAGATAGACATGGTCCGCACATATAAGTCGAGTCAACATTTAATCAAAAATCTCGTATATGACTAAATCATATAGTGCACAATATTTAATACGGGCCTTAGAATTATTCGATTTAATTAGATAAAATATTGCGCTTGGCCACATTAAATCTAACCGGGCCTAATGGCGGTGCTAAGTCCAAGAGGAACGGGGAGGGAGGGACCACCCGTGTCGCCAACGAGGACGGCATGGGGGCTGGAGAAACTCCTGAACCCTCTTGATTTTGAGTATGTGGTGACATGATTTTATGGAACATAATAGCGGAGGTAGAGATGGCCACGGATGTATACCTGTCGGATAATACCATCTATACACGCACTCGATAGATAAAATTATACCGGTTAAAATACCCAGACTCATCCACCGGTAAAAAAGAATTTACCCATACCCATACCGCACGGGGTAAAAATACTCTACAAGTAACCTGCACCCGAATTCACATACCCGCTATAGAAAAACAAAAATCATGAGTATATCATATGATTGAGTCATATGTTGACAAATATTTGTAAATAGAAATTGGCAATGATAACAGAGGAAGAAAACCAGTTAATAATCTAGTAGTCATAGATATGTATATTTCGTAGTTGGTGGACCGTTTGGCACCAGACATGATAAATTAACATACCTGCAGATGAAGAAATAATCCACCTCTTTACAGGGTACTCGGGTTTGTGGAGTATTGTTTGAATTAGGAGACGCAATGTAGCGTGCTAGTGACTGCTTGCTAACAGATTCGATGTTCCAAACCGAAAGAGAGTCGCTCATGCAGCGAAAGCGAAAGTGAGCGTCTGACTGTCTGAGAGGGAGTGAGGGGTACTGCCAGCGTGCATACGTCCAAAACGTGAGCAACAAATAGTTGAACAACTTCTCATCTACCATATCTTTTTTGGAAAGGATTCATCACTGTTCATCTACCAAGATCTTACACACGATACAAGTTACCAATCAACTTCTTAACCTACTTTTCACTGAAACAATATAATATACTCATTAATTACTCAGTTCCACAAGACAACAGATCGATCGAACACGTCACGAGACACAAGAGGAAGCAGTGAAGTCTCCAAAGGAAAACCGTGTCTGTCACTCTATCTTCATCCATCCATTAGCTAGCAAGCATAGTACGTGCAGGCTGCTGTGCAGTGCAGATCGTCTTATGCGCGATCCATGTAGCCGAGCTCGGAAGGATGGACGGGGATCGGCGGCGGCGGCGGCGGCGGCGACGGCGGCGGTGTGCGGGGCTGCCAAAACCGCCGGCCCTCGCAGTCGTAGTGTATGGCCCCCGTGAACTCCAGTGGCTGGCACCTACGCCCCAGGAGGATGGTCCGCCGCCACACGCACGCCTCGTCGCCGCCAAGGAGGTCGTCGTCGTCGCCTCCTCGCCCGCGCTTCCGCTCCCCCACCCTTCTGGGATTCACCTTCCTCCTCAGCGTCTTGCTGCGCTTGACGACGGCGAAGGTGCTGTCGCTGACGACGACGTCGCGGTGGCCCCCGCCGCACGGGAAGAACGGACGTTGTCTGGCGACGAAAGCGGAGGACGTGATGCTCTTCCTGCGGCGAAGGGGCACCAGCCGCCGGGCCAGGGAGGAGAGGAGGACGGACATGGCACTGAACATGGCGTGAACCGTGAAGGCTTGGTCGATCGGGTGCAAGAGCAATGGAGTGATGGCTCTTTTGGATTACTGTGGGTGTGGGACAAGAATCGGAATGCTATTAAAAGGGGGAGCTGACGCCCAGTTGGCAGTGGTTTGGTGGACCGTTTCGCACCAGACATGATAAATTATGAAATTACAAGGGGAAGGCACCAGGCAGCATTTCAATTGTGCATTAATGCTACAGGTTTAAATTTGTTAATTACGCTTGTGACAATTAAATTATAGGTACCGTTGGAAAACTAATACTATGCTATTGGTCACACTTCAAAACAAACTTTTAAGAATATTGGTAAGGAAAAAAAGACCAGACCAAAAAATGAGTATAATATGTAGGAGTTACAATAGTACGGAAGGGATGAGGTGTACAAAGCAGTGCCGAAATGCCAGTATCATTTGAAATCTTGAATTGCAGGAGTTACAATAGAGACACTGTTTGAAAATAATATTCCCTCCATTTTTCAAGCTGCATTGCATTTGACAAAGGGTCTCAAAGTATACTTTGACCATTATTTTTTCATACAAAATGAATATAAATTTTGACCAATTAATAGTATTGTTGTTCTAGGCCAAGGCTCTTGAACACTGGTCGCTGCTCAAGCGAAATCAAGCACGAGAGGTGGGTGAAACGGGACTTGACGAAACAAGACAATTGATTTCATTAAGCTTGTTCCTCCCCTTTTACACTCCCCACAAGGGGGCTATTTATACATGCCCGTAGACTTCTTACGGGACCAAAATGACCTTGCAACGGCTACATGTCCAGGGAATATTCCTCACCGCCGTGGGGCTTGTTCGCCCATCTGGAGCCCTCACCTGCCTCAGGTAGCACCAGCCCGGGGAGACCCGACCGGCCCTGCCTTGAGATGCCTGCTCGACCATCCAGATGGTCCTCAAGCGGTCAGACGTTGTCGGCCACGTGAGGACAGCTGGCTCATTCCACGGCAGAACATGTAGAAACAAGCAATCAAACTATTAACAGCTATTCGCCAAAGTGAATAACCAAGATCGTCAGCGAGCCTGTCGCTAGGGCGAAAGGAAAAGAACTAGGCTTGGCCTGTAATAGCTATTCGCTGGAGCGAATAACCGAGATCGTCAGCGAGCCTGTCGCTAGGGCGAAAGGAAAAGAACTAGGCTTGGCCTGTAACAGCTATTCGCCAGAGCGAATAATCGAGATCGTCAACGAGCCTGTCGCTAGGGCGAATGGAAAAGAACTAGGCTTGGCCTGGTCCCGGCCGCAGAGTCCGCCCTTTCGCCATAGCGAAAAGGGGTGTCTAAGAACGGGACGGCGAGTGCCGCCCTTACTTCGCTGCGGTGAGAAGGGGGCTTGACACATCCTTCTCTTCACATATGGCTAGCCCTTTCGCCTTTTATTATAGCAAAATGCTGAGTGCGCTGGAGCCCAACTCCCAGTTATTTCGCTTCTGCGGGAAACTGGGACGACGATTGAGCCACATAGGGTGCCCATAGGCGGGGCACACCCCCAACATTAGCCCCTCGGAAATGAGCGAGGAGGTTCTCGATCCGAGCGTGTTTGCCATGAATTTACGGGACTGCCGTGCAGTGGGGCTCGTACGCCGTCCCAGTCGAAGGGCGGAGGTCTGTGCTGTTGCTATACGCATACATATGTATGTATTTAATTTTGTTATTACTATTATTATTGTAATAATAATTATTATTATTTTATTATATATTTTTTAATTATTTTTTAAGAACAATGTGTAACTGCTTTTCGGTTATCGCGGCGTGTAACTATTTCTCAAAATTCGAACCGTCGCATCGTTTCCTCGATTCACTCGCTAGGCCCAGCAGGTGCCTATATAAACCCCCGAGCTAGTGGAGCCGTGCACGCTCGTCTCACCTTCAGCCCTCACTTGAGAACTACGCCTTCGCTCTTTGTCTCTTTGCTGAGGTTTTCGTTCTCGTGCTCGCCTCGGCCAGGACTCCAGCCTTCGTCGATCCTTTTGCAGGTTCGTATTCGCTTTGCTTTGTTTGTTTTTTTTACTTCACTCTCATGCGCTTGTACTTTTTTTTTGTGTTTCACTTTTTTTGCCTGTTTACTATTTTCTGTTTCTGGGTTTTCGTATGGAATTCACTTGGATAGATGTCAAGTGAGTCGACGTCTTGCGCTAGTTTGTCCAGCAGGAGCTCATCTGACGTTTTTGGTTCTAAATCCCCACTAATTCGCAAAGCACATCTGAAAGAATGGGAGCTCAATTGCCCAATACTCTGGATGATAACACGATGCCTGCACATGCCGCTGGGAGTGCCTGCGGTCCTTCGCGCGATATTGATGCGGAGGAGACTGACACGGATGTCGAAATTGTGGAAGAGGGTGAAGAGGGTGAGACCCCTAGGCCAGCTCCTGCCATTGCTAAGGGGAAACCTGATCTGACTCCGGCAACTTACCGGTTGGGGCGTTCCTGTGTTACTGAAGCGGAGCTCGACAAGTACGTTACCCAAGGGCTTATCAAGCCTACGCTCCGTGAACTGTGCTAGGCGCCAAGCTGAGAAGAAGTGCCACGCCCCGAGCCGTATGAGGCCGTCGTCTTTCGTGACTTCTTCGTAGCGGGACTGTGGTTTCCTTGCGAGAACCTCGTAGGCAAAGTCCTACAACGCTTCAACTTGCATATCCATCACCTGACTCCCAACGCCTTCGCACGGCTGAGCGTATTCGCCATGGCGTTGAAGATGTCTGGGTGTGCTTTAAGTGTGAACACTTTCGCCCGCTACTATGAGACCCATTTTCATAAGAAAACTATCAAGGACCGGCAGACGAAGGCCGAGATGGTGGCCCACTATGGGTCCTATAATTCATTCCAAAAAAGACCAAGGGTACTGTTTAGATCGTACCAGCTTACCGGAATAAGTGGCCGCGCTAGACCAACTATTGGTTCTACCACCGCGTGTGCTCTGACGAAGATGTTACTGCGGCGCTGGAAAATGACCTGCTGAAAGCGCACATACTCAACTTAGAGATGACTCTGATGGAAGGTTATGGCCTGGCCGAGGTCCTGGCTGACAATCCCTGTGACACAGAGGCTGCATATGCCTTTGCTCTGACATCTCACTGGCAGATCAGCCGAGATTTGGTGGAGGAATGGATAGCCTATGAAAGCCCTCCACTGGGCAGCGAAACACGGTTTTCAGACATTGAGCAACGGGAAGGATATGTTTTCCTGCGTCTCGACGTCGCACCGTCAAGGCTTTCACTACCGACTTTATTTTTGTGAAATCGGTACAGCACAAGGCCGAAGAAATCATCAGATTTTACTGCAACAAAGAACACAAGGGCCGTTGTCAATCCCTTGCTGGAAAAAGGCGACTGAATCACGTATTCGATGCAATGGGCATGTGCTATGCCGATCGATCGGGCCCTTTGACCAGCCTCCCGTCTGAAGACGCTGCCCCCCATGGCCCTAGTCGTGGGACTCGAGGGCGAAGGGGCAGAGCACGAATATAGCCACGATGGAGTCTCACAAGCGAAAGCTTGATGGTCGAGGTCGCAGTTTTACAGAGCCTGCTGATGTGCGAATCGGAAGAGAGATCGCTGGCAAGGTGGGCAATAGAAAAAAGATCGTGATCGGACAAACCCACCGATTTGGGCAAGTCTGGACCGAAATGGTAGCGCTATAGTTTCCTATTTGTGTATTTTTCTGTTATTTTTTATTTGGTCTTTCGTATTTTGATTTATTTGCTGTTTGCCTATTCACTAATTCGATGGTGCTGATGTTTCAGTCTTCTTTGAGTTTTGGAGGAATGGCTGGCACGTCTGGTAAAGCCAAGGTCACGGATGTGCATGACTCCTTCGGCTAGAGATGGCAACGGGTACCCGAAACCCGAGTACCCGACGGGTATTACCCGATAAAGAGGCGGGTATGGAATGAATTTTCTACCCGTGGGTACGTTATTGGACAAAATCATATACCCATCGGGTATGCGGGTACGGGTGCGGGTGTATACTACCCATACCCGCATACCCGCGGGTAAGACATACCCGCAAAAATAACTAGTCAACCTCAGTTATTTTAGCGCATATAAGTCATGAATTTGGCCCATTGAGACATCCACTATATTTCTAGTAGATTGTCTTTGTTGTAATGATGCTAATAATATTTGTTAGCATGTTTGTAACTTGTTGGAAGCTTAGAATGATTTATTTTTGTATGTGACTATTTGATATTTTTAGGTAATTTTCGGGTATGCTATCGGGTACGGGTTACCCGTCGGGTGAGAATTACCCGGCGGGTACGGGTATGGAACTATTTTTTTACCCGCATGCGGGTACGGGTAACCCGACGGGTAAAATTTTGCGGGTGCGGGTACGGGTACGGGTGGGCACTACCCGTCGGGTATGTACCCGTTGCCATCTTGACCTTCGGCCTTGCGGATACTATGTCTGTTGGTGACCTTTTCGTTAAGAAAGCCAAGAAGAATTCGCGAAAGGCCAGCGACCCCCGAAGGAGCCAGGCACAAAAAAGGCAAGAACAACTTCTGCCGAAGAGGCGGCTACTGCTCACCAGGCTCCTACTCCCGTGGCGTCTCCTGATATTTCAGGCTCTCAGGTGCAGGGTAAGTCTAGATTTTATACAGAGTATATTCGCCTAAGCGACAACCTGGCTCGCGGGCAACTTTTTGGTCATAGGGAACTGCGACTGAGTTCTTGTCCTGAGGATTACGGCGATATGCGGGTGTATTCGGGGTCTAGCTCTTCTGGCAAAATGAATTCTGCTAAGGAGGAGACTTATCGGCTTGCTCGTTCTTTAGGGGCTGCGTCAAACTCCTGGGTCATCGCCAACATGGACTACCGCACAGTTGGCTTGCTTCCGGACCAGCGCGCGGCTAACTTTGCTGATATGTGCACTGGTGCCTTTTCGGCTCCCCAAGTGGAGAGGGACCTTTTGAAGGTCTCTAATTCATCTCTCATAGAAGCGGTGAACTTCCATGCTGCTAGTGTAAGTGGGAGGGTCCTCGCCTGTGTTCGCTTTACCGTTTGTTTTTTGCATTGCGGCAGTTTCATGTGACACTTTCGGCTTTCACAGGCTATGCTCCTGGCTTGAGGGCTTCAACATCAAGGGCAGGCTTTTCGCCAGGGCCTTGAGAGAGATCTCGCAGCCAAGGATGAAAAGATCTGTGCCCTCGAGAAGGAGCTGGAGGTGGCCAAAAGGTTAGCCGAAGAGAATGATGCTGCCCACAAGTCTGTGGAGGAGCAAATAAAAAAGATGCGCCAAGACTTCGAGGGGTACCAGAAGAAGAAACTTGAAGAATGTAATAAGCTAGTCACCGGTGCTGAGAGCAGCGAACGTATATAAGGACCTCATTGAGAGCGTAGGCGAGGAATCAGAAGCTCCCCGTGATGCTCCTGTTGTTGACTTTCATGGAATGGCTGGCAAATGAGCTGGCCACCGTGAACTACTACATGACCATCGGGCGGGAGTATGCCTCTTTCGTTTCCCTCTGCGCCTTCACTCAGGCTTTGGAGGAGTGCAGGTGTGATCATCTTGAAAAGTTTGAGATCAAGGACCCACAATCCTACTAGAATACTTCTAGCCGTGCTAATGAGGCGGGCAAAGGTTCTTCAAAGGGTTCTAGCGTCCTGGAGGCCGTGATCTCGCTCTCCTTCGTGTTGCCATGAGCCGTGGCATGGTGAGCTATTTTCTTTTTCGCTTTGCTAGTCATTTCGCAATTGATTGCGTAGGGATGGTCATGGTCTTTCGAAATCTATCCTACAGTCTATCGAAGAGTGTGCGGCTATCAAGGAAAAGGTGAAGAGGTACATCACCGAGCGAAATGCCCATGAAGGTGCAACTGGCAGTGGTTCTACAGATACGGAAACTCTGCCTACACCTGCCACCGGGGTCCCGGTTGGAGAGAGCGCTGGCGCTAGCATCCAAGATGCGGCTTAGGATGGGGTAGATAACTAGGATTTTGATGTATGTGGTTTTTTTGGAAAACTATGTTCGTTTGGAAGACTGTTGTAAGATTCGCTTTAAACACTTACAGTTTCGGTGCGCAGGTTCCAGACGCGGAGCCTGCACAACCTATGGATGTGTATCCGCTTATGATTGATTGCGATGGTTTTCATGTTGGAGGCGCTCCTGGTCTCGTCATCGTGAGAAGTTTCCCAGATCCAGTATGACCAGGTTCTTAAGGTCGTGATTTCGTTGATTTCTTAGGAAGGAAGAATTTCTTAATAGATTCTTCTATTCAGAATTTGATGGAACTATTCTAGAAGAGCGAAAGATTCATCATGAACAGTCCAAGGGTAATAACCGGGGTCCCTCGATGTCTGGCCTAAAGGACCCTAAGGAGGAACCGATCGAAGAGATGACGTTGGATCTAGAGAATCGTAGGTATAGCTTTTATCTTCACGCCTGCCATGGGCGAGATGTGGCTTAGTGCGAAAACCATGTACCATGTAAGCACTTTTGTTTGACCATTTGTCCTATAACATTAAATATGCATATAGTATATTTGTTTTGGCTATGCGCTCGGTGTGTACAGTGGTAGCTTCTCTGTTAGCCCGTCGGCATATTGTTCAAGCGAAGAGAGAAATGCCATCCCCCAGCCTTTTAGGGTGAGGGAACATGTGAAAACGAGAGCACTTGAGGTGGCTTCTCTGCTAGCCCCTCAGCATATTGTTTAGGCGAAGAGAAAAACGCCATCCCCCCAACCTTTTAGGGTGAGGGGATATGCGAAAATGAAAGCGCTCGAGGTGGCTTCTCTACTAGCCCCTCGGCGTATTGTTTGGGCGAAGAGAAGAACGTTGTCCCCCCAATCTTTTTGGGTGAGGGGATATGCAAAAACGAAGGCGCTTGAGGTGGCTTCTCTGCTAGCCCCTTGGTGCATTGTTTGGGCAAAGAGAAGAACGCCGTCCCCCTCAACCTTTTAGGGCAGGGTCACTCTTTCAGTGATTGCCGAGACCCCTGACACTTTCTCAATCCCACTCATTGTGCCTGCTCGCGAGGACTCTTCACACACTATCATGGCCGATCTGAGCGGCGTGGGTGGGTATTCTAATGTTCTAGCCCTAGACTGAGACTTGATTTGGTGTCTGGGTGAACCTTGGGCATCTTATTTATAAGGTTTTCAGGTCTTGAGGTTGTTAATTTTGGTTGTTGCGGTTGGTGGCGGCACTTTACTGCTAGTTGTTTGGTGTCTTTCTTAAATTTTGTTGTCCTTTGTGGTACATGCGCGTATGCGTGCCTGCGTTTCCCAATAGTGCTTTTGTTCTTTACACCGAGGCGAATAAGCTTTTGCACCTTGTCTGTAATCTTTGTTCCCACTCTCTATTGGTGGTACTAAATTTTATGCCTCTTGATCCTTTTGTGTTCGTTGCCACTCCTTTTTGGTGGTGCGAACTGTTTTTGAGTCTGTCTAACTCTTTCCTTCGCCGACACTCCTTTTTGGTGTGGCGAAACATTCGCGGCTTATTGGCCTTTCTCTTTCGCTCCCACTCCTTTTTGGTGATGCGAAAGGTTCGTGCCTCCTTTAGGCTTGTTTCTTGGTTGCTAAGTTTTGATCGTGACATTTCGCACGAGCGCAAAATGGCGCAACCTATCTTGTGATATCTTCGTCGATATTCGGAACCTACCGAGGTCAGGTTTTGTTTCTATGTCTTACTTTTTAGACCTTGCATAAGTTCGAATTTTAATTAATGGGGTACAAAGGATCACCTCATTAAAAAAACCTCGCACCTTCTTGCAAAGGCTTCCCCCTGTGAGGAAAAAGAGTGCGGATCCCTCTTTTTCGAAGTTCACAAAAATAACCAAAAGAAAATTACAACCCATTTGAGGGAGAAGATGTTATGGGTAGAAACGGCGTAGGTTGTCTGCATTCCAAGTGTGGGTCGTTTCGACCCCGTCTTCATTGAGCAACCTGTATACTCCTGGCTTGACCATTTTCGCCACCACGAACGGGCCATAGCACTAGGACTGTAACTTGCCCTGCTTGTCGGGATGACAAATGAGCACCATGTCCCCTGGGTTGATGTTCTTTTGTAGAATTTTCTTGTTTCACCAAGTCTTCATTTCTTCATGATATTTGTCGAGGTTTGATGCAGCATGTAACCTAGCATTTTCTACTGCTTTGAGCTCCACATATCGTTGTATCGGTGTGGTTGTGGTGATTTCGATGCGAAAGGAGGCTAGCTTTAACTCCTCTGGGGTGATTGCTTCTTTGTCGTACAGGAGGCAAAAGGGGGTGAACCCGGTTGTCCGAGTGCGTGAGTTGTTATGCCCCCAGACCAAGGTGATCAATTCCTACGCCCATTTCCCTTTTGGCAGATCTAACAACGCTTTGGACACTGCGTTGAAAATCAAGCCGAACCCTTTCGACTGCCATGTTGCTTTCCGGGTGATTGACCGAGGTGAAGGCCAGTTTAATCCCCAATTCATTGCAAAAATTTCTGAATTCTATGCAATCAAATTGCTTTATGTTGTTGACTGTGATGCAGGATGGGACCCCGAACCGACAAATGATTCTTTGCCACACAAAACTGATTAAGGTACCTGTGGTGATTTTCGCTAGTGCTTTGGCCTCGATCCACTTTGTGAAATACTCTAAGGCTACTGCAGTGAAACACAGGTTGCCAGGTGCTATCGGCAATGGGCCCATGGTGTCAACCCCCCATCTCTGCAAAGGCCATGTCGGAATGATTGACATGGTCGGATTAGCTGGGGCTCTCTGCTTTTTGGCGAACATCTGGCAGTTTTCGCAACTGCAGACCAGCTCTTTTGTGTCTTTCTACTGCTGTCGGCCAGTAGAATCCTTGCCTCATCACTCTGTGAGCAATTTCATGCAGCCCCCCTGTGAACTCCGCACATTACAACATGTATTTTGCTTAGCAACTCGATTCCTTGCTCTTTGCTTATGCACTTCAGCATTGGTGCCACTATTCCGCTCTTGTACAGCTCTCTCGCTATGATGGAGTATTGTTTCATCCTAGAATTCATTCTATCTACCTCATGCTTGCTATGCAGCTCATAGGTTCCATTGAGGTAGGCGAATATGTGCGATCTCCAGTCCTTACTTGCGATAACATGCATAGTGTTGGGCCGTTCCTCTTCTTCTCGTATGGCTTTGACTGATAGCTCTTGATAGAATACATCTGCTGGTAAGGGCGCTCTTTGTGTGGCTGCTTTCAGTAGCTCGTCTGCCTCAGCATTCTCGCTTCTTGGAACGTGGCAAAAGGTGAATCCGGCGAAATGTTTTTCCATCCTCCTTACTGCTATCAAGTACTTGATCAACTCAGGTTCCTTCACGATGAATTCTTTCTCAATGTGCCCCACTACCACCTGAGAGTCTAATCTGACTATGCATCTATGAACTCCCAAGGATCTGAGCTTTCACAACCCTAGGAGCATTGCCTCATATTCGGCTATGTTGTTTGTTATGAAGAACTCTAGCCTGGCCGCGTATCGCACCTCTGGACCTTTCGGTGGTATCAGTATCACTGCAATACCCGCTCCGGCCATACCCTAGGCGCCGTCGCAGGGCACTGTCCAAGTTGGTTCTTTGAATTGAGTTTCCTTCTTGTCTCTCTTGATGAAAATGTCATCGACGTATGCTACCAGGTTTTTACCCTTCTGTTTGTCGAATACACCGTCGGCCATTCTAGAAAAGGTGGGGCCTGCATTTCGTAGTCCCTCGGGCATTCGCTGGTAACAATAAGTTCCTCCTGGAGTGAAGAAACTAGTTTTCTCTTCATCATCCGGGTTCAACTAGATTTGGTGATACCCTAAAAAGCAATCTAACAGACACATTACTTCGCACCCCGCGGCAATGTCGACCAACTTGTTAATTCTTGGGAGCGGATATGGATCTTTCGAGCAATACTTGTTTAGATCAGTGAAATCTACACACATTCGCCATTTTCTATTTTTCTTTTTGACCATTACAACATTGGCTAACCATTCTGGGTACTAGATCGGTCTGATGACACTGGCATCGAGTAGCCTTTGCACTTTGGCTTTTGCCGCTTCTGCTCATTCTGTGGACATTTTTCCTTAGATCTGCTTCCGTGGTTTTGCTCCCTTTACTATGTTCAAGTTATGCTACGCCAGATCACGACTGATGCCCTGCAAGTCATTTGCGGACCAGGCGAATACGTCCTGGTTCTCATGAAGAAAAGCCACTAGACCATTCTTTTCATCTTCTGCGAGATCAGAACCTATGTGTACGCACTTTTCGGGTACTAGCGCAGACAAAGGTGCTTTTATGGTGTCTTTAGCTGCCTCTGCCCTTGACTCTGCTGTCTTTTTGCTATCTGCTTCTTTGCTAAGCGGCTTCTTCACTACTTCATTTATGAGGCTGTAACCAGGGATCGATTTGCCTTCTATTCGTCTTGATGCGGCTTGGTCTCCATGCACTGTGATTATCCCGAATGGTGATGGCATCTTCATGCATAAGTAGCTTTGCTTTATCACCATTTCAAACTTGTTTAGGACTCCCCTGCCGAAGATGGTGGTGTATGGGTAATCCATGTTGACTATGCCGAAGGTTATCGTCTCTGTGTGAACCTTCTCGCCTTCTGTGAAAGAGACTAGAATTGCCTTTTTACCTAAGGCTCTATCTTTTTCTTCCCAAAACCAAACAACGAGTTCCCAGCTGGTTCCAATGTTCGCTTGTCAAGGTTCATCTGCTCAAAAGGCTTGATGAATAAAATGTCGGCAGAGCTTCCGTTGTCTATGAGGATGTTGTGTATAGTGAACCCAGCTATATTCGTTGTTGCTACAAAAGCGTCTGTGTGTGGAAAATCTCGCACTTGAAAGTCATTTTCGTCAAAAGTAATGGGCACCATGGACCAAACCGGCCTGTTGAGCGGTACCCTTGGCGAGACGGTGTGCACTCTTCTTTCAAACTCTCTTCTGGCTCTCTTGTTTTCGTGCTCTTGGTTTGATCCGCCAGTGATTGCGAATATATGGCCTTGTGATGGCAAGATATTGTTTACGGCTTGATGTTCTTGAGTATCTTCTTACTTTGTGGGCTAAGGCTGGCTTGAATGTTGCTGCTCTTGCTGAGCTGGCGAGGGTGCAATGGCCGATTTCCCTGTGTGTTGTGCGAATGCTAGTATATTGGAAATGGTGGCTGCTGCTAGATGTACGGATGTTGGCTATATCCGTGTGAAAGCTGGGGTGCTAGAAAGCGCTGTTGTTTGCCGATGAATAATGGTTGCCATAACCCTGGTTGTTTACTGTTTCACAACCAGTGTTATGGAACACATGGTTAGATGTTTCACTGCTTCTTGCGGCCTCATCTTCCTCCTTAAGTTCTCTGGCCATTTTGTTGTATTTGCAATCTTTTGTGAAATGTCCTGCGTTTTAGCCACAAACGACGCAATAGGGTATTCTCGGAGCTCGTCCTCTTCCTTTGCCTTCGTGTCCGCTGCGGGGAGTCCATCCTCCTCACCAGCCACGCGGAGACTAATCAAAGCTTTTGTATTGCTGGTTAGGTTGTGGCCCTTGGAGACCTTGTTCCACTGAGTTGTGCTCTGTCTGCTCTTGTAGATTGTTGATTGCGCAGAATGGTCTCATATTTCGCTGGCTTGGGGTTGTTGGTGGTCTAGGGGCCTTGCCTGCTTGCCTCTATGAATTACTTGCCGCCTTTTGCTTCTTTAAGTCGTAGTCTGATCTTGCATATTGTCTCATCACCTCAAACAGCTCCCTTACGGAGGTGGGATAATTCCTGGCGAAGTGAGCTACACACTGGCCTATGGCCAACCCTTCCACGGTTGTTGATATAACTGTCTCCTCTGGCGCGTTTGGCACGTGAGCTTTGGTCTGAATGAATCTTTCCAAAAACTCAGACATGGATTTGTCGTCTCGCTGAATGGAATTTAGAAAATCTCTCGTTGTTTACGTTCCCGGGTGATATCCTTGGAAGGTGGACACTAGCTCTGCTCTGACTTGGCCCCAGGACCTAATGGATCAAGGCTTTAGCGAGGTATACCAATCAAGCGCGATGTCTTTGACCGCCATGATGAGTGACTTTGCGAGGATTTGGGCGTCTCCCCCGGCTGATGTTACCATGATTTCATAACTCGCAAGGAACTTCCTCGGGTTTGTCTTTCCATCGAAAACCAAAATACGAGGCTTGTAGCCGGCCGGCCACGGATACAGCTGAAGTTCTTTTGATAAAGGTGAAGTGGGGTCATATGCACTTTCGCCTTCTTCCAGAAGGTTATCGCGTGGTATTACAACTTTTTCGCCAGCGCGAATGGTGCCTCCTGCCCCTGCTCACTGCAATCCTTGAATCTTTCTCACCAATCTATCTCTCTAGATTTTGGCTTCCCTGATTATCCTCTGCGTCTGTTCGGCAAAGTTACTGGGCAGCAGCTTGCCTGAGTAGCTGCTCCTTCTCATTCTGGAGTCTGAGGATGTCTTGCTCGTACTAATTTAGTGTCTTCAGGTTTCTTGCTTGCTTAGTGATTTCACCATCTTCATCTTCTTTGACTTCATCGAAGTTTTGGTCGATCTCGACTTCTTGGACGTCGCCTTCCGGCGTTTGCTCTCGCCCTCCTAGCGCTGCGGTATTATCCATCTACGGCTGCAGCGCAGGTGGTTCCGTAGCTGTTGCTGCGTCATTTCACGCAGCTGCTTCCACTGCCGCAGTGACGGCCGTAACCATGGATGGTCCTGCTTTATCCGTCGATATCTTTGACTTCTTTGGTAGCATGATAAGCTCGAGCAACAACCATGGTGGGTGCCAATGTTGTTCTAGGCCAAGGCCTTCGAACACCGATTGCCACTCAAGCGAAATCAAGCATGAGAGGTGGGTGAAATGGGACTTGGCGAAACAAGACAATTGATTTCATTAAGCTTGTTCCTCCCCTTTTACACTCCCCACAAGGGGCTATTTATACATGCTCATAGACTTCTTATGGGACCAAAATGCCCCTACAATTGCTACATGGCTGGTGAATATTCCCCGCCGCCATGGGCTTGTTTGCCATCCAGAGCCCTCGCCTGCCTCAAGTAGCATCGGCCCGAGAAGACCCAACCAGACCTGCCTTGTGTCGCCTGCTCGATCGACCAGATGGTCCCCGAGCGGTCAGACGTTGTCAGCTACGTGAGGACAGCTGGCTCATTCCACGGTGGAACCTGCAAAAACAAGCAACCAAACTATTAGCAGCTATTCGCCAGAGCGAATAACTGAGATCGTCAGCGAGCCTATCACTAGGGCGAAAGGAAAAGAACTAGGCTTGGCCTGTAACAACTATTTGCCGGAGCAAATAATCGAGATCGTCAGCGAGCCTGTCGCTAGGGCGAAAGGAAAAGAACTAGGCTTGGCCTGTAACAGCTATTCACCAGAGCGAATAACCGAGATCGTCAGCGAGCCTGTCGCTAGGGCAAAAGGAAAAGAACTAGTCTTGGCCTGGTCCCGGCCGCAGAGTCCGCCCTTTCGCCATAGCGAAAAGGGGTGCCTAAGAACGGGACAGCGAGTGCCGCCCTTACTTCGCTGCGGCGAGAAGGGGGCTCGACACATCCTTCTCTTCACACATGGCTAGCCCTTTCACCTTTTATTATAGCGAAATGCTGAGTGCGCCGGAGCCCAACTCCCGTTATTTCGTTTCGCGGGAAACTAGGACGGCGATTGAGCCACATAGGGTGCCCATAGGCGGGGCACGCCCCCAACAAGTATGGTCAAAGTTTACAATGTTTGACTTTTTAAATTCTAATGGGCCCTAAATTTTGAAATGGACCTATTAGAACACGAAAACATGTGTTCTTTTGTAATTATGAAATTCGAATAGTTTATTATAAAAAGATCACATAGTATTTATAATAGAATCATGAATTCAGAGGAAGCTTGAGGAATGAAAACGACAGTTAAAAAAACTACAAATGCATTTTCAAGTTTTATTAGAGTATGCATAAGGTGATAAGGATAACCACTGCATGCACGATTTCTCCCACTTCCGATGTTGCTGCTGTCTACCACTCTCTACCTTTTGCTCTACTAACCACCTACGCCACCTACATGGCTACATCACATTCACTTATCACGGTTGCTCTTCCGCTCATTATACATTCTTTGACAAAATTTTCGACAATGGCATGCATCCTAGCCAGTAGCCACCTCCTGGGATGACGTTCATTTTGTTAACAAGCATAGACCAATTTTCTATTTTTTCAGGGAAGATGAAGGAAATTTCAACGTTCTAAATAAACCTAGGGACAAATACGTAGTTTGTGGAAAGTTATCAAAACTAATCTATTTGTAGCTATTGGATAGTTACAACATGCTTGGGACAAGATTTTATGTTTTTTAATAAAAAAACTTAGGCTGTCAATAGTTTTAAATTATATAGTTTGGAAATGTGAAAATAGCATAGGTGATTTTTTTCTTGAAAATCCATTTATAATATAAAAATTATTGATTGTATAAATATGATCAATAGAAAGTAGCGGTCATAACTATAGTATATGTGGCTAGGGCGAGTAAGAGGTATCGCTACAAAATTACAGCAATTTATGCAAACGAACTGTCTGGTGTCATATAGATTTATTTTGTGAGGGAATATAGATTTTCTGATCTATCACATGATGAAATTCTAAATCTAAACTTGGTCCAAGTAATTGGTAGAGACGTTTAAGGAGAAGGAAAATAAAAACTACTAGCGGTCACCGGAGTTGTCCTTACATAGGTAAAATTCTGCTAGATGTTATGTGTCGGTTTTATATAATTTTGAGGGAGGTAGGTCGAAGTGAATGTGATGTAGGTTTTATAAATACATGACAAATTGGAGAACATATTATTATAGATTTTTATACCATAAAAGCAATGATTAAATTTTTAAAGTTGACTCAGCAAAACTACGTGTTACCTCCTACGCCTTACTATCGCCGCAATATGGAGCCAAGCTAGCTTAAGCTCCACTGAAGACGGTCCTTATTTTGCTCCATGTTTGACCTAAAATTTCAAGCCCAAGAAGCTTGGTTGGCTTCAAGACTGGATAGAACTTGGGATTTTTGCCAGCCTGGCCTGGCCTAGACTAGCCCAGTGTTCATAGTTATTTGGTCTATCTCAAAAGGGAGAAGTCTAGTTTTAACCTCTGAACTATCACCAAAGTTTGATTTTGTTCATTATACTCAAAACTCAGAAATCTTCGACCACACCTAACTATCAAAACCATTCACACATTTACCATCTAGGGGCTGTTCGGTTGCCAGGGAATGCAGCCCTGGAACCATTCCAGCCAGGATTGTAGTGTTAATTTGAACTATGTTTCATCACCTGGAATGGTTCCCGGTGGAATCAAGGTGAAACGAATGAGCCCCTAATGGAGTCCAAGGTGGCTTTCGCTAGCATGTGCAATGCATGGCAGTGGTGCTCACATGTCATCTCTCTTCCTTTACCTCTTCCTCTCTTCTCTTTTTGTCTTTCTCCACTTCTCTTCACCTCTTCCATAGCTTTGCTTCCCTACTTGCCGAGCTCACTGTTGTCATGCCACCTAGATCTTCCCAAGCTATAGTGCCCTGGACAGCTAAACAAAGCTCCTAGCTGTTCCTGGATTTAGACATTCGCTCAAGTTTTGGGTGCCGACCTCATGAGATCCATTGGCATTGAATGTGGTTAGTGAGTGGTTCTTGCTTTAGCTGCAGCAGCAAGTGTGTGTGTAGTTGCGGCCTCGATGCCTCGTCTCTCCCCCTACTAACTGAGGGGAACAGGCTAGGCTGTAGCCTCCTCCTCCTCCTTCCACATTGCCAAGCTCGTGGTGGCGGTGTTCCATGCCGATGAGTGCAGCATCTAATGCATGCAAAGCATGGCCTACCACTGGGTCCCTTGTGGTGATCATCTGTGGGCAGGCCGGCCCGAAGCAACGTGGCACGCCATGGGGTTCTTGTGCTCATTGTCCTCGGGCACGGTCTGCCAATGCATAGCCCCCAAAATCCTTGCACTCGTCTCCTCTCTCTAGCGTGTCCTAGCAAAATTCACTAGGAGGAGGCGGTGGTGTGATGTGGATGAGGAAGAGAGAGAAGTTGGAAATGGGAGAAAGAGGAAGAGAAGAGACATGACATGTGGTGCCACTGCCACATTGCCCATGCCAGCCAAAAGGCCCAAAACTACTTTCAAATCCGCCAAATCGACAAATATGAACTTGTCAAAGATTTTTGGTTTTTGAGTTTGGTGGCCAAAATCAAACTTTGAAGAAAGTTCGATGGTCAAAAAAATATACTTCTCCATGATATTCTCGTGAAATTCTCTAAAATCAAACAAATGGAACACGGTCATCCTACTATTCCCTTCGTCCTGAAATATAGTGCATTCTAGCATTTGAAATTTGTTCTGAAATACAGTGCATTCGGAAACTAGAAGTTAATGTTTACCTAAATAAAAATACGTGATTTTTTGTATAGGGAAAGTAGTTCATGTACTTGTCATATTTTATATAAGAGCATCTCCAGCAGTAAGAGAAAACTCCAACCCCAAAAACCAGTTATTGGTGGAGATACAAAAACGTGTTTTGGGATTTTGAAGGTCTTCTCTCTAGCAGAATGAGAAAATCCAATCCCCAATGAGAAAAATAGTGGATTGGGGGAGGATAGGTCTCCCCTTTATTTGAGGGGTGGGATGCTATGATTTGAGGGACTGAGAAAAAAATTTCTTATTGGGGTTGGGTTTGGAGAACTGCTGGAGCTATAAGATCTCTAAAATAACAGTTTTTCTCATTGGGGGTTAGGAAAGGGGGACTGCTGAAGATGCTCTAAGGAGACCAAGAGTTCACCGTTTGATCACGTGGAATAGAATTATATTTCAATAGATTAGGAAGTTAAGTAAGTGGTACATGAGTTTATTACATTCTCTCCTGTTTGAGAATGACCAAAATGCACTATATTTCAGGATGGAGGGAGTAAATATTGCCCTGACATGGAAGGTGAGCTCATCCCCCAAAAATGAGCAAACTGATCCATCCTACTTCGATGCTATAAAGTGTCGTCAACGTCTTCCATGTTTGAGCCATCTCTATCAATTCCTCTAACGCTCTCGATAGCATTCTTCTCGCTCCCTGACGCCATTCTTCATTCTCATTCTCATGGGCTTCATGAAACGGGTGTGGGAGGAGTGGGTGGCCTGGTGTGCCGAGCTAAGCATCGTCTTTGTCTTCCATGTTGAAGCCATCTCTATCGATACCTCTAACGCTCTCAACAACATTCTTCTCTCTACCTGACGCCATTCTTCATTCTCATTCTCGTGGGCTTCATGAAACAGGTGGCGGGGGAAGGGGCAGCCGGGTGTGCCGAGCTAAACACCAGTGGCCAGAGTCAGCGACGGGCCAAGTCATGCAACTGGGTGGTGGTGGTCGTCGTTGTCGTTGTTGTTGCCGTTGCGACTAATGGAGTTGTGTAGTTGCGCAAAATTGTGGTGGGAGGGGGAGGAGGGAGGGGAGCGAGGGTGGAGGTGAGAGTGTGGCAGACAGAACTACCGGGGCAGGGGTGGGCAGGCTAGGCGGAACTACTAGGAGTTGGGCCCATGGAGCCATGGTAGGCGAGGGCGACTGCGCAATAGGTCGGGGTGAAGACGATGGGTAGGGGTGGCTAAAGCAAGATAAGGTGAAGGATGGAAAATAGCTAACATGCCAGGCCCAAGCTAAGGAGCTAACAACAAACAGTTGCAAATAGAAGAAAAATACTCATCAATATCTCCTCCCTCTCCATCTCTTCTCCCAAATACGAGATGTGCTCTTCCACAACTAAAAAAAGGACCGGATGACTTCGGATACCTCTCAACCACGTGCAGCCTCTTCGTATAGGTGTATGTCTAGCTTGCGCACTGTGTGTGTGCGTGTGTGGTGGTGTACGGTGGTGTGAGTTAGTATGTGAGTTTAGACACTACAACTCGTACTTGGAGTGTTAAGGCATAAATAAAAAGGAGATAGGATCATCCCATCTTAGAGTATTGAAATGGCTTCATCACATCTCCTTTATCCTTGACCAAATGCAACCTAACAGCAAGAGTGGAGAGAGAACGGACACCTCTTGAAAGAATATCCTTGAATCAAATATAATCTAAGATCTCATTTAAAATGCAGATTTTTCCTCTCTATTTTTTGTATTTGTTGTAAAAATAAGGTAACTTATGTGAAATCATCACTTATATAGGAATTTATGTGAAATCATCACTTATATAGGAATAAGAGTGGGAGGAGGAAGAGCACTTCGCGAAGTGCTTGCTCTAACAACTCATTCCTACATCTTGTCCCACAGTCCCACTGCTTTTGTCCGCAACCGCAAGCGGAATATCCAGAAGGGCCAAGAAAGCGAGGAAGCAGCACCTTCTTCTACGGCACGGCCACCTTCTCCAGCTAACATATCCAGTTCCCCAATACCCCTTCTAGTAGCAACGATGATGGCCGTGGCGTCTCTGCAGTTGCGCCCAATCCCTCGTCTCCTTCCGGCGAGAAATGGCTGCGCCGGCCCGAGTCCGCGGATGGCCGACTTGAGCTGCAGATACAACCAGGTACTGACTAATTTGGCTGATGTCTGACAATGTCTCTGCTATGATCTATTCCCACTCTCCAGAATAATCGTATGATGAAATTATTTCAGCTCTATGGCAGCCAAAAAGAAGGAAAGCACAAAAAAACCCTCCGAAATCGAATCCGATTACCACGGGCGACGAACCAGGGATAGGTTGATAGAATGGGGGATTGAGTTCATAAATCATTAAGTAGCTAGATCTGCTTTGTATATGCCTGGGCAGATCTAGCTACTACTAAGGCCTGATCTAGCTACACTCAGCCGATGACCTCCGAGTTCATAAATCCGATTACCAAGGCCTGATGTTTTTTTCAGCATCGGTTGATTACTCATTTACTCTGTACTCTGAATGAGGAAACGTGAAATCACTAGAAGTAAATTGGTAAGCTGTGAGCGGTGTAGCAGATTCAGGCAAGCAGCAGCTTCCGCTTGCGGATGCGGTTGTGCTGAATCAAGTCTTCATCACGGGAATCTGGGCAAGCAGGGGCTGGTTAATTGTTTTTGTTGTATGCTTCTGTTACTTCTTTGCCCGTCCGGCGTCCACTTGAACAAGAACAAGCTACTAGTAAATTCACCCCGTGAACTGACACTGACAGATCCAAGCTTGGATGTTAGGTACACTGACCTGTACCTCTGTGAGTTCTCATTCTTGAACATGTAGATTCAGAGTCTAATCCTAGAGTACACAAAACAGAATTTGCATTTGCATATGCATAGTTAACGCAAAATTGACATCAGTTGAAACATATTTCAGTATTGTTCTCTGCTGTATCAATGCAGTCCACCAATGTTCAAGGACGAACAAGGCTCAGAAGCCACATAACACGCAGAGATGCCCTGTCATTCATGTCATCCGCCGTGTTGGCAGCATTCGTGCTCATGGTGGCCAGTCCAGCAGAAGCTAGAACTTCGAGATTGGAGAACAAAAAGAAAGCCTTGGAGAAGCTCAGGGAGAAGGCGTTAGGCGCAAAGGAGAAGAATAGAGCCACCGGTAAGGAGATGCCGCCTCCGGCGAACTTGCTAATCCCTCGTCCGGCCGTCCAGGCTTCCTTGTGAAAGGCACTCTGCCGATGCACCCTTTTATGTTGATGGCAATGCTAATCTGAGTTTGTACGTTGTTGGAGTCCTGTATGACTATGCAAACTGGAAACTGAGTTTTAAGTCTACTTTTTCTTAAGCATTGTTGTACTGTTTGTTCCTCTGGTTATATGCTTGACAATCCAATTATTACAAGAAGTGCATTTTACATTATATAAGAAAAAAAAAGAAGATCGAGTGAGCTACAAATAATCAAAACAGTGACCCTGCTAACGCACCTTTGGAACGTAAGAAAATTTTCAGTTTTATGTGTTTTGTCTATGAAAATAAGTCGATTACTATGAAATTGCTGTGTTCCAAAGGCCAACGGGGGCCTAAACATACATCGCCAGATGCTAAGCAGCAGCCACAAGACACAGAAAATGCTTAGCACTGATGCAAGATAGAACCCTAGCTAAACCTTTACTTGCTTTCAACATAATCAGAGGAAATCTCGGTAAAAAAAAGGGAAACAGATAGAACCCTCGATGCAAGATAGCAGCGGAATGCTAACTTCTGCTTCAGTGCCGAATTCATTCCCGGTTGTTGTATCCTATTCAAGCAAAGTTACTTTCATTTAAAGAACCTTTTAGATGAAATTTAGGCGCTGTCTGGTTTCTGAATCATTCAGTTTAACTCCCATCACATCAATATTGCGGCAAATGTATGGAGTACTAAATGTATACTAATTGCATGCATGTCGGCACAGATTAGGAGTAATTTACGAGACGAATCTATTAAGCCTAATTAGTCCAAAATTAGAAACTTTTTGTCAAATAAGACGAAAGTGCTACAGTATTCGTTAGACTTTAACACCTCTAACCAAATAGGCCCTTAAATGCTTTCATATGCATAGAAGAGATGTTAAGAGAGAGATGATGCTAGATAACTGCTCACCTCACTCCAGGGTAACGGATGTACATGCTCTAATAGAACATACATATATATATCTCTTATGAAAACAAACTGCTCACCTCAGTCCAGGATAGTGGCGCAGAGCTTGTCACATATCCCGTCGTCCAAACGAAGTGAGCACCTTGTCTTGAAGCGCCTAGGACTAACCAGCGGGATGTCCTCTCCGTCCACATCGGCCATGAAGGCATGAAGGCGTACGATGAAATCTACAACGGCGATCCCAGTAACATGCAGGCAGTTCGTGAGTTGTTCTGCCGGACGGCGACGTGGGTGCGTGCAAGTGGTGGCGCCGCTGCTCAGTAGCGCGGCTATAGGCCTCCTAGCTGGCGCCGTATTTCGGGTTGATCAGTGTCCAATGTAATAGTTAAACTTTCAGTACACTAAGGAGAGTCTGAGTGTCCATGTAAAACTCTTCTAACCCCCTAGGGCGCCGCTAAGACATGTTGTATTAAACTTTTTCTCTACCTTAATACAAAGACGCGTAAACCTTTTATAGGATCGAGAAAAAGAAAAAACAAACTCATTGACTTTTCAACTGCGCATGCAAGCTATTCATTATCAACTCATACTAAGAACATCTCCAGTAGCAACCGTTTCTAAAATCTCGTTTCTAAAAGATAAAAAAATAATTTTGCATCAGGAATTTTTGACTATTTTCAAATCACGTAAACCACTTTTTATACGTATATCTTTCTCTTGTACATTTGCATTAGAAACACTTTAATTACTCATATTCTTCACCCATGTCCTTCCACCTTCAGATTGACCGATTGATACACATGCATATATTTCCGTGTGATTGGATCGATTTTCAAGTGCAGAAAGATTGGGAGTTGAAATAAGGAGTTGTTGAAGAGTGTTTTTTTCCAATCCTGTCAAAAAAAATTAAGATTGGGAGTGGGTTTTAGAAACTCTTGGAGATGCTCTAAGTGCCATATATAATCCCCTACTAAGTGCCGCATCGTTTTTCACTAAGTATAACTACTATTCTCAACCTATCAATATACAATTTATTTCCACGTTATATTAGGTCATTATATCCTCGTACAATTCGATCTAATATTCTGTTAGCTTGCTTGATTTTAATTTGATGGCCTATCTCATACATGAAACTATGCAACTTCATTTCTAAAAAAAGTACCGCAATAACAAGGGGTATTCTTCTAGTAACTTCGTTTAAATAATGATGCCAAAAATGCACAAGAGAGTGCGCGGAGGCCAGAGGACCTCAATTAATTTGTAGTATCAGGATATTTCTCCATCCCCGCGCCATATGCACTAACATTTTATTATATTGTTTTTTCTTAAAAATCCAAAGTCAGCTCTTCATCTCTAACTAAGTATACAAAAATATATATTAATATTTACAATGTTAAAAAAATAAATATGCTGTCAAGATATAATCTCTAGTAGTTGTAATTAAACTAATTTGATGTTGTGGATTTATTGCATTTTAGATGCTTAATTTAAGTTGGAGAAATTGAATTTAGAACAAACTAAACTGCATTACAATTTAGAACGGGAGAGTACTACACAAACAGTTATATTGCAAAACTTGATTGTCACGGGTAACTTAAAACCTTGAAAGATGGATATTACTTCACAGTTATAAGCACCCACCTTGCGAAATAATTTATTTATGTTGTTTCCTTCTGTCAATCCATTGGCGTGTGTTGGTCGCGTAATCAGTTTACAGGGAGATTTGGTTATCGTCGTTTTACGTTTGGTTGAGCGAATTAAGCTGTAACCGGTCACAGTGGGATCAGATAATCATTACACCGTAACAAACCTAGTGTTTTTAAATAGTAACGAAACACTGCCAACCGTCATAGCACATGAGAATCTTAATTAGGAGATATTTAGTAAAAAAAAGTTTATACTAAATGTTGAATGCTAAAACACTAGGAGAACCATATATCACTAGGAGAAATTGCAGATTGGTTGTGAATCCTTTCCATTCCATCGTCGTTAGACCAATCACACTGGGTACGCTAAACACGTACTGGAGGAGGAGATGGAGGACGAGATAGCTGCACTGGGAATGCTAAAACCATCCGCTACCGCTCAGTATCCGCTATTTCCAGCGTAGCAACGTCCATCCGCTATGCACTGCTGCTGCTGCATGCGCGGGCCTCCTCTGCTGCTGCTCTGGCGTGACCGCGTGAGGAGATGGGAGGAAGAGAGCACATGCGCGGCCCCACTGCTGTTACTATTTCAACTAATAGCTAAAAAATATTATAACTCACAAACCAAAAAACCAAATTAAATTTCGATTGCACCATTAAATTTGTTTCAATAAATACTTCAAAACAAGATGTCACATGAATATATTTAGATAAAGTGATAAGTGGGCCCACAGTGGATAGAGGATGATATAGATGATGGATGGATGCGGGAAAACTGTATATTTTGTGATGACTATAATGAAATATTCATTTTAGAGGATGAATATAGAGGTCCATGAGTGCGGATGGTCTTATTGCTCTGGTGATCCATCCATCCAAACAGCACCTAAATGCGTCTCACGTCAAACCAGTTGAAGCATGCACCACGGAAGGTCCACTCACGTCCTGATTGCATAGTACGTACCTGATGCTGGTGGTGGAGCGCGGACAGGAATATTGGAACATTCCCAGGCATATCGCAGCTAGACGCACAGGTCAACCCATCTTTGCGAGCAAGTTCGTTGCTTGCCCTGTCAAGCACGAAATAATAGAGCAAGATCATGGTTGCCGTGCAGTGCTTGCTAGCATATATAGTGACCTCACTCCAAGATTTGCTACCTTGGTCGCGAAGCATTCTCTGTAGCTGCGCACACGCGCGCGCTGGCCAAGACTGTATATATATAATAATTCAGCGGCCATAGCTGCTAGTTACACATTGTCAGCAGTCTGCACACGACTTTGACGAAAAACAAATCAAACCCAAGTCCGTCCACTCGGCGGTGCGTTGCGTTTAATTTGCTGATATCTAGGCCGTGTTTAGATGCCTAAAAAGAGGCAAAAAATTTTGCATAGTAACTGTCACATCGAATCTTTAGACGTATGCATGGAGCATTAAATGTAGGTAAAAAAATAACTAATTGCACAGTTTGTCTGTAAATATCAAGACGAATTTTTTAAACCTAGTTAGTCCATGATTAGATAAATTTTGTCAAATAACAACGAAAAGTGTTACAGGAATTTTTTCTAAAAAAAATTTCACAACTAAATGGGGCCCTAGTTCATCGCTGGGGATCGGGAAAGCCAGAAGATGGAATCTGAAGCCGGAGCCGATTTCTGGTCGTCCGTGGCGTCGTGGTTATCGTGGTTTTGCTCCGCTACTACGGCGGCAGGCTCCGGTAGGCGCACCGGGAGCGGGAGCGATGGGGCAGCCGGAATTGCTGCGGCGGTTCAACATTTCTCCAGCGCCCATACTGTTAAGTTATGTTAAATAGGAGCAGTGGTAGCATGTCATGTAAGATGCCGGACTACTAAGAACCAGATTCTGGTTGTATGTATCCTAATCCTAGTGGTATAATTGCAAGAAATTGCGGTGACCACTTTCTTGTCCACTAATATAATAATCGGTTGTCCGGCCTACTCTGCCTTGACAATCAGACGCAACTGCGTGCGTTGTCCTTCTCAATGAAATTCCCCTCACTCGTTGGTATGGGAATTCCACGCCAGTAGTATGGAGAATCACTTAAACTAAGATAAGAATTACCTATTCGAAAAAGGGAATTACCTAGAATTATTCACTTCACATATTTTTTTTGAAACAAATTCACTTCACATATAGGTATTAACATGCCATGGATGTGCTTGTACTAATAATAAAAAATGATCGTTGTGCCGTGCTTAGAGTCACTGTCCGAAAGGGCACGATTCACGAGAGGGTAGGACTCGGAATGTACCGGCACGGTACAAATAGCTGGCCCAATGCAAGTCTCTCTCATCTCTTTACACCGTACTTGTCACTATGCTTGTAGTGCTAAGAAAAATGATAGTTGAAGCTCTTTCTTATCATGTCAAACTTGTCACGCGCTGTTGGCTCCTATTTTCCAAATCCGCGTCCCCTTACAAGATGTGTTACGCTGGCCACATCCGATTGGATGAGCCACAACAGCAGCAGTATGTGAACACAACATTGACAAGTGCCATTGTGTTTTGTTTTGTGATAAGTGATTGTCAATGTGATCCACGAAGTATGTTGAGTGGTGACTCACCCTATCATGGCGAAAGCTATGTGTGCGACATGTCTCTTGGCTTGTGTTGTGCAGGTGTGGAGCTCGGATGCGGTGATCGACGGCAAGGTGAAGGTCAAGAAGGACGTGCCGTGCCGACGGACCAGGAGCGGTGAAGGACGGACGTGAGGTTTGGAACGAGGGACCTAGAGGCCGGATGACTAGCCGCGGTGGCTGACACTTGGGACATCGACAAGTGCAAGAAGACATGGGAGTGGCAGTGTTGACCGAGTCAAGACGGCGAACGTGCGGGTCGAGCGAGGCTTAGAGGACTTGGCGTGCCAACCGGTCGAGGACGGCGGTGACATGCGTCGAGACGGGGGACGCGTATAGAGTACGCTACTCGCGGACGGTTTGATGGTTTGGGCCTCAAAACCATCGGTGGCGAGTTTATGGGTTTGGGCCTCAAAACCTGGGCGGAGGTTCCGAGGAGGAACGGACAACACGTGGCGGTATCGGGGAGTTCGCGTCGAGGCGAAAGTACTGATGAGGAGGCGCGGTGACCGTCGGATGAAGATGACACCGGATTGGACCATAACGCCCTTGGGCTAAGTGGTTTAATTCAATTGTATCCAGGGGCAAAACTAGGATTGTGTAATAGCCCTGTTAAATAGAATGAGGGAGCCCCATCTCCCTCACCTCTCCCACTCTCATTTCCCCCTTCTTCCTAGGGTTAGGCTAGTGTTTCTTGAGAGGTTAAAAATCTGAGAATTTGTGGTTTTATGCTATGATTTGGAGTGGGAAATGAGACCAGAATCCTCCCTGTGTCCTCCAGGATTCATCAAATGAAGCTGTGATTTTCGTTCTATGTGTTCTTCGTTTTTTCCCCATTTTCGTGCTTGGCTACAATCTATTTTTCCTGGAGTTTGAGTAAATCTTAGGCGATGATTTTTGGGAATTAGGTTCGTAGCTTGTTGAATTTGTTCTGTGCAAATTTTGAGCTCAAGAGCTGTTGATTTGACGGAGTTTTGATTGAATTTTTGAGCTAGCTTTCTTCTGTTCGTAGTGCTGTCCCGTGCTCTGTTCGTTGCTAGCAGCCTGGCTGCTTGTTTGTTTGGCAGGGGAGTCAAGCCGTGCATCAGATTGGTTGAGCCAAGGGGCGTGAGTGCCCAGGCACCTTCGTGTGCTCATCCAGCAGTTCTGCTGCCTGCCAGTCCACCGCTCGTTCCCTTGTTGCTCGTTCTTGGCCACTGACTGTTCGTTGTGTTCGTGCTTGGTCGGGCCTTGCTGCTCGTCCCCTCTCTGTGTGAGTGCGTTCTTCAGCAGTTGGCACACCGGTGTTGGGATCCAGGTAGCACGTTGTCTGCCCCTGAGCCTGATTTGCTTGCTTCGGTGGTTCGTGCGATGTGATACAGAGGGGGTCGGACCCAGGTGCTGCAGCTCGTTCCCAGGTTTTGTCTCGGGCTCCGGTGAGCATCTGCTCGGCCCAGGTGCTGCAGTAAGCCACCATCGATCGAAACCAGTGCCTGCAGCTTCTCACTCTGTTCTGCGATGAACAATTTTTTAGGTGATTTTCTGTCCATTTTTATCCAGCCATGATTTCTTGTTTAGTCAGTTGAGCTCCGAATCGTGTTCCATCTGTAGCGTTGGATTTCTACCGTTTCAAGGAATTTTTTTTAGTTACTTTCGTCACTAGTTGGCTTAGGTATCTTAGTTCGAGAACTTGCTTGTGCTTGGCGGTGATTTTGGGACAGCGGCCAAATATTTTCAGAGAAATTTTACGGCTCTCATTCACCCCTCTCTGATCGTCGTTTTCGGTCCTTCTAGGAGCTGTGGTTTGACACAGAAGAATGCTCAACAGCGGAACAAAGCTCATCTGCATCTCGTGTTGAGACTAGCTATTCGCACGTGTCCAATTTGGAGCGCAGTCAAACCACGCGTGTTCGCGATCGAGAGCCCCACCAAAAACCAAACTTGACTGGCAAGTTGTTGGTGCCCTGCCTTGCTTCTGTTGACCACACAACACAAGCATCTTCCTTGTCTTTTTGTTGAGCCCGTGCCATATTACATTTATTTACTGCCTGTACATCTACTACATACATACCCGGCCTTTGAGTTTAATAAAAAGAAAAAATTGTTTTTCTACAGTCATCATGCGCAGATCATGACCGGTGACCAGGCTCTGCTTGTTCAAATTAATCTCACCAAATGACAAGTGACGACCTCCAGCAAGCACACAGCTCGGACTCTCACTCTCATCACTTGACGCGTGTATATACGCGCGTGTTTATTTTGTTACCGTCACCGCCAAGCAAGCCGCCACTGCGAGCACACTGACCTTAGCTATATAAATACTAGTACAAGTCCCTGGTGAGAGCTGCAACAGCGAGCAACACAACTAACTCTCTTGATCACAGGAACACATATCGAACACACATAGACAAAAACTGAAAGCTAGTCTCATTGATAGACTCGTCATCTGATTGCTCATGGGAAGAAACAAGATCAAATCCGGTTACGGTGCCTGGGCGGCCGTGGCATCGTGGTTCTCTTGCTTTGGCTCTGCTAAAGCGGCTGATGACTCTGGCCGTCCCGGTAGTGTTGGGTCGTATGACCCAGCGCCAGCGGCCGGAATGGTTGCAGCTGCTAAGCATTTCTCCAGTGCGCACCGTGTAAAGTTTGGTTGATAACTGTGTGTTAGTGAAATTTGTACATATGTATACTATGGTTATTGTTTTTTCTTTTATATAGTAGAGAGTAGGATACATTTGTAATCAGAAGAAATGTACTGAGATTGTTTTATTATTATTTACAAGAACCAGCAAAAAAAATTATATATATTCTTTATTGTCTTCCTCTCCATACACATATATATGTATTGGTCTTGTTATATCCAAAAGGTGTTGCCGAATATATATATTAGTTGATTTTTTTTTCTGAGTTTTCTTTTAAGACACCCCACGGAAGAAAGAGGTTCTCAAAAGTTGGGTAATTTTCTTTATTTTGCTGTGCATCTTACGCGGAGCAATTAACCTCGGGACCACAGCTTCTTTAGAGTTTCTTTTTTTCATTATCCTTGGGCATACCATGATTCACGAGTAGCCCTGCTGCTTGGCGTCAAATGGTTTTAACGATTTGCTTTTGTCTTTGGCTGTGTTTTGGTTGTTTTTAAATGGGCTGACCTGATGAATGGTTTGGTTTGGTATGGATCGTAAAAGGAAACTGTTTGGTTTGGAGTGGGTTACGAAGGTCCGGTTCAGTGGCGGAGCTAGAGCAAATTTTAGAAGGGGCTAATTTGCCTTACGAATACCAATGTGTACACAAATGCTAGAACAATTAGTCACTAATCACAAAGTTGATGCTAATTAATATCGCAAAAACCCAAAAACAAATATAAAGTAGACTCTATTAAGTACAAATTGTCATTTAAATACCTATGATTACTACTTATGTTGTGGCAAGGGGGGCCAAGGGCCAGGTTGGCCTAACCTGAGCTTCACCAGTGGTCCGGTTCCTATTGGCTTGAACCCACACCGTACCTCCAAACCAAAGCAAGTGAATGGTTCATAGGCACCTAACGCAGTAGTGACCCGTGACCTTGAGTCCTGTCAACGCCACCACGCACACCTCTGCTTTCTTTTGACAGCTACTACCATATGTTCCAACCTAACACCGATGTCGATGACCGAGGATACAACGGCGGCGGGGAAGGGAAAGTCCTTGCCCAGGCATGTCGTGGGGGGTGGGGGCAAAAGAGATATGATGCTGAGGTTGACATCGAAGGGCATCCATCCGCTTGCATGGCGTGGACAGCCACCGGGATTGCAGCGGCGCCTGGAGTAGGCCTATATGAAGCCCTGCGCGAGCTCTTGGTCATGCCACTGCAAGACCTCCCACGCCTCGAAGGATATTTCCATCTTTATGTCTTCCCATGCACAACTTCTTGCCTGCTTCATCCCAAGAAGCGCTTTTGATGCAGGCATGGCTGTATGGGCGGGAATTGGCAACACAGCGGTGGAATTATACCAACGCGAGCTGTGGCGGAGCCAGGAATTTTTACACAGGGAAGGCCAGCCAAGTACAATTAATATATTGCTATAGCCTAATTGCCAGGGGAGATGAAGATTGGTTATACTATGCCAAATGTATCACATATAAAGTCATGGTTTCATATTTTCGTTCATAAAAGTTGCTGCAAGCAAAAGTATTCATAGAAACTAACCTTTTTCATTTTAGTTTTACTCTGCGCCCGCGACCGACACTAGTACAGCAGTGATTTCTCATGGCGGTGGTGCCCTTTTTTCTTCACGGGCGGTTTGAAACGAGCAAGTGCCAGTAGAGCAAAATCCATGGGCCTAGGCAAAGACTGCTTGTGTAAACCCACACTGGTGGTTCCTATAAGAAAATTGTCATTGTTAATGGCCTATTTACACTACATTTACACTAGCAACTTTCTTACGCAAATAGTCAGTGTAAATAGACCGTTAACACTGGCGGTTCGCCTATGTGAACCGCCAGTGCATTTGTTTTCCAGTGGTGGTTTATTGAAAGAACCGTTGCTAGACTTATCTCTTAATGGCTGGGATATCAATATATCATCCATGGAAAAAAGAAAGAAAGAAAAAGAAAACACTCTAGCGTTTGTGTGAGAAATTGAAGGGTTTTTTTTTCTCAAAGTGAAGTATTATAGCACATTCTTTTAAAACTTAGCCACCAAATTTCACAACATATATATTTTTAATAAAAACGTTAGGAGCTTTGCCATTCAAATAAGTAGAAGACAAGTTTAATATAAGACGAAACATAGCCATCTAAACATAGTCCTATGACAAATCCACACTTACTGGCAATCAACAATAGAATAACCATGTGTTATTGGTACGGATCTTATGGTAGAAGCGGCCAAGCAACTCTTACTTTCCTTCAGCCAAAGCCACCATATGTCTCCACCTCTTATATACAGCTAGCATCCATAGACCTAGATAGGGACCATAGAATCACCATCAATCTAAGTCATCGAGCCTCAACAACGAGCAGCTCTGACTTCACCTCGCAATCCCATGTCTACAATATGAGTGCTTCTAGAATATTGACGATTCGCCAAAAATAATAAGAGACGCCAAGGAGTCATATGCCTCAAGACAAAACCGACCATACACTATTGTTTTTTTATGAAAGACCATACACTATTGTTGCCGAGCTTTAACACCATAGTAGGCAAGCAGCTCCGACTTCCTATGGTAGACCTTGGTTAGTGCCATCAAGCATCCATTACATGTGCACAACTAGCATCAACACATCTTGAGAGACCATAATGTATCATTGTTGTCAGGCTTCGCTATGCCCAAGAATTAATGAAGCAGCTTCAACTTCACCACTACAAGCTTAGACCAGGAGTGATTGCACGCTGAAAACAAACAATAACATGAGGTGGCAAAAACCTCATCCATACCTAGGTAGTCCAGGTAATAAGAAGCACAAATAGATGAACTCATTGGTCGGTAGTTGCCCTCCAATAAAAACGCCTCTAAGAAGGGAGTGACGCTGAGGTGCCATTGTCGCTTGTCTAAGAAACCAGGCAACATATTCACTCAAAGAAGTGAAAGGTAGGGAGGGAAGCCACTCGATGATGCCCCAATGGGGAAATGGCGCCCTAGGCGTCGTTGTCGTCTGGACCGATAACACGTTGGACAAGGCTTTCCCCAAGTCGCACAAGCCTCGCAGCCACCCACGTAATGCACCAGGACTGCAAGCGGTAGTTATTATCGCCAAAGCTCGTGCTCACCCGACTACCCTCTAAAAGGCATGGTGGTCCAACCATGCAGCAAAGAAACCATCTATCACCCACACATGCCCTTTTTTTACTTGTCGCCGCCACCAGTCTGCAGTCCCTCCGCACAAATTAAACTTTGCAAAAGAGGAGGCACCAACAAGGAAAGCACCCATATAGCATAGATCTACCATTCCTGTCACCTAATTTGGTTGAAAGACTTGAAAAGACAAAGGTGACTGGCCCCGACTGTGCTGCCACCAAGTGAAGGAGGCATCCTTGAGAAAAACAACCATCCCACTGCCATCCTTGCGACTATGCATGCAAGGGGCAGTGCACTTTGGTCAATAGCGAGGCATGGGAGAGGAGGGGGAAGGGAGGTTGGAGGTGGCAGCATCGGCATCACCATCTATAAATCATCTTCCAAGGTTGCATACATAAAACCTTCAAAGATTTAATGCTCTTATTGATGCATAGGTTTTCAACCGTAGTTAGCTCTCACTGTCCACACTTCACCGTCTTTAAGTCTAATAATCTCATCTCACATTACTAAACCCTACACATGGGCCAGCACTCCACTTGTTAGCCCAATCCCCGATAGATGTCTTACTATCCCATGTCCACATGGAGCTCCACAAGACCGCAAGTGCCACCATTCGACTTCACCTCTTGCATAGTCAAGGCTTTTCCTTGGATGAGTATGATTCCATGACGGTGAGTGCGTGATGGACCGCTGATTGTTCATCTTGTCTCTTTTTGGTGGATACTTTGCCACAGCAGCTTCATCTTTGTTGTCGGCAGCCTTTTGTGTTGATGTGTTCTTCCTTTCGCAGGCCCAGTCGGTTAGGACTTGAGGCGGAGGGTCCCTCTCTCACTATCTTTCTTCTGTTGCATGGTTCCTCTAGGTTGCTAACCACTTTCTCTGTGGTTTTGTAATTTGCGCTACAGGGTTTCTCGTAGCCACGTCGTGTTGTATTTTACAACTCTTCCTCTTAATGAAACATGCATCAACGGACGTGTTTTCGAAAAAAAAAATTCCATGGCGGTGGCCATGGAAATAGGACGTATGTGGATTTTAACCTTCCTCTAAGGCCTGAAATCCTCATTGGCAATCCTAGCTCTAAGATTCGCAAATCCCTAGCACAATCTCTCTGGAGAAGCATATTCTTGCAGAAAATGGAGGGGTGGGGAACTAAGGATTCTCCTTGGAATTGGAGACTAGCTAGTGCCGAGCCTGCAGATTGAGTGAAAGAAAAATTAGGACGTGGAGGAGAGAAAACCCAAATTATCATAATCTGTTTACAAAAGATAGTAAAAACAGTTACTACGAGGCATCAGCAACAGTCATTATATAGCCCTATGAACATACTACTGGAATAATGAATTGATATAGAATCAGAAGAAATCAGAACTGCTTCATCACGAACAGCATGTGCCAGAGCAGATCAACCTCGTACGGGCAGAACTCGGGCTCCGGGTTCAGTTCCCATTCCCTGGCGTCGAGCTTGCTCACCTCCATGGTGTCCAGACAGAACAGCAAAGGGCTCATCGTCCCATCGCGCGGCCGCAAAAAGAGTGTGCCGCTCCCCTCGCAGAACCACGAGAGCTCTGCGCCGCGCAACCATCGGCTGCTAAAATCCATCGGCCGTGGAATGGTCTCCTCCTGGATACGATGCCACAATTTCCACTCCCTGGCGGATCCGGCGCCGCTTTTTTCACAGGCCCACACCACAATCTCGCCAGCTTCTATGACGATCAAGCCCAGCAATGCCTGTGACTGTGACTGTGACTGTGACCCCGCACCCGCAGCGTCGGCCGGCGACGGCAGCACCACGAGGCACTGATGCTCCCGGCGCCCGAGACTGTACCCCGGCGGGGGATCGGCAATCCAAGCCTCGCGAGCTACACCTCCTCGCCACCGCCACATGAGGATGCGGTCCCCCAGTCTCGAGATGCACAGCCAGTAGACGGTGTCACCCACGACGACGGGCCTGGGACGCCCTGTGTTCCCGTCGCTGCAGCCGAACCTGAACCGCGACTCGCGGAACCTGCTGAGGATGGGGCAGGCCAACGCAGGTCCCCACCCGCCACCGCCCTCCTCGGAGTCGGAGGAGAAGATCTGCACGTAGAGCGTGCAAGGGTTGTTGTTCGACAGCTCCGCGACGAGCAGCTTGAACGACGACGGGGCGACGATCGGGTCCACGTCGAGCAGGGCCTGGGACATGTCTTGCACGTCGTGCGGCGGGAGCACGCGCCGCTCCCCCGTGGTCGGGTTGCACACGGACAGCTCGACGGGGTGCAGGCCGTGGCGCTCGATCAGGTGCTCCTTCGCTGTGCTCTTGCACCGCCGCCTGAGGACCAGGAGCGAGCGGCGAGATGCCACGGGCAGGTACGGCCCGAAGTCGCACACGCTGTCGTCGTGGTTCGGTGGAGACGGGAGCGCGACCAGTGACGGGGGCAGCTTCGCGCCGTCGGAAGCTGGGACGAACGACGGCTGGATGTGCGGATCGCCGCTTTGGTGGTACAGGCCGAGGAGGAGCAACGGGATGAACGGGCGGGCGTCGTCGCCGTGTTCCCCGCCATTGTTGAGGAAGCCGCGGAGGTGGCGGAGGAAGGGCGCGTGGAGGATTCCCCGGCGTATGGACTTGGAGGTGGCGGCGCAGCGGATGGCGTCGCCAATGGTGCCGCACCTGGCGACGATCTCGAGCACCAGATCGTCGGGCAGCAGCTGATTTGGTGCAATCTCCGCCTCCGTATCCATGTTCATCGGATTCTTCTTTGGAGTAGGTTCCATCTCTCCGTCGTGATTATCGGAGGAGGAAGGCGTAGGCGTGGGCTATGTATATCGCGTAGAACGTGGCCGGAGGCCGCGAACCGTTCGGCACGTAGTACGCACGATTCCGGTACGGAGCGAGGAGCCAGGCGGAGCGTGTTGATTCGATTCGAGCGGGATACGTGCCACCGTCGAGACTCGAGAGCCGTTAAATGTCACACACGGCTGATATCCGGATTTTGTTTCCGATACGGATTTCAAAATGCAATTGACAGTTGTAGAAATAATTGATTGATTGATAAGGGGCCTCATGGTTGCTTAGGCTTGCCAAAATCAAGGCTTGCTAAAGTTAGGACAAAAACATAGGTATGTATTTGGTTGACTGCCATAATAATAATAGGAAGCATCTTTTCTCTTTTACGTAGTTTAAGAACATTGGTGTGCTAATTCTTTGGCAATAGATCAATTGATGACTAAACTTGATTGGATAAGAATTGAAAGCCAACTAATCAGGCCAAGAATCCTCAGCGGCACACAAGAAAGTGAGGCAGTGTTTAGTTCCTTCAAAATTCCAAAAATTTTACAAGATTCTCCGTCACATCAAATCTTTGGACGCATGCATGAAGCATTAAATGTAGGTAAAAAATAACTAATTGCACAGTTTGTCTGTAAATGTCGAGACGAATCTTTTGAGCCTAGTTAGTCCATGATTAGATAAATTTTACCAAATAACAACGAAAAGTGTTATAGGAACTTTACACACACTTTACAACCATCAAAACACACCCTGAGATCTTTTGCAATCGATTCACATATGCCTTTATCACTTGTAGGTGGGCCTGAAGCGCATTAAACCCACCTGCCAGTGACAAATGTAATTGGCAGTTATAGAAACTGATTCCACCAATGAAGTGCTTCCAAAATGTAATTGGCAGTTATAGAAAACTGGATTGATAAGAATCAACATTTATTTTAAGCATCTCCGGCGGTCATTCAAACTCACTCTCTAAATCGTCGTTAGGATTCAGAGTCATTTTAAATAAATATCTTTTCATCCTCCAACAACTCCTTTATATCTTGTGCGCATCTTTAACTAGCAAGAAAGCAAAAATATAGAATGACAATATTTAGAGATTTAATCGACTAAGTTATTAGATGGCATTTTCCCACCAAATTCTCTATTCCTATTGCTATGAAAAAAGATATGAAGAGTCTCTTAGAGTTACTCTTAAGGGGCAGCCTATGAGAACATCTCGAAGAGTCTTTCTAAAGTTTAGTCTCTAAATCTCATTTGTATAGTTATTTGCATAAAACTTGTTTTCTATATCTTTTCACTATCCAACAGTTTTTCTATATCTTATTTAGAGCAACTCCAATAGCTCGACTATTCTTATTTTGTTATTTGTATAGTTATTTGCATAAAACTTGTTTTCTATATTTTTCCACTATCCAACAGTTTTTCTATATCTTATTTAGAACAACTCCAACAGCTCGACTATTCTTATTTTTGGATGCCACTTTAGAATTTGTATAGTAAAAAAGTAGACTCCAACAGCTTTGCAAAATAGGGAGCTGGCTATCCCCTGATTTTTGGTGGCTATATAAAGCCAACCGTGAACACTAGCTATCTGAAGATGAGAAATAGAAAGACTGTTGTAGACCTCTTATGTTTTGATGAGTTTTCTATTTTACAAAATGACTAAACTGTGGAATTTGGTTACTAATTTTAGCCAAGCTATTAGAGTTACTCTTACACTCTAGAGAGTCATTCTCGTTTTTCTATTTTTGGCTAGTGAGAAATCCAAAATAGAAGAGGACTATATTTGGATAAACAAATAAAGGAGCTGTTGGAGTGTACTTTCCACAAAAATCTCTATTCCTAACAATTAGAAAGGATATATAAAGTCTCTTTGAAAGTCTTTTTTTTAACTCACTCTCCAAATTCTCATTTGGAGAGCCATTTGAGTAAAATTCACTCTCTTTATTTATCCACGTTCCAACAACTTTTTTATATCTTATGTGCACTTTGGACAGTCATTCCCACTTTTCATCTTTGGCTAATGACAAACCAGGAATAGATGACAGTAATATTGGAGATTTAATTGAAGAAATTGTTGGAGAATTTTTTTTTACTAAAATCTCTATTTCTATCCATACAAATGATACAAAAGGTTCTTGGAGTTGCTCTGAGTGCATCATTATCGTTGGGTGCATGCAACTAATGAACTGCTCTACAACTCTTTATCTAAGAAAATATACATTACTGTTGGTTAGTTGGTTGCTAATATGTTGAGAACAGTGTTCGGCCTGTTTTGCTGGTTGCTAATTTGTTGAGAACGATATTAGGGGCTGTTTCGATGTGAAAATAACTAGTTCTCTAAAGTTAGCCCAAATTAGTCTTTCAGAACTCGAACCTTACAATTTGTTTTATAAAACGATAATGATCCAACTCAAGCTTTTGTCCGTGACTCTCGACCGGACGCGGCTCCCCAGAGCGGGCTCTAAACAAAAAACAAAAATCCCCCACTCCCTTGTGCTTATTCGCCCGCTCCACACCTCCCCCACTCCTTTGTGCTTATCCGCCCGGCCCTGAAGTTGCGTGGCCGCTCGTTGTCCGCGTCCCTTCCCTCACCGTGCTCGTCGTCTGCCGCGTTGTGCCCTACTGACCCGTGTCCCATCGCCGGCCGCGCCGCACGCTTGTCCCAAACATCTGTGCCGCTCGGTTCCTCGCTATTCGCCTGTCCGTCCTTCTCCCATCGCCATCGCGCAAGCTGCTAACCTCGCCATGGCCACTTGGGCACATGTGTCGTGGCGCCTCAGGTCTTTCCCTGTTGAGCCAAGGGCACCCACGAGCGCGGGGGTGCTGGTGGTGCTCGTGCGCCACTGCTCGCCGCCGGCTGCGACCCCGACGGTTGGAATTGACTGGCGCAGGCTTTTTCTCCCCTATGTTGCAAATGTATGTTTCAGGTGTTTCAGTCATTTCAAAGGTATGTTGCAGTTGTTTCTTATAGATGTTGCAAAAGTAGATCGACGGATGTTGCACATGTTTCATATGTTGCAATCATTTTTTATCTAGATGTTGCATATGTTTTCACACATATGTTGCAACAGTATATTCCAAATGTTTCGGCTGTTTCAATCTTATGTTGCAGTAAGTGTTTTTTCATGTTGCAAGTGTTTTATCTGGATGTTGCATATGTTCTCATACACATGTTGCAAGCGTATGTCCCAAATGTTTTATCTGTTTCAAATGTATGTTGCATTCGAGTGTTTTATGTTGCAAGTGCAGACCGTCGGCGTTGGTGTCCATGAGGGCAGGCAGGGCCAAGCTGTGGCCACCGACACGCGGATGAGGCATAGGCCGCCGCCATTGGTGTGGAGAGGAGGCATAGGTGAAAGTCTCTAGTTTGGTTTTGGCTAATTGATGAAACCTAGGACTAACCTTTGTATCTAAGTGGATGATTTAGATAAAGGTGGTCATTGCATATGAGACATGACATTGACTCATATGACCAAGATGGTGAAGACCAAGATGAGGCTTGGCTCGATGGACCGGTTGTGAAGGTGAAGGGCAAGTCGAGGCTTCGAAGCGAAGGACCATGCGATGGTGAAGCTTGAGCAAGACTTAGCGCTGACGGACAAATGCAACGGTGAAGAGCAAGTGAAGTCAAGGTCGATGGATCGAGATGGTCATGTGATGATATGAAGTGGATCATATCATTTGGAGAAATAAAATGGGCTCAAGGCAAAGGTATAACCATAGGGCCATTTTGTTTTACACTCAAGACACCATAGAGGGTGTGAGTGGTTTAGGATCGATAGCCGAACTATTAAGAGGGGAAGTCTTATCGGTTATTCGATGCACGGGTGCCACTAGGTAAATTCATGAAGTGCATTGCATGTAGGGCCTAGTGAGCTAATTGGAAAACCTTTGAAAATGATTGAGAAAAAGCTAACACACAAGCACATGGAGATGTACACTTGATGGTGTTGGCACATTTGCAAAGGTGGCGTTGGTCGCGCTGTGGTTTGCGGGTAGAGAGGGGTTTGGGTTCCTCTCTCCCTCCCGCCGAGCGTGCGAGCGCGGGATTCAGGCGATTTCAGGGAAATGAAATGCCTATTTTCCACTACGCCGGAAGTCGGAAAAGAAACGGAGGCGAACGGGGTCACTGAGGTGACCGGACGCTGCACCGGACGCGGTCACGGTATGACCGGACGCGTCCGGTCAGTACAGCGCGGTATCGGGCGCGCGGGCTAGGGTTTGCAACCGGCGCGTCCGGTCACTCGTGGGACCGGCGCGTCCGGTCAAGTGCCCAGAAGGAACTGCAGTTCGCAAGGACGATCGGACGCGGGGCGCGTCCGGTCACACACGATCGGACGCGTCCGGTCGTCGAGGGAGCTTACTGGACTCCGACCGGACGCTGGCACTGTCGCGTCCGGTCGTTGCGAGGAGCGCGTCCGGTCGTTGTTTCACGGGCGTGGGTGCTGTGCGGATCGGCGCGTCCGGTCGGTTGAGCAGCGCGTCCGGTCATAGCGTTTGACCGTTGGCACGCAGTGACCGTTGGAGGATCTAACGATCGCATTTGAAATTTGAGGGACACGTGGACGTCGCAGGGCGACCGGACGCGGTTGAGCGCGTCCGGTCAGTTTCGACCGGCGCGTCCGGTCGTCCCGAAAAAACGGTCAGTGGAGTGGCAACGGCTCTATTTGTTTGGGGTGCTTATAAATACTCGTTGGCCGGCCCTTGGGGAGGCCTCTTGGCATTTCTAACACTCTTGTGCATCCTTTGAGCTAGAGCTACTCCTCCCACTCATCTCTCTTGCTTGATTGCAAATCAAAAGTGAGATTGAGTGATCCCAAAGTGCATTGCATAGCTTGAGGGCATCTAGTGGCACTTGTGGGTGGTTTAGCCGGTGGATTTCTTGTTACTCTTGGAGAGTACCACTCCTAGCCGGCTTGGAGATTGTTGGAGGCGTTGGCAAGAGAAGGTGATTGTTCTTGGCCACCTCCGGTTGTTTGTAAGAGGTTCTTGTGCTTTCCTCGGCGGGACGCCAAAAGCAACTCTATTGGATTGCGCGTGTCATTGAGTTACCTCACTTGAGAGTGGTGTCTTGCGGTGCCTTGCGGGGCGTGCCTTGAGGGGCAAGTGACTTGAGGGTCACACCGAGGAACCATCTAAGTGTTGGTCGACACAACCGGTGACGTAGCTTGTCGGTGCACAAGTGAACACCGGGTGAACAAAAATATTGTGTCTCTTGTCTCCCGGTGATTGGTCTACATATTGTGTTGTTGTCAATATTAATTGATTGTATATCATCTTGGTGATTGGCAACATCTTCACTCCACCGTCGGTATAAGATTCACAATCCTCTCTCTCGCATTTACTTTTACTAGATTATCTTGTGTAGCTCTAGTGGTAGCCTTCTCTAGTAGTTGTTAGCTTGCTCACTAGTGTAAGTTAGTGACTTAGCACTTGTGTGAACTAGAGATCATAATCTACTAGACTTGTGGATAGGAGGCTTGCTTCACAACCTTTGGCTAAGCAAAACTCGCTTTACGCCGTTTGTTATTCTAACAAGTTTGCTTAGTGGTGCTTGTAGAATTTTTATAGGCTATTCACCCCCCCTCTAGCCATCTAGGACCTTACAAGTGGTATCGGAGCCGTGGTCACCGTTTTAATCAAGGCTTAACATCCTTCGGTGTGAAAAATGACTCAAATTGTGTTCAATCATGTTGGGGGCAAGCCACCGTTCTTTGATGGTGTTAGTTCTTTTGCTCATTGGAAGAGAAAGATGACAATGTACCTTGGTTCTATTCATGAGAGAGTATTGCAAGTCACCGAGAATGATTTTGCTATCATTGATCCCAATCATCTCACCGATGAAGATAGAGCAAATAGAACATGCAATAGAATGGCTCTCAATACACTCTACAATGGTATTGACACAAAAGTGTTTGAGGGCATCAAAGATTTGGAATTGGCTAGTGAAGTATGGACAAGGTTGAGTGAGACATATGAAGGCACTAAGGTTGTGAAGAGTGCCAAGCTATATGGGCTCAAGAGTGAGTTTGAGAACTTCAAGAAAAAGGATGATGAAACAATCATTGAAATGTTTCATAGATTGCAAGTGATAGTCAATGATCTCAAGAGCTTAGGGCACAAAACTCAAGATCAAGATTTTTGTCACAAGTTCTTATTGAGCTTACCTAGAAGATTCAAGATGTTGATCATGATGTTGCAAAGAGATGGGCTTGAAACAATGAAGCCTAATGATTTGCTTGGTGAAGTATTGACCTATGACAAATATGATCAAGATGTTGATGACAAGGAAAAGGTGGAAAATGAGAAGAAGAAGACCGTGGCATTCAAGGCCACCTCCTCCAAGGGCAAAGCTACCATCATTGAAGAAGAAGAAGACAACAATGAAGATGGGGAATTTGAAATTGATGATGAGGCACTTGCTCTTGTAGTCAAGAAGATGGGTCACATGTTCATCAAGAGAAGAGGCTTTAAGAAAAGAAATGAGCAACAAAGAAAGTGCTTCAATTGTGATAGCACCGAGCACCTTCAAGCGGAATGTCCTTATGATAAGAAGAAGAACAAAAAGGACAAGTTTGAAAAGAAGAAGAGAGAGGCCAAGATGACATTCAAGAAAGGCAAAAATGGTGCCTATGTGATCACTTGGGAAAGTGATGATAATGAAGAAGAAGAAGAATCATCCAACAAGGCTTTTGCTTCCATTGCTATCAACAAGAAGCCATCACTATTTGATTCATCCTCTTCATGCTTCATGGCTAAAGAAGCTAAGGTATTATATGATGAGAGTGATGATGAAAGTGAAATGGAATATGCACATGATAGTGATAATGATAATAATAATGAAAATAATGATGATGAACCAACTAAAGAACAACTATATGACTTGATGCAACAAACTAGAGACATAGCTATTGCCAAGGACAAAGAGTGTAAGAAGCTTTCAATGAAAGTAGCAATACTTGAGAAAGTTCTTAGTGAGCTTAAGACCACTCATGAGAGTCTAGTGAAAGACCATGAGGATCTTGGTAAGGCTCATTTTAAGCTTGAAAAGGCTCACTCATTGCTACTTGAGCAACAAGAAAAGAAGGAGGTTGTTGTATCATGTGATATAGGTGTTACATGTGATATAATTGATGAATCCTTTAATGAACCTATCATCATGTCAAATGCTAACCCTTCTTGTAGCTCTTCATCCACCACCACCAACTCTACCTCTACTACTAGTGATGGTTTCACTTGTGATGCCTCACTAATGGTTGAGAATGAGACTCTCAAGAGAGAGGTGGATGAGCTCACTCACGCCCTAGGCAAGGCCTATGGTGGTGAGGCTCGCTTGCTTAAGTGCTTGGGTAGCCAAAGGTTCTCTCTTAACAAAGAGGGATTGGGCTACAACCCCAAGAAAGGCAAGTCGGCCTTTGCAACTCCAAAGCCTAGCTTTGTGAAGGGCAATGGTCGGTTTTGCAATAGATGCAAGCAAGTTGGGCACCTAGAGCATAATTGCAATAAAAAGAACCAAAGCAAGAACTTTGTTAATGCTATACCTTTTGATTCTTGCTATGTGCTTACCAAGGGTGTGAAGGGTGTGCAAGCTAAGTTTGTTGGTACACCAATTGTGGGCCCAAAGAAGAAGGCTATTTGGGTACCAAAGAGCTTAGTTACTAACCTACAAGGACCCAAGCAAAAATGGGTACCTAAGCTTCATTGATTTGCTTGTAGGTCAATTACAAAGCCGGAGGAAGGCATTAGATTATTGATAGTGGGTGCACTCAACACATGACAGGTACATCAAGAATGTTTGACTCAATCAATGACAATAATAGTGGTATTGATTCTATCACATTTGGCAATAACAAAAAAGGCAAGGTTATTGGCTTGGGCAAGATTGCAATATCAAATGATATGAGTATCTCCAATGTGTTGCTAGTTGAAAGTTTGGATTTCAATCTTCTATCCGTGGCACAAATATGTGATCTAGGCTACAAATGCATCTTTGGGGTTGATGATGTGGAAGTTATTAGTGTGGATGGTTCAAATGTGGCATTCAAGGGCTTTAGATATGAGAATCTCTACCTAGTTGACTTCAATGCTAGAGAAACTTCTTTGACAACTTGCTTAGTCTCCAAATCAAGCATGGGGTGGCTTTGGCATAGAAGGCTTGGTCATGTTGGCATGAAACAATTGAAGAAGCTTACAACTCACAATCTTGTCAATGGTTTGAAAGATGTTGAATTTGAGAAGAATAAGCTTTGTAGTGCATGTCAAGCTGGGAAGCAAGTTGGAAGCTCACATCCAAAGAAGAGTACAATGAGCACATGCAAAGCATTTGAGTTGATGCACATGGATCTATTTGGACCAACAACATATACAAGCATAGGCGGCAACAAGTATGACTTTGTCATAGTGGATGACTTCACAAGATTCACATGGGTATTCTTTCTTAGTGACAAAAGTGAAGTGTTTGACACCTTCAAGACATTTCTCACTAGAGTTCACAATGAGTTTGAGATTAGAATCAAGAAAGTGAGAAGTGACAATGGAAGTGAGTTCAAGAATACAAGAATTAAAGAACTTTGTGATCATTATGGTATTGGACATCAATTCTCGGCCAAATACACTCCACAATCAAATGGCCTAGTTGAGAGGAAAAATAGAACATTGCTTGATATGGCTAGATCAATGCTTCATGAGTACAATGTGAGTCAATCATTTTGGGATGAAGCAATCAATACCGCTTGCTACTACATCAATAGACTATATTGTCATCCATTGCTAGAGAAGACCCCATATGAGTTACTTCATGGAAGAAAGCCCAATATTTCTTACTTTAGGGTGTTTGGTTGCAAATGCTATATCTTGAAGAAGGGCACTAGATTGGGAAAGTTTGACAAGAGATGTGATGAGGGGTTCCTACTTGGTTATTCAACTACAAGCAAAGCTTATAGAGTTTGGAACAACTCAAGTGGCATTCTAGAAGAAGTCCATGATGTGCAATTTGATGAAACCAATGGGTCACAAGATGAAGAAGAGAATCTAGATGATGTTGGTGGAACTCAATTGGTGGAAGCAATGAAGAACATGGACATTGGGGACATTAGAGCAAAGCAAGTAATTGATATTCAAGATGATAATAAAGATCAAGTGCTCAATTCACCAAACAATCTAGTTAGTGACTCTCAAGTGCAAAATCATGGTGCTAGTTCTTCTCATCGAGATACATCAAGTGATCAACCAAGCTCAAGCAATCAAGTGCAAGTACTCCAACCACAACATGTTGCAAGAGATCACCCCATTAATAGTGTTATTGGTGATATTAGAAGTGGTGTGCAAACAAGATCAAGATTGACTATGTTTTGTGAGCATGCATCATTTGTGTCAACCATAGAACCAAAGAAGATAGAAGAAGCTTTGAGGGATGCCGATTGGATCATGGCTATGCAAGAAGAGCTTAACAATTTCACAAGAAATGATGTTTGGGAATTGGTAGAAAGGCCAAATGACTACAATGTGATTGGAACCAAGTGGGTGTTTAAAAACAAGCAAGATCAAGATGGCATTGTAGTGAGAAACAAAGCAAGACTAGTTGCTCAAGGTTACACTCAAGTTGAAGGTCTTGACTATGATGAGACATATGCTCCCGTGGCAAGATTGGAGGCAATAAGGATTCTATTGGCTTATGCTTGTGCACACAATATCATACTATATCAAATGGATGTCAAAAGTGCATTTCTCAATGGGATCATCAATGAATTAGTATATGTTGAGCAACCGCCCGGATTTGAAGATGACAACAAACCCAACCATGTCTACAAGTTGAAGAAGGCTTTATATGGCTTAAAGCAAGCACCTAGAGCATGGTATGAGAGGCTAAGGGATTTCCTTCTCTCTAAGGGATTCAAAATGGGTAAGGTTGATACTACTCTATTCACCAAGAAGATTGGAAATGATCTATTCATAGTGCAAATATATGTTGATGACATCATCTTTGGATCAACCGATCAAGCTTATTGTGAAGAATTTAGTGCTATGATGGCCAAAGAGTTTGAAATGTCTATGATTGGTGAACTTAGCTACTTCCTTGGTCTCCAAGTCAAGCAATTAAAGAATGGAACATTTGTGAGTCAAGGGAAATACATAAGGGACATGTTGAAGAAGTTTGGAATGCAAGATGCAAAACCAATTTCAACTCCAATGGGTACAAATGGAAATTTGGATAGTGATCTTGATGGCAAAATGGTGAATCAAAAGGAATATCGGTCTTTGATTGGAAGTCTACTCTATGTCACTGCATCAAGGCCGGATGTCATGTTTAGTGTTTGCATGTGTGCTAGATATCAAGCCTCACCTAGAGAAAGTCATCTCACGGCGGCAAAAAGAATATTGAGGTACTTGAAACAAACAAGAAATGTTGGACTATGGTATCCCAAGGGGTCAAAGTTTGAATTGATTGGATATTCGGACTCCGACTATGGGGGTTGCAAGATCAATAGGAAGAGCACAAGTGGCACATGTCAATTACTTGGAAGATCACTTGTGTCATGGTCCTCAAAGAAACAAAATAGTGTGGCAATCTCTACCGCCGAAGCCGAATATGTGAGTGCGGGGAGTTGTTGTGCACAATTGCTATGGATGAAATCAACTTTGAAGGATTATGGCCTCAACTTCAAGAATGTGCCATTGCTATGTGATAATGAGAGTGTAATCAAGATGATACAAAACCCGGTTCAACATGGAAGAACAAAGCATATTGACATAAGACATCATTTTATTAAGAGATCATCAACAAAAGGGAGATATTGCCATTGAAAGTGTTGGCACCAATGATCAACTTGCCGATATTCTTACCAAGCCACTTGATGAAAAGAGGTTTTGCAAGCTAAGGAATGAATTGAACATTCTTGATTTCTCAAACATGAGTTGAATGCACCCCACCCACTTATTGACATGCCTCTCCTTCGACATTGCAAGGTAAAATTGATTGACATGTCTTTCATCCTATGCTAAGGACTTGATAGAGCATGTAGACATAATAAGTGGTACACATAAGCATTCATGATAAATCAAATGAATTTGATGGATATATGTTACCACTATTGCTTCTATGCTTATTTTGATCTAGTGGTGGCATATGACATGTTTGTGAGCTTGTAAACCTAGTGTTGAATCTAGAAGATTTGCTATAAGTGTTTAATTCAACATAGGCAAGATAACCCTTATTTTGAGGAGTGAAGAAGCATGTCTTTGGTTCAAATCGAATTAAATATCTTTGGCAAGTATTCTAGGTTAAACCAAATTTGATAAATTTTTAACCTTATATGTGGTATCGAATTAATTTCAATCTACTCCATCAAACACTTTTCCTTCTCTCCACAATTTGATCCCCTTTTTGGGCAAGTTGTTGACAAAGGGGGAGAGAAAAAAGATGATTCAACTTGATAAAGGGGTAAATGAAATTTATGATGAGAAAAAGATGATTCAACTTGATAAAGGGGTAAATAAAATTTGTTGATGCACACAAGTAGGGGGAGCAAGCTCATAAACAAAGTTGTTGCATTTGTTTGTACATTCTCATATGACTTGCTCATTGCACATGTTTTTAAATTCAATATACATGCTTGTGTGGTGCAATGCTAGTATAGAAATTGGATGATGAAATGATCTACTAGCATGCATAGGAATAGTTTACATGTAGTATCTAGACTTGCCTAAAGCTTTACAAGTGGTTAGCTTTACAAGTGGTCCAAGAACCTTTACATATAATGTTGATCTCACGGGGTTCTTGAGTTTTGATGGATGTCTAGTTACTTCATGATGCTAAGGATGGTGTAAAAGGCAACTCCGATTGGTATCACGCTTCAAAGGTCCATTTCTTACACCATAGCATCATTTTGATAGAATTACTCTCCTAATATTTCTATCCATGCATATGTGCAAAGCTTTCAATCCAAACTCTATGCACATATGTAGGGGGAGCTAATGCTACCAAAACCGAGCTTGTGATAATTGTCCAAACTTTACTTTTGAGCAAAATAATTGGACAAGTATGACAAGTTTAAAGCTCTTATTATCAAAATCATCTTTGTGAGGGTTGTCATCAATTACCAAAAAGGGGGAGATTGAAAGTCTCTAGTTTGGTTTTGGCTAATTGATGAAACCTAGGACTAACCTTTGTATCTAAGTGGATGATTTAGATAAAGGTGGTCATTGCATATGAGACATGACATTGACTCATATGACCAAGATGGTGAAGACCAAGATGAGGCTTGGCTCGATGGACCGGTTGTGAAGGTGAAGGGCAAGTCGAGGCTTCGAAGCGAAGGACCATGCGATGGTGAAGCTTGAGCAAGACTTAGCGCTGACGGACAAATGCAACGGTGAAGAGCAAGTGAAGTCAAGGTCGATGGATCGAGATGGTCATGTGATGATATGAAGTGGATCATATCATTTGGAGAAACAAAATGGGCTCAAGGCAAAGGTATAACCATAGGGCCATTTTGTTTTACACTCAAGACACCATAGAGGGTGTGAGTGGTTTAGGATCGATAGCCGAACTATTAAGAGGGGAAGTCTTATCGGTTATTCGATGCACGGGTGCCACTAGGTAAATTCATGAAGTGCATTGCATGTAGGGCCTAGTGAGCTAATTGGAAAACCTTTGAAAATGATTGAGAAAAAGCTAACACACAAGCACATGGAGATGTACACTTGATGGTGTTGGCACATTTGCAAAGGTGGCGTTGGTCGCGCTGTGGTTTGCGGGTAGAGAGGGGTTTGGGTTCCTCTCTCCCTCCCGCCGAGCGTGCGAGCGCGGGATTCAGGCGATTTCAGGGAAATGAAATGCCTATTTTCCACTACGCCGAAAGTCGGAAAAGAAACGGAGGCGAACGGGGTCACTGAGGTGACCGGACGCTGCACCGGACGCGGTCACGGTATGACCGGACGCGTCCGGTCAGTACAGCGCGGTATCGGGCGCGCGGGCTAGGGTTTGCAACCGGCGCGTCCGGTCACTCGTGGGACCGGCGCGTCCGGTCAAGTGCCCAGAAGGAACTGCGGTTCGCAAGGACGATCGGACGTGGGGCGCGTCCGGTCACACGCGATCGGACGCGTCCGGTCGTCGAGGGAGCTTACTGGACTCCGACCGGACGCTGGCACTGTCGCGTCCGGTCGTTGCGAGGAGCGCGTCCGGTCGTTGTTTCACGGGCGCGGGTGCTGTGCGGATCGGCGCGTCCGGTCGTTGCGAGGAGCGCGTCCGGTCGTTGTTTCGTGGACGCGGTGCTGTGCGACCGGCGCGTCCGGTCGGTTGAGCAGCGCGTCCGGTCATAGCGTTTGACCGTTGGCACGCAGTGACCGTTGGAGGATCTAACGATCGCATTTGAAATTTGAGGGACACGTGGACGTCGCAGGGCGACCGGACGCGGTTGAGCGCGTCCGGTCAGTTTCGACCGGCGCGTCCGGTCGTCCCGAAAAAACGGTCAGTGGAGTGGCAACGGCTCTATTTGTTTGGGGTGCTTATAAATACTCGTTGGCCGGCCCTTAGGGAGGCCTCTTGGCATTTCTAACACTCTTGTGCATCCTTTGAGCTAGAGCTACTCCTCCCACTCATCTCTCTTGCTTGATTGCAAATCAAAAGTGAGATTGAGTGATCCCAAAGTGCATTGCATAGCTTGAGGACATCTAGTGGCACTTGTGGGTGGTTTAGCCGGTGGATTTCTTGTTACTCTTGGAGAGTACCACTCCTAGCCGGCTTGGAGATTGTTGGAGGCGTTGACAAGAGAAGGTGATTGTTCTTGGCCACCTCCGGTTGTTTGTAAGAGGTTCTTGTGCTTTCCTCGGCGGGACGCCAAAAGCAACTCTATTGGATTGCGCGTGTCATTGAGTTACCTCACTTGAGAGTGGTGTCTTGCGGTGCCTTGCGGGGCGTGCCTTGAGGGGCAAGTGACTTGAGGGTCACACCGAGGAACCATCTAAGTGTTGGTCGACACAGCCGGTGACGTAGCTTGTCGGTGCACAAGTGAACACCGGGTGAACAAAAATATTGTGTCTCTTGTCTCCCGGTGATTGGTCTACATATTGTGTTGTTGTCAATATTAATTGATTGTATATCATCTTGGTGATTGGCAACATCTTCACTCCACCGTCGGTATAAGATTCACAATCCTCTCTCTCGCATTTACTTTTACTAGATTATCTTGTGTAGCTCTAGTGGTAGCCTTCTCTAGTAGTTGTTAGCTTGCTCACTAGTGTAAGTTAGTGACTTAGCACTTGTGTGAACTAGAGATCATAATCTACTAGACTTGTGGATAGGAGGCTTGCTTCACAACCTTTGGCTAAGCAAAACTCGCTTTACGCCGTTTGTTATTCTAACAAGTTTGCTTAGTGGTGCTTGTAGAATTTTTATAGGCTATTCACCCCCCTCTAGCCATCTAGGACCTTACAATAGGCCGCGCGGTGCTGTTGTAGAAAAGGCGGGGGCGAGTCTTCCAGGCAGCCTGGAAGAGACGGGGTGCCACGCGCGATGTGGAAGAGGTGGGGGCGAGTCATCCGAGCAGCGTGGGCAGCGCATCTGAAGCGAGCAGTTCGGATATGAGTACGGGAGCAACCGCGGGCGTCCGAACGACGAACATAGGCGTTCGACACTAGTGTTGTCGTTTAAGAAAACAAAAACAAGAGCAATTTTTTTACGAACTTCAAATACTATGGCCCCCTTTGATGCAGCTCCCGGTGGCTCCGACTCCCTCTGATATGTACTGTTCATGCCCTTTTGTGGGCACTGTTCATAAGAGCCGGTTTTCTCTCTCTTCGTTTTCTCTCTCACAGAGCCGCCGTTCGGATGGTGAGGAGCTACTTTTTTCTCCTCCGGCTCTAGCTATAGTGCCACTACAGTGCGGAAGCTGGAGCAGGCAGAAGCTCGGCCAAAGAGGCCCTATATAAGATGCAAGGCTTTGTAGGATCAACCGCCAGAAATTTGGATTGGGCTTTGACACCTATTAATGTGGGCCTTGTGGGAGGGCTTCAGACATTCTATTTGAGGTGATAAAGTTTTTCCTCTAAAGATTAAAAAAATCCTCTTTTGCCTTCTATCGCTAGTCTAGATTTTCTATTCATTTTAAAATCGAACAAACTCAACACTATAAGCCATTTAAATTACCATTTTTACTCTGCTTATAAGGCTTTTAAGGAGGTTTTATCATTTTTAATAAAATATTTTAGTAAACGCTTTATAAAGTTCTTAAACCATAGAAAAACAATCAGCCGAACCGGCTGCACTACTCGCAGCCCTGCAGCTGTGACTGTTTATCGGAGCCCTGCAGCTGCAGCTGTTTACTGAGGTTACGAGAAGTGTAGCCGAGCAGATATCTAAGCATTCCAATATAATTGTTTGCCGGATGTTTTTAATCAAAAGATAAGGAGGAGAAAAATGACTTGTTCCAAAATATAATTGAAATTGAGCGTGAACGCTGCACCGTGCGGACGTCAAGGGCGGTTTGCCATGCACGGGTTGGAGGAACAGCAATCTCTAATTTGGGTCAGGAATCCTCCGTTCCCATACGCCATTCCCGGCCATTCCCGGCGCTATAGAAAAGACTGAAGAAACGGCAGGAATGGTTCTGGCCTGCAATTGTGGTAACCGAACGATGCCTTAGCTCTGCCGGCACGGAAGTTGATCCTTTTCTGTAACGGGATTCAGTTTCTTGCTATCTGAGCTTTAAAAAATCCTCAGACCAAAGGATCTGTCTGGGGGCAAACTAGAGCCTGTTTGGTTAGGGTCACTACTAAACTTTAGTCACTTTTATTCACTAAAATAGTAAACACCCTGACTAAATGGGGTCATTAAAGTTTAGTGACTTTAGTCACCGAGGGATAACTAAAAGTGAACTTTACTCTCTCTCTCCTGTCTTTTTCACTTTTAGTCTACTTTAGCACGTAGATCTAAACTAAAAGATCGCTAAAAGGGATGACTAAACTTTAGAAGGGTGACTAAAGGATCAAGTCAAACATGCCCTAAGACACCACAGCATGCTCCATGAACATTATAATAATAAAAAGTTACTCTGATAGATTGAAGAGATACGGGGTATTACGTACATTGACGGCGATTCTTACAAGCGGAGTACAAATGTATACAAAATTGAAAACACACGCTTGCGACACTTATTGAGAAAGAAGGCGGATGTAAAATGATTCACAAATTAGGACTGACATCTCAGTACGGTGGCGACACAAACCCGGATAAAAAGGGACATGAAACAGGATGGATGGATCGGGATATACTGGCTGATCGATGGGGCGATTAGATTGGGATGGCCCTGGTGACGCGCGGGTACACGACGGTGGCCGGGTGCGCCATGATGCGGCGTCCCTTGCGGTGGCGGAACAGGTACACGGCGGCGCCCAGCGGCCACTCGATGACCCCGGCCACCACGAACGCCACGAACCCCAGCGTCGGCCCGACCACCTTGCACCCGCACGGGTTGCTCCGCGTCCCGCACTGCACGCACACAGGCACGAACGCCATCGCTGCTTCCTTTGTTGGCTTGCTGCTGCTGGCCGGGCACCGCAAGCGCCTTGCTGTGGAAGTGTGAATTCAGATGGAATGGAATGCAGAGTGAAGCAAAACTACTCTGTCCTGCACGGGTGAGGTGAGGATTGTCACGTGTGTCAGTGTCGCCCCTTCGCTCCTGCGTTTATAAAAGCTCGCATCGGAGACGCGTGGCGCGACCGGGAGGGGTACGTGGTGGACGACGAGTTCCTTAGGCTGGGTTTGGCCGAAAGGTCAGCGAGGATTCGTTTGCCAGTTGCCACGTACCGTAGGGGTGGATGTCACGAATCTAGAGCTTACACGTGCATGACCGTTAGGATTTCTTTTTTGCGAAGGAATTTTCTGGAACTTCTGCCAATAGAAATCATGAAACTGTGCGTTGCTACCACCTGTCGCTGTTTGTACTGCAAAAAATAAAACTGCTCTCTTGGTCCTGCTCCGTTTCTGATTCTTGCAGATGTTGAGCTGTAGCTGCGCAGCCCATCCGCTGGGCTGCAGTCCTGGTGGCTGCAGCAGCTGCTTAGGAGCACAGCCCATCAACTTCACCCAAGGCTGCATCCAAGCCTAGTGATTTTGCATCGGGCTGCCAGAACTTGTATAAACATAGAAGTGAAAATTCAGAGATACCTGCCAATATTAGATCGGAATGTTAACTCATCGAGATAGCTACACAGTAGGTCGTCGTTGATTTGGTACATCTTGTATGCATAAAAATTGAAAGGAAAATTATGTGCTATCAGCCTATCACACTGACTGCAAAACTACTACATACAGATAAAAGGCCGTGAAAAAGCTCATACATTGAGACTTTGAAACTGAAATGAAATATATGTCTGTAGTACTTGATCATTGCCATTACAGGTTTGAAGATCATAAGCAAAAACACTGATATTTAGAGGAACCAACCACTGATAAGGACCAAACGACTAGAACCTTGATCGAATAAGCGTGGATAAGAGGCAACTTTACAAAACAAGATAGCAGTCAATGTTAAAATGGCAGACTGGCCAAAGGTTGTCTAGCTGAACTGATTAGGTGGACTCGGCGGTACTCCTCAGGTCCTGAGTTTGACTCTCTGTGAGCGAATTTTTGGGGTTAAAAAAATCCCCTCGTCTGTCCCACGGCCAAAGCACAGGTCAAAGGCCCGGCCCGGTTCTCACATGGCAACGGTGCCCCTGTGTCAGGGTGGGAAAGGGGTTCGGGGGTTTTCTCGACCTATGTGAGAAGGTCTTCTCTCTTACGGCAATGCCCGGGGTGGCTTACCCCCGCAGGTCGAGTTTTTTTAAAATGGCAGACTGAATCACTAAATGTTTTGTAGCGGTACAAACTACATATCAGCTAATGTTAACATGTAAGCATCTTCACTATTCTGAATGTACTAGTAAAACATACTCGTATTTTTACAGTTTTTTATGTTTGTCATCATAACTTTAGAAATAGGCGTTGATTGAAAATGAAACATATATCTTAAATACGACGTCTGCTAAAAATTCTCGTGTAATTCAGCAATCTTTTCAACATATATATCATGAAAGACGCACTTCCACATATATGCATACAGAGCCAAGATCGCTGCCCATCAGTAGGGAACACTTGTAGAAAACACCTAAACGTGACCAGATACAGGCAGATAAGCTACAGCCTCATTTTTTGTTAAAAAGAAAGCATTTTTATTGATTTCATTGCAGTTATTGCATTATGTTGATGCAAACTTCTTGAGATCACTTTGGACCCCTGCATTTAAAATGCACATAGCCCACAGAGTTTTGAATAAAATAGATACACTATCAACGTGTGTAGACTAGACCACCACTCTTGTGGCCCGGAAAAAAAGTCCTTGGCTACCTTCTCCAATTGCCGCCTTGCCACTGCTACCAAATCATATGTCCACTCAAATAACCTGAAACAAAGAAGATATTATTAGTTGTAACTGCCACTACTACAAGGGGACGTTCAGCTCGACTTCTACAGGGGATTTCAGATTTGAAGCATTCTGGACCAATTGCCCTGGTTTCTCTGAAACGATACAAGAGGCATGGGAAAAACGGTCAAGTTAATGCGTACAGCAAAGGCACTAAAAAAATGGAGGCGCACGCAGTTCAGTGGTTGGAAAATTAGTTGGTCCATTATTAATATCACTTTGTCAAATTTAGAAAAAGCACAGGAGTCCAGAATCCTGACGACAGATGAATTAGAGTTCAAAAAATATCTAAAAGTAAACGACAGTGCTAGCGTCCGGTCGTCCAACCCCACGCGGGGACTGCTCGTGCCCCCTCCGCTTCCCATGTCTGGACATCTGCGCCCACTCGGCGGCGCCCCAGCAGATGCATGGGTCCCATCAACAACAGCCGATCTACTTTTGAAACATCGAGACAAAACATGCGTCTGAAACACTTAAAAAAATACATAAAAACACTTGAAAAAGCCATTGCAAAACATATGCAAGTGACAGACAACACACTTGCAACATATATGTGAAACATATGCCATATCTAAATAAACACACTTGCAACATGTCTGAAAAAACAGATGAAACATTTGGAACAGAAGCTTGCAACATAAGTGTATAACCATTGCAATATGTGCAACACCCCGATCTATTTTTACAATATATATATGAAGCATTTGCAACATACCTCTAAAACATATGAAACACTTGAAATATACGCTTGCAACTCATATAGTGTCAACGACATCTCCTTGCTACTTGAGAGAATGAAGGCTTGTCGGCGTGTGAAGTCCACCAGTGTAGAGCTTGCTAGTGGCGCGGAGCTCGCCGCTCTGGTAGAGAAGGCCGCAGCTGATCCGGTAGAGAAGGCCTTGGCGGGTCTCCACACTAAGCGGGTGGAGCGCGAGATGTGTGTGGGGTGAGGTCCACTGCGAGCTGTGCGTGGGCGAGTTCCATCCCGGTCGTCACGACGTGTGCGTGGGTGAGTTCCATCCCGGTCATCGCGAGCTATGCGTGGGCGAGTTCCATCCCGGCCGTCACGAGCTGCGCACGGGTGAGTTCCGCCCTAGCCATGGCGAGCTGGGCAGGCGGAGCGAGAGATGTGCACGGACAGGCTCCGCCTGGGTTGCCGTGAGCTGCACATGGACGAGCTCCACCTAATCTGCGGCGAGCTGGGCAGCCTCTGCCCCACCTGAGATGAGCGCGGGCGGCCGCGGTCGTGCACAGGATGAGTGCGGACGGCCTCCACCCTGGTCGGCCGCCACAAGTTGCGTGGGTGGAGCGTGCGCTGTGTGCGGCCGAGCTCCGCTGCAGTACAGTGTTTTTTTTTTAGAAACTATGGCCATGAGCAGATAAAAGAGAGGGTCATTTGGGCTGGCATCGGTCCACCAGCGGGAGCGTCCGGGCGGACGGATAACCTATTCCAAGAATTACTGAAAAGTAAAAGCGTTGGAATTTGCAGCAGTACAAAAAGCTAGGGTGCGCCAGCACTCAAGACTAACTTGGATACGGAAAGGAGATACAAATACGTGATTCTTCCGATTACATGCAAATGCGAGAAGAAAAAGAACTTTCATAACCTCTCTAAGCAATCACACGGGGACATTGTTCTCACAAAATGAAAATTCAAAATTGGTGCATAGCCACTTCTCCCATATTTTGGGATCGCCGTCCTCAAGAACAAAGGCCATTAACTGGCAAGAGCTAGGATATGTACATCATGACCTAAGTGAGCTGGATGCTCCTTTTACAGAGGAGGAAATTGCGACGGTCGTAAAGGAAATGCCTAAGGAAAGAGCACCGGGACCGGATGGGTTTATCGGGATGTTCTACAAGAAATGCTGGACAGTGGTAAAGGATGATATAGTCCAGGCTATTCTGAGTTTCTACTGCCACCGAATAGCAAGACTAAATCTCATCAACGAGGCAAATATTGTATTAGTGCCCCAAGTAGCATCACAAGTATTGGACTTCAGGCCAATTAGCCAAATCAATAGCGTCATCAAGATTATCACAAAAATCCTAGGGAACTGACTTGCCCCTCACATGAACTCTTTAGTGTCCAATGCACAGAACACCTTCATTAAGAAAAGATGCATACATGACAATTTCATATACGCACAAAGAGTCATACAATTACTTCACAAAAAGAAGAAGGCAGCACTATTCATCAAGTTAGATATGTCAAAGGCCTTTGACTCTTCTGCTTGAGGTCATAGAGGTGTTGGGCTTTAGTTTAAAATGGAGAGATTGGATAGCATCTTTACTTGGAACTGCATCTAAATCCTAGTTAATGGATAGCCAACTCAGGGAATTAATCATGCTCGTGGCCTAAGACAAGGAGACCCCCTTTCTCCTTTGTTCTTCATATTGGCTATAGATCCGCTGCAACGTATCATTGAGGCCGCAGCTTAAAAAGGAATTCTAAAGCCAATCCTCCCAAAGGCAGCAACCCTGCGTTGCACCCTCTATGCTAACGACGCGGCCATCTTCGCAGACCCTTCAGCCTTGGAGCTACACCGACTACACAGAATATTAACCTTCTTTGGAGAATGTTCGGGGCTCAAAATAATCATTTCAAAGACAGAGATATTCCCTATCCGCTTGATGTCATCAAACATCTTCTTTGCAATTTCCCAGGGAAGATATGCAAATTCCCTAGCAAATACCTTGGTCTTCCCCTACACGTTCGTAAGCTGCGCAAAATTGAAGTTCAACCTTTGATTGACAAGATAGGGCTGAAGCTACCCGGTTGGAAAGGAAGGCTCCTCTCCACGGCGGGCAGGGAGAGTTTAGTAAAGACAGTTTTAACAGCTCAACCATCTACCATATGACGGCTTTCCCAGAACATAAATGGCTAATAAAAAAGATTGATCGCTTGCGGCGGGGATTTCTGTGGAGAGGGGAAACCCCGGACAAGGTGTACGGTGGAAACTCCATAGTAAATTGCCCAACGACTTGCGGACCAAAAGAAAGAGGTGGACTGGGAATCCTGGACCCAGAATGTTTCGCGAGGGTGCTGAGATTGCAATGGTTTTGGTTTCAGTGGAAACACAAGGAATGTGCGTGGAACGGCCTGGACCTGCGGTGCCACCGGAGGGATCGTGACCCTGTTCACGGCGTCCATGGTAGTCGCTTTAGGAGATGGGAAAACCGCTCAATTCTGGACATCATCGTGGATTGACGGTGCTACGGCAAAGAACCTCACGCCATCTCTATTCCAGAAGGCAAAGAGGAAAATGATTTCTGTCCGAAAGGCTCTACAAGATAATAGATGGATCTTGCATATCATGCCCATTCAGACGGCATAAGAAATTCAAGAGTATGTGGCGCTATGGGAAAAAGTATGTGTAGTCAATTTACAGGAAAACTGTGATGATTCCATACCCTGGTGTTGGACAAACGATGGGGAGTACACTACAAGAGTGCATGCCAAATCCAATTTGAAGGCACCTTCAGCAAATTGAGAATAACGCCGATCTGGAAGGCAAGAGAAGAACCTAGGTGCCGATTTTTTTTTGCTTAGACCCTACTACATAAGAAGATACTCACCGCCAACGTACAACTTAATGAAACAAAACTGGGCACATGACCCTATTTGCAAGCTATGTGGAGTTTATCCAGACGCCAACTCACATTTGCAAAGATTGCCCCTTCTCGAAGCAAGTCTGGTCCTATCTCAAACAATGGCTACATCTAACAGTGCTCGACTTGGTGGAAATGAATGGATTGGATCGCTTCGCAGTTACTGGCATAAATGATGATGCACAAAGTTCGACAGAAGACAAATGTGAAGGATAGATGGAATCATGAATTATTTTTGGTGGAACGTTTGAAATGAGCGAAATAGAAGAACCTTTCAACAAAAATCGTTACAACCAGAACAAGTCGCTTTCTATATATGCAAGGATGATATTCAACAATTTCAATTGACAACACCACCCATTGTCGATGGGGAGTGATAGCTTTTTTGGTTGTTTGTGGCAGCTTCAATGTTGTCGCTCTTTTTGGTTTTCTTGTATAAGTTGTTTATAGGGGCGGTTGAGTTGGGCTGTGCGCCGTAGTTGTTGGCTTTCAGGCCATAGTAGTTCGGAGATTTTTCTCTGCGTAATTTTCTGTAAATATCTCTTCTTTTGCCTTTTCTGTCTAATAAAAATTCGGCAAAGCTTTTGTCGTCTTTCTAAAAAAAATCATATAGTTCCTGCATAACTTTATATAACGGGACTAACAAGGACTGGTTTGATGTGGAAATGGCATTCGGCGTACATAGGTAACTGAAACAACAAAAGATATTGAGCTTCAAGCATATTAGCTGAGTCATATCATGCACTTTGCAGAAGCTACTTCTAATCACTTATATTGGACCTGTATTGAAAACTGAAACTTTCCAAAAAAAAGACTGTATTGTCGTCTCTTGTCGATATATGTCAAGTGGGATGGAAAACTTACAGGCATTGTGTTGCAACTGAATTATAAGATGTATGTTCGCGGATACACATATGCTATATAAAATGCTACGTAGTGTTCGACAAAGTCTTCAATTAATAAATGATCACAATCCAGAATACTAGCACAAAAATAAACCACATAACAGAACGATTCCTAGTTGATTTTGAGACAAAAGCGGTACCTCCATGTACTTCACACACAACTTGTCGAACCCTAGGAACAATCTTTGGGGATAAATTAACGAAGTGCTGATAGATCAATCTTCGCTCGCTTTAATCTCCATCAACAACCAATCCTTCCTCAGATTCTTTGGTAACCTAAAAAGAGATCTGAACCGGCGGCAGTTGTCATGGCTAAGAATTCTATACACTTTTAGCTCATCATGATCCAATCCATAGCTAGGTATCTCCTGAAATGCCTCAAAGATCTCTGATGCTTGCACAGAAGACTCAGTGAACGAAGCAACTAGTTTTGTTGAATTGCTGCCATCGTCATCTTCTGTTTTTTAGCTGCTCGTCAACGATGACCGGAGGTGGCCTCTCAATGTCCTCCTGCCTTTGTCCTGTGAATGTAGCATCACTGCCACTACCTAGATAAGAATTGAAGAAATATGATACGTTGCTAGGGATTAAGCCATCTCCCCTGTGCCACAACCCATCTTCGTAGCGTGAGACAGAATGTATTGTTTTGCTTCTCGTGTTGACCATCAGCACTTGTACCGTCCTGTCTCTATAGCTCCAGTAGCCGTCCTCTGGGGGCTCGTGCAACCAGAAGCAGATGACCTCAGGTTCGTCCAAGCTCACGACGGGGTGGTCGAGTGGGAAGCACTGGAGGCCCTTGTAGGTGTCGAGCGCCCAGAGATCAGAGGAGTCGACCATGCCATCCTTCACCCACTCCATATCGTCATTGCCCATCCTCATCGTCCAGGTTTGGATTGTGTAGGCGTGAGAAGAACGTTCGCAGCTGGAGGCACCGGCGCCTCCACAGCAGCAGCGGGGGAAGATGTTGACGAACTTGAGCGCGTCGCCGCCAGCAGTGGCACACACGTTCCGGTTTGATGGCGGCCCTCTATGTTCTCCCAGGGGAGCCGTAGATACTGCAGACTGGGTGTCTCCTCGAACACGTCGCAGAGCACGACGCCGACATGCCATAGGTAGACCCAGCAGAGTAGCCCGCCGCCGACAGGGACGACGGCGTTCCACAACGAAGGAAACTCTCCTGGCACTTCACTGTCGTCGCGGAACCTGATCTGCACACGCTTGACGCTCCACTCACCAGAACGGAACAGGCAGAGATCGGCCTCCCTCATCAGCTCCGGCGTGTCCTGTCCCGCCGACACACTCGCGAGCTGCGCCACCACGACCAGGCCTCGCCACGGCGCACGAGGCCGGTGGGACGACCGAGACGGAAAGGCGGGAGCAAAGACATCGACGGCAGCCGTGGGGGGTCAGCGGCGGCGGCGCCTGCGCTGTACACGAAGTGGTCTATCGTGTGGCCATGTGGAACCTCGATGAGCACGGAGTCGCCATGCGCCGCGACGACCATAGAATACTTCGCATCAAGGCCGTCAGGAATCTGAAGGCAGACGCACGAAACCCCTGGGGGCTCTGTGAGGCGGAGGGAGACTTGGATCAGGTGGCCGGTGCTGGTGCGGGCGGCCGCCAGTGTCTTGCTCGCGCCGGACGTGGAGCAAGAGGAGCCCTCGGCCTCGACCTCCATGTCCTGCTGGAGCATCACCCACCGTGGGTAGGCGGCGGCGGACGACGGATCGGAGGGAGGTTGCGCCGTTTGTGCTTCCATGGGCGCTGCCGCCGTCGTCACCGCCGAACAGTTGTGTGCCCTAGCTATTCCGATCCGTATGATATGGGAGGATGGATGCTGAACGGTTGTGTGCCCTCCTCTGCCGTAGGGAGGATCGATGCGTCGAATCTTGCGGTGAGCTCCACTTCATAATAAGGAACGGTGGATACGTATTGCAAACGGAAGCTTTGTAACCGACATATCCTTGATCTCTTGTGGCGAAAACCAGATATTGGGTAGGCTTCTTGGATACACCTTATTCTTTCATGCATTGGGTACCTGTGAAATCTGAATCATGAAAATTTGTAGAGTATTTTGATCCTGCAGATTATCCTTCCAGTAGCATAATCAGTTCACGCCTGGATCTGTTGTTTGCAGTGAGAAACCAACTGAGCACTGTAATTACGCGCAGCTGCATCCTCTGAGAAGGGTGGAAGTGAACCTGGAGCAAACAACATCTGAATATTGAACAAGCGTGCCTAGTTTATTTCCCCAAGTTAAGCATTCATTCTATTCTCAAGGTACACGACAATTTCTTGTTTCTAGTTTCCTTTGCTCTTTAACCAACCAGGATGACGACTGGTCCAAATCGTAGACAAGTTTCTTGTGTGTCACCGTCTTATGCTTTTGGAAATGTTACTGTGGCAACACCGTCCGATTTAGCATGTTTTCGGGGGCACTGGTCTTCCACTAGACACTAAGTACCTCGAAAGGGAACCAAATCGAGTAGTTCCGTCGAGCACACCCAACGGGAGAACTCGAAACCATCCACGTTTATATCCAGGATCCGATAATAAGTACAAACTTACAATACTTAGTTCATCTCATACAACGTAGAGTCTCAGAAAGCATTTATTACAATACCAGGGTTCAGAGTGCGATAATTCAAACAGCGGAAATAAAGTAAACATCTAGTGGAAAGAAATGAGAATCCGTCCGTGCCCACTAGAAGAATCCTCCACACAAGGCCTAACTGCTCAAGGTGCACCTACAACAAGGGTAAAATAAACCTTGAGTACACAATGTACTCACAAGACTTACCCGACTAGAGAATATATTTTCCGACTCACAAGGAATATGACAAGCTTTATGGCTTGTGGGTTTCTTGTTTGCAGAAAGCAATATTAAGAGTGTGTCCTTGGATTATTAGCGGCCAGGTTTTAATTTATTACCCTACAATTCTAGGTAAGCACCTGTTCTATTTTCAAACAAAGGTTGAGCAATCAAAGCCATTTTTTCATCTTTCATATGTCAGTTCTTACTACGGTGCTAGAGCGTAGTCAAGCCATACCATCACGTAGAAACGGCGATTCGCGAATCAATGTGTCCAGCTGGGTACCCCGAAAAACACACGCCTCACTTACACCCCAGGCATAAGTGGGACCAACCCGTTCCACTCCTGTCAAAGGTTTCAGGTCCCCGTCCAAACTTGACTCCAAGCCCCACACTTGAGGCCCGGTCTCAATGTGGTGCTTAGACCTCCACCTATCTCCGCCTCCAATCAGTCGGTCCAGAAAGAGCCGGAGCCCATGACAACAGAGTAACAAGCCTTCCCGCTCTCATAAGCAAGTATGTGCTCAGGATAATAAGTCTGTGACTTGACCAGGGTCCATGCAACGAACGGTCCTTAATCGAGACGGATAGGGAAAACAGTGCAACCAAGCTATGCCCCGTGGCCGCGGGACACAACCTGTTGCACCCACCGATACCCATACCACATCCCTACCCGGTCACCGTTTTCTTCCCACCATTTTATTTTGAGATGTATGATAATGGTAATCACATGTTGTGAGTAACGACAAGTTACTCACGCTACCGATAAACCTAAGCATAGCCACTACACGATCCTGCACTAGTAAGACTCATGTGTGTGTGTGTGTATATATATATATATATATATATATATATATATATATATATATATATATATATATATATATATATATATATATATATATATATATATATATATATATATATATATATATATATATATATATATATATATATATATACACGGGTTATGCACCGGGGCTTGCCTTGGGCAGGTGCAAGGTCAGAGATGTCAGTCACGGGCGGCTCCTGGAACTCCTCCGGCACAAAGATCTCCTCCTCGTACTCTTCGACGATCTCCTCATAGTCCTGCTCCTCCGCGGCCACGTACTCAACTAGCTCGTGATCTACATGCATGAAATGATAATGTGGCACTTAATAAGGTGACAACAGCAGCTCTTAAAATAGGAACAACTACTAAGCTATTCAGCTAATTCTTATGGCTAACATGCTAAGTTTCCCATTATTTCTCCTAAGCCAAAGTTAACTGATCTGGCCATTCTCTAGCAACTAAAATGCATATCATCTTTTGATTACCGATTTAACACGTAGCATTGCTAGGGAAACTTAGCTACCCTATCAAGCAAGCTATTCAAAGACTACAAAAATTACAGCAAGCACCTACTAATATCATGAGACTACTGTAAGATTTTTAGGGCTAAAGCTATCCTAGATTTGCCACAAAAATTTCTACAAGATTAGGTGCGTTAAAATTCGTTGTCTTTTGCATTGGTTTAATAGGCCTAGCATCACCACAACTGTGCACAAATGGAATCCACCAACTGGTAGAACATGAATTTAGAAACTTAACTAAAGTGGTTTCATAATTTTTAGACATCTACACAAGTCGTTATAATTCATCAAAGTTTAGCTCGAAAACTAAATTACAAGAGCAATACTTAAATTGTAAGAAAATGGAAAACCTAATTCCCTGGCTCGGCCCGCATGAGGCGGCCCAGCCACGCGCAGCGCACGCCCGCACCCGTGATCCAACCGTGCGAGGCGGCCCACGACGCGCGACCCAGGCGGGGGAGAACGCAGGCGCGCTGGCGAAAACACGAAAGAGCCCCCAAGCTAACTGCTATTGGCACGACCAAGAATTTCACTATTCCCGTAGACAGATGCTTTGCAAGAACACCCTCGCCCTCTCCTATCTTCACATCGGGGAAGTCCCCGACGCTCCTCCGCACGCCGGCGCGGCGTTGGCCGGCACTGGTCGGTTACGCCGGCCAGCGGAGAGCCTCTACCGCGCACCTAAGGGGGAGACGCTCACCTCTGTGCAGACACAAAGCACGGGCAGCGGTACGAGGCCCGAAGATGGGGTGATGCGGCTTCCTCACGACGGTAGCCAACCGGCAAGGATGGTGCCGGCGTTCCAGTGAACCGGGACTCTACGAGAGGGGCAAAAGGGGGCGGTGAGCTCCGGTGAATCCCCCCGAAGCAGACTGCAGTGACGGGACGGCCAGAGAAAACCTGAGCTGAGCCGACCACGGGTGACCCGACGGTGCGGCGGCGCTCCGCAGCGGCGCGGACGCGTCAGTAGCGGCGAGAGGGTGGTGGGGGCCCCGCGGTGGTGCGCAGGGTGGGGCGGAGGTGGTGGCAAAGCTAGCGGTGCAACCAATTCGGGGTTTGAGGCGAACGAGTTGGGCTACCACGGTCCACTGCCGAGCTCGGCCTTAATGGCCGGGCAGGATGGAAAAACTCCAATTGCAGCATGGTGGGGCCAAGCTCGAGGCGCGGCAAGGTCGGTTGGCTGGCGGGCTAGAGGGCGAAGTCGTGCTCGCGGGGAATTGGAAAACGGTGGCCGCTCGCGGACGAATTGCAGCTGAGGGTCCGCGGCATGGCGATAGTGCGAGGAAAGAGAGGGGAGACCTGCTGGCGTTGACGGTGTCGCGCCTCGGGGTGGACAAGCTGCAGGTGCCCACGCACGCGAGGCGACTCAGCGCAGTCGCACAACAGGGACGGCAGCGCGATGTGGTTGACGCGACCACGCGGCAGAGCGACTGCCGTGACAGGGTGACTGTGGCGCGTAGAGGAGCAAGCGGCCAAGGGGGCAGCGGCTGCGGCTGGCTAGCAGGGGTCAAAGGCGCACTGTAGCCAGCTACGGCCAAGCCGAAACGGGGCCCGGCCGGCGGCGCGACGCTGGCTAGACGTGCGACGTGATGCCCAAGCGGTGATAGCGCACAGGGAGGCAGCAGGCGACATGTGCACGAATTTTAAAGCACGTAGATCGACCAACCTAGCTCGACTTCGGCTCACCCATCTGGACTATGGCCAGGAGGGCACCATGGGCTATCTCCAGGAGCCAAAACACGACCCAAGTTACTAACAGGTTTTTGCAGAGTAATTTCGTGAACATGATGTTGTCAAACTGTTCACAAGCTTAAGATCCTAGGCATATTTTAGGTTTTCAAATTCGATTCCCAAGCTAGTAGAAATACTAACTAGCCAAAATACTTTTCCACAGCAAGAGTTGCATTGCAATCTACAAAGTTTGTACTTCAAATTTTATTAAAGTGTTGCATATATGTTCTATAGCATTTTTGTTCAATAAAATTAGTTTTCAACTTTAAGTGATATAACACGGCTATTGCGTCAACTCCCATTTAACATTTTTATTAATTATTTTAAGTTACTCAAATGGTTCTACGCACTTCCACACACGCAAAAAAAATCACATAAAGATGATGCTCATGATATGCTTTAGTGTGTTATTTGCACGGTAACACCGAGGGTGTTACAGTTACCTTTGTTCAGTTAGGAGTAACCTCAAACATGCTGTAGATAAGACACCAGTTCAGACATTTCTTTAGTTCATAGTCAGCCAATATTACAGAGTATATTTCAAAGGCCGTGCATGTTTGTAGCTGTATCTTTTCTACCAATCCTTATACTGTAGAGATCCATCAAAGTTTAGTAAATCATTTCACTTGGTTGATTGATTTTGCAGTGGTTTGGTTCCCTTTGTAACCATAAGATTCACTGTTTATTCTTTTTGGAAGAATCACGCGGTCAGAAAACAGAATCGGAAAGGACTTTACGAAAAGTTATGCTAGCCTTCCATAATTTAAATGCCATCTGCAGGTGGATCACTGATAAGCTTGGTCTGAGATAAGAAGTTACTCCAACTATTCAAGATTTTGACGCAGGCAAAATTGATGTGATGTGCCATCTGCAAATTCAAAGGCTATAATATAATGCTACTGACAATCCAAACTGGGCAGCGGACGAAAATTCTTAAATTCCTTCCACCATTTTTGTTGCATTAGCAATTTGTTCCCGCCATTTGTTGGGAATCTCCCATTTGTTGTTCAACATTCTTTTCCCCGCCAATTGAGTTGCCAGAACCCCAATGAGCTGATGGAGGGCTGGCTGCAGGCTGCAGCTATGGCTGGCTGGCCGCAACTGTTGCGGGCGTCTTAGCACTGCCACCTCCGCTAACTGGTTAAGGGATGTGACCGCCTTGTTAAGATGATTAACAAAGGCGGTCGTCTTAAGAAGACCACCTGCATTAATAGGATTAACAAAGGCGGTCAAGGCGTCAACTTGCAAAAACCTGTACAGTAGCAGCGCTTCGTACGTGTTAGGTGAGATTAATATGCTAGAAAAACAAAAACAATCAAAAGAAATTATTAGGCTTTCATAGCCAAATCAAGAACTTCGTGGCCTTTCCTTGGAAAAATATTGGGCCCACTGTTTGGTAATATATAGGGTCATTGAGGGCAAAGAGGAAACAATTAAGAAGGTGGCAAAAACAATCAAAAGAAAATATTTTTCTTAGCTAAATCAAGAACTTTGTGGTCTTTTCCTTGAAAATCATTGGACCCACTGTTTGGTAATATATAGGGTCTTTGAAGGCAAAGAGGAAACAATTAAGAAGGTGACAAAAACAATCAAAAGAAAATATTTTTCTTAGCTAAATCACGAACTTTGTGGTCTTTTCCTGGAAAATCATTGGACCCACTGTTTGGCAAATATATACACTCCCTTCGTCATGAAATATAAGGTGCCATGAATATAAGGTATCCAGACAAAATAAAGAGCTTGGCAAAATATCACCTTGCCCCTTCACTAATTAGGATGAAGGGAGTAGTTACGTTGTTATTTTTCCTTAATTACTTGTTGCCTGTTTCATATGACGCTGAGTTTAAAAAGAATCTCAATATTTCTTGCCAAAGAAAAGAGAAGAGAGAGGAGGATGTCAGGCCCCAGATCAAGGACCTGACGGGGATAGGATTCATGATGAACCGGATAGAATCGAAGAGAGGATTGAAGAGGAATACAGAGAAAGAGCAGAGTTAGACAGAGTTCAGGGACAGAGTTTTGTATTCATTCAATCCATGCTGGCGCCTTTTATAAACCAAGGCCCAACACATGACAGCCGGTTAACAGAACCACTATAACAGCCCAACAAACTGACTTAAAGCTAAGCAAATTCCGAGTTAGCCTGACGGCTATAATAACTATCCTTCTGACGGCACCCCGTGCCACTGTAAACCATCCGGCAATAGAGAGTTGCGCTCATTCTTCAGAGATTACCCTACCTTGCGCGTCTTCTTCCTGAACCTGACAGAGGATGAGGATACAAAATACCTTGTATTTTGGTGTAAATTTTGAACTTTAGATCTTTTGTAGCCTCGAGGCCAAACAGGAAAGAATTAAGAAGGTGAGCTAATATATACCGACAAATATTTTTCTGGGATAGTAGAGAAATGTTTTTCTGGGATAGTTGAGGCTGAGCAACCGTTCTGTTTAAGCAATTGTTCGCGGAGCCTAGCTAAGTTGATTATTGTAGCAAAGATGCTCAACCACGATAGTGACGGGCTGACGGCAGTAGGCAGCAGCCGCGCGTGGCTCCGATGAGCATAATTGATTGATTACGAAGGTGCGTAGCAGTTGTACATGCTCAATTTGGCACATGAGCCATCTTTAGAAAAAGGAGAAAGATATAGAGAAAAGATCTGTGCACGGAGCAAAAGCAAAAGAATTTGAGAGTGGAAAGAATGTCGTGGTCTTTCACCTATATATGTGAATTAGTAATAGTGGCAAAAGAAAATTTAGTTACTATCTCTTTCTGTCCTTGACAAATATTACTAAAAACAAAGGGAGTTGAGTCCTAGGGTCGATTTTATTATTTTCAAAAAAGTTTTTACATAATCATGTCTAGTATATATACTTTTGCCAAAGTATTTCACGGTCGATTTTACCTTAAACTGCTTTTGTCAATACTAGTTTAAGGTAAGGTGGTTTTGCGGATTAGTCCTTGAAGCATCGAAGGTTCAGTCGTTTGCTCGCATGCGGATTGATTAGCTGGCTTTGCCTACCACACATGTTTAAGGTAAGGTGGTTCGAACGAATCCAGCTTCAGGGACCATTTGATTTTAGGCCATAATTTGCCACGGTTTACTGCACTAAGTTCGTCAGGTTTGATCAAGTTCTTTGACAGCGGTAAATCCTAGAGATTAACGAAGTCAGCACAAGCGCCTCGCTATCGACGAGAACGTCATCTAACACTGAAAGCATAACACTGTTAAATCATAGAAGGGAAAGACTACCGCCCGGACGTTAGCACGCGGCGTTTGTCCGGATGCCCGCACCTACTGTCCGGCCCATGCGCCTGACAAGCCCCCTCTGCATGCGGCAGGAAACGATGCAGGCGACACACTTCTCCCTGGATCCATGCAGTCAATGTAAGGGACCCGTGAACTGTGCCTCCGCCTCCCACTTTGCCTGGGTGGGCCCCACAGCGTATGCATGCAGCTCCTGCTCATCCGCCGGCACGCTGCTGCCACACCGCGCGCTGCTACTGTTGTTGCCGCGCCTGCCGGCCCGGCCCCACCCCACCTGCTGCTTCGGTACGCCGCGCCCGCTTCTCTTCCCGTGTGCACGCGGGACCACTACGCCCCGAGGGGACCACCTCCGTCTGCCCCCACTTCCCGTGTCTGGTCATGCAACACTTGCAACATAAATCATTTAATGCAACATACGTCCGAAACAGATGAAACATTTACAAAACATTTACTTGCAACATATGTGTATAGCCACTGCAACATCCAGATAAAACACTTGCAACATACATTTGAAACAGCTGAAACATTTGAAACATACACTTGCAACATACGCATATAGCCAATACAAAATCTAGATAAAACACTTGCAACATACGTTTGAAACAGCTGAAACATTTGAAACATACACTTGCAACATTCTTGTATAGCCATTGCAACATATGCAACATCCAAATAAAACATTTGCAACATATGTTTGAAACAGCCGAAACATTTGAACATATGCAAGAAACATCCAGATGAAACATATCCAACATACATCTGAAATGCATGAAACATACGGTTGCAACGTGCTCATCTACTTGCTGCCCTCCAATGGAGGCTCATTAACACGGAGCTCGACATCGGTGCAGAGCTTGAGGTAGCCCACGGTCGGCAGGCAGATGGACCACGGCTGGGGCGGGAGGCGGAGGCGCGGAGGAGCGCAGCACGAGGTGCAAGGCGCGGGCGGGAGCACGCAACAAAATTAGTTTATGGATAAAAATTTACTTACGTTTTGATTGCTTAATTCTTCGTAGTCATGCTCATTATTTATTTAAAGTAAACAAACTGTAATTACAGTACCAACACATAGATAACCTTTTTGTGATTTAACATAAATTAATCAAGGTTTTTTAGGGACTAAACCATACTTTATTATTTTTAGAAAATGTAAAAACACTTTTGAAAACAACGAGATAACTAATTTGTCTCGTTTCGAAAGTTGGAAGGGGTTCGATATCTGGTTCCGTAGTTTAGGGATAAAAATCTAACTAAAGTGCGATATATGGTTGAAAAATGGACTTTACTCCAAGATTTATTTTTTCTTAGGTTTGCAAAGATACGAGTATATGGCAAACACGTTTTGACGTAACTTTAGAGAGGTGTAGCAAAAAATTCTATAGCAAGTGTTAGCAACCTTACATTAGACCACGAACCAAAAAGTCCCTGGCGTATTCATTTTATATTGGTGGTGGCAGTAGGACGGGTGAGAAACATGCTTTTTTTTATTGATTGAAAATGTTTCAGATTTGTGCATCTATAGCAGCGTTATTTCGGAACAATCAAAGTGTGTACTTCCTTACCTGGATGCGTTGAATCTGCACGTCAAGTGTCAAGATGCAAAAATGCAGTGGGAAGTACGTATTGTGGCAGCAAGCAAGGGGAATAGTGGTGGATCGATGAAAGGGATCAGATCAGTGGTCACCACGCTCACATGGCACACCGCAGGACAGCCCGGACCAGATAGAAACTTCTCCTTGGCGGCTTTATTATACTTGGTATACGTACTCCGTAGGTGAAGCCACCTTTACGCGACCCCGCTCCTACTTCAACTTCAATGATGAGCCTCAACTCTCGCTGCTACGCTTGCCAAGCTCGCCAGGCTTGGCGCGCCGCGCGCTAGCTGTAGCTGATGCAGTCAGGCGCACATGCGCCGGCCGCGCCAGCGGCGTCGGTGCTCCCGCGTGGAACGCCCCTGGCCTTGCGTCCTTGCCTTGGAGAGTTGGAGCCTTGGAGGGGCTCGCGATCGCGCGGCGCATTACTCGTGCCTGCCCTTGGCCGCGCCCGGCCGCACCGAACTCGCCCTCCATAATGCCGTGCGGGCGCCGGGCAGCGACAGCGTAGTCATGCATGTGGCCGGCCAATTTGACCCGCCGGGGGACCCCCACCGATTTACGGGCCGCCACATGCTCCGATCGCACATCCCTTTCGAGCAGCAACCACCGGCCTTCATGCCTCGGCCTCGCTCGCTTCGCTTGCTCGCTTCCCCAGGCCATTCCTCCCGCAACGACCACGATGAAGTGCACACACACCTTCTCTACAAACCACCAAAACAACGCGCTAGAATTCTGCTGCTTATTCCTTCCTTTCCAGTTCCACTGCCACTGCCAGCCTAAGCCTACCTTCTTCTCCCGATCCAACTAATATTCCTGCAAACAAACTAAAAAAGGGAGTAGCTAGGCACACTCGAGGTCGCACTCCCATCATAAGAGAGGGCGGCTGCGAGGGCCAGCCGCACCGTAGCCATAGGCCTGCAGGCCTCCTCTCTTCCCTCGTAGCGTATAGTGCGTGTGTTAGCCTAGCTAGTAGTGCTAGGTAGCCAGCTCGCCAGCCGGCCGGCCGGTCATGGGAGGAAGATCAGTGGCTCCGGTGGTCCTCGCGGTGGCGATCATCGCCATCGCGGCGGCGACGACGCCAGCCGCTGCGGCGGTCGAGGGGGAGGTGAAGAAGTGCGGTGGGTGCTCGCCGTGCGGCGGCGCCGACTGCCCGGTGCTGTACCCGTCGCCGCCGCCGCCGCCCGCGCTGCCTCCCCCGCCGCCGTACTACTACTACAGCCCTCCGCCGCCCGCGATCTACCCCGGGGGCTGCCCGCCGCCGCCGGGCGCGTACATTCAGATCGGGAGCACGCCGCCGGGCAAGGGCCCGCTGTACCCGCAGGACCCGGGGTTCATGCCCAACAGCGCGCCGGGCCGCGCCGCGCCGCTCACGGTCGTCGCAGCGCTTGCGGCGTTGGCGTGCTCATGGGCCTTCTTGTGATCTGCTCATCTGCATGACAACTGGACGGCGAGCTTCTTCGGTAAGTGGCGCGATGGATCACGTAGTCGAGATCGCGCCGGCGTTCCACGGGTTCCCCACTTCCCCAGTGTATTTATGCATGCTCCTTGTGATAATAATTTTCATTGGCCATCATATGGGCTGCAGTTGTTCTTGGAATGTATGAAGGTTTTCTTTGCTTTAGTTTTCTTTTTTAATCTGATGACGATTTTAGAACAATCACTTGTAAGAAATGCAACGCAGATTTAAGAAGAATGTGTAACCAGCATATGTCTTTCCAGATTTCGTACGTTTTCTGAGAGTCAACTTTATGGTATCTTCAATTGGTGTGATCTATTCGTTCTCTTATTTAGCGACCAACTTGCCGGAGTTGCCGCTGTTCATGGGGCCGGGGATCAGGGCGATCGAGCCGCTGACCATGCGTGTCATGGTCAGTTTTCAAATGTTTTTTTCATCAGGATTCGTCTGCATGGGTCAGGATTGTGCATAGTAAACAGATCAGTCATCCCAAGAATTGCGACCAATTCTCAATAATCATATATGGCCATCTGAGGCTCTGAGCTAGTGAGCTGCTACAGCTACCAGTAGCTTTGATTCTGTGAATGCAAGTGCGTATGCCATGCCATGCTCCGGTTAGGTACATCCTCTTCGTTTTTTCCCTCCAAATACGTTTTTTTTTAAAAAAAAGGACATCTCACGTACATGGAAGATGCATCTAATAAACATACATACTCATATCCTGTTCCTATGAGTTAAGATAGACAAGTCACCACACAGCAGGGTATCTCCGTGCCGATCGTCACATCGTCTGCCAGTGGAATAGTGATGTTTCTTCATGCATAATCTCTCATACTTAAAAAGCACCTAAGATTATTGTTCTCATTAAGAATTTTTTTTAAAAAAATAAATAATATTTTATTGTTAGCCCCGCTCGCCATCACATTACGTAGGTCACTTGGGCAACACAGCATTGCTGGTCATCTCCTCCTGCGACGGCCCCTATACCAACTTGCGGACACCACTCACGCACGGTTCCACCAAACAGTTGCCTTCAACTACCATGTAGAAGTCTTGCCCTCTAATCGCTGCACCAACACTTTCTACCTGACAGCCTTCGACAACTATGAACACCCGCACTTTGACTCCTTAACATGGCCTCCACCCTCCTTGAATCAAATCGAGCCTCCATCCAGAGAGACCGCCATCATCTGTCATATGTGATATGAGCCCTAGGATTTGGTCCTGTCCTTGGCTCTAGCAATGAATATGGCCAATATATCCACCGCCAAATTAAGGAGAATTGGTGAAAGGAGATCACCTTGTCTTAGGCCTTTTGTAGTTCGAAAGTACCAACCCACATCATTGTTGACCTTCACTGCAAAACTCTGCGGGCATAAAAATTAGACTTTGGTAGTTTTTTAATTACATAGTACAACACATATGCTCATAACGCATGCACACTTACCTCTATGAATGTGCACACGCAAAACTCTACCTCTATGAGCACCTCGGAAGACTAGCCCGGCAAATCCTCAACATGAGATTGACGAAGGCACCATAGAAGCCTTGCTGACCGAAATGTTGCCTACTATTGAAAGCGCAGAGTCGTTAAATTCTGATAAATTCGCTCCTAGGGGAGTCGAATCAAACTCAGAACCTACCGGGCTCATGTAATCACCAGATGAAATTGAAAGGTCCGATGACATATACTCCCTCCGGTCCATTTTATCTAGCGCACACATATATCAAGACTCAAACTTTAAAAACTTTGACCAATAATTAGGCTAATAATTTTTAACTATTATAATACAAACTTTATATGATTAGATTTGTAAGAAATTATAATATCCAATGATTATAAGTTTATACGCATAAATAATACTCCCTCTGTATCGGATTTAGAAGTCGTTTTGGATAAGGTTTAGGTCAAACATTGGGAATATAAATCATCAATAACTTTTAAGTTGTTGAGTTTGCAAATGTAAAAATTATATGAATAGATTTGTCTTGAAAAATACTTTCATAAAAGTATACATATATCACTTTTCCATAAATATTTTTTATAAAAACAAGAGGTCAAAGTTGTGTTTTGGAGACCGTGTCGCTGTCCTAAACGACTTCTAAATCCGATACGGAGGGAGTATAATATAAAGCAAATGAATAGTCAAAGTGTAATCTAGGAGACCGTGTCATTCTAACTTGCGCCAAATAAAATAGACCGGAAGGAGTATAATCTTTTCAGGTACATATCATGGTAACGTGCGGGCCACGTCGGCCCATGACCACGGGTCCTTAAAACGTAACCGAGCTGCGATGTCGCAAGCCTCCGAGCAAGTGTTGCATACCCACCTCCGATTCAAGCGAAAGCATATCAAATTGGGCCCAATGAGTTCACTATGATGCATACTCCCTCTGTCCCTTTTTAAATATCACTATGATATTCAAGCTGCTTAAACTTTTTAAAGTTTAACTAGGTTTATAAAATTATTAGCAATGTTCGTGTCTCCAAGATATACATTGAGCCAAAATTAAATACATTTGACTTTTTGATAGCGAGAACGATAGTTAAAAAGAGATGGAGGGAATATCCAAGCCTAAGTCATGTTACTTTTTTTTGCCATATCCAAAACAAGTTAGAAATTGCAGCGCCATCACTCATCAGCAGAATGGTGTTACTAGCTAGTTCTACAATTTGTCGATTTCAATATTGTCGGGTACCACAATTAGGGATACCCAAATCAGAATACAAAATCACCCGGCCTCTCCATTTAAGGGGAACAATCTACAAAAGGGAAACATGCTAAATCCTCCTTTGTTGGGCCTCCAGCAAGACATGTGAACAAACCAGCCCATCCGCCCGCTCCATCCGAGGCCTCACTTAGGGGGGTCTCGGACGCAAGCCGACCCACGACACCATTATCGTCTCGTTCGAGCCCCAGAAACAGCATCATCCGTCTCCGACTCGCCCGAGACCGGCCTCTAACACCGCTCCTCCATTGGTGCGCTCGAGACCCCCTGTGACGTCACCCACTTTCCCACGTCTGTCCAAACGGGCCAAGAATAACCGGGGTCAAATCAGCACGACATCGTCTGTAACAGGCATGGGGAAGAGCTGTTGACCACTATGCCACCCATACTGGCACTATACGCACGATTTGTGCGTGCGCAGTATACGGAACAACCACCCTAGGCCACTATTCTCACGATCGGGATAAGATCGGACCACGATTCCCACCTCCGAGGCCTTGGCCCTCTACACCAGTCAAACTACAAGGACGAACACACCACGACGGCTACAGGACCAGGTATGACAGGACGCATCGCTACAACACCGAAGGACAGAAACCACTCCCCCAATAGTGGTGCCCATACCTGACACGTAGCAGTAGTACCAAAAGTACCGACACCATGCCTCCACAGTACATGCCACGTCACCACCGGATAAGACTCTCCCGAGGCCTCTAGGCTCCTCCAGCAAAGGCCACACCACATGCCCACATTTTGTAACCCTATACCTCCTTGAGACTATAAAAGGAGCATGCAGTGATCATTCCAAGGGGACGGAAAAAGAACAAACCCGGAGACCCGAATCGAGCGAAAAAAGAACAACCACCACAGCAATACCAAGCCAACCACAAGCAGATAACTCTCCTGGACCCTGCGCAGTCACCAGCAGAGTCGCACACACCCACATCCTCTACTCACACCACGAGACTTGGGAGATCCTCTGAAAGTCCCTAGTTTGGTTTTGGCTAATTGATGAAACCTAGGACTAACCTTTGTATCTAAGTGGATGATTTAGATAAGGGTGGTCATTGAATATGAAACATGACATTGACTCATGTGACCAAGATGATGAAGACCAAGATGATGCTTGGCTCGATGGACCGGTTGTGAGGGTGAAGGGCAAGTCGAGGCTTCGAAGCGAAGGACCATGCGATGGTGAAGCTTGAGCAAGACTTGGCATCGACGGACCGATGCAACAGCGAAGAGCAAGTGAAGTCAAGGTCGATGGATCGAGACGGTCATGTGATGATATGAAGTGGATCATATTTTTCGGAGAAACAAAATGGGCTCAAGGCAAAGGTATAACCATAGGGCCATTTTGTTTTGCACTCAAGACACCATAGAGGGTGTGAGTGGTTTAGGATCGATAGCCAAACTATTAAGAGGGGAAGTCTTATCGGTTATTCGATGCACGGGTGCCACTAGGTGAATTCATGAAGTGCATTGCATGTAGAGCCTAGTGAGCTAACTGGAAAACTTTTGAAAATGTTTATGAAAATGCTAACACAAGTGCACAAGGTGGTGATCACTTGTTGGTGTTGGCACATTTACGAAGGCGATGAAGTTTGGGCGGTAGAGAGGGTTTGGGTCTCTCTCTCCCTCCCGTCGAACTTGCGAGCGCGAGATTCAGGCGTTTTTGGGAACTTGAAATGCCTATTTTCCACTACGCCAGAAGTCAAAAAAGAAACGGAGGCGAACGGAGGTCACAGAAGTGACCGGACGCTGCATCGGACGCGGTCATGGTATGACCGGACGCGTCCGGTCAGCACAGCGCAGGCACGGGTGCTAGGGTTTGTAACCGGCGCGTCCGGTCACTCGCGGGACCGGCGCGTCCGGTCAGGTGTCCAGAGGAAACTGAGTACGATCGGACGCGAGGCACGTCCGGTCACACATGATCGGACGCGTCCGATCGTCGAGGGAGCTTACTGGACTCAAACCGGACGCGGGCACTGTCGCGTCTGGTCGTTGCAAGAGGCGTGTCCGGTCGTTACTTCGCGGGCGCGCGGTGCTGTGCGATCGGCGCGTCCGGTCGTTGACTGGAGCGCGTCCGGTCACTCGGGACCGGCGCGTCCGGTCGTTTTGAGAGGCGCGTCCGGTCATGGGTTTTGACCGTTGGCGCAGTGACCGTTGGAGGATCGGACGCGGCTGAGCGCGTCCGGTCAGTTATGACCGGCGCGTCCGGTCATACCAAATAGACCTAGTGAAGGGGTATAACGGCTCTATTTGGATGTGATGCTTATAAATACTTGTTGGCCGGCCCTTGGGGAGGTCTCTCGTGATTTCTAACATTCTAGTGCATCCTTTGAGCTAGAGCATCTCCTCCCACTCATCTCTCTTGCTTGATTGCAAATCAAAAGTGAGATTGAGTGATCCCAAAGTGCATTGCATAGCTTGAGGGCATCTAGTGGCACTTGTGGGTGGTTTAGCCGGTGGATTTCTTGTTACTCTTGGAGAGTACCGCTCCTAGCCGGCTTGGATATTATTGGAGGCGTTGGCAAGAGAAGGTGATTGTTCTTGGCCACCTCCGGTTGATTGTAAGAGGTTCTTTTGCTTTCCTCGGCGGGACGCCAAAAGCAACTCTATTACATTGCGCGTGTCATTGAGTTACCTCACTTGAGAGTGGTGTCTTGCGGTGCCTTGCGGGGCGTGCCTTGAGGGGCAAGTGACTTGAGGGTCACACCGAGGAACCATCTAAGTGTTGGTCGACACAACCGGTGACGTAGCTTGTCGGTGCACAAGTGAACACCGGGTGAACAAAAATATTGTGTCTCTTGTCTCCCGGTGATTGGTCTTCATATTGTGTTGTTGTCAATATTGATTGATTGTATATCATCTTGGTGATTGGCAACATCTTCACTCCACCGTCGGTATAAGATTCGCAATCCTATCTCTTGCATTTACTTTTACTAGATTATCTTGTGTAAGCTCTAGTGGTAGCCTTTGCTAGTGTTGTTAGCTTGCTCACTAGTGTAAGTTTAGTGACATAGCCCTTGTGTGAACTAGAGATCATAATCTACTAGACTTGTGGATAGGAGGCTTGCATCACAACCATAGGCTAAGCAAAACTCGCTTTGCGCCGTTTGTTGTTCTAACTAGTTTGCTTAGTGTTTCTTGTAGAAATTTTTATAGGCTATTCACCCCCCTCTAGCCATCTAGGACCTTACATCCTCCCTCTCTTACATTCGCTTGTAACCCCTACTACGAACACTTCGGTGCAAGATAATACAGAACTCCCTTTCTCCACTGGACGTAGGGCATTTCTCGGCCTAAACCAGTATAAATCGCCTGTGTTCTTCTTGCACATCATCCGGACCCGACGCGCAGACACTCGATTACTCGTTGGTGCTAGAACCGCCGTTTCTTACACTGATAAATACTCATCAGCTTGCCCACAAACAACTGCCATCACCACTGTGAATAATGTGACTACATGGGTGGAACAATTATACTCCATCTCCATCTGAATTATAAGACGTTTTGATTTTTCTAGTTTATTTAATGATATTTTGACCTGATGTCATGCCATAACGTCATAGAACCACACAATTCTTGTAGTGAATGGAGGAGGTACCTACATAATAAGTTTGGATAATTAAAAATAATATATTAGTGGATTTTTCTTGAAGTATAGTTTTATGTTTGTATTAGTAAATTTACTTGTAGTTGTATAAAAGACATATAATTACCTATGGTTTTATAAATGTTTTGTAACAGAAAGTTTGGTCAATATTATTAGCAGTGATCAGAACTGCTTGCAGCTGCAACAGCACCTCTCAGTGGTCATTCTTCAAACTAGGCAGTCACAACTATGGGATACTAGAGACTGATTTGCCACTGTCATAAGAAATCTGTAACATCCGTATATCACACTAGGTCTACAACTCAATGCCCGCCCACCACAACCAACGCCGCCACCACACTGTCAACACTAAAAGGATTCTCGTCTAATGCCACGCACACGACTGCAACACCACTGATTTGGTTGCCATTAGGGGGTCATATTGCAACCTTTCTAAAAAATAGTTGCAATATGTGCCTATAATGCAACAGACTAAATGTGTTGCAATGTGTTGTTTGTCGTTGCAACAGATGTGTGCTACTACAACCATTTAAGAATTGTGTTGCAATTAGTTGGCATTATTGCCATGGAGCATTCGAGTTGCATTAGGATTGATTTTCGTTGCAATTACTTGGTGTTATTGCAACTATATTGAATTTGGTTGCTTTTGCTTGTAACTATTGCCATGGTTGTTTTGGGTTGCAATAATCTCCAGTGGTGTTGCAATTGCTTGGTGGTTATTGCAACAAGAATTCTAAATGGATGCAATAGCATGTTTCTATTGCCACAATTTTTTTGGGTTGTAATAATCTTTTGTGGCGTTGCAATTGCTAGGTACTTATTGCAACTAAAGTCCTAAATGGACGCAATATCATGTTACTATTGCCATGATTCTTTTGTGTTGCTATAGACTAATGTATTTGGTGGATATTTCTTTGTCTAGGACCTAGCAGCGTTAACATGTCGTACATGATCATCTATCCCTCGGCTCAATTGGCTCAAGGCCTCATGCTCTATCTCCTGAGAAACGCCGGCGCCCTAGACATGGAAAAGCCATTGTGCTAGGGGTCGTCATATGGAAACGCCGGCGCCCATCAATCATCAGGAAGCTCCAGCCTTTGGGTGTGCAAGGGCCCAACATCCAACAGCATGCATTGCATGGCAACCCCTACTATAGTCAGCAACTAGAGAATGAAAAAACAAACGCCCATGATTATCAAGACACTTTGGCAAGACTAATTAGGATTAAGTTGGAATAGCTAACCAATCAGCTAGAGTGCCACATGTAAATAATATCATGTACAACATCTAAATTTAAGTGTTTGGTATAAAATTATTAAGTAATAATCCAATTTCCTTATAGAATTAATAAAAAAATCTAGTGGTAGAATCATATCAGAAATATATTTACATGCTCATACACATCTCACAACCATCTGCTTGAATAATCTATGAAATATATAGGAGTGCAATGTATGATGTATTGAGCTCTTCTCTTGGCATGAGCTGTCTTGATCCTATCAACTGTCTAATCAAGTGGCGTCAAGTGATTCTTTCTTTCTGAATACATGGACAATTTGGAGCATTTTCTGCCATGCGTTCCATGTTGCATTGGCCTATCCACCAGAGTGAGCACTCAAGTGGCCAGAAGATCATCTACTGTTGAGTCCTGCCACGAGCTTGAAGCTTATTATCCAATGGAAGGCTACGACATAGGAAACTATTAGTTGATGAGTACAATACACAGAAATACCAAGATGAAATTTCAAGAACTAAAGATCAATTGCATTAGGTGATAGATAAGCTCCTCATGAAGAAAAATTCCACATGCAAATCTAGTGTAACTAAAGGCTCTTAGTTATGACACTGCGAACACTAGCTATTTAGTTCCTTTGTAGTTTGTACTTGTACTCCCTCCATTCCAAATTGTCGTTTTAGCTTCTTTAGATGCATAGCCTATGATGCTAGATATACATTATTTCTAGATATATAGGAATGTACATAGACAAGCCAAAGCGACATAATTTGGAATAGTCAAACACAGATCTGTTGGTGGCATACCTTCACCTTTGATTGTTCAATTTGTTGCTGGGATGCTATCAACAACTTTTGTAGCTCTTCTTGGTCAACCAAAAGTCTAGACATGTGAACAACAACTAAGTGAGTATAACAAGAACACCTAATTTATAGTTAAAATGATGAAATGGAGCAAAACTGCTTGTCTGTTATTTCCTAGAGAATCATTGGAGAAATGATAAGCTGTCAAATTTGTTCAAGAAAATAATCTATATCCCAGTGCAGCACAAAATTGTAATGCTCACATCATTAGCCCTTCCTTTTTAAGTAAATCAATGGCAACTGGTAACTCCGCCTACAGTGGGGCACCTATGGTGTCCCAACATAGCAAGTCCCAAGCCCTGGTAAAGGAGAAGGGTTGTGTTAGGCTTGGCGAGCCAATGTAAAAACTTAGCTACTCTTATGGAGATGAAACCCAAAAGAATCCCATTGGGGCGTAACCCTCTTAGCGATGACAACTGATATATGGAAGTTTTGAGCAATGGTTTTTGTTGTGAACAATAGTTCTTATACTGAATAATAGCCTAAGGAGGAAAACCAGTTACCTAGCATGGCATTTGAATTCGGACCAGATGGTGAACCCCATTGCAATCTGAGGACATACACAACAACAACATTGTGACAGTGTGAGACAATAAATCCTGATTAGCAATATGTCATAATTGACATGTGCAAGTTGTACCAAAAATTCAAATAACAGACTTTAATGTTGAAGCAACAAAGTAGCAGTTCAGACCTCAGTGCTGTACCAAAAACAAAGAATGAGACTGAGGATTTGCATCAACTACATGAAGCTCTAGGAAAGACCACAAGCTGGATCAGCATCATATAAAGAGTATGTGTTCCCAAAACGCGGCTGGTATTATAACAAATTTTCTAAAACAAATAATGCAAAACAGGTTATCTATGGGTTTGTAACTGTAAGATCCAAATAGGCTAGAGGGGGGGTGAATAGCCTAATTAAAAACTTCTACAAGAATTACTTAACCACAAGTTAGTACGAAAGGTGGCAAAGCAAAAGCACTAGCTCTAACTAATTAAGCAAGCCACCTACACAAGTCTAGTACAAGGCTATCCACTAAATACAACAACAACTACAGGCTAGAAACAAGAAGTAATACAAGAGAAGAGCTTTGAGAGATTATACCGCCGTGTAGAGATGAGAAGTATCAATCAATCAATAACACAAGAGAAATCCTCGGGAAGAGAATGACACAAGAATTTATCCCGAGGTTCACTTGCTTCCCGACAAGCTACTCCCCGTTGTGGCGATACACCCACTTGTCGGTTCGCAAGCTAATCGACTATCAAGAGTCGAGCCCTCGGCGGACGCCGCACAGCCGCACACAAGATGGGGATCCTCCAAGCCACGAGCTTCACTAGAGTATCCAATTTGCGAACTCCCGCGGGGAAGGATCAAGAACCCCTTTACAACACTTGATGAAGGCTCCAACAATCTCCAATTGTGAGCTCAATCACCTCCTCTGCTCCAAGCCGTCTACCGTGTCGGGAAACACGGAAGAGTAACAAGAAATCCGCAGCAACTCGAAGATCAAGTGCCTCTAGAATGCAACTCTCAAGCAATGCACTAGAATCTCACTCAATCTCACTCAAGATGTGCAACTATGCAAAGAGATGAGTGGAGGGGTTGTTCTCTAGCTCAAAGTATGTCTCTAGGTCTCAAAATGTGCAAGAGTTACCTTCAAACCCCGGCCAACGTCTATTTATAACGAAGGGGTACGCAGCTAGCCGTTACCGGACGACGCAGTTCAAATCGTGATGACCGGACGCACCGGTCAGGATGACCGGACGCGTCCGGTCACTACAGGACAAGCGTGAACAGTACGCGTCAGAAGTTATCGTTGCTATGACCGGACGCGCCCTAGCGTATGACCGGACGTGCCTCACCTGGCGTCCGGTCAGAGTCTAGTAAGCTCCCATCACGACCGGACGTGTCCGATCGTACATGATCGGATGCGTCCCGCGTCCGATCATCACTCATGCGCTCTCTGCCCCTCTGGACGCCTAACCGGACGCGTCGGTCCCGTGAAGGACCGGACGTGCCGGTCGCGCGCTCTGCTTCTGCGCACAGGTGAACTGACCGGATGCGCTGGTCAGGCCAGACCAGCGTCCGGTCACTAACCCTAGGCGCGCTGACCGAATGAACTGACCGGACACGCTGGTCAAGCCGTGACCGCGTCCGGTGCAGCGTCCGGTCACCACAGTGACCTTCGTTCGCCTCTGTTTCTTTTCCGACTTTCGGCGCAGTAGAAAATAGGTGTTTCACTTCTCCAAAAAGCGTCGAATCCCGCCGAGCTTGTGAGGCGGGAGGGAGAGAAGAACCCAAACCCTTATCTACCGCTCAAACTCTACCGCCTTCACAAACGTGCTAACACCACCAAGTGTACACCACCATGTGCATGTGTGTTAGCATTTCACAAACATTTCTCAAGGCGTTATGTTAGCTCTTTACTAGATCCTAATGCATATGCTCAAGACAATGATCTAGTGGCACTTGATTCCCGAGCTAACTGTGATTGCCCCTCTTGATAGTCGGCTATGTATCCTAAACCCGGTCAATCACTTCTCTACTCATCTTAGACCGGCAAAAGGAAAACCCTATGGTTATACCTTTGCCTTGCGCTCTTAGATCCTTCTCTTCCACTCGATCATCATGTCCTTCATTTTATGTGCATCTCCACCATGATCATCATTTCATATCCATGCACCATCTCTTTGTGATCTTATGGCCACCACTCCTTGCCACATACACCTTCATCTCATGTGTTGCTTGTGCCTAACTCAAAACACTTAACACATGGCATTATCAAGTTGGTGTCATTAATTACCAAAACCAAACTTGGGCTTTCAATCTCCCCATTTTTGGTAATTGATGACAACCATCACAAAGATATGATATGAAATGAAATCAATTTTTCAATTTCGATAGTATTAGCTCCCCCTACATACGTGCTTCCATGAGTTTGGTTCAATTGTGCACATATGTATGGATTTGAAATTTGAGAGAGTTACTACTATCAAATTGATGCTAAGGTATATAGAATGGACCTTTGAAGCGTGATACCAATCGGAGTTGCCTTTATATACCATCCTTAGCATCGATGTAGCTAGACACCACTTGTAATACATCACTTGTAAAGATCAAAACACTAAAGTACCCCGTGAGATCAACATTATAAGCAAAGGTGTCTAGATACCGCTTGTAAAGCTACTCTCAACAAATCATCATTCAAGTTCTATTTCTAGCAAACACCATTCAATCATGAATATCGAAATTAAATTTGCAATGCAACACATCATCATGTTAGTGCACATACAAATGCAACAAATAATTCATGAGCTTGCTCCCCCTACTTGTGTGCTCAATTTTAATTGATCCCTTTCTCCCCCTTTGTAATGTAACTTCTTATCTTTGTGACTTTTCTCTCTCCCTTATTATAACTTATTCTCTCTTTGCAATATCTTTGTGACTTTTCTCTCCCCCTTTGTCAACAATCACCAAAAAGGTGCTAATTTTAGTGAGAGATAAGTCAATCAATATGAGGGAGTCCAAATTATAGTTCAATCTAGATCACTTGCCTAGAATATGTAATTCGGTTTGATCCAAGGACAAGCTTCTTCACACCTCATAAAATATAAGGGTTATCTTGACCATGTTGAATTACACATCATGAGCTTGTTTACTAGATTTAACACTAGGTTTGTAAGCCCACAAATATGTCATATGCTACCACTAGATCAATCAAACATAGAAGCAATAGTGGTACCATATATACATAAACATCATTTGATTTTCATAAATGAGCCTATTTGTTGTGCAAAAATGTCTATATGTTCTAACCATGTCCTTAGCAAAGTATGAATGATATGCCAAACAACTTTACCTTGCTATGTTGGAGGAGAGGCATGTCATATAAAAATATGGGGGTGAACTCATTTCAAGTTGGAGAAGTCAAGTATGTTCAATTCATTCTTTAACTTATAAAATATTTTCTCATCAAGTGGCTTTGTAAAGATGTCGGCTAGTTGATCTTCGGTGCCAATGCTTTCAATGCTAATATCACCCTTTTGTTGATGGTCTCTTATGAAGTGGTGCCTTATGTCAATGTGCTTGGTTCTTGAATGTTGAACCGGATTTTGTGTCATCTTGATAGCACTCTCATTATCACAAAACAAAGGCACATTCTTGAATTTAATTCCAAAGTCACTCAAAGTTGCCTTCATCCAAAGCAATTGTGCACAACAACTACCGGCACTAATGTATTCGGCCTCGGCAGTAGATAGTGCAACACTATTTTGTTTCTTTGATGACCATGAAACAAGAGACCTTCCAAGAAATTGACAAGTGCCACTTGTGCTCATTCTATCAATCTTGCATCCACCATAGTCGGAGTCCGAATATCCAATCAACTCAAAATTAGACCCCTTTGGAAACCATAATCCAACATCATGAGTGCCCTTAAGATATCTTAATATTCTCTTGGTTGCTTTCAAGTGACTTTCTCTAGGTGAAGCTTGATATCTTGCACACTTGCACACACTAAACATCACATCCGGCCTAGAAGCGGTGACATAGAGCAAACTTCCAATCATAGACCGGTATAGCTTTTGATCTACCATGTTTCCACTATTATCAATACCCAATTGATCATTAGTGCCCATTGGTGTACTCATTGGCTTAGCATCTTGCAATCCAAACTTCTTGATCATGTCCTTGATGTACTTGCCTTGACTTACAAAAGTGTCATTCTTCATTTGTTTGATTTAAAGTCCAAGGAAGTAACTAAGCTCTCCAATCATAGACATCTCAAACTCATTAGCCATCATATTTCCAAACTCTTCACAAAAGTCTTGGTTAGTTGATCCAAAGATAATGTCCTCCACATCGATTTGCAATACAAACAAGTCATTTCCAAGCTTCTTGGTGAAGAGAGTGGTGTCAACCTTTTCCATCTTGAACCCTTTAGAGAGGAGAAAGTCCCTCAACCTCTCATACCATGCTCTAGGTGCTTGCTTCAAACCATACAATGCCTTCTTTAGCTTGTAAACATGGTCGGACTTCTTGTCATCTTCAAAACCGGGAGGTTGCTCAACATAGACTTCTTCATTGATGTAGCCCTTGAGAAATGCACTCTTGACATCCATTTGATAGAGCTTGATGTTGTGTGCACAAGCATATGTTAATAAGATTCTAATTGCCTCCAATCTTGCAACCGGTGCATATGTCTCTCCAAAGTCAAGACCCTCAACTTGAGTGTATCCTTGTGCTACTAATCTTGCTTTGTTCCTCACAACCATGCCATCTTGATCTTGCTTGTTTCTAAAGACCCACTTGGTACCAATCACATTGTAGTTCTTTGGCCTTTCAACAAGTTCCCAAACTTGATTTCTAGTGAAGTTGTTTAGCTCTTCATGCATGGCATTTACCCAATCGGAATCCTTCAAGGCACCTTCTATTTTCTTAGGTTCTTCAAGTGACACAAATGAGTAATGCTCATAAAAGGATGCTAGCCTTGATCTAGTTTGAACACCACTTTGAATTCCACCAATGATTTGGTCCAATGGATGATCTCTTGCAATACTAGTAGGTTGGAGTATTGGGAGTTGATTGCTTCCACTTGTTTGACCTTGAACTTGAACTTCATCATGAGTGCCACTTGAGCTTGCATGATTTGTATCAATTTGCACATCTTGATTAATCATATGTATGTCACTATCATCATCAACTTGCATCGGCCTTATATCACCAATGTACATATTCTTCATTGCATTTGATAATTGATCTCATCTCACATCATCAAGGTTTTGAGCCTCATTTTGAGATCCTTGGGTTTCATCAAACTCAACATCATGAACTTCTTCCAAGGTGCCATTTGTAAGATTCCAAACTCTATATGTCTTGCTTGTGTTAGAATAACCAAGTAAGAACCCTTCATCACATTTCTTTTCAAACTTGCTCAATCTAGTGCCTTTCTTAAGAATATAGCATTTGCAACCAAATACTCTAAAGTATGCAATGTTGGGCTTTCTTCCATTCAATAGCTGTGTCTTCCCAAGCTTCCCATGGCAATAGAGACGGTTGCTACAATAGCAAGCCGTGTTGATAGCTTCACTCCAAAATGAATGACTCACATTGTATTCACTAAGCATTGATCTAGCCATATCAATCAAAGTTCTATTTTTCCTTTCAACTACACCATTTGATTGAGGAGTGTATGTTGGTGAAAATTGATGTCCAATACCAAAATCATCACACAAATCTTCAATTCTTGTGTTCTTGAACTCACTACCATTGTCACTTCTAATCTTTTTGATGGTAGTCTCAAACTCATTTTGCACCCTCTTGACAAAAGACTTGAATAGATCATAAACATCACTCTTGTCATAGAGAAAGAACACCCAAGTGTATCTAGTGTAGTCATCCACAATTACAAAACCATACTTGTTGCCACCAATGCTAGTGTATGTTATTGGCCCAAACAAGTCCATGTGCAATAGCTCAAACGCCTTTGATGTGCTCATTTCACTCTTGCTAGGATGTGTATTTCCAACTTATTTGCCGGCTTGACAAGCACTACATGGTTTATCCTTTTCAAAAGTGACATCTTTCAAGCCTCTAACTAAGTCATGCCTCAAAAGTTTATTCAATTGTTTCATTCCAACATGACCAAGCCTTCTATGCCATAACTATCCCATTCTAGATTTGCTAAGCAAGCATGATGTCAATTGTGTTTCACTATCATTGAAGTCAACCAAGTATAAGCTACCATGTCTAAATCCTTTGAATATCAAATTTGATCCATCAACACTTATGACTTCAACATCATCACTACCAAATATGCACTTGAAGCCAAGATCACAAAGTTGTGCCAACGACAAAAGATTGAAATCCAAGCTCTCAACTAGCAACACATTAGATATGCTCATATCATTTGAGATAGCAATTTTACCAAGCCCCTTGACCTTGCCTTTCTTGTTGTTGCCGAAAGTGATAGCATCAAAATCACCATTTTGACTTGTATCAATTGAATTGAACATACAAAAATCCCCGGTCATATGTTGAGTGCACCCACTATCAAGCACCCAATGCCTTCCTCCGGCTTTGTAATTGACCTACAAGACAAGATCAATTCTTTTTAGGTACCCAAACTTGTTTGGATCCTCCAAGGTTAGAGACTAAGCTCTTTGGTACCCAAATGGCTTTCTTCTTTGAGCCCATCCATGGTGCACCAATGAACTTAGCATGAACACCATTTGTACCCTTGGTAAGCATATAGAAAGAATCAAACTTAATTGAGGATACATTTGCATTGGATTTCTTGTTCATGCAATGTTGCTCTATGTGACCAACTTGCTTGTAACCTTTGCAATAGCTACCGTTGTTCTTCACAAAACGAGTCTTGTGAGGAGCAAAAGCGGCCTTGCCTTTCTTGGGGTTATAGCCCAATCCCTCTTTGTAGAGAGAAGCTCTTTGGCTACCCAAGCACATAAGCAAGCGGTCCTCACCACCATAAGCCTTAGCTAAGGTGTGATTAAGCTCTTTTACCTCCTTCTTGAGATTTTCATTCTCAACTATAAGTGTGGAGTCACAAGTGAAACCATCACTACTAGATGAGGATGATGTAGATGTGCTACATGAAGGGTTAGTGGGAGCAACAACAATAGGCTTGTAAAAGGATTCATCAATTATATCACATGATATGCCTATGTTGCAAGTTTTAGCTTTCTCAACATTAGTTGGCATGTTTTCACATTTTTCAACTAGAGAGGAATGAGCTTCTTCAAGCTTAGTGTGAGACTTTTGAAGCTTCTTATGGTCTACCTTTAGACTCTCATAAGATGCCCTAAGCTCATAAAGTTCTTGCATAAGGCTTTTCTTTTTCTTAAGCAAGCCCTTGCACTCCTTTCTAGATTCTTTATAATGTTGAGTGCAATCTTCTAGCATAGTGATTAGTTCATCTTTAGTGAATTCTTCTTCATCACTATCACTATCACTAGTATTATCATGATTACTCTCATCGTCGGATGATACCTTAGCAGCCTTAGCCATGAAGCACGATGGAGTGTCGAAGAGGGAGACCTTCTCTTAGATGGCAATGCTGGCATGTCCCTTCTTCTTGCTCTTGTTGTCATCCTCTTCATCACTTGAGGAATCATCACTATCCCAAGTAGGAACATGAGAATCATTCTTCTTTTTATGAGAGCTCTTCTTCTTTTCTTGCTTCTTCTCCTCCTTCTTGATAGCATCTTCTTCATCACTATCATAAGGACACTTTGCAATGAGATGGTCCTTGCTATGACATCTAAAGCATCTCATGGTATATTCACTTTTCTTAGATGAGTTCTTCCTCCTTCTTGCACGATAGCCTTTCTTCTTTATGAATTTGCCAAATTGCTTGATAAAGAGAGCCATCTTCTCATCAATGTCATCACTATCACAAGAGCTTGAGTTTTCATCACTTGATGATTCAATCTTGGATTTGCCCTTGGATGTGGTGGCTTTGAATGCCACACTTTTCTTCTTTTCATCATCTTTCTTCTCATTTTCCTTCTTCTTCTTCTTGACCAACTCATCCTTCTCATTATCTTCTCTATATGAATCATCGGTCATCACTTCTTGGAATATTTGTTGAGGAGTTAAATCCTTCAATGTAGTCCTCACTAGCACGATGATCAATGTATCAAATCTCTTGGGTAGACTTCTCAAGAACTTCATAGAGAATTGATTGTCCTTGACCTCCTCACCAAGTGCCTTGAGCTCATTGACAATGACTTGCAACCTATGAAACATCTCCGGTACACTCTCATCATCTTGCATCTTGAAGCTTAAAAATTTTTCTTGCAAGATATATGCTTTAGCGGTCTTTGTGCCTTCGGTGCCCTCAAATGTTTCTTCTAGCTTGGCCCAAGCATCATGAGCAATCTCAATGTTCTTCACTTGCTCAAAGGTCTTATCATCTAGTGTCTCATGAAGAGCACTAATGGCAATGTCATTGTATTGGAGCTTCTTCTCTTCCACCGGTGTAGGTGCTTTCGGATTAGCAACCTCAAATTTTGTTTCGGTGACCTTCCACACTTCTCTATTGATTGACTTGAGGTGTGCGGTCATCTTAACCTTCCAATATGCATAATTTGTGCCATCAAAGTGAGGTGTCTTCTTGGTGTTGTTGATGTGCAAGCTTAATTGAGTCATTTCTTTTTCACCGTAGGTTGTTAAGCCTCAAATAAACGGTGCCTCGGCTCTGATACCACTTGTAAGGTCCAAATAGGCTAGAGGGGGGGTGAATAGCCTAATTAAAAACTTCTACAAGAATTACTTAACCACAAGTTAGTACGAAAGGTGGCAAAGCAAAAGCACTAGCTCTAACTAATTAAGCAAGCCACATACACAAGTCTAGTACAAGGCTATCCACTAAACACAACAACAACTACAGGCTAGAAACAAGAAGTAATACAAGAGAAGAGCTTTGAGAGATTATACCGCCGTGTAGAGATGAGAAGTATCAATCAATCAATAACACAAGAGAAATCCTCGGGAAGAGAATGACACAAGAATTTATCCCGAGGTTCACTTGCTTCCCGGCAAACTACTCCCCGTTGTGGCAATACACCCACTTGTCGGTTCGCGAGCTAATCGACTATCAAGAGTCGAGCCCTCGGCGGGCGCCGCACAACCGCACACAAGATGGGGATCCTCCAAGCCACGAGCTTCACTAGAGTATCCAATTTGCGAACTCCCGCGGGGAAGGATCAAGAACCCCTTTACAACACTTGGTGAAGGCTCCAACAATCTCCAATTGTGAGCTCAATCACCTCCTCTGCTCCAAGCCGTCTACCGTGTCGGGAAACACGGAAGAGTAACAAGAAATCCGCAGCAACTCGAAGATCAAGTGCCTCTAGAATGCAACTCTCAAGCAATGCACTAGAATCTCACTCAATCTCACTCAAGATGTGCAACTATGCAAAGAGATGAGTGGAGGGGTTGTTCTCTAGCTCAAAGTATGTCTCTAGGTCTTAAAATGTGCAAGAGTTACCCTCAAACCCCGGCCAACGTCTATTTATAACGAAGGGGTACGCAGCTAGCCGTTACCGGACGACGCAGTTCAAATCGTGATGACCGGACGCACCGGTCAGGATAACCGGACGCGTCCGGTCACTACAGGACAAGCGTGAACAGTGTGCGTCAGAAGTTACCGTTGCTATGACCGGACGCGCCCTAGCGTATGACCGGACGCGCCTCACCTGGCGTCCGGTCAGAGTCCAATAAGCTCCCATCACGATCGGACGCGTCCGATCGTACATGGCCGGACGCGCCCCGCGTCCGATCATCACTCCTGCGCTCTCTGCCCCTTTGGACGCCTGACCGGACGCGTCGGTCGCGCGCTCTGCCGCTCAAACTCCACCGCCTTCACAAACGTGCTAACACCACCAAGTGTACACCACCATGTGCATGTGTGTTAGCATTTCACAAACATTTCTCAAGGCGTTATATTAGCTCTTTACTAGATCCTAATGCATATACTCAAGACAATGATCTAGTGGCACTTGATTTTCGAGCTAACTGTGATTGCCCCTCTTGATAGTCGGCTATGTATCCTAAACCCGGTCAATCACTTCTCTACTCATCTTAGACCGGCAAAAGGAAAACCCTATGGTTATACCTTTGCCTTGCGCTCTTAGATCCTTCTCTTCTACTCGATCATCATGTCCTTCATTTTATGTGCATCTCCACCATGATCATCATTTCATGTCCATGCACCATCTCTTTGTGATCTTGTGGCCACCACTCCTTGTCACATACACCTTCATCTCATGTGTTGCTTGTGTCTAACTCAAAACACTTAACACATGACATTAGCAACTTGGTGTCATTAATTACCAAAACCAAACTTGGGCTTTCAGTAACCATGCCCAGATTTATAGTTAGGCTGCAATATCTACTACAGTGGATTAACCTATGTGTGCTAAAATCAGGATGATGAAGCGTTAATAGGTTTGCTGCCCTCTAAATGAATTTAAAATTTGTAAGGAACGATACAACAAAGTAAAAAATGGTAAGAGAATATTTAAATTTGTGCAAAGCACTATGTTGGAGTTGGAGTACATATTTATAATTTTATTACCGAGTTTTCTTTTATAAAAGAATGGACTCAAATTCTGGCAGAACCATTCAAAGGCAATGTTCCAAGACTACTGTCACTAAACCATTCAAAATTCCATCAACCTTCCAGAAAGGGTGATAGATGTTATAAATTCAAGTGAATGTACTATGTTAACATTGAAAAGTATTTTCCTCAGAACCGATGGAGGACTTCCAGATGCAGTACTAACAGAAGCAGTACTTCCAGATGCAGTACTAACAGAAGCATTCCAACAAACACCTATGATGCAAGACCAAAAGAAGACACTCAGAACAACAAAATAACCAATTTCACTAAAAGCCACAATATTTCTCAATCAGGCAGCACAAGGATTAGAGAAACTTTTAACAACGATTCAGTTAATTAAACAGAGAAATAAACAAGGCAGAGGTTGATCTGCACTTCACCATAGCAGGCTCGAATAGCCTGTGGAGGCCCCTACTTTATTTTCTGCAACGTCGCCTCCAACCTCTTGATCTGGCTGTTGCGAGGAACTGCATAGATCAAATTTGGCTGAATCCCCACAGGAGCCACATAACGAGAGACTAAGGGAGAACAAAGTCCTCACCTCTGAATCCTCCTCGCAAGCTTTTGTCGCTGCGAGATGCACGGTCGTGGACCAGCATCCCGGTCTAGAGCACGACCCTGGCGTCTTGACCTGTAGCGCATCGGCGCGCCCCCTGCGGCGCACCCCGGAGCCCGGGCCTGCCGGCGCATCCCCCGTACGGCCAACTTCGCGCTCGGATGCGGAAGAGGCTGCGCTTCACAATGGTGGCGTCGGACGTGGTGAGCGGCGTGGAGCAGCGGTGGAGCCAAGAGATGTTTTGGCCGCCAGAGGAGGTGTGGATAAATCGAAGGATTTGGATTTCAGCGGCGCCTGTTTTGGCTGCCAAAGTTTTTCACTTTTTCTAGTTTTGGCGCTCTCCACTCCCTGCGTTCCAAAAAGGCGCCACGCCTACCGCTTTCTGCTCAAACCACGTGCCCACGCGCATGTTGAAAATCCAACACCAGCGCCATTTATTTTTTCAGTTATAGAAAACAAATATATTTATAAGTACTTATCATTAAATTTGAAATTATAGAAAGGGTCACAATGCCTCATGCATTTCAGTTTTAATTCATAAGTCTAATTTGGAGCAATAATAGGTTTGGAGCTCAGGCGTACTCCCTAGAATGGTTGATTGTGTACTAGTGCTAGCAGTACTGCAGTAGTAGTATAATACTAATATTTCAAAACAGTTGTTTTCGGTTAAGGCCTTTAGTTTCTACAAGCTACATTTTGGTAAGCACCATTAAAAGAAATTAGCACCTGCATTCTACAATTCAAAGACAACAACTGCATTCAATCATATCTGCTCGGCTCTGTTACACAGTGTATGATTTTTTCCCTTGTATTTATTTATTTGGTTGCGTTCTACAATTCAAAGACAACACCTGCAAGTGGGCATTATGGATTCATTTATCCTATCCTCTGCTTAGTATTTTCAGTGTCCCGAGCTTTGGCGTGCTCAGCTCAGCGCCTCAGCCCACATTTGCACACAGAGTATTTTCAGTGGCCCTAGCTTTGGTGTTGGCGCCTTCTGTTGAATAGCAAACACATTAAAAATAAAATAACTAGAAACAAAAATCCTAAACTTGTATATGTATCGGGGTTTATGTATGTACTGAACTACCAATTTATGATTAATCAAGTCTTAGTAATACATTCATTTGTATTTGTTTTTTATTTGCAGGTTTTGATCTTCTGGACCTGGAGAATGGACAATTCGAGCATGCTTCCAATCATGCTTTAGCCAGCAATTGCTATTGGAAGGTAATTTGCAACTTTCACATTTTCAATATGCATTTTTATCCTGAAGAGGATGAACAGGTTCTATTCTATTAAGTGGAGCAGCTGGTTTTATCAACATGTGAATTACAATGTCATTATACTTGATAACTGATGCATATGTCAAATGTCTGATTTTTTTTTCAGGCGAAAGCTAGAGCTTAAGTGGAGCTCAAGAGTGATGGGATGGTCAATATCAAGCCAACTTTGCTTCTGTGGTAGATAGGGACTTTAGATTTTGATGTTTAGAAATATGTGTTGAATAACCTATTATTGGATGGTTTGAACAATGCGTGTGGCTAAGCCGAGTTTGATATGGGATGGTTTCATTCCAAATGTGTACAAACATATCACATTATGGTTTAATGGATTTATCCAAATGATTTATTGCCCATTTATTGGTGTTCTAAAATTAATCCCATGCTCGTATTGTTTTGATGCTAGTAAACAAGACGTTGCAATAGAAACAATTGGCAAATCATCTTGCGTGGCAATATATACAATAGCAACACAAAACTGGTGTGGTAATACCACCTATGGCAACTAAACATTTAGTGTTGCAATATAGGGCTCCGCCTATAGCAACCACGCATTGATCGTGGCAATAGAAGGTTCCACATGTAGTAACCACAATGTTTAGTGTGGCAATAGAGAGGGCACCTCTAGCAACCAAATATTTATCGTGGCAATAGAGGGTTCCAACTATAGCAACAACAAAGATAGTGTGGTAATAGAGAGGCCACTTGTAGCAACCAAATATTTGTCATGGCAATAGAGGGTTCCACCTATGGCAACCACAGAGATAGTGTGGCAATAGTGTCCATATATTGCAATGCTATTGATGTGTGGCAATAGGGTCGATTGCAACACTCATTGTCGTTGCTAGTGTACCTATTGCTACTCTTTGGGTATGTGGCAACAGATATCTCTGGCAACGTCGGGTGTGTTGCCTATGGTGGTTGCTTGTACTATGGCTTGCAACACTTCATGGTATTGCAAGAACACTCCATTGTGTTGCAATAGAGGAAAATCTATTGCAACACCAAAATAATGTGTTGCGCAAACCTATTGCTACCGCATCAGTGGCAACGCCTCCCAACCAAATTTTTGTGTTGCAATTTTGTCTATTGCAACACTTTTTAGCGTATTGCAACACTTTTAGGCCGTTGCATCAGGGGAACCTTGTAGTAAGCCTTATTAACGATGGATCAATTATCTTACTAGCTAGTACCTGATTTTCCAAGACGAAGCGACCCTTTTTTTTATGATGAAACCTGTTCATTTCTCTCGTGCTTAATTCTTCCTGCCGTGCCATGTTGCTTATATTACTATTATTACTGCTAATGTCAACGATGTGCCTGCTAGATAACGAACAAGGAACAAGTGAGCTTCTTACTACTACAGATTCAAACATCACTGCCGGCCCATCACTGCCGGATTGTATTGGGCCGGCAGTGATAAATCTTCACTACCGGTTTAAACTCTGACAGACATTCAAATGATTGGGGTAGGGGTCAAACCGGCAGTGAAGCTCATTATCACTGTCGGTTCGTGGCTGGAATCGGCAGTGAATCTTCATTGCCGGTTCGTGACTAGAATCGGCAGTGATAATGAGCTTCACTGCCGGTTCGTGGCTGAAACCGGCAGTGATAATAAGGTTCACTGCCGGTTTTTGAACCACCAGTGATTACGAGCTTCACTGCCGGTTCCAACCACGAACCGGTAGTGATAATTAGATTCACTGCCGGTTCATGGTTTAAACCGCCTGTGATATGTCCATAGTACATATAGCTCGACCTCCCTCCCTCCTCTGTCCGAACGGAATAGAACACTGCTCGTGAACCCTAACTTCCAGCTCCCCCTCCCTCACGGGATCTCTCATCTCCGCCCCACTGTAGCAGCACTCTCTCTTCCCATCAGCAGCCGCACTCCCTGAGCTCCCTCTCCTCTCCCTCCCTCGACGGCCATGGCGGCGGGGTGGCCTCGCACGCGCACCCAGAGGTGGGGGCCACGCGCCATGGTAGCAAGCGCTGCCCTCCCCGGCGGCGCCGGGGCGGCCTCGCGCGCGCACACAGGAGAAGGGCGGCGGTGCAGCAGTTCCTTTCTGTGGCCGTCGCCGAGGCCGAGCAGGGCCCTTAGGCCAAAACCGAGCCCAGCGACGTCTTATGTAAGCAATAAGGGTCTTAGCTGATCTTAAGGGTGGGGATTTGGATTAAAATTTGGGGATTTCTTATGCCAGGGTCAGCGCCACGCCCGGGGCAGATGTCCGAGCTTATCGTTGGGAAGGAGAAGCTCACTCTATTCAACACAGGTAAACACATGTTCCCCTAGATCCAATCCTCGTGAGTTTTATTTTGTCTCTGTTACCATTTGCTTTATGAGCACCAACGGAACTTGCATCAAGTTACTAATTAGTCTGAAAGCAAAAACTTAGCTGACTACTACATACCGTTTCTGCCTCCAAAACAAGCTGAAGTACCATGGTTAGTAGCGGCAAATCCTGTGAACTATTGTCGGCCATATGAACTATATTGTGTGGAAGCTTTATCAGCAGCCCTCATAATATGGTAATTTTTTTAAGCCTTGCCAAACAATATTGTTTGGAATATGTAGGTCATATAATCATGTAGCTTGATTTATAATTAGTTACTGTCAGGCATCAGCTTATGTTATATACATATTTGCAGTGGGGAGGAAGATACAGCACATTTGCTGCTTGGGAAATTCAAGTGGGGTCACGCATTCTTGTCTCTAAACAGGTCAGTTCAGTAGAATTTTTTGTGTTTCATACCTATACTGACAAATCTTATTAAGCGATGATACACCAATCAACTAGTTTATTGTGATAAAATTGTTTTTCTAGTTCCAAATGATGAGTTCTTACCAAACTCATTATCCAGCAATGCTAAGGATAGAGATATTATTGAGTACTGAAACTTGTGTGCTAGAAATAAAGAGATGCTTAGAACTATATATGTTGTAGATATTGTTCTGGATGCGTGGGTTATATAAGGCGCTAGCGCGCTCCAACGCCAGTGCACGACACTTGCGCGCTCGACGCTGTCCGCACGTGCACGCCACCGCCGCTCGACGCGAGTATGTGTTCTCGACCCTTATTTTAGTGTTTCTTTTCTTGATATGTCATTCAATAACATGGACTTTGTGATTGCAGCAACCATTTCATCCTCGTAGATATCTATCTTCAAGATTCACATATCGAGGTGTGGGACTCAAAGAAAAAGTCACTTTCTCTTATTGACTCCCTAGTCAAAGTGCTGAATAAGTAAGTGAACCCAATATCACAACACTTTCTAATCACATAGGATATTGTAATATCCTCGGCCTTCACACTTTATTTACAATGTCACATAGAATGAAGGCATTACCTGATTGGAAAAATCTCGATAGCAAGATGCAAAAGTAATGGAGTGCCCCATTCAGTGTAAAGTATATGGAGGATCTCAAGACCCTAGATCAACCGATGGAGAACAACGAATGCGGGTTCTATGTGATGTGGGCAATGCTAAAATACTTTGGCGCAAAAACAGATAATGGAGATGATATGGTACGTAGGCATCCCATTTCTATTGTTTTGTCTTACGTTTGTGTATCTCAATATCATCTTGCTTCAATTACAGCGCAAAGCAAACAATCACAACCAGTTGCTAGATTTTGAGATGAGAGGAATTCAAGAGGAGATAGCAAGGTTTGTGATGGACGAGATATTGACCAAGAAAGGATCATTCTCCATTACGAGGACTAAGAAGTACAAGGCCCAGTACGGAAGAGACCACATCGATAGACTATTGTAATGCGACTCTTAATTCGATACTTAAAGTTTTTTTTGGAACTTTTGTAATATAAATATTGATGGGTTTGTATTGTCGCTGATCCACAACCACCTCCACATCGATATCAAATTGATCGATAGCAACCACCTCCACCTCCCCGACCTCCCACCCCACCACCTCCCCTCGAAATGAAAATAAAACAATTATTAAAATACAAATTATGAAAAGTATATCGCTACCGGTTCAAAGAAAACCGGCAGTGATAATATAATCTACACAACCGGTTGGTTAAAACAACCGGCAGTGATGGCTCAAGTATCACTGCCGGTTTGTAACACAAACCGGCAGTGATTGCTCAAGTATCACTGCCGGTTTGTAACACGAACCGGCAGTGATACACGAGCTATCACTGCCGGTTTGGCATAACCGACAGTGATGTGATCAGCTTATCACTGCCGAGTTGGTTATGGCGGTTCAAAATCCGCCAGTGAAGGGGGGTTTTGAACCGCCAGTGATGTCCTTCCTGGTGTAGTGTCTAACAATAAACCTGAAAGTGATAACGACCGATTAACCGCATGTTGATTAGGGCCACAGGAATGGATTGTTCTGACTGAATCTCCAACACCTAGGAAGCCTAGTCATACAAAGAAAGTCCTCGCAAGCCACATTATCATGACTCATCACTTTAATTTGAACGAGTTAATTACTCCACGGTTCGTCACCGTGCATCTCACCTCGCCATGTAGCCGGCATCTCTACCATTATGGAGTACTACACAGACCTAAAATTTGCAAGAGCAAGACTCGTTCGCGACCGTAACTCGCAGCTGAACACGATCGTCCTTTCAAACTGACGTTGCATCTCGGTTGTCTGTAACTTGACACAAGCCAGCACGTACTGCACCTACCGCCTCTGCACCTACTGACCAACGCCACGCACGCGATCACGCAACTTCTGCAAACCGTTAAATTAAAGCTTCCGACCATTTCTCCGTTTCGACCAGCAGCTCTCGATGATAAGCCTATAAAAAGGGAGCCCGCATGATTATTCATTCAGAACAGCAGTTCAATTCTCTCTTCTCAGTTCCCGCCAGGCACCACAACTCCGCCGGACGAAGGCGAAGACCTGGTCAGGTCAGCAAGCGGGGAGAGCAATGGAAGCCGAGGAGGCGTTCCCGATTCGGTTCACGAAGGGCATCAGGTCGTACTGGCGCCGGCGCGACTACCCGGGCGTGGACGGCAGCGGCGCCGGCGCGGCGGGCCGCGGCAGGCGCCGGCACGGCGGGCCGGTGCGCCTCGGGGACGATGGCAGCGGGCCCAGGCCGTGGGCCGTGAGGATCGGCGGCATGTTCCGGGCGCGCCGCGTTCGGGCGCCGGCCTCGTTGTCCCGGGCGGCGGCGACCGTGGCCAAGGCGCCCATGCGCGTGCTCGGGCGGATACGGGACGCCTACGTCGACATGATGCTGGGCGCGGCCAAGACGCGGCCAGCCGTGGCGCGGGCGCTGCCCAGCGCGCCCGAGGTGCTGTGGCACAAGCGGGTGCCCGTGCGCCGGTCCAGCACCAGCAGCCAGGCGCGGCAGAAGCCCGACGAGCTCGGCCAGAGGCTCGTCATGGAGATGTACAAGTCCGTGATCGCGTCCAGGAACCTCTCGGGCATGCTCCACGCGTCGGTGGCGCGATAGCGCAACCAGATTTGCTGCTGCGTGGCATGTCACGAATGACCAGCAACACACATGTCTTTCAGTATTTCACATTTCTTTGCTTCTGGTTAACCCTCTGTACATTATACGCTTTACGTGCACAACCATATATAAAGCATGGTGTGGTGATGAACTTCTCCAATCCCAGCAATTTGTAGCTTCTCATAGATGTTCAGACTGTAAAGGAGAATTATATTGAAACTTGGCATAATATATCCCTAAATTTTCCTTTGAGAAAAAGGCCCCCTGCACAGCAGCGGTGACTTGGAGCCCTAGCTGAGTGGCGGCAGCGCCCTTTCAATTTGGTGATGGTGGCGGCGGCGGCAGACGGGTTGGGACCATCTAATTTTCACTTACATCAAATCTGTTCTCGCCTCCATCCCTGTTTACTACATGTCCATAGTTCTCTTCTGTAGGACTTTTGTGGAGAGGATCAACGCCATCATCAAAAAGTTTTGGTGCACTAGTGCTCAGGAAGACAACCCTACCTCTCCTACTGCTTTTAGATCTTGGGAGGACATATGCCAGCCAAAGGAAAATGGGGGCCTTGGCATCAGGGATTTATATACTGTTAACAAAAGTCTCATTACCCATGATGTTTATGATATTGCTAATAACATAAATCCTTTTCTTACAGCTGTCCACAAGGCCAAATACTTTCACAATAATTCTTTCTGGACTACTAACACTATTGGACCTAGGCCATTTTTTGGTCTTCCATTTTGCGGGTTAAAAGGGACCTCTGTGACAACGTTGCATACCAAATTCATGCAGGTAACACATTCATTTGGTCAGCTCCTTGGTGTCCAGTGTGGAATTCCATCCACAACCATCCACTGCTTCCTGTAACCACTGCACCTTTGCCCTCCACGGTTTCTGATCTCTGGATTTCTAATATTGAATCTTGGAATATGCAACTCTTGTCTAACACTTTTGACAATCAGGCTATCCAAGCTATTACCAATATACAACCTGTTCCTAATGATCAGCAGGATGTTCTTAGATGGTTGCCTTCCAAGAATGGTATATGCGCTACAAAAAAAAATTACAGGCACTTGTCGTCCCAGAGACTGATCCAACTCCCACAGCAAGGCTCTAGAAACATTCTACCCCAAACTAACCAAATTCTATAGCGAGCGTGGAAAAGCAACAAGATACCCCCTCTCATCAAGGCCTTCACATGGCGTCTTATAAGGCGAGCTCTTGCCACTGCAAACCGTGCAGCCAGGTATTCAACTCACATCGACAAACACTACTCCACCTGCGGTGCTGTGGAATATGACACCCATCTTTTCTTCCATTGTAATCTCCCTTGGGCAGTCTGGTTTTCTTTCAATCCCCCCATGAGAACTAATAACCTCCCACAAGAAAATGATGGAGTCCAATTAATTCTGCAAAGTTTTATTTCCAATTCCGTTCCTGACTCCTTACTACAAAAAATCCTTACCACAATGTGGTATATTTGGAAAGCTAGAAATGATAACCGCTTCCAAAGAAAGACTTGGACTCCTATGCAGGTACGTAATGTTGTTGCTACTCACATCAACACCCATCTACAAGCACAGCAAGCAGAAAACGAAGCTGCAACCACCTAGTCCACATAGCCACTACAGCTAACTGATCTTGCGGACCACAATCAGCAAGGTGCGCCCTCTACCTCTACAGGTCTGCCTACCGACTATGGAGTACAATTCACCTCGGAAGTGCCATCGATGAACCAGGCACGACAGCCACCTCAAATGCACACTGAATCATCAGGTATGAACACATCTCTACTGTAGTTGCCAATGACGAACAGGTACACAATCAACACACCGGCCCTATTACCAGGCAAAAGATGCTATGTCGACGCATCCACGCTCCCAGACCACCCGACGATGCCGCCCAGACAGGCCGGTCTAGGAATTCTCATTGTTAACGTGCAGGTCCAACCAACACAGACGATATACATACAGGCAAAGCTTGCTGAATGTACTTCGGCCCTCATGGCTAAAGCTGTCAGCCTAGCCTTTGCAGCCACTGTCGCCGAGACCCTGAATCTCAGCAATGTAAACTTCTTATCCGATTGTTAGAAGATGGTTCATTTCCTCAATGCAGTTGACCAATCCAATCCTCCGGACGGGAGAATCAGACCGTTTACTCAAATGTTCTCAAACTATGCAAGAAGCAGGGGATCCAAGATTTTCAAGATCAAAAGGCATCTCAACACCACTGTGGATGCACTGGCTCGTCAGGCTCTATCAGTCTCAGCCTCTCAGTACTCAAGTTTAGAGTCTACTTGCTCTTATGAGCACCATGTACTCCAAGCTCTCTTTTACAAGCTCTACAAGCTATAGACTTGAACAATGTAACCATTATCTCAGCACGTTGCTGACGATAATAAAGTTGTTTGTTGTAAAAAAAAGAAATTATTAGACCATCACAGAGTTTTTTTGCTAGGAAAAGAATTATGAAGGAATAGTTATTTTACATGAAAAATCCATCTGCCACATACTAACAGCAAACTGAAGTAAAGTAACTTTTATGATAGATTTTTAAAAAGTTTATGACAAAGTAAAATGGAAAATTCTTACAACGAACATTAAAGAATGAAAGGCTTCCTCCCAAAATGTTGTAAATGGATTGAATTGTTTGTGCAGTGGTAATGTAGGAATTGAAGGAAATGACTAAATAGATTTCTACTTCCAGACAAAAACTGGTCTCGGAAAGGTGATCCACTTTCCCAATACAATTTAATGTACTCCCTCCATCCCAAAATAGTTGATGTTATAGCATTCAAACATTGTCTCAAAATACTTGATCTTTTCGCTTTCCAATGCACCTCTCTTTGCACAATACATTTGTCTCTTTAGGATATTTTGGTCTTTTAGCTACAAAACATTGATACTCGCGCGCAGTCCTAAAACGTCAACTAGAGTTAGGACAGGGAAGGCACAGCTGTATTCCGTGGGAATTCGGAGTTCTGGCGGTTACAGCACGTTTTCGTTCCGTGTGTCGTTCCCCTTCGCTCCCCTGTTGCTTATGACTGCACAACATTTATTATATTTTTTTTAGAAATCGGGATTATATTTCACACATAATTCTGATGGTTTACATTCCAACACTTACAAAGACTACCTTGACAAACATGAAAATTACAACCACGTCCTTGCAAGCTTCTCCCGGGGGTCCTCGTCACCAACGGCCGAGACAGTCTCGTTGAAGCCGACCATCCTCCCGATAAAGAAACATAGTTTTTGAGCAGCACCCAGAGCGGCACACCAGCAACACCGACGCACACTTTACTCGCTGAACGTGCAGGCCTATTGCATCGCTGGAGAACCAGATATCAGACGCCACAATCGTGGACTACCCCAGTTCGTCGGGCTCCGATACACCCCGGAGGGAAAGAAAACCACCAGAAGAGGTGGGATCTAGAGACCAATCCGGTTTCCCAGGTTGATAAAACATACCTCCCGAGCTTCCTGCCGGAGAATCCACCATCACCGCAGCCGACGCCGACGAATACGAGGGAGGGACAGCAAAAGACCCGCCAAGCTCCGGAGAACTCACCAGGACTCCAGATCTGACTGAAAGGATCAAGATGCCCAAGAGGGGGGTGAATTGGGCTTTTCTAAAAATTAGATGCAAGAAATAAATCCTACAAGCCGGAATTCACCCCTAGTGTCTACTTGTGTTCCTAGAGAGTCTACCGATACAAAGTTTTGCACCCTAGTTTCCAATCCTAGTCTAGCATGGCAAGTCTAGGAATGTAAACAAGCAATGAAAGTAAATACGAGAATGTAAATGCTTGAATGTAAAGGGGCAAGGAACACGGCGATGTTTTTCCGAGGTATCGAAGAGTCGCCACTCCCCACTAGTCCTCGTTGGAGCACCCGCGCAAGGGTGTAGCTCCCCCTTGATCCGCGCAAGGATCAAGTGCTCTCTACGGGTTGATTCTTTGACACTCCGTCGCGGTGAATCACCCACAACCGCTCACAAGACGAGTTGGGTCATCCACAAGCTCCGCCGGATGATCACCAAACTCCCAATCACCACCAAGCCGTCTAGGTGATGGCGATCACCAAGAGTAACAAGCTAGAACTCTCACTTGACCACTACGAGCCCAAATGAGAAAGTGGATGCACACTTGCTACTCTCTAATCGCTAGTGAGGAACTCTCAAGCTTTGATTCTCAAATCTCAATCATCACTAGTGCTCTTGCACTCCCTTGCACTCCAAAGGTGTTTATCAGCTGATCAAATGAGCAAGAGACCTCTAAAAGAGGTGGTGGGGATGTATTTATACACCCCACAGACAAAATGAACCGTTACCTGCTGACTCAGCAAAACTCGAGCTGACCGGACGCGCCGGTCGTACTGACCGGACGCGCCGGTCGCTCGTAACGGTCGAAAACCGAAAAACCACTGAGTGACCGGACGCGCCGGTCAGGGGTGACCGGACGCGTCTGATCGTGCAGGGAGCATACTGTACTCGCACCGGACGCGCGACCGCGTCCGATCGGTGATGACCGGACGCGTCCGGTCGTCTCTGGACCTTACTGGACTATGACCGGACGCGCCGATCATACCCAGGTCGCGTCCGATCGGGTGTTTCCCTTAAGTGACACGTGTTGACTTCTGACCACCGCGTCCGGTCCTCGCGAGGACCGCGTCCGGTGTTCAGAGCTGAAACCCTAGCCGCGGAACTGTACTGACCGGACGCGTCCGGTCATGCCGAGGACCGCGTCCGGTCAAGGGAAAACAACCCGAAACTCTCCGAAACGCGTCACAACTTGAACCAAGTTGCTTCCAACTGAACTTTGAGCTAATCTAGAGCTGCCTAGCGCCAAGTTTAACAAGTGTGCACCACACCTAAACATAGGACTCGCCTAGGTCAAGCTACCCGCTCATGCCCCCCTTTATAGTATGGCCAAAAGAGAAAAACGAAGATCCTAATGACTATTCCAAATGTCTCTCAACACCTCGACATCCGGAACTAACCGTCCTTAATCTTGACGTCACTCTTTTGAAAACCGAAACGATTTCCATCAAGGGGCATGAATACCATGGTGCCCAAAGCAGTTAAAACCTCCATGACCTAACTTACCAAAGTTTCTGCAAAACACACGTTAGTCATGGTTATAAAGCGTTGTCATCAATTGCCGAAACCAAACCTCGGGGCCTAGATGCTTTTAATCTCCCCCTTTTTGGTGATTGATGACAACACTAAGATATGAAAGATTGGAGATGAGGTTTTCGAACATGCATGGTTCACATAAGCAAAAAGCAATAAGCAGAGAAGGGTTAGGAATTGCTTATGTGTCCCAAGCCAAAAGAGTGTACTCATAAGATAAGACAAAAAGCGTTAGTACACAAACAGATATAGCTCATAAGTAATCGGAGTAAGGCACGGAAGCACAACCTTGGAGCTATAATTAAAAAGGTGACAAGCGCTAACACTATGATTGGATAAAACATTAAGGCTCAAGGTTTATCATACGACGACATGTCACACGAATGCAATAACTGAAAAGTAAACATGATGCATGAATGTAGCACACAAGAAAGAACGAAAACCCTTTCTCAAAACTCCCCCTGAAACTACTCTCTCTCCCCCTTTGGCATCAAGCGCCAAAAAAGAACTAATCTAAGGATCTGACGGGGGGACAGACGGAGTCGTGTCGGGTGCCGAGGTGCGTGGAGTAAACACAAAATGTAGAGAATCTCCCTCGGAATCTGAGCTATCTGGCTGACCCTCTGAAGAAACATGTGGCTGTGTAACTGTCTGGGTCTGAACGGCAGGAACAGGTACTGTCGTAGTAGCAATAATAGGACCCGTCTGAGTGACCTGAGCCTGTAGCGAGCCAATAGCTGGAGGATCTGTCGAGGCAACTGACGAAGGAAGAGTCTCTGTAGTCCCGGTCCCTGTCACTGGAGGAATAGCTGCCTCTGAAGCTGACAACCCTGACGAAGTAACAAAGGTAGTGTGCGAGGGCGTCGGCTGACCAGTCAACTCGCTGTAGGTAGCACTGAAATCACCGAAAGGTGTGCCTGTCAGGAGGTGAGGGCGAGGCTGGTCTGATGGTGTAAACCCCGTGTGAATAGGCGTGAAGCTCGGGGACTGGAAAGACTGGGGAACCTGCTGCTGTGGAGATGTGAACTGGAAACCCGGCTGTCCCTGACTCGATGGATCACTAGATTGCAAAACAGAAGTCAGGACGGAAGCAGGCGGAGGAACCCCAACAGTGACTAAGTGGCGCAGGAGGTCCAAGTACTGCTGCTGACTAGCTGCAGTCTGTCGCTGAATCTCGTACTGCTGTCGCTGCATTTCGACCTGCTGCCTCTGGATCTCAAGCTGCTGACGCTGAAACTCGTCCTGACGAGCCTGAATCTGTGCAAGTGCTGCAGCTGTGTCCTGAGCCTGTCGCTGTATCTGCTGTTGCTGCTGCTCCTGTGCCTGGGTCAACCTCTCAAGTATTGCCACCATGGCTGGGTCTGTGCGGGAGGCTAAACCAGAGCCACCGGCCTCGTGGTCGTGGGACCGAGGAGACCGGTACCTGGGGATGGGCTGGTAGTCCTCATCAGTGCTGTCAGATGTCCCATCCTCAGGAAGATCAGCAGGCTGAGCGTCAAGATCTGCAAGCTCTGCCTCTGCAAGCTCATCAACTGTGGCGTCCTGCTCAGCTGCTGTCTCAGGAACCTCAGGTCGCACACGCTGTCCTGGCACTGGGGCCTGATCTCTGGTAACTGAAGCCCAAAGCTGACGGATATCATACTCAGGGAAAGCAGTAGTAGTATCTGATATCTCAGCTCTGATCTCTGCTGGCAGCTGAATAGATGATCTGATAATGAAGCAGATCCAGTGTGCATAGGGAAGCTGACGATTACCCTTGAAGCCCTCAGCTATGGTGTCCTCCATCTCACTAAGTATGAGATCCCATATATCAAACTGTGTCTGTGAGAGGAGGTGGTGAACAACCCATAGCTGCATCCGAGTCAGTCCCTCTCTGTAGCCAAGTCTGGGAAGTAGAGTGCGTCTGACTATAGCATCCAAAACTCTGGCCAGTGGTGTCAAACTGGCGGGCATGCGTCGAGACCCTTCGCCAAAAGGCTCACGGAAGCAGGGTCGAACCAAGTCTGTAGGTGACACTGTCCCGCCGTGAGGGCGTCTCGGTGGAGGAGTCTGACCATAACATAGCTGATGTATCTTTGTGTCAAAAGCTGGGAGTCTGAGAATCTCCCGCACTCTGGTGCTGTATAGGCGGTGATCGCGGCCTCGGAATGCAAAGTGAATGAAATCATGGGCAGGATCAATCCATAGTGAAGCATAAAACTCTCTGACCCATGTGCCGCAGTATGCACCTGTCCGTCCAAGAAGATCTGACAAGCCTGGCAGAAAGGACAGATGCGGACGTAGCTGCTCTCCCACAATCTCAACTAGTGACTCAAGTCGACAGACCCTCTGTGGTCGAAAAGCAATACCGCTGTCAACTAGAGCTCTGTAGAAATCCTCCTGAAGTGGGGTATAGAATCCTTCTGAAGCTCTGGGATCCCTCACAGGTGGAAACCACCGACTGACCTCCACGAACCTCAACCCCTGCACCTGACGTACTGTAGCACCCCTCAAGTCAAAGTGCTCGACCGAGGGTGAACCTCTTGCTCTGGGAGGAGGACGTGCTCCACGTCGCTGGCCCTCTGGACTAGGAGACACCTGAGTACGGGCGCGTGTGGAGCGGCGACGTACTGGAGACTGAGCTGGCTGTTCCTCTGTATCTGCTGTAGCCTCTGGAGCCTCTGTGGTCTCTGTGGGTGGATCAACTGACATATCCTCTGCAGCTCTAGTATCCTCAGTGCCCTCAGTGGCCTCTGTGCCGAGCTGTCGACCTTCAAGATGAAAGCGACGCTCGCCTATGCGTATGCCACTGCTCCTGCCACCTCTCTCTGCCTGCTCTGCTGCATCTGCCATGGCCTGAGCAATCTCTGCCTCTATGAGTGTCTTCTTCTTCTTTCTGGCCAAGACCTTGACACGCTTCCCACGTGCAATCTCAGACCGACGAGGAGGACTGTCGTCCCCGTCACCAGGAGCACCACCGGCGTTCTTGCAACGCACCATCCTGACAAACTGACTGAAAACCTCTGAAAGATGATGAACTGTCACTCAAGAGGCTTGGCCTCAATCCGTATCCGCAGGCTTGGCCTCGGATTTAGCAAACTGATCTCACCCTGACACACAACAGACTCGCTGCAAAGACGGAATAGAGAGATCTACTATAAACACATATATAACTAAAAGGTACGAATCCTGGAGATAGCAAGCATATGAGATACGATATGAATCGAAACGTGAAGCTACCTCGGATCGTCGAGATGACTGACAGGGTGAGGTGACCTAGATTGCGAGATTCCCGAAATCGCCGAACGAGCTCTGATTTGCCGAAACAAGGTAAAATTAGGATTGAAAAGAAACAGTTACGGCAAACCCTAGCAAGGAGGTCAAGGTGACGCGAAACAACCTCGCGAAGAAGACGACGCGCGACGAATCTCGTCGACGAACGATCGTCCGACGAATCCTAGGGTTAGGGCAAATCGACGAAAATCGATCGGAGGCGAGGATGAGTCGTTCTTCGGTCGGAGGAGAAGCTGGCTTGCAGGAACCCGTCTCACCGGCGGTGGTGGAGCGTTGGCTGCGGTGGCGCGGCGCGAGGGTGGTGGCGGCGCGACTGCGAGCGAAGATGGCGCGGGCGGGTGCGTGCGGGCGGCTGGCGCGCGCGCGAGCGAGGCTGGGCGAGGAAGACGGCGCAAGTGGCGGCGGCTCACCGGCGGCAGGCGGTGCGGCGAAGGCGCAGCGAAGGCGCAAGGGCGGCGGCGGCGCGAAGAGCTCGGGCGGATGAGAAGGTACGGCCAAAAACGAACCGTTTTATGAAGGGTTAGATCCGCTCGACGCGTGATGACCGGACGCGGTGGTCGATATGACCGGACGCGGTGGTGCAGCGTCCGGTCACACTCCAGTAAGCTCCTGGAGTGACCTGACGCGTCCGGTGCGGACTGACCGGACACGGTCAGAGTCCGGTCGTTGGGAGTTCGGGAATATATCGCGAATGACCGGACGCAGTGGTGGTAACCGGGACCGGACGCGGTGGTCAACAGAGGCGCGTCCGGTGCAGCGTCCGATCACTAGATCTGGAGTTGGTCTTCTGGATGACCGGACGCGCTGCTGGACGCCGGGACCGGACACGGTGGTGAAGCATCACTGCGTCCGGTGCAGCGTCCGGTGCAGCGTCCGGTGACTGTTCTTCGCCCTTCTTTGTTCCGAACTACGACGCGACTTCTCCCAATCAGGTTCCAATTCAAAGAGACACAAATAAACACCAATTGGAACACGATATGAGAGACCTCACTCAAACCCTCAAATTTTTCAAAATAGATTGCCTTAGGCTAGTATTATTTTTAAGAAAATAGGCAATAAACACCCAAGGAGCAACGTATGGCCATGCAATAGAGTTTTTGAACCTTTAGGAGCGTCAAAATGCTCTCTCTATCCATGGACGAACACAGAGGTTGCTCAAAGCTTAACCGAAAAGAAACGACAAGAACAACAACCATGCATATGCAATGCAATACAAGAAGGTAAAACTAGAAAGCTTGTCAAGTTTGATCCACGGTTAGGCTTTTTCACTCCTCCAAAGAAGGGTTATCGTAATCGTGTTAGCCAAGCCCTAGAGACATTGCGATAAAATAAACATGACATATTATACAATGCAATGCAAGAGACAACACACGCTCATTTTTTAAAGTTACTAGAATCAAGCACATTGAGTTCACTTCTTAACCTACAAAAGGTTGCCTCATCCAAAGGTTTAGTGAAGATATCCGCTAATTGATTTTCACTTCTTACACCTTCTAGTGATATGTTATTTTTAGCAACGTGATCTCTTAGAAAGTGATGGCGGATATCAATGTGCTTGGTGCGAGAGTGTTGAACCGGATTGTTAGCAATTTTAACGGCACTTTCATTATCACATAAAAGTGGCACCTTTTCAAGAACAATTCCATAGTCTAGGAGGGTTTGTTTCATATATAATATTTGTGCACAACAAGCCCCCGCGGCAATGTATTCCGCCTCGGCGGTGGACAAAGCCACACTATTTTGCTTTTTAGATGACCAAGATACTAAGGATCTTCCAAGCAAATGGCACCCTCCGGATGTGCTTTTTCTATCAATTTTGCAACCGGCATAGTCCGAATCGGAATAGCCAACTAGTTGGAATCTAGCTCCTTTGGGATACCAAAGACCAATGCTTGGGGTGAGCTTAAGATATCTTAGGATTCTTTTTACAGCACTTAGGTGAGGTTTTTTAGGGCACGCTTGAAAGCGGGCACACATGCACACACTAAACATGATATCGGGCCTAGATGCGGTAAGGTATAACAAGCTACCAATCATAGAACGGTAGAGAGTTTGATCAACCGGTTTACCTCCCTCATCTAGGTCGAGATGTCCATTTGATGGCATTGGGGTCTTGATTGGTTTGCATTCTTCCATCTTGAATCTTTTGAGAAGATCCTTGGTATACTTTTCTTGAGAGATGAAAATCCCTTCTCTCATTTGCTTTACTTGAAAACCAAGGAAGAATGTGAGCTCACCAATCATTGACATCTCGAATTCCTTCGACATCAATTCACCAAATTCCTTGCAATAATCTTCATTTGTTGATCCGAAGATGATATCATCAACATATACTTGACAAATGAAGATCTCCCCATTAAACTTCTTGGTGAATAGTGTGGTGTCGACCTTCCCAATGGTAAAGCCCTTCTCAATGAGGAAGTCCCGGAGGCGCTCATACCACGCTCTAGGAGCTTGCTTGAGCCCATATAACGCCTTGGACAACCTATAAACATGATTAGGATATCTAGGGTCTTCAAACCCGGGAGGTTGATTAACATAGACTAGTTCATTTATAAAGCCATTTAAGAATGCACTTTTCACATCCATTTGATATAGTTTCATATCATGATGTGATGCATATGCAAGGAGGATACGAATGGCTTCAAGTCTTGCAACGGGTGCAAAGGTCTCTCCAAAATCAAGACCTTCAACTTGAGAGAACCCCTTTGCAACTAGTCTTGCCTTGTTCCTCACCACTATGCCTTGGTCATCTTGCTTGTTTCGGAACACCCACTTGGTTCCAATGACTCTTGCACCTTTGGGATGCTCTTCAAGTGTCCATACTTGATTGCGGGTAAAGTTGTTCAATTCTTCATGCATTGCAATCACCCAATCCGGATCTTGAAGAGCTTCTTCTACATTTTTAGGTTCAACGCAAGAGACAAAAGAGTGATGTTCAACAAAAGAAGCTAACTTTTAGGATCGAGTCATTACTCCCTTTGTAGGACTTCCTATGATGAGATCTTGTGGATGTGCTTGAAGTAGTGGTGAATTTCTTTTATCAACTACTTGAGGAGGTAGATGGGGAGCATCAACATCTTGAGCTTGTGCCTCGGCTTGTTCATGAGAGACATAAGTGTCTTCATTTTCAACTCTCTCATTCTTGTCATCATCTTGAGACACACGTGATGAAGATGGTGGATCAACAATTTGTACATCGTCATCATCATCTTTTGGCTTGATGTCTCCCACCGGCATGTTCTTCATGGCCTCCCTCAAGGGTTCATCACCTACATCATCACAATTCTCAATTGCTCCTTGGGAGCCGTTAGATTCATCAAATTCCACATCATATGTTTCTTCAACCAAACCGGTGGCATGGTTAAATACTCTATATGCTTTGGACTTTGATGAGTAACCAACAAGAAAACCAATATCACAACGTCTTTGAAACTTCCCTAGGTGTTGACGCTTCTTGTAGATGTAACATTTGCAACCAAACACTCGGAAGAAAGAGACGTCCGGCTTCTTCCCATTAAGCAACTCATAGGGAGTCTTGCCAAGAAACTTTTGTAGGAAGAGGCGATTTGAAGCATAGCATGCGGTGTTGATTGCCTCGGCCCACAACTTCTCCGGAGTGTTGTACTCATCTAGCATTGTTCTTGCAAGGGTGATCAATGTTCGGTTCTTTCTCTCAACTACACCATTTTGTTGAGGAGTGTAGGTTGAAGAGACCTCATGCTTGATTCCAATTTCATCACAATAAGCTTCAATGTTGGTGTTGTCAAACTCTTTCCCATTGTCACTTCTAATCTTCTTTATCTTGACTTCAAATTCATTTTGAGCTCTCTTTGCAAACTTCTTGAAGCAATTTGCCACTTCGGATTTGTCATGAAGGAAGAAAGTCCATGTATACCTTGAGTAGTCATCTACTATCACAAGACAATAGAGATTACCACCCAAGCTCTTGTATGTTGTAGGCCCAAACAAATCCATGTGTAGAAGTTCTAGCACTCTTGAAGTTGACATGAAAGCTTTGGTTGGATGAGTGTTTGCAACTTGTTTGCCCGCTTGACATGCACTACAAGGTTTGTCCTTTTCAAACTTCACATCCTTCAATCCTCTCACTAGTTCTTTCTTCAATAGCTTGTTGAGAGTGTTCATTCCAACATGAGCAAGCCTCCTATGCCAAAGCCAACCAAGTGAGGTCTTGGTGAACAAACATGTCATCAAATTTGCATCTTCGGAGGTGAAGTCAACAAGATAAAGATTGTTGTATCTAAAGCCTTTGAATATCACTTGCTTGTCATCTATCTTTGAAACTTCCACTTCATTTGGTGTGAACAAGCATTGGAAGCCAAGGTCACAAAGTTGTCCAACGGATAACAAGTTGAAACTCAATGAAGCAACATAGAGCACATTTGAGAGTGAGTGATCATGTGATATTGCAATCTTGCCTATACCCTTGACTTTGCTCTTTGAATTATCCCCAAATGTGATCTTCTCTTGACATATTCCATTCTCTTCAATGGTGGTGAACATACGAGGATCACCGGTCATATGTTGAGTGCAACCACTATCAATAACCCAATGAGATCCACCGGTCTTGTAGTTCACCTACACACAAGAGATCAAGCTTTTTGTTTAGGGACCCAAACTTGAGAGGGGCCCTTGACTTTATCCACTAGTGACTTGGCAACCCATATTTTCTTTGGCCTATTCTTGTTTGGGGGACCCAAAAACATGACTTTCATCTTTCCATTTGAATCTTTTCTTAGCATATAATGAGCATTGAAAGCGAAAGGTCTAGCATGCTTGGGCAAGGGTTGTGGTGGTGGAGTTTTGCATTCATGAGCAAAATGACCTTCTTGACCACACTCAACACATCTCTTTGGCTTGGGCTTTGACTTGCTTTGTTGTTGTTGAGCTTTTGCTTTCTTCTCTTGATTTGCCAAGTACCCAATACCACTTCTATCCATCTTCATTACGGTGTTCATGAGGAGCTCACTTTGCAAATGTTGGCCTCTTGTGAACTTGCTTAGGCCGGTCTTGAGATGCTCTTTTTCTTGCTTGAGCTTTTTGTTTTCTTCAATGAGTGACTCATTTGTTGGTTGCTTCTCAAGAGCCATCAAACCTTTTAGCTTCTTGTTCTCATTTGCAAGCTTCTCATTCTCACTCTTAATCTTGGCATAATCATCATGGTTGCTTGACTCAACCACACTCTTGCCTTTGCTACTAGAACCTTGCTCAATGCTTTCAATGATCAAGTCATCACATGATGTAGCTATATCACACTTAACAACATGGTTAGTAGCATCATGTGTCTCAAGAGCAAGTTCATTAGCAACCACAAGACTATCATAGTCAATTTTTAATGTGGTGTATTTGTCCTTTAGAGAATTATGTCTAGTGATGAGCTCATCATGCTTCTTCTCAAGTTTATCATGTTGATCTTTAAGCTCTTTCTTAGAGGTTTTGAGCTCCTTGAGAGTGGAAGACATCACTTCATTTTGAACTTTAAGCTCACCACTAGTCTTTTGAATATTTTCAAGCTTGGATGAGAGTGATTCATTTTCATTTTGAAGATCATCATTTTCACTTCTAGTCCTTCTTATGATTTTAGTGTATTTGTTTAGCAATTTTACAAGTTCATCATAAGAAGGTGAGTCATATTCATCATCACTATCACTATCATCATCATCATCACTATCATGGTTTTGTACCTTTCGTTCACCCTTGGCCATAAGGCATAGGTGAGTAGTGGACGATGATGGTGAAGGAGGCGGTGAAGGTGGTGATGAAGATGTTGGTGAAGATGATGGCCCCATCACAAATGCGGCAACCTTCTCTTTCTCATCATCGCTCTCATCTTCGGAGGACTCACAAGATGATTCAATGTCGGTGAGCCAATCACCAACAATGTATGCCTTTCCTCCCTTCTTCTTCTTCTTGTGGAACTCCTTTTTCTTGCCATCCTTCTTCTTGTATGGCTTGTTCTTCTTCTTCTCTTCTTCATCACTTGAATCATTTTTCTTGCCCTTGTTCTTGTTCTTGTACTTGTCTTTTGGTGGTCTAGGGCATTGATGAGCTAGATGGCCAAGTTCACCACAATTGTAGCAATCCATCTCCGAGATTGGCTTTCTCTTGCTACTTGTGAAGAATTTCTTCTTCTTGCCATCGAACTTGATGCCACTCTTGTTGAGCTTCTTTAGCATCTTGGTGGTCTTTCTCACCATGAGTGCAAGTGATTCATCATCAACATCACTTTCACTTGAGCTTTCTTGCACCATCATGGCTTGGCCCTTCTTCTTCTTCTTGTCATGACTAGCTTTGAAGGCCAAGTCTTTCTTCTTGGAAGATGATGAGCCCTCTTCCGGAGTGATATGCATGTACATCTCATGAGCATTGATTTTCCCTAAAACTTGAGTCGGTGTTGCGGTGGAAAGATCACTTTGGTGAAGCACGGTGACAATGTGTCCATACTTCTCAACGGGAAGCACACTCAAGATCTTCCTTGCAACATCCGATTGGCTCATTTTGGTGAGCCCAAGAGCATTGAGGTCCTCTACAAGAACATTCAAGCGAGTGTACATGTCATTAGCACTTTCTTTGGGAAGCATCTCAAAAGAATTAATTTTCTTTAAGGCTATGTGATAGCGTTCCTCACGCTCACTCTTAGTTCCCTCATGGAGAGCACAAAGATTTTCCCACAATTCATGAGCGTTCTTTGCATTACGCACGCGATTGAAGATATCTTTGCCTAAACCCCGGTAGAGTGCATTTTTGGCCTTTGCATTCCACCGGTTGTACTTCTCCTCATCACCACTTGGATTAGCGGGATCCCTTATGGGGGGAAGCCCTTCGGTTGCGGCTCTAAGGCACCCAACATCTATGGCTTCGAGGTACGCCTCCATACGAATTTTCCAATATGGAAAATCGTCTCCCTCAAAAGTGGGAGGTGGTCCTTCCCCACTAGACATCTTGCTCTAGGCGGTAAAGCCTAAAAATAGAGCAACACGGCTCTGATACCAATTGAAAGGATCAAGATGCCCAAGAGGGGGGTGAATTGGGCTTTTCTAAAAATTAGATGCAAGAAATAAATCCTACAAGCCGGAATTCACCCCTAGTGTCTACTTGTGTTCCTAGAGAGTCTACCGATACAAAGTTTTGCACCCTAGTTTCCAATCCTAGTCTAGCATGGCAAGTCTAGGAATGTAAACAAGCAATGAAAGTAAATACGAGAATGTAAATGCTTGAATGTAAAGGGGCAAGGAACACGGCGATGTTTTTCCGAGGTATCGAAGAGTCGCCACTCCCCACTAGTCATCGTTGGAGCACCCGCGCAAGGGTGTAGCTCCCCCTTGATCCGCGCAAGGATCAAGTGCTCTCTACGGGTTGATTCTTTGACACTCCGTCGCGGTGAATCACCCACAACCGCTCACAAGACGAGTTGGGTCATCCACAAGCTCCGCCGGATGATCACCAAACTCCCAATCACCACCAAGCCGTCTAGGTGATGGCGATCACCAAGAGTAACAAGCTAGAACTCTCACTTGACCACTACGAGCCCAAATGAGAAAGTGGATGCACACTTGCTACTCTCTAATCGCTAGTGAGGAACTCTCAAGCTTTGATTCTCAAATCTCTATCCTCACTAGTGCTCTTGCACTCCCTTGCACTCCAAAGGTGTTTATCAGCTGATCAAATGAGCAAGAGACCTCTAAAAGAGGTGGTGGGGATGTATTTATACACCCCACAGACAAAACGAACCGTTACCTGCTGACTCAGCAAAACTCGAGCTGACCGGACGCGCCGGTCGTACTGACCGGACGCGCCGGTCGCTCGTAACGGTCGAAAACCGAAAAACCACTGAGTGACCGGACGCGCCGGTCAGGGGTGACTGGACGCGTCCGATCGTGCAGGGAGCATACTGTACTCGCACCGGACGCGCGACCGCGTCCGATCGGTGATGACCGGACGCGTCCGGTCGTCTCTGGACCTTACTGGACTATGACCGGACGCGCCGATCATACCCAGGTCACGTCCGATCGGGTGTTTCCCTTAAGTGACACGTGTTGACTTCTGACCACCGCGTCCGGTCCTCGCGAGGACCGCGTCCGGTGTTCAGAGCTGAAACCCTAGCCGCGGAACTGTACTGACCGGACGCGTCCGGTCATGCCGAGGACCGCGTCCGGTCAAGGGAAAACAACCCGAAACTCTCCGAAACGCGTCACAACTTGAACCAAGTTGCTTCCAACTGAACTTTGAGCTAATCTAGAGCTGCCTAGCGCCAAGTTTAACAAGTGTGCACCACACCTAAACATAGGACTCGCCTAGGTCAAGCTACCCGCTCATGCCCCCCTTTATAGTACGGCCAAAAGAGAAAAACGAAGATCCTAACGACTATTCCAAATGTCTCTCAACACCTCGACATCCGGAACTAACCGTCCTTAATCTTGACGTCACTCTTTTAAAAACCGAAACGATTTCCATCAAGGGGCATGAATACCATGGTGCCCAAAGCAGTTAAAACCTCCATGACCTAACTTACCAAAGTTTCTGCAAAACACACGTTAGTCATGGTTATAAAGCGTTGTCATCAATTGCCGAAACCAAACCTCGGGGCCTAGATGCTTTCACTGACGAAGTCACACCTTATTCTCCATGGACCGTCATCGAAAGAGGAAGAGGAAACTTGAGCGACGCCGGATCTGTCTCCACCGCATCTTCCGACAGCGCTCCAGAGTAGCAAAAGAGCTGGCGGCCAAGTAACATGCTCCACCGAAAACCCTAACCCTACTATATAGCTACCTATATACAGGGGAAAGCCAATCCGCTGCCAATTCAGCCAGTCTTCCTCCTCCTCCGACGCCGGCGAGAGCGCCTGAGGTGAGGAAGATAGCGAATCGACGGAGGAAACGATGAATCGCCTGTGAGTCGCCGCTCTCAATTGTTTCTCTCTGGAAAGGACGAGAGAAGCCGGTAGGGAGAGAAGGGGAAAAGGCGGTGTTCACAACGGTTATTACATGGCCTTCCATTCTCCCGTCCTGACACACACAGGCCAAGCCCACTACTACACTACTAGGTCCATGGTCATAGCATGGATCCACTACGTGTGCTGCCTGAGCTGGGCCTGTATCTCGCTTGCAGCCAGGCTGCTCAAAAAAAAAACAATCATGCCCATATTGTATCATGCTTCATGCCCGTTTCAAAAAATAGATTATATGCCGTTTTTAAAAAAAAGATTACATGAACAGAAGACACAATTTAAGCACCTGAGAACCCACAGTTGACTGACGATGAAGCTATCTTGTGTATGAATATTCACATTGCTGAAAACTAATTCTACCATCAGGTTTACTATATATATATATATATATATATATATATATATATATATATATATATATATATATATATATATATATATATATATATATATACTCGTATACATGTATCTTATTTATTTACGTTGTTGTTCGTATTTTTATACATTTTCGTGTGAATTACATACTTGAGTTGCTGCCTTTGAAACAAAAACCAACGGTTCCTGGCCTTCGCCGCGCGCGTGTCGGCCTTTGCTAAGGGCGGGGCAGGTGAAGGCGTTCGGCGGGGGTGAGCGTGTGGCGGAAGTGGCAGCGGTGGCCGTAGGAGCAGACCTCGCCAGCGAGCACCATGCGGCAGACCTGGGTCTTGTAGCGCGGGTGGCGGATGACGGGGCGGAGCTCGGCGACGCCGTGAGCGAACTGGCACTGGTCGCCGTAGGGGCACGCCCCGGTCTCCTCCCACTTGTTGCACAGCTCCGTCTTGAACGTGCCCTGGTTGTACACCTCCAGCTCCCCATCCAGCTCCATGCCGCCCGCCGCCGTGTGTGGCGGCTCCTTGGGTTCCTCGCCTTTCTTGTCGCCGCCATTGCCCTTGTACACGCGCTGCTGATCCGTGCATCGCATCAAGGTGCAGGCATGCAACAATGTCAGATGGCAATTAACAAGCGGGAATGTGATGAGGTTGGCGAGGCGTGAACTGGGGCTCACCGAGCTTGGGTTGGTGGTCGGGTTCGACGCGTGATGCTTGCGGTTGTTTGCGGCCGGCGTGGCGGGGGCCTGCACCTTTTTGGGCTTGTTCATCTTGAGGTAGTCGCTGGAGCGGACGGAAATGCTCTTGGGCAGCACGGCGGGCTTCTCGGGAGCGCACTCCTTGGCGGCATGCTTGTGGTCCCCGAAGCCGAGCCGGCGGACCTCGTCGGCGATGGCGGCGGCGGCGGCCTGCTTGCCAATGCCGCTGAGGAGCGCGAGGCGGCGCGTGAGGTCGGCGTTGGCGACGCGGAGCTCGGCGTTCTCGCGGTGGAGCGCCGCGGCCTCGTCCGCGGCGTCGGCGAGGCGGGCGAGGCAGAGCTCGTAGCGGTCGGCCACCTCCTGGTACTGCAGCGCGAGGCGGGCGAGCTGGAGCCTGTGGCCCGTGGCGACGGCGTCGGCGTCCGCGGCGTCGTCGCAGTCGTCGACGAGGGAGGCGGAGGAGGACGGTGAGAGCGAGACAGAGACGGAGGAGGTGGCGAGCGGCGACGGCGAGGAGAAACCGAAGCTGGGGCTGAACGGCGACGAGCAGCGGAACAGCGCGTCGTCGCCCCCGCCGCCGACGGAGGCGAGGCTACTGAGGTAGCCCGGCGGTGAGGCGAGGCGCTGGTCCCCGAAGGCGAACGGCTTGAGCTCCAAGGCCGAGCGAAGGCGGCAGGCATTGCCCGGAGAGATGAGAGCTTCCTGCATGGTCGAGGCTTCTTCTTCCAAGGCAGACAAGTAGCCTCGATCTGCATATCGAAGAAACAGATTGAATTGAAATGGTGTTCTTGCCTGCCAAATGCACGATCCGAGTTTTGACTGGCTCCCCTCCAGTGACCTTGGATGAACTCGAAACAACCATACGACAGAAGGAGTGCAAAGAAAGAGTTGCGATCGGTGTTCCATTAGCTACCAAAATGCAACGAAGAAGCCATTAAATTAAGCTGCTGGACCACGAGCAATCAATCGTACCTCGTGGACGAAGAAGCGATGGAAGCAGAGGAGGGTATGTTGGAGAGGACGATCGAGGACTGTGGAGGGGAGGCGGGTGCTGGGAAGGAACGCGTGGCGTCGTGCCTATATAGCTGGGGAGCATGCCAGGAGCAGGGGAGACCGTGGGGCCCGCGCGTCGGCGAGACCGAGACGGCAGTGGGGATGAGGCGCCCGGCCCGATCGTACCGGAGCGTGGTCGGGGGTCGGGACGTCCGGTTCGTTCCTTCTCCCTCCCTATTTTCGCAGTCGGCCGGCCAGTCGGTGGTTGGCAAGATGGCTCTGCTTCTGGTTGGGTTTGAAACTTCTGGACCTCTGTGAGCTTTGCTTGTTTTACCCCGTCCGTCAATGGAGCAGTTAGCAGTACCAGTTTGGTGCCGCTGCCGCACGACGACTGCTGCGATGCTTGCAAATCACGGTTCGAGTGTTGAGCACAATGTACAGACTGGACTGGAGCATGAATGTGCCAGTGCTGCGATTGTGCTAATCATGGTCTTGTCTCGTCTTGTGGAAATCGATCAATCGATGGCTGAGACTGTACAAACAACATGATATTTACCATTCCAACTTTCCGAGGCCCGATGTCTGAGGACTCTAAAGGGATCGTGTGTTCTTTTCACAGATGACCACCCATTCACCTTATCGATGGATCCGGTTGGGGAAATGGTAGTCGTGCCAGCACGGGGGAGGTGCTATTGTGCTAACGTCAATTTCTTCGACCACACTTCATCGAGCGAGCCGATGCGGACAAGTCGGGCCTGTGCCTTGGGCTTTATGTCAGGTCGGGGAGGTTGCATTTCCCAACTCCTACTCCTCCTACAGTAGTCCCCGAACTCCCGAAACGATCTCTCTCCAGCCTCAGCACAATCTAGGAAGTGACCATTTTCTGTATACATCCAAGAAACTCGTGCATAATCCAGAATCCAGAACGTGTAGTAGGAAAACAGTACTGCACTAGTGTGTAGCCAGTAGTACCACCGTTGTCCTGTGTTCTTGTACCGCCTGCTTTCGTTTCTACTAGTAGGTAGCTACTTCGGTTCATTGCCAACCTTCGACTGAGGAAGAGTGTTCAGAAGCTACAGATTTAGATGCTTTATAAAAAGGGGCAGTTAATTGAAAACTTGTTCCATGTTGGCATGCGCTACCATTTTGGCCACGCCGGAATCTAATATATGTGCGAAGTACTTAAAAGGAAACGAAACACAACGTAGCTAGTGCTGCAGCCAATAGGTCGCCCAACTTCTTTTTTTTTCTCCTTTTTCTGTGTAGCTTTGTATATATTATATGTGCTAACTGTCTTTTAGAAGAAGAAAAACATTTGGTGATAGGCTCGTGGCCATTCTGGCCAACCTAATTCGAGGTATGCTATATATATTATATATATATATATATATATATATATATATATATATATATATATATATATATATATATATAGAGAAAAGAGAAAAAGCTTGTAGGTGGGCTTAGCTATGGAACTGTTTTGGCTTCACGCATCGGAGCAGACCACTGTACCAAACATGCCCTAGGCCCGGCGAAGTCACGTTCACGTCACAAGATCTAAACAATAGGCGATTTAATTAAACTCTACATCAAGTCTCCTAGTAGATTGAATCATTAGGGTTAGTGTCTCTTTATGCCAAATTTCTTAGTATTGGAGTTTTATCTCCTCCTTCTCCTCATCCCCGGCGACGGTGAAGGGAAATGGTGGAATCGTCTTCTCCATGGTGGCTACGTTGAAGATGAGGGCGACAACTTCGGCGTCAACATCTTCTTCGATATGACGACATGAAGACTTTTGTTTCCGGACGGCGGCATCAAGGCGGAGATGATGTCGCCGCCATGGAATAATTTTCTCCGGTCTCTTCTCTATTTTGTTGTTTTTAGATCTGGCCACGATGAAGGACCAGGGAGAATAATTTTCAGATCAGTCTTCCTCACTCTTCGGTGGCAGAAAGAAGAAGAAAGACACCAGAAAGAAGAAATTCCTTAATTCCGCATGCAGAAATGTTGGCCGTTGTTCGTTGGGCATTTGTTCTCAGGTCATTCATTTGCCGAGTGTTTGCATGTGCGGTCATCCATACTGCAAAGCATCTAACAAGTTAGGTTTTGAGCTGTGCTATTCATAGTGTGGGTACTATTTTGTAATCCAGAATGCTTATAACGTGTTGATGTACCCAGCTATCATATAATATAATTCTTCTTTCATCGCAAAAAAAAGTCTTGTTGCTTAACAATAAATTAATCTTGGTTCTGGAGGGAGCACGGCTAACGAATCGCGGCGGGTCCGGTCCATATCCTACACGCACGACATAGGAGTATCTCTGTCGGGTCGGGTACACACAAATTGCTCCTACGTGGCATCCTCGCGCGGTCAGTGACGTGAGTGAGTGAGTGACAGTGAAGGCTCATCTCTCCGTTGGCAACAACGCAAGGCAGCGGGCTTGCTCCGATGGATCGAGCTTGCTTTGCTTTCACGGGTGAGTCCCTCTCGGCGCTAACCACCTCGATCGCCTTAGGAAAATCAGAGTAACAAACTCGCGGCCAGCGCGCGCGCGGTCACACCACACCGCGCACTGACGCGCATCTCCCCTCCTCCCCCTGCTGCAATCATGTTGCTTCCTGCTTACAGCTTTAACTAACTACGAGTTCGCCTACCGCGGAGCCGGAGCGCGCGGCGGCACGTCCGAATCATCGTTTCCTTTCCTCGTCTGGGCCGGAGACGGAGGCAGCCGCGACTCCGCGAGCGAAAGACAGACCCAAAAAAACAAGGGAAAGCTCCCCTGTGTTGCATGGTGTGCGCGAGAGCCTTTCCCTGCCCGGAGTGACGGGCAAACCAATGGATGGACTTTTTCTTTCTAGGTGAGGGCGCGATTACGTACCCCTGGTCTGGATCTGCTGCGGTCGCCGGTTGCCATCCGGTTTGTTATGCACTGTGCGTGTCTGCTGATGCCGACGGGTCGTGCGAATGAAGGCATGCACGCTGATGGATCCACCGAGCTGCTGCTGGGCCAGGGGACGGACGGACTGATGTGCCACTTGGACCAGAAATGGATGTTTATATGTTAACTTTGGATGGTTACCGTGGCTATCCTATTGTATTGTAAGTCGGGCCAGCGGACATGGGATGAAGGATGAGAAACTGTTGAACATCTCATTGGGAACAGAAACTGTTGACATACTCATCGATCACACAACTCCATGGGAAGACATTCGTTCATATTAACCGACGGTGAGAGATAAAACACAATTACATGAGTTGTGTGTAGATGAACTGCCTATTGGAGTTCATTTTTGGCAAAAACGAAAAAAAAACACCCCTCTAACAACTTGCAAAAGCAATTCTTCGAAAATGAGAAATTGGTGACTCCAACTCGTAACTTTTCCATGCCGGATTTCTCTATTTTGGCGTGAGTCCGTTAACTCCCAATCATTGCAGCTCCTTCCCGACCTCTGTCATCGCCGCCCCTTGAAAGTACGAAGCTGTAGCCAACTCTAGCCACCACCACACCTGGCTTTGCTTGTCCGCAGCTTGGCGACCATGGTTGTGACCTGGTGAAGTAAGCAACATAACCCTCCTTACGGCGCTTTGCCATTCCTACTACTTGCAAGTGTTTTGTGGTCTACTTGAGAAGCTTTCTAGGATTGCACCCCCTGTATCATGTAATTCATGCTTTGGAGTTCATGTTTTGAATTGGTCCGAGTGCCTTTAAGCTTGTCCTTAAATTGGTATCAGGTGCTTTTGTGTTTTTCCTTCAGTTGGTACTTTTTGAGTATGTTCTTCAATTGAAATATTTTTGACCTCTTCTTGATGATTGCATTGTCAACAAGGAATATGAAAAGGGGGCTACACAATAAGGGGGTAATGCATTCATATGCCATAAGAGTCCACAATTTGAGGTGGAGCGTGCATCGGTACCGGTGCTTTGTGTGATTTTGTGTATTGTTCATGGCCATGTTGGGCCTTTACCTCTTCTTGAGGAGCCATGGATTATTTGTCTCCATTGTGTCGACATATTGCCCATGTCTTTCGGGACCGGAATTTTTGGAGAGAGGATTTTCTTCAATTGGCTTCGATAACCTTTTTGTCAATTGGTTTCAAGAGCTTTTATTTGCGAAGTGGGGTTTGTCTCGTGCCAATTGGGTTCGATAACCTTTTATTCTCTGGAAAAAACTTATGGTTCCATTTGACACGAGAAAGATGCAGGAACTTTTTGAAGCTGATGGTCGTGGCCGAGACCATCGATGATGATTAGATTGGACGAAAAGTTATTTATGGCAGAAATTTTGGCCTTTTAATATTATATATAGATAAAAACAATAATGCTATGTCAATAATACTTCATGTTAGCCTTCTTGGCCTTGTTATCAAAATTGTGGACAGCTCCGAGGTTTCCCATAAGCCATAAACCATAGGACACAACCCCTCTCACATACTAAGCAACGGTTGCCATGTGCTTTATTTTGGTTTTGCTTAGATTAATTTTGTTATTAAACGGTTCTAAATTGTATGTTTTGTGTTTTTAAATTCACTAGTAGAAAATAAGTCATATTGTGTCACGTGCGGTTGATAACTACAAAGCAGTGATGTATTTATTGCAAGGGTTTAAACTTTTTAATTGGAACCTTATGATGACTAATGTTATATATGTTCTTCACCAATTTGATCGCCAAAAAATGTTCTTCATCAATTTGACTTATACTCTGTATCTTCTAGACCTACTGAAAAATACCCACATAACAGCGCCCCCCTCCCCCCCCAACCGAGCTCAAGCAAAAGGCAAAGCATTAAGCTAGCAAAAAAAGGCGGCTACAAATTCAGGCAAAGATGCTATCCAGGTGGCTCAGGATCGGTTAATCAAGAAACTGGGTGAACTTTCAATGCAGTCAGTCCCATTGACAATACCCAAAACTCTTCTGACTTTGATTTGTATGCATAGCACTTCGACAACTCCATCGACAAGTCCAAGATGGAGGCTATCCAGGCCCTTATTGAGCAGGGAGTTAAGATGTAGAAGAAGGGTAACTCCCGGAAGGGCGCGGCCATGGCTTTTGGCCTGGTGGCTTAGGCGCCAGTCAACAGTGGATCAAATGACCAATGTTAGCCCCTTCAGTGAGAAGGGGATGGGCTGGTAGCCCATTGTATCTTAGTCAAGTTGCCAGTAGTTTAGCCCTGCATGGCTTTAGGGGCGCGATGACGCGCATGTGGAATTTCGAACTCCTAATCGTTTCTTGGATGCATGCCTGCTGGCCTTGTAGCCTTCGGCGAATGAATTGTAAGCACCTTTGTTGCACTTTGGGGGAATTTTGGCATGCTGGCTCTGTTGCCTTCGGTCACCCCTGGTTATCTGCTTGGACTTCGGCAGCTTATTTGTTGTATGCTATCTGGATCATTTCAACAAGTAGCTACTTCGTTGCTATCTAGGAAACAAAGTCTTCAATTATTTTCTTTTGGTCCGAAAGGACGATCTGTCATGCCTCCCTAACTCGGCTATCTTCCAGCATGTCCGATAAGGACTATCTTTAGGCTGGTTGGCCAGCGTCACATAACTGTGTTTGGGCATTCAGTAGTCATAACGTGTTATAAATGTCAGTGAAGGATTGTAATATCCTTTGCTGGAATGTCCATGGGCTAAATGATAGAGCTAAGAGGGCTAGTGTGAGAAATCAAATAATTTTGTCAGGGGCAACCATTGTTTGTCTGCAAGAAACAAAAATTGGAACTTGGACGTCTTCCCTACTAAATGAGACTGTTGGAGCAGACATGGCACAAAATGTAGCATTCCTACCCTCGACAGGCGCTTCAGGAGGAATCCTAATTGCAGCTTCAGACCGCTTCTTTATATTACAAAACACCTATGTAACGGCAAATACAGTTTTGGCAACAGTCACTATGCTGGCGGAAAATGTGCAATGGTCAATCACAAGGGTCTATGGACCATAGGCGGACAATGAAAAAAATTCTTTTCATGCAAGAGATCACGGACCTAAAACAACAAATGCTCCCGGCATGGCTGCTACTGGGCGATTTCAACTTAATTTATCGTGCCCAAGATAAAAATAATGGACGCCTCAACATCCCCATGCTCAACAGATTTAAGACTACCATTGACAACCTATTAATGGCACCATTTGACCTTAGGAGAAAGAAATTCACCTGGTGCAATGACCAACAAACACCAATGTGACCAAAATCGACCACCTGTTCACCACAAACGACTAGTTGGACATGTTTCCGCGAACAGACCTTCAGGACCTGGCCTCCATGGGCTCTGATCACTGTCCGCTTCTCCTCTATGGAGACGTTGTTTTTGACTTCTACAGAGGATTGAGATTTGAATCTTTCTGGACAAATTGTCCAGGCTTCCACGATACAGTACAAGAAGCTTGGAGCAAACCAGTTAACACCCAAGATGCGATTCTACGGGTTCATGTCAAGCTATTGCGAACAGCAAAAGCTCTGAAAAACTGAAGGCGAAAACATTTTAGTGGCTGGAAAATTAGTTGGGCGATCATCAATATAGCCTTATCCAATTTGGAAAGGGCACAGGAGGTCGGACTGCTCACACCGGAAGAAATGGAGTTCAAGAAATATTTGAAGATCAAAGCATTTGGAATTGCAGCGATGCAAAAAGCTAGAGCTCGGCAGCATTCAAGATTAACTTGGATTCGGAAAGGTGACACAAACACACGTTTTTTTCCAACTGCATGCAAACGCGAGAAAAAAAAGACTTTCATTAGCTTACTAAACACCCAATCCGGAATGGTGACCTCTCAAACTGAGAAATCAAAGCTGGTACACAGCCATTTCTCTGGAATCTTAGGGAACCGACCACAAGAACAAAGGCCATTAATTGGCAACAGTTGGGGTAAGTGCACCATGAATTGGAGGACCTGGATGCACCATTCACAGAAGATGAAATAGCATCAGTAATAAAGGAAATGGCAGCAGAAAAGGCACCGGGACCAGACGGATTTATAAGTCTATTCTACAAGACATCATCCAAGAAATTATGAGTTTTTTCAGTCACCGTACGGCAAGATTACAGTTTATAAATGAGGTGAACATCATTCTCTTGCCAAAGATCCAAACGGCATCACAAATAACGGACTACAGGCTGATTAGCCTTATAAACAGTGTGGTCAAAATTGTTACAAAAATATTAGCTAAACTTCTCGCACCGCACATGAATTCTTTAGTGTACAATGCTAAAAATGCCTTCATCAAGAAAAGATGCATACATGACAATTTTATATATGTCCAAAGAGTTATACAACCCCTTCATAAAAAGAAGAGACTGGCCTTATTCATCAAGCTTGATATCTCAAAAGCCTTTGACTCCATTGGATGGACCTTTCTGCTAGAGGTCATGGAGGCTTTGGGATTCAGTACAAAGTGGAGAGATTGGATATCATCATTACTAGGAACTGCAAGATCAAAGGTGCTTGTGAATGGCCAACCGACCCAAGGGATTACACACGCCCGCGGATTGAGGCAGGGAGACCCTCTATCCCCATTGCTATTCATTTTGGCAATTGACCCGCTGCAGCGCATCATTGAGATTGCAGCTCAAAAAGGCATTCTCAGGCCAATCCTACCGAAGGCGGCAAACCTCCGGTGCTCCCTGTACGCTGATGACGCGGCCATCTTTGCAAATCCATCAGCTCTAGAACTGGATCATCTGTACACATTACTCAACTTCTTCGGAGATTGCTCAGGACTCAAAATCAACATCTCCAAAACAGAAGTTTTCCCCATCCAAGTGGACAGTAATTCCATAACACAACTTCTCCAAAATTTCCTCAGGAAAATTTGTAAGTTTCCTAGAAAATATCTTGGTCTCCCACTCCACATTCGGAAGCTTCGCAAGATCGAGGTACAGCCTTTGATAGATAAGATAGGTGCAAGATTGCCAGGATGGAAAGGGAAGCTACTGTCTACTTCCAGAAGGGAAACTCTAGTCAAGACGGTTCTCTCAACACAATCAATATATCACATGACCGCCTTCCCAGAAATGAAATGGTTAGTATAGAAGATCGATCGCATAAGGAGGAGTTTTCTATGGAGGGGTGAGACCCCGGACAAAGTGTATGGCGGTCACTCTCTAGTAAATTGGTCAAAGACGTGTCGACTGAAAGAAAAAAGGGGGCTGGGGGTGCCGGACCTAGAACGTTTTGCCCATGCGCTAAGATTACGATGACTTTGGTTCAAGTGGAAACACAAAGAGCGTGCTTAGAATAGCCTGGACATGCCATGCGATTGGCGTGATCATGTCCTCTTTGCGGCCTCCACGGTGGTAACAATAGGAGATGGTAAAATTGTGAATTTTTGGACGTCATCCTGGGTTGAGGGGACCTCGCCAAAAAGCATTGCGCCAAATCTGCTCTAAAAATCTAAGAGAAAAAAGATTAGGGTGCAGAAGACACTTCAAGATAACCGGTGGGTGGCACACATCCTACTGTTGCAAACAGTTCAAGAGTTGCATGAGTACGCCGCACTATGGGAACGAGTACAAGAAACTACACTAGAGGAAAATAGTGAGGACACAATACGTTGGAGATGGATAGTAGATAGGGAATACACAACCAAAAGCGCATACAACATCCAATTTGTAGGATCTTTCAGCAAGCTAAAATTGATGCCAATTTGGAAAGCACAGGCTGAACCTAAATGCCGGTTCTTTGCATGGACACTTCTACACAAGAAAATTCTCACTGCCAACAACTTGATGAAGCGTAACTGGGCAAATGATCCTATCTGCAAACTATGCGGAATAGACCCAGAAACACCAACTCATCTTTGCAAAGATTGCACCTACTCAAAGCAAGTCTGGTCCTATTTAAAATAGTGGCTCAATCTATGTGCGCTAAGCTCGGTTGGAATGAATGGATCCTTACATGGTTACTGGCGCAAATGCCGAGCAAATTTTGATAGAAGTGAACGTAAAAAAGATAGATGGCGTCATGATCTATTTCTGGTGGAACGTATGGAAGGAATGCAATAGAAAAACTTTCCAACAAAAACATCAGCAACCAATCCAAGTAGCGCAGCTGTGCAAGGATGAAATTCAACAATACCAAATGGCAACAAGACCTAGCACTGTCGTTGAGTAGGTTTTTATGCTGGTGCGGTGTAGTGGTTTGGAACCAGTTACTGTTTTCCTTTTGTTTCTGTTCCAGTAGTCCTTTGGTTGATGGCCTGTGTGCCAGAGTAGTTTTAAGTCGAGTCGCCATATAAGTTCCTGTAAATCTGTTTTTCTTTTTTTTTCCTCGTCTAATAAAAATACGGCAAAGCTCTTGTCGCCTTTCTAGAAAAAAAAAAGATTGTACTGATTCTATTATTTGGTACAGAAGCCATCCGATCAAATCGAACGGAAGCATAAACCTCCGGGCCGAATTATCAAGTCAAGGTCAACAACCCATGACCTCTCAGGCCCATGGATTGCTTTGCTGCGGAGCCGTATATCAATCATCCAGCCTAACCGGCACTATCGGCCTTCTATCACGCATGGGCCCTGGTCCAGTTTGATGCCATATCCGCTAATCCGCATATCCCGGTAGTTTTGGCGACGGCCGAAGCCTACTGGAAAGTCTCGTGAATTTTATAGGTCTGTCAATTTGGCAATCCCATCAAATTAGCTTCGTTTTGAGGGAACAGGAGGGGCTTACGCCCCTACTGGAATCAAACTAGCTTCGTTCCTGCGTTCATCGGACACGGCAGTGCCAAACTGCCAAGGAAAACACACATTATCTCAACAGATCAACGTGCATGGAAATACGGTAGCGTTGGTCCTTTAATTGTACTGTAGAGTACTCAGTACGTTATATGTATACCGATCAATGAGCAATATTGTTTTGCGTGTTCTTCTGAAACTTATCACGCTTTCAGTCTTCTTCTGTCCACGATGCAGGTATCTAATAAGGTGACGTGTGAGATGGCAAATCCTATCCTTGGACACTTTGTATCTGTGGATGTGAGTGTCGTAGGTACAAAATTTCAGTAACAGATGTGAGTGTATGAGTATGAATTTTTCTCGAGGTATAGATACAAATATGTTGCTTCACCCATTGGTGCTTAAATAGTATTTTATCTACTCTCTCTGTCTCATATTAAAGGACGTTCTGGCTTCTGAACAGGTTCATCACCCTTTCCGTGAACATGGACAGCAGGAGGGTCCAGATGCAGTAGCAGACGTATGAATGCAGACGTTCCAATCCTACTCTCCGATGTCATTCATTGTGGGACAAAGGGAGTATTCTAGTTACTGTCTAACTTACGGGCATGGATACCTGCACGTATCATACCCGATGGATACTAGTACAGGTGCAAAATGTCATCTATAGGCATATGTGTAGGTATTAATATTGCCCTGTTCGCTTCGCCGAAAAGCCGAGTTGAAAAGTATTATTCGCTGATTCGTCGTGAAAGAAAAATGTTGTTCCTTCGCTGAAAATACGGCTGATAAGTCAAGAAAAAGGGCATATCTGTTAGCCAATTCGTCACAGACGAGTATTTATTTTACCATGTCTTGAGTATTTCCAGCAATGCTACCTAACATATACTCTCTACTTATCTGTTTGGTTGGGGATTTTTAACTTTTTGCCATCCTTATGGATGACACTCCTTCGTTTGCCAGTTTTATACGTGCTCCTACATAATTGCCATCGTAAACAGTGAATCACCTACGTTTTTGCCACTTTCGCTGACGTAGCACGCCAGGTGGACATGCCAGTGTGGTAGCGAGCGTGGGAACCACTACCGGACATGCAAAATTACTTGTTTACCCTTGCTGCTTCTCTCTCCCTTCACTTGCTGACACATGGGCCCTCTTCCTCCTCTCGCTAACGCGTGGGCCCCACACACAGCTTCTCCTTCTGCCTCCTGCCACCACCACGCACACGCAGGCTCATCCCTCGTATCCACGCCGCCGTGGGAGCGAGCCCGCCGAAGAAGGAGACGAGCAGGCTGAGGTTGGCCTGCACGCTGGCATTCTCGGCCACGGCGACGCCCGAGATGACGGGCTGGACGCTGTTGAGCACCATGGTGACAGCCAGCATGTAGGCGATGCTGGACACGGCCTTCTGCAGGTGCCTGTCGCCGGTGAAGATGGCCAGGAACTGCTCCCGCGTCGCCAGCACGAGCGCCATGGGCAGCAGCCCGAATGCCAGCGATTGCGCCAGCACCACCATCACCGCGTACATGCTCGCGCGGGGCCACCCGGACCCGAGCTCGTTGGACACGCTGCACCATGTACGGCAATGGCAGTCATCGTTACGTTCATCGATCTTCCCATGCATGTTCTGTTGAGTTTCTTTCTGACATGAGATTTGTGCTAATTACCTGATGGCCGCGCTCAGGCCGATGAACAGCATCCCCTCCCACCCGTTGATGTTCATGCTGCTCGATGGATCCATCCGTGGTGCAATCCAAATTTATTATCAATTGATGAGCGAGATGGAAATTAAAGATGGATCAGGTACGGTGCGACGACGAACCAGATGGCTATGGAGTCGACGGCGATCTCGGCATCGTCGAGGTGTCGGGTGTGAGCACGACGAGCAACATCATGTACCACATCTCGAGGCAGAGCATGACGGCTAATGCGAGCGAGGGCTGCACGGTTGGAGCTGTGTAGCGCAGGGCGGTGCGGGGAGGACTGCATGGTGGGCTGCACGCCGGGGCTCTGCGCGCCGGCACGCTCGGCCACGACTCGGGCCCCTCCGACGAAGGCGCTCCGATCCGGATCTGGCGAGCAGCCCCTTCCCCGGCTCCGGCAGGCGCGACCAAGGCTCCGGTGAGCGCGGATGGCTCCGGCGGTGGGCGCAGCCTCGTCAGGGTCGCCATGGAGTACACGAGCTCCTCCCCTTCCTTCACTGCGTGGTGGTGGCGGGAGGTAGAAGGAGAAGCTGACGTGTGGGCCCAAGCGTCAGCGAGGGGAGGAAGATGGCCCATGCGTCAGCAAGTGGAGGGAGAGAGAAGCAGCGAGGGTAAACTGGTAATTTCGCATGTCCTGCAGTGGTTCCTAGGCTCGCTACCCCCGCTGGCATGCCCACCTGGTGTGCCACGTCAGCGAAAGTGGCAAAAACGTAGGAGGTTCACTGTTTACGATGACAGTTGTGTATGGCAAACGGAGGATTACAGATGGCAAAAAGTTAAAGATCTCGTTTGGTAGCCATCTATTTTAATACTACTTTTTTTATGTTTTCTGCAGCAACACTACCTAAAACAGCCCTCCCAGTTCCATCCTAGTAGAGAATAACATGTGGGACTCACATGTCATTCTCTTCCTTCACATCGCTACTAAAAAAACTCAGCCATCTCGAAGGCTCGCGGGGAAGGGCCGCCACTGCGGCGTCCACCACGGGGAAGGGTTGGTCCAGGCGACGGTGGCGAACGAGAACGTCAGCATTGGCCCCATCTCTCAAGGGACACGGGCGTCAGACAGAGCAACAGTGTCCATCATGTGAGGAGCGGCAGGGTCGGACGGGTGGAGGCGGTGCCAGTGGCGCCGGTGTGGTGAGGGAGGAAGGAGGGGCGACCGGCTTGGTGCCGCCGGATCCGGGCCGAACAAGGAGGAGGCGGCGCCAACGTGGACAAGGCAGGGAGGAGGAGGCGCGGGTGCGAAGAGAAGCATAGTGGCCAGATCCGGCCTTGCTGGACCTGTGGACGACAACAGCGGTGGTGGAAGGGACCGGAGAGGTGCTTGCTTGGGGCAACGGACAGGCAACGGACCAACGTGGGCGAGCGCAGGGACAAACCACCAAAGGAAAATTTGGGTAGCCATCTGCTAGCCCAATAGAAAGTGCGTAGAGGAAGGGGAAAAGCAGGGAGCTAACAAATTTGGGTGACTTAGTCCTGCAGCAGTAGGTTTTTTAGCCTCCACTAACAAAAATAAGAGCCAACAAATTTAGGTCAACACAATGCTGGAGGTGCAGCTCACCGCCTCGCTCATCGTGAGCCGGCCAGCAGGAGCATCAATACCTAGGTGCCCGCTAGCTCCGGCGGACGCCTCTCAGGAAGTGGAAGCATCACCGGTGGACACCCGTTCTCCGACTAAGGCTGCTAGTGGACAAAAGATTTGCCTCCGTTGTTGCCTCTGCAGGAGCAGCCACAAGTCAAGCCACCACGGGAGGATAGCCCAGCGTCATGGATGTCGCGGCGCGCCCAGGATGCTCAAGCGCCATCCCTCCCCGGCCTATGAGCCTAGCGCTGACCAACATCGGGGCAACCACCCTGGGAGACACAACCATCGTGGCTGCGACAGACACTGTCGACCGCACTCCATCTCCTCAGACGACCTCGACCGATAGACGCCTCAAGCGCTTCACTGAGCGAATCACAAATAGGAGGTAGCCGCCACTACTGGAGCTGCTCGGAGGTTATAAGGCCAACGACGGACGTGCACTACCCACGCTCCCCACGCGAAGCAAGCGGATATCGGCGCAGAGCATATCTCATGTCCCGGTGAAACGTCCTTGATTTCCATGAAGGGAAATCCACATAAATGAAGTGTAAAATAATGAAACATTCCTTCAATTTACCCAAATCTCAGTGATACATAAAGTCATGCACGAATATCAGAGTACAATAGAGTGTTTTACATAATTTATTCTTTTCGCCTCGCAGGGTGGAACACACTCACACAAGCATCCGGAACAGCATCCGACGTAGATAGCAGCGGAAAACGATCTCCTAGAACCAGCTTGAGCGTAGAACAGACCCTCTAGTCCTCCCAAGCATCGCTCTCGTAGTCGTACTCGGGCTCGGAACCTGTCAAAAATCTATCAGTACACCTGGTACTGGCCACGCATCGCCCACCCTATGCTTGCAATGCTTTGTGGAAAATGGAATGCATTAAGGGAAGTAGAAAGAGACCTATTTAGGCTGTGGATTTTCTATGCAAGTAGTTAATATTTTAATAATAAGGTATTCATCCATTTTTAACCCATCTTAGTCACATATTTTTCCCAATCCCATCACACACAACACATCTCATCTCACTCTCTCTCTCTAGACGACGAGATTGACTCCCGCTCAGATCTCATCTCAACGGCCAAGCCGGAATCCAACACGAAACCTAGGGAAAGGTAGAAAGGACTCCTCTCTCTAATCAAGTGAAGCGTAGGTCATGGGAATGTCCATATCCGCGGACGCGGCTATACGTATAGATCGATTAACTCTGCAGAGTGTGTACACCTGGTAATCCACAAGATCTCCATCCTCGACGATCCAGCCCGTCTAGGCTGATTCCGACTGCCTCCCAACCGGTACAGTACCACCCTGCCACTCAGCCCTGGGTCACCCCGGAGTCCACCGAAACGCCGAGACTGTGAGACGTAGTACCGGGCCCCTAGGGTCACTACGCTGTCTTAGGAGGGTGTGGGTCCCCATGTCCGTACCTCCCTACACTATCACCGTCCATCCAAGTAGTAGTGGTACTGCCCTAGTTAGTCGGGTAATCATCCCCCGCCCATCGGGAGCGAGTGGTGTGCACGAAGGTCCCATGGTTCCGGTTCTCAAGACATACCAGTTCTTAGAGGGACCAGACAGGATATCTTCTCAAGGGGAAACATCGTCTTCCCCGTGCCACGACAGCACCTCCATAGGTATCTCTTGTGAGGGATGCCCAGACCGTACCCCTCCAGCAAGACTTGCCCCAAAGACTCATCGTAGGATCTTGTCCGATCGACTCAACCCTCACCACCCACCCAAGACGCACGCCAAGATCTCTCCAGTTCTTTTTATCAGGTTTACCAAGTTCTTGGCACTACGTGCCTTATACATATATGCCTCTCACTCACCGGCATCACATCACATATATAATGCGAGTAAGAGTAAAAGCAGTAGTATGTAACATGCGAGCATCTAGCCTAACAGCAGGGTGAGCAGGGGTAAGGTTGCAACACGGTAAAGGGCTCAAAGTAAAGCATCTACCATGCAGCCTATCAACATATTATTGCCCAAAAAGTAAAGCGCTAGCAATTCTATATTGCATGCGTAATAGGTTCTACGAAAGTGGGTGGCGCGTGGCACCTGACAGATCGTCACCCAAGTCCTCGCTGTAGTCGGGGTCGTACTCCTCAGTCGGCAGGTCCTCCGGCTCTGTTAAACGTAACGTAGAGTCGCATTAACGACTCTTATAGAGGTGCACAAAGAAGCAACAGAAATTCAAAAGATCCAAATGCACTCAAACACAAGCCTAAGACATAGAGCTCATTTTTAGAAAAATTTAGAAACTAGTTTGGTATTTTTCTGAGTTAAAATGAATTAGTTATGAATTTCTAAAGATTAAAAGAATTTCTGAAAAAGGAAAAAGAACTGAAAAACCCAGGAGTGACATGTGTCAAGCTCTGATTGGCTGAAACAGAGCGAGTCACTGACATGTGGGTCTAGGTCAACGGTTAGCGTTGACCGGTCAACGGTCAACGTTGAACGGACCGCGACCGGGCTCGGTTGGGCCTGGGCTGGGCCGGATTTGGGCCGGACTGGGCCAGGCTGGGCCCGCCACGTGTCAGGCGCTGGTGCTGCCATGTCACCTAAATGGATTCAAATATCAGGTTCGGGCTGGTGAGCTTGGCTCATGATGGTCTCGCAAGGATGGTCCATGGATTTGAACGCGGTCCACGGTGGACCTGGTCCACCCTCTTCTCTTCCCCCTTGGCTCATGGTGCACCGAGTGCACCTAGTCGCTTCTCTGCTCCTCTTTCCTTGCTTCCTCTGCTCGGCCGTGCTCTCACCGGCGGCGAGCGGCCGAGCTCACGCTCTGGGGGCTCAAGGGCAAAACTCGTAGGCTCGAGAGCACCGCGTGGTCTCAAGGAACTCAATAGAGGGGTCAACGGTGCGGATTAGAGTGTCTAGGGGGCTTGTTCATGGCGGTGGTGGCTCGGCCGGTGCGGTGAGCGATGATAAGGCCTCCACGATGACTTGGCTCGGGTGGTAAGGTCTCCTACCGATTCGCGGCTGCAAAAGGAGTACGAAGGTGGGGTCAAAATGATGAAATTGGGCTCCAACAGAACCTCCCGCGGTGGTGGCGGCTCGACGGCTCTAACCGGGCGGAACACCGTCGGCCATGCCACCGGGGATCCCTCCTTCTCTTAAGGTGCGCATGGTGTGCCCTTCGCCAAGGCAAACCTGTTGGACCCCTTGCTCCTGCCTCTACCGTGCTCACACCGCGGTGTCTTGACCTCACCACGGCGAGCGCTAGCCATGGCGGGCATGTCCCGCGTCGCACCGCTCTTAGCGTTCTCCGGCCCTAGGTGCGCGATGCCACTGCGGCTAAGCCTTCCTAAGCGTGCGTGGTGATGCCCGAGGCTTAGCCTTGACCACCTCCATTATGGACATGCCACGACCATGTCGGTGTGCATACGGTGGTGAGCGGAGGAGGGTGGTGAGTGGAGCGGCTCACCTTGGGCTTGCGGCAGTAGGATGGCGGTGCGATGGTGATTCGGAGCAGTGACGAGCCGTTGTTGTGCAGTGCAGAGAAGCCCCTTGGTGAAGGAGAAAACGAGCAGCACCGCCTTCGTCTCCGACGAGCTCGGACGGTGCCCCCGCGGTCCCGGTTCTTCCTTGCGGCTTCTCCCTTCCTTCCCTTCCCTTCTTCTCGAGATGTAGTGTGTGCGGAGGTACCACCAGGGCGGCGGCGAAAAGATTGGAAGGGGCTTGGGCGCCAGCGCTCGGCTTTTATAGCCAAGCTCTAGGCATGGCGTTGGCGGACGGTGATGGGGGTAGCTGGGCCACGTGGCATCCATTGTGAGGGGTTGGCGTAGGGTTTTGAGGTATCTAGAGGGTGGCGAGCGGATTGGCGTTACCAATTTGATTCCTAGGCGGTTACGCTGGACAGCGGTGGCAGGGCGCTCGGCGGGCCATGGCGACCTTGCGCGCGGTGCGTGGGGAAAAAGTGGGACGCGCGAGAGCGGTGGCATGGCGCGCTTGCGGAGCGGAGCATGGGGCTTGGCGCGCACGGCAGCAACAGGGAGCAGGGGGAATCTTCCCTCGCGCGTTGCATGACCTTGTCCCCTCCTTCCCCCTTCTCTGCTTTCCGTCTCGGCGAGCAGAGGACACGGGAGACGGGACGAAGGCGATGACTCGCGGGACCCTCTCGTCAGCGAGCGAGAGAGAAGAGGACGCGAAGTCCTTTGGCGTCTCGTGAAGGCGATGCGGGCCGAGGCGGCTGCGGCTTTTCTGGGCTGGCCCACGTGCGGGCGAGCGCGTGTGCGCGCGAGGCCACAGGCGTGATGCAGGCCAGGCTCAGCTGGTTTGAAAGGCTGGGCCGAAAAGGAGTTTTTCCTTTTCTATTTTAAACCAAGGCTTTCTTATTCAAAAAGCTTTTCTATTTTGTATTTTCTTTATTTAATTATGCCAATAATTTACATGTGAGAAAACATGTTGCCTCCACTTGTATAACACAATGGGGCCTACTAAGTATATTTTTTATTTCCAATGATTTGATAAGATTATGTATACATATTTATTTAGTTTAGGCAATTAATTTAAGAAATGTTATTGCTTTTAATGCAGTTCAAAGAATATAAAACCCAACTCAAGCATGTTTGGTTAAAATGCAAGAATGTAAATAACTCGTTTAGGTGTTACTTGTGCAACTAGGGTAGGTTTTCTACATGACACCTCACCAAACATAGGTTATTTTTAGAAAAAAAATTTGTAGTTGTGATTTTTGTTTCTTGGAAACTTCTGGGTTGTTACACCCGGCATCAAAGGGAGGTGAGGACCTTGTCATGAAGCGCCTGGGACTATCCGGCAGGATGCCGTCTCCGTCGACATCAACCAATAAGGCGTACGAAGAAATTTTCAGCGGTGATCCCGCTCATATGCAGGCGCTGCGTGAGTTGTTCGCAGCAGATGACGAGGTGCACGCGCGCAAGCAGCGCCACCGCCGATCAGCAACCCGGGCATAGGCCTCCTAGCCGGCACCGCAGCATAGCTTATGTTACATTAGGAAGGGTCCGAACGTCTATGTACAATTTTATTGATCTTTTACGACGTCGCCAAGATGTGTTGTATTGAATATTTTTTCACCTTAATATAAAGACGCATAAAATTTTTACGTGATCCAGGAAAAAGTATATGATTTGGCAGACACAGAGCCTCTCCTCTCCCGTAAGGAAGCTGCTCTCGTATCAATCCTAGAACTAGGCACGTCTAGAAGCCATGTCGTGTCTAGATCGATCGATTGATTCTCTGTCTGAAGGCTTTCAAGTTGGCCACTTGGGCAGACAAAAATCATGTTGTCATTTACATACACAATGCGACCTTTTGGAGACATCAATATAACCACTTGGATTCTGTACATTTACAGTTTTACACGAGGGTCAATCAGTCAAACAGCTTTGTTACACTGAAGCACAATATTGTTACCGGGTCTGCTCATGTCCAGCCACTGAGAATGTATTTCTCTGGCGATGTTGAGGGCGTCCGCCGAGGCGCCGAGCAGCCCCCTCTGCGAGAATCCGACGGTGTAGAGCCCGTTCTTCCCTTTCCAGCCGTTAGGGAAGGGGATTCTGGGCATCCCATCTCTCGTGAACACGTCACCTCCATCCTGCAAAGTATGATTTTGTTTAGTAATATATAATGCTTAAGAGGAACGCCGTAAACAGCATATATTATATTATATTATATTCACAATTCCTATGTATCAGTCGACTGGTTTTTTGGGGTCCGTTCAGGCGATGGCAGACCATCAACAGTGCGTTCTCCGTTGCCAAAAAGCCAGACGTGACTCTGCTATCAGCGTCGTGGCACGTTGCTGGCCGTGATGTAGTTCCAGCTCGTACTGCCGTGCAGCCGTGGAGTACTGTAGTTTTACCATGCCCTCGCGGTGTCTCTTAGACATAGTATGTTGTGATTTGTTAATTGTTCTTGTGTTGTAGTATATTGAAATTTTGTCCTTGTCTACCTATAAAAATAATTGTAAATTGTTAATTGTCTTTGTGCCAACAACGATAAAATTTTGTCGAGTTTGTGATTTTGTCTAACGAGTTTTTATTATCGGATCTGAAAATTGCAGATTATGCATACAGAAATTGCAACAAACTAAAACTGCAATTTTAACATAAAGCATATGCAATAACTATCGCCTGAAAAAATCTAAAATTCAGGCACCTCAATTTTAGCAAGTCTCTATTATATTATATTATATTATATTATATTATATTATATTATATTATATTATATTATATTATATTATATTATATTATATTATATTATATTATATTATAAACGCAACAAGTTTGTTGACTCTAGTTGCATACAAACTTGAAGTGTTGGAATCGCACTTGATTTTGGGTGTAGGATCTTTTAGTTGCCTCACCCACGGTGCGCTACATAAGACCATGGAAAATCGATCGTTCACCTTGATCAAAGTGTATATCCGCTGGACCCAAAGTGAAGTGAAGTGTATATCCAAAGTCTCCAGTCCGTATACCCGTCGTCCTCACCCTCGTGAGCTAGGGACGCCGGCCGGCGCCAAGGCAGCCGACTGGGCCCTGCTCCTGTGCACGCGCCCATACCCCGTGTGAGTCCCTGACTCGATCACTTGGCGCGAGGGACACTTCGGGAGAAAGGAACGCGCGGGGCACGAGCTGCCTCTGCGCGCCCGGCATACACGACAAGGGCAACGGGGCAGGATGGCCGAACAGGGGTGACGGCATGCGCGCTGCAGGAAGGCAGGTGAATTAGAGATGGAGGGGATTTTACCTTGAGCCAGGACGGCACGTTGCTCCTGTATCCCGTGGCCTGTATGATTGCGTCGAACTGCTCCTCCTTGCCGTCCGCGAACCTGGCCCCGCGCTGGGTCACCTCCTTCACTGCTCCCACTACCTGGCCATCCACCCATCATGTGTTTCGCATCAGCGACTCTTCGTCGACGGAAATGCATTTCCAGGACGAAACATTTTTCAGAAATGTGTGTGTGCGTGAGTGAGCCTTAACTCCGGATCCCCCACGGCTGCCCCGGCCCGGGGGCTCAAATTCCCACGGTGTTTGACTGGTCATCATCATGCGTAATTTCTACAACTGCGTGCGCGCGCTGCTGCTTGCTCTCCTCTTTGGTGAAAGCAGGCAGGCTGGCTGGCACTACTAACCTTAATTTTGCCGGTTTTGATGTGGCCTAGCGTCCCGACGTCCAGCACAGGGGTTCTGCCGGTGAGGTTCTTCAGCTCGATGGGGCCCGTCTTGGGACGCCTCAGCCCGAGCTTGCCCGTGTCGCCCAGCGCCAGCCGCGCCGCCGCCAGGAGGATCCGGTCCACCACCTGGACGGGGAGCAGCTTCAGCAGCGCCATGGCGATGCCGAACGTCGAGAGACCCAGCATCTCCCTCGGTAGCACATGAACCTGCAAGAGCACAAGTTTCATTTCACGATCAGATCTTCTGTGATGCGAATGTGAATACAAGACAGGTATTATATATAATAATAGAAGCGAAAACAGGTAGTATTATGGGTGGTGGGTGCTGAGAACGACAAGGGACGACAAGACAGAGACACCCCCCAAACACCGTACATGTTAGTAGGTCGTCTAATTATGCTTAGCGTCGCCAAATATGAGCATGCACGATGAAGCTTGAAGCAGCTAGCATGCCCCCAAAACCAAGCGCGACGCGCACAATAAAACACAACAATCATCCAAGGGGAAAGTGCTCGAGCAGGATGGCACAAAACTCGCAGCACTCGTACTTTGGCTGCCAAAGCAAGACAACGGAGAGTAGAAAAGGACGGGCCCCTAGTAATAAGGAGTAAGCACGGCCAAAAGTGTAAGTGCGCGCGCGCGGCGGGGCGGATCATTAGTAAGTTACTTACCGTGTTGCGCACCACCAGCGAGGGCGTGGCGCCATGCCGGCACAAATCCAGGCTGACCTCCATGCCGGAGTTGCCGCACCCCACCACCAGCACCTTCTTGCCCGCGAACTCCTCCCCGGACTTGTAGTCGCACGTGTGCAGGACGCGGCCCGCGAACCGCGGCGCGCCGGGCAGGTCCGGCACCCGCGGCACCGCGTTCTCCCCCGTGGCCACGACCAGCCACCGCGCCAGGAGCAGCTCGCCGCCCGCAAGGCGCACCGCCCACGCCCCCGCGCCCGCGTCGAACGCGGCCTCCTCGACGCGGCACCCGAACCGCGGGGCCACGGCCGCCGCCGCGGCGTAGGATTCCAGGTACGCCACGAACTGGTCCTTGGACGGGTACGCCGGGTAACCCCGCGGGAACGGGAGCAGCGGCAGCTCGCAGAAGCGCTTCGGGAGGTGGAGCGTCAGCCGGTCGTAGGTGCGGTGGCGCCACGTGGACGCCAGCGAGTCCGACATCTCCAGCACCGTGGACGGCACGCCGCGAGCCGCTAGGCACGCTGCCGCGGCCAGACCCGACGGGCCCGCGCCGACGATGACCGCGCCAGGGATCCACGCCGCGCGCGCGCGGCCTTGTTGTTCTTCTTGCTGCCGCGCACCCATGTCGTCGTCCATGTCCATCGCGCGCGCCGCCCTTGCTTGGAGGAGCTAGCGTGTATGCTGCTGGCCGGAAGCCGGACGGGTGCTTGTGTGTGTGGCTGCGTTTTTTTTTACCGTGCGATGACAAGTGCTCGGGGTTTTACTGTGAAGGGGTTTTATAGGGGTTTGGGGTGTAGTAGAGCACGTAGTACGTGGTAGGAATACTGCGCTACGCCCTTGCGGACTTTGCAGCGCGCAGTGCTCTCCTGCTCCTCCCTCCCGACGTTGGTGTGCTAGCCGCTCGTAGCAGTGGTACTAATACTAGTGGGACGGAGTGTTTTTTTTTTTGAGAGGACGGAGTGTGTTTTTTTTCGATACTAGTGGAAGTAGAATGGAGCGGTGTGACTCGAGTCCATGGGTTCTCCCTCCGTTTGGATTTAGAAAACGAAAGATGAGTGAGTGTATGTTCCAATGCTGGTGCCTCGTGGTGAGGCATGGTCCTCCACGCTAGGCTATAGCTAGTCACTCACTGTGTAGGTGGGTGGGTGTTACTAGGTCCTTCGTCCTCTGCGCGTTTGCAAATTTGGAATAGCACTCGTCACTCTCGCGTGCATGTGTCAAGATCATTGTTAAGTTTCCCATTCGGTTTTCGCTTGCGTACGTGATTCGACCGTAGGAGTGGTTGCGGTGTGGGAGAGTGGGAGCATCCTACACTCCAGCCGCCTGTATTTCAAGTGTTGGCTAGTGGCTAAATGGTCCAAAGATGGATGCTGTTCCTCTTGTTTAAACACAAGACAGGGAGTGATATTCCTTTTGAGAAAAGGCAGCACTAGTATAGATGACAGGAAACAGTATGTGATTCATGAGGCTAAGAGTGACGTACGTTTGAGGTTGCGCACATGAGTAAAAATATCCAAACTTCGGCTGTCAATTTACTTAGCCCCTGTTTGGATCCATAAAACGAACTACTGGTTAACTAATTTTAGTCCTTAGATATCTAAACATGCAGACTAATTGTTAGTCCACTAGTCATGGACTAGTACGTGCGTAGCAACATTGAATCTTTATAATGGTATGGGTACATTTATATCAAAATATATGACATTGGGATCTAACATGACCGGAGTTAGTACTCCCTTCGTCCTAAAATAAGTCAACTTCTACAACGATTCTAGTCAAAGTATTTTAAATTTAATCAAACTCATTGAAAAGAGTACTAATATTTATGTCATCGAACTAGTATCACTAGACACACCGTGAAATGTATTTTTCATAATCTATTTATTCGGTGTCATGAATATTGTTATTCTTCATTATAAAATCAGTCAAACTAAAGAAAGTTTGACTTAGGGTGGTTCTAGAAGTTGGTTTATTATTTTGGAACGAAGGGAGTATCATGGAGTGAATTATTACCACACAATGCTAAGATTTAACTATCGGATCAAGATGAGTTTCATTAGAATATGCACATGAATGGATAATCTCGATGAAATCTCTTTATCAACCGCTAATACAAACGGGTATCCCAATATAAACAAAAGATTATGGAATCTAAAGGCCCCACTAAAAATTAAGTTTTTTTCTATTAAGCCTGCACGGGGGTGTGGTTTTAACGAAAAAGATAGACTAGCTATGCACAAATGGCAAGGAAACAAAAATACATTGCTTTTGTCACAAAGATAAGACAACTAGGCACTTGTCCTTCAAATGTTGTTTTGCCCATGCGGTTGGCTCACAACCCAAGTGGCGCTCGGTTTATCTAAACCTTGTAGTGTACCTCAAATGTTTGAGAGTTTTCTTATGGATATTCCTAAAGAAATAAATCCGCTAGTGTTGCTAGGAGTGGCCATTTCTTGTTGGTCACTATGGTTAAACAAAAATGATGTGGTAGTTCAAAGAAAAATCTCCCTTGCAGGTTGTTTATACAATTATCCATTAGCTCCATACAAAGGTCACTCCTCCAGAAGTGGGTTTTATAGGATTCTAGTGTGGCAACTTCATGTAGTTAGTGCGTACAGGCAATGACTTTTTCTTAGGCACATGGGTGGCGGTCTAGTCTTAGAATTGATAATCACTAGATTGTGCAGTTTCATGGACACATCGATGGTGGTCTAGTATTATGATTGATAGCCACTAATTAAAATATGTTGGATCTTTTTTAGTACCAAAGTTGTGTGCTCTTGTCTTGAGTAGAGGTCGGAAACTAGTTCCAAGAATTTGTCACCTCGATATATTTTTCTTGAAAATTTTAAATCTTCTATTATAAAAAAGATATGGCAGTGAATGCATTATAACTAGCAACGTGGCACCTATGATGCTATTCATCCCTAGCTAGTATAACTTAACTACTCTTCACATCTATTCCACTCACATGTCGTTCTTTGATTCTATCAAATCTATCCCTTTATCAGTGTTTGATTGAAGTAGGTGTTTCACTATTAGCGATTTGCAAGCTATACCTTGCCCTTATATTTGGGAGACACTATGATCTTGATATAAGGAGTTGTATCCTATATTCTTTTGTGCCATCCGATTTCATGTCAAGGTCACTTTTTTATGGTGTCATTGGAATTTCTACCCGTTGCTAGATGCTATGGTTATGTGGATTACTTCCCTTTTTTTGCCCAAATAATGCTATAGCTATGGGCTCAGGACTAGTGTGGAAATGAAACGCTTGTTTCCTTCCATTATTTGATTCTAGTTCTGCCAATGTCGATCGTAATATGAGTAAATGTTTATGTCTTTGTTTTATTGAATTCATCTTGTTATATGCGAGAATGCACAATCTAATGTCGACTACCACTTGACATGACTACGCTTTATAGCATCCTATGCGTCAACGGTCAATACATTTTTACCTCACATTGAGGGATTATCGTCTTCCTCTATTGTTAGGGGGCAATAGCTTTAGGTGGTAGGTAAAGAAACAAACACGAATGCTTGTATTTTTCCGCAATATAGATAGATAGATTGTTGTTGTTGTTCCGTTGCATTGGAGTTTATCTCATTTGATTTGTTTACCATTTTTTTTCCAAAATTGATATGTATTTTTCTGTATTATATCATTTGAATTCCAACCTTAAATGTATATGCATTAAGTATGACATAAAGTACATGGTTGGCTTCTTTCATTTTTATCGGCCTCATATAGTTTTCTTAATAATGGTAGTGCAGGAGTATTTGGGCTAAGTTTTTTTTTTGTAATGACAGTGGCCAGTAAATTTTTATCAAATGACTATGGCCACTTTGATTTTATTTTCTCTGATTAATGTAGTAAATCCTGTTCCTTGAGTGGAGGCTCTTTTTATTGGTCAATTACTAAGCTCATAGTATATAAGAATTATTATAACGCAAATCTATATTCTAAAGACCATGACGATGTTCATAATGTCTACTTTAATTAAGGGGGAGATAGTACAATCAAGATACACGTCAATATCATAGAATAAGTGACTTTTATTTAATCAATTTTTTATTTAATTCGACAAGCCAGATTTGCTCCATATATATCCCCATCCAATTAATATACACTAACCCTGTCTACTCCCACATCGTCCTCCACTCCTCCCCCTTGTGTTTGGCGCGGCTACATCCATTTCGTATTGCAATGCATCTGGGTGCCTCTGAATTTCCTTTTTATAAACAATGAACAGTACGTAATCTAATTGGATTAATTGTGCTTATTACTATTTGTGGTCAGAAGAAGTGTTCTGCTATGTGAAACTCCGCTTCCAGCAGCACGGACGGTGAGCCTTGAGCTTACAGTACTCCTATCGATCTGTTGCGTCTTGCGAGGTTTCTAGGCGTACAGTACTCCCTCCGTCTAACGAAGAATGTAATTCTAGTACAGTGTCATAATTATGTATCTTAAGTTCGATCAAATATAAATAAAAAAATATCAATATTTATGATATCAAATAAATATCATTATATTAATTACGAAATGTATTTTTATAATAAATTATTTTGGAGCCGTAGATGTGAATAATATTTGCTAGAAATTTAGTCAAACGTGAACTACTTTTACGGAGGTAGTATTCAGCAGGCCAGCAGCTCTGAGCCAGGAATCAATGGCTACCCTAGGTCGGTTGGTCGAGCAGTGAGTGCAATCAAGTCAACTCGGAGTAGTCTGATGCATGGAGATCAAAATGATGGGCCGGGCCGTGCGTGCCTCCGTCCGAGAGGCGCCGTTGAGCTCTCGTAGTCGTAGGGTGTGTTTGGTTGCGTCCGTAATTTTTTTTTTGGAAGTACAGTAACTTTTTTTTTTTGTTTGTATTTAGTAATTAGTGTCCAATCATAAACTAATTAGGTTCTAAAGATTTATCTCGTGATTTACAACTAAACTGTTTAATTAATTATTTTTTTACCTATATTTAATGCTTCATACATGCATCTAAAGATTCGATGTGACAGAAAATCTTGTAAAATTTTTAAAATTTTGAACGAACTGAACTGTAGCTGTGTTTAGATGGGTGTAAAGTGGGTGTAAAGTTTCTGTAGCACTTTTCGTTGTTATTTGGTAAAATTTATCTAATCATGGACTAACTAGGCTTAAAAGATTCGTCTCGACATTTACAGACAAATTGTGCAATTAGTTATTTTTTTTACCTACCTTTAATGTTCCATTCATGCGTTTGTAAAATGTTTGGAATTTTGAATAATCTAAACACTGCCGTAGTACTCCGTGCATCCGTCCGAGAGGCCGGCCAGTCACGTACAAGAAGCTACAGTCGGGGCTTTGATGGGAGCATTTATTGCCAAGCCTGGTGACCATCATGCATGCATGGCTGAGAGCAGTACCGCATGCATATGCCATGCCTTCCACCTCGCAGGCGCAGCAGCGGCAGGCCATCCGATCACGATTTGAAGAATCTGATCACGCACTCGCACCGTGCCAACATCGAGATCGACGTGAGTAGATTAAGGGTGTGTTTAGTTGTCTCTGTAAAATTTTTAGAAGCACAGTAACTCTTTTGTTTATATTTGACAATTAGTGTCCAATCATGGACTAATTAGGTTCTAAAGATTCGTCTCGTGATTTACAACTAAACTGTGTAATTAGTTATTTTTTTACATATATTTAATGCTCCACGCATGCGTTTAAAGATTTAATGTGATGGGAAATCTTGTAAAATATTTGGAATTTTGAATGAACTGCCGGACCAGCCGGCCGGCCGGAGAAGAAAATGGCCCAAGCTAGCTAGTCTTTTACAGTACGTTCTCCTCCGGTCCGGCCAATCTAAGCCTTGTTTAGATCCTAAATTCTTCTCCAAATTTCACTATAAAAAAGAAGATTCTTCATCACATCAAAATACCGATAAATGCATGGAATACTAAATGTAGATGAAATCAAAAACTAATTGCACAGTTTTGTTGTACTTTGCGAGACGAATATTTTGAGTCTAATTAATCAATTTTTGGACAATTTTTTACACTAAAAAACAAAAATTGCTGTAGTGTTCCGATAAAAATACTGTAGCAACTTTCCCCGAATCGGGGCGCTGCTTTCGGGATCTAAACACGGCCCTATACTACTAGTAGAGCGGTAGCGGCCGAGCTGAGCATGCCGAGGAATGCGGCATGCATGCATGGCAGCAGGACCAGAAGGAGACAAGCCACTCGCCCGAGCATGCAACGCGAATTTTAAGCTAGGGCCTTGTTTAGTTCCCAACCTCTCTCTAAATTCTACTATGTAAAAAGAAGATTTTCTGTCACATCAAAATGTCGGTATATGCATGAAGTACTAAATATAGATGCAATTAAAAACTAATTACACAGTTTGGTTGTACTTTGCGAGACGAATATTTTGAGCCTAATTAATCAAAGTTTAGACAATTTTTACCAAATACAAATGAAAATGTTACAGTACGCTAAAAGTGCGCTACAGTGCCAAAACACCCAACTTTGGGCTTCCAGAATTGGGATGGCCTTGTTTAGTTCCCAATTCCTTCTCAAAATTACACTATGCAAAAAGGAGATTCCCTATCACATCAAAATGCCGTCAAATGCATGTAGTACTAAATGTAGATGAAATTAAAACTAATTGCACAATTTTATTGTACTTTACGAGACGAACATTTTATATCTAATTAATCAATATTTAAACAATTTTTTACACTAAAAAACAGAAAGTGCTATAGTGCTCGGGAGTGGCACTGTGCCGAATCGGCCACCCCGAGTCGGTAACTAAACAGGCCTAGCGCTCAGCTTGATCATCGGCCATGCATCATGCATGGCCCCCGCGGCTAGAGCTTGAAGGCTAGCTCTAGAGAGGAAGGGTGGCTCCACTAGCTCGCGCCGCGTGGGCGACGCCTTTGGCGACAAGTTCCCCGGGTCTCGGGCATGCCGCATGCGGCCGGCGGCGGCGGTGGGGTGGCTGCAGTGCATGCGTTCGTGGGCGTGGCCCCGCGTCGTTTGTTCGCTCAATCATTGACGATGGATGATGATGATCCTCTGCTGCCGGCCCACTGCACCGTGGGCCCCGAGAGTCGTCCTAATCACCGCAGCAATGCAAGTGGACTTGGGCGGGCGTGGTCCTCCGGGATCCGTCACGCTCGCTTCGGCTCGGGCTACGTGCCTCCCTACGGTTACATTACTGCGTAGCCTAGTCCATTGATCCCCGTAACCCAGGGCCTACCGTGCATCTCGTGTAGTACAGTAGTAGGTGGTTTAATGCGTTCAAGATTACCCGTGTTGCCACGCACACGTCATTAGGTTTGTGTTGAGGTTGTTGTGTACAGGAGCAGTACGATACGAATTTGGGACAAATTTGAAGCTCGAGCGACCCTACTGTTGGCGGTCACAGATTATCTCATGCCTGCTTGCATTTGCAATGGAGACACATAGTAACAATTAGGCCCTTTTTGGATCCCTCTAGTTTTTTTTTCTACTTTTGAAGAATCTGGCTTTTAGAAACTGGGTGAGAACCCAACAGGCCAGTCTTTGCTGCCAGAATTTGTCGTTGTTGATACCCGGTTTTTGCTAGTTTTTGTGACCCATAGAGTAATAAATGATGTTAGATTCTTAAAAACTGGGGATCCAAACATCTCCACCAATTTTTACTCAAAATCCAGATTTTAGAAACTATAGGCAAATATTGGTTTTTAAGAATCTGAAATTGATCCAAATAGAACCTTAGCAAAGGGGTTCTATGCGATGGTGCACCACCAGATCGCCGCCTCGAAACAATATAGGCTCATTGGAAAACAGTATACATGAAGATGAAGTCATCTGTGCCGGCTTGTAATAGTAGCCACCGGCAATAAATTTCCAAACTGTTATCCACCGTATACGTCCAAGATTAATTATCCATGTCACTACTAAAAAAAATATTTACTGTGACCTTTTGGAAAACCCCTCCGAGGCGGGCAGGAATGTCAACCGCCTCGGTTAATGCTTGCTATTAACCGAGGCGATTACAAGTGAAAGGATCAAGATGCCCAAGAGGGGGGTGAATTGGACTAATTGTAAAATTCTTGCAATAATTGAGCCCTACACTTAGCCAATTTCACCCCCTTGTGCCTAAGAGTGATTCTATTATTCTACCGCACAAAAGTTTTGCACCATAGATTCCAATCCTACAATAGCATGGTAATTCTAAGAATATAAAGACAAGTATTGAATTGCTCAAATGTAAATGCTCAAAATAAAGAGAGGGAGAGAAACGCAATGATGTTTTTCCGAGGTATCGGAGAGTCGTCATTCCCCACTAGTCCTCGTTGGAGCACCCGCGCAAGGGTATAGCTCCCCCTTAATCCGCGCAAGGATCAAGTGCTCTCTACGGGTTGATTCTTCGACACTCCGTCGCGGTGAATCGCCCACAACCGCTCATAAAAGACGACTTGGGTCATCCACAAGCTCCGCCCGATGATCACCAAGCTTCCAATCACCACCGAGCCGTCTAGGTGATGGCGATCACCAAGAGTAACAAGCACAAACTCTCACTTGACCATGACAAGCCTAATGAGAAAGGTGGATGCACACTTGCTACTCCCTATGCACTAATAATTATCAAATCTCAATCACCCCACTAGGCTCTTGCACTCCCTTATACTTCAAAGGTGTTTCTTAGCTGAACAAATGAGCAAGAGAGATTCTATGGACGAGTGGGATAAGTATTTATACCCTCTCATTCAAAACATAACGGTTGAAGGCCAACTCAGCAAGTATCGGGGTGACCGAACGCGCCGGTCCTTCTGACCAGACGCGCCGGCCAGTTCAACTCATGCACGGTGAGCAAACCTGTCAGAACTAGCCATTTCTTCTGATCGGACTCTGACCAGCGTCCGGTCATCACCCACCGGACGCGTTCGGTCATCTTTTTGCCTCTCTAGATGCTCTCTGTAAACGACTTGACGCTGAGACCCCAGCGTCCGGTCAACTACAGTTCATCGTCCGGTTGCTCCTGCGCTGCTTCTGCGCATTGTTGTCCACTGACCGGACTCGGACCCTGCGTTTGGTCAACGTTTTTTAGCGTCCGGTCAGTATAAAACCCTTACATTCACTTCCAATTCAACATCTTTGTGAATGATTTTGATTCCGATCAATCTTAGGGCAAACCCTGAGCTACCTAGTACTAAGTTTGACAAGTGTGCACCACACCAAAACCATTAGACTCACCTAGGTCAAGCTACTAGTTCATACCCCCCTTAATAGTACAGCCAAAGGAAAAAAAACAACACCCTAAACTACTCTAAGTGTCTCTCCAACGCCAAACAACACTTAGAACTAGTCCGTTCCTAACCTTGTCGTCCATCCTTTGAAAACTAAAATGATTTCCATCGACAGCGGAATGAATACCATAATTGTCCAATAAATTTCCATTATCATGACCTAACTTAACTTGCCTCTGCAAAACACACGTTAGTCATAGTAATCTCGTGTCGTCATTAATCACCGAAACCCAACAAGGGGCCTAGATGCTTTCAACAAGAATCCGCCTCGCAAAATCAATTAACAGAGGCGCTTATTATAAAAGAGCCCACCTCCAAAAATACCCCAATTTTCTGAGCCGGGTCTCTTATAACACCCGCCTCGATTAATATTGCCGAGGCCCAGCAGGCCCAGGCACGGCCTGATAGCCGGACTGAGTATAAAAGTGTGGCCTTAGGGTTTCAGATTCACTCCTCCCTCCCTCTCCCACTCCGCTCTCTCTCGGCCCCCTCCCCACCCGAGCGGTCGAGCGCGACAGCGGCGTCCTCCCCCCTCCTCTCACTCCACCACTTTCTCTCCCTCACCTCTCACTCCACTCTCTCTCCCACTCCTCTCTCTCTCTCCCATCTCCAACCTGGTGGTCGGCGGTGCCCCCTCCCCTCGTGGATCCAGCGGGCGTAGGCGATGGAGGCCGGATCCGGTGGCGTGGTGGCCAGATCCGGTGGCGTGGTGGCCGGATCTAGCCTCCCCGCGGCGGATCCGGCCAGATCGGGCGGTGTCGCGGGAGTGGTGCCTCCTCCGAGCTCCTCCACCAGCGCGGTGGTCTGGCGGCGCCCCTCCTCCCCACACCGTCCTCCTTTGCGACGGAGCCCCTCCTCCTCTGCTACAGTCGTGGCGGCGCTGGAAGAACCGGGCAGAGCTCTTGCGGGGGGGCAAGGAGCCGTCGGTGGATCGAGGAGATCACGGAGCGGATCCACCCCGTCGGAGGAGCAGCGGTCCTACCCTGGCTCGGCGGTGCCCCTCCCTCTGCTTGGCACGGCTGCTGGGGCCAGATCTAGATGGCGGCTAGGACGGCGACAGCAGATCCGGCGGCGCGGGCCTCCTCCGGCTGCGGATCTGCGACGGCGGTGGCGGATCCAGCCATCTGCGGTGCGGATGGGCTCGGCGGGCCCGTGGGTGGGCTCACGGGGCTTATCCACTGTTTTTTCTTTTTTTGTTTTTTTATTTTATTAACTGAGGCGGGGATCAAACCGCCTCGGAAAAGGTCCCATTAACCGTGACCTTTGATCCGAGGCAGTTGCCCAAAACGCCTCGGTTAAGCTCTTTTGTCTGCCTCGGTTAATCTTTTGTGTAGTAGTGTGTTCTTACAAGCAGTCATATCTCAACCGGAAATAAGCATTATATATTAGAATTATGGGGGTTTTCGGCAAAGTTTTATTAACTTTCAAGATTATTAAATCAAGTTGATATAATCATCTTGAGAGCATTCCTGGCCTCTACATATCACAATGCACATAGCCAACAAAGTTTAAAGAAAGTACATACACAATAGTACTCCCTCAATTCTAAACTATAAGACGTTTTGGATTTTCAAGATACATTGCTTTTACTATGTATCTAGACATAGTATAAGTCCAAGTGTGTAGCAAAAAATATATATCTAAAAAAAGTCAAAACATCTTATAATTTGGAATTGAGGGAGCATTAATCAATCCAGGGACTAGATCACCACCCATGTGCCTAGGGAAAGAATTCATTGGCCATCTGCGCCAATTGTACACAAATCTCCCCATCTAATTATGAATCTTAGGAAGCCAACCTATGTAGTATAGCTCAGGTATGAAGCCCGTGGTTAGTTGAGAAGATAACATGTAGTAAGGAAGAAGAAACATTTTTTCTTTAAAAAGTTATGTCATTCCTATATAACCAAAGCGACCAACAAACCCAAACTGCACGAGCGAATCGACACTCAAAAAAAGATGCTTAACTGTCTCATTCTTGTGACAAAAACAACAGTCCTTTCTATCTTGCCATTTGCGCTTAGCTAGATTATCTTTTGTCGGTATCACTCCCCCTTCTTAAGTACCAAAGCAAGATCCTAACTTTTAAAGGGGGCTTTAAGTTCTACATTCTCTTGTTAATATTGGGAGAATCTAATTGGATTAGCTCCATGTAGAGGGATTTCAGTGAGAACTATCTATTTGGATGTAGATTCCAATCGAACTTATCTTGTTCTTGTGTCAAAGTAATATTAGCAATGTGTGGTAACAAATTGTTCCATGCTGCTAAATTAGGTCATATTAAATCCCTCCGCCCAGACAAATTGGGAGGCGAGGAACTCAAACCATCTACTATGACGGCCAGTTTGTTTATAACTATGTTGTACAAACATGGATATTGTTCATGTAGTGTCGTATTGTCAAACCGTCTGTACGTCCTCCCAAAATCTAATTTGTGAACCATCTTTGATTATGAAGGAACCAAAGTAAAGAAAAACTTCTTTAATCTTCATGAGACTGGCGTAGAAATATGAGTCCACAATTTTCCAATAGACCCGTGAAAGTGGTTAAGGCCCAAGATATTTATTGCGTAGAATTTGTTGCCACGTTAATTACATCTATCGTTAGTTGCTTGAACAAACCATTTGTTGAGTAGAGCAACATTCTTAATATTTGTTCCATCTCGCAAGGCTGGTACTTTCCATCGTTCTGTTAAACCGTGTATGTTGTTCCATTAAACTGTGTGTGCCATATCTTAATTTTTATCTACTGTTTACTACTACTGATAAGACCAATCTCAATGGACGTTTCATAAGAGCTTCATTGATATTAAATATGTTGACATGACACTATATTGATAAAGAGAAATGATAAAAGTTTCATGAGATAAAACTTTTCTATACTATTTTTAAAAATATGGGTGTGTTGAAAACTGGGATATGAAATACCCACGGAGACTGATCTAAATGGGTTGTAAGAGTCCATATAGACAATACAAAACTGTATTATTAACCTTTCTCTTATTTAGTCTTGCCTAAAGGACATAGGTGAAGGCTCTTGAATTCGTAGGCTGACACGTAGAGCAGCAGTAGCGCTGGCCCAGACTCTCGAGGCGGTAGCCCCGTAGCCCGGTCCTCGAATGCAAATAGAACCACGGAAGAAAGACCCAACCAACGGCACCACCTCAGCATTATCCAATGGCCTCACACCGTCAGTCCGTCACCATGAAAGCAAAATGAAGACGTGGACGAAGTAAGCATGCATATACACACACGACTTTTGAGGCTCGTGGCTCGTCCAGCCGTCCAGGCTAGAGGCTGGATGGACCATACCATGCATGCAGACATTGACGGAACCAGGGGGCTAGCAGGGCCATGGCCCCTAGCACAGTAAGTTCTCTTTAATACCTATATAAATATATAAATTTACAGCTAAAAAATATTAATTTTCATCTATTTTTTATTCAAATATTATGATTTTGGTTATAAATAGTGTAAAATATTTAAAAAGTTGTTGAATCATATAATTACATATATTTTAGCACACTAAAAAAATATGACCATATTTGTTTGGTCCCCTAGTCAGAATCGCTGGTTCCGTCTCTGCATGCAGACATGCAGTAGTTTGGAAGATATAAGTGTGGATCACCCCATATGAATTACTGCTAGCCACTACTAGCTAGGACCGCAGTAGAGGTTTCTGTTTCCCGGTGAAAGGAGCTGTGAACTAGTTGAACCATCGGTCTAGCCATGATCCAACAGGGGATAGACGACGACACCATGCATGTGAGGTGTGGTACGGTGGAGCTCAGGCTGCCCGACAGATTAATCAAGTTGCACAGCACCGGTACCATCGACGTGCTAGTCGTACTTGTATCTCAGTACCGCGTGCAAATCACCAGTGGAGAACACACTTTCGGTTCGAGACTTCGGTCCCGATCATTTTTGGGCAGGGACTAAATAAAGTATTTGTTCCGGTTGAACATACTCACCGAGACTAAAGTCTCCTACCCGATAGCTAGAGACGTAGCTTTTGCACGAGGGGAGTCCAACCGGGACTAAAGGTCGTCCTCCAGTCCCGCTTCGAGCCACCAGCTGTGGCTAAAGCTTTAATACCGATTGGTGGATCCAACCGGGATTAGAAGCCCACCTGTAGTCCGGGTTTGATCCACAAACAGAGACTAGAGGTCCTGGCATATATACTCTCTCTCCTTCCTCCTTCAGCCCCAGTCATTTCAAGCTCTCTGTTCTTGCTCGTCGATGTCCTGTGTTCTTCCTCATCACCGGCCGCCATTTCAACACTTCATCCGATTTCTCCATCCATTTTCGGTTCTAAAAGGTTAGCGCTTCATCCTCTCATGTTTCATCACTAGCATGGCTCATTTTGTGGTCTAGAAATAGAGAAATTTATGGTTTTTTAGATTGTGAATGATGGTGGATTTTTTTTATTTATATACCATTTGAGCTCGAAATCACTTGATAGTTTCAATATGAAGATAAAGGAAGCTTATAGTAGTTCATCTAAACTAGTATGTGTCGGTACCAACAGTACGGGGGTACCCACATCCATCGCTAATAAAAAACTAAAACGACTGAGAAACCACAATAAAAGGCAGCCCGCCTCGACCGCGTATCCAGTCCGCCTCGTACGAGGCCCGCTCAACGGGGCGCCTCGACCACGCTCCGGCTCCGACTCGTACGAGGCCCGCTCGACGGGGCGCTTCGACCGCGCCCCATCCCGTACAGCAAGGTACCTCGATGGCGCTCCGACCCGCGCGAGGCTCGTCCGCCCACTGGGAAAAACTCCGACTCGCGTGAGCCCGGGTCGAGCACCTCGACTCCTTCTCTTTACCTACCCCAGGACAAAAGCCATAGCATTTAATGCGGTTACCTACTACCACCTACCGGCATGGCTGCGACCAGGATCGACGTAGGAACAATGCCCGTGTCAGATCTCACTGTTTTACCGCCCATCCCGTGATGGGAGGTGAAAACCGTCACTGTACCCACCTTACCGTGCACTGTTTACCATCGATCACCCTCGAGGGAGGATAAGACAAGGCCCGTTCTCCGCAATCTCGGGGATTCGGCCTTATCCATCCAGTCTTGACCCGGCCTCGACCCAACCTCGACGCTCGGCATAGTTCAACGGCAAGGGAAGGATGGTGTGGCACGGCGCTCCGGGTCATTTCGCCGTCTCGTCTCCCACGACGCCATGGTGTCCAGGGATGGCCGGCCGTTCCCAGAGCACGTCGCTACGGTCAGCTCAACAGGAATCGACAAAACATCACCTCAAGGCTCCCCGTCGTCTTGGCCTCCTCTCGCCCTATAAAAGGGCAGGCCAGGGTTCTACAACGGGGAGGAACAACGGGAGAACGAAGAAAAACAAAAGACAACAGGCAAGACGCAAGATATAGATCGATATCTCAAGCAATCACCCTTGTCCTCTTTTTCCTCTCTTTGAGACTTGGGCTCGACGCCCTCTCTCGCATGCTTGTAACCCCTACACGAGCACTTCGGTGCAAGGAAATACAAACTTCTCCCCCCGCTGGACGTAGGGCCTTCTTTTGCCCGAACCAGGATAAACCCCCGTGTGTTCTCCTTGCATCACCATCCAGGAAAGAGACACGCAACATTTACTCGTTGGTTTAGGACCCCCTCGGGTCCGAACACCGACAGTTGGCGCGCCAGGTAGGGGATCGCTGCGTGCCAACGTCGCTTTCTCGCCTTTTTTCCTGGATGGCTGAGCCCGAATGCCTTATTCCGTTGGCCATGGTGATCTGGTTCGGAAGTTTGGAGTTCATGTCGCTTGGCTATGGCTACGATATGGTCCTACTTCCACCTAGGCACCCAACCGACGAGGACTATGAGCTCTCCCAGCCCGGGGGAGCAATCCGCCGGTACCGTCGCTCTAGGCGGGCGCGGGCTGCCCGACGACGATGAGCCCGGTACAACCACCGTCTTCACCTCGCGGAGGGTGATGGGATCCCCCGGTCCGGCACCCCCCAGCCAGGCGCCGGCCCAGATCTCCTTGTGGAAGGTTTGGGTAGGACGAGCTTGACTGAGGGTAACATGCCGACGAAGAATCCCGCCGCTCCCCCATCCGGTGAGACACCACTGTCCGGAGCATCCATTTCGGCACGGGCAGCAACATCTCCATCACCATTCCCGTTTGGGCTAGACTCGGCTGCCCGGGTATACGCATCTTCCGTGAGCACTCGCATGAGTACTTATAAGGAACTCCCCGGGCACCATCTACGCTCCACTCTGGACCTCGTTGCATCCACACCGGCTTCTGATTATCGGGACTCTACGGAGACACCGGAAATAGAGCCCCATGTGACTGCTTCTCAACATCGCAACCCCAGTGATGATTTGCAACGGCCACACATTCCCCCGTCATACTACTACTTTGGCGCTCCTGACTCCGGCTCGGCTGACGACACCTATGATCCGACCCGCGAATGCTTCAACATCGATGTTGAAAGCACTTCGGAATCAGAGGACGAAGAGCCAGTCGAAGGAAGGCATACGCCACCTCATGTCGAGCTTCCTGCTGAGCGAGACGACCCTCAGTTCCTTGCGGATCAAGGAACGCAGCTCGAGCAGATTCGTGAGTTGCAGGACAGGCTTGATGAGGAACGGGAAAACCTGGATCTACTCCAACAAACCCTCGAGCGTGAGCGTGCGGAACGCGCACTTGGCGGGAGAGCTCGCGAGAAAGCTCGCGACGTCAACCGTCGCATCAACCAGGACCGGGTGGTCGACCCCCTGGTTTTTGCTCGAGCCAGCCAGAACGTCGTCGCCGCCGCTATGCTCCTCCGCAACATGCCTGAGCCGTCAAACCCCGACGCCCGTCGGGCCCGAGATGAAATCTGAGAACTCCTCGAGACCGCCGCCATGCAGCATGCCGAGAGCTCTGCCTCGAGGCGACGCGAGGCAGCCTCGGAGTGGATCATCGAGCCCTCCCGATAGGAGAGAGAAGCCTCGGTTCACCCCGAGCCTGCCCGGCAAAACCAGGTAGCTCCGGCCCCTGAGCCCACCACCAACGACCACGAGCCTCGAGACACCCATGGCAACATCGTCGAGCGCCGCACGCGCAAGCACGGTGACGGCGTGCCTCGAGGCTACCACGTCCACAGGGGCGGATGCTACGATAGTTCAGAAGATCGTAGCCCTTCACCCGAGCCCTCGGGTCCTCGGGTCTTCAGTAAGGCTATCCGTGAGACGGTGCTCCCGGCTCGGTTTCGCCCCCCCCACGACTCTCACCAAGTACAACGGCGAAACCAAACCCAAACTTTGGCTCGCCGATTTCCGCTTGGCGTGTCAGCTGGGCGGGGCCACCGACGACCGGGTCATCATTCGATAACTCCCCCTGTTCCTCTCCGACACCGCCCGAGCCTGGCTCGAGGATCTCCCACCTCGACAGATCCACGACTGGGACGATCTCGTAAGGGTGTTTGAGGGAAATTTCAAGGGGACCTACATGCGCCCCGACAACTCGTGGGACCTCCGGAGCTGCAAGCAGAAACCAGGTGAATCCCTCCGGGATTACATCTGGCGCTTCTCCCGGCAGCGTACCGAGCTTCCCAACATCACCGACTCCGACGTAATTATGGCCTTCCTCTTCGGCACCACCTGTAAGGAGTTGGTCTGAGAATTGGGCCGTAACACTCCACTCACTGCCAACGGGTTGATGGACATTGTCACCAACTTCGCCACCGACGAGGAGGCGGTTGGTGCAATCTTTGGTGGCGACCCAGAAAGGGGGAAGCAGAAGGTCGACGATCCCACGAGCTCCACCCGGGGCTCCAAGAGAAACAACCGCAAGAAGAAGAAAGGCCAGCAGGGCAAGCTCGAGGCCCTGGCCGATGAGCTCGTCGCTACTACCGAGCACAAGAAGCCTCGAGGCCCCCCCGGTAGGGGCATCTTCGACAAAATGCTCAAAGAGCCATGTCCCTACCACAAGGGACCCACTAACCATAACCTCGAAGACTGTCATATGCTTCGCAGGTACTTTGGGGGTGCCGACGTCAAGAAGGACGACAAGAAGGAGGACCCTAAGAGTGACGACAAGGACGGGAGATTCCTCGAGATCCACGACTGCTTCATGATCTATGGAGGGCCCTCGACCCGCCTCTCGGCGCGCCAGCGCAAGCGAGAACGGCGTGAGGTTTTCTCCGTACAAATGGCAGTCCCCCGCTTCCTTGATTGGTCTGCGGTGGCCATCACTTTCGACCGTGACGACCACCCAGACTACATCCTCAACCCGAGAGTCTATCCGCTCGTTGTTGACCCCGTCATCGCCAACACACGCCTCACCAAGGTGCTCATGGATGGCGGAAGCAGCCTCAACATCATCTACTCCTAGACCCTCGACCTTCTGGGGGTCGAGAGAGCGCGCCTCCAACCTAGCGTCGGGGGCTTCCACGGAGTCGTGCTAGGGAAACGGGCGGAACCCCTCGGACGGGTCAATCTGCCTGTTTGTTTTGGCACACCGGCCAACTTTAGAAAGGAGACTCTCACTTTCGAAGTGGTCGGATTTCGTGGAACGTACCACGCTATCCTAGGGCGCCCATGCTACGCTAGGTTCATGGCAATCCCGAACTACACCTACCTCAAGCTCAAGATGCCAGGCCCAAACGGTGTCATCACTGTAGGGCCCTCATGTGAACATGCCTACGAGTGCGACGTCGAGTGCGTCGAGCACGGCGAAGCTGTTTTGGAGTCGGCGATCTTGGCTGCAGACCTCGACGGCCTCGCCAATGCGATTCCTGACCCAAAACGCCATGCCAGCAGCTTCGAGCCCACGGAAGATGTCAAACTCGTACCCCTCGACCCCGCTGATCCCAAGGGAAAGGCGCTGAACGTCAGCGCCACCCTCGATCCTAAATAGGAAGCAGTGCTCGTCGACTTTCTCCACGCAAACGTCGACATCTTTGCGTGGAGTCCCTCGGATATGCCGGGCATACCTAGGGAAGTCGCCGAGCACGCCTTGGAGATCTGGGCCGGATCCAAACCGGTGAAGCAACGCCTGCGTCGCTTCGATGAGGAGAAGCGCAGGGTCATCGGCGAGGAGATACACAAGCTGTTGGAGGCCGGATTCATCAAGGAGGTTCATCATCCCGAGTGGCTAGCTAATCCTGTATTAGTTAGGAAAAAGAGTGAGAAATGGAGGATGTGTGTAGACTATACCAGTTTAAATAAAGCATGTCCAAAAGTTCCCTTTCCTTTTCCACGCATTGACCAAATCATTGATTCCACTGCGGGATGTGAAACTCTCTCATTCTTAGATGCATACTCCGGCTACCACCAAATCAAAATGAAGGAGTCCGACCAGCTTGCGACTTCATTCATCACCCCATTCGGCATGTATTACTACGATACGATGCCCTTTGATCTCCGGAACACGGGGGCTACGTACCAGCGATGCATGCAACACATTTTCGGAAAGCACATCGGGTCGACCGTCGAGGCTTATGTCGATGACATCGTTGTCAAAACCAAACAAGCCGACGATCTGGTCAACGACCTCGACGTTGCGTTCAAATGCCTCTGGGCAAAAAACATCAGACTCAATCCAGAGAAATGCGTCTTTGGCGTCCCACGAGGTATGCTTTTAGGGTTCATCGTGTCTAAACGCGGCATCGAGGCCAACCCTGAAAAAATCTCTGCAATAACCAAGATGGGCCCCATCCGAGATCTGAAGGGCGTACAGAGGGTCACAGGTTGCTTGGCGGCACTCAGCCGTTTCATTTCGCGCCTTGGCGAAAAAGCACTCCCTCTGTACCGTCTCTTGAAGAAACCGGAGCATTTCTCCTGGACCCTTAAGGCTGAGGAGGCTCTCACAAAACTCAAGGCCACACTCTCTAACTCACCAATCCTCGTCCCTCCAACCCTGGGGGAACCACTCCTACTCTATGTTGCCACGACATCACAAGTAGTCAGTGCTGCCCTGGTTATCGAACGGGCTGAGGAGGCACATACCTTGCTCATCCAGAGGCCGGTCTATTTCATTAGCGAGGTGCTCTCAGAAACCAAGATTCGATACCCACAGATCCAGAAACTGCTATATGCCGTCATCCTAACACGGCGCAAGCTCCGACACTACTTCGAGGGTCACCCGATTACTGTGGTTTCTTCTTTCCCCGTGGGAGAGATAGCCCAGAACCGGGAAGCCTCGGGTAGGGTTGCCAAATGGGCAGTCGAACTCATGGGCGAGACCTTGTCCTATGCGCCGCGAAAAGCTATCAAGTCACAAGTGTTAGCAGATTTCCTGGCTGAGTGGACCGACACCCAACTCCCCCCTGCACAGCTTCAGGCGGAGCTATGGACCATGTACTTCGATGGGTCATTGATCAAAACGGGAGCAGGCGCGGGCTTGCTCTTCGTCTCACCCCTTGGGGTTCACATGCGCTACGTCATCCGGCTTTATTTTCCTGCGTCTAACAACGTCGGCGAATATGAGGCGCTCGTCACGGGATTAAGAATCTCCGTCGAGCTTGGGGTCCGACACCTTGACGTTCGAGGCGACTCCCAACTTGTGATCGATCAGGTCATGAAGAGCTCGAGCTGCCGTTACCCCAAGATGGAAGCCTACTGCCAAGAAGTATGGCGCCTCGAGGACAACTTTCACGGCCTCGAGCTCAACCACATCGCACGCAGGTATAATGAGGCCGCCGATGAACTGGCAAAAATCGCGTCCAGTCGAGCTATGGTTCCACCGGACGTTTTCGCAAAAGACCTTCAGCAGCCATCCGTCGACCTCGTTCCAGACACAAGGGTTGACGGGACGTCACTCGACCCTCCACCTGAGGCAGAAGCCCCCTCGACCGGGGCTGAAGCCATGCAGGTGGAAGACTTGATGCCACCGTCTGACCTCGAGCCTGACTGGCGCGTCCCGTACCTCGACTACCTCAGCCGAGGGGACCTCCCCTCGGATAAGACTGAGGCTCGACGGATCACACGCTGGGCCAAAACCTTTGTAATCATGGGCGACAGCAGAGAGCTCTACCGCCGTAGCCCTACTGGTATCCTCCAACGATGCATCACAAATGAGCAAGGCAGGAACCTGCTCAGCGATCTCTACTCGGGGGCTTGCGGTCACCACGCAGCACCTCGAACCCTCGTCGGAAACGCCTTTCGACAAGGATTCTATTGGCTGACCGCAGTCTCCGACGCTGTCAAGCTAGTATGCTCCTGCAAGGGTTGTCAGTACTATGCGAGACGAACCCATCTTCCGGCACATGCCCTACAAACTATCCCCATCACATGGCCGTTTGCCGTTTGGGGGCTCGACCTTGTCGGACCATTGAAAAGAACAACTGGCGGCTTCACCCACTTGCTCGTCGCAATTGACAAATTCTCCAAGTGGATCGAGGCCCGCCCTATCACCAGCATCAGGTCCGAGCAAGCTGTGCTCTTCTTCACCGACATTATTCATCGCTTTGGGATCCCCAACTGTATCATCACAGATAATGGCACCCAGTTCACTGGTAAAAAGTTTTTGGATTTCTGCGATAGCCACCACATCCGAGTGCTCTGGTCAGCCATGGCCCATCCAAAAACAAACGGTCAGGTGGAACGTGCCAATGGCATGGTCCTACAAGGCCTGAAACCCAGAATCTTTGACAAACTAAATAAACATGGCAAAAGATGGGCTGCCGAGCTACCCTCGGTCCTGTGGAGCCTAAGAACAACGCCGAGTCGAGCCACGGGGTTCACTCCGTTCTTCGTAGTCTACGGGTCTGAGGCTATACTCCCAATTGATATAGAATACGGATCCCCAAGGTTGAAGGCCTACAACGAAAGAAATAACGACGCCATAAGACAGGACGCCCTCGACCAGCTCGAGGAAGCCCGAGATGTGGCTCTGTTGCATTCTGCCAGGTACCAGCAGGGTCTCCGACGCTACCACGACAGACACGTTCGCAAGCGTGACCTCAACGTCGACGACTTGGTGCTACGGCGGAACCATAACACCAAGGGACGGCACAAGCTCACGCCACCATGGGAAGGGCCGTACATCATCGCAGAAGTACTAAAGTCGGGCACCTACAAGCTATCCAACGAGAAGGGTGAAATCCTCACCAACGCTTGGAACATTGAACAGCTACGTCGCTTCTTTCCTTAAAAAGCCTCGAGGCTCTGTAATTTCTTTTTCGTCAATAAAGAATACAGCGATGTTCAAACTTTCATTTCACAATGAGGAAGGATCGACTCTGCACTCCCAGAATCGACCCTCCCTCGGGGGCTACAAGGGGGGAACCCCCCAGTCCCCAAAAAAACTTATGCTCTTTTTTAAATTTAAGAACCGCTTCTTAGATCGACTTCGCTGCAAGAGCACCCTAAGGTTCGAAAGGGCTCTCGAGTCAGGAGTATCACCTACGCCTCCGAGGCTACGGTACCTCCACTCACCCCTCACACCTTTTAGAGGTATGACTTCATGCTAGGGAGATCTAAATAGCGGTTCCTAACTTTGAAAAAGAACATACCCCCTGTCGCTTAGATCAGGCTCTCACACGATTTACAAGGCCGCAACATCACCCTAAAGCTCGAGGGCAGTTGAGCCATGAGATCACTTATGCCCCCAAGGCTACGGTACCTCCACTCGCTCCCTTACGCCAAAGGATGCAACTGCGTGCTAAGTAAATCACGCGAGAACATGATCCAAGCGATAAAGGAAAGAAAAGCTCAAATAAAACTAAATTAACCACGAACCGGTTTATGTTTCGAGTTCTTAGGGCCTTTGAGGCCACCACGACGAAAATTCAAAATACTAACTTATTACATGGGCCTTCATGCCCAGATTTGGCTCACAAACCCTCATCGTCAGCAGGCGGAACCACCTCGGCTTCAAAAAGCGAGGCCAGACGGCTTCTAGGCTCTTCCGCGGCTTCAATCAGCTCTAGCCCATCCTCGACCAACTCTTCCAACCTCCTCTCCATCACCGAGGAGGCGGACCAGTCGTCGGCGGGGAGGATCTGGCTCTTTCCTGCCATTGGTGCTGTCGGAAGGGGGGTGGACGGAGAGGATGCAGTGGCGGCAGCGATGCAGGCGGAGAGCGCAATAAGGCAAGGGTTGTCTAAGGCAGAAGATTGCAGGAGCGCAAGGGACCGGTGGGGAACGTAGACCCCTAGGACTTGATTTTATATGCCCAGGCGGAAGCCCAACGGCCACGCGAAAAGGTAGGAACAGTTTCCCGCATTAAATGCGCCCACCTAACCGTTTCCTTACATCTCGCAGGAGTTGGGCACGTGGCTGTCCCCCACGTCGTAACCGTACACCACGTCGCCCACTACCGCGCCGATCTCGCCTCTCCTCCTAAAAAGATGCGCCCGGCTAACGGGCGGGGGAGGGATCCACGGACGGATATTCCCAAATACCTGGGAAACGGGCCCCGAGCCCGGTATGAGCCTCGAGGGAGCGGAAGCTGGCCCTCGACCAGGGTTCGACAGCTGCCCTCGAGCAACAGAGTTAGGGACGACCAAGGGTGCGTCCGTACATGGCCAGGGCTCGAGCCACGCTCTCGAGGCACCCCAGGACGTATTCGAGGCCAAAGGAGGAGGTCGACGTAGGAATCCCCTCGGGGGAGGCACCGAGCCCTTGAATCCTGTCGCAGGGAATCGAGATCCACACGACCACTTCTTGGCATCTTTGAGAGCACCTCCGGGCCACTAGCCGACCCCTAACGACTGGGGCACGGACTCTCACTCGAATTCCCCCGTTAGCAGCTCACCGGAGGCTGTCGAAACTCGCCCAAACGAGGGTAGTATGACGTTCTCCACCCCCTCCTCCTTTTTTCGGAAAAGGAGCATGAGGGACGAACAGTAAAAGACGGTCTGGACTCTGATCGACCTCACGCACGCAAGGCTCGGGGGCTCGACCGCAGAAACCTAAACCTTGAGGGATCGAAAGCTGGCCCTCGACCAGGGTTCGACAGCTGCCCTCGAGTAACAGAGTTAGGGACGACCAAGGGTGCGCCCGTACATGGCCAGGGCTCGAGCCACGCTCTCGAGGCACCCTAGGACGTATTCGAGGCCCAAGGAGGAGGTCTACGTAGGAATCCCCTCGGGGGAGGCACCGAGCCCTCGAATCCCATCGCAGGGAATCGAGATCCACATGACCACTTCTTGGCATCTTTGAGAGCGCCTCCGGGCCACTAGCCGACCCCTAACGACTGGGGCATGGACTCTCACTCGAATTCCCCCGTTAGCAGCTCACCGGAGGCCATCGAAACTCGCCCAAACGAGGGTAGTACGACGTTCTCCACCCCTCCTCCTTTTTTCAGAAAAGGAGCGTGAGGGACGAACAGTAAAAGACGGTCTGGACTCTGATCGACCTCACGCGCGCGAGGCTCGGGGCTCGACCACAGAAACCTAAACCTTGAGGGATCGAAAGCTGGCCCTCGACCAGGGTTCGACAGCTGCCCTCGAGTAACAGAGTTAGGGACGACCAAGGGTGCGCCCATACATGGCCAGGGCTCGAGCCATGCTCTCGAGGCATCCCAGGACGTATTCAAGGCCAAAGGAGGAGGTCGACGTAGGAATCCCCTCGGGGGAGGCACCGAGCCCTCGAATCCTGTCGCAGGGAATCGAGATCCACACGATCACTTCTTGGCATCTTTGAGAGCGCCTCTGGGCCACTAGCCGACCCCTAACGACTGGGGCACGGACTCTCACTCGAATTCCCCCATTAGCAGCTCACTGGAGGCCGTCGAAACTCGCCCAAATGAGGGTAGTACGACGTTCTCCACCCCTCCTCCTTTTTTCAGAAAAGGAGCATGAGGGACGAACAGTAAAAGACGGTCCGGACTCTAATGGACCTCACGCGCGCGAGGCTCGGGGGCTCGACCGCAGAAACCTAAACCTTGAGGGATCGAAAGCTGGCCCTCGACCAGGGTTCGACAGCTGCCCTCGAGTAACAGAGTTAGGGACAACTAAGGGTGTGCCCATACATGGCCAGGGCTCGAGCCACGCTCTCGAGGCACCCCAGGACATATTCGAGGCCCAAGGAGGAGGTCGACGTAGGAATCCCCTCGGGGGAGGCACCGAGCCCTCGAATCCTGTCGCAGGGAATCGAGATCCACACGACCACTTCTTGGCATCTTTGAGAGCGCCTCCGGGCCACTAGCCGACCCTAACGACTGGGGCATGGGCTCTCACTCGAATTCCCCCGTTAGCAGCTCACCGGAGGCCGTCGGAACTCACCCAAACGAGGGTAGTACGACGTTCTCCACCCCTCCTCCTTTTTTTGGAAAAGGAGCGTGAGGGACGAACAGTAAAAGATGGTCCGGACTCTGATCGACCTCACGCGCGTGAGGCTCAGGGGCTCGACCGCAGAAACCTAAACCTTGAGGGATCGAAAGCTGGCCCTCGACCAGGGTTCGACAGCTGCCCTCGAGTAACAGAGTTAGGGATGACCAAGGGTGCGCCCGTACATGGCCAGGGCTCGAGCCACGCTCTTGAGGCACCCCAGGACGTATTCGAGGCCCAAGGAGGAGGTCGACGTAGGAATCCCCTCGGGGGAGGCACCGAGCCCTCGAATCCTGTCGCAGGGAATCGAGATCCACACGACCACTTCTTGGCATCTTTAAGAGTGCCTCTGGGCCACTAGCCGACCCCTAACGACTGGGGCATGGGCTCTCACTCGAATTCCCCCGCTAGCAGCTCGCCGAAGATCGTTGGAACTCGCCCAAACAGGGATAGTACGGCGTTCCCCACCCCTCCTCCTCCTTCCTGAAGGAGGGGCGTGAGGGTCGCACAGCAAAAGACGGCCGGGACTCTGATCGACCTCGTGCGCGCGAGGCTCGGGGGCTTGACCGCAACGAATCATTCCCCAATAAAATAAATACAAGACCTCGGAGGAGTCTCAACACTCCACCGAGGCCTCGGGGGCTACACCCGGTGGGTGCGCTCGCGCGCCCCCACCGGAAAAAATCATGACGCTACGACTCCAGTTCAAACAAACCTCTGGGAGAGTGATCACACACTCACCCAAAGGCTCGGGGGCTACTGTCGGTACCAACAGTACGGGGGTACCCACATCCATCGCTAATAAAAAACTAAAACGACTGAAACCGCAATAAAAGGCAGCCCGCCTCGACCGCGTATCCAGTCCGCCTTGTACGAGGCCTGCTCGACGGGGCGCCTCGACCGCGCTCCGGCTCCGACTCGTACGAGGCCCGCTCGACGGGGCGCTTCGACCGCGCCCCATCCCGTACAGCAAGGTACCTCGACGGTTTTCTGACCCGCGCGAGGCTCATCCACCCACTGGGAAAAACTCCGACTCACATGAGCCCGGGTTGAGCGCCTCGACTCCTTCTCTTTACCTACCCCAGGACAAAAGCCATAGCATTTAATGCGGTTACCTACTACCACCTACCGGCATGGCTGCGACCAGGATCGACGTAGGAACAATGCCCGTGTCATATCTCACTGTTTTACCGCCCATCCCGTGATGGGAGGTGAAAACCGTCACTGTACCCACCTTACCACGCACTGTTTACCATCGATCACCCTCGAGGGAGGATAAGACAAGGCCTGTTCTCCGCAATCTCGGGGATTCGGCCTTATCCATCCGGTCTCGACCCGGCCTCGACCCAACCTCGACGCTCGGCACAGTTCAACGGCAAGGGAAGGACGGTGTGGCACGGCGCTCCGGGTCATTTCGCCGTCTCGTCTCCCACGACGCCATGGTGTCCAGGGATGGCCGGCCGTTCCTAGAGCACGTCGCTACGGTCAGCTCAACCGGAATCGACAAAACATCACCTCAAGGCTCCCCGTCGTCTTAGCCTCCTCACGCCCTATAAAAGGGCAGGCCAGGGTTCTACAATGGGGAGGGACAATGGGAGAACGAAGAAAAACAAAAGACAACAGGCAAGACGCAAGATAGAGATCGATATCTCAAGCAATCACCCTTGTCCTCTTTTTCCTCTCTTTTAGACTTGGGCTCGACGCCCTCTCTCGCATGCTTGTAACCCCTACACGAGCACTTCGGTGCAAGGAAGTACAAACTTCTCCCCCCCGCTGGACATAGGGCCTTCTTTTGCCCGAACCAGGATAAACCCCCGTGTGTTGTCCATGCATCACCATCCAGGAAAGAGACACGCAGCATTTACTCGTTGGTTTAGGACCCCCTCGGGTTCGAACACCGACAGTATGCATCTTTCATCGCCTCATTTCATGGTCTTGAATTAGAGAAGTTTTTTGTTTTATAGATTGCGAATAATGGAGGATATTTTGATTTAATTTATATGCCATTTGAGCTCAAAATCACTTGATAGTTTGCATATTTGAATGAAGGAAGCTTATAGTAGTTCATCAAAATTAGTATGCACCTTGCATTGCTAGTGTACATAGCTTTAAATAGAGAAATTTATGATTTTTATATAGCTCATTTCAATTTCATGGCTTAGAAAATGAAAAATTTATAGTAGTTGATGAAAATGAGTATAGTGAGTAGATGACGATCGCTTCTGGTTCCTCGGGCTCACATAGAGTTCGTAAGCGACTGAGGCCGGACCTCCCTCTCATTCCGTGTGGCGAGTGTGAGAGTACCGAGTGAAGGAGTGTCCCAATAAGGGTCGTATCTTCTACACGTGTCCGGATCGCAATGTGAGTTATTTTTTTTGTCTTGTTTGTTTATGGTTTGTAACCATTTTTTATGATAATTTTGATTAACGTTCTTCTCATTTGGTGTTGTAATTTCAGTGCGATGACACTGGATTATGTAGCGGTTGGTACTGGGAGGAAGATTATGTTACGCATGTCAGAAAATATCTTGCAGAGCATGCGGCTAAGGCAGCTAAGCAGGCTGATGAGAGTGCAGGTGTGGATGAGGAGGCAGTGAGCCAGCAGAAGAAGCCCTTCTTCTACTAAAGTGCATTGTAGGCTTAGTTTGTTTAGTGCTATTTGGGATTGTCTAGATTGTATCAAGGCTTTAATAAATTCATGTTCGAGAGTGAATGAAACAATTGTAAGGTATAGGATATTAATTAATCATATTGATTGATGGATATTTTGGATCTTTTAATTAACTACTAACCATGCATGTTGTATAATATGGGTTATTACAAGTTTCTGATACGGTGTACGTCCTATAATGCAGATGAACCGACAATGGATGTACATTGCTGACTAGCGCTCCCTAGAGTTCATTAGGGGCATGCATGAATTCTTAGATATGGCCAAGGCAAACACGTAGAATGGTTTCATGTGCTGCCCATGTGCTCTATGTAAGAATGAGAATGATTATTCTTGCCCAAAGACAATTCATGGACACCTATTCATGTCTGGTTTCATGCCAAACTATATTTGTTAGACTAAGCACGGAGAAAGAGGTGTTATAATGGAAGAAGATGAAAAAGTAGAAGGGGATGATGACAACATGATTTTTCGTGGTTTTGCTGAATACGGTGCCTTTGATGATACTGCAATGGGGGAAGCTAAAGAAGACGTAGCTGCTGAAGAAGAGGTCGAGCCCATTGATGATCTTGGTCAGGCCATCCTTGATGCACAGAGGGAATGCGAAAGTGATTAGGAGAAGATCAAATTTGAGCGCATGCTAGAGGATCATAGGAAATTGGTATACCCGGCTGCTGAAGAGGGGCAAAAAAGTTGGGTACCACACTGGAATTGTTGCAATGGAAGGCAAAGAATGGTGTATCCGACAAGGGATTTGGGCAGTTACTGGCTATCCAAAAGAATATGCTTTCGAAGGAAAATGAATTGCTCGCCACTACGTACGAAGCAAAACAGGCCGTCTGCCCTCTAGGATTAGAAGTCCAGAAGATATATGCAGTCCTAATGACTGCATTCTCTATCGTGGCAAGGACTACGAGAATTTGGATGCATGCCCAGTATGCCATGCATCACGGTACAAGATCAGACGAGATGATGTAAGGTCCTAAATGGCTAGAGGGGGGAATAGCCTATTCAAAAATATACATGCTTCAATAGACAAGTGAGTTAGTAAAACAAACGGCGTAGCAATTCTAGCACTAGCTCACTAAGCTATGCAAGCCACCTACACAAGTCTAGTTCAAGGCTAAACACTAATCACACCAACAACTAACTCTACTCCTAACAAAGAACAAAACTACACAAGCTAGAGACAAAGAATAACAAGCTACACAACTAGCAAGGTAGATAAATAAGCAAAGGAGTGAGCTAGCATTGTTATACCGACGTTGATGAGTAGAGATATGTCCAATGAACCAATCAATCAACACAATCACATACACAAGATTAAATCCTCGGCAAAGAGATGACATAAGATTTTTTTTACCGAGGTTCACTTGCTTCCCGGCAAGCTAGCCTTCGTTGTGGCGATGCACCCACTTGATGGATCGCGAGCTAATTGACTATCAAGAGTTAAACCCTCAGCGGGTGCCACACATCCACTCATAAGATGGGAATCCTCTAAGCCACGAGCTCCACTAGAGTAGCCAATTTGCGAACTCCCGCGGGGAAGGCTCAAGAACCCCTCACAATCACTTGGGGAGGCTCGAAACAATCTTCAATCATGAGCTCAACACCACCGTTGCTCCAAGCCATCTAGGATGTCGGGAAACACCCAAGAGTAACAAGAAATCCGTAGCCAACTCAAAGATCAAGTGCCACTAGATGCAAATCACTAAGCAATGCACTTGAATCTCACTCAATCTCACTAGAGTTTGTAACCAGACAAGGAGATGAGTGGAGGGGAAGTTCTCTAGCTCAAAGTATGTCTCCAGTGTCAATAATTCAAGAGAGAGGTCCCAAAACCAGCCAAACATGCATATATAGAGATACCCCTTCGAATAGAGCCGTTAGGCAGAAATCGAGGTCACCGGACGCTCCGACGCACAGACGTCGGACGCACTCAGCAGCGTCCGGTGCACTAGATCTCGCCACGTGTCTCGCACATTCAAAGTTCAATGGTCGTTTCAGCGAGTACCGGACGTGTCCGATGCCCAGCACTCAGCGTCCGACGCCAAACGTCCGATGCACTCCAGTAAGCAACCAAAGATGATTTTCGCTCACCGGACACGTCCGACGGTGTGTCAACAGATGCCACTATGTCCGGTGCACACGAGGGTTCGAAGAAGCTGCTGACGTCACGTAGCTACCGGACGCATGAACAACACTGCTTTAGCGTCCGATGCAGCAACACCGGAGCATCCAATGCTTGGTTCCAACGAGGTTGCAGCACGGCGTATTCACCGAACACGCAGCCAGCGTCCGATGCTATGAGAACCAGCGTCCGATGCTCTTGAAGCTTGCATCCGGTGCACCTGAAGCCAGCATCCGGTGCACAAAAAAACAGTGAAGAACACTTTTGAAAATTCGCCGAATCCTGTCTCGCAAGCTTGGCAGGAGGGAGAGGGTCCCAAACCCATCTCTACCGCTCAAACTCCACCTCCTTTGCAAATGTGCCAACACCAACAAGTGTTCACCACCTTATGCATGTGTGTTAGCATTTTCACAATCATTTTCTCAAAGAAGTTAGCACCACACTAGATTCTAAATGCATATGCTCAAGGATATGGACCTAGTAGCACTTGATTCATGAGATGACCGTGATTGCCCCTCTTGATAGTCGACTATCAATCCTAAACTTGGTCAATCACTTCTCTACTCATCTAGAGACCAGCAAAAGAAAATCCTACTATTATACCTTTGCCTTGATCATCTCATTCCATGTCCATCACCATTATCTCCAAGTTCATGCTCCTTCTCCTTCATCACTCGTGTTGATATGCCTAACCCAAATCACTTGACACAATGGCATTAGCAACTTGGTGTCATTAATTACCAAAACCAAACTTGGGCTTTCAGATGACCCTGGTGATGTTGAGGGCAAACGTCCGAGGAAGAGAATCCCTGCCAAGGTGATATGGTATGCTCCTATAATACCATGCTTGAAACGTTTGTTCAGAAACAAAGAGCATGCAAAGTTACTGCGATGGCACAAAGAAGACCGTAAGGTAGATAATATGTTGAGGCACCCAGCTGATGGGTCCCAGTGGAGATCAATCGACAGAGAATTCTTGAAAGTTTGCAAAAGACACAAAAAAAACTTAAGGTTTGCTTTAAGTACGGATGGCATAAATCCTTTTAGGGAGCAAAGCAGCAGCCATAGCACTTGGCCTGTTACTCGATGCATCTACAACCTTCCTCCATGGTTGTGCATGAAGCGGAAGTTCATTATGATGCTAGTGCTCATCGAAGGACCGAAGCAACCTGGAAACGACATTGATGTGTATCTAAGGCCATTAGTTGAGGAACTTCTAGAATTGTGGAGCAACACAGACGTACATGTGTGGGATGAGTATAAATAGGAACACTTTGACCTACGAGCATTGTTGTCCATGATAATCAATGATTGGTCTGCTCTTAGTAATCTTTCAGGACAGTCAAACAAGGGATATAATGCATGCACACACTGTTTTCATGACCTGAAAGGTATATTTTTTAAAAAAAATATCAAAACATCGTGTACATGGGCCATTGTCGATTTCTTCCATTGAATCACGTCCTAAGAAAGAAAGGCAAGCATTTTAAAGGTAGGGAAAATCACCAAATAAAGCCCGATAACCATAGTGATGAGGATGTGTTCAATATGGTCAAGGATATACAAGTAGTCTTCGAAAAGGGACTTGGCAGCCAACTTGTTGCGAATGATGCTAACGGACACGCACCCATGTGGAAGAAGTCCATATTTTGGGAGCTACCCTACTAGAAAGTCCTAGAGGTCCGTAGCGTGATCGACGTGATGCACCTAATGAAGAATCTTTGTGTGAACCTGCTAGGCTTCATGGGTGTTCATGGGAAGCCTAAGGGCATACTAAAAGCTAGACAGGACTTGCAGCGTATGAAAGAACGAGAGAACCTACATCCTAAGAATGTAGATGGTGGATGCCAATACTTATGTCCTGCCAGTTACACTCTTAGCAGAGAAGAGAAGAAAAGCATGTTTGAATGCCTAAACAGCATTAAGGTCCCATCTGGCTTCTCCTCGAATGTAAAGGGGATAATAAATGTGTCAGAGAAGAAATTCCTAAACTTAAAGTCTCATGACTGCCACGTGCTCATGACACAATTGCTTCCCATTGCATTGAGAGGGATTCTACCTCCAAATGTATGATTAGCCACTGTGATACTATGCGCATTCCTCAACGTAATTTATTAGAAGGCAATCAATCCAGCGCATCTAGCAAACCTACACAAGGACATGGTCCAATGTCTTGTCAGCTTTGAGTTGGTGTTCCTACCATCCTTCTTCGATATTATGATGCACCTCCTAGTTCACTTGATCAAAGAGATTAGTATTCTCGGCCCTGTGTTCCTACACAACATGTTTTCCTTTAAGAGGTTCATGGGAGTCCTGAAGAAATATGTTCACAAACGTGCTCGGCCAGAAGGAAGCATCGCTAAGAGCTACGGAACAGAGAAGGTCATTGAGTTCTGCGTTGATTTTATTCCTAACCTCGACCCGATTGGTGTTCCTGAATCACGGCATGAGGGGAGACTAAGTGGAAAAGGAATACTAGGGAAGAAATCATATGTTGGCAAGGAAGACGATTATTTTCGTAAAGCACATTACATAGTTCTACAAAACTCCTCCTTGGTAGATCCGTATATCGAGTAATACAAGGACATTGTACGATCCGAGTTCCCGGAGAGAACTGATGCCTAGATTACGCGTTAGCATATGGAGTCTTTCGCCGGTTGGTTGCGAAATGATTTTAGGGTGACAAGAGTCTGGATGTCTAACTGTACTTGTTGTCTAGGGAATCATCTTGGCATATCATGACATTCAAAGGGTACGAGACAAATGGCAATACATATTGCACGATGGCCCAAGATAAAAGGAGCACCAACCAAAACAGTGGCATCCGCATAGATGCCATAGACCCAAATGGGAATAAGGAAATAAATTATGGCCACATAGAGGAGATATGGAAACTAGACTATGGACCTAATTTTAAGGTCCCTTTGTTTCGGTGCCAATAGGTGAAGGTGATAGGAGGTGGGGTAACAGTGGACCAGCATTACGGAATGACAACAGTGGACCTCAACAATCTTGGGTATAGAAATGAACCATTCGTCTTAGCCAAGGATGTGAAGCAGGTTTTTTATGTGAAGGACATATATACCAAACTAAAGAAAGGGAAAACCAACGACAACAGCTCAGACAATGAGCCAAAGCGCCAATAGTTCTCTCAGGGAAAAGCAACATCATGAAAATCGAGGACAGGAGTGACATGTTAGAAGATTATGAAAAGAGTGATGCAATTCCGTTGTTGGCATAAATTAAATGCACACAAGTTATAAGGTATCCGCAAGCGCACAGATAAATCTATCCTGTTGTAGCACTTCACCAAGATAATCTTAGTTTTAATATCGAACCTAAAGGAACAATATGTGAGTGTGTTCTAACTAGCTGGTCTATAAACTTAACCCGAATTCACAATCAATGTTAGATAATAAAAGAGGAATAAAGAAGACTACTAAGGACTGTCTAGTTCCAATCTCGATAAACTTTGTCAACTAAAGCCCAATTCACGAGCGATGTCTCCCAAGGAATAAAATCAGAGTTTCTTCCCTACGAGCACCAATTGGCCTACCAAATCCTATCGATGAGAGATGGACTGCAAAGGACTCAACGCAGCTGTCACCTACGTGAGCTACCACCTTCCGGCCAATTAGGTGATATTCACAAGTAACCCTAGTCTAAGCACCGCGCTTACACTACGAATATTACTTCAATTAAGGAGCTACCAAGATCAAAGTACTCAAAAGAGAGTTGCAAACTTGAAGAACAATAGAGACAAATTGCTTGCTTGAATCAGAAGTTGATTACCAAAGAATCTCAGAAGCAAGCTCTGGAAGAACTTGATCCCGTAGAATACAACAGAAGAGAGTACCGACAGGCCAGAACTCCTCCAGAACTCCACTCTTGCACTCTGTCTCTCTTTATCTCTAACTAAAACTAAATCCTATGGAGGACTAATCTTCTCTTGATTGCTGGTTTAGATCCTGATGGAATAGGAATTAGGGTTTCTGGCTCTAGATCTGACTTGACTAAGGAGGGGTTTTGCCCTTTATTTATAGCCCAGGAGGTTGAATACGAGCCCATGGATCAAACCGACTTCACGTATGGCTAAGATGCATCCTTGGAGGCGGTGAAAGAATACCCTAGAAACTCATGGTGGCTTCCTGAAAGGTCCAAATTGGCTAGAGGGGGGTGAATAGCCTAAATTAAAACTCTACAAACCACTAGCGAAAGGATTAGTAACACAAAAGGCGATAAATGCGGTTTGCTCTAGCTCTAAGTGTTAAGGAAGCCACCTAGTTGCAATTCTAGTTACCTAATGTCTTTATGGCAAACACAAGCTAGGTTGCTACAACTACTACTACCTATAGAACTAGCAACAAGAACAAACACAACTAAACAAGCTAAAAGACAAGGCAAAGTTGTGGTAAGTAAACGATGGGCAGATGATTTTATACTGACGTGTAGAGGCAAGTGAACCAATAAAGAATACCAATGTGAAGCCAATCACCAGGAGACAATCAATCACAATATTAAGGGAGACACCAAGATTTTCTCCCAAGGTTCACGTGCTTGCCGGCACGCTAGTCCTTGTTGTGTCAACTAACACTATGTGGTTCAGCGGCTAATTGGGAATCCACACCCAAGCTCTTCAAGAGCGCCGCAAGAACCTACCGCTAGTGAGCTAACTCAATGACACGCGCAATATATTAGAGCTACCTTACGGCTCTTCACGGGGGAAGGTGCAAAGCCCCTCACAAGTCACCGGAGCCGGCCACGAACAATCTCCAACTCTTGCCGAACCTCCTCCGCTGCCCCAAGTTGTCTAGGTGGCGGCAACCGCCAAGAAAAACAAGAATCCCGCAACAAAAGAATACCGAAGTGCCAACTAGACGCAAACTCACAAGCAAATGCACTCAATCTCACTTTGATTAGGCAATCAAACAAGGGAGATGAGTGGGAGGGGATGTGCTTAGTTCAAGAGGATGTTAGAGAGTCAAAATGTCCAAGATTTTTTCTCCAAACTGGACAAACATAGATTTATAAGAAGCCCCAAAGAATAGAGCCGTTAGGCACAAGCTGCTGCTACTGTCGTGCTGACCAGACGCGTCGGTCGAACTGACCAGACGCGGTCACAGCGTCCGGTCGCGCCTGCGTGACTTCCCCAATGAATGCCACGTGTCTTGCTTTAAATCTCATTCGTTCGATCGTAACAGTCATTTAAATGTACTCATTTACACACTAGAGTGATCGGACGCACCGATCAAAATTGATCGAACGTGCCTAGGCGTCCAGTCGTCACTGATTCGCGTTGCTGACCACACGACCGGACGCGCCACTTCTATTGACTCGATGCCACATTGCCAGTGTCCGATCGATTCTAGTAAGCACCCACTCACGACCTAACGCGTCCGGTCGATCGTGATTGGACGTGCCACCGCGTCTGATCGATTTCACGTGCTTCGCAGTTTCTCTAGGGCTTGACCGGACGCACCGGTCCCGTGACCGACCGGACGTGCCGGTGCGCACGCTCGCTGCACGCGGGAAGAACTGACCGAACGCGCTAGCCGCGTCTGATCTAGCATCTAGTTCAGCGTCCGGTCTAGCGTCCGATCACCCAAGTGACTTCCTTTCACCTCCGTTTCTTTGCCTCTAGCGTAGTGGAAAATAGGAGTTTCACATCCCGAAAAGCGCCGAATCCCACCGAGCTTGCGAGGTGGGAGGGAGAGAGGAACCCAAACCCCTCTCTACCGCTCAAACTCCACCGCCTTCACAAATGTGCTAACATCAGCAAGTGTACATCACCATGTGCATGTGTGTTAGCATTTTCACAATCATTTTTGAGACGTTAAGTTAGCTCACCACTAGATCTAAATGCATATGCAAATGAATCTTCATCTAATGGCACTTAAGTGATCAATAGCCCCAGAAATTCCCCTATTTATAGTACGACTATCGATCTTAAGTGTGATCACACCCTCTATGGTGTCTTGATCACTAAAAGAAAATCCTATCTATACCTTTGCCTTGAGCTCCATAGGATTGCACTCCATCTCCTCTTCTTCTCCAAGTATGGCACCAAGTTATCATCATCAACATGCATCTTGCCATCACTTAGGAGTGTACCAATCACCTTTTGCTATCAACACTCAAGCACATGTGATTAGTACTTAGGTTTCATCAGTTAGCCAAAACCAAACTAGGGACTTTCACTTCGCACCATAAGGCACTTTATTATTCCAAACTAATCTTCTAAACATTTGAGCTAACAAATCAATCCTAATATTTTAAACGAACCTAACAATTCGAAGCGACAAACCTAACTCTTAACCTAACTGTGTCCTATCACTCAGATACATAATTTAATCCTTCTTGGCTAGCCTAGCCATCTCTTTAACAAGCCTCTCATTCTCTTTCTTGAGATTGCTAATTTCTAACATATCCATCTCGGTCTGCCTACTCACAGTACGAACGGTAATAGTAACAAGCGCAAGTGCTTGCTTGAGAGATTCAACCCTATCTTCGAGCATGGCTATGCTCGTTCTGGGGCACTTGGCTTCTCTTTCCAAGGAAGAAGGTGCAGATCTTTTGGGAGCTTCTCTTGGTGGAATGAATTTGACTTGACTTGGAGCAGCACGAATTCCATCCAAAGAGACACGGGGAGTGGCATTAGTGTATTTCACACATGTTACCTCCCCCAACTTGTTGGTTTTCACACCTACAATCCTCTCATTGGGTCATGGAGGCAGCAACTTGGTGTTCTTCGGCACAACAACCATTGGTCCCTTCGGTGCATCCTTCAGGAGTAGACGCTCTTGTGGCACCGGGAGCGTATGCTGACGAGCTTGGGCGTAGTAGGACTGCCCATAGGTCTTCTTGGGTGGCATGGGCACTACTTTCTTACGATGAATGACAGCAAGGGGAAGAGCTTCTTCTACAGGAATGATGGCCAACGTGTCTTCCTTCGGAGGATTCTTGTTGAAGTCAACTCCAAAAACTACGATCTCTTTTCCAGCCATTAGATCTTAGACAAGGTGAGAACTCTTGCTATGAAGAGGAGAGAAGGCTTGAATGAAATGAGTTTGGAAGTAGGCATGGGGTTGTTTATATAGGGGGGTTGACTCGCAGCATAGGTCAAAATCTTCCCTTGGATAGCTCTGTTCGAAAGAATATCCGAATCAATCGTAACTAGATGCTATTTTATCTTGGAAGGGTAAGAGTTGACGCTTGACAGGTGGAGATGGGGGGGCCAAGCGGCACAGAGGTGGGGCCAGGCGGCCCCACCTGTCATCCTCTCGGGGTCATCTTTGTCTCGTGTGTTTCTAAATCTATTTCCTTCCCGAAAAACATATATTCGCATTTTATTTCACAACGGAGGATGGCAGTGGTATAATTATCATATAATAAAATCTAATTCATCAACTACCTCAAGTGGTTTATCAGGTTCTAAAAAGATTTTAAGACGGTGGCCATTTACCTTGAATAACGTACCTTCGTTGTTTTGAAGAGTTACCGCTCCATGCGATGAAGTGCTTACCACTGTAAATGGTCCTTCCCACTTTGTTCGTAACTTTCCATGCCCAAATAATCTAACCCTAGAATTAAAAAGTATACCTTATCTCCGGGTGCAAATTTCTTCTTCTTGATTCTCTTGTTATGTCATCTTTTAGTTCTCTCTTTATAGATTCTTGAATTGTAATAAACTTTCTCTCGCCATTCTTCTAATTCAGGGAGTTGCATCTTCCTCTTTTCTCCTGCGGCTACTTGATAGCCCAACGAGCTTTGAATTCTAACTCCACAGGTAGATGGCAAGTCTTTCCATATACCAACTGGTATGGTGACATAGCCAACGGTGTCTTGTAGGTCGTACGATAAGCTCAAAGTGCATCGGGTAGCAGAATTTTCTACTCCCTTTTTATCTTTTATTTTTAAATCAAATTCTTAGAGTAGCAAAATCCATCTTATCAATCGAGGTTTATCATCTTTCTTAGTGAGCAAATATTTTAAGGCAACGTGATCAGTATAAACAATTACTTTTGCTCCTACTAAGTTTGATCTGAACTTATCAATAGCAAAAATAACAGCTAAGAGTTCTTTTTTAGTTGTTGCATAATTAATTTGAGCTCCTGTCAGAGTTTTGCTATCATAAGCACTTGCATGATGCTTTCTATCTTTTGTTTATCCCAAAACTGCCCCACAACATAATCACTAGCATCACACATAATTTCAAAAGATAATGACCAATCAGAGGGTTGGATGATTGGTGCAGAGATGAGTGCTTTTTTAAGAATGTTAAAAGAGTTCAAACATGCATCATCAAATTCAAAAGAAACATCTTTAGCTAACAGGTTTGTCAGTGGTCGCGCAATATATGAAAAATCTTTTATGAATAGGCGATAAAAACCACAATGACCCAGAAAACTTTGGATTTCTTTGATATTCAGAGGTGGAGGTATTCGTTCTATTACTTCAATTTTAGCTTTATCTACCTCAATTCCTCTTTCAGACACTAAGTCTCCCAACACTATTTCTTCTCTAACCATAAAATAACATTTTTCACAATTAAGGACTAAGTGCTTTTCTTCATATCTTTGCAAAACCTTGTCTAAATTTTCAAGACAACCATCAAAAGTTTTTCTATAAACAGAAAAATCATCCATGAAAACTTCCATGATTTCTTCAATCATATTAGAAAATATAGACATCATGCATCTTTAAAAAGAAGTTGGGGCATTACATAATCCAAAAGACATTCTTCTATAAGCATAAGTTCCATATGGACATGTAAAAGTGGTTTTGCTTTGGTCATCTGGGTGGATTAGAATTTGGTGATATCCTAAATACCCATCAAGAAAACAAAAGAAAGAATTGTCCGCTAATCTCTCTAACATTTCATCAATGAAAGGTAGCAGAAAATGATCTTTCTTAGTTGCCTTATTAAGTTTCTGGTAATCTATACACATATGTATCCAGTGATAGTTCTTTGGGGGATTAATTCATTTTTCTCATTTTTAACAATAGTCATTCCCCCTTTCTTAGGTAGAAGTTGAACCGGACTTACCCACTCACTATGTGGCACAGGATAGATGATCCCGACATGCAAAAGTTTTAAAACCTCTTTCTTCACTATCTCTCTCATCGCGTTATTAAACCTACGTTGGGGCTCCCTAGAAGGTGTACAATCTAGATCTGTGGGGATACAATGGGTGCAAAGAACAGGACTAATTCCTTTAAGGACTTGGAGTGAATAGCCAAAAGCAGAACAATGCTTTTCTAAAACAGTTATTAAGTGCAAATATTTTTCTTGAGATAGTCTATTACTTATGATCACAGGAGAATCCTGATCATTATTGAGAAAAGCATATCTCAAACTAGAAGGCAGGGGTTTAAGTTCAATAGAGGGCTTAGGGGATTCTAGCAATTTATCAAGAGGGTCAGGAACAGGATCATTCTCTTCCTCATCAATGAAGGGTTGAGCATCATCTTCTATGTTGGGTTCATCTGGGTCATCAAGAGATGCTACCTTAACATCATCTATTGGGTCTGATTCAGGAAGTGGCTCTATCTTAGTATTAAGAGAATGAGTAATAGGCATAGAGATCTCAAAATTTTTCCCAAGTTTAATATTCAATTTCCCTGTTTGTCCTTCTTGAATAAGTCTTTCTATTGGTTGACCTATCAACACATCAAATTCTACCACATCAAAATTGTAGAAATTCAACAGGACATTAACAAAAATAGGAAGGGCACACAAAATTTCCAAACTTAGGACAATGCGTCCTGAAAAACTTTTTAGCAATTTGGTAGTAGGGGCTAATGGCATGTTCTTTAGAAAATCTTAAGCAAATAAAGTAGACATGTTATTAACACCTACTATTGGATTATAAAAATATCAAAAGGAGCTTTGTCAAGTTGGCACCGAATAACGATAGAGGGTGAATCTAAACGAATTATCATAGGTGAAAACTCTGATTCCTCTAACCACTCGTCGCTCAACACAGACACATGTTCTTTTGTTGCCTTTTTAAAAATTCTTTCTCAGAAGGGTCTATGAATGATGGATTTTTATACTCCTGAGGTTTCTTCATCATATGATATTTTGAGGTATTCCCATAATCATCAAAAAGTTCATCCTCGAATTCAAGCATAAAATCCAAAATTGGAGTTTCCTCCTCCTTAGGTGGTTTAGGATCTAGAATAGCTAAAGCTAGAGATTGGGATGGTTTAGGCAAAATTTCAGGTTCAGCTATTTTGGTTTCTTCCTCTAACAACTTCTCATTCTCCTCAGAAAGGTTATCTACGATTTTCATAAGAATGTCTTTAGCGTGTTCAGTAGTGATATGCATGAATAAACCTCCTGCGGATGAATTAAGACGTTTTATGGTTTTCTTATTAAGGCCCACAAAGAAGTGTTGGAGAAGAATGGGTTCAGCCAAAGTAAGATTGGGACCAGAATCTACAAGAGTTTTAAATCATTCCCAGGCCTTACCCAAATGTTTATTTTTCTGTTGTTTAAAAGTTAAAAGTTCTACATGAAGTTTGACAACCTTATATATGGGAAAGAATTATAAACAAAAACTAGAACTTAGGGCTTCCCGATTTCCTTTATTCCTTTTAACTTGACGTTTATACCAGTGTTTAGCTTTTTCGATCAAAGAGAAAGGAAAAAGCTTCCATCGTAAAGTTTCATAAGACATGCCCTTAATGTGAAGACATACGCAAATCTGCTCAAACTCACGTAAATGGGAATAGGGGTTTTCATTAACTTCGCCAGAAAAAGATTGATCCTTAATCATTGCAATTAACTCTGGACTAAGCTCATAACCAGATGATAGGATGAGTTTAGATGATTCGGCTGGCTTAAGGCTCAAGTCCGTGGGTGCTCCATATTGGTAAAGAACGGTACGTACGGGCTCCATAAAAAGTAAATAAAAAACTAAAAAGATAAAAGTATCATTCAAGATTAAGCTGGACTCAAAGTTAACTCAGCAAACCATTCCCCGGCAATGGCGCCAGAAATGTTTGTTGATATAAATTAATTGCACACAAGTTATAAGGTATCCGCAAGCGCACAAATAAATCTATCCCGTTGTAGCACTTCACCAAGATAGTCCCGGTTTTAATATCAAACCCAAAGGAACAGTATATGAGTGTGTTCTAACTAGCTGGTCTATAAACTTAACCTGAATTTACAATCAATGTCAGATAATAAAAGAAGAATAAAGAAGACTACTAAGGATTGTCTAGTTCCAATCTTGATAAACTTTGTCAACTAAAGCTCAATTCGTGGGTGATGTCTCCCAAGGAATAAAATCAGAGTTCGTTCCCTACGAGCACCAATTGGCCTACAAAATCCTATTGACAGGAGATGGACTGCAAAGGACTCAACGCAGTTGTCACCTACGTGATCTACCACCTTCCGATCAATTAGGCGATATTCACAAGTAACCCTAGTCTAAGCACCACGCTTACACTATGAATACTACTTCAATCAAGGAGCTACCAAGATCGAAGTACTCAAAAGAGAGTTACAAACTTGAAGAACAATAGAGACAAATTGTTTACTTGAATCAGAAGTTGATTACCAAAGAATCTCTGAAGCAAGCTTCAGAAGAACTTGATCCTACATAATACAGCAAAAGAGAGCACTGATAGGCCGAAACTCCTCCAGAACTCTACTCTTGCACTCTATCTCTCTCTATCTCTAACTAAGACTAAATCCTATAGAGGACTAATCTTCTCTTGATTGCTGATTTAGATCCTGATGGAATAGGAATTAGGGTTTTTGGCTTTGGATCTGGCTTGACTTTAGGAGGGAGTTCTACCCTTTATTTATAGCCCAGGAGGTTGAATACGAGCCCTTGGATCAAACCGACTTCACGTATGGCTGAGATGCATCCTTGGAGGCGGTGGAAGTATACTCCAGAAGCTCATGGTGGCTTCCCACCACACGGGGCTGGGCGGCACAAGGTGAAAGGTCTTGATGGCTAGAGGGGGGTGAATAGCCTATTAAAATTTTCTACAAAGACAAGCTAAACAAGTTTATCAATAAAACAAATAGCAAGATGCGAGTTTTGCTTAGCCTACGGGGTGTTTGCAAGCCACCTAACCAAAACACAATTCTAGTATAGTTGCACTCAACCGCACAAGTCAAACCGAGAAGGAAACTACAACTAGCAAGCTACACAAGGAAACTACTCTAGCAAAGTTAACTCGCTAGCAAAGATAACTAAGAAATTAATACAAGAGAGAGTTAGGAGGGTATCACCGAGGGGCGAAGAATTGAGCCAACCAATCAATATAATCAAGAGATGAATACCAAGATAACCGAACACCGGGATCAATCAATCACAATATGAAAGTGATGACACGAAGATTTATCCCGAGGTTCACGTGCTTGCCGGCACGCTAGTCCCCGTTGTGTCCCTCTTCACCACGTGGTTCGGTGGCTAATCGGTCACACACCGAGCCTCTCAAAAGGCGCCACAAGAACCTACCAAATGGCAAAAGGTTGCAATGACACGAAGCAATTTACTAATGTTGCCTTTGGCACTTCGCCGAGGTAGGCACAAACCCCTCACAATCACCGGAGGTGGCCAAGAACAAATACCAACTCTTGCCAATGCCTCCAAGCTGCTCCAAGCCGTCTAGGTGGCGGCAACCACCAAGAGAAACAAGAATCCCGCAGCAAATCAACCACCAAGTGCCAACTAGATGCAATCTCACAATGCAAATGCACTTGGATCACTCAATCTCACTTCGAATATGCAAGGAAGCAAGAGAGATGAGTGGGAGGGGAGTTGCTTAGCTCAAAGTGCTCACAAGTATGTCAAAAGTTCAAGAGAGATGGAGCCTTGAGCCGGCCAACGAGTATTTATAGACGTACCCCTTCGAATAGAGCCGTTAGAAACTTAAACAGCCGAAATCGCGCTGACCGGACGCGCTGGTCCAACTGATCGGACGCGTCGGTCGCCCAACGGCTAACTCGCGAAGTACTGACCGGACGTGCTGGTCCAACTAACCGGACGCGCTGGTCGCCCAACGGCTAACTGCGAAGCAACGACTAGACGCGCTCATCGCGCAGACCGGACGCGCTGCGAATGACCGGACGCGCTGGTCCCGTGAATGACCGGACGCGCTGGTCGCCTGAGCAGCGCTCAACGAAACAGTGACCGAACGCGCTGAAGAAAATGACCGGACGCGACAGAGCCCGCGTCCGGTTAGAGTCCAGTAAGCTCCCTGAACGACTGGACGCGTCCGATCATCAGTGACCGGACGCGCCTCGCGTCCGATCATCGAACTGAAAAACGCGCAGACACTGAACACTGACCGGACGCGTCCGGTCATGCAAGGACCGCGTCCGGTTCAGCGTCCGGTCACCTCTGTGACCTCCGTTCGCCTCCGTTTCTTTTCCGGACTTGCGGCGTAGTGGAAAATAGTCGTTTCAACTTCTCGAAAACGCTTGAATCCCGCCACGCAAGCTCGGCAGGAGGGAGAGAGGATCTCAAACCCTCTCTACCGCTCAAACTCTACCGCCTTCGCAAACGTGCTAACACTACCAAGTGATCTCGTCAAGTGTGAGTGTGTTAGCATTTTCACAATCATTTTTCGAGGCATTATTAGTTCTATCCAAATGCATATGATCATGAAATGCACATCTAGAGGCACTTAGAAGTTCAATAGCCGTGTCATTCCCCTCTTTATAGTACGGCTATCTATCCTATAATATAACCACACCCACTAGGTGTCTTGGTTACTAAAACACAACCCTTAAGCATATACCTTTGCCTTGATCACATAGGGTTGCGTCCAAATCCAAGTGTGGCCATCATGATCACCATGTCCATCTTGCCACCAACCTTGGAATATACTAATCCTCATATGCTACATACAACTTAGGCATAGGATTAGTACTTAGGCATTGTCACTAATTACCAACACCAAACATAGGACTTTCAATCTCTCCCTTGTTGGTAATTGGTGACAAACCTTTCACAAAGATGTTATGATAAAATTTTGATTGAACCCATGTCACATTGTCCAAGTATATTACCATGTGTAAGAATTATGGACATGTGATCATGAATTCAAATTGATAGCAATGGCTCCCCCTACATGTATGCTATATGTTTGGATTTTGGAAGCATACATGTTAGATAGGAAAGATTAGGAGCATTGACTATCAATAGGTGCTAAGTGTTTAAGATTATAGACCTTTGAAGCGTGATGCCATCGGAGTAGCGATAAACACCATCTTAGCATCTTATGTAGTTAGATACCACTTGTAAAAACACAAACATAACTAGAAACCTCGTGAGATCAACGTTATAAGCAAGGTTCTAGTACCACTTTGAAAAACATGAAGCAAGAAAAATCTAACTACTTCCTATTCATGCTAGTATCTCAATACATCATTCAAATTATACTAGCAAGTCACCACACAAGCAATGTATCAGAGAAAAAAATGTATAACTATGCATCATACATATGAAGTGCACATAGAAATGCAACATTCATGTTTAAGAGCTTGCTCCCCCTACTTGTGTGCTTCTTTTATCAATTCTCCCCCTTTAGGATTTAACTTTGTGAAACATTTTCTCCCCCACAACATTTTTTTGAGTTCTATCTTTGTGAACAACATTTTCTCCCCCTTTGGCACCAATTGACCACAAGGAGTAAACTTTAGATAGATTATCATGTTGAAATATGGGGTGAGGATCAAGTTTGTGATTCATCCTAGATTGCTTGCACAAATAAAATACTTCGGTTTGATCCAAGGGCAAGCTTCTTCACACCTCCCTAGAAGGGTTATCATGCACCATGTTGAAGCAAATATTTAGACAAGTTTTCTAGATTAAACACTTAGGATCACAAGATACTTAAACAAGTTGTATGCTACCACTAGATCATACAAGTCATGGAAAATAATAGTGGCACCATATAAACTTCAAAATCATTTGATTTTCATGAATGAGCCTAGAACATGTAAATTATGACTAGATGCACTAAACAAGTCCTTAGCATAGAATGTATGACATGTCAACCAATTGTACCTTGGGGCTCGAAGGAGAGGCATGTCATATATGGGGGTGCATCAACTCATGTTGGAGAAGTCAAGTATGTTCAACTCATTCTTTAGCTTGTGAAATCTCTTCTCATCAAGTGGCTTGGTGAATAGATCGGCTAATTGATCTTCGGTGCCCACACTCTCAATAGCAATGTCACCCTTTTGTTGATGATCTCTAATAAAGTGATGGCGAACATCAATATGCTTTGTTCTTTGATGTTGAATCGGATTGTTGGTTAGCTTCACTGCACTTTCATTGTCACATAGCAATGGCACATTCTTGAAATTGATTCCAAAATCCTTCAATATTGCCTTCATCCACAAGATTTGTGCAGAACAACTACCCGCGGCGATGTATTCGGTCTCGGTGGTAGATAGTGCAATACTATTTTGCTTCTTGGATAACCATGAGACAAGTGATCTTCCCAATAATTGACAAGTCCCGAAAGTGCTCTTTCTCTCCACTTTGTCACCGGTATAGTCGGAATCCGAATATCCAACTAGCTCAAATCTTGCACCTTTGGAATACCACAATCCAACATCTTGTGTATGCTTTAAGTACCTCAATATTCTCTTTGTTGCCTTCAAATGACTTTCTCTTGGTGAGGCTTGAAATCTTGCACACATGCATACACTAAACATTACATCGGGCCTTGATGCCGTCACATAGAGTAGGCTACCAATCATTGATCTATATAGCTTTTGATCCACCATGTTGCCACTCTTGTCACTATCCAAGCTTCCACTAGTGCCTATTAGAGTTGTAATACTCTTTGCATCTTCCATGCTAAACTTCTTAAGCATATCTTTGATGTACTTAGTTTGGCTCACAAATGTACCTTCTTTCATTTGTTTGATTTGAAGTCCAAGAAAGAAACTAAGTTCACCAATCATTGACATTTCAAATTCCTTTGCCATCATTTTCCCAACTCATCACAATAATCTTGATTGGTTGAACCAAATATGATATCATCAACATATATTTGCAACACAAACAAGTCTTTCTCAATCTTCTTGGTGAATAGAGTAGTATCAACTTTGCCCATGACAAATCCTTTGGATAGCAAGAAGTCCCTCAATCTTTCATACCATGCTCTAGGTGCTTGCTTCAATCCATACAAAGCTTTTCTCAATTTGTAGACATGATTGAGTTTCTTATCATCTTCAAAACTGGGAGGTTGCTCCACATACACCTCCTCTTGAATGTACCCATTGAGAAATGTACTCTTCACATCCATTTGATATAGCTTGATATTGTGAGCACAAGCATAGGCAAGTAAGATCCTAATTGCTTCCAATCTTGCAACCGGGGCATATGTTTTACCAAAGTTAAGACCCTCTATTTGTGTGTAACCTTGAGCCACTAGTCTTGCTTTGTTCCTTACTACTATTCCATCTTGATCTTGCTTGTTGCGAAAGACCCATCTTGTTCCAATGAAATTGTGATCCTTAGGCCTCTCAACTAATTCCCATACTTCATTTCTCTTGAAGTTGTTGAGCTCTTCATGCATTGCATTTACCCAATCCGGATCTCTCAATGCTCTATCAATGTCCTTGGGTTCTTCCATTGACACAAAAGAAGAGTGAGCACAAAATAATGCCAATCTTGATCTAGTTTGAACTCCCCTTTATATGTCACCAATGATGGAATCCAATGGATGGTCTCTTGCAATGTTAGTTGGTTGAAGCACTTGGACTTGGTTGCTTGGATGTTGATGTTGATCATGAGTTGGAGATGATGAACTAGCCACTTGTTGATCTTGTTGCACTTGAGATGATGTACTAGCTTGATTTTGCATTAGAGAACCACTAGCTTGAGTGATTGGGCTTTGGAGCACTTGATCTTTGTTGTCATCTACATCAATCACTTGCTTTGGCCTAATATCACCAATATCCATTTCTTTCATAGCATTACTCAATTGAGTTCCTCTCACATCATCTAAGTTATCTTCTTCATCTTGAGAACCATTTGTTTCATCAAATTCAACATCATGCACTTCTTCAAGTAAACCACTAGCCAAATTCCAAACTCTATAAGCTTTGCTAGTAGTTGAGTAACCAAGTAGGAAGCCTTCATCACATTTCTTCTCAAACTTGCTCAATCTAGTGCCCTTCTTCAAGATGTAGCATTTGCAACCAAATACCCGAAAGTATGCAATGTTGGGCTTTCTTCCATTTAAGATCTCATATGGTGTCTTCTCTAGGAACTTATGGCAATAGAGGCGGTTGATATAGAAGCATGCTGTGTTGATTGCTTCGGCCCAAAATGAATGACTCACATTATACTCATTCAACATTGATCTTGCCATATCAATTAAAGTTCTATTTTTCCTCTCAACTAGGCCATTTGATTGAGGTGTATACTTGGCCGAGAATTGATGTTTGATTCCAAGCTCATCACATAGCTCATCAACTCTTGTGTTTCTAAACTCACTTCCATTATCACTTCTTACTTTCTTGATTGTGGTCTCAAACTCATTTTGCACTCTCTTGATGAACTTCTTGAATATGTCAAATACATCACTTTTGTCCCCAAGAAAGAATACCCATGTGTATCTAGTGAAATCATCCACAATCACAAAGCCATACTTGTTGCCACCAATGCTTGTGTATGTAGTTGGCCCAAATAGATCCATGTGCAACAACTCAAATGCCTTGAAAGTACTCATAATGCTCTTCAATGGATGAGTGTTGCCCACTTGCTTTCCAGCTTGACATGCACTACATAGCTTATCTTTTTCAAATGTGACATCCTTCAAGCCTCTAACTAAGTCATGCTTCACTAACTTGTTCAATTGCTTCATGCCAACATGACCAAGTCTTCTATGCTATAACCAACCCATACTTGATTTGGTGAGCAAGCATGTTGAGAGTTGAGTGTCACTAGCATTGAAATCAATCAAGTATAGATTCTCATATCTAAAGCCTTTGAAGATCAAGTTAGAGCCATCAACACTAACTATCTCCACATCATCAACACCAAATATGCACTTGAAACCGAGATCACATAATTGAGCAACCGAGAGAAGATTGAAGTTTAATTTCTCAACTAAGAGCACATTGGAAATGCTATGATCATTTGAGATTGTAATCCTTCCAAGAGCCTTCACATTACCCTTGCTATTGTCACCAAATGTGATACTATCAATGCCACTATCATTTAATTTGAGAGAGTTGAACATTCTTAAATCACCGGTCATATGTTGAGAGCATCCACTATCAAGCACCCAATGCCTTCCTCCGGCCTTATAATTTACCTACAAAACAATTTAATATTTCTTAGGTACCTATACTTGTTTGGGTCCTTGGAGGTTAGTCACTAAGCTCTTTGGTACCCAAATAGCCTTCTTCTTTGGGCCCACAATTGGTGTACCAACAAACCTAGAATGCACACCTTTCTCACCCTTGGTAAGCACATAACAAGAATCAAAAGGAATGTAAGGTACATTAGCATTTTTCTTGTTCTTGTTCATTTTATTGCAATTAATCTCTAGATGCCCAACTTGCTTGCATCTATTGCAATAACGACCATTTCCCTTCACAAAGCGAGGCTTTGGAGTAGCAAAGGCCGCCTTGCCCTTCGTGGGAGTGTAGCCTAAACCCTCTTTGTTAAGACAGAACCTTAGGCTACCCAAGCATTTTAGCAAGCGGGCATCCCCACCATAGGCATTGCCTAATGCGCGGGTGAGATCATACACCTCTCTCTTGAGAGTCTCATTCTCAACCACAAGTGATGAATCACTAGTAGTAGAGATAGGGTTGGTTGTGATGGATGATGATGAGCTACATGAAGCATTAGTAGGACAAACAAATAAAGAATCATCAATAATATCACATGTTAGTCCAATATCACAAGTGACAATCACTTGCTCTTCCTTAGCTTCCTTCATGAGCTTTTCCAACTTGAGGTCCTTTTTCTTGATGAGCTCAAGTAGAGTGGAGTGGGCTTCCTTAAGCCTAGTGTGAGCAACTTCAAGGTCCTCATGGTCTTCCTTTAGACACTCACGAGAGGCCTCTAGCTCATCAAAGGATTTCCTAAGAGCTTTGAGCTCTTGTTCAATTCCTTTGCACTCCTTACTCTTTTTGAGAGCAATAAGCTCCTCCATCAAGGCATCATTTTCATTGCTCTTGGCAATGAGCTCTTGTTCCAAGATTTTGTATTTCTTGGTTGTCCTCTTATAGCCCTTGCTCATTTGATCTATTATGCCCAATAGATCATCCTTGGAGTAGTCCTCATCCTCCTCATCATCACTCCTACAATCATCACTAGCATAAGAATCATCATCACTATCATCATATTTTACCTTTGTAGGCTTGGCCATAAGACATGTTGATGTAGTGTCGAAGATGGATGGCTTGTTGGAGAGGGCGATGTTTGCAATAGCTCACCGAGTGGTCCTCTCATCATCACTAGAGCTTTCATCATCATCACTATCGGAGTTGTCACTATCCCAAGTGACCACATAACCACCACCCTTCTTCTTGTTGTTGAATGTGAAGCTCTTCTTTGCTTTCTTCTTCTTCTTGTCCTTCTTGTTCTTCTTCAACTTTAATTCTCCATCATGATATCTTTTGTCTTCATAGGGGCACTTTGCCACTACATGATCGGGGCTATTGCAATTGTAGCAAAGCACCTCCTTTGCCTTCATGAAGTCCCTTCTCTTTCTTGCACCATAGCCTCTCTTCTTCATGAACCGACCCATCTTTTGCACTAGAAGGGCCATGATCTCATCATCAAAAGGATCATCATCATCATTCTCCACCTTGCTCTTGCCCTTAGAGGATGAAGCCTTGAATGCAATGGGCTTCTCTTGCTTGACCTTGGTTTCCTTCTTCTCTTCTACCTCATCTTCATCATCATTGTATTGGGCATCGGTCATTATATCTCCAAGCACATCGGTTGGTTTGACCTTGTCCAATCCCTCTCTAAAGATCATTCTTCTCAAGGTAGCAAACTTCTTGGGTAAACACATCAAGAACTTATGTGAGAAGTCCTTGTCCTCAACCTTCTCCCCAAGCCCCTTGAGATCATTGACAATGACTTGGAGCCTATAGAACATCTCCGGGATGGATTCATCATCCTTCATCTTGAAAGTGGAGAACTTGTCCTTGAGCATATATAGTTTGGCACACTTTACCGTTGAAGTGCCCTCATATGTTTCCTCTAATCTTGTCCATACTTCACTTGCCATTTTAAGATCCTTGATTTGCTCAAAGACCTTTGCATCAATCCCATTGTAGAGAGTATTGAGAGCCATAGTGTTGCATTGGTTGTTGATGCGGTCATTATTGGTGAGGTTGTCGGGATCAATGATAGCATAATCATGGTGTGTCACCTCCCAAACATTCTCATGAAGAGAGCCAAGATATTGCTTCATCTTTCTTTTCCAATGATCAAAAGATGTGACACCATCAAAGAATGGAGGCTTGCCCCCGACATGGTTGAACATAACTTGAGCCATCTTACACCGAGGTTGTTAAGCCTTACAAACGGTGACCACGGCTCCAATACCACTTGAAAGGTCTTGATGGCTAGAGGGGGGTGAATAGCCTATTAAAATTTTCTACAAAGACAAGCTAAACAAGTTTATCAATAAAACAAATAGCGAGATGCGAGTTTTGCTTAGCCTACGGGGTGTTTGCAAGCCACCTAACCAAAACACAATTCTAGTGTAGTTGCACTCAACCGTACAAGTCAAACCGAGAAGGAAACTACAACTTGCAAGCTACACAAGGAAACTACTCTAGCAAAGTTAACTCGCTAGCAAAGATAACTAAGAAATTAATACAAGAGAGAGTTAGGAGGGTATCACCGAGGGGCGAAGAATTGAGCCAACCAATCAATATAATCAAGAGATGAATACCAAGATAACCGAACACCGGGATCAATCAATCACAATATGAAAGTGATGACACGAAGATTTATCCCGAGGTTCACGTGCTTGCCGGCACGCTAGTCCCCGTTGTGTCCCTCTTCACCACGTGGTTCGGTGGCTAATCGGTCACACACCGAGCCTCTCAAAAGGCGCCACAAGAACCTACCAAATGGCAAAAGGTTGCAATGACACGAAGCAATTTACTAATGTTGCCTTTGGCGCTTCGCCGAGGTAGGCACAAACCCCTCACAATCACCGGAGGTGGTCAAGAACAAACACCAACTCTTGCCAACGCCTCCAAGCTGCTCCAAGCCGTCTAGGTGGCGGCAACCACCAAGAGAAACAAGAATCCCGCAGCAAATCAACCACCAAGTGCCAACTAGATGCAATCTCACAATGCAAATGCACTTGGATCACTCAATCTCACTTCGAATATGCAAGGAAGCAAGAGAGATGAGTGGGAGGGGAGTTGCTTAGCTTAAAGTGCTCACAAGTATGTCAAAAGTTCAAGAGAGATGGAGCCTTGAGCCGGCCAACGAGTATTTATAGACGTACCCCTTCGAATAGAGCCGTTAGAAACTTAAACAGTCGAAATTGCGCTGACCGGACGCGCTGGTCCAACTGACCGGACGCGCCGGTCGTCCAACGGCTAACTCGCGAAGTACTGACCGGACGTGCTGGTCCAACTAACCGGACGCGCTGGTCGCCCAACGTCTAACTGCGAAGCAACGACCAGACGCGCTCATCGCGCAGACCGGACGCGCTGCGAATGACCGGACGCGCTGGTCCCGTAAATGACCGGACGTGCTGGTCGCCTGAGCAGCGCTCAATGAAACAGTGACCGGACGCGCTGAAGAAAATGACCGGACGCGACAGAGCCCGCGTCCGGTTAGAGTCCAGTAAGCTCCCTGAATGACCGGACGCGTCCGATCATCAGTGACCGGACGCGCCTCGCGTCCGATCATCGAACTGAAAAACGCGCAGACACTGAACACTGACCGGACGTGTCCGGTCATGCAAGGACCGTGTCCGGTTCAGCGTCCGGTCACCTCTGTGACCTCCGTTCACCTCCGTTTCTTTTCCGGACTTGCGGCGTAGTGGAAAATAGTCGTTTCAACTTCTCAAAAACGCCTGAATCCCCCTCGCAAGCTCGGCATGAGGGAGAGAGGATCTCAAACCCTCTCTACCGCTCAAACTCCATCGCCTTCGCAAACGTGCTAACACCACCAAGTGATCTCGTCAAGTGTGAGTGTGTTAGCATTTTCACAATCATTTTTCGAGGCGTTATTAGTTCTATCCAAATGCATATGATCATGAAATGCACATCTAGAGGCACTTAGAAGTTCAATAGCCGTGTCATTCCCCTCTTTATAGTATGGCTATCTATCATATAATGTAACCACACCCACTAGGTGTCTTGGTTACTAAAACACAACCCTTAAGCATATACCTTTGCCTTGATCACATAGGGTTGCGTCCAAATCCAAGTGTGGTCATCATGATCACCATGTCCATCTTGCCACCAACCTTGGAATGTACTAATCCTCATATGCTACATACAACTTAGGCATAGGATTAGTACTTAGGCATTGTCACTAATTACCAACACCAAACATAGGACTTTTCACAAGGGTGGGGTTGGCCGGCCCCACCTGGTAGGCTCTCGAGCCCTGCCTCGGTGTGGAGTCATCTGGTGTCCTCTGCAACCTTCCCGTGTATACGCCACAAAATTATCCCGCAATATCTTTTGATATTTAGGTCTTCTTTGGCGGTTTTCTGTGTAAATCCTGCAGAAAATATAAATTCACCAAAACTCATAGAAACTGTCAATAATAACCTCCAACTCTATAGTATTTATCCATTTTGATCATTTATGAAAAAAAGGTTGATGGTTCACGGTATACTTTAACTACCGTCAACATCCGCCCTTCACAGTAAACAGTGACCCAAGCATCCTGCTAGCTGATGAGGATACTCCATGATTACGACGCGATCATAACCAAGGAATATATGTCAAGAAGAAGTTCATTGCTGTTCCCGCTTGATACAGTGATGTAATAGACCTATTATGTAATAATTGTGACTTCATTTTTTTGTCATGTTTTCATATTTTCTACATTTAAATGAATTTTCCGCTTGACGGTGGATTTTCCATGGACAACGTGTGATGAAAAAAATTATCAACGTTAATAAGATGTGAAAACTAATTTTCTGTCGAAAAGCAATAGTTTTAATGATTTCAATCAAGTAGTACATTTTTGTATGGTGCAAATTGTGATTATTATTTATAATATGTTAAATATTTATAGGGTAAAACAAAAGAGTTTGGGTTACATATTTTTGTTGTGTATAATAATGCAAAACCAGGTCCAGAATTTTTTTTGTAATTTTTTGGCTAATATTTTATGTACTGGGCAATTAATTCCTCTCTGCATATTTATATATATAAAAAAGAAATATAAAAAAGTAACAACTTTTTTTTCACGGGCGGGAAGTGAAACTGCAGCCCACCTTTAATCGTGGGTGGATCAACCACCCGGGACTAAAGGTGGGCTGTGTTTTTGTGGCCCGCCAAAACTACCTTTAGCCCCGGGCCGTGGTTCCACCCAAGACTTTGTCCCGGTTCCAATTACCACCCGGGACTAAACGATATTTAGTCCCGGGTCATGGCTCCACCCGGGACTAAAGGTTCCTCCTATATAATTGCCTCGCCTTCTTCTCCCCCTTCCATATCGTTTCCATTCGCCCGAGAGACACACCGCCACTACGCCGCCGCTCTGCATCGTCTCCATCACCGCTGGCCCACGCAACTCTCCCATCCACGCACAGCGCACAGAAGCGGCTGCCTCGACATCCTCATCCTTGCCGTCACCCAGATCCGCTGCGCGCGCGCCCTCATCAACCTCGCCGGAGCGCTGCTCGTCCTCGTCCTCGTCAACCTCATCGGAGCGCCACATCCTCGTTGGTCCACGCCTCGTCACCCCTGTGTGCGTAGCCTCATGACCACATGGCCGGCCCCTCGTCCTCGTCCTCGCCGGCCGTGGAGCGCCGCCTCTCGCGGCCTCGTCCTCCTCGATCGTCACCCCGCCAGCCGAGCCTCATCTTTCTCATGCGGCCTCGCCTCACACCCACCGCCGACGTGGCCACTGTCGTCTTTGTCCCTCATCGTCACTGCAACGGCCAACCTCGCTTCGCCGGAGTGGTGAGTATAGTGCGTATTTATATATGTATGTTTTGATATATACTGATATATGTGTGTGTGTTGTGATATATGATCATCTCAATAAATTGTGTACATGTGTGATGTGCATATTATTTTTTTCGGCATAGATATAAATATTTTAGTGTATAGTATAACATGTATACAGAAACATTGTAGAAAATTAAACAATATAGTTGTAGAAAATTAGTGCTATGAATGAATTTTAATTTTTGATATATATATATACATATCTGAATTTTGATATATATCATAATATCTTGGCACACCGCTCCAAACCCTAACCTGACCACGCTCCCGCTCCGGTCCACTCTGGCCAAGCGCCACTCCAAACCCTAACCTCCCACCACGCTCCTGCTCCAAAAGCTAACTCACCCGAGCTCCGCTTCGGCCAAGCGCCGCTCCAAACCCTAACCCCGCCATGCTCCTGCTAAAAAACCTAACCCGATCGATCCCTGAATTCTATATAATGTTTTAAGTTTAATCCCCTAGCTCAATCCATTAATTAATTAGCATACGCATGACTAATGGTTTTCATTTATATATAGTTGTGGTAATTAAGATGACCGATCCGCAAGACAACTACGACCACAATGAGGCCATGTTGAACATTATCAACGCCGGCACTCAATATGGCCCCAACCAGAACGAGGCCGACCAATAGTTCAATGCATACTTAGCGAATTTAGCAGTTGAGCAACAACCTCATGTGCAAGAACCTCCTGTGCAAGAGAGTGCTGGCGAGGTATATTTGTTAATAGTTTACTTGCACTTCATATATATATATATATATATATATATATATATATATATATATATATATATATATATATATATATATATATATATATATATATATATATATATATATATATATATATATATATATATATATATATGAAATTAAACAATTCCATTAATTTGTATATATATAAATGTATTACTAAATCTTTTGTGTTTGTACGTACGTAGCCCTCAAGATCAACAACGTTGACGAGAAGTGTACGAGGCCCAGCCAAACCGTTGGAGGGCCACTACAACATCACAGAAGTTGATCCGAATACTGGTGAACCGCTCCTGCCAAAAGCCAATGCAAGGAAGTTCATAAACCAATGTGGGGTTGTTGTTAGGGATAGGGTCCCGATCAACATCCATGAATGGAAAGAGAGGAAGGATGCTCCTACGATCCCTTTTGTCTCTAATCTAGAGAAATGGCTTCTTTGGGATGCAATCATTGAACATTTCACTCTACCAGAAGGTGCCGATGTAGAACTAGTGAAAAGTTGGGCTCTCAAGAAGATGGCCACACAATTCTAGACTTAGAAGAAGAAGCTGTACAATGAGTTTGTCAAGAAGAATCTGATTCCTTTTGGTGAAAATAGCCCATACAAAAAGTTAAGGGACTAGTGGCCTGAATTTATGAGGTACAAGACCTCGGAAGAGGGTGAGGAATGGGTGATAAGGAGCCAAGAGAATGCACAAAAGAAGGTATACCATCATAAAACTGTATCAGGTGGATACAGGACTGCCATTCCAAAGTGGGAAAGAATGGAACAAGACTTGGTTGCCAAAGGGGTCCATCCATTTTCATTGGACTGGCCTGAACGCTCTAAGAATTGGTTTTTTGCGCATGGGGGGCACTGGACATAGAGACCGGGGCACCGCGTATGAGTCCAGCAATTAGAGAGGCAGCAAAAAGGCTTTTCGATATTGTAGATGCTTCTGCCTATGGTGTCTTTGTGCCCAGACGAGAGAAGGATAAGCTCACGTACGCCCTCTAGACTTCCGAACACCCTGGGCGAACACGGGGCAAAAAATCAATGATTTTGTGGTAATATGGCTTCCCTAAGGATGCAGATACATATAGAAGCCGCCAGCGAAGGAAGGATGAGGAGGCAGTGCGGCTCTGCAGATTAGAGCAGGAGATGCAAGAAACGCGGGAGCGAGAACTAAGCATGCAAGCGAGAATGAAAGAGTTAGAGGAGATGCTATAGAGCCAACGGTAGTGAACATCGGAGCATGGAGCCACCGTTAGCGCCACCCAACACAGAAGCAGTTGTGCTTCCACTAAAGTCCCTGCAAATCAAGATGACGCGCTGCAGCATTCCCCATGGATGACATGTCCGTGCCTTTGACACCATGTGAGCTGCACATTCCTTTGGTGAAATACTGGTGCCATAGTCTTGGTGGCGTACAGTATCATTTTTCCTGTGGTCCCTGGTCAGGAGGCACCAACAAGCCATGGGAAGCAAATTCCACCTGGCTATTATAGCGTTGGGGTGGATAGAGTTGTCGATGAATATAAGAAATTGGCTCTTGAGTTTGAAGGAGGTGATGGGGAGAAGACCCTAGGACAAGCAGAGCATTCATGCATTATATGGCACAAGCGCTACATCATTATTCCCAATCCGGTAGAAAGGGCACCGTCGCCTCCTCCTCAACTAGCTCATGATAGGTGCGGATTAAAGTTAACGGAAATAGTTTTTCAATATTTAATAACCCACATTCTTAATTATTGGCTCTTCTCGTGTAATAACAATGTACACCCAATCATTTCTGTACTCACAGGTCTCCCAACCGGAGTCATCTAGCCCATGATGATCATCAGACTGCTATGGACGACGAGCCAGAAGATGTGTTCCATGGCACAGCTGCATCTCTATCTCCATCTCCTGCAAGGCGGTCTCCCCCTCCTCCACCTCCCCCACCGCTAAAGAACTAGAAGAGGTGCCCCCCGCCCCAGGCGAAGTCCCCAGCAAAGAAGAAAGCCACCCATGGTAGAAAAAAGGCCTCTCCGGAGAAGCTGCCTTACGAGAAGTCTGAAGAGGAATCTAAAGCGGCGGCACAAAAGCAATATGAGGATTGGAAGAAAAAATGTGCAGAAGAAATAGCATAGAAGAGGGAACTTCAGAAAAACCCACAAAGGTCGCAATACATTCAGCAACAAAAACTATGCCAAAAACTCGCTGAGGTAAAGAAAAAGCAACGTGAGTCATATAAACCTAGCCCATTATCAGACTATGAATGCTCTTTCAGCAAGTCACATAAGGAGAATGTGAAAGTGAGGAGAGCAGGAAAGATGTTGCATAGCTCGGGCTGCAATCTAAGCAATCTATCGACCCGCTAACTGTTGAGGAGGGTGAAGTCGTTCAAGGGGCCCCAATAAATCCGGCAGCAGTTAAGGAGTTCATGAGAGACACAGGTCTCATACGTGAACAAGTCCTGGACATAGAGACGGTACCAACAGGCAACTATGATCCATTTCGGACCTACGTGTATAGACAGAGTCTTGCCAACCTGGATCACTACTCATCACTTGGTACTCAAATATACTTGTTAAACAAGTGGTACTTAAAAATGTGTGAGACTAAGGAAGCCGCATAGGTTATTAGCAGAACGAGACCAGAGCATTACTTGGGCTATGACATGATATATGCTGAGTTCAATGAATTACACCAACTACTAAACCAAGATGCTCTCGACAAATCTCTCCTCAGCTGGTGTCTGTAAGTGATTCTTTCTACAACGGAGTTGAAGTAACTCATATGTTAGTTCGTTGTTCATATATAGTTATATCCTCACACTATATTTTTTGTACTATATGTGTATGCAGACATGAAATGCTGACCCACAAGCGGAAAAGGTTGACTGATGTTGGTTTCATTGATCCAAATCGTGTATTTAAGGCGCCTACGCACGTTATGCCATATAATAAATGGCGACCCTAGACGGAGCTGAATCTCTTCCGGTTCTTAGAAAGGCACGCTGATAAGACACATATACTCTTTCCTTACAACTTCAAGTGAGTGTGAATGTCTTGAGCCCATTTTATTTTGCTTACTCTATGTTGACTTTAGTTAATGATGCCTGCATATGAATGTAGCTTCCACTGGGATACTGCTGGTCATCGATATGCCCAGGGGTATTGTAAAAATCTTTGACTCAGCGACAAAACCCCGAGATGAGTACTAAGAAATTCTCGATATACTCCAAATGTAATTTCGGTCTCGCACACACTATATACTATCTTATGTCACTTTAATGTTATAACTCCATTATTTGTTTTTTTGTTGAGCAGTGCTTGAAAATCGTTCACCGAGAAACACAGTTATGGTAATTGGGTAGTGCCTCTTCAAATAGACCAATACCCAGTAAGTAATAGCTAGGTCATCACATCTTTATTTAGTTCAATTCATTATTACCATGCTTCATTGGTTGATGATGAATCTTTTTTCTTGTAAAATGGTGTCTGCAACAGGGATCGGGGAACAACTTATGTGGATACTACGTCTGCGAGTTCCTGATGGAGTACTTAAGGTGAACTCCAGAAGAGATCCTCAGAGTACGTAAAAAATATACACAATTATTTTTGTTACCATTGCGTTCATAATTTTTCTTTCATTGGAATTAAAGAAGGATTGGATGAAGCGCAAGGTCCTACGAGATCAACAGATCAAAGCAATTCGAGAGACATTGTTTGGATTTCTTATGGACCAGGTCATCAATCCCAACGGCGCGTACTACTATAGCCCTAAAGAAGTAATACCTAGTAGCCAAATGACGACGGAAGATTAGGGCAAGAAATGCCAAAGACATGAGTAGTACAAGGTTTTTGCGACTTTATTGTGTACATATTCCATGTATGCACAAACTCTTTGTAATATTTGTATATATTTAGTTTCATACATTTTAGCGAGTTTATGTATGTATAATTCTCGAAGGGAACCTTATACGATGTACGTATATTAACAACGTAGAATTCATATACGAAAAGCTAATAGAAACAAAAAGAATTGAATTGAAAAGAAACCATAAAATGAAAGGGAAACAAATGGAAAAAAAGCCTTTAGTACCCGTTGGATAAGCCAATCGGGACTAAACATGTCAGCTTTAGTGCAATGCCTGGGGCACATTTAGTCTCTAGTAGCAACCGAGACTAAAGGGGGGCTTTCAATCCTGGCTTAGGCACCGGGACTAAAGGGGGTTTCTCAACCTGGATTGTAGCCCGGTCCTGCACTAGTGAACATTATTATGTTCTATTCTAGGCATCCTGATTCCTGACACGTGGCAATTAACGTTGCTTTCGCGAACAAACGTCCGCCTGAAGTTAACTGGTCTGTGCTCTCGGCAAACTTGCGATGGAATAATCCTCTGTTTTGTGCTCCCTAGCCCGGCACCTAGGCATCCGTCGGTGGTCCAACCGTTAGTGACAGGAATGCCCAAATATGCAAATGCAATTTGGCCGTCACGAAGTGATGGACTTTGTCATATGTAGGACTACAACTACGTAACGGCGGGTTATGGGGACAAGAGCCCCCACTATCGAGCAAAGCAACGCCGGCCACCGTAGGTGTTGTGAGTTGTGATCTATCCATGACAACAACAAAAAGACATGTGGGCGTTGGCCCGAGCTTCCCCTAGTCCCCTACGGATTCTTTTGGCGAGGCTTTATCTAGATTCTTATCCAGAGGAATAGAGGATGGTGCCCTCATTTGTCATCACATCACATTAAAATACTTTTTGGTTCAGTCAAAATAATAACAGTAATGAGACCATTTGTCAGTTATCTCCGTCCTAGATAAACCAATTCTTACAGTTCTCTTAAGTCAAAGATTTTTATAATATTTGACTAAATTTATAGAAAAGAGTACCAAGATTTATGATACCAAACTATACCATTAGATGCACCATAATAAAATATATTTTCATAATGTACTCATCTGTGCTCTTTTCTATGAATTCGGTCAAATATAAAACAGTTTGACATAAAACATCTCTAAGAATTAATTTATTAGGGGTGGAGAGAGTGCTATTTGTTCATTAATTTCTTACCCCCTATATCTTAAAATATAATGTATCAAAGAATTGAAAATTTGTCCTAGTTTATAAAGAAAATTCTATATAAATTAACTTCCTAATGTCTATTGTCAAACCCACTTGTAGGTTCAAAATATAGTATGCACTGTAATTATGAGAGAGTTATATATTTTCTCAGTTCTACATTATAAGACGTTTTAGTTTTTTTAGATATACTGTTTTTATTATATATCTAGACGTAGACGTAGTGTATATCAAAATGTAGAGTAAAATTATGTATTTAGAAAATCCAAAACGTCTCGAACTGAGGGCTAGTCATTTGTTTTATCCAGGAACCTGTTTTTAATTTTTTTAGGACACCTTATATTCAGGAGTACAGAGGTGAGAATCTATGGAACGAATGGAAGGGAACTGAACATACCATGCTCTCGAAATGAAAAGCTTCCGGTCATCATCATTACTTGCCCAGAAAGAAAGAAAATATTGAAGGAAGAAAGGAGGGTGGCGATCTAGTTAAAGAATTAGGCAATTTCCAGATTAAAAGCATGATTAAATCTAGAACATAAATCATGGCAAATATATGAACTAGATTAAACATGTATGGCATACTAGTATAGCAGATCAGCATATTCCACAGCATCAACATGACAAGCATTGATAATCCAGCAGATAGATTAGATTGTACGAACGTCAAGATTAGATCAAGAGAATTATACCTTTCGGTTGTAGCAGTAGTAGATGGTGTTGAAGATGTGGCTGGCGGTGGTGATGGAGCGAGATCGCTGATGTCGATGTCGTCGATGTTGAAGTCGTCGATGAGAGGCGGAGGAGTATTCTTGATGACGATCCCGCGAGCTCTAGCACGACGAAGCCGACGCGCCGATTCACCCTTTGGAAGACAAGCCGTTGTGGAAGCTTTGGGAGCAGTCGCGCGAAGAACGCTTTCCAAAAACCTTATTCGCCTTCTCCCGATGCAAGATCGCAAAGACGAGGGTTCCGGAGACCTGCTCACCCGGTCGCTGGTTCACGCAAGCGATCGGACTGGAGTAGCTACAGTAGCGGCGCAATAGCGAGTAGAGGCAAAAACCCTAGCTCAACTGGATACGTTTTGGTGTGACCGGCAGGTTGCTTATATAGTCCTGTCCAACCAATCTCGTGTCGCGATCACGATCTAAATTGATTTAGGACTCTTAATTTGTAACCGATTAGGACTCATGCAACTTAAAGGCCAAGAAACCAAAAAACGAAAACAACAAAAGGAGATCGTGCTCCCGCAAGGCGAGGAGCCAGATTTCGGCGGACCATTCACGTAGGTGCCGCGCACCCGCGCCCTTCGCCCCACCCCGCCCGGCGAGGCGAGGCGAGCGAGCGCGTGCGTGTGGGCTTCTCTTACTCCTCCTCACACTAGACTTGAGGAAGTGGAGAGGACTTCCATATTTAAGTATGACTAGTTTCTCTTACTCCTCCTCACACTAGTTCTTCTCTTCTCTACACGGCGGTATAATCACTCAAAGCTCTTCTCTTGTGTTACTCCTTGTTTCTAGCTTGTAGTTATTGTTGTGTTTAGTGGATATCCTTTTACTAGACTTGTGTAGGTGGCTTGCTTAATTAGTTAGAGCTAGTGCTTTTTGCTTCGCCACCTTTTGTACTAATACTTGTGGTTAAGTAATTCTTGTAGAAGTTTTAATTAGGCTATTCACCCCCCCTCTAGCCTATTTGGACCTTTACATAGTGGTCATTCTAGCAACAAGTGAATAAGTATCAAAGAAATCCTCGCCTTCCTTCTGGGTATAACCCTTAGCCACAAGCCGAGCCTTGTACTTGTCAATAGTACCATCAGGCCTAAGCTTCTTCTTGAACACCCACTTACATCCAATTGGTTTACAATCAAAAGGTAGCTCAGATAACTCCCAAGTTCCATTAGAAAGAATCGAGTCCATCTCACTACGAACAGCTTCTTTCCAATCATCTGCATCTGGAGATGCGTATGCCTCTATAATAGAGGTAGGAGTATCGTCCACAAGATACACAATGAAATCATCACCAAAGGATTTTGCAATCCTTCATCTCTTGTTCCTCGTAGGAACTTCATTGTCATTCTCCTCAAGGACTTCTTCAGGTGGTTGCTCAAATGACTCAATAGAAGACTCAATAGGTACATTAAAATCAGGAGCTATCTCAGAGGAAAATCTAACATTGCTACACATATCTTTCATAGGGAATATATTTTCAAAAAATACAGCATCACGGTATTAAAAAATTGTATCCACATGCATATCATGAACTTCATATTTTACTACTAAAAATCTATAGGCAATGCTATGGTGAGCATATCCTAGAAAGACACAATCTACAGTCTTCGGTCCAAGCTTACGCTTCTTAGAAATTGGGACAATGACTTTCGCCAAACATCCCCACGTGCGCAAGTATGAAAGTGATGGTTTTCTTCCAATCCAATTCTCATATGGAGTTGTCTCTTTATTTTTATTTGGAATTCTATTCAGGACATAACTCGCAGTCAATAGAGCTTCCCCCCACCATGCCTTAGATAGACCAGCAGTGTCTAACATGGCGTTCACCAAGTCAGTCAGCGTGCAGTTTTTCCTCTCGACAGTCCCGTTTGATTCGGGCGAATAGGGAGCTGTCCTCTCATGAATAATATCATGTTCCACACAGAACTCATCAAATAATATAGGAAAATATTCACCATCACGATCTGACCTTAGATGTTTAATTTTTCTCTCTAGTTGATTTTCAACTTCAGCCTTATAGATTTTAAAGTAGTCTAGCGTTTCATCTTTAGTTTTAAGCAAGTAAACATAGCAAAATCTAGTTGCATCATCAATTAAAGTCATGAAATATCTCTTTCCACCTTTTGTCAACACACCATTCATCTCGCAAAGATCAGAATGTATGAGTTCTAGAGGTGCCAAGTTTCTCTCCTCCGCTGCCCTATGAGGCTTTCGAGGTTGCTTAGATTGCACACAGCTATGGCACTTAGAACCTTTGGCAATAGTGAGATCTGGAATTAAATTTAGGCTAGACAAACGTGACATCAATCCAAAGTTAACATGACATAAGCGAGAATGCCAAACACTCGAATTATCATTAATCGTGCCACAAATATGATTCACTGACTTATTACAAAAATCTGCCAAAGATAGGCGGAACAAGCCTCCGCAATCATAGCCTTTACCAATAAATTGTTCATGCTTAGACATGACTACTTTATTAGACTCTAACACTACCTTAAACCCATCTCTCAATAGAAGGGAGACGCTAACAAGGTTCTTGCGAATAGTAGGGACATGCTGTACGTTCTTCAGCTGCACGATCTTTCTCGAAGTAAACTTCAGATCTACCGTGCCAACACCACGAATAGAAGCATGTGACCCATTCCCCATCAGGACGGGGGAACCTTGGAGCCCCTAGTAAGAAGAAAACAAAAAGATATCAGCACACACGTGAATATTAGCACCTGTATCAACCCACCAACTTGGAGATTGAAACGCTGAAAGTACAATAGGAAAATTACCATACCCGTCATCAGCACTGCTAGCAGTCACGAGGTGAACTTTCTTTTTCTCTTTCTTGTCCGCTCGCTCCGGACAATCTTTAGCAAAATGACCAAGCTCTCCACACACGAATCAAGGTAGCTCTGCTTTGTCTTTCTTCTTCTTCTTGAAGGCAGTATTTTGTTTGGCATTGAAAGCAGGTTGCTTAGGCTTTCCCTTGTTCTTGCCATGGTTTCTCTGGACAAAGTGGACGCTAGATTTTTCCTCGTTCCCCTTCTCAATGTTATCTTTAGCCCGAGCTTTTTCCTCGACATCAAGAGATGCTATCAGGTTTTCAACTGATATTTTCTGTCTCTTGTGTTTGAGACTTGTGGCGAAATTCCTCCATGAAGAAGGCAATTTAGCAATAATGCACCCAGCCACAAACTCATCGGGTAAGACACATTTAAGGAGTTTAAGTTCCTTAGCCAGGCGCTGAATCACATGAGCTTGCTCGACTACTGATTTGTTAGCAACCATCTTATAGTCATTAAAGCTCTCCATGGTATACAACTTTTTGCCTGCATCTGAAGCACCATAAGTAGCATTCAGATGATCCCATAGTCTTTGCGTCTCTTAAGTGCATCATAGAATCAAATAGATAATCTGAAAGCACATTGCGCACAGCTCCCACAAAGATATCATTAGCTTCCTGGAATTTTCTCTGATCTTCATCAGAGATGTTTCCCTCAGGCATGCCATCTTTGACCCAGAAAACTTTCATGGCAGTAAGCCAATCAGTGACCTTGACAGACCATCTTTTAAAATGTGTACCAGAAAACTTTTTCTGCCTTAGCGCGTCAACAAAACTAGCCATAGATAATTCTAGAAACGACCTAGAATAAGGTTTTTGAATTGTTAAAGAATTAGGCACTTTCCAGATTAAAAGCATGATTAAATCTAGAACATAAATCATGGTAAATATATGAACTAGATTAAACATGTATGGCATACTAGTATAGCAGATCAGTATATTCCACAGCATCAACATGACAAGCATTGATAATCCAGCAGATAGATTAGATTGTACGAACGTTAAGATTAGATCAAGAGAATTATACCTTTCGGTTGTAGTAGTAGTAGATGGTGTTGAAAATGTGGCTGGCGGTGGTGATGGAGCGAGATCGCTGATGTCGATGTCATCGATGTTGAAGTCGTCGATGAGAGGCAGAGGAGTATTCTTGATGATGATCCCGCGAGCTCTAGCACGACGAAGCCGACGCGCCGATTCACCCTTTGGAAGACGAGCCGTTGTGGAAGCTTTGGGAGCAGTCGCGCGAAGAACGCTTCCCAAAAAACTTTATTCGCCTTCTTCCGGTGCAGGATCGCAAAGACGAGGGTTCCGGAGACCTGCTCACCTGGTCGCTGGTGCACGCAAGCGATCGGACTGGAGTAGCTACAGCGGCGGCGCAATAGCGAGTAGAGGCAAAAACTCAGGCCAAGAAAGCAAAAAACGAAAACAACAAAAGGAGATCGCGCTCCTGCAAGGCGAGGAGCCGGATTTCGGCGGACCATTCACGCAGGTGGCGGATCATTCACGTAGGTGCCGCGCACCTGCGCCCTCCGCCCCGCCTTGCCCGGCGAGCGAGCACGCGCGTGTGGGCTTCTCTTACTCCTCCTCACACTAGACTTAAGGAAGTGGAAATGACTTCTATATTTAAGTATGACTAGCTCCACCTCAACAAGCAAGGTGGTACTAAAGAGTTTCCACATCCCCTCTTACTCATATGAATGGGCTTTTGAAATTTATTAGGAATTTTACAATTAGTTATTAGGTCAAGCTCGTATAAATTCCAACAGATCTGATATGATCACTCGAGAAACTGTATTCCCAGGACTTGCCAATTCTGCTTCTGCATCGCCGCTGCGTTGGCAAAGGAAAGGACGACGATTAAGAGGCAGAAAAAGATAAAGTACCTCGTCATCATCATCTCAATCATTCACCGTCCGCTGGGACGGGACGGACGGCCAGTGGACCCGCACGCAAAGCTCGCCAGCGCGACGGTCGGAGCCGCAGGTCCGCAGGTCTGCAGGCCGCAGGTCCGCAGGTCTGCAGGAAAGGGCGTGGCATCAGCTTCAGGCCATGTTTAGTTCCCCAATTCTCCCCAAATTTCACTATGCAAAAAGAAGATTCCCCGTCACATCAAAATGTCGGCAAATGCATGGAGTACTAAATGTTGATGAAATCAAAAACTAATTGCACAGTTTTGTTGTACTCAGTGAGACGAACATTTTAAGCCTAGTTAGTCAAAATTTGGATAATTTTTATCAAATACAAACGAAATGCTACAGGAATTCTGATACAGTGTTTTTCTCCCCCAATTCACCCATGGCCTTGTTTAGATGGGTGAATTGGGGGAGAAAAACACTGTATCAGAATTCCTGTAGCATTTCGTTTGTATTTGATAAAAATTATCCAAATTTTGACTAACTAGGCTTAAAATGTTCGTCTCACTGAGTACAACAAAACTGTGCAATTAGTTTTTGATTTCATCAACATTTAGTACTCCATGCATTTGCCGACATTTTGATGTGACGGGGAATCTTCTTTTTGCATAGTGAAATTTGGGGGGAGAATTGGGGAACTAAACATGGCCCATCTAAACAAGGCCTCAGGTCATCTCCACCGGCCAGGCCAGGCGCCCAGGCCTGTGCCCGCTGGCCCACGCGCGCAGGCGCAGCATGCAAGGAGCAGCACTGCGGCCAGCGTGCGGCATGCAGGGGCCACGCGGCTAGCGGCGTGGGCGTGTCATGTGTGAGGTGAGGTCACGCGCGCGGCAGGCCCGGCCGGTGCCGGTGGCGATCCAGCGGACGTGACACCCTGCGTGCGCGCGGCCGGGGGCACGTAGGAATAGGATCCATGCCATGCCGCCGGGATATTCGCTCGCTCCCCCTCCTTCAATTCCCAGCCGTCGTCGTCCCCAGTCCCCACACGGCGCCCACGAGCTTTTCCCGCCGAGGAATGCGTGACGGGAAGGCTTTGATGGGATCGGGCAGCCAGCCTGCGGGCGCCCAGTCCAGCCAGCGTCGCCCCACCCCGCCACCACTCCACGGCCATTCAATTGCACGCCCCGCGCATCATATACGGGCAAAACGGAAGGAGCAACGCGGCGCGTGAAGGCCCGTATCTCCTTGAATCTTGATGCCTTTTGCGTCTGTACTACGTTGTACGTAGAAGTGGGTTTTTAGGGTGCTCTTGGGGACCGCTAGCTACGGGATTGCACTCCTCCCGCTCACCATTGGTAGATGAGCAAGCTTCAGTCATGCAACAAAAGTCGACGATGTAAGGGCAGCTTTAATGTTAGGTCTAGTCTAAGAAGGTGCTTGAAGAAGAAAGAAGACGGTCGTATACCCTAGCTAAACATTGGAGTGAGAGTGATGGTGTCAAGCTAATATCCGTTGTGCCGGTGGCTAAAGTTAACACCGGCGCTAAGGGTATTTTTCTTTATTTCTTTGCACCTGCAAACCTGCCCGCCAACATAAGAGGTTGTGATGAAAAGCTAAGTAGGGAACAAGGGTAGTGTACATTTTTCGACATCCAAGTTACACGTGAGTCCAAATTTCAAACGGCAACGAACAATCTTCAACTGTCAAAACTAGACAAATTTGATCTTTTGATTTCAAGGGTGCTAGACTATACTAAACACTAGAGCAAAATGTGATAAGTTAGCGCTTAGCACACCTTGATGTGGCAGAATATATAGCTACCACCTACTTAAATTATACACCCACCATTCCATCCCAAAAAAAATACAATTCTAGGTTTAGAAGAAGTCAAACTTTGTTAAGTTTGATCAAATTTATAGAAAATAATATCGACATTTATGTTTTCCAATAAGTTTACTATAAAAATATATTACGTAGTTAATCTAATAATATTTATTCGGTACCATAGATACTAGTTTTTTTTTATATAGATTTAGCTAAATTTAAAATTTTATCCTCTCAAAAAGTGAGAATGATTTTTTTGATAGACGGAGTACTCCGTACGTTTAAAGTAGCCCTAAGTTTCCAGTGGACTGGACATGGCGATCTTCCATTCTTCTCGCCGTTCTACAATGCCAGCTGGTCCTTGGTAGGGTTCATAGAGTACGTGTCGATTTGATGTTACAGGAATAGTACAGGCTTGAGGGAGGCATGCAGTGCAGCTAGCTGAGTAGCAGTACGGGCAGCAGCGAGAGCGAGGGCATGACTGCGTCCGAGCTTATGATGGCACCATGATAAGCTGGATCCGCCGATGGATCCTCCTACGTAGTACTCTACCACCCCATCAGAATCATCAGAGTGACGGAAAGATGCCGTAGCCATGCTGCACCTGCACGCACGGAAGCCATCGAGCATTCGAGCCATAATGTCGCGTGAGCTGTGGTGTGGTCTTTGCGTCTCCAGTCTCCAGACGGCCGGGCTACTACCGATGGTCATTCCCCACCCCCAACCTCCTGCCGATCGAGCGGATTGACGGACGCCGATAGTACTCTATGCCTAGGTACGCGCGGTACCGCGTACCCGGCGGGCAGCGGGCTGCTGCGTGCTACTACAGTACTACTAGTACGAGTACGTACTCCTACGTGATCCTGTCAGCGCTGCAAGTATATATTATGCACAGTACCCGCCGGTACGGTGACCCTCAGGCATGCACGTTGTGCACAGTACAGTGCAGTTGCCTGGTGACCTCATGGGCTGGTGGTATATGCGTCACCACGCTGCAGCTCTATTCAATGCATGCGTGTGCTTGAGCAGTACTCCTACTATAGGAGTATGCGCTGAGGACCTCAGGAGGGCAGATGATGCAACGCAGCACGCAGGACCCGTGCTGACGCTGCAGAGGAAGCGTACCTGTTTTGAGTTTTACCTACCCGCGGTTTTCACGTTAACCAGTACTACCCCGTAACCCCTCAAAAAAAAAGTCAGACTTTCGCAACTTTAATTATGTTTATAGAAAATACGTGCAATATTTATATCTTTAAAAATATTTATTGAAACTATATTCAATAGTCTACCTAACGGTACTAATTATATACCAGAAAAATATTAATATTTTGTTAAATATATTTGGTCAAAGTTAAAAGTTGTTGACTTCTATGAAGCGAGAATGACTCTTTTTTTAGGACGGAGGGAGTAGTAGCTACTAATATGCTAGTAGTAGCAGCACTGATCATGTCCGCGCCAACCAATACAAGTGATCAGTGGCGGACTCAGCCGGGTTTTGGGAAGTCCCAGGACTACCCCAGATCCCCGGTGACCAAGGTAACGGAGCACTGTAGTGAGACTGTAGCGTACCGTGGAGCACTGTTCCTATACTGTGTGCCTACCCAAAGAAATGATTCTGGGTCCGCCACTGCAAGTGATAATCACGTCCGTGCGTTGCTAGGCAACCTTAATCCATGAACTTCACACGATAGTTTGGATTATTACGAACTTGAAATGTTTTTTTAAATCCTCCCTCCATTCAAAAATAACTTATAAAGTTGTCCTAAAGTCAAAGTATATTAAATTGGACTTAATTTATAGAAAAATAGCATAAATATTTAAGATATCCAATTAGTATCATTAGAAATATCGTTATTTTTATAATATATTTATTTATTTGCGAATGTTGCCTAGACCGGTTGGTCAAGGTGTACTAGACTACTAGTAGCACCCTCGTGTTAGAAGAGAAACGAACCCCACAGGTCACCAGTCACGTTGGATTTTAAGCCATGCAGGCTGCAGCTTAGGCAATCCAAGCATCGATCAACAAAGCACACCATAAGAAAAAAAAAGGTATAGATAAGAAATCCTTCAAGGCGTAGTACGTTTGTGCTACAGCGGAGACATACAAAAACAAATTCTACCTCGTGGCATCGATGCAATCAGAGACCTCGATGCTAGCATATTTCTTCCGGTCATGGTATGTTGCAACGTGCAAAATCGAGGCTCCTTCTCTTCTTAAAAACAAAAGAGTTTTTTTTACAACGCTGTGACTGCACTAAAAAGTTACTCCCTCCGTCCCCCACTATAAGACATGCACGTATTTTAAAATTCAAACTTTGTTATATTTGACTAACAATTAGTTTAATTATATCAAAAGTTTAAATTATAAAAGTAGTTACATTATATTTGTATTTAAAAATACTTTCTAATGATCAAACTTTTGTTCCTATAAATTATATATTATAAGAGAAATTATAGGTCAAAATATTTTCTTAAAGACCCCACCAAATCAAACCACGCCTTATATTGGGGAACAGAGGAAGTATTTATTTAGAACATGAGTAGTTTAAAATAAAAATCCATACAAACAATAATAAATATAATCAAAATTCTATAAATTTGGTTAAACTTTAAATAGTTTGACTTACGACAACGCTAAACAAACAGTTCAGTTTCTTTAAAATATTAATTACTCACCCTTGCATCGTAAATAGAGGACCACCAGAGGGTCACAAAACCTTTTTTTGACTGCTCTACCCGGAAGCAGCTTATTTTAAAAAAAAAATAAGTTTAACTGAATTTATAGAAAAAAGGGCACCAAGACTTGTGACACCAAATTAGTATCATTAGATACATCATACTATATTTTCATAATCTGTTTATTTGGTATCATAAATATTTATACTTTTTTAATAAATTTGGTTGAACATAAAATTTTTTGACTTAGAACAACTCTAGAAATTGATCTATTCGTGAATTGAGATATTGAAATACTATAGTACACACCAAACACAGGCAAAGCGGAACCCCTAATGACAATCAATAATAGAACAGGCCTTCCTATCTATTCCTAAAGTATTGGAACATGAATATCCTTCTGATGTAACTGCACTCTAATAGCTAGGAGCTCTTGTGCTGAGTTTCTTTACTCCTTGAAATCATCTGTCATTCGCTGGAAGCCCTTTGTTTCTCCAGTAAACTGCAAGAGCACTCCCTCCAAGCTGTCATGGAAAAAATAAAATAGAAGACCTTTGATAAATATATTTTATTTACGCCGCCTAAACAAAAACTTAGTGGTGAATGCAAATGAATGAGTGCAGGGATTAGAGAGGGGAACTAGAAAACTTACAGCCATGCACACAACGCTGACAGCTGAAGGAACAGCAACGAGTGGATTTGTGAAATGCTTTTGAGCAAGTAAAAATCCAAGTGCAGAACTCTGCCAGAAAAAAAGGGGAGTTGGTAAGCACTAAACGTATGAAAATGCACATTGCTCTAGGCAAGGGTAACTGAAGGGTAGTCATCCAAACTGCTAGTACAATCACCGATGTTCAGTGTCTAACAACTTCATTCAACAGAACAGACTATGAATTGCAAAAGTCAATCTCATTTTATTTTATATCAATAGTGGAAAACTAAACAGATTCATCAAGAGGCCGTCTACACATCATCAACCAATTAACAGATAACATGTTTGAGCGATTAGGCAGCAAAATAATGTTATGAATATTGGTCTTTAAGCAACCTACATAATACATAACAAACCATACCAGCAGAGTAATTTATACAAATAATTGATCAAATTGATTCTTTACTTGTCCATAACTATCCAATAACATCCCAAACAACGAATAAGAACCATATAGCTTTTAACGGTGCTACAAATTTCTATGCCTAGATGTGAACAGATTGAACCTGAGCCTATCAACATATCTTTACCTGCATCCCACATTCAATTGAGATGGTCCTAGAGGTTGATTCCCCAAAGGTAGATAATCTCGATAACCAGTACCCAAGAGCAAATGCAGCAACATGAAGCAGAGCGACAGGGATAATAAGCTGACCACCTTGAGTTTTCAACACTTCTGCGACTTGTCCAATCTTGCAAAAGTTCAGTTTTGAATCAAAACTAGAGAAAGAAATAGTATCCCATTCATACTATTCAAAATATCATTATGAGGAGCAACTATTTACTAATATACTCCATTCGCTCCAAATTGTAGGTCATGCTAGCTTTGTCCTAAGTAAAACTTCTTTAGCTTTGACCAAGTTTATAGAAAAATGCACAAACATCTGCAACATCAAACAAGATCATTATATACAACATTACATGTATTTTGATAGTACATTTATTGATATTGTAGATGTTAATATATTTTTTCTATCAACTTGGTCAAATCTAGACAAGTTTGACTTAGGACAAAACTAAAACGACTTACAATTTGAATGCAGGGAGTATAAGGGAATAGGATATACCTATACGCATTACTATTTAAGAAAAAATAAGGACACCTGACCATGCTTAGAATCATCACATGCCTGTTTAGGTTAGAATGGGTTATTGCGTTTTCTTTAACTCAACAAAAGTGGATTTTGGTTTTCATGAAATATACAAAAAATGATTTTGAATTACTAACAGTTATACAAAGGCTTGAATCTTACTCAGGAAAGTTCTTTATAAGACTTACAGGGCTCGCGCAAAGCAAAGTGGTGAGGACACCAATCAGGGGCGTTACAGTGATAATGCGCTCAGTCAACTTAGGAAAATATTCATGGGCCAATACTGCATAGTGAAAGAAATAGTCACACCAGCTGTCATAAAATATTTCTAAGACACTAAAAGTCACTAAATTAATCTCCCATTAAGCTTTTTAAGCACCTCCAACAACAGTCGGCACCAAAACAACCTGGAAAGTACTGATGGCCAATCCCTGCATAAAAAATATCCTTTTAACTCAGACAGACATAATTAAGGAAACAAACTGGAACAGGATTGTAGTGTCCTTACTGCTGCATCAACAGGAACTAGTTGACCAGCAAGGAGTTTAGTCAGGAGGGGTGTCATCACTATAGCACCAATAGTTGAACAACTATAACATGCACGGGGGGAATGTTAGAATGCAATAGAGAAGTAGGCTAAGGAAGCATAAATAGCATTGAAAGAATATCTCTAAATCAAAAACTAAGTAGCATAACAGAACAATAAGGTGAAATCAGAAATACTACATGCAACAGTCAATGGCCTGCTAATCAAATTTTACAGAAAAAGATTACACAAACATCTTCTGCTATGATACTACAGAGGGTAAAACCTCGTAAGTGATTCATGACTAGAAGCTAGTTAAACTTGACATTGCCTATGTTAATTCCAAAAGTTTTTTTTTCACTCCAAAATTTCACCATGGAATCCTCTACTAAATCCAAATTTTGATTCAGACAACAGCAGAGCATTGTTGGCATTAATTCGCGGGATTAATGTTACAGAGAGATCTGGCATAAGATCAAATCGACAACATAAAGCTAGCGACAGAAACTGGCAACAGGAATACTGTCCAAATCAATATTGTGATTGTGATAGTATAACCTTTTGCAATTAAACGCTCCATCTGGAAACAGATAGCACAATAATAAAATGATAAGTGCAACAGAAAAGTGAAACGGTGTCAGGATAGATGTGTATAATCCCATAGCATGAGCAAATGTGTACGAGTAACTGTGTGCGTGATGTCAATATTGCAAATGTGTGCAAGTAACCCTGGTGGCTCAATTGTGAACTCTTAAAAGTTATTATTATTCTTAATGCAAAGATATGCAGTGTATATTCTTTAAAAAAGGATACATGCATACGGATGCTAAGTACCTACAGCTTTAGTAATGGATAAAGAAGCTCAGGAAAGATGCAGGTGTATGGATGTCAAAGAGATTAACATAAGTACCAAACAAATTCCTTTCTTTTGCAAGCAAAACATCAAGCTTACGTGGTCATAAGAACTGAAAGCGCAACATTTCCCTTGGATATATAAGTTGCAACATTTGACGCTTGTCCACCAGGGCAACATGAGACCAAGATAAGACCAGTTGCAAGAGGAGCTGATAGCTTCAAGGCCTGCAAAATAAAGCACCCAAATTATGTGCTTATAAATGCAGGCATTAAAATGAAATGTCTGGTAGAGAAGTGAAATGTACACGATGAAGAGCTAAACAGATGTTACTGTAAGTGGTGGAAGACATGGGCTAACTTTGTTACATTAGAATATGCCCCAATCAAATGAGACAGTATGACCACCTCACAAAGAAGAAAATATAGAAGATTAAAGGCAAAAAACGAAGAAGTAAAGAAACTGGGTTCTTCTTAATGCAATGATACACAGCTGTCCTGCATATTCGAGAGAGAAAAAAAAACAGGTGGCATTCATATCTGGCAAATATGCTGGCAGGTAAGTTTCTTGCCATGTCTCTTCAATCTTTTCATTTAATCTTTGCTAAGTTTATGTAAAATTCTCAAATAAGCTTGTATAGCAGAGAAAGAAAGTCCCTCAGCATCTCAAAACAAAGGTACAAAAAATTGTGATTGGTTAAAATGGAAAAATAAGTATCGCCAGATACCTTTCTCCTAGATGTAAACATGATCATAGCATTGTACACTTATTGTTGACAGATGTAAACCTCAATCCAGCAACAAATGTGCTCGTCTAAGTATGAAGTGAATGGAAATAAAACACATTATAAGGAGTGATCAACTTCAGTTGGCCAACTGTACACTCAGTGATCAAACTTTATACCATAACCAACATTTAATAACTAACAATACAACACAATCATGATTCAAAAAACAATGCACAGAATATATTGTTTACCATAAAAAAATTTTCAATAACCTACAATTCATTGAAGTGTCATACAGTTTTGTCAAGGGCAGCGAGCCCGAGGGTAGGAGGACCGCGGCTACGTAGATCGTAGTCGCTGTCCGTGGTGGCCGGCTGGGTTATACCCCCACGCCGTGATTCTTCGTCGGTGGGTTATACCCCCTGCCGCCGGCTTAGGTAGAAGAAGGGAGAGGAATAGAGATAATATCTTTCTTGATTGCCCATTTGTTTGATTACAGCATATCTATAGCCTTTGGCTCAACCAAAAGGAGTAACAAACTCCACTAATTAAGGGAATAACCAAATTAGCTAAATATCCTCTACTTTCCCTCCTAGCCACTGCTAGAAGCCGCGCCCTGGGCCGCGCGCTCCTGGGCCCTGCGCACATCTCGGCCCCTAGTGTATACTTGTTTGAACATGACATCTCCCCCCCCCCCCCCCCCCCCCGTCGAGAGCCAGCTCGTCCTCGGGCTGGAATTGGGGGTACTTGGCGCGGACTGTCGCGACATCCTCCCAAGTAGCTGAAGCTGCTGACGACCCCTTCCACTGGATGAGGACCTAATGGACACCACGGGCCAGGCGGTACCGCACCGCGCGCTCCGGTTCTGGGCTGATGGCACCGTGATGCAGGAGCGGCAATGGTGGAGGAGCAGCTGGCGGCGGCCCCTGGTACTTCTTAAGCAACCCCACATGGAAGACGTTGTGGATGCGGGCGCGGGGAGGCAGCTCCAGGCGGACGGCGACCTCGTTGATGAGTTCGACGACGCGGTACGACCCGAAGAAGCGCGGCTTCAGCTTGCCGCTCACAGCCCGAGGAAGAGACGACGCCGCGCGCTGACGGAGACGGAGCAGCGCCCAATCACCGACCTGGTAGGCGACGTCGCGGTGCGCGCGGTCGTAGAAGCGCTTCTGGTACGCCTGTGCCTGCTCCAGACGGTAGCGGACGTCTGCCGGGAACTCGGCGCGCTCCTCCATGGTCTTGGCAACTGCCGGCACCCTGGTGTCCCCGGGCTCATACGACCGGATGGAGGGAGGATCACGCCCGTAGACCACGCGGAAGGGGGTGTCCCGCAGAGAAGTCTGGTAGGCCGTGTTGAAGAGGAACTCCGCCCATGGCAGCCACCGCAGATACATAAGGATGACGCGGTTGGCCGACTCGGACTGTCCGTCGGACTGAGGGTGAAACGCCGTGGTCATCTGCAGCTTAGTGCCCATCAGCCGCATAAACTCCTGCCAGAACGTCGACGTGAACACCGTGTCCCGATCGGAGACCATGGACTGCGGAACACCGTGGAGGCGAACAACGTCGTTGAAGAAGGCCTGGGCGACAGATTCAGCTGAGTACGGATGTGCCAATGGGATGAAATGGCAGTACTTGCTGAATCTATCCACCACGGTGAGGATCACCGACTTGCCGCGAACCCGGGGCAGCGCCTCCACAAAATCAAGCGCCACATCTGTCCACACGCCCTGCGGAACTGGCAGCGGCAGAAGGAGACCCGCTGGCTGCTGGTGCTCAGACTTGTAGCGTTGGCAGACTTCACATTTGCGCACCCATTCCTGCACAACCTGTTTCATGTTAGGAAAATGGAAGTCGCGGCGCAGCCGGTGCAGCGTGCGCTGTACGCCTTCGTGCCCGTCCTCATGGATGGCCTGCACGATCTCTTGTAGCAGCGGGGAGTCGGCCGGGATGTAGAGGCGCCCGGAGTACTGCACCATGCCGTCCACTAGCGCCCAGGGCGCTGGTCTTGTGCCGGCTGTAATTTCGCCATGGAAGGCGACAAGGGCCGGGTGCACTGTTTGGGCCTGCCGGAGCTTGTCGAGGAAGTCAAAACGCGGGGCTGATAGCGCCAGCAGCTCCCCCTCCACTGTGTCGCGCCTGGACAGCGCGTCGGCGACGGCGTTCGTCGCGCCCGTCTTGTATTCGACGGAGAAATCGAAGCCTAGCAGCTTGCCAACCCAGTGGTGCTGCAGGATAGTGGCCAGCCGCTGGTCCAGCAGGTACTTCAAGCTGTAGTGGTCCGTCTTGACCGTGAAGCGGCGCCCCCATAGATATGGCCGCCAATGGCGCACAGCCTGTACCAGGCCAATAAGCTCCCGCTCGTAGGCTGCGAGGGCGCGATGTCGAGGAGCCACCGGCCGGCTGAAGAAAGCGATCGGGTGCCCGTCCTGGAGGAGGACAGCGCCAAAGCCGTGGGACGATGCGTCGCACTCGACGACAAAGGGCTTGTCGAAATCCGGCATAGCGAGCACCGGCGCCGAGGTTACCGCCTCCTTGAGGGTGAGGAAGGCCGCAGCAGCCTCCGGACCCCACGCGAACCCTTCCTTCTTGAGTAGCGCGGTAAGCGGCGCGGTGATGGAGCCGTAGTTGTGGATGAACTTGCGGTAGTACCCCGCTAGCCCCAGGAAGCCGCGCACCGCCCGCGCCGAACGAGGTACCGGCCAGTCGTGAATGGCCTGCACCTTGGCGGAGTCCATGGCCACCCCTGCCTCCGAGATTGTGTGGCCGAGGTAGGCGACGGAGGGGACCCCGAAGGCACACTTGGAGCGCTTGACGAAGAGGGTGTGCCGACGGAGCTCGCTGAGGACGGTGCGGAGGTGGCGCAGGTGGTCGGCCCATGACTTGCTGTAGATCAGAATGTCGTCAAAGAAAACGAGTACAAACCGGCGAAGAAACGGGCGCAAGACGTCGTTCATGAGCGCCTGAAATGTGGCCGGGGCGTTGCAGAGGCCGAACGGCATCACCAGGAACTCATAGAGACCGTCGTGTGTACGGAACGCCGTCTTGTGGACATCCTCTGGCCTCATGCGCACTTGGTGGTACCCCGAGCGCAAGTCGAGCTTGGTGAAGTACTTGGCACCATGGAGCTCATCCAAGAGCTCATCGACGACGGGGATCGGGAACGCATCCTTGACTGTGACCGCGTTGAGGGCGCGGTAGTCGACGCAGAATCTCCACGAGCCGTCCGGCTTTTTGACGAGCAAGACCGGCGAGGAGAAGGCGGAGTCGCTGCGCCGCACGATGCCGTTCTCGATCATGGACTTGCACTGCTGCTCCAGCTCCGTCTTGTGGGCGGCCGGGTACCTGTATGGCCGCACTGCCACTGGCGCGGTGTCCGGCTTGAGGATGATGCGGTGCGTGCGGCCACGTGCAGGAGGTAGGCCCCGCGGCTCGGCGAACACGTCGGTGAAGGCAGCAAGCAGCTCGTCAAGGAGGGGTTCTGCCACCGAGGCAGAGTGGAGGCGCGGTGGTGTCGGTGGGGCAATGCTGCGCCAGCAGACCTGCTGGTCCCCCACCGTGAACTCCATGGTGCCTGCTGCCATGTTCCAGACAATGTCACCCAAAGTAGCCAACCACTGCGTACCGAGCACCAGGTCATATCCGGCCAATGGCATGATGTACAAGTCGACCGCGAACGACCGGCTGTCGATGACGATGGGCGCCCGGCGCAGAACTCCTGGGCATGCGATCCGTTCACCATTGGCCACGGTCGCAGTCAGCCGAGGTCTGGGTTCGACGGGCAGGCCGACCTGCTGTGCTGCTGCCTCGCCGATGAAACAGTGGGTGGAGCCCGTGTCGATGAGGGCGATCAACTTGGCAGCGCCCACCTGCACTGCGAGCTGTAGAGTACCGCCCATGGGAACGCCGGCGACTGCGTGGAGGGAGTAGACAGGGGCCTCTTCAGCCGGCTCCTCCTCAGCCAGTTCGACGCCCTCGACGTAGAAGATGCGGCGGCATACTCTGTTGTGGCCGCGGGAGTAGGGCTCGTTGCAGTTATAGCAAAGGCCGAGGCGACGCCGTTCAGCCTGCTCTTCCGTCGATAGGCGCTTGCCCCCGCCTCGTGGTGGTGGCGCCGGGAGTGCCAGGGCCGGTGCCTGGGGAGCCGGAAGCGCCTGGATCGCGGGCGCCGGTTGGGGGGGCGCCGGAAGCGCCGCCAGGACGCCTGGGCGCGGCGCAGCCTGTGGTGCGGGCGCGCGTGGCGCTGCCTTGCCGGGGGCTGTGTTGAGGCGGTCCAACTCGACCAGCTCCAACGCCCGCGCCAAACTCATGGCCGCCGCGAGGGTTTCCGGCGCATGGATGCGCACCTGGTGGCTGAGCGGGGGCAGCAAGCCGCCGGTGTAGAGCTGCACCCGCTGGCCTTCCTCGAGCCGGCCCGCGCGGGGTAGAAGCGCCTGGAAGCGGTTGGAGTACTCCTCGACGGTCCCGGTGCGGCGGCACTCGGAGAGCTCGAACAGCGGAGCGGAACGCAGCACCGGGCCGAAGCGCAGGTTCAGGAGTTCCTTGAAACGACCCCATGGCGGCGTGCCCTCGTCCTCCTGGAGCTGGATGAACCAGAGTTGGGCCACATCCTCCAGGTTGTACAACGCCATCCACACCTTCTCCGGCATGGTGCGTTGCTGGCGGAAATAGGACTCGCACCGATTAATGAAAATTAGTGGGTCGGACTTACCATCATAGCGCGGGAAATCCAACTTTTGGAACCGCGGGGGGCGATCCGTGTGGTGCTGGCCGTCATGGTGTGAACTGGAGTCGGACGACGAGGCGCTCTTCTCCTTCATGGCCGCCATGTCGGACTGCAGCTTCGACATGTCGGTGGTCAGGCCCTGGAGCATCTTCATCAGGTCGGCCATGGTGGGTGGATTGGTCTCGGACATGGTGACCGGGGCGGATGTTGCAGTGGGCGGCGAGGAAGGGACTGGCGGTGGTGGCTGGAAGGGTGGTGAGGCGGCAGTGGACAATTGGGTGGTGGTGCGGGCAGAGGATCGACGAGACTGAGATACCAGGTTGTCAAGGGCAGCGAGCCCGAGGGTAGGAGGACCGCGGCTACGTAGATCGTAGTCGTTGTCCGTGGTGGCCGGCTGGGTTATACCCCCACGCCGTGATTCTTCGTCGGTGGGTTATACCCCCTGCCGCCGGCTTAGGTAGAAAAAGGGAGAGAGGAATAGAGATAATATCTTTCTTGATTGCCCATTTGTTTGATTACAGCATATCTATAGCCTTTGGCTCAACCAAAAGGAGTAACAAACTCCACTAATTAAGGGAATAACCAAATTAGCTAAATATCCTCTACTTTCCCTCCTAGCCACTGCTAGAAGCCGCGCCCTGGGCCGCGCGCTCCTGGGCCCTGCGCACATCTCGGGCCCTATGGCGCCTAGTGTATACTTGTTTGAACATGACAAGTTTACAACAAAGCATTCGAAATATAAACAACCATTATACATATTTTTGTGTCTATAGGAGAGTCACCAATGCAATAGAAAATCCAAGCAAAGGTTTGATCAAATACTGCGCAAGAAACCCCACACCAACCTGCGAAGAAGCAATTCAGCAGAACATACATAATAACTTAACTGGATGTTGGATACAGAAAAGACAATATCACTATTTTCTTATTAATACAGGTGTCTAGGTGCAGAAACATACTGTCCATGGATTCCTCATGCATCTCCTAAAATCTTCAAATGTCAACGTTAGTCCCATCGACAGCATTAGGAATCCTAAGCCCATAGTGAAAAGGTCGGTCTCCAACCAGGTAACCTGCAGGTTGTCCAATGAAACCCCAACAAAATGGTAAGGTGTTAACTGTTGGTTCCACATATAGCAATGGCAATTGAAAGTGGTAGAACTGTTACCATAGATGGTTTGTAGATGCCAATGATAGTACCTAGTATAACCTACCATAGGTGATCTTGGGTATTAGTAGATTTACAAAAACTTGTGTCATATCCACCACGCATAAATGTACACTAGTAGGCAAAAGAAAAGAAAACCAGATGCTCTTGTACAACATACCCAGACAGGGAAAAGAGTGGTGAGCAGCTCAACAATTTTTTCATACTGGCTTACTCCAGTAGGCAAGCTATCCGGAAGATTACTAGATACATTAGCTTCAGCCATGCACAGAATTTGTCGGCTCCTGAGATAAGAAATTGTACAAATTCAACTTTAGGAATGCATAACAACAATTATCAATAACCTAGTTGAGGGTATCAAAAGAGCACTTTAGCTAGTTCACATGATGAAGAATTATTTCAGCAAGTTTACAGTCTTTGAGGTGTGCGGTGTCATCACCCACAAGCAAGAGACTGACAGAATTAAGAATTGCAAAAGGATATTTTTTAGCCAAAAGAAAGAAGGATGTATTTGGTGTTAACATGATATCAAAAACAAAAATAACTATAGTAGCTGACGAATGAAAAAACTCAATAATGGAAATGTTACAGCACATAACAGATGGAAGGAAATCAAAGAATAACAAGAATATTATGGTACTGAAGAGGAAAACATGACTTTGACAAGCCAAAAGGGTAGAACATGATAGCTGTAACAGGTTTGCTACAAACTCGCTTATCATCTTGCACCTTGAGGTGCATAAATTTAGTTAAGGAATCCCAAAAGTTAATAAGCAACAAATATGTTGATCTGCCTTTCGCTAAGTGTTTGAGTTTTACAAAATTGAGCACAGGAGTGAAAGGCACAACTATGTTTAGAAGCATACAATTAAGTCCATCCGATCAGATGACTAGAGCAGACGAAAGGTACTCCATTGACGAGTTCTTTTGGATTAACTTATAGTGGCAGAGCAGTAACTTTTGACCAGCAGGGCAATATACAAGACAGATAATGTTCAGAGAAAATTCGAGAAAGTTTCAGCAAACCACTATATACAATGTACTTTATATACAAAAACGCAGCAGAACCAGTTCAAATTAGGAAGCTGAAAACCGTGCAAAAGCTGATGGTAACCAAAAAGAACACCCTGATCGAAGCGTAGCAAAGCAACACGGTCTTATAAATAATGTTACTACAATACTATTCTATGCTATAGATGTTCAACATACTGGTTTACAGGTGATGACACAGGAAATACACATAATGAGTACTTGGAGAATATCAATCCAGTAAATTATAAGAGGCAACGTCAAACAGAACATACTGGTGTTCAATTTAATAATACAACAACAACAACAACATAGCCTTTTGTCCCAAGCAAGTTGGGAATTTAATAATAAAGAAGCCAATCCCTCCTGAATTGGACATCTTACGCATCTGGAGAGGCTGTGAGTGTATTTGATGAATTCTTGTGGCAGCAGTTTAATTAATACTTTAGTTCTTTACATAATCACTTTCAGTAGATGCAATTACTACCCAGTACATTTTAGATGAAAAAAGTAAATGTGTGCAATCCATCCTTCTTCTAGACCCCCCTTTTGCCTGCTCTGTCAAGCTTGGGGAAGCCTTTGCTCAGATCGTACCAAAAATATCTAAAAACTGAGGTAGATGGTACTGAATCTAATATATCTACACAGTCTGTACACTTTTTTCAGTTCAGCACCTAGACTTCATCAGAAAGTAGTATCATGTTAGAAGCTCGCCATGCAAAATCGCACCCATTTTTACTGAATCTCCAAAGCCAATAATACTACCAGATCAAAGCTGTAGTGTATGATTAAAAGCTAAACATGTGTCTGTTGTTTGCGAAAGATAAAATTGTGTGACAAGAATCCTGGTGCTCTGCATGTACTCGGATATTGTAAGCTTTTAACACATCGAATTTGATTTATATTGCATGAAATTTTATTTCTGACAAGAAACTAGGCCAAAGTTTCAGAGCAATGATTACTCTGAGTCTTCCAAGTCAGCCTACACTGACTAAATTAACACTTTTCTCACTCCCAATTTCTCCCATAGAGATGAAATGGTTTTGAATATATTAGCTATCGACAACCATTCAGAGAATATCTTGTGCAGGCTTCAGACAGCAGCGATCTAAAGACTTGAGAATTCCCTGAGCTTACAATACTTCTGGTTCTTTGTTTTTTTTTAATACTATCTTCCTCCTAGAGTAATTAGCGTGAATGTGGAATATCCATCAAGACTTTTAAGCTCTCAAAGAAATTCTACAATAAATTAATATCATTATTTGCATTTTTTTATTCATGCATGGAATCTATTTAAAGGTGACAATTGTTCCTTTACAATTATTGTAATTTTGACTTTGAAAGTAGAAAATATTTTGGCTATCTAAGATTGTGTTTGATGATTAGCTGATTTCTCCTTTTCATGTAGGCATCACCAAATTGTCAATCATGGATACTTTCAGTATCTAGAAGTCAGTTTTCCAAAAATATCTTAGGAAGAGATTGTTAATGGCATTTATTGAGGTTAATGTATACTACTCTCTATGTTCCTACTTCTCATCATGGCCTAGCAGTTCTGCTTATGAGAGCTTTTGTTTTTGCTGACAGTTCAGTGGAACTGTATGCAGGGGAAGGAAGCATGGTGCCTCAGGCTATTTCTTGACAAGTTTATGAGAGAACAATTTAAAATAATATTTGTGATATGTTTTGTTTAACTTGGAAACAAAAGAACTTTTTGAGTAGTTAGCCTGGATCACTTGATGCGAAGAAGCATTTCCTGATTGATCTCGGTTTAAGTATTGATTGATCTCGGTTTAAGTATCTTCTTGTTCAAGATAAATTCGTCTATATGTGAAGATACTAGGTTTCACATAATCACATATTTTCATTTAATCAATGCATGTCTTGTTTTGACATATTACCTGCAGTTGCACAACCATTATTATTTTTTTCCTTTTCACACCAGTTTATACTACGTCTTGGAACTGTTAAAGGTGTTCATTTTCCTTTGGAGCAACTACCAGGTTTAATTTCTCAATTTCTTGTGGCTTATGCATGTTGGCATATCATACTAAAAAAAGTTACATTCGTAAATAAAGCAATGTCAGTTTTCCTGAACACGTGTGTGCCGCACGTGCATATATACTAGTTCATCAAAGGAACCGAATAAATGAATAAATACCTTTCGCTTACTGTCAGTTTTCTAAAGCAAAAAGGTTTCACTGGAAAAATGCAGTGTGGTCCTGAGAACCTAGGGAGGCAGTGAAACCAAAGCTACATTCATCATCAGCACCTACTGCTACTGGTGCAGCTTCAGAACTTCTGAAGCTCACAGAATTCTCTCTAAACTACTAAGACACATGTGTCTAGGACTCTGCTTTTAAACTAGCACAAAACTGACTAGACAACACTCTAAAACCACATTGATAAAGTCAAACTCTGGTCCTCACATCACATTTGGCCAATCCATGCCCTGAACGGCTAAACAGGGATTTCGTTAAAATAGAGCAATTCCAGAGGTCTGGTTAAAACACGAGCGTACCTGAGAACCGGGGTGGTGGTAGCAGCTGGTGCAGACGCAACGGCCAATCCCAGCTCGTGTTTCTCGTTCCCCATTCCGAGACTTGGCATCGAGCAGGCAATCCCCAATCCGCACCCTGCATCCATAACCGCATCCAAATCAACGAAACCACCTCTAACGAACGAAAATTAGGATTAAATAACTGCGAGGGAGGCGCGTACCGAGACGGGCAGCCGAGCAGACGGCGGCGCGCGGCCGCGGGCGGAGGGCCCGGGAGACGGAGGCCATGGAGCAGGCCGCGGACGGCGCCATGCGGAGGAACCTAGGAGTATGAGGCAATCACGAGATGCTGCTAGGGGTGGTGCTCCGAAGCTCGTGGAACTGACGGGAAGGGGGAGGGGAGGGTTTAAGAGTCGACGAGTGAAGGGAGACGTCGACCCAGCGGAGAAGATGTGTCGTCGTCGAGGGAACAGGGAAGGGGAGTGGGGACGACGGAAATCGATGGGGCGCCGGGAGAGCCGCACGTCGGTGGGGGTCCCGGCGGCTTGTCCCCGGTGCGCTTGTGGATCAGGTTGCTGTTGCTCCCTCCCTCGTCTCAACTGCGTCGCCGCCGCGCAACCTTGCTGGCCTGCAAGGGATTTGGGCGGATCACCACATGACATGACTATGCTCGGACACCTCCGCGGCTCTGCCACGGCGCCGCCCCAACATGGTGCTACTCAGGTCTCAGGGTCTACTACTATGCCCGTGACGAGAAGCTGTTGGTGTACCGGTACATGCCCAAACGACCTTTCTTTCTTCTTTCTCGGTGCAAATCGGCTTCTCACTCAATCCACGAAGGGACCTGCTACCGCGAGGGACCTAAACACGACACCGTAGACGATGGCCCTGGAGCTCCAAGATTGAGGCAGGTCGACCGTGATTAGAGCATGGTCTCCCACGTTCGCATCCACAGGACTTTGCGTGCTGGTGCTGCTGCGCGTCCGTCCAGTGGCGAGATCCGGTGCCGGCCGCTAGAGTCATCGCCTGCATGGTCGCCCCCTCATCAGGCATGTGTCGCCATCCGAGCTGGATGCTGCAAGAAACGCAACTGCGTGCCACTAGGATGGCAGTTGATCGGGTAAAAGCATATCCAGCAGACTACTTATCCTATTTTTTTTACAGAGACAAAGAAAAACTCAAAATCCTCTTTAGCTGACTACCTAGGGCCCGTTTAGATGAGATTCTAAAATCCAGATTTGGGATAAAAATAATCTTTGGTATGTCTTGGATTTTGTGCATGTGAGTTAAAATCCTGTAAACTCCTAGTCTGTTTGGATGAGATTTTAGAATTCCGAGATTTTTTTTATCCAGATTCTTAAAATCCAGTGGTAACCAAACGGTACCCTGTTATAAGGGTGTCTCCAACCGTCCTCAAATCGCTAGCTCTCCTGAAATTCTATTGGGCGCAGAAGAGAGGAAGCACCAAGCTAGCGTTGTCACAGTCGCTAGTCTCACACATGCTCCGAGAAACTTCTCTCAGCTCCGTTGCCTTGTCAATTGTCATATCTACGCCCTCTACTTCTCTCTCTTTTTGTGAGCATTTAAGGCCTTGTTCACTTCCTCATCCCAACCCAAAATATTTCCTCTTTCACTCATCACATCAAATCTTTCGACACATGCATGGAGCATTAAATGTAGGTAAAAAAGATAATTAATTGCATAGTTTGTCTGTAAATGTCGGGACGAATCTTTTAAACCTAGTTAGTCCATGATTGGATAAATTTTGTCAAATAACAACGAAAGATGCTACAGTAACTTTTTACCTACTTTTCGCGAAGTGAACACACCCTAAGTAGAATGGCAGGGTATAAGATAATATTTTTTTTATAACTATTGCGTGTCAAAGTGTCGTATTGAAGGCAAGGTACATGCTCCCGAGTATGATTTTAATCAAGCATCTTGGTCACCTCCATGATGGACAATGCACGCACCAAAAAAAAAAGTCAAGCATGCGATGCAAGATGCATCCGGATACTACCACGTGGAGGTCACCGCCTCATCGCGCTTCAACCTTCACTGCTCGCGTCGTTAACCACTATCGAAGACGCCAATGTTGCTAATGAAACTGGCATGTTAACGCTTGGCACTGAAACGCCATTTGGTAAGGCCCTGTTTAGATGCCAAATTTTCTTCCAAATTTCACTATGCAAAAAGAAGATTCTCCATCACATCAAAATACCGGCACATGTATGGAGTACTAAATGTAGATGAAATCAAAAACTAATTGCACAGTTTAGTTGTACTTTGCGAGACGAATTTTTAAGCCTAATTAATCAATGTTTGGACAAAAAATCATAAATACAAACGAAATGTTACAGTGCAGAACATGTTACTGTGCAGATTTTGCACTACCCAAATCGGGCCAACTAAACGAGGCCTAAGCCCATTTTCTTGACACTACATGCTTGGAGAGTTCGGAGCCCATGGCCCATGGCAGAGGCAGTAGTGATGGCGTCTGTGTCCAACACCGAACTGCTCCCGGATGCATCTTCATGGTGAGCCTCACATCACATGGAGACCTGCAGATTGAGATGACACTCGAGTACTTCGAGTGCCATGGCCCATGGCCCATGACCTCAGAGGAAAGTTTGACTTGGTATGGTGCAGTCGCCATAGCTTCCCTGTCACACGCACGGTTTGTGGCCTTTTGTAAAGAAAGAAGATGCAGTTTCAAAAAGAAAAAGAAAAAGAAAAAGAAAAAGAAAAAGAAAAAGAAAAAGAAAAAGAAAGAAGATGTAGATATTTTCACAATATACTCCTAATACAGTATATTCTTTTCATCTAAGATAATATCCTTTTTGTATGTATTGCCTGTGAAAGTGATATTGATCAAGCATCTTCGTCGCCTCCAGCTTTGTTCCCGGTTTGCCGCCGGCCAGAGCCCCAACGGCCGATTAGTGCTCGGTAGTCCACGTCCCTGAGGCGCAGCAGCAAGTACAAAACAATCCCGGAGATGAACCCCAGCGCGGCGCTGGAGCCCGTGAGCGAGACGCCGGCGCAGATAAGCATGACGAAGGACTCCTCCTTGGTACCCATGTCGCGTGACGCCATGGCGAGCTCGATCCCGGAGAAGAGCAGCATGACGCCCAGTATCCCGATCGGGAACTGCCCGAGGATCGTGACGAACGAGTTCCCGAACACGAGTCCCAGCGCCAGCTTGCCGATGGCCAGGAACACCACGGACGCGCCGCTCCGGCCGCCGAACCGGTACTGCCCCGCCAGCCCACCGGCGCCGTGGCAGCACGGCATGGCGCCGAACCAGCAGCCGACGAAGTTCATGAGGCCAACGCTCACCGACACCCGCGCCGGGGAGAGCTCGGCCCGCTCGGGGAACAGATCCGACGAGAGCTTGCACACGGCGATCACCGAGTTGAGCACGGACAGCGGGAGCTGCGGCACGGCACCTTCCCAGAACCCGACCTTGAAATCGTCCCAGGTGATGCCGACGAGCCGCAGAGGCGCCGGCCCGAAGCGAAGGCCTCGCAGAATCGACGGGTCACGCACGAAGCAGAGCACGAGCCCGAGCGCGAACACGATGAGCGCCGCCGGGACGCGGCTGCAGGAGCGGCGGCGGCGACGGACCACCGTGCCGTCGCTGGCGACGACGTCCTCGTCGTCGTCGCCGGAGCCGGTGGCGAGGATGATGAAGAGCAGCGCGGCGAGCGCGAGGACCAGGCCGTCGAGGCCGAGGAGCGGGCGCGCCGCGGCGGTGGAGGCGGAGGAGGAGCGCGAGAAGTCCTGGACGTAGCGGACGTACTTGACGGCGGTGAAGGCGAAGGAGAGGCCCTGCGAGAGCTGGACGCCGCGCACGACGGGGAGCGGGAGGAGGCGGTAGATGCACGTCATGAGCCCCGTGGCGCCGAGGAACAGCAGGACGGCGGCGACCGCAAGCCCCGCGGCCATGATCTGCGGGACGGTGAGGTGCGCGGAGGAGAGCGCGACGGCGGCGATTGACTTCATGGGCTGCACCGGCATGGGGATGCCGAAGAGCAGGCCCGTGGCGAAGTTGTAGAGCGCCGTGAAGATGAGCGTGGTGCCGAGGTCCAGGTGGGACGCCAGCGACAGCGCGAGCACGATCGGGATGTAGGTGCCCAGGTCGCCCACCGCGCCGCCCAGCTCGGACCAGACGGACGTCTTGAGGCGGATGCCTGAGGGCAGGAACCCGAGGCGGCGGCCGCCGCTGCCCTCGCCGGGGAGGAGCGGGTCTGCGCCGGCGGACGCCATGGGTCGTTGCAACGACTTCCTTTCCTTGGGGATATTTCCCCTGCTGCACGTCTCTGACCGGTGGTGGTGGATGGTTGCGCTTGCGCTACGGCTGAGCTCTACTCCTACTCCTGTAAAATACTGCGCCGCAGCTGTTTTCAAGAATTTAACACAAAGGCCTGGTTTAGTTCCTCCAAATTCACCCTAAATTCCACAGTGCAAAAAAAAGATTCTCCGTCACATCAAAATGTCGGCACATGTATGGAGTACTAAATGTAGATGAAATCAAAAACTAATTGCACAGTTTTGTTGTACTTTGCGAGATGAACATTTTGATCCTAATTAATCAATGTTTGGATAATTATTACCAAATAAAAATAAAAGTACTACAGTAATTCGGCACAGTAATTTCGTCACCGAATCGGTAAACTAAACCAGGCCAAAGATGCGATCTTGACTATGATCTTGGACGAGGAATAAATTCTAGGCCTCCCAGGCCATCAGGCACTGTTTAGCACCGTCACTGACGTCATCCGTGCGCTGTTTATCCTTTCAGCTGATATCATTCGTGCACTGTTCATATTGTTAGCTAACTTTTTTTCTCCGTTAATTTTGTTTCGCACACATAGAAAGCCGGCGCAGCGGAGTGCGCCCTACGTACTATCGAGCAGGTAGCGGTGGGCTGGTGGCGGTGCATACGTGAACTTTGAAGCGTCGTTTTAACTCTTCTTGGAATTCAGAAACAATTTGGAGAAAAAACGGTCTTTTCTAGATTCTAAAAATGTGAGATCTTTCAGCCTGTTCGTTTCGCTGGTTTATTATGCTGAAAGTACTGTTCGCTGGTTTGTTGTGAGAGAAAAATACTGCTAGATGGCTGCTGATTGTGCTGGGCGTTTCTGAATGACTTTTGGGATGGTGTAGGGTGGGGACAAACTTTCTTCTGTTCCTTTCGGGCCCATGCTGTACCTACGATTTGATTTGATGCTGTCCGCCAATTGTACCCTGTGACATCGAGACTGATGCGTCCGTCGTGGCCAGTGGGGGAGGCGGACCAGACCATGCATTGGATCCAAGGACAACTATCTGCACTCATGATGATCCCTATATTCATCCTCTAAAAGGAATATTCTATCATAGTCACCATAAAATATACAGTTTTCCCGCATTCATTCATTATCTATATCATCCTCTATCCACTGTGGGGCCCACTTGTCACTTTATCTAAATATATCCATGTGACATCTTGTTTTGAAATATTTATTGAAACGAATTTAATGGTGCAATCGGAATTTAATTTGATTTTTTGGTTTGTGAGTTATAACATTTTTCTTCATCATTCATCAAGTGGGGCCCGCGCTGGTACTCCTCTCTCTCCTGCTCTCTCACGAGCGCTCTCTGTCCGCGCGCGGACAGCAGCGGCGGCGGGCCCGCACATGCAGGTAGCGGTTCCTCTGGATTTGGCAGACGTAGTGTCTGTGGCGTACGTTTTACCGTTTCTGGTGCAGCTCCTTCCATCCAGTATATGCCGACATGGACGGTAGCGGATGCGTTTACAGGCACCGGTGCGGTTCATCTAAGACTGACCTCACCGCGGGACTGGAACTGGACCGGTACTCCAAATATAGCGCTCTCCACGCTTGCACCGCGGGACTGGATACCACACGCTACCGCTCAGTTCGCCACAGTGAAACGCCAAGTTCAGCGTTCCTCTCTCCTCTCGCGATTGCCCATCGGGGCCACCGCTCGACCGCCGCCGCCGCGCTCGCCCCTGCCGAGCTTCTTACTTTTTTTGCTTTTGCGGGAGCTTTACAGTCTCGCGCGCGGCAGCACTTCGGCCTGTAGCGCTGCTGTCAACTGGGACCCAGCCCCTTTGCCGTCTTCCTTTCCGTCCGCACGGTGCGAATAGCCTAAGGCCTTGGTTAGTTTTAAAGTTGTGAGGTGCCAGAAATACTGTAGCATTTCGTTTGTATTTGTCAGTTATTATTCAAACATTGACTAATTAGACTTAAAAGATTCGTCTTGCAAAGTACAAGCAAACTATGTAATTAGTTATTTTTTTACCTACATTTAATACTCTATGTATGTGTCCAAAGATTTGATGTGATGGTGATGTGATAGAGAATCTTTGTACTATTTGCATTTTGGAGGAAAACTAAGGGCTAAGGCCTTCTGCGATGTGTTACCTGAGTCAGCCCTTGTTTAGTTCCTAAATTTTGCACCCCCAAACTTTGGAGTTACTGTTTACCCAAATTTTGCGTACTCTGTCAGAAAGTGTGCAGTGTTCACATGCCTCAAACTGCATTGTTCTCAGTCCCACAAAGACTGATATACCCCTCATTAATGCATTCCAATGTGTACATGCAGTTATGCATGCCCCCAGTACGTTGTCATGCACAATCGCATGAACAACTCTAATCTCTACACACTTTATTGTATATTCAAAAAACTCAAGTAAAATGTAGTCAAATCCGCCGAAAATTGTTACAGACATTCAGAAAGTACATAAGCAATTACATCTTCTCAATCTCAGATTATTCACGACCTATTAAACAAATGTTGAGCAAGTCTGTCTCGGAATGCATTCATGCTTTCCATATCCGCACTGTCTGGAGCAGGCTCTGTCTCAGGCTGATCCACATATGCTTCAACAGGCACATAGTTTATATTGATGTCTACAATACCAAAGTGACCGACAAAGTCACCATTGATCCTGATGAAGTTGTGCAACGCCATGCATGCAACTATTATATGTGTCTATGTCTCAGGTGGATACGACGGGATGTTAAACAATATGCGCCACTTCATCTTCAACACTCCAAACGCCCTTCCGATGACATTTCTAAGAGATGAATGTGCATAATTAAATATCTCCTTAATACCTTGTGGTCCGGGGGCGTTTTGAAAGTCTTGGATGTGATACTTGGTCTGTCGGTAAGAAGACAGAAACCCGGGGCAGTTTGCATACCCCGAGTCCACCAGGTAATACTCCCCTACAGCAGTAAGTACCTGTAAGTTTAACAAGCTTCAATTAGAAAACAGTATTGAACTAGCAGCAACGTGTGTACCTCTAGGCGCCTTAGGGAAGAAATCTCTGTACTTTGTGAGTGCATCATCTAACACTCTCATGTCATGCACCGAGCTAGGCCAGCCAGCAAGGACAAAAGTAAAGACCATGTCGAAGTCACAAACGGCCATGACATTCTGGGTTGTCTTGCCCTTCCGACACATGTGCTGCATAAACTTATCACTTGGCACGACCATAGGAATGTGAGTGTCATCTATTGCCCCTATGTAACCCTTGAAATCAGGATAGAACCTAGCATTCTGGACCCTGGGATGCATTGTTGTAAAATCTGGGTCCCTAGGTTTAATGATGTCGGCAGATAGGTCTAACACACAGTTGAGGACTTTGTAAAAAAGGTTGTGCACAGTGCCTAGTGATCTCTCAAATCTGTCCTCTGCTTGCCTAACTGATTGTGGAGCCCCAACTATCCAAAGAAACATTGCTAGAGCCTCAATAGAGGTAGACTTGGTTGAGGATGTGAGGCTATACTTTGAAGTCAACAAATCATGCAGACTATAAAACATTTGGGGACTCATTCTAAACATGTTGTAGCAGGCTATTTCATTGCTAAGCTTGTTTTGTACCCATTCCTCACCAGTATATGGTGGCTTCCTATACACATCTCTATTGCAATACTTGTCCAGATGTATAGCATAGTCATACGTACCATAGATAAATGCTGCTTCATCATCGTCTTCTACCAGCATTTTCCAAAACTCCCACCAGTCGTCGTCATCATCCACTTGAGCATTAACTTGAGCAACAACTTTCTGGCCATTGCAATAGAACACACAGACAGTAAATACAAAAACTGTTGCTACCCACTATACTCATGCAAGGCTACCTCAATTCAAACATACCATGACCTCACACAAGCAATCAATATAAAAAAATGATCATGAGAACTTAGTTCAACAACCATGTTGCAAATTAAGGGCTTAATGACATAGTTCATCACAAGTTCATCATCACAACCTCGCACATAAAAGACATAGTTCAAATAGGAGTCATCACAACCACACACAAAAGACATAGTTCATCATGCCAACTACAGTCACATCTAGGTGAAATGCATGGATAGATGGGTCTAGTTTCCGACCCCAGCATAGTGCTTAATGACTTCAAGCCTTGCTTCAACAGGTGTTTCGAGGAAGACAGTCCCGACATCGTCATCTTTGCAAATATTGACCACACCAACCCACACCCCTTGTATCATGTGCGCCCCAACCTCTCTTGCTCCAGTCGTAACCAGTTTCTGTTCTTGTTTCTTGATGTTCTTATCCTCATCAATAGCCGCAACCTGTTGCTGCCTCTCCTTCCAGCAGTTTTGCATCATTGCGGTCCTCTTCTCATAACTGGAGTTGAACCTGCTCATGTTGGCATCCATGGACTGAATAGCTACGCTCTTGGACTTCTTTGCTGGGACTGGATATAGTGTTGCGAGTGTTGCTGCTCCTCTTGCTTCCAAAGCTGACTGGGGTCGAACAGCTCAGAGGGATGACCTGGTCAGCATCTTCTTCTTCTTCGCCGCTGCTAACGTAGTGAAGGCGGTGGCTCAACCCAGGAACAAATGAGGTTTCTCCGTTCATGGCAACTTCGGCGAACATGCAGTCTAGTTCATCAATGTATTTTGTCCATCCATCTTTGAGATCCATCCAATCGTGCTTCCCCTGCAGTGCAAACAACAACCCACTTACTGTCAGAATCAACAATAGATGGGAACCACAGAGCAAGATAGATGAGTACAAAGCTCATGAACCTTGCAATGGTCTTCCCACCACTTGTCAGAAGCAACCACAGAGCCATCTTCTCTTCGTCCCAAGCCTGTGGCCTTATGCCGAAGGTCCTCGATGAAAAGCCAAAGCTGTTTCAACTGTCTGTACTTATGGTCGAACTACTCACTGTCATGAAGCTTACCAGTCGCAGCTAGAAACCTATCCTGGACATCTTTCCACCCCCATTTGGTCATGTTGCCATTCTTTTAGTTACCCAACTCAATTTGGGTGCAATAAATCTCACAAAATTTCTTAGTATCATCTTTGTTCCACTTTGCCCTCGTTATCTCATTCTGTGGACATTTTAATGAACAAGCAATGCATGAACAATACCTCGTATGAAACTAAGCATTACAAAACGAACCATGGAACACAGCAGGGAATAATATAAACACAAAGGCAGAACTTCGATTCGAAACGTGCAAATGGGAAGCGAAATGTACCGAGACGGGAGGGTTGTTGTCGCCGGCCACTGCTTGACCCGCGCCACGACGACGGGCACTGCGCGACCTGGATGTAGCTCGGCGCTGATGAGGCACGGGAGCCGTGGGCACCCCACCGCTGCTGGCAGGCACGTGGATGGGAGGGGGGGCCCGGCTGCTGCTGATTCCGCCCGCTTGGTCGCTGGAGTGAAGGATGCCTTCGTAGGCATCGATGTGCGGCCAACCTTCTTTTGCGTTGAGGTTGAGCCTAGACATACCCAACTGGCTTGGGGTCGGGATGGTCGACGACAAGAACGGATGCGGCACGGAGGTGTACGAGTTGTAGGCACCGGATCTGGAGCCCAGCGGCGCCAGGGAGAAGAAGTTCCTTGTGCGGGCGTCGTCATAGTCGGATACATTGCCGAAGCCGTACCCCGAAGCATTGTCGTATCCACCGACGTTGAACTCGGAGCCGCTGCTGGATCCGCCGACGTTGAACTCCGAGTCGTTCCCTTCGCCGTTGAATCCGTCCATCGCCGATGACGGGGTCAAGCACAGTCGATCTGGTACCGGACGCGGTGGATCCGACCGACAATGGGGTGGATCTGGCGGTGGAACGGTGGATTCGAGCGGAGGCGGCGAGAGGAGCGGCGGGGGAGAGGGAGAGCGGCGCTGCGGGAGAGGGAGCCGGCGCTACGGTTTGGGAGCGTGGCGGAGGAGTGTGGATAAGCGAGAGAGGATGGGGCCGATCGTCGATGGGGGTATATGTCGTCCACACAGCTCGGGCCGAATTTGGGCCGTCCAAAGTTTGCAGGCCTGTTTAGTTCCAAATGAAAAAAGAAGGCCAAAACACTGTTCAATTCTGCATTCCTGGGCCAAGCTAAATAAGGCCTCAGGCTAAAAAGAGAGAAGGTTTGGGTACCGCTCTAAACACTGCGACCGGTAGTGCTAACTTTTAGCGAAGCCACGAAAACGAGGAGCGGTGAAAGTAGTTGATGCGGTGCTTGCACAATAAAAAAATTGTTTTGTTGGTATGACTGTTAGGAATCTTGGTCGCTGGAGTGGACTTCGGCTCTGCAATTTTGGAAAAGAGAAGAGGATGCAGCGATTATTTTATTTAGAGGGCACAGTTAGCCGCGGTGGTTGTTTCATTCTCACATTGCAGCTGTGCAAGAGTGATGCCCCTTTTCCAACATGGCCACTGCTTTTTTCTGGGCAGCGCTCGTCCACTGTGGCCGGCCTAATGGGCAATGGCTGAAACGTGGACGTGTCAAGCGGCTTTTCAAGCTGCCACATGGGCGCAAGTTAACGCTGCGTGGCCACTTGGGTGTTTATGTCACGTGTTGAGTGCGTGATAGCATGAGTTGCGTGGTCACCGCATAGTCGCATATTGCATACCATTTGAAAATCGACATTGACTTGGTGGCACTAAAACCTCCAGGAACCGTAGCAGGTTGGTGTATCCTTCTTCTCTTGGTCTTGGTCTCATCTCCGCGGTACCTTTCTATCGTGTCGATATCAGTGTCGCATATGCAGTGATCGTGATGGAATTTACTCGTCGGCTTTACCATTTGGATTCCTCCCCGACTGGATGTTCACACTTGTGGCAGTGTTTCCTCCGTCGATCGTAAATACTTTATTCAAGGGTCTATAAGACTTCAAGACAGATTAAGCAGAGGATAAATATACAATCATCTTTAAGTATTATCCTAAAAATTTAAATGGTAAACAGCCGGTCGCTTATTATTTAGCTATTACTTAGACAAAATAGATGTTTAAAACAGATAAAGACAAATTAAACGGAAGCAACCGTTTAGGTGAATAGGGCTCTTGTACATTACATAGACACAATAATGGTTGCCTATTTAGGTTAATTCCAATAGATAGCTTTTATAGCATTAATTAGGATGCTAAGTAGATAAATTGTTGATGTGACATTAGAATTAAGAAGAAGACAGAAGAAAATAATTTCTTATACAAAAAAACTATGACCTAATTTGGGTTTGGATAAATTGCGGTCAACAAATTTTGGATTTTTCAAATTTCTCTTATTAAAATATTCCAAAATTAAGAATGGGTTTAGTTACTTAAATTCAAAAAGTGACTCAAAGAATTTCGGCATCTAGTTATTAGTAAAAAAAATATTTATTAAAATACAAAAAAGGATTGAAGAAATTTACTTTTCTAATCATTTTTTGTATTTCTTTTTGTTAAAATAAAAGAGCTATGTTGTTTCGTAATTGATTGATTGAATTCCAAAGAAAACCTATATTTATAGGAAATTCTCCAATATTGCTTATTTCATATAAAAGGAAATCCTAATGCCAAGAATTCTCTAAGTTTTAGTCTTTTTTTGTTTAAGAGACTAAGTATTTTTTTTATTGGAATTCAATTATGGAATAGCTTTTTGAACTTATTAGCTATTTGAATTGAATTTTATCTTCCTTCTTTTTATCTCTCTCTCCCTAGTATCAATTATCATTTAATTAACGTCTTTCATTTATGGCATCAATGATCTTGGGCGGTTTTGATCATAAACTATAAGATAATTTTCGTACTTGTCATACTATACATGGAAAGTATATTTAAAATGGATAATTTTTTTTGTCAAATTATTATTTGTTTTTAATAAAATCATCTATCTTCTTCCTATCACTACATATGACAACTATTTCTATCTTGGTCAATATGTAGATCAGATCTTCTTGTTAGAATATTTTGTTTGAGTGCTGCGTGAAAGTAAAAGATGCCTGCTGCTGCCACGCTGTTATCCATTCAGCAATACGGCAATGCTGAGAATTAAGAGAGCAGATTATCTATGCATAATATTATTTCTCTAAAATTCAGTAAAGAGTTATATTTACATATTAATATCCTGAACGATAAAGAATAGTACCAGATATCGTTAGCGTGTCCCGTCACTTCTGTAAAGTTCAGCAAGGAGTTATATTTGCTGATTAGTGTCGTGAAGGACCAGAACAAATATTCAAACATTGTTAATTAGTATCTCAGGCCTCTTTCAGCCTCTTCGCTTGATCTTATCAACTAGCCGTTCAATAATATTTTTCTCTCACAACAAATCAGCATCAGCCAGCTAAAAACCATTCAGCGAACAGGCCTGTTCGTTTGAGCTTATCAGCCAAATCAGCCAGTCATTCAGCAGTGTTTTTCTCTCACAACAAATCAGCGAACAATACTTTCAGCCATGACTTATCAACCAAGCGAACATGGTGTTTATAGTTACTCGTATCACCTAATTTATCTCGCATTCGCTCAAGTTAGATTAGACTCATTTGTTTGGTTTCTTGTATTTGAACATCCGGGCCGAGTAGATACATTGTTTGGTTATTCGTATAAGAATATGTTGTACTCCTATATGACATATAATACAAAAGTAGTTATTATATTTATTATATATAAGTATGGTTCAGTAGTCTTTTTTCTTATTAAGCCTTAATTGGCTCTTAAATGCACTAATATCTCTTAATGTATATTAATCATATCGTTAACTAGGAGCCAAACTCGTTTCTAGGAAATCGGCTGAGGGAGCTCCTTTGCATCTCCCTGTGACATAGGTTCATGCCTTTGTCTAGGCAAGACACCGTTTAGATGCCAAAAATTTTACCAAAATTTTCAGATTTCCCGTCACATCGAATCTTTGAACGCATGTATGAAGCATTAAATATAGATAAAAAATAAAACTAATTACACAGTTTAGACGAAATGGACGAGACAAATCTTTTAAGCCTAATTAGACTATGATTGGACAATATTTGTCAAATAACAACGAAACTGCTACAGTAGCGTTTCGCCAAAAATAAATTTGCCAACTAAACAGCCTCCAAATAGCTAAAAGTTGCATCCTATGAATTTGGCCTAGCCTCATGTAGGCAGCCAAACAGGCCCATCAATCATTGACCGTTGGTCCGATGCCTAATTGGATCCAAATGTGCGGTTGTTTGCGTCGCACTCGCCCTATCTAAACTCTCAGCCTCAACCTTTCCTCATCTGTCTAGTAAGGCTCTTCGAAACCAATCATGTTTTCCAGACTAGCATGACAGGATTAAGGATGTCTTGTACCGTGTCCGCTGAACGACACAACATATAGTTAGGCCTCTCTTGGGCAGGATTTCAACTTCAAAAGTGATAAAATGGATCCGACTTCATTGTTGTTTATTTGGCTTTAGCTTGATGAGTTGTTTTTAGGTGTGCACGTTCAACTATGGCGATATGGTGTGCCGTCCATATGGGCAAACTTAGGACATGTTTGAATGCCATAAGCTAATTGCTAGTTAGTTATTTTTAGTTTAAATTAACTCTAGTGCATCTAAACCGAGGGCTAATAGGTAGAGCTAATTTTTCAGCTAAATCTTTAACTGATTGTTATCCAATTAGCTAGCTAATCAAACCTAATTTAATCTAACTTTTAGCGTCGACTAGTAATTGACTACATGTATTAAGGGCATGTTTGGTCATTCTAAACTTTAGAACTCTAAAAATTTTAAAGCACTTTAGCTGAGTTTTAAGGTCTAATGTTCTAATATGAGGTGGGCTAAAGTTTAGATCTAACTTTAGACCATCTGTTTGAAGCTTTAGCTCTAATGGTAAAGCTAGGAATCAGACGTCCATCCGTGGCTCCACACGGACGCCCTTGTTGGTGGAACCGATGTCCAGAAGGCTATCTATCCTATTCGCTACCTCCGCTCCCCTCCAGTCACCGTAGATTAAAAAAACTCCCGAATGCCTTCCTCTCCACCGCGACTCCCGCTGGCCTTCCTTTCCACCGCCGCCGCGCCCACACAACCGCTGTCACCTCGCCACGCGAGGTCGCACCCACTTGACTGCAGTTGTCGGCTCCACCACGAGCACCGTTTGCGCCCCTATCGCAGGGGGCAGCGCCACCGCTCACCAAGGGTCGCGCAACCGCCTACCTGCTGTCATCCTCCTTCTTCTCCACCGTGACCGCACAACCAAATCCCGCTGTGTAGTGCTCTGCCCGCCCGGTTGCCAGGTTTTGTTGAAAGAGCATGTTGCAATTGTATGTTTCAAGTGTTTTAGATGTTTTCAGAGGAATGTTGCAAGTGTTTAGATGGATGCTGCAAAAGTAGATCGGGATGTTGCATATGTTGCAATGGTTGTACACATATGTTGCAAAAGTCTATCAATGTTTCATGTGTGTTTTCGGACGTATGTTGCAAGTGTGTTTATCTAGATGTTGCATATGTTTCACACATATGTTGCATGTGTTTTATCTGGATGTTGCGTATGTTTGTAAATGTTTTCAAGTGTTTTTATATGTTTTTTCAAGTGTTTTAGAAGCATGTTGCAAGTGTGTTTCAAATGTTTTAGTGATTTTTAGACATGTTGCAAGTGTTTTATCTGAATATTGCATATGGTGGCTACACACATAAGTTGCAAGGATATGTTTCCTCTGTGTTTAGACGTATGTTGCAGCAAGTCTTCCATGTTGTAAGTGTTTCGTGAGACGTAGCAAGGCGAGCAGACGTAGGGGCGTAGCATGGCGCGAGCGAGCAACAGGGCGCAGATGAGTAGCAGCAGGGTGCGAGCAAGCAACAACAGGGCGAGCAACAGGGGCATGCTCCGATGCGTGTCCGTGAGTGGGGACAACCAAAAGGAGCGCGTGGGAGACCGCCACTCGACATGGGACCCGTCGCAGAGGTAGGGGCGCTGGAGCGTTGCCATTTTCTACTGATCTGTTTTAGCCACTGGCAGGCCCAGTTGACAGCAGAGGGAGGTGCGCTCTGCTTGCTGTTTAGCCACACGTCCGCTAGTGTGCAGGGGTGAGTGCGTCGCGTGGGCCACACAGGCGAGCACGAGGTGGGCTGAGTGGTAGGCGCGTTGTGGATGTGCGGACGCGCGCTTGTGTCCGAAAATCCGGGCCCTAGGAAGAGCATCTCCAAGAGTACCCAATATTTTCTTCTTAAAAACATGAAGTTTTACAACTCCTGAAAAAAATACTGAAATGAATAAAGAAGATCATCTCCCAGAGTTTCTAATAATACACCCCTAAAATATTCTAACCACTTTTATATATTCTTTCTCTTTTGCATATTTACATCAGGAATTCTTTCTTATTCTTTATTTTTTCCACGCCCTTCCACCTTTAGATTAGCCGGCAAACATGCGCAGGAGAGAGAAGATACGCACGACTCGGAAACGCGTAGTTTTACACGGAATAGGGTTACTTTTTCAAAGTTTTAAAAGATTAGGAAGATGAATCAGTAGTTGTTGGAGAGGAGTTTTTTCTCATCTTACTAAAAACCAAGGATTAGAAAGGGATTTAGAGAACTCTTGGAGATGCTCTAAACCTCTAGCTCTAATAAAGTTTAGAGAAGAGGAACAGCCCTGAACATGTAGCCGTGTACTCATGACAGCTGAGATGCTCTCGAGTCGTGTATTTTTCCAGTTAATAAAAGCCAACATACAGGTCGTCCGGCTGCCGGGGCGTTTGTCGCCGACAAAACTCGCGTCCACTGTTCATCTTTTTAAAAGGAGATTAACTCGGCTTTTAAGAAAGCCAATAACAGAGTCATACACATGGTGACACCAGTTTGAGATCAAAGGTTTAAGCAACAAAACAAAGCCTCACCATAGGCTAGAAAGGCTCACACCCAGAGCTGACGTACTCAAACTACTACAAGCAAAAGTAAACTGGAACTACATCACTACAATATCTGAGTATGGATCCATCAGACAGCCCTTCTTGCTCATCCATTCATTCACACAGTGTCTCATCTTCTTCATCTTGGTTTTGTTGCGCTCCTTTTGCAGTTCGACCCACATATGCAGAAAATTTGAAGTCATATGAATCACTGAGTCAGGGCTGTCAGGAAAGCACCTCTCAATGGCCATCTTGTTTCGGTTTTTCCAGATCGCCCAAGCTAGACCTGCAAAGAAGACAAAAGCTAGTCTATTAGGGATCCACATCCTCCTTGGCAACCAATGAGAGACCAGCTCCTGCATTGACAGAGGGAAGCCCTGTAACGGGAACGCATCTCTAATGCAACACCACACATACTGTGCAAAAACACATTCAAACAGAATATGGTCGACTGTTTCCACCTTGCCACATAGACAACAACTAGGGCTACCCTGCCAATTTCTTTTCACTAACGATTCAGCTGTCGTCAATTTATTGTGCCAGGCTTGCCATAGAAAAACTTTTACTTTTAAAGGCACTTTACATTTCCAGAGAATGTCATTCAACTTGTCCTTAACTCCCCCACGAGTTAGACAATTATACAAGGATTTAGTAGAGAATTCAGAAGATTTCTCCAGGGCCCAAACCACCTTATCTTGCCCCTGCTCATTTAACCGGACTTCATGTAAAACGTTCATTAATTCATTCCATTCTGCCCGCGATGCACCGTACAGGCTACGCCTCAGTGGAATGTCCCACTCCCCTTCTTTCCAAAAGTCTTTAACCAAATCATTAGGTTTGTTGCAAATTTCAAAGATAGTCTTAAACTGAATCTTTAGAGGGACCCCTCCCCTCCAAGAGTCATGCCAAAATCTGACCTTGTCCCCTTTTTTAACATGATATTCAGCCCCCCACTAATACAAATGCTTAACCTTATGCAGCCCTCTCCAAAACTAAGAAGTCCCCTGATATGCCGAGCCAAAGAATCCATTTCTCTTCATATATTTGTTCTTAAGCAACCTGTACCACAACTCCTTAGAACCCTTATCAATTTTCCATACCCATTTAGCTATTAAGCATTGGTTCATTAGATAAGTATTGATTATCCCTAGCCCTCCATGGATCTTATGTTTACAAACTGAAATCCACTTAGCCATGTGGTATTTAAAAGTATCACCAGCTCCTTGCCAAAAGAAATTGGATCTGATCATATCCATCTTACCATGAACCCCTTTTGGTAACATATAGAAACCCATCATATACATAGGCAAGTTGGTTAGACAAGAGTTTGTCAAAATAAGTTTGCCCCCTAAGGTCATAAATTTGTCCTTCCATGGATCCAACCTTTTGAGCATTCTATTTGGAATAATCTGAAAAGCTCCGGATCCTATCACCCTGTCAGATACTGGAATTCCTAAGTACTTAACAGGCAATTCACCTAGTTTGCAATTCATCATATTAGCTTTCCTCTCTTTCTCTGCCTGTGATATCCCAAAAAAAGACGACCTCACTTTTGTGATAATTAATCTTCAAACCAGAAAGCCATTTAAAACAGCAGAGCAAAATCTTCAGATTTATAATGGATTCATCAGAGCCATCAATCATAAGCACAGTGTGATCAGCATATTGAATATGTGAGATCCCCTTCTCAATGACATTGTCTAGGATTCCCCTAATCAGACCCTTCTCCACGGCCTTATCCATGAGAACACTCAGAGAGTCAGCTACTAGATTGAACAAGAGAGGGGAAAGGGGGTCCCCTTGCCTAAGCCCTCTCATTGTTCTAAAGTATAGCCCTCTAATCCCATTGACATTAATGCACACCTGACACTGCGTAAAGCATTATGTCAGACACGTCTTTTAATAGCTGAATACTCACACTCAACAATGTTGCGAGTTCAGCTGAACTTATCTGTGGTAGCATGACTTGGATAACCTTTACGTGCATAACTGAAGCTGTGACGAGAACAAAAGACATTCGATATGAAATTTAGAACATATTGTTCAGTTCCTAGATAATCAAGAGTTCTGAGTTTTTACTTAATGTATGTATTAGTAGTTCTCAATTCTCATCGTCTCTGTGTTTGAGTTATGCATATATTATTGAACAATCATGTTACTTTAATCCTTGTACAATTGATTTGTAAAGACTGTTCGTTTCAGTTGTTCCAAATAAATTATCATTTGCATTTTCAACAATGGCACTGTTCAAGGCTTCAAGCAGTTCACATTCTTCCATTATCCAAGCTTACAAATCCAAATAAATGACTGCTGAAATTAGAGGCAAAGCTACAACCAGCACTCTGTACTTTGAACTTCAGAGTTGGCATTCTTCCATTTACCAAGCTGCACGTTGAGGTAAGATAATTGCACGTATTTCATCAATCTCCAAATTTTTTATGTCGCTTATGAAGTGTGAGCTTCCATTTTGGATATAAGATTCATTTTTCATATTGCTGGAAACGGTACCTAAGCTTTCAGGAGGGCTAAGGCTGAGATTAAAGGCAAAGCTAATCAAGTGGTATGGGTTAATGAACCTCACATCTTTCTGGCAAATATCTCTAAAGTTTAATAATTTGTGATGAAAATAAAAAAGAACAGCCCAACAGTGACAAACATATACTTTGTGCCCATTTCACAAACCCACCTCCTCACAAAACAACACATTTATGATTATTCTTTTTTTAATGGCACTAGGCCACTAGGGCAGTGAGCCAGTGACATGTTCATGACCAGCTAGGCCCATGTGCCATAGTGCCACTGGCATGTGGGCCCGATTATTCATGAAAGAGAAATAGTCACAAAGTTGTTTTGTGAGAAGACAATCCAAAATAATAGCAGACTTGCGAAAGGGGCACAAAGTATGGTAGGTTTATCACTGTTAGCCCAAGATATTTGGAGTTATGTGGAATTTACTCTAAAAAGAATTTGGACTTAACTAAACATGCATGTTGAAGAAACAACATCCACAGGAGATTTATAAGCTCTGTTTTGATATTCGGAGAAACTCAGGAATATGAAAACCTATGCACACGACAGAAGACAACTTTAGCATTTGCCTCACGTTATGTATGTTAGTTTTATAGGATCATTCTAGGTGTAGATCGAGTGGGTAGGTTCTTCTCTTTTAATATGAACAAGTGACAGTTCACAAATCCAGAGAGGAATAGAAAGGAGAGGGAGAGTTGAGGCACAGACCAATGGGCTTGGAGGAGCTGGAGGCGTCCGACTTGTTCATCGATGGAGTCTGCACACAGGCAGCGGCGGTCGGTGAAGAGGATGGTTGCAGTGAGGCGCGATCCACAGATGGCGATGGAGACCGGTGAGGCTTCCCGCCGCTGGCAGTGCACCCTCGGGATCGGATCTGGGTTAGGACAGTGGGTGGCGGCTGTGGCAGTTAACCTCGTAACCCTAACCACTGGCCCCTACCTCCTATTTATAGCACTGCGCGACGGGGGCCCACCAGCCACGTCATTGGGCTGGCGTCCCCGATCAGGACGCGAGATTAGGGCCCAGACATGGCCGTTGGGCCAAGTCCGGTGGAGATCAAACTAACATTCTCCCCCTTGATCTCTCATCACTTTCTTCGTTCTTCAATTTCTTATTCAAAATTTCAATTCATATTTTTCTTCCTTCTTTCCTATTTCATCACAGATTAGTGCATAGAACTGTCCCATCGTCACAGCAATTAGTGCCGCTAGACTAACAACCACAATACACTTCTCTATTTTGAAATGATACTTTCTTTGGGCCCTTTATTGTCCGGAAATCATAGACTATACCATAAACCCATGTCGACTGTGCGTTCTCTGAACACACTGGGTGCTAAGCCTTTCTAAGCAGATCTGCAAGTACTTGCTTTTACTTATACATTCGAAAGCTTTTAAAAGATTCCGGACTTTCTCCTTCACAACGTCTAACTTCATGTCAATGTGTTTGGCAGCACACTTGACCCGTTGTCATAGGAGTCAATCAATTTAAATGGTAATTGCTGTTGTATACCATTACCAATTCCGGGTATAAGTTAACAATTTCGCATGTCCTATAAGCCTCATAATAAGTTGTACTATAGGTATGCATCATTGATGACACCACAACTGTTTCTTTGGAGCTTTTTCACAATAAAACTCCAACTGCGAGTGTTAGCTACTATGTGGGTTTCACTAAACATCTCGCCAAAATTCAACATTCTTGTACCCACAACCATTTGGGGTACTTGTTCTTTCTTAGTCATCATGAGGCTTATTAAATCTTTGCACAATTGCAAGACATTCTCAACTCCATTCCAGTGATCTATATCTGGACTGGACTTTCTGCCAAAACATCCCGGATAAATGAACTATGTCAGGGTAATATCATACTTGTGCACTCATTAAACTGTAATATCATAGTTGTGCACTCATCAAGCTTCCAACAGCTGAAGCATATGGATCCATATTCATTTGATCTATCTCATGTCGGTTCTTGTAACACTAAGATTCTCAAAATTATTACCCTCGACTATATGAACAGGCGTAGGTTCACTTGCATGCATACTTTATTTCTTTACAATCTTTTCTAAGCATGCCTTTGTGATAATCCTAATACCCCTTTCATCTGTCTCGGTGAATTTCAATTCTTATAACGAGAGTCATTTCACCGAGAACATTCTTATTGAGTCTCGAGGACAAGAGCTTCTTCACATATAGTAGATGGACATCACTACTAGCAAGTAAGGTGTCATCCACATATACAGGGTTAGGAATTGAATCTCCCATTCTATAACTTTGTGCATGTGCAATTGTCCTCTCATTCTCTTTAACCCAAAATTTCTAGTTGACCTTTCTACTCGAAATACCACCGTTTAGAGACTTGCTCTAGTTCATAAAGGATTTTTACGGGTGGCATCCCATTCATTCGTTCTTTCTTTCTTTCCACGACAAAACATTTAGGTTGTGCCATGTAATTATTTTTTATACAAATCCCATTTGGGAAATGTTGTCTTTACTTTCATCTCAGATCATGATGTGCCACTAGCACTCATTGTAATCTATTCATTCTCTTGCGTAAAATCTTTCGATTCAAGTCGTGCTTCATATCTTCTGTTCCCTTTGGAGCCACATTTCGTCTTGTAGACCCTTTACAGCCTACTGTTTTGGCTCCATTAGGAACTGCTTCTGTTTCTCAAACTTCGTTGATATTCATCAATTTCATTTCAATTTCCTTAGCTTCTTGCCATTTAGACATGTTAACGTCTCTCATGGTTTCTTCAAATGAGGTGGATCACCCTCCATTTGAATTTCTTCATTAATATATATAACTTATAGTTATCAATAATATCTGATTCTCTTATTCTTTGAGACCTTCAGGTCTGTAGCTAATGGCATGACACTTCTTTCACATTGGGTTATTGTTGCTCTTTCATCGTCAATCGATTCTATAGGATAACCAGATCATTGTTTTCTTATTCATCTTCTTAAAGGGCTAACAACATGTGTTATATGAGTCATACAACATCAACATGGTGTTGAACCCTACCGATCTTGAGTCATTGGAGTAGGCACTGGTCCTACTTCTCTTCAAGTCGTAGATCTTTTCATACCATGCTCCCCTAGATTAATCCATCTGGTGTAAGGATAGCGTATCTTCAATCTTTCTTATTTTGGGTTTATTCTGTTAAATCTATCTTATTTGGTGCTTTGAGCACCGTCTTAGTATTTCTTAGTCTCATTGCTATCTTCTTGTTGAACTGTAAAATGTTCAGGAATTTAGCCATTTCTGTACTTAGGGGTATCTTTATTATGACCGTTGTACTCCCTCAACGATCACCTTCATCTTCTATAGATCACTTTTCCTCTAAATGCAAAGCATACAATGGGGAATTTCTTTCAATTATCTTTCTGAGTTTCTTTCAATTGTCTTTCTATCTTTCTCAATTCATAGTTATCAATCCTCCCCCTCGAAATGTGGCACAAACTTTTCTGCCACAATTTCAAAGCATTCATAACTCTTGTGAATGAGGATACTTTAATTACTTCATCCACGTGATTACATCATGGAAGATGAAATTATTTCTTAATTCGTATGGGAGTATGTATTCTTTTCCTCATTTCACTTCAAGAACTCAACAGAGTCTTTTTCATCAGTACTTCTGCAAGTCATGCTTGCATGTCATTCTTATCATGAGGTTCGTTTTCAACTTCCTTTTGTTCTTAAACTCATACTAGGATAGCATAAGAGCTACCCTAAACTTCTCTCCCTGTGCGGGATACACATGGTCATCTCACTTTCTCCTGCCATGCAGGACAAGTGTTATGCCAACTTTACCCCACAACGCGGGTATTTTCTTAAATTTTATGCTGCCACGCGAGGCAATTCCCTTGAAGGGACATAAATGCCAGGATTGGCTCATATTCAATCATTAAATTCAGGAATAAATCTGTTATTCTTTAACACACATGCTTAATCCGACGTTGGTCAAATTAAACATGCATGCCACTCATTACAATTCATATCATAATGATAAAACAGAAAATTAAATTATTTTTCATAGAGAGTACATTAAAGATATTTCTTAAACTAAACTCTTATTGTTCTATTTCTTTCTTGGATCAATATCCTTGAAATCTTCGAAAATTATTTCTTTTCAAGCCACTCTGAAAGAGGACACAATTTCTCATGCAATGGCCTACTTTCATATACACAACTTGTGCTTAGGCTTTTCATCATCTGAGTCACAAGTACCCAGTGCTTTTCTTTTCTCTTTCTTTTCTGCCTTCAAGAACGAAAGCATGAAGATCTTTGTCTAAAAATTATTCAACAATAGTTATCAACATTAAACTCTGATTTCTTTATGTTCTATTCTATATCACCGTTGGGTAGATATAGAACAAAACAACTTTCTTCTACATTAATTCTATATCACCGTTGGGCAGAAATAGAATAAATGCATAATACTCATAGATAAAACTCGTAAAATTCTTTATCAATAACTTTTGCTAAAATTAGCAACATCATGAATACAAAATTCTTGTACATTAATTCCACATCGCCGTTGGGCATAAATGGAATTAACATATGGAACAACTCAATTATCATTAATCCTCTTCAAAATTAAATTCTCCCGTTGGTTCGAATTTAATTAGAAGATCATCATCATCATTGCAGCGGAAAAATCTTTCTATTTCATGTTCATTTCTTGTTCTTTATCTATTCTCTGAAAATTGGTCACTTTGATGCATAATTTATCAGAGATTTAAATTTCAACCTCAAACTCATAAATAAGCTTATAATATTGTTATCATCAACGTTGGTCAAAAAATAACAATATCATAATTTCACTTTAATCATAATATGAATATCTCTCTAATTAAAATTTTCTCGTTGGTTCCAATCTTAATTAGAGGATAAATTTTTCATCATTTTCTAAATAACTGTAACTGCTCTTCAAATTAAATCCTCCCGTTGGTTCGGATTTAATGAGAAGACAATATTGTTTTTCTTTGCAGCGGAAAACGTGACAAAATTCTTAAAATATTCATCGAATTCATATAAAATTGCTTCTGAAAAAAAAAATTCGTTTTCTTCATATTTGGCCCGAAGGCCCTTGCGCGGCCCAGGTTCTCACAGGCGCGCGGCCCAGTCGGTGGCGCGCGGCCTGGCGGGTCGCGCTCGGCCCGGTGGGTGGCTCTCGGCCCAGCAGTTGGCCTGCCAGCAGTTCGCAGCCCGCCTGGCCGGAACAGTCGGCCAAACCAGTTTGCCGCTTCCCGGGCCCCAACGTGGGCTTGGGCCGAGCATCCGGCCTGGCGCGCTCGCCCGCCTGGGCCATTTTGAGCCCAGTTCGGCATCCTTGACCCTCGGCTGATCTCGACCGTCCAAGTCGATCGGACGGTTGTCCTTGTATTTTGCTGGGACAAAACTAGGGCAGCCGGTTCCCCTTCAAACCCTAACCGGCATTTCACTCTCCTCATTCCTTCTTCCAGCCGCAGCCGCACAGGTGGCTTCATGGCGGCCGTGGCGGGCTCGGCGGGTGGCGGCCGCCGCGGTCTCGCCGGAGTTCCTCCCTTCTTCTTCCTGCATGGCCACCGGCCTTTCTTTCTTCTCTTCCCTTCCTCTCGGTCTCCACAGCGCCGGTCTTTCGGTTCTTGATGCCACACGGTGGCGCCGCTGCCGCCCCCCTCGCCGGCGCGCGAGCTCGCCCTGGGCTGAGCTCGCCGCCGTCGAGCGGGCTAGCAGACGGTGCCCACTTCACGCGCGCGCGCGGTGACGAGAAGGATCCAGCCGCCGGTGACCAAACCCGGCCTCGCGTGCGGTGGATCTTCTGTTTCTTCCCCGGCGCCGGCATATCCATCCGACGCACCACCCCTTCTTTCCCATTTCTTTCTTTCTTTCTTTGAGTTGTTCTTTTCGGGTTTATCCGAATGGGGAAAAAAGGTTAGGTTTAGTGTTCGTTCTTGCCGATCCGAATGGAAAATTGGAGATGGGGTTAGGGTCTTTATGTGCCACCCACCGTCCTCTTCGATTTGGATTGATCGTCTCTTTTTCTGTTTCAGAGTTCATCCGAATCGGTTCCCTTCCCCTTCTTTGATTCTTTTCTGTTTTTCTTTTCGGTCGAGTCCGATTTGGATTTCTTTTCATTCTTCTCGGATTAAACCGGTTAGGGATGAGGATTCATTCTAGGGTTAGGGTTTCGGCTCTGTTCATCTTAGGCCGAAAACTTTTCCTTTCCCCCTTTCTTTAGCCCAGTTAGGGTTAGGGTTCAATTATGGTTTGCTGTTCTTCCGAATCAAAAAATTCGTACCAATTTCTTCTTTATTCAGTTATGGTTTTGATCCGAGTTACTCGAATCCACTCCTTCTATTCTCTACACCAACCAGATCTACACGCTAGGGTTAAACCTGGCTCCGATACCAATGTTAGTTTTATAGGATCGTTCTAGGTGTAGATCGAGTGGGTAGGTTCTTCTCTTTTAATATGAACAAGTGACAGTTCACAAATCCAGAGAGGAATAGAAAGGAGAGGGAGAGTTGAGGCACAGACCAGTGGGCTTGGAGGAGCTGGAGGCGTCCGACGCGTTCGTCGATGGAGTCTGCACACAGGCAGCGGCGGTCGGTGAAGAGGATGGTTGCAGTGAGGCGCGATCCACAGATGGCGGTGGAGACCGGTGAGGCTTCCCGCCGCTGGCAGTGCACCCTCGGGATCGGATCTGGGTTAGGACAGTGGGTGGCGGCTGTGGCAGTTAACCTCGTAACCCTAACCACTGGCCCCCACCTCCTATTTATAGCACTGCGCGACGGGGGCCCACCAGCCACGTCATTGGGCTGGGCGTCCCCGATCAGGACGCGAGATTAGGGCCCAGACATGGCCGTTGGGCCAAGTCCGGTGGAGATCAAACTAACAATGTATACATATTATATTCTTCTTTTAGATTGCAAATGGTATCATATAATCCTGGCTGTCACAGGCCGTGTACTCTTATGTGGCTCCTTACCGACCATGACAGATCCCAGATTCCCAGGCAAACCAGTCCCAAGTAAGCAGCTGGAGTTACTGAATTGTGCCTGCTGGCAACTATATAAGAACTTCAAATTCACGAGGGACATGACTCGAATCAGTTGGAGTTACATTCCCTGGATAGTGTTCATGAACATAACCGAAGCTACAAGAACTAAAGGAAACTGTTTGAAACAACTAAGGCTTGCATACCTAATTATAGTGTAAGAACAGAATGTGCTTCACATTTACTTGATTCAACATTTGCATATGTGATTAGAACTTACCGGTTCTTAAGTTATTAGGGTAAGGAACCATCAGATCTGTTTTTTTCCCTAATCGTGTATGTACACAATAGTACTCACTAAAGCTCTGTTTATCCGATTTTCTGCATGTTTCAGTCATGCATGATTACTTAAGAATCATGTTTCAATCCTTAATCATTAGGACTATTGGTTTGTTATTCTGTTAGATCTCTTTAGTTTACTTCGTGCAAGCAAAATACTAAGAATTTTCCTTATTCATACTACTGCAATGTATTGCAGTTGGGGTTCTTCCATTCTGCAAACTGCTCAGTGCCCAGAACAACTCCAAATAAGATAGGATGGTGACATTAGAGACAAGGCTACAATTAGTCCTGTGTACTTCACATGCAGCGTTCATCCATTCTCCAAGGTTACTACATCAAAGTAAGCTATTATCTCAGAAATTCAAATTTGTTATCAGATCCCAAGTTGCTAATATTTGGATATTCCCAAGTTTCCGGTACTCACTTTTCAGCATTCTTTGCTGTCATACAATGGAGTTCAGAAAATCTCCATGGGTGTTATTTGTTTAATCTTGGGGGAAATCAGATTTATTTGTCTATTATAGTATTATGATTGATTAGTGGGTGAAGTTTAAATTTCTTTACATTTTTAAGTTCCGCCATACAGTAAATAATGTTGAAAAATGCATACTTCCTAGAAACATGGAAATGTTCAGACATCTTTACATTCCAAACGACAAATTTTTAGCACCTGCAGAATCTCAAGAACTTATAATGACCGGGCCATTAAAGTCTGTATTTTCCTTTTAGTTATTAACGATGAAACGGCATCATATGGTCCTAGCTGAAAGATGGACCGTGTTCTTCATAGTGGCCACTCATCTGCCATGGTGGATCTGAGGCGAACCAGGCCTGGAACAGTGTCGCAAGTTCAGATGGAGTCACCGAATTGTGCCTGCGTTGCTGCCAGGAATCTCCAATCCATGACCCATTAACATAGTGTTGGCCGGCGCAGTCAGCAGATGGTCTAGATCCCTTCCACAGAAGGCGCGCAAATGGTCGCATTCTGGATTCATGCCCCTTGCGAACACAGCCTTAAGTCTGTGCTGTGGAAAAATGTTCCTCAATAGAGTTAGGCCCCGTTCGGTTGGGCTGATAAGTCGGCTGAAAAACACTGTTGGCTGATTTGTTGTGAGAGAAAAATATTGTTTCGACTGAAAAAACAAGCTGAAAAAGACGAATTATAAGGCAGGTGAACAGGCTCTTAGGACTCGAGCCCAACGTTTTTCTAGATTCATATATTATTAGTAGAGTCACTCTTGTATCCTAATACCAACATAAAGCACGTACTCTAGCCGTTTGAAATTATAAATCGCTTAGTTTTATTCTCGGTCAAACTTATCTAACTTTGATGAAGTTACAGAAAAAATACACAACATCTACAACGTGAAACAAGATTGGGTACATACACCATAAAATATATTTCTATAGTATATTTATGGTTAAAGTTTGTAAAAAATGCACAAAAATCTACAAATGTCAAAGAAGATGCATTAAATACATCATGAAACATATTTTGATAGCATATTTATTTGATAGTGTAGATGCTAATATATTTGACTAGAAATAAAACTAAAACAACTTACGATTAAAAAGTAGGGAGTATGATACTGGATTGTTCAATTCGTCAAACTTTCATCTCAATAAGAGCCTCAGAATCCTAGGCCCGTACAGTCCATGATCCAGTAGATGCACTTTTCGAGTGAGGCAGAGTAGAGCAGGGTTGTGTATTATGTTTAAAATGCAGGAATCTCATAAAAAAATAGTTCAGTTTTACCGAAAACACATAAAAATGGAGGAAAAATTCTTTCGTTTCCAAACAGGGGCTGACTGTCAGTCGTGACTTTTAGATGTGTGGGCTGTAGCTTATTTTGTGGCAAATGTACAGGCCAACCAATTGATTTGTCAAACGTCGTAAATCAAAGCTTGGTGCAAGAAGGAGATATCCGGATAGGCGGTGCAAAAACAACCGCGGTCCCGGAGTCAGGAATCTGTGGTTACTTCGTAGATTTGGTTAGAGGGGGAAAAAACAAAATTCAAGCTTTTCGGGTCTCAACAATAAAAATTCTGATCTTGCTGCCACTTGGCTTATCGATTGAGAAAAAAAACATTCAGAAAAACACGATGATGGACCAAAAAAAAAAAGTACAGCATTCTGTGGTAATGTGGTTAGCAAAAAATATAAACCCAAGCGTTTCGAGTCCTCCGCCACGGGGCTCATCGACCGAGATGAAAAACATTGAAGAACCATGATGGTGAAGAAACAAAAGAGCGTATAAGGGAAAAAAATACACAAAATGGCCCATGCAGAGGGTGTATGGGAAAAAGAAAACACAAAATTGCTATAGGGGAAAAAATACACGAAATGGCCCATGCAGAGACAAAATGGGGAAATAGAAAAAAAAATTACACAAAATGACCCATGCAAAGAGTGTATAAGAAAAAGGGAAAAAATACACAAAATGGGGGGGAAAGTAAAAAAAATACACACAAAATGGCCCATGCAGAGACAAAATGGGGGAATAAAAAAAATACACAAAATGACCCATGCAGAGAGTGTGTAGGAAAAAGAAAAATTACACAAGATGGGGAAATAAAAAGAATTACACAAGATGATCCATGCAGAGAGTGTGTAGGAAAAAGAAAAAAATTACACAAAACACAAAATGGAAAAAATGCACAACATGGCGCGCTAACCTGCGACCTTCGCGTTATTAGCACGACGCTCTAACCAACTGAGCTAATAGGCCAGTGCGGTTTATAAACTTTACACGTATATATAATCTGAATACATTAGCCAAGCATGCTTATTGTTTTGGTAACATAACAAACCTGTTCTCGATTCATCGATTTCATTGACACTTTCCCGCGCGGCGCGCGCTCTCGTTACCGCTAGGGTTAACCAGCCGAGCGCCGGGCGATACTATGGATCAGTGAGGCCGCGCGCGGAGCCGGCCAGCCGGGACCGGGGCAGACGGACGCGGGCCGCACCACCCTGCACACGGACACACACAGTATGGAGTCGGAAGGCTGTACGCCTGAACGTGCCGTGGTCCACGCCGCTCGCTTCAGACTTCAGAGCGCAGGGAGACCCCGCCTGGCCGCCTCGCCAGTTGCGTGACAGCCAGCCACCCGTTGCCATGCGCCGGGGAGCGTAGTAGGCGCATCGCGTCGACCGGCGCGTGAACGCGGCGGTGGTCCGCTCCCTGCTACCTCCTGCAATCCTGCTCATGGGCCGCTTTAATTCGCTGTGCGTACGTCTAGTAGAGCTACGGGATACGTACGTACGTACGTACGTACTGTACTAGGTTAGCTACCACGGCTCGTTGCATGTGCGTGTGATCCTCTGCTCTGTGTCTGTGTGGTTGCGATCGCGACTGACCATCGAGCGAGCAACCCGATTCTCTTGAACCTGCCTCTCCCCATTAACAGCAGTTTTTTTTTTTATGTTCGGGACTTGAGGCCGGCCGGTACCACACGAGTTCACGAACGAGAGAAAACATGTTAGCATCAACTAGTCGTACGGCGTGTTTCAAGTACTGATGGTCTGTCTGATCTTGCCTGCGTCGCGGCACGGCTTGCAAGAGGGGTTTGCACACTTGCACTTTCCGGGGACGCCCCTGACGTGCAGGTGCAGCCGCACCTAGAAGAATCTGTGACCGCCGAGCCCGCCCAAGAGATGCCGTTGCCGTGCGTGCGCGTGTGCGCCGCATGTGCCACTTCGATCTGCTAGTAGTCGCGCTTGCAACGAGCTTATTTAAAGGCATAATCCTCGCGCTTGCAAAGTTACAAACGCTACTGTACATCCGAGAGCTTTTGCAGGAAGTACTGCAGGTATCTCGCATTGAGAAACCGGCTGCTGGCCTGTGTTGTTTAGGGTGCGTTCACTTCGCGAAAAGTATATGAAAAGTTAATGTAGCATCTTTCGTTGTTATTTGGTAAAAATTGTTCAATCATTGACTAACTAGTCTCAAAAGATTTGTCCCGACATTTACAGACAAACTATGCAATTAGTTATCTTTTTTACCTACATTTAATGCTCCATACATGCGTCGAAAGATTTGATGTGATAGGTGGAAGAGGAAATATTTTGGGTTGGGATGGGAAATGAACAAGGCCTTATTGTGTGGTAACAGAGCAGCGGTCGTCAGCGCGCGACCATCGATCTGGCGTGTAGCGCAAGCACGATCGGTGCAAATCCAAGTGTCAAAAGGGCCTTGTTTAGTTGCCGACTCGGGGTGGCCGATTCGGTACAGTGCCATCTCCGAGCACTGTAGTACTTTTTGTTTTTTAGTGTAAAAAATTATCCAAAAATTGATTAATTAGACTCAAAATGTTCGTCTCGCAAAGTACAACAAAACTGTGCAATTAGTTTTTGATTTCATCTACATTTAGTACTCTATGCATTTACCGGCATTTTGATATGACGGAGAATCTCCTTTTTACATAGTGAAATTTAGGGGGAGAATTTGGAAACTAAACAAGACCAAGACAAAATCGATAACAGTGATTCGCCAGGGACAAGTGGTTGCCTAGCGGTTTGAAATAAAAAATCAATTCTTTTCATGGAAGTGCCAGCGCTAGTTCTGACCTGCTGGTTATATTGTAGAATCCCTGGCATAGAACCGCATGGCACATCATGAAATTGGTATGGTTGTTGTCTTGTTGATTTTAAAATACGGCATATTTTCTCATTTATAAACAGTGGTGCTGATGAAATATATACTGCAAACATAGGAGTATATGTTGTTTTCCCGATAGATGAGGTTCACGTATTGCTTGTTGCTGCTGTCACCAGCTCAGAAATGCCACGGCGTCTTCTTATTATGCTCTCGATGTTTCAACACTCCAACAGGCGACGCAGGCAGGAAGGGGGCGAGGACGCTGACGAGCATCCAGTCACGGTCTAAACTCTAACGCTACTAGAAGTCTAGAACAAATCGAGGGGAGGGAGGGTCAAGGGTGTGAGGGAACAAGTGTTTCTAGAGCTTCTACGATTGCAATGGCGTTTTTCCAGGGACGCTTTCAGTGCCGTTTATTCAACTAGGACGACGACATGCCTAACAGAATTTCATGTCATTTCAGTCTGCCATTTACGACCGATGCCACGCTCTCAATCGAAGCATCGCACGCACCGAGATTTTACAGTAACCCCGCTTGCTACCCGCACCGAATATACAGTACTAACTACGATGGGAATGGGATACCCTAGCTGCTGCAGCTGATATTGCTCTCCTCACTGGCGCTGCCGCTGCCGCTGCCGCTGCTCCTGCTGCCGTCCACGTTGCAGCTGCCACTCTGATTGTTCTCTTCGGCCGCGCGCCACGCGGACGCCGAGAAGAGCGGCCGCCCGTGCCAGCCCAGTGTCAGGCACCCCTCGGCCTCCTCCACGCAGTGCCCTTCCCCGGAGAAGAGCCCCACCAGCATCCTCGCCTGCCGCAGCGCGTTGGCCCCGAGCGGCACGGCGGCCAGCCCCGCCCGACCCAGCCTGTCCCGCCACCGCCACAGCGGCTCGTGCCGTTCCCTGCGGTCCGCGCCCTCGCCGCACACGATGTCGCAGATCTCGCGCTCCAGGTACGCCTCCGCCGCCGCGTCGCCCGCGCCGCCGCTGGCCGCGTCCAGGGAGTCGAACACCGCCGAGTAGTAGAAGAGCGCCTCCGTGAACCGGTCCAGGAAACCCGGCTTGTTATGGTCCGCCTCCTGCTCCACGACCGTGAACACCCTGGGGCGCACGGAGGCGACGCAGTCGAGGACGGTGTCGATGGGCGCGCGCCGCGCGTCGTCGGCGAGGAGGCGGTGGAGCTGGAGCACGGAGTTGACGGCGACGGCCTCGCCCTGCGACACCTGCAGCATCCAGGGGCGCACCTCGTCGAGGCGGTTGGCGGCCACGCCGCGGAAGGAGAAGTGGACGCGCACGGAGCGCGCGAGGTCGGCGAGGCGGACCCCGACGTCGCGGAGGTCGTCGCGGCCGGGCGGGGAGGGCGGGCCAATGCCGGTGAGGCGGAGCGACGGCGGCCCGCCGGGGCGGAGCGCCAGGGCCTGGATCAGCGCGGGCCACTGGAGGCCCTGCATCAGGCTGAAGTCGATGATGTGGACGTGCCTGCAGCCCTGGACGGCCTCCAGGATGGCCTGGTTCGCCGTGAAGTGCGCGAACTTGAGGTACGGCCCGGCCTCGTAGAAGCGGTGGTACAGGAAGGCGTGGTCGTCGGCGGCGGGCGGGGTCGGAGCCGGAGGCGAAGGCGTGGGAGGAGGGAACAGGCGGCGGGACAGCGCGGCGGTGAAGTGGACGGCGACGCGGCCGATGCCGGAGGTGGGCGACACGGCGGCGAGCGCGGCGTGCGCGTCGGCCAGGTGCGCCGACGCGCCGGCGTGGTCGCCCGCCTCGACGGCGCCCGCGCAGCTCATGAGGAGGTGCACCAGGCGGATGCCCGCGGCCTCCTCCTCCTCCCGCCGTATCGCCGCCAGCGCCGCCGCGAGATCGGGCAGCGCCTCCATGTGCTGCATCGCGTGCATGTCCGCCGCCGCGTCCGCGTAGTACGCAGCAGCGACCCCGGCGGCGTCGGGCACCGCGGTGGGCAGCGGAGGCAAGGTGACGCCGTCGAGCCCAGGGTCCGCGGGCTCCGCCTCGGGCCACTGGAAGGGGAACGACGCGCCGCCCATGGCCATGGGTCGGTGAGAGGGTGTAGCTCGGTGGCGTGCTCTGCTCAGTGAGGCGGTCAGCAGAGTGACGGCTTCGCGCTTGGCGAGCAGTACTAGTGAGGTGATGAGGGGCTGACGATGACGACCGGGGGTGGGTGCGGGGCGAGGAGGGTTAAGGGGAGGGGAGGGAGGTCCGGAGGTGCGGTGACGTCGGAAATGCCGGGGGAGGTCGGTTACACGTGGAGAGGCGGGCAGGAGCACGGGGCGGACGGGGACACGTAGGCCTCGGGAAGGATTCAGAGGCGGGCGAGCGGTCCGAGGCGCCGTGGGGGCGGGGCCTGCCTGCCTGCTCCTTCTGTCAATTCCTGTTTCTTGTCTGTGGGGATCTCGCTCGTCCGTCTGGGACTGGGGACGACGGAGCCACGGAGGAGTGTGCAACCCTGCAACTGCACACGGATTTTACTCGTAGAATACTCCAAACGGATGACGAGAGACAGTACGTAGTAGAGATACCAGGGGCACCCCGTGGGAAGTTTCCTCACTGTTGACGCTCTACAAGCTTACCTTCCTTCTCAAAGTAGCAAGGGGAAAACGAGTGTCCTCAGCACAATGACGTGGCAGGTTATTGTTCGTAGATTTTATTTAACCTCGAGTCTCAGGGTGGGCGTTCGGGTTATCCGCTTAATTCGGATCGGATAATTCGGGTAATGAAAATGGTTACCCGATAACAGCCTCGAAAAAACAATATCCGCAAATTCGGGTACCCGCAATATCGGGTTCGGGTATTACCCGTTTTACCCGAAATATTACAAAATCACAGCAAACACTCAAACAACACAGAATTTTGCATAGAACTAAGAACTGGACAGAATAATTGATAAACTGAGCTGATAAGTTCAAGTTTTCAATCACAGCTCGCAGGTCATCACAAACATTGTCACATCTCAAACCTGACATACATATACTTACTTAGTACTTACTAGTCTTGTGCAAATGCAACATTCAGATGCAAGTGCAAACCATGACACATTGACTACTGACAAGATCCCAGAGCACAATTCAAAAGTTCAAGCCTTCAAGGCGAGGAGATCAGGAGTCAGTTCGTTCGTTCTCCATTAAATATTGAATTAATTGGCTACATGGAAACTTGTTACTTGCCTGTTGGACTGGACTCCAGACTCCAAGTCTCGAGTGCAGCCGTGCAGGCACCTAAACGACACTAGTACGGGTAGTTCAGGTATCGGGTGCTGCTACCAGAATTACCCAAAATAAATTCGGATAATAACATTCACTATCCGAACTAGACTTCGGGTACCGTGGGTTTGGGTTTTTCGGGTTTGGGTGCGGGTTTTTCGGGTTCGGATATCGGGTAGCGGGTAATATGCCCAGACTTACTCGAGTCTACAGTATTTACTGCTCATGGAGCTGGAGTCCTGGTTTTCCAAACGGCAAAACACACGGAACATGCATGCATGCATGGTTGTTTACATGCACATCAATGTCTTGTTTTATATATATATATATATCTGACATTAGAGAACACAGGTTTCATCAGATATATTGATGCTTGGCTCGTTGCAAAAATAGTTACTATAAATGTGATGCTTTCGTATATAATAAAGTCACATGTTCAAGTATATAGGGTCACTATTGTAGCGGGCACTTTGTTCTCTAAATTGTCTATCTAAATAGATTTGGTCATGGCAAAATTATGTTGGTGGATTGCCCAAGTAACCGAGTGGATCCATTGAAATGTTGGTAACTACTAGTAGTATCCATGATAAGCAAAGAAATTATAGGCAACTATATCTTTCGCATGGCAAATTAACACCCTAAGGGTGTGTTTAGTTCCCAAAATATTTCACCCTAAAACATCACATCAAATCTCGTGGCACATGCATGGAGCATTAAATGTAGGCGAAACAAAAAAAACTAATTGCACAGTTCACCGTAAAATCGTGAGACGAATCTTTTGAGCCTAATTAGTCCATGATTGAACAGTAATTATCAAATAAAACAAAATGCTACCATACCCAAAACCAAAAATATTTTGGGAACTAAACACACCCTTGGCAAAAAAATTTTTAATGATGGTCATATCTTCATTTTTCTTAGGTCCAGAGGATATAATCTTATTGCCCTGCTTCACCATTGTTGTACCTCGAAGCTCTAGTACAAAGGTACAGACATCTCAAATCAGTGCCAAATTAGATTCTTGAAATCGGCCTCCACTTCTTGAATCCAACTCCTACTCACTAAAGTCATGGATTTCTATGTTCATGGCCACGAAAAAGCCTTGCCACTGCTTGTGGTTTTGAACCTGGAGGCACGAGTTGAGGAAAGGGAGGCAATTACAGTCGGCGAGAGGGTGGGATTAGATTTGAATATCCTGACATCTAATTACAATGTAACAGAAAATAGCCCGACTCGAAACAAACACTTTTCTTACCTCTTACCTCTCCGCAATGCATTTACGTTACGTAACATGAACCAAACGCTATCTTAACTCAAGTGTGTCTGTAACTCTGGGACAATGAAAGGCATAAACGTTGTGAAGTGTGTATTGGTTGATAGTTGGTTAGATGAAGGCAAATATCGTTATGATATGCTAAACATTTACGCTTCTGTTGTGCTAATCAATCACACAAGAAATTCGACTAGACACATGGGACATCAAAGACTTTGTTTCACATAGAGCATAGACCAACTTTGTTTGATAGGTGGATGTTTGTTACACTTCCCCGCAACCTACTCGATTTAACTCCATCGTTGTTGTGGTGAGTGGTGACGAACATTTTATTTTCAACATATTATCTAATTAATTCAATTTTTGTCATGGAAAAGTTATGCCAATTGAGTCATTTTGATTCTATATGTGTTAAAACAATTGATTGACTCAACTGTTAGCGAATAAAGCGTATGCAATTATTTACAAATCAACAACTGCTTCGACCGTTCACCATCCTCAATATAGTTTATAGACATTCAAAAAAATGCACCCAAATAGAATGTAGTACTCTTTTTTAGGGGTGTGGGGGATATATAAGGACAAATCAATACTGTAATTACCATTTATCAAACAATCTCCTTTACTCACACATTCAAGCGGATGACAACATATGTACATGTGAAAATTAGATTGATTAGAAAATGAAACGAGGATACATGCATCTTTTATAACTTTTCTCTTGACCCATCTTAAAATATCTTGTGAGTATATACTATATCATAGAACAAAAGGAATGTGTTATATTGAGAAAAAGGCAATTTAATAAGAAAGAAAACAAATAGTAACGTTGGACAGAAATTATCATTAAATGAGATAGGAATATGCTCCATGGGAGCCCTAGATTATTGTAGATACACAAGCATGAGTGTGTACTTCTATATTGCTCAATCGGTCTCTTGTTTAGCAGCTCTAGTTCCATCCTTCCTTATCTTGAAAGTTAGTGTCAAGTTAGTGTCGACCCTGTCCCGTGTTTCTCCATCCACGCACTGCCAATTTGCCATGAACCATGGTTGTCAAGCAAGCTCTAAGTCCACACTACCCACCAATAGAGTCCCTGGAGGAGAAAGCATTGATGTGCTCTTCTTTGACGTTGGCGGTTATCTGTACAAAAAGCAGTAAGATCGGTATGGCCAAATTGCTTCAGAGAAAGCACAACGTGTCAATGGAACATTCGTGACGACTAGATTATCACAAGTGAACCTTTTCTGGATGATGATCAAGAAAAAAGGTAATTAAATATTAAAGTTTGTGAGGTATTTGGAAGTTATATATTGTTCTCACTCAAAACAACAATATATACGTATCTTAATATTCACAAAACGTTCATTTTCTCCATAATAAGGATTACCGTTTTTTCTTTTGTTTTTCTTTTTTTGCTGAGAGATGCAGTCTCACAAGTATCCACAATATGATAAAAAGATGACACTAAGCAATAAATGCTACAGCAGAATTGACGGCAATGCACCTCAAGAAAAGATTTTCAAAAATCCACCCTAAGCTTAAGGTGCACCTTAGGATAATAAAGAAGAGTAAAATTCACTAGTGGTCCCTAAACTTTATGATTGTGTCATTTGGGTCCCTAACTCTCGAATCTTGATTTATAGTTCCCTGAACTTGTACCACAATGTCATCTGGGTCCCCGCTCTTGAATTGTGATTTTTGAGTCCCTGAACTTGTATAGCGATGTCATCTAGGTCTCTAAAATTGCACGTCAATACAAAATTAGCATTGCCGCATTAGGGCCATATGTGTGTTGTCGTGCAAGTTTGGGGCCTAGACGAAATTGCCATACAAATTTCAGGACTTAAATATGAAAACTTGAGAGTTGGGAACCCAGATGACATTGTCATATAAGTTTAGGAACTCACAAATCTTGACCCGAGAGTTAGGAATCCAAATGACATCCTTGTGCAAGTTTAGGGACCGCCGTGTTATACTCACAAATAGAGAGAGAAAGGAGAGAGAGGGCACACACAAAAGTTGTGGATGCAGGAGGGAACCAGCAAGAGTGGTTTTGGCTGCTAATTTTTTCTTTGTAAATGTGAGATCTGCGCAAAGCTAAAATGCACCATAACCATTGTGTTCTACGCAATAACTATATGTTCTGTTTAATTTAACTGGGTGCTATCTTAAGGTGTATGACCAGTTCACGCTGCGCATGCCCTAATCGTCATACTTATAATGTCAAGAAGAGATCAAATACAAGAATCCACAAGTAAACTTATATCTAACGAGTGGAATACTAGAGACCAGTAATAATACTTAATACAAATACACATGGGGTATTCATCACTAGAAAATACATACGGGTCTTTTCCGTAATTCCTCCACTGAGCAGAAATTCGGTCATGCGGGTCCATGAGCACAGGAGGGCGTTCAGGTCGTTAGACGAGCCGCACCGCGTGCGCTATGCCCAGATAGCATGCGTGAAACACTGCATCGGGGCACGCTATCGCACGCGCTAGCGCACGCTACATCTAGCGTGATAGCGCAGCCGCGCTAAATGCCTGCGCAGCCCCACCTCGCTGCCGCCGCTCGCATGCACCCGTACTTACCCCCCTCCCCCTGCACCATCATCCCAATAAGGCTCACTCCTACTCCTACCTTGCAGCAGCGCTGCCGAAAGCACAAGCTCACCTACTTAAGCTCATGCAGGCTTGTCATTTTGGCGCACACATAGACATGCCGTACCCGGGAGCACATGGCACCAACCCAATAATTTCAGCAACCGTGTCCGTCTCCACATCTGAAATTCCCAGTCACGGAAACAGAGAGCTCTCCCTTTCTATCCAGCGAGGGCGCCCTCCCAAGATGTGAAAAGTTCGTTCCCTTTCTCTCCGTTTTCTCCTCTCTTCTGGAAAATCAGAAAATGATGCTGCACGGAAGCAAGAGCCGGTTTCAGGCTGGAAGATGCTCCCGTCAGCGTCGAGCAGCGATGGTCCCGGAGACCTTTTTTTTGCGTGCTGCTGCTGCACGGCACGGCCGGAACGGTCCTTGCTGCTGTTGCTTCAGCCAGTCGGTTGCGGCTTTTTATCTTGGACAGCGCCGGCCGTGAAGATTTCCATTATTCGAGAGTGGAACGTATAGCAACGGCACTAGGGCAGGCCGAGTTAGGGCCCGTTTGGATTGAATACGTTAAAGTTTAACTCCGATCACATCAATGTTCCCTCAAATGCATGGAGTACCAAATGTAGACTAATTGTATGTATGTCGGCACAGATTATGTATAATTTACGAGATGAATCTATTAAACCTAATTAGTCCAAGATTGAAAACTTTTTGTCAAATAAGAAAAAAAAAAAATGCTACAGTATTCGTTAAACTTTAACTCCTCCACCCCCTTAATGCGCTAAGTCTATCGACTTGCCGTAAAATCGTGCGGGCGCTTCTAACTTTGTCCGTGACTCCATGAAGGGTCGCCATCGGTTTTGACAAAACGCAGAGCTGCTGACTCTGACGAATTCGAAAGGTAGAAACAAGAAAATCACCTCCCATACGAAGGGAAATCTACCTCTTTTTTCAAACGTAAGAAATAGAAAGCACTGCCGGAAAACGAAAGACTTCCATCACAATCCAAACACACGGTTGCATTTGGGTATGCGGGAGTATATATGGGATTGGAAGTATTCCTTGTGGGTTCAAAAAATTTGTACTAGCAAATGTTGTGCATAACTAGTGGCCCTTGTCTTAAGGTGGTTCAATATTTTGACACCGCATTTCTCATTTCTGTCCTGTGTCAATCAGCAGTTATAACACATAACCGCATATCCGTGTAGAACACTAGCTACAGTGGAACAAGAAACTGAGTGATGGTTGGAACGGATCAAGCAAGTGGATGTGGATGATAATCAGATATTCAGACAGCGGCAACACGGATGCGGGTTCAACGTCGTAAACCAGACGCTCCTGTTGGGCTGCGTGCTGTCCGTGTCCCACTGCTGCTGCTAGTCGTACCACGGCATTACCAGAAAAAACCACCTCTACGGCCTCGCCAGCGGCTGGCCGCAGGCGGCAGGCACCAGTCGCGAGCGGCGAGTGAAACATGACCAGACCAAGCAGCATCGGCGCTGTGGTGCTAATCCTGAATAAACTCCGTACGAGTAGTAGCAGTAACCAGTAAGCATCACTCAACCTGTCGTTCCTGTGCTAAAAGCGCGTGTCCTATCAGAGTGTGAGATCAATTAGGTGCGGAGTAGCGTCACGGCGAACGACGAGTAGCGTCACGGCGAACGACGAGTAGCGTCACGGCGCACGGCGCCGTTGGTCATTGGTGTGCTAGTCATCTATCCGTCCATGCTTTACGATAGGAACAGTTTTAGCTTGGCAAGGCTTTTTGCCAAGAGACGTGACCTAGCTTCAGTCGTCACAACAACGGTACCTAGGCCCCGTGGGTTATTCAGGCCTTCTTTGCGACGAACAAAAAGTGATGAAACTGGTCGGATTTCATTGTTTTCTTAATTAACGTAAAGCTAGCACGAGACATGTTAAATTTGTAGTCTATAATATAGAAGAGTTAAAGGCCTAGACCCAGACAAGAGATGAAAGAAAATAGCATAGAAGCTATACAACAGCGTCAACCTAGATGAAATAGTAGGCTAAGGATCTGTTCCGTTTAGCTTAGATTGGAGCTAGGAACCATACCAAATTACCAATATTATACAAATTAGTAGACTATTCTGACTGGAAATCGTTCCTGGGAGTCGATCTAAAGGAATCGAACGAGTCTAAAGAAGCTAGCAACCAAAACTTATGTTCCTAGCATATGAATCCAACATTTTACTTCATCCTACATCTTCGCAGCTAGCTCAATCACCGAAGACTTTTTCTATAAAAAAATTCGCGTGTTCCATTATTCCATAAATCCCTACAAAAGATTTCATTGTGTCTTTTCTCATCATATAAAATTTACATTGAGTGGTTGGAAGAAAAAACTTCGTGTTGAGCCTCCCTGGGTCTTTTTTGACCTTGCAAGAAACTTATATGTGGTTCTATGTGGGTAGTCTAGGAATAAGTCTTTCCGGCGTCCCCTTGCGTGTTGTGGTAACTTTCTCTCTAGTGTGGCTGTAGATCTTGTGAGGGCGCAGACTTTTGAATTTGAATTCCTACCAAATCTAAAGAGGCACCATTTAGGAGCTCTTCATGTTTAGGAGTTGTAACTTCTAGCAGTGTTATTGTTGGGGGTTTGTCGTTGGATGTTATGATTTCTGATGAAGATGTCGAGAGGACATATTTGGTCAAGGTTTAAGGGGTACATGTCTTGCCTCCGCGTGTTGTGGTGTCATTTGGATGGAGTTTCCTTTTATTTACTACTCTCTCTGTTCCTTTATATCTGTCACAATTGGTGTGCGTGCCACAAGTTTGACTCGATTTATAAAAAATACGTGCAACATTTGTATCTCTTAATAAATTTATTAAAAAACTAGATTCAATGATCTTTCCGATGATACTAGTTATGTACTATAAATATCAATATTTTTTAATATATATTTAATCAAAGTTATTTCTCGAGAAGCCTAAACGATAGATATTTAAGGACAAAGGGAGTATTTGTCTTTATGAAACAGGTGTGGATTAAGTGTTAGTCAATATAACAGGGTTTTGTCCTAGCCAATAGGTGTTTAATGGAGTTCTTTCCATGTCTTTCGTGACAACTTCAGTCCGGTAAGGCATGTGGTGCCAGGGCAAGGATATGAGCAACAATGGATGCTATTCTCTTTTTTGGTTGGTTCAGAGGTGATGCAATCGTCGGAGACCAAGAAGTTGGAGGTCTTACTGTATGGGGTGTTTGAGACTGCTTCACTTCTATTTTTTCAGCTCCACTCCAGTTTCGTATTGTCAAACACCTCAGCTCCAAGAACTCCGCTCCACGAAAAAGATAGAGTTGGAGACCAACTACACGCAGTTTTTAAAGATCTGTACTCCCACGTGGACCACGTGGAGTTGTGGAATAATTATCGAATTACCATTCATTAATCACCGATGGGATCCCTTCCTTCCGCGGTTCCACGGCTTCTGCACCTGCTAGCCTGCTCTCTGCGACGTTCCAGCGCCACCAGGAAACGATGCTATTGCGATGCGATGCGAGGTTGCGAGCAGCGAGAGGCAGCCAGGAAAGGATGCGACCTTTTTTTATTATTACTTTGGTGGGTTGATTCGCTGCTTTCTGTGGGGTGTTGGGCCAGATTTGTAACATCTAGCAACTATACCCTTATACGTATATACATCTAAATAGTCTTCTCAATAAAAACGTATACATATAAATATGTATATTTGTGCTTGTTTCCAAAATCCTGGGTATTTCGTGGCATACAGGGGCTTTGGGCCAGTGTCTATCATTTGTTGTCTATTTTTCTTGAAAAATATCAAGTGCAATTTCAATCAAGGGCATAATGAACCATTGTATGAAAACAAGCTATTTCTGGAGCTGGAGCAGAGCTGTGTGCTAAACATTACCACATGCTGCACAAACTCTATGGTGGAGCTGCTCCATGGTGGAGTTCGTAGAGCAGAGCTGGAAAAATAGGAGCGGAGTAGTGCCAAACACCCCCAAAACTTATATGTAATGCATGTCTAGTAAATAAAGTATACTCCATTTCAAAAAAGATTGTCAATCAAACTAATATTGACAATGTCACAATAAGCAATCATGGAACATATTTCGTAATAAACATATGTAGAGATACAATTGTTGACACTATCTTATATAAACTTAATAGTAGATAGTTTTGGGATTGACTCCTTAAAAAAACAAAACTTTACAATTTGTTTTTGAAGCAGAAGAGTGTCTATTAGGCCATTTTTAGAGGGAGTTTCATGTCCCTATTTTCAAGGCTCCGTGGTGTTAGAAACAATGCAAACAAGTTTCATTCCCACCAAACTCGTTTCACCCATGAAACTTTTATCACTCTCTTCATTTGTATCATGCCGTGTCAACACGAAACTTTCGTTGAGATTGATCTTAGTGTTTTCTCATTAATAAAAACCTAGTATGATATGAAATGGTGATGGATGGATGCAATTGTGACGATGGTATAAGAGTATATTAATGAAACCACGGGTGGAATGCAAGCAGTACATGAATTATATATTTTTTTAATTGAAGGTGACATGTCGAGGTCGGTCAGTCGGATTAGAATTAGATATTAGTACGAGTTGAAAGAGCGAGCGAGCACTAGGAGGTTGTTTAGTTGGCAAAATTTTTGACGAAACGTTACTGTAGCAGTTTCGTTGTTATTTGACAAATATTGTCCAATCATAGTCTAATTAGGCTTAAAAGATTTGTCTCGTCCATTTCGTTTAAACTGTGTAATTAGTTTTATTTTTTTATCTATATTTAATGTTTCATGCATGCGTTCAAAGATTCGATGTGACGGGGAATCTGAAAATTTTGGCAATTTTTTTTGCAACTAAACGGTACGTAGGAGTGTCGTGCGATACTCTGCTGGCCTGACAGCAAGATGCGTACTTGCTGCTGCCGTTCCCACCGCAACACCACCACAGCACCGCACCCCCCCCCCCCCCCCTCTCTCTTTTTTAACTCTCAGCTTTCAGGTAGAGATGTCGTCGATGCAGATTCTCCGGCGGAGATCAGATCATCATTGGTGATGGGCCTGTTGACCGCCCTGAAGACCCGTGCAGAATAATCGTCGTCGCTGCCTGTGTCGCCGGGGACGACGCGCATAAGATGGCATCAGTGCCCCGACTGACCGTGGCGTGACGCGCTTGTTGCGTAGCCGCCGGTGCCGCGCGACGCGCTGCGGGCTGCGGCCTCCCAGAGTCCCAGTTCCCAGACCCTGTCTGTCGGGCTCGGCCGTACACGTATATATCCGTCCTTTAATTTGGGTTTGGGAGATCACGCGATTCTACTCCACTTCCTTACTCCACATGAAAGCTTTCTTCGCCAAATCGACGCCACGCATAGAAGTGGAGTATGTTTCACATGCCGTTGTGTTGAGTTCAGTTATCTGTTCTGAGGGAGGGAAACAAAGGTTGCCTGCCAGTTTGCATCGGCAATAAGTTGCCTGGTAAGTCCCGGACGCCTGATCGGATGGATCCACCGATCGATCTGGTGTGCATGGCCGCGTGCCGTCCGTCCTATGCTGAGCAAGCAAGCAGCGTCGGCGGGCAGCCGGGCACTGGCATGGCATCTCGTGAATGCACAGGGTTTCTCGCAGGGAAACCCGGACCCCAGTACGTGGTAGTACGCGGTCACAGGTCAGGAAAAGCATTCACTATGCAATGCAATGCACCCAGCACCCAGCACCCAGACGCCGTGCTTCAGGGTTCAGAGCTGAGACCGAGGACAGTGGCCGGCCGGCCAGCATCGGTTAAGCTATGTGCGGACAGGGACCCTGACAACTTGTCCTTGTCCACTGCAAAACTACACAGGTTGTCCACGGCCACGAGTACCGAAACTGACTCGGTGTGCTCCACCACAACCACATGACACTCCAACTCTTCTTTTTTTCCCCTCCTAAATAAAACGTTTCCATGACCAACACCTCGGGGCACATAATCCCTGCAGGCTGCAGCCCATGTAACTAATTCTCTATGTACTCTCCCTTCGTACTCGTAAAGAAAGTCGTTTAGGATAAAGTTTGAGTCAAACCTTGGGAATATAAATTATGAATAACTTTCAAGCTGTTGAGTTTGAAAATGTGAAAAATATATGAATAGATTTGTCTTAAAAAATATTTTTATAAAAGTATACATATATCATTTTTTTAATAAATATTTTTATAGAAACAAGAAGTCAAAGTTGTGTTTTTGAGACCATATCTCTGTCCCAAACGACTTTCTTTACGAGTATGGAGGGAGTAGTAGTACTAGGGAAAAGGAAAAACCCTGCAGGTAGCCAAGTTTGTTTTTGTTGGGAGGACAATTGAAACGATGGCATGAGTGAGTGATGAATCCTCTCGTGATTCAATCAGGGAGCAGCTCCAGGCTCCAGCGGAGCAAGCAAGCGCCAGTTTATTCACTTGCGGCGATGCCAGGAGGCAGATGCATGGGTACCCTACCCACTGCCGATGCCGGGGTAGGCAGGGGGCCTAAAAAGCGAGGAAACCCCGTGATCGATTCACTCCACGGCAGGTAGTATGTGTCCACCGAAATCGCGAAACAGCAGCATCTGCACCACTGCATTGCACTGTACGACGGATCAGGATCACAGCGCCCCCTGAAAGCTGAAACAGGGGCTGGCGTGCCACGTTACACTTGGGCGGACCCCGGCGGATGGGCTGGCATGGCAGCGTGTCGAGCGGGCCCTTGCGTGTGGCAGCGAACCGGCCAACGGATGATGGCCCGCAATTTCTTGTGTCGTGGAGATCCGCCGGTCGAAGAGATGGGCCTGGCCGCCTAGGGTAGGCAAAGGCAGCTACCATATGGGCCATGCCAGATCACTGGACCGGCTCCAGCGCTACTACTACACTCGCTAGGGCCTAGGACCCAGGTAGCTGCAACCAAACAACGTGGGCTGGAGAGACGATCCCGCCCCACGTGCTGCCCCTCCAACCTAGTCTAGCCTATTGATACCAAATCATATGGGGCCAATTTTTGTGTCGGGGGGGCTAACTCGACTCAAACTATGGCCTCGTTTAGTTCGGTGAATTGGAGAGAAAAATACTGTATCAGAATTTCTATAGCATTTTATTTGTATTTGGTAAAAATTATCCAAATTTTGACTAACTAGGCTTAAAATATTCGTCTCGCAAAGTACAACAAAACTGTGCAATTAGTTTTTGATTTCATCAACATTTAGTACTCCATGCATTTGCCGACATTTTGATGTGACGGGAAATCTTCTTTTTGCATAGTGAAATTTGGAGGAGAATTGAAGGAACTAAACAAGGGCTATAGTAGGAGCACTGGCTAGAGCTGGCCCGGAAACATTGTCATGCGCGAATAAAACCCAAATACCCAGTATGGATTTTTATCAAATTTCATGTATGTGCTACGGATACTTAAAAACATTCCCGGTCTTCCTTTTGAATAGTGGGAGCTTTCTTTTGTCCTCTCCGGGCTCTTGGATGCGGTTTCATTTCCGGTACTCTCCCTTTGTTCCAAATTACTATAAATCGTTCTAGCTATGTACTATATATCTTTTTAAAAAAATCAGAACGAAGGGAGTACGACTATGGCACAAGTGCAATCTGGATGCGGCCTTTGCTGCACATGTTAGCCAAGGTGCGACTGGGTTTGTTCTCCGGGTCGGTGCTGGACGTTTCGAAGGCGGTCATGCTCGGTGGAACTTCCATGGCTTGGATGCCCTGATGATGGAAGCTTATGCATGCAGAGACGGGATTCGTCTCGCTACAGAGAAAGGGGTTACCAAGCTACAACTTGAGACAGACTGTAAGGAGCTGGTCAGTCTGTGGGCATGGGGACGAGACTAGAGATCACATATTGCGCCAATCATCAGGGACTGCATAGAGCTTAGTTCAGGCTTTACTGATTTCGTTTTGATGTATGTGCCTCTAACTTGTAATCGAGTTACCCATCTATTAGCAAAGCAGGTCTTGGATGACGTTAGGTTGAGTGAGTGATAATTAGCCCTAACTTGCATCGATCACCTAGTGGCCGAAGAATGTAATCTCGACACTTCTTCGTGAATGAATGAAAGTCTCAGTCGCAAAAAAAAAAAGGGAGGACGACTAAAGAGGAAATACAAATCACAGATACGCCCCTGTTGCAGAGGGAAGAAAATTGGGTGAGCGATGGGCGTATTGCAGCTCGCGTGCGCCCCCCTGGCTGATGCCTGCCGCGTGTCACCGGCTGTAATCAAAGGGCTAGCACACGAGGCGCGTCGTCGGCTCTCCCCTCGGCTCCTCACGTACACACACAAGGCTCCACCGCGGCTCCTCGGCTCATGCGTGAGCGCGGCTTCTCCTCGAGTACAGGCTACCGGACGCTCAGGGACGGAGGCGGCGGCCCATGGCGGAGGTGGCGGCGGGCTCGCGGCCGCGCCGCCAAGCAGCAGCAGATCATCCACCGCCGTGCAGCACTGACCTGACCTGCCGCCGTGGAGACTGCACGCATCTCGTTGGAGGAGGAGGCGAAGGCGGCCGCGACAGCAGTGGTTCCGCCGCCGTGCAGCACATCAGTAGGTCGTCGAACGCCCACAAGCAGGCGCGCCAACCTGGCCTCCGCTCTGAAGAACACCCCCACAAACAGAGGTGCCACCTCATCCGTAGACAGGTAACGAAATAAGGTCAAAATTCAGATCTGGGCACAGGTATAGATGTGCTGAATTCTGATTTGGCTGATTCTTGTAGCAGCTTGTGGGCAGGGTTTTTTTTATTGTCCGAAAGTCGCCGATATTTTCAAAATTTCCTTTCTATCCCCGGGGTTTTATAAAATTTGATATCAAATAAATTTTTTTCTTCTTTCCTGTTTCTACACAGACAATCCAAAATCAATCACGCGATGGTCCAACACTTATAATGATTTATTCTTGTTTTGATTTGTGAACAAGTGATGTTTAATATCTTAGGAATAGTTTCAAATCAAATTCTACAAAATTTTTTGATTTTTTTTGAATTTGGTCCGATATTTCCGATATATCTTGCTTATCCTCTTTATCCATGATGTCTGATAAATTTTAATTTCCGATAATGAAAACCTTGCTTGTGGGTCGAAGCAAGCTACGATGTGGCCGATGATTATAGCATGTTTGATGAGCACAAATCTATAATACCACTACGTGCTACTTTATCCAGCTTATTTAGTGTCCTGAGGAGCCGAGGGGAGAGCCGACGACGCGCCTCGTGTGCTGGCGCTTTGATTACAGTCGGTGACACGCGGCAGGCATCAGCCAAGGGGGCACACGCGAGCTGCAATACGCCCATCGCTCACCCAATTTTCTTCCGTTGCGGAGAGCCTAGGCATTAGGCTAGCAAATTGCGCTTCCGCACAGTTTTCCAATTCCAATTAAAAAAAAGCATATATGGTCGATCGGAACCACACCTTCCACTCCCTGTGATAAGTTGACTTGGTAGCAAAGAGATGATGCTCTCCTCTCCAGCTCTCTTCCTCTCGTCAACAAAAAAAACACGTGGGGCCCTCAACAGGTCCTAACCCCGGACGATAACGAGACAACAGAAGCCGTCAATCAATCCTACGTGGAATCGATGGGTGGCCAAGAGGACCCTCGGAAACATTCCTTCTAAAAATGAGCATAAGCTCATACCCATCCCAGATCTGGCTTATAGGTTTACCATGTTGTTCATTAATAATATAATGGCCAGAACATGATGGCCAAACTTGTGTTACCAACCCATTGGTCTTCCCAAAACCTTACCTTCTTCCCATTCCCTACTACCCACCTAATACTCATATGGGCTGCTTGTGCTGCCCATAGAACCCCTTCCCAGAAAGGGGAGGATTCCAGATCCGGGCAGCAGAAGATGTTAGGATCGTTGGTTTTGTATTTAAAATATACAATTTTGACCCAAATAGCACTCTTATGAAGCTAATATCTAAAAATCTAAGAAGCTAGCAGAGCTAAGCTTAGGCTCCTCAAATTCGGGATACCTAAACCTCCCTCCTCCTCCTTTTGAGAAACTAACTGCCAACTAGCTAAGTGGTACTTGTGTTTATCTTCGGTATTATTCCACAAGAAATGCCCCATATGAGAGTTCATTATTTTGATAGCCCACTTAGGAAACTTTATAATCGACAGCAAATAAATTGGGATACTTGCCAGATAGGCTTTGAGTAAAACAGGCCTTCCAGCATATGACAAAAGTCTACCTCTCCATCCTGCAATCCTTTTGATAATTTTGTCCACCACAGGTTGGAGGTCTTTCCTTGTCAGCTTATTATAATGAAGGGGAACCCCCAAGTATTTAATAGGGAAGTCACCTTTTTTATAGCAGAAAAGCCTAGCAAACTCCTACTCTTCCTCCAATCCAACTATCAACAAATCGCTCTTATCATAATTAATCTTCATGCCTGACATTTGCTCAAAGCAAACAAGCAGCCATTTTAAATTACTAGCCTTTTCTAGATTATTCTCTAAAAAGAGTAGTGTATCATCAGCATACTGCAAGTTGATGATGCCACCCTCTATCACTTATGGTAACAGACCAGTGATAATGCCATGCCTAGCTGCTTTCATAAGCATTTTAGAGAAAACATCTGCTACTAAATAGAATAACAGAGGGGATAAGGGATCCTCTTGTCTCAAACCCTTTCTAGGCTTGAAGAAGGTGCTATTCTCATCGTTAATTCGAATACAAATAGAACCACCTCTAACTACCTGCTGTAACCAGCCTCTCCACCTTCCACAGAAACGCCTGGATTCAAACATCTCCTCAAGGAAAGACCAACTGATCTTATCATATGCTTTTTCATAATCCAACTTCAGCACCACCCCTTCCTGTTTTTATTTATGGACCTCATAAATAATTTCATGAGCAGCCACAACACTTTCTAGAATAAACCTGCCTTTAATGAAGGCTATCTGGTTGGAAGCCACCAACCTATTAGCGACTTTAACCGATCTATTGTTCAACATTTTGGAAAAAAATTTAAAGCTACAGTTTATCAGGCTAATAGGCCAATATTTCTTCAGCACTTTTGCATCCGGTTCTTAGGGATCAACGTTATCATTGCATAATTCAACCTATCTAGGTTCAACTCCCCTTGTTCAAAAGCTCTTACTAGATTCATCAGATCATGTTTGATTAAATCCCAAAAGACTTGATAGAAAAGGAAAGAGGAACCGGCCCGGGGCTCCTTCAGCATAAGAGCTGAAGACAGCCTCTCTAACTTCATTTTCCGTGAAAGGAGCCTCTAGCAGCTCATTTTCAAGGTCAAGTCACTTTTTCATCCGTTTTCCAGAAATCTCGTCCCAAATTAACACCACTATCCTCCTCCTTACCAAATATTTTTTTTATAAAAATCGACAACATGCTCAAGCATGCCTTTGTTATCATCTATCCACCCATCTGGGCCTTCTAAACCAGAAATGCATTTTTTCCTATTCCTTTGATTGGCCACAGCTTAAAAATATGCTGTGTTTCTATCCCCCTCTTTTATATTCCTATCCCTTGATCTTTGTCGAGCTTTGATCTCCTCTAATTTCCAGATAGCTTCTAGATCTTTAACAATCTCCTTCATCCTCTGTCTCTCCACATCAGTGGTAATCAAGTTCTCATACTTTAAGTCTAACCGGTCACACTCCGTAAGGAGTTCTTGCTTCTGTTTTCTAACTTGGGCATTAATATTTAAGGCCCACCCCTTAACCTTCTTCCTCACCAATCTGACTTTAAATTGCCAAATGTCTACAGGGTCCGTGAAGGAACAAGGAGTATTCCATAACTTGGCAACAAGCTCCTTAAAATCAGGTTGTTGTAACCACCACTTCTCAAATCTAAAAATACTTGGTTTTCTCCTCTCCTCCAAACCAAAATTAAGGAGTAAATGAATATGATCACTACTTGCTCTAGAGCTAGTAGATACAAAAGCTAAAGGGAACTTATGTTCAAAATTGGTAGTGCAAAAAATTTTGTCAATAGCCGCCAAAATAGGCTGTTCTTGATTGTTTGTCCAGGTATAAGATCTAGAGGATGGTTTTAACTCAATCAAACCAAATCTGTTAATCCAGTCCATAAATAAATCTGTCCATTTGTGATTAATGACTCCATTACTTTTATCCTTAGCATTACAAACTAAATTGAAATCCCCACCAATCACCGTAGGACCGTCTCAATTATCTAGTAAATTTTCTAGTTCATTAATGAACTCTTGTTTCCCCTCCTCGTAAGGTGAACCATATACTGTAATCAACCTCCACACAAAGTTGTCATAACAGTTCCTAACTATTGTAGCAACACTGTAAACCTCCTATTTTCCAGGTCAGAACTTCAAACTTTCTCTCGCTAAAGCCTACCAGGATACCACTAGCAGTACCTTTCGCAGGGAGGTATTGCCGGTTGAAATCTTTTTGGACATATTTTAGGAAAGAATCTTGGAAACTCTCTTTTCTTGTCTCTTGAAAGCTAACAAAGTCTAGATGATTTTCTTTAACAAAATCTGTGATGCACTGTAGCCGACCTTCTTTATTAAGGCCTCTCACATTCCATAGAGCTCCTATCATTTTTCACTCTATCTTGATTTTTATCACAGCTTTTAGAAGCTACATGCACCCATGATTGTTCCCCTAAATTCGACTGTTCCTTTAGAGGGGGGTCAGTATCAGACTTCAGAGGAGGAAAATCCTCACAACTCAGAACACTATCAAGGTTTGTAGTAAAGTAGTCTCAGGATTACTTTCCTCAAACTCCCTTCTATTAGATAATTCTTTTTGTTTCAATAGCTCTATCTTTTCTAATTGATTACAGGTATTAGTACCCAAGGATATATTAGCAATATTAGCTTTTTCAGGTAAACTTGTACTGCTTTCAAAAGCAAAGGATGATTTGTGTTTAGTACCTGTCTCCAGATTCTTAACCTTTTTCAATTCCTGGGCTTTCTCCAACATGGTGCACCCATCTTCCGGATATCTTCTGGGTCTAGGGAACCTAAGAGTTGGCCCCCACTTGTTCTTCCTTTTCTGGTTCTTGTTAATCAGCTGTTCCTCAATGATGAGAGCTTCCTTGTTCAACTCTGTCTGTGTAAATCCCTCTTCTTGCAGACTGGAAAGATCCTCATCTTCATCCATTTTTTCAGTATCACTAGCTTCTATTTCTTCTTCAGAGATTTCTAGTTCCATTCTACTTAGCAGAGATGAGCATTCCTCAGTAGCGATATCCTGCTTAGCAATTCTTCTGAATTCCTCCCACTTGGAATGATGTGACTCCTCATTCAGCAAACTAAAAAACTTGTTACCAACTATCTTGCAATCAGATTCCCGCGTGTGATTAGTCACCGGTGTTTCATAGTTATCCACTCCAGTACATCCCTCACTGGTATTCTAAACTTTTACACTACTGTCAGTCTTCACTCCAGAGCATCCCTCAAGAGAGCCCTGAAACTTTCCTCCAAAAGACTTTGTTGTATTCACCTGACTCGATTCATTCTGGAAATTGTTCTTCTTTAGAGAAGTATTTTCACCCATCTGATTTGGTCCTGAAGCCTCCACCTGAGTCACATCAATGTAACTCGGCTGCAAGAATATTTGCTCACTCTGAGCAGTCAACTGCTCAGCTTGTTTAGACATCATCTGTACCATAATCGAAACCTGGTTCATTACATCTTCATGCATCGGATCCAAACTCACTGTCTTGCTCCCTGCAATCTTAGGTATATTGGTTTTGGGTGTCTGTTGATTTGATTCTTCAGCAGGCTTGGACACATGATTGAGCTCTTTATCAGAGTCGTACAGATCATCTGCCTCATCATCATTATCAGGATTTCCTTTATCATCGCCTCCACCATCATCATTACCTTTGTCATCATCAACCTTAGTTTCATCCGCTTCATTCTCCACTGTCAGCTCTACAACATACAGCTTCATCCCCAACTCGTATAACCTTTGTCTAGGAATTTTCTTCCAATTCCTACAAGCCACCTTAACTCTGACGACCTCATAAAAGGTCTTGAACACTGTGGACCAGTCAACCTCAGTCAATAAGCCAAAGCCAGAGGCAATTTGAGCAAAAACTTTCCAATGACAATATCTTGGTGGTATGCCTCTCATCTCCATCCACACTTCCTCCAGTTCGCTATGGGGTTCCAGATCTCCAATCCATTCAAGCCCCTCAACTCGGACCTCATCCTTCCTTATGTTGAATGAGGGTAATTTTTGATATCACTGACTCTCTTATGAGGTGGGAATCTCACTAGAAACCTCCCAGGTTCCAGTTCTCTGATTTGCCAAGGCCAGTCCTTACTATAAATCTCAGATAGCTCTGCTTCCAATTCAGGCAAGGTGATTTGACCAGTCTTAACTCTAACCACTCCACAATTAGTCAGGTTCAACCACTGAGTTGATTCCACACTAGGTACATCTAGATGATAAAATCCAAGTCCCACACTAGAGCTACCAACATACACTGCAACAGGGTGATCTGACTTCTATTTTGAACAGACATTCATCTGGTGCCCAGGAATTCCACAGATAAAGCAAACCTTAGGGCGAGTACAATTTCCCACAAAGTGGCCAGGTTCTCCACAGTTATAGCAAGTCAGCTTCCTATATCTGGGATCGATGACAAAAGGCGGATCAGGGATCTGAGTACCTTGCCCCCGCCCTTGTAGGTGCTCTCTGAGGTGGAGGTTGTTGCGGTAGCAGAGGCGGCGGTTGCTGTTGCTGTGGACGGAGCGGAGGAGGTGGGCGAGGTGCCCCTTGCTGCCTCCGACCAGGATCCTGCCAACCCTGCTGGGTCGGACCTCTGAGTTGGTTGTTCTGTGGTGGCGGCGGAGGACGGGTCGGGCGTTGAGGGGGCTGACGCCGAGGCTCGGGTTGCCACACCCATCTTCCGCCATCCGCCATCTTCTCCTTCTGAAGCACCTCAGCGAAGGTTTCCTTCTCACCTCCTCTCCCCCAGATGTCCCTTGTGAAGTTGACCTTCACCGGAGGCTTCTCAAGCCGATCCGATTTGAGCACCGGGTAGCAATCCTTCGCCGAGAAACTCCGCGATTCCACTAACTCTCGCTGGATCCAGAATAGATTGTCGGCGCTCAGGAGTTTGGTGGATGGGGCTGGTGGTCTAGGGTTTCGGTGGGGCGGCGGGGAATCGATGGCCCAGAGTTGGCCGAAGAACTCGATCACCACCTCGTCCTTGTGAAGCTTATCCTCCGGATCCACCTGCTCCTTGGGTGAAATGTGATTCCCTCCCTTCCCACTGAGATGTGGGATAGAAGGCTTCGTCCTCTGGCTGGTGGACCCAGCCTTAGCGCGGGGCCGCGTCGTCAGCCATGGAGGGTATGGCCATGGCAGGGAATCGAGCTCGAGCCCCGTGCGCCCCCGCGTGGCAGTCTCTAGAGACGAAGCCATTGTTGCGACTTGAGATAGATGCCTGTGGAGAAAGTTACACTATAATCCAGAAGAATCACGGCGAGTTGTAGTTATACTATGATTCCGTCCATTGTGTTGGAGCTACTTTGTTGCCTGAAAGTTACACTATGATTCAGAATCACGGCCGAGCTATTTTAGTCTGTCGCTGGTGAGAAAGACAACTGCTCCGTGCACAAACTGAACACGTATACAAAGATACTGACGAATAAGTTACATATTGTCCTAACTGCTACTTATATCATATTTTACTAGCTAAACAAGGGTTTAGCCTGATTGATCATGCCGTGGCATGCAATTTACTGACAGCCACATATATAACGGGGAGCTAACATCACAGCCTTGGTGCAAGATTTACAGAGGTTTGCATGCGGATTAAGCTCGGCTTCTTCTACAGACAAGGGTTTCTGCGGCTGCTGCTGATGCTGATTTGTTGTGAGAGAAAAACACTGCTGAATGGCTGGCTGATTCTAGCTGATAAGTTCCAGCGAACATGGCTTCAGCTTGCTCAAGGGGCGAGCTAGAGGCGCACAAGGGAAGCATGTCTTCACCTAATCTTTGATCATAATCTTTGGCTCGCTTATCTTCGTCAAAAGTTGCAAATATTTTTGGGCCCCGGAACCGTACAATCAGGACAGCAAAAGCTATGCCGACCTTATTACCTGATATTGCCATCCGCTCCAAAAAAAAAAGTGAAGTTCTTCCAACCTTAATATTCTGTATGTATATGCTGACATGCATGAAGCCATACTTTTATCTATTTTACCTAACATATCCATTGTATGTTCTCTTTCAAAGTTTCTTGGTTTATGTTAGTTTCAGGTGGCAGTTAAGTGTTGCCGTCATCAGCTAAAAGGATGCGCATCATTGTGATAATAAGAAGAAATGATTTGTTTGTATATGGTCACAATGAAGAGCACAGAGCAGGAGCTGATGCCTAGAAGAAGTTAAGTTAATGCTGGAGTTTCAATTATTGAGCTGTATAGTTCCAAATAATCATTGAGCAAGCCTCCAAGCACGAGCTCATGGTCAACCAGTCTGTGGATAAGAAGAGTCTTGGAAACCTTTTATACTATATACATTAAAAAGAAGAAGGCTTGGAAAATAAAATACTAAGCAATAAAAGAATAAAAAGAACAGTTCCTTGGATACAACAGGAATCCAGAGCTCCTGATATATAGCTTGCTTCCTTGCAGAAGAGGAATTCTTGGCTCCTCACTCCATGGCGCCTTAATCTATGCATGATTGAAAATGCAATGAAAGATCGAATGTGACTTTTCCTTTCTCCTCCCCCTCTTTTGGAAGCCTCTACTTCTTTCTAACGGGAGAAAAATAGGAAAACTGGGAGAGGCCCTCGCTGACGTCCACTATTTGGATGTATGGTTCCGTATGAAATGAAATGAAATAAACTGAAGTGTCACAGACTATGAATGCGTGTCACGGGCTCACGGCACAACCGTCGTTTTTTTTTGGGATGAGCGGAGGCAGCGCAGAGTTTGTGTTTGTGAATTGTGATGGCTATTGTTCAAGTGGTGGCCACTCTGTTCCGGCTAGAACATCCTGGAGTCCGGTTGTTCCTTTGCTAATTGGAAAGTGATCATTATATATACTGCTATACATAAAAAAACTAATCAATTGTAAATTTAAATAGATTTATAAAAAAGCACTGTCAACATTTATATCATCAAAAGGTTTTATTAGAAGAACATATTTTATAATTAATGTAGTAATACTTATTACATATTACATATCGGTAGTTTTTATATAAATTTAATTAAATGTGAGATTGTTTGACTTCTTAAGACAAGACAATAGAGACTTTCATTCTTCGGAGGAGTTCTAGAAATGGACTTCCATAGCAAAAGCCACTTATGCTTGCCAAGCAGAGTACACGAAAGGAAACCGGACGATGCGGTTCATGCCGTTCATGTGGTTTGAGTATTTGGATCGGCCCCGCATGGAGTCCCTCCATGAGAACCAGAATTTCGGTTTTTTTTTGTACTAATATACTTCTTGCGAGAGATAATCAAGTAAGGCCACAATAGAAACGATCCTTACTTGAGCATTAAGACTAAAGTAATTATCTTGCGACGAAAGGTACGGTGGTAACCTGCGAGCATATTGAGCATGCGTTGCTAACAGTAACTTTTAGGGAATGATGGACTTGAACAGCAAGTTAGAGCAGAAATAGTACTATCCTAACCGAGAATTCTCTTTATTTTGAAATGGCCCCATGTAAATATAAAAAGTACTATTGGTGTTCACATAGGGCCTGGATCATAGGATTTTAAAATTTGAATTAACATGCACAGGCAAGTAAATTAAGTCATAGGCATGCATCATCTACAAAATCATGCATATTAGTGATATCATGCACCGTCCACCAAATAGAAAAACCTAGAGTGCCCTACAAGCACATCCGTTTCATCCCAACCACAAAACTGGAAGCAACAAGAAAAAAGAAAATCCCCTACCCCTAAATCCCTAGAAAATGCAGATTTAGCTTAGCGCAGGTAATAAATAACACATTTCCTAGAATCCAGTCGCCTGATTTTTAGCAAGATTTCAGGCGACACCAACGGAGCTGGACGTGGCGGGGCTGCAGCGGGGGGAGCACAAGGCATGAAGACGTCGCCTGAGAGGTTGAGAAAAATCAGACACCTGGGTTATAGCAAATCCCAATAAATAAACAACCAAAAGAGTCTCAAGACTCCGTCTCTCTCTGTATAAAAGGGCGGCGCCACAAAACTTGTCTCCCAAACAAGCGAAGCCCATCATCCTCTGATCCCCAAGCAGAATTAAACCTCACCTAACCCCCTCCCTCCCATGGCCGCCGACCACCCCCTCGCCGGCGAGCACCACCACCCATCGCCCGCGAGCTCGGCCGCCACGGCGCTGGGCCGGCTGCTGCTGCTCCCGTCGGAGCTCCTCCACGAGATCCTGCTCCGCCTCGCCGTCCCCGAGCTCCTCCGCGTGCGCTCCGTGGCGCGCCCGCTCTCCAGCCTCATCTCCTCCCCGGACTTCCGCCGCCTCTACCACCTCTCCTCGGCGTCCTCCGGCGGCGGCGGCCCGGCCGCCGCGTGGCTGCTCCTCTTCAAGAAGCTCCCGCCCCGCGACGCCGCCATCAGGGGCTTCCACGGGCCCTCGGGCCGCTGGTTCCGCATCCCCGTCTCGGCCATCCTCGCCCCCGCCGTGCCACCGGGCGAGGACCTCTACTTCCTGGCCGCATCCGCCAGCTCCTTCCTGTTCGCCGCCAACGGCCGCCGCGAGCTCGTGGTCGTCGACCTCACCGCGCGCGCCGCGCGCCGCCTCCCGCCGTCCCCGCTCGGCCCCCGCGGCACCTCCTCCTGGCGTCGCTTCGGCCTCAAGCTCGTCGCCGACCCCCCCGGATCGAACCGGTTTAGGTACCCGTCCTTTTCTTACGGAGAGGGTCTTTCTTACGGAAGAAAATAGAAAAACTTGCAAGCACCAATAACGTAACCTCCTCGCTCTCGGTTCCCAGTTTTACCTTTACCACGCGGGGTTCTCAATTATTCCTCCGTCACTACTAAACGGCACATATAGTACTAGTAATTAACAGTGCCCACGCAACAGTTAACCCGCAGTAAAATTCGATACGAATCCATCAATGTCGATCTGACGTCAGTGTAAAAATGGTTGCTTTTCCCTGCCAGGGTTCTGTTTGCCGAGCTGGTGAACAACACGCCATTCCTCTTCGAGTACCGGTCCGAGACCGACGCGTGGCAGCAGTCGGTGGCGGTCCTGGCCGAGGGCGAGGGGGCAGAGCCGGCGGCCGCCCCAGACGGAGACGGCACCTACCTCTGCGCGGCGCACGCCGGGCCGGACTGCGTGATGGTGTACGCCGGCCCGCGCGAGGACGACCGCCCGGTCTTCTTCCGCCCCCGGTTCCCGAACAACGCCGCAGCCGCGGGGCACGGCGGGGACCGGCTGCACGTGTACGGCGACGGGAGCGCGGCCGTCGTGCGGTCGGCGGCGATCGACGACCCGACGAGCCGGACCCGGGTCAAGGTGGTGACGGGCGTGGACCTGTACGGGTTCGGCGCTGGCGGGTCCGTGGGGGGCGACTGGGAGCTGGTGGCCAGCGTGCCGGGCGGCCTGGTGGAGGGGTTCCGCAAGCCGTACGCCGTCATGACGGGGCTGCTGGCGGAGCGCGAGGGCGTGGTCCGGCTGGTGCTCATCTCCAACTGCCGCGGCGCGTGGGACCTGGTGTGGCTGTCGTACGACCGCGCGCGCCGCGAGTGGCGGTGGGTGCCCGTGCCGGACTGGGGCAGCAGCAAGGGCCTCAACATGGCCGGCATCGCCGTCTCCTCCACCTTCTCCCGACTCTGGCCGCTGGCCGCGCCGGCGTCCAGCAGCAGCAGCAGCAGCCACCAGTGAAGCGAAAGCGATGATCCGGGAGCCCCGCGTCGCATGCGATGCGTGCGCGTGCTGTACGTACAGGTGTGTGCGTGCGAGAGTGGGCGAGTGCTGGGGGTCCAAGTCCAACGTGGCCGTGTCCCAAAGTCCCCACGCCACGATATGTGACACTGAGCGGCGCTTCGTCGTTTCATGCGGAGTGGGACCGTGGCGTGGCGTGGCGCGGTATGATCCCGCATGATAGCTTCGCCGATGGGGACAAGTCCGTGACAGTGAAATGTTTCAGGTAAGGAATGGCTAGTGGTGTTTGTGTGCTTCTATTTTGTACGTATAATACAGCTGCTACTGCAAGTTTAAATGTGCTATACTTGCCCTGTGGAATGTGGTTAAGAGGGAAGCTCACTCTACCCTCTTCCAGCCTTGCCTTGTCTTTCTGCAACATTAGCTGTTTTCGTTCTTTTTTCATCAATGTTCGCTGGAATATTCAGCGGTCCTATTCTAAAGAAGGAAGGAAGAATTAATCAAACTAATTCGATGGCTCATAAAGCCATCATACAAGCGGTCAACTTCAGGTCCCAGGGTTTCTTCTGGACTGTTCCGATGGCTATTGCCCTCGACGTCGCTACCTAAGCACACAGGTTAGTGAGAAAGACTGGAGGGAGAAAACGGGTCGCATGCTTATGCGATCTCCACTCCACCGGCAAACGAGTAAAGCACAGGTACAACAGTTGGACACATAAGAAGAGCGCTCGCTTAAAAGCGACAGAATGGGGGCGTCGCGCATCCAAATGTAGGTGGTCCGTCCCCGTCGATTTGCATCTTTGGCTTCTGATGACACAAAGCAAATACACGGCTCTAAAGTTCTCTGAGGCTTCAAAGCCCAGAGTTTTATCCACTAACTAATGGGTAGGCCAAATATTGGGAAGAACAGAATACAACGGTGGCGTTCTGAAGACTGCGTCGCTAGTTAGGGCCATGTAATAGCCTTCTTGTCTGCAGTTTCGTTTCTTTATTTCTTTCTTTCTTTCATATTTTCGTCCTTTCTATGTAGCCAGCCGTGGTTTGCATGTGTATCCGTTTGCTACCCTCTTAATAAAATACGGGCTCAGTTGAGCGTGGTAAACTCCCTTCGATCGACTGAGGCCTCCTTCAGTTGTAAAATTTTTTGCAAAATGACCTTGTAGCACGTTTCATTGTTATTTGACAATTAGTGTTCAATCATAGTCTAATTAGGCTTAAAATATTCGTCTCGTCCATTTCGTCTAAACTGTGTAATTAGTTTTATTTTTTATCTATATTTAATACTTCATGCATGTGTCTAAAGATTCAATGTGACGGAGAATCTAGAAAATTTTGTAGAATTTTCTGGGAACTAAACCGGTCCTGAATATCTGATAGGCGGGCCATTGGCGTTCTTGGTTGCTCGTGTACAGGCAGCCTAGCCTAGGGTGCTGTTTCCCCCACCGTTGCTGTACCATCGCCGGCAATGTTCCCTGCTGTACTGAGCTGACCTGGTGCTGACAAAGCCAAGGTGGCCTCATGCGTTGCAACTTTTGCCCTCTCAGCTCTCGGACGGTCGTTACTGCATTTCCGAGTAGTACCTCTCATGGCAGCAGTGGAAGGGAGAGAAAGTAAGATCGGATAATCAGTTTGATGTGATCCATGCTCGAGTATCGGGAAACACCAAAATCAGCCCATGTATCATGATGCGCCCTGGAATGAGCGCTGGGAAAACGCGGTTCACCCCTCATGGTACAAGATTCTCGGCTCCCAGTTAAATTTCAGATTCTTTAAAAATACTTTGGGTGGCATTCTCGATTATTTTCTTCAAGAATCCGAATTCAAGCGGTTCCAAACAACACCCCTTGTTGGATGCGTCGTGTTTCAACTTGGCACTCCTCGCAAAATAAATAAATAAAAATAAATAAATAAGTGTTTCAACTTGGCACACTTATCGTCTCCTGCTGAACGTTCAGCTGATACTACTACTGAAGAGAACCATGCATCAATTTCTTTACTGTGACATGATTCAACAAAACACACAATTTATGCATTTGACGTCGGCACAAAGGGTCAGGGGCTCACGGCCGTTTCCAGAACGGCATTCACTGCCGGCTGTCAAAATTTGCTCATGTTACAAAGAAAAATTACCAGCAGCTTGAAGCTGCACACTGTTACAAACTTGAAAGCCATGAATTATTTTAATACCAATTATTTCTGCTCACTTCCTAACTACAACTTCTGATGATGAAGCTATTGAATGGGGGATGAGTTCGACGGCGAGCTCTCTGTTCCAGTTGCTTGGCTCGTCACGGATCCATTTGTCTGCTCCACCAGTACATCATCAGTGCCTTCTGCAGGCCCCTTGAGCAGCGAGGGTTCTACTTTCTCTTGGGAAGCCTTCTCCTTCTTGAGGTCTTCCTTAGCCAAGCTCGAGAACTGCTTGTCCAATGAGCTTGCCGCACCTAGCCATGCAAGAACGATGACCAGCAGTATGCCGCCAAGGTATGGAGTTGAATTTGCCAGGGATCCAAACGTCAGGATCATGAATTGTTGGATAAGTGCACCACCGGACTTGCCCAGTGGGTTGCAAACAACATCAATGGCCGCTTTTCCTTTTACCTGCAAACAGAGGGAACCGGAGTTGGCATGTGCAGTATAATAATGGTGCACACAGTGGGACATCAAGAATCATTGAGCCACCCATGCATGATACATTTCAGAGATATTTGGGGAAAACGGTACGATGTTCACAAGACCTGATTTAATTGAAAAGCACTAGTTATCGTATATGTCATGTAGTCACACATGACATAAGCAGGAAGATATAGCTATACCATTTTTAAGCTACATGACGAAGAGAAGTTACATTGACCATATGCATCATCATAAATTTTGATCAGGTTAACAAATAGCTGCGCATATAATTAACTCACTAGTCAACATAGAGTTTTTTATCAATTAAATTTGTTGGCACGCAGGGTATCGTGGTCCCCATTTACCAATTATGAAAGAAGGAACTATATAAATTTATCTTACATGATTAGATGAAAGTAAGCATCACAAGAGAACAAAAGATCAGCAAACAAATAAAAAATCATGTTAAAAATACCTTTAAGTAACATGAGAATAGTAAGAAGAAAGACATAATCTGGAAAGATTAACAAACCTTCATATCTTCGTCCAAAGGAATATACGCCATTTCCTTGCATGGGTCAAATAAACTGTACTTTGCACTCTTGCTAAATATGTTTTGCAAGGCGCCCACATAAACGGCTGCCAGTAGTGGGGTCATACCCATCGTGGCAAGCATAGGAGTCAGTGGCTGTCCAAACAAAATCAGAGAGAAGAATCCGACACCAGTCAGCAACAGAACGGTGGGGGTGATCATTGCAGCCACACCCCAGCCAAATTTCCGTAGTATAATACGTCCTAACAGCATCATTGTGAAAGTTGCAATTCCAGTTGCAGTTGAGAAATCACCCATGAAAGATGAGTATTCATTTGGACTAGGGAACTGCAGTGAATAAGGAAAATGTTACTGAATACTGAAAATAGATCACTGTAGGAACAACGCAATATGAAAAGAACAGATAGTTGAGAAAGATTACCTGTGCCTTGAGTTTTGATTTCCATGTGACTTCGACAAGATTGATACTAATGCCATAAGCAACCACTAGGGTAGCCAGATCCCTCACATACCTCGAGGAGAGCAGAACCTTCAGACTCTCTTTCATGCCAAGTTTAGGCTTTTCCTGTTGAATAAATTGTTACTAGATTACTTTGAGTAGCAATAAAAAGGAAAAAAAGAGAAGCATGATAAACCACAGCTACCAACCTTTTTCTTCTTACGATCAGACTTTGGAAGTGAAGGATCATTCAAAACAAACTTGTTCACTCCCCAATAGATGGAAGTTATGACAAGTCCAAGAAGTACCACTATGCTCATCATTCCTTTCAAAGACACTTCCCAGCCATCAATTCCAGGACCCAATGTCTTGCGCAAATTTGAGAAATACTTCACAGTACGCCCAGAAAAGATAAGGGCAATATTAGCCCCAAGGCCAAATAATGGGTAGAATTCTTTTGCTTCATCAACTGTGGTAATCTGGAAAAAATATGAATCAGATCAAGCTGGAGCCTGAAGGTTCAACATTTGATGAGAATTTCAACAAATGTGAATATAATTTTTTTCCCAAATTTCAGACACCAGAATGCCATATAGACTGCAAGGTACATGTTTCAGTTGGTCGGTTCTCTAATGACAGCCCAAAATCCTAATCAACAACTCCACGGGAGAACTCTGCAACCAAGAGCAGCAGACACTCCTCCCCTCCCCTATACAGCTCACCTGTTAACCAACTCTTGAAAATGGATCCATTAGTCAACAAGAGGGGATAATATGAATGCTCCTCGTGTGCAACATCTGGCTGACGTGTCCATACTCTTCAAAGGTGAAACTTATTCAAACACTCCGATGAAGGCTAATGCATTTAAGATGTCACTCTGTGGGCTAAAAAGCTGTGAATCACTTGTCGCCATTGACATTCTATGGTCTTCGAGTTTTAACTTTGACCATTATTTTTTTCCTATTATAATATAGTTATAATATCTAATAAGCATGATATTATGAAGATGGCTTTCAAGAAAAAAAAATACACATGATTTTTATGTTTCCAAACTAAATATTCTGAAAACTACTGGCAATCAAAATTTTAACAGTTTGACCGTATCTTGGTCAAAGCCTCAAGTATTTGTAACCAGAGGGAGTAGTACCTAGCTGGAAACTATCTCTCTTAGACTTGTGAACAGTTGAACACTCTTAATAATACTCCCAGTTAGAAACCTTCCCATCAAGCTAATGAGGGGAATTCACGGGAAAGAAACTCCCACAAGAGTTTGACATGGAGGTACATATGAGATAATAATAAGTTTGCAATAACCAGAAAAAAATTATGAAATCAACAATTATGAGGTTAATGCTCTTTAAGGACACATGGTTGATAATCTTTTTTTTTTACATTGAGATAATCTTATTGTTGACAACTTCAGATGCTCAATGGAAGATACAGTTGAAACACATGCTGCCATGTCCTGGGTGTACTTGGTGATTTTACAAAGAGAAAAAGGTCAACAAGAATGTTTTATGATTGATCGTTGTTTAAACAGAGTTTATTGAGCCAAAGAGTTGTTTCAAGGTCTTCAGTAGTTGAGCCGATTTCACTCAGATGCACGAAAGTAAATAAGGAATCAACCAGTGCTACAAGAGTGGTGCCGTTGTGTCACCTTTTTGAAGTGTATCGTGTATTGACTTATTATCAAGCTGATACTCAATGGTTGTTATCTTTCTTTACTACGCAGCCAAGCTTATTCCATGTGCTGATTTCCCTTTTTTTTTCTTGTTTTGAGCCTTGCCTGGTAGGTCGACCATGGAGGCGATTTTCTTATTACGACAATTGATGGAGAGATATAGGAAGCAGAAGAAGGACTTGCACATGATTTTTATTGACCTCGAGAAGGCATATGACAAAGTACCGAGAAATGTCATGTGGTGGGCCTTGGAAAAGCACAAAGTCCCAACTAAGTACGTTACCCTCATCAATGATATGTACAAGGATATGGTGACGTTTGTCCGAACATGTGATGGCGACACCAGTGACTTTCCAATTAAAATAGGACTGCATCAGGAGTCAGCTTTGAGCCCTTATTTATTTGCTTTGGTGATGGATGAGGTCACAAGGGACATACAAGGTGATATCCCTTGGTGTATGCTCTTTGCTGATGATGTGGTGCTAGTTGACGACAGTAGGGCAAGGGGTTAATAGGAAGTTAGAACTATGGAGACACACGTTAGAGTCGAAAGGGTTCAAACTTAGTAGGACTAAGACCGAGTACATGAGGTGCGATTTCAGCGTGACTAGGCATGAGGAGGGAGACGTTAGCCTCGATGGGCAAGTGGTGGCTAAGAAGGATACTTTTCGGTATTTATGGTCGATGCTACAAAAGGATGGAGACATTGATGAAGATGTTAGGCATAGAATTTCAGCCGGCTGGTTGAAATGGCGTCAAGCTTCTGGCGTCCTCTGTGACAAAAGGGTGCCTCGGAAGCTGAAAGGTAAGTTCTATAGGACGGTGATTCGTTCGGCGATGTTATACGGTGCTGAGTGTTGGCCTACAAAAAATCGACATGTCCAGCAATTGAGTGTTGCGGAGATGCGTATGTTGCGTTGGTGTTGTGGGCACACAAGAAGGGATAGAGTCCGGAACGACGATATTCGGGATAGGGTTAGGGTGGCACCAATTGAGGAGAAATTGATTCAACATCGGTTGAGATGGTTTGGACATGTCCAACGGAAGCCTCCTAAGGCGCCGGTGCGTAGTGGAGTTCTAAAGCGGGCCGATAATGTAAAGAGCGGTAGAGGTCGACCTAAACTAACTTGGACGAGTCCATTAAGAGAGATCTTAAGGAGTGGAATATCTCCAAGGATTTAGCTATGGACAGAAGCGCTTGGAGATTGGGCAATCAACGTGCCTGAACCGTGACCTCTTTTTGTCTTGTGCCCTTTATGTTCCTTTATGTGTCTCCCTGTTTCTCGTCCCTTTTGGGTTTCATCTCTAGCCTACCCCAACTTGCTTGGGACAAAAGGCTATGTTGTTGTTGTTGTATGTCAGTATGTCACAGTGAGGCTTCCCCTATCATATCCCTCGTAAAACAAGAAATGGTAGTCGAATAAATAACAGACGCATATACCCAACCAGGGCCCTTCCTTTCTGGCCATAAAAGTAGCCCTAAGACAGAGACACGTTAGATTCGCAAAAGTCTAGATCCATTTCTTTAGAAAGGAGTTATAAAGTGTAACCATATCCAGCCAAGTTGTTCAATGTAATAGACATCCACAACCAATTTAAGGCTGACAATAGCTCAAACCTCATTTAGATCATGGAAAGTGAACAATAATGGAGCCCAACATATTCATAAAAGAAAGCAACGAGCACCTAGATTTTTTTAAGCCTGAAGTTGTGCAATACAATGAGCTAAGCTACAATGCAGGGCCTACTAAAAACCAAAATGTTTTATTACCAACCCATTATCCCACGAACAAACCACTACCTGCCTAAACTAACCTGATAGAGACAAGTTTTACCCTTCCATCTTTTGTCAGTGTCCAATAACCAAACCATCCAGCCAAATCATTATTAGCTATGAGATGGTTCAAACAAGCTGTTTCACTATAATTAAAGAAGTTATTAACACTACATGGCAATATTGATCCAAGAATCCAAAGTTCAGACTGACCTGATTAGCGAACCCCCAGAAGAGCACAGAGATGACGACGCTGCCCCAGAGCTCAGCCATAACATAGAACAAGCAGAAGCTCCAAATCCTCAGTATCGCCACCGGGCCAAGGAAGCTCGGGCCGAGCGCGGCGAGAAGCTTGTCCGCGAGCGCGGTGGGATGGATGACGTCCCTGAGCGGGTAGAGCACGAAGGCGAAGGCGCCGAAGAAGGCGATGAAGGGGAAGATGACGGTGTAGAAGAGCGCCTCCGTGAGAGAACGTTGGAGAGCTTGGTGTAGAGGAGCATGAATCCGATGGCCATGGGCAGGTTGACCCAGGTCTTGAGGAAAGGGATGATCTCGGCGCTGCTCCCCTTGGCGGTGACCACCAGCACGTCCTTGGTGTCCCGCAGGATGGTGTAGTTGAAGAGGATGCAGAAGAACATGAGCCCCAGAGGCACGATCTTCTTGAGCGTCTTCACGTCGATGCCGAGGAACTTTTTACTGGACTCCTCCGGTGCCGGCACCGCCGCCGCCGCCTGGGCGCGGAAGGACACGTCACCGCCAGCGCTGGCCGCTCTCCGCTTCAGGAACCCGTTCCCCAGAACCGCATCGTGCCGCGGGAGGAAGGGGCCCCTCGACGCGAGGAGCGGGGACTGGAGCGCCGGCTTGGCGGCGGGGGTGAGGGAGACTGCCCGCGGGCGCGGGAGCGGGAGAGGGAGAGGGAGGCGCAGGCCGGCGCGGGGAGGGAGGGCGGCGGGCCGGGCGTGCAGGAGGGCGCGCGACTCCATGGGTGCCGTGCCGTGGCTTCGCCGGTGGCGGCGGCGGCGCTCCGGTCGCTCGGCGCAGCGGCCCCTGTCTGCCCGCCTCCGCCTGGTGGCTGGTACAAACCCCGAGACGCGAATTGTGGGGGAAAGCAGGGGAGGGGGGAAGTAGGTCGCGGCGCGGTGGTGGAGGAGCGTTATTAAACGATCGCGCGCGTTCGTATGGCGATCCGATCGGCCGTTGGTTTGCGGGCCGGAAACGATCTTGGCGGTTGATGGGGGAGCGGGGTTGGTGGTGGGCGGAAGCGGAACGAGACAGCGCCTGGCCGCCGCCCGACGCAGTTTCGAGTCAGCACCCAGACCCAGCAGCGGCGACCTGGCTCAGCCACCCGCCGCGGCGCCGCGCCCGCCCGTGTGCTTGTCCCCGGTAAAAGAAGGTTGTTCACGACTTCCCATGCTATCTCGTCGTAAATAGAGAGGCTTGTTTTCGACTTCTCACAGCCTGCTCTTCCTTGTAAGATTACAGCAGGTTCGTTTCGCTAGCTTATTATAGTGAAAAGTAATGTTTACTGATTTATTGTGAGAGAAAAACACTGCTGGATGGCTGCTGATTTGGCTGAACCAGCGAAACGAACGGGGTGTTCATCATTTGTATTGAGCTTATCAATGCTTCATCTTAATAGAGTGGTATTGGTGGCCACCGATGCTGTTTTCTTAAATTGTTGAAAGAGTTGTTGCGGCGTATCACCAATAATCTCCTCAGATACATGCGACCTAGTTGTCAGTTTTCTTCTTCCTCCTCGTTCTTTCTCCATTCTGCGTTCTCCAGGCGACCCAGCACGACCTTCGGTCACCGCACGCCCTGTTGGCATGGCCTCCAGGCAATCGCGCATGGCCAGGTCACTGCACGCCTTGCCGGCAACCGCGGCCAGGTCCTGCAACCTCCGGCGATCGTGGCCATGGCCACCACACGGCCTCCGGCAACTGCTCCCATGGCCTCCAGCGACTGTTTCCTCGGTCGCGACTTGGCCGGCCCCGACCGCGCTAGCCTCTCCACCCCGCCACCGGCCCCCCAACATCAGGCAAAGCCGCTGCCACTGCCGGCAGTCGCGACCCCCCGCCACCACGGAGGACGGGAAGGGCTCGTCCCACGAATCCCCGTCCCAGTTGTGTGGAGAAGACTCCGTGGACTCATTCGAGATCCTTCCGTGTTCGTGCTCCGCGACAACTACGAGGTCCGCCGCGACGACGATGAACTCCTGGCGGCTACGAGCGCACGGTCCTGTCGATTCCGACCAGTGATTGATTGTTAGTGGTGGACCCCCCATATTCGGGGAGATGCAACTCCCACTCTGTTTGAGGGGAGACGGGGGAGATTTTGGTGGCCACCCAAAAAAAGGATTATATTGGGAGACCATTGAAGCATAAAAAATAGGTCATCTCTCTCGACATGACAGTTTTATAGGGATGATAAGTGATATTGAGGAACTGTTGGAGATGTTGTTAGAAATGATGTTTTCTTATGTATGGCCCTTTTTTGAATTTGAATCCATATAACTAAAGTTTTATTTAGAAAGGACGGCAAAAGCTTTGCCGCGATTTCTATTAGGCGAAGAAAGAAAAAAGGCAAGTGTTCGTCCAGTTTTTTGAATGGAATCTGGGTCCAAAAACCATACAACTGAGGAGTCATCCTACACAACTTTGGCACAACAAATGGACAACTATCAACTCACGCCATTACTCACTCCAAATTGGTCGAATTGACCGAAATAACAACTCAACTAACACGAAGACCCGCCGGGCGACATCAGACAACACAGCCTGGGGCACCACCATGGCCAGACGGCAAGGAGTAACCACATAACTGGATCACCTAACCATGCCTCCAAGGAGGAAATGACGCTAAAAGCGTCGGCAAGGTAGTCCGCTAAAGAAAGATTTTCACCTGCAACATCTAGCATGGTAGGAGAAGAGGTAGGAAAGGACGCCTCTAAGAAGGTAACGGCGTCCGCAGACGTTGCCGTCCAAGCTTTGGCCCTGACCTCGAGCAACCTCCACACCGTCGCCACCGGATACCGAACCCTATCAAGGAGGCAGGGTGCAGTGATGGATCAGCAGCAGCCCCGCCCAACTGCCGCCCCTAGAAACGCCGGTCAGGAGAAAACGCCTGGAGAAGCTCGTCGGAGAGCCCGCCCTCCGCCGGAACCGGCAAAGCCGGCCAGCAGCTCATAGTTCAGGCCAGCTCCGCCACGGAAGCCAGCCCGAGGAAGGAGGAAGGCAGATGGTGGGGAGAAGAGGGCCGGGATCAGAAGAAGCCCCAGTCGCCCAGCCCACCACCGTCCCAACCCTTGCCAAGCCAGCCCTGCATCAACCACGCCACGCACGGCCTCCAGCAGCCTCTGTCCCACAACTGCCACCGCCTCGTCGCAGCCAACCAAGGCCCGGCGGTGCCGGGCGCATAGACCCGCACTGCCCCCCACGCCATGGCCGGCGCTCCTCGGTCGCGAAAGTTGCTTCCACCACTTCGCACGGCATTGGCCTAGAGCAGATCCGATGCCCCATCTAGCCAATGCCTAGCTCGGCGGCGTGACCGGCAGGGCCACCCTCGCCACTGTCCCGGACGGAGGGCAGCCTGCCGCCCCTGCACGGATCCGGCACTGGGGGCACTGGATCCGACCGCCATCACCCCGGATCCGCCACTCCCGGGCCACCATCGCCGGTACCGGCAAGGTCGACGTCCTTCCATGGCTACTGCGCCTGCATGGGGAAGGAAGGAAAGAACCCTGCCGCCACCTTCCTTGTGCTCGCGCAGGCCTCCTGGCGGAGCACTCCGGCGGCGGCGAGGTGGAGTGAAGGAGGGGGGCGGGGGTGCGGCGGCGCGAGGTGGTTCTGCCCGTGCCGCCCGCTCGGGGCGACGCGGGGGTGTCGAGTCGGAAAGTCTCCCATATAACTAAAGTTAGCTGCTATTAATTTGCTCTTTGGAAGCCAAACAAATTAGCTAATAATCTAGCAGATAACTAACAAATCTTATTAGTTAGGCCAAACTTTCAAACCAGCTAATAGGTAGCTAGCTACTATTAGCTATTAGCTACTTTCTAGCTAATGGATCTAAATAGATCTAGTATTGAAGAGCGAAAGAGTGAGTTTTTTCTTTCGCACTCCCTCCCTTCCATCCCACGGTTTGTTTTCTCTTTCATCCTTCTTGCTTAAAATTTGGAGCTGCAAAACTACTCGTGTCAATGTTGGCTGACGTTCGTTACACATCTATTCTCAGACCTTTTACCGAGTGTTTGCCTGTGTGGTCGTATATGTTTGGTTTTAAGATTTGGAGCTATTCACAGCGTGGGTACAACTTAGATAAAAATCAATTTCTAGATATTTTTAGTATAATCCAGAGTGCTTGTAACATATTAATGTATCCAGCTATTATCTAATATAATTCTTCTTTCGTCGCAAAATGAAAACTATTCATGTCATAGGCTTGTCTACGGTTTACGCAAGCTCGTCCGTGTGGTGGCGTACGTGTGGCTCTCTTTTCACCTTTCTTAGAATTACAACTGGTGGACACAATAACCTAGTTGAGTCAATATGTATTATTTCTTTATTGCACTAGCATTTATTATGGACCTTACAATTTGTTTGCTTTGAGATTAGACCAAGTCTAATTAAATAGTTTATCTTTGTTAAATTCACAATTGGCTAACAACACGTTACCATTATCAAGAGCACCACACAACAAATTATACATCTCGTTGTAACATAAATATAAATCCACTTCTAATTTAACCTAATTTCCCAGTGCATTTCGTCGTATTTCATTGATCAATAGTATTTGGTCACATATAAGAACTTGCGAATATACCATCACAAAAAAAACCCAGTTTTACGATGCAAAAAGTTTGGACGTTCATTAATAATCTATACCTAATGTTGAGGAACAAATTGTTTCTTCTAACTTGTTTTTTCTCCTACCTTTTTTACTTTCCAAATTGTCCTCACGTACATCATATCTCGTATGTGATCTGGATTCATGACGTATACGCATACAAGTTGAAACAACTCGCGTTACGCAATGATACAACGTCTAATTTCAATATCTATTAGGTTCCGTGCAATACACGAATACATTTGTTAGCAATAATAATAAAATAATATAGGTTCGGATGGTTAGTAATTTTGAAGGAAGCATAGCTCAATGAGGACCGAGGGAGGGAGGGTGGAGACAGCAAGAGAAGCATGCTTTGGACTTCCAGCCTTTAGTCTAGGGGTAAAATAACCAAAGGGTCACCACTCGTGGTTATTTTATCGGCGAGTACTTTAGGACCAGGGTCTTGTTTAGTTCTTCAACTTTGGGACCAAATTTCACTATGTAAAAAGAAGATTCTCCGTCACATCAAAATGTCAGCATATGCATGGAGTACTAAATGTAGATGAAATAAAAAACTAATTGCACAGTTTTGTTGTACTTTGTGAGATAAATATTTTGAGCCTAATTAATTAATTTTTGGACAATTATTACCAAATAAAAACAAAATACTACAGTGCAGCACCGTGATTTGGCGATCCCCAGATTGGGAAACTAAACGAGGCCTAGGATACACAGTGAGCAACTTTGGCAATTGTAATAATGTCAAAAAGAAAGAACTTATTTGGCAATTGTAGTCCTGCAATAGTAGTCTGAAACAAGGTGCTCTTCTGCACTCTCGGTCAAACCCAGTGATGATACGATGTTTTAAAAACAAAGGTTGATTTATTTGAAGCAAAACGTTTAGCTAGACATGATTGACCGCAGCACCTTGTGTTTTCGAAGCAAGGACAATTCTCCAGGTGAGTGATGTCTGCATCCTATGTGACCACTGACAGTGCCCGGAAACCACCAGCCATCTGTCTCAAGATGGCAACGGGAACATCCCCGCCGGGGATCAGTACCCTGTCCCCGTCCCCGCTCGCCCAGAATTCTCCTGCTACCCGGCCCCGTTCCCCGCTTCGGGGATTATTTTCTCCCGCCCCCGTCCCCGATTGAGTTCACGGGGCCCCAACGGGTGGAACGCACCCGATCATAGCGTTGATTCAGAATAAAGACTTTGTTCTTTAGGGACCAGCAACACACGCACATACTATACCAACAAGCAAGAAAGCATCTCATTCATCCATCCTTAGTCCTGGCGGAGGCCCAGGTGCTCGGGGAACCTCTCAGAGTCTCATGGATGGAGATGGAAGTAGTACTGCAGGAACAAGTTAGCAGCACCCTTTGTCCTGTCGGCAGCCAATCAGATCCCAAAGGCAGCAAAGCAATCAAGGATGTGCGTTGGCTGCTTGCACGGGAGGACGGCAGCAGGAGGACGGGGCTGCACGCCTGCGCCACGGTGAGTTAGCGACGTCGCGACTCGCAACTCCGCAAGTGCGAGCCCGATGCAGGAGGGAGAAGAGGGCGATGCGGGCGGCTGGTGGCCGTGAGAGGCGACGGTCGTGACTTGTGACTGTGCGAGCGCGCGAGCTGACGCGAGAGGGATAAGTGAAGGGGGTGGCGCGGGCGACTGGCGGGTGTCAGAGTGGAGATTGGGAGTAGAGCAGAGGAATTTCTGGTTATTTATAGCTTCAATGTAATTTGGGTTGGGCTAAACATTGGGCTTCTTTTGGCCCATACTCGGGTCCCCCGACGGGGAATGGGGACGGGGACCGCTGGAACGTTCCAGGCCCCGTTTCACCCGACGGGGATCAGTACTGGCCCGTTAAGCTCCCCGTGGGGATCAATTTCATACCGTTTTCATCCCCTAATGGATGAAATCCCCATCGGGGATCGGGGATCGGGGCCCCGTTGCCATCTTGACATCTGTCTGCTGCTTGGCTGTGTTATCAGCATGGAGATCTGGCTCCGTGTCTTGCATCCACTCGGCCTATCAGCCATGGTACCTGATTTGGAAGATGAGCTCGGTCAGTGGTGGTTGCGCTGCAGAAGCATGCTTGGGAAAGGCCTACGGCCGGGCTTTGACACCTTGGTTCTGCTCGTCTGCTGGACGGTTTGGAAAGAACGCAATTGCTGCACTTTCAGAGGAGAGGCGCTCTCGGCGGTGGCCATGACACGGCAGCGGTTGCTGGAAGCCAATGAGTGGCTCGACGCTGGGTACTCAAGCCTGGCGAGTCTAGCACTCTAGCTTCGCTTCGGTCGCAAAACTTGGGGGCCGTATAGTCCGTTTCGGTGTTTGGGTTCTGGTGGCGTTTGTGCGCGGCAATCCTAGCCGGTTTCTCGCTGGCTATGTTTGGTGCAAGCTTCACTTTTACTGTACTACGTTCCTGTCCGTCTAATGGAAAAACGGGCTATGCCCGATCGCGAAAAAAAGAAGCAAGGACAATGACCTGACAGGCCCGTCGGATGGGGGGGGGGGGGGGGGGGGGGGGGGGGGGGGTGTGTGTGCAGGCAGTGCAGAGGCCAGGAGCCCATGACCTTAGGGGCCCATGAGTATACCCCTCTACACTATAGGTATTCAACCACGATCGCTTCGTATCCCTGGACGCAAGCGGCGAGTCGCGACCCTTCGCGTACGCGATCGCGATTCAGTTCACGGAGACACGGCGGTGGGCGGCCGAGCGGGCGTGACAGGTGACCTCGTCGGTGGCTACAGCCCTACAGGTCAGCACTCAGCACAACATTGCTTTTTAATTGGTCTTGTCAGTCTGCTGTCTGAATCCTGCGTGCCTGTTTGCAGATTGCAGTGACGATCAGTTCAGGCCACGGCCTTGTTTAGATAGGTGAATTGGGGGAGAAAAACACTGTATCAGAATTCCTGTAGCATTTCGTTTGTATTTGGTAAAAATTATCCAAATTTTGACTAATTAGGCTTAAAATGTTCGTCTCACTGAGTACAACAAAACTGTGCAATTAGTTTTTGATTTCATCAACATTTAGTACTCCATGCATTTGCCGACATTTTGATGTGACGGGGAATCTTCTTTTTGCATAGTGAAATTTGGGGGGAGAATTGGGGAACTAAACATGGCCCATGTTTAGTTCCCCAATTCTCCCCCCAAATTTCACTATGCAAAAAGAAGATTCCCCGTCACATCAAAATGTCGGCAAATGCATGGAGTACTAAATGTTGATGAAATCAAAAACTAATTGCACAGTTTTGTTGTACTCAGTGAGACGAACATTTTAAGCCTAATTAGTCAAAATTTGGATAATTTTTACCAAATACAAACGAAATGCTACAGGAATTCTGATACAGTGTTTTTCTCCCCAATTCTCTCATCTAAACAAGGCCTCAGTTCACCAGTTCCGGGACTTCGTAACTCGGCCAGCGGTAAGTGTGATTGCAATTGCAAATTTACAATTCCGATTTAGTTATCAGTTGTACGGTTGTAGGGATCTCATTTTGTAAATTCTAATTCAAAATTATTTTTTTGGACATGTTAGATATTGCCAAAGAAACATTTGTCTGGTTGTCAGAAAAGAAAAAAAAAAGAAAGTTAGAAGATTCTTAACTTTGTTAAAGCTACAGATTGCTATCCGAATGTCTCTATTGCATATCGGATTCTCTTAACTATTCCTGTGAGAGTAGCATGAGCCGAAAGAAGCTTCTCCAAATTGAAAAATTGTTTGAGGTCCACTATGCTACAAGAAAGATTAAATGACTTAGCTATGTGCAGCATTGAGAATGGTATTTTGGATAAAATTGATCTTGATGTTGTTATTGAAGATTTTGCATCAAGAAATGCCTGAAGGCGGTTTTTAAAAAAGCACTGAAGCACTATATTTGAGGTAACCATAATAGTTATTTTATCGTTCTTTTAGCTTCTTCGATGTAATGACATTTTCTTATCTTATGAACTAAATATATGTTGATTGTACTATATATTTTCATCGTCATATTGAAACGTTAGATTGTCGTGCCCTTAGTGTCTTGCTTGCACAAGGACCCAAGAAATTGTTGGGATGGCCCTGTGACCTGATAGCGCCTGCTGCTCCTTTCCTCGCACCTTCTTTATACCAACATCTCTTTTTTTCACCGAACATGGTTTAAACGTGGTCTATGTCTCCATGGTCGAGAAGTATACCAGTATCGAACATCCTTTTCAAACTCGTGGTATACTACTATAATATTAGTTTGGTCTCCTAACAGTCAAATTGTTAGCAACCCTACTGGATTGACTCAGAGCAATTCAGAGTACATGACCTCAAGGGAAAGAAAGGTCGGAGCAGAGAAGAAGGGGAAACCGGGTACATAGGGAGATAGAGTTGGGAAGGAAGAAGCACAGTAGCCTAGGAGAAATATTCAGTTGTTTGGTAAATAATTTGAGGATATATTCCATGCCCCTTCGCTGCTGCTCCTATGCTCTCTTGTAGATTTTTTTTTTTGAGGGGAAGTGCCCTCTGGTAGATAACGCCCAGCTGTCCAGCAGACCATTGCTTGACTAAGCCCAAGCCCATGGCCCATATGAAGGCCCAACTATGAGTAGTCCCTAACACAAATTAACTTTAATATTTTTGTCAATATATACCCTATGGTAAGCAAATACTTGATGCTGTATTTTGGATGACTCGCTCTCTAAATTTGGACCACTCTGCTTTGAAATTCAATGCTCCATAAAGTTACAGAAGTGTTTTCCCAAATCAAATAAATCTACACAGTTAAATTTATGTTTTTGAACCAGATAAAAATTATTCTTGGTAGTCAACGTATCACAAATACTCCATCTATCCAGGAATGATAACCGTATTTTAAAACACATTATAAATAGAGACCAAACGTCAAGGTATATGTTTTTCTATATATTACTGTTACAGTACAGTACAAAAAATTATGCATCTAGGTTCTAATCCTATCCGATCATCAACTAATTATTAAGTATGTGAATCTAGAAAAGGGAAAGCCGCTTAAATACGGTGCAAAAATGTATTTAACGAGGAATATGAAGAAGGGTCAGAGAATGCAACCTACGACATAATGACTTCAACCGAGGTATATCATAAACAGTGGCGGATGCAGAAAGGGGGGCTAAAACAATGGAGATGTTGATTTGCATGAAGATTTAACGGTGATTTGAGGTTTTTGCTACAGTGTTTTAGTGGTAAATCAAGTCATTAGGGGGGCCTGTAGATCCGCCGCTGATCATAAAGCTCATACTTTTCACTTGTCTTTATTAGAGCGCTTTGCAAGGGCCAATGCAAACTCGTGGTTTGGCAACTCGACAACAGCTGACAGGCCATCGCCACATGCAAGTGGGTCTCCATCATGCCTCCCACATAATGCTAACTCGAAACTCGAAAGAACTTCGGCCAAAATGCCAAGGCCTCTCCTCCACTTCACAACATTGATCGGTTTGAGGGTCTCACAAGATTAACAAGCCCCATATTACAACTCCTGGTGCTCGAAAGCATTGGCAAGCAAAGAAGTGTGCAAACCTTGCCTAACTCTAGGCTAATACCTAATGCAATACGCCAAGCAACCTAAACTAGAACTAATCAATCTCTAAACCTAGTACTAATTATCTTAATCTTTAAGATCACTCCTTGGACGGTGAATCTCTTGCATATATATGTGTGTCTACACATTAGGCAAACAGCTTCAACAATACCAAATAGCTAGGTAAATATACTTTTAATTATTTATATATAGCCCCCATACGATAGAAATTACTAGCTGCACTTTTGGACGTAGAAAACGACATACTAGCTGCACTTTTGGACGTAGAAAACGACATCACTATATCTTTCACCACAGAATCATTTGGTAAGTACAAAAAAACTAGATGTTGGCATCCCTAGCCATAACACCGGAAGACCAGACGGTCCCCAATGGCCACCATGTCACACCTCAGAATTTTTATTTTGAGATGTAAATAATTTTCACTAACTAAAAAGAATGATTTAATTTTTTGGTATTTTCCAAGTTTCATCTAGTTTTTTGTCATTTTTAAATAAAAATGGCTTTATAATTTTTCCTAATTAATTTTACCTATGGGTGTTGCATTCATGCTAGGCATTAATTTATTTGACTGAAAAATGAATTATAAAATTCAAAGAAGCTAACTCTAGCATCAAAATAAACAAGATCTAACATATGAACAAAAGCAATTGAAAAAATTCTAATGCGATCAGAAGTCAATTAGGTACACATATAAACAAGGGTCCTTTTATAGTTTACTCAGGTAATTGGAGTCTTTTAATGCAACTTTCTTTCTATATAGATGTCTTCGCCTTTTTTATTCTTCAAACGAGTTATACAAGTAGTCGATCTTGGGTTTGACACGTATTGTAGCGTGTTTAGCTAAGTGTTGTATGGGGTTCGCGACTTAGAGCGCTTTGAGCGTGATGGGGCGAGTGTAGTCTTGGTAGTCTTTTTACTCTTATCCGAGTTGATTGACTTGGGATAGGACGAGCGTAGACTTAGTAGCCTTTTTACTCTCATCCAGGTTGAATAACCTAGGATAGGTCGAGTGTTCGTTTTACTCTCATCTAGGTTGAATAACTTGGGATAGGACGAGTGTGTATTTACTCTCATCTAGATTGAATAACCTGAGATAGGGTGAGTGTATGTTTACTCTTATCCAGTTTGAATAACCTAGGATAGGACGAGTGTTTATTTACTCTCATCCAGGTTGAATAACCTGTGATAGGGCGAGTGTGTATTACTCTCATCTGAGTTAAATAACTCAGGATAGGGCGAGTGTGTATTACTCTCATCCAGGTTGAATAACCTGGGATAATTTGGTTCTTGTAAGACAACTGTTGTCGCTGAACATTATCTTTATTATATTGATCATGAACCTTGATTAAATAATAACTTGGAGAAGAAATCTGCCTTGTGTCCTTAGGCGTAGAATCTTTGCAACTGGCTGATGTGCCATGAGTTTCTGACTAGTACGCCGTCTTCCGTTATCAACTTGTATGATCCTGACTCGGTGACTTTGGAGATAATAAAAGGACCCTCCCATGGGCTGAGTAGTTTGTGGCGTCTGTCTGTTTTCTATATGCGACGAAGTACAAGGTCTCCGACTTGAAGGGTTTGGGGTTGTGTATTTTTGTCATAGTGGCGCCTCAAGCCTTGGAGATAGCGGCGGATTGTAGAGTAGCATTGACTTTGACCTTTTTTGTGTTGTCTAGCTCTAGCCTTCGGGCGTGTTCACCCTCTCCATCATATTGCTCTATTCTTGGTGATGTCCATATCAAGTTTGCTGGTAACACTGCTTCTGATCTATAAACTAGGAAGAAAAGCGAGTACCTGGTAGCTCTGCTTACTTGAGTTCGAAGCCCCCATACTACTTTAGGCAACTCTTAGATCCACTTGGAACCATAGTCTTCTAATTCTTCGTACAATCTGGGCTTCAATCCAGCTAGTATGAGGCCATTTGCTCTTTCCACCTGTCCGTTAGCTTCAGGGTGGGCTACTAATGCGTAATTGATGCTGACACCGCAGTCTTGTGCCCAACTTCTGAATTCAATAGCTGTGAAAGGAGAGCCCAAATCCGTATTGATTCAGTTAGGCATGCTGAAACGATGCATGATGTCTTGGATGAACTCTACTGCCTTGGCTGCGCTGTACTTGACTAGTGGTTTGTACTCGATCCATTTGGTAAACTTGTCAATAGCCATAAAAATATACTCGAAACCACCCTTGGCTTTCTTGAGGGGCCCTACTTGATCCAGCCCCCAGCAGGAGAACGACCAAATAGGCGGGATGCATATAAGATTGTGTGCTAGGACGTGAGCCTGTCTTGCAAACATTTGGCAGACCTTGTACTTTCTGACGAGTTCTTCCGTGTCTTTTAAAGCAGCCAGCCAATAGAATCTAGAACGGAAAGCTTTGCCAACTGACGTTCTAGATGTAGCATGATTACCACAGCATCCTGAGTGTATTTCTCCTAAGATTTCTTTGCCTTTTTCTGATGAGACGCATTTGAGAAGTACTCCTGATGAAGCAGCTCATTTGTAGAGTTTGTCCCCTACCAGGACATAGTTCTTGCTCCTTTAAACAACTCGAGTAGCTTTCTCTTTATCTACTGGTAAACTTATTCTTTTTGATATAATCAATGAAAACCTGAGTCCATGAGGTGGTGATTACCAAAATCTAGATGCCTAGAGCTGAGAGTTCTGGGGTTATCTCACCGGATTGTTTGATAGAGGGAGCTGACAATTCCTCTATGAATACACCTGGTGGGACCTTTGCCCTGTCCGATCCGAGCTTGGCAAGGATGTTTGCTACAACGTTTGAGTCGCGCAAGACATGTAGGATTTCTAGTCCTTAAAATTGTTTTTCGAGTTTGCGTACTTTAGCACAGTATGCATCTATGTTGTCTTTTGTGTAGTCCCAATCTATGTTGACTTGGTTGACAACTACTGCTAAATCACCATAGACGAGTAGTCGCTTTATTCCAAGAGAGATAGCTATCCGAAGTCCGTGGATGAGTGCTTCGTATTCTGCTTTATTGTTTGTAACTTGCCAGAGTATTTGAAGAACATATTTGAGTTATTTTTCATCTGGAGATATGAAGAGGACACCTGCATCAGCCCACCTAGTTTTAGTGATCCATCAAAGTACATCTTTCAGTGGTTGAGGATGGTTTCTGGTGTTGGTTGTTGGATTTCTATCAATTCTGCTACGAAATCTGTGAGTGCCTGAGACTTGATGGCCTTGCAAGGAGTGAAATCTATGTTCAGTGCCCCAAGTTCAACTGCCCACTTGGATATGCGTCTAGTTGCATCTCGGTTGCATAAGATGTCTTCGAGCGAAAAATCAGTTACCACCATGATCTTGTGGCCATCAAAGTAGTGGCGAAGCTTGCGGGACGTGATCAGGAGGGCATAGAGTAGTTTTTGTACATGTGGGTACCTGATCTTTGAATCTAAAAGTACCTCACTGATGTAGTAGACGAGTCATTGTACCTTGTACACGTGCCCTTCTTCCCTTTCTACGACAATCGTTGCACTAACCACCATGTTGGTTGCTGCGATGTATAACATCATAGCCTCATGCTTCCTTAGGGGTGTTAGAATGGGTGAGGAGGTGAGGTATGCCTTAAGCTTCTCAAAAGCATCCTTGGCTTCCTCTGTCCACTCAAACTTGCTTGTTCTTTTTAGCAGTTTGAAGAAAGGTAGTCCCTTTTCATCGAGTCGTGAGATAAAGCGATTGAGAGCTGCCATGTAGCCTGTCAGCTTTTGCACATCCTTGACACAGCATAGAGGACCCATCTCTGTTATCACCCAGATTTGCTTGGTGCTAGCCTCGATCCCACGATAGCTAACCAAGAATCCGAGCAGTCATCTAGAAAGTACGCTGAAAACACATTTGTTTGGATTGAGCTTCCATTTCCATTTCTTTAAGTTCTCAAAAGTTTGCTTTAAGTCTTCTATCAGCATCAGTGGATCCCTTATTTTCACCATCACATCATCAACGTATGCTTCTGCATTCTCGCCAATCTGCTCGCCTAGGCATAGTTGGATGACTCTCTGATAAGTAGCACCAACCTTCTAAAGCCCAAATGACATGGTTTTGTAGCAGTAGGCGCCGAACGGTGTGATGAAGGAAGTCTTTTTTGGTCTTCTTCTTGTAATGCTATCTGGTGATATCCTGAGTAGCAGTTAAGAAAGGATAATAGAGAAGATCTTGTTGTTGAATCAACAATCTAGTCAATGCGCGGTAGCTCAAACGGGTCCTTCGGGCAATGCCTGTTGAGATCCGTGTAGTCAACGCACATGTGCCACTCAGCCGTGTTCTTCTTCTATACTAGGACTGGATTGGCCAACCAATCGGGGTAGAGAATTTCCCTTATGAACCCAGCTGCCATCAGTTTTGCGATTTCTTTCTTAATTGCTACTTTCTTGTCGGGGGAGAAATGTCATAACCGTTGCTTCACAGGCTTGGATCCTTCATTAATGTCGATTCTGTGCTCAGCCAACTCTTTTGGGACACCTGGTATGTCGATCGGTTTCCAAGCAAAGATATCTTTGTTATCCTGAAGAAAGTTGGAGAGCGCGAGTTCCTATTTTGTAGAGAGGTGGGCACTGATGGTCGTCGTCTTGGAGGGATCACCGGTGCCCAGGTCGATTTGCTTGACATCGGCTTGTTTTGGTGGTGCAAGGATGTTGGGCCTCTTAGCCGGGATCTCTAGCTCTTCCAGGTTTATTTCAGTAGCAATAGTGGCTATCTCTTCCGTTCCGCTGGCTGCTTGTGCCTTGGCCGCAATTTGGATTGCTCGAACATCGCAGTCGAAAGCATGCTTCAGATCTCCTCGGAGAGAAAGAACACCGTTGGGTCCTGGCATCTTAAGCAAGAGGTACGAGTAGTGTGGTATTGCCATGAACTTGGCTAATGCTGGTCGCCCAAGGATGGCGTGATATGATGATTCGAAGTCTGCAACCTCAAATTTGATGAACTCGGTACGGTGGTTTGCGGGAGTTCCAAATGTGACTGGTAGGGTGATTTGTCCGAGTGGAATAGCGGCCTTACCGGGTACTATCCCATAGAAAGGGATACTTGTTGGAGTAATCATCCCGGCGAGTTCTAACCCCATCTTCCTTAGCGTATGTAAAAATATGATGTTGAGTGCAGCTCCTCCGTCGATCAGCACCTTTGTGACAGTCATACCAGCAATGGTTGGACCCAAAACCAGTGGGTAGTGGCTGGCGTTCTCTATGCTAGTCTAGTGATCCTCTCTTGAAAACTGGATTGGATACTGTGACCAATTGAAGTACTTGGGAGTAGCCGGTTCTACTGCCATGATGGTTCATAGAGCCAGTTTGTCTTGATGCTTGCTCCTAGAACCCGAGACTCTGGCGAAGATTACTGCTACCATTCCCTTGGATTTTTGAAATCCCTTATCTTCTTGATTGTCTTCATCCTTATTCTGATTATCTTCTTTTCTTTCTCCATTGTTGCCCTTTCTTGTGTATCAATCAATAAAGATGCGACAATCTTCGGACATGTGATTTTCGTTCGGGTGCCATATGCAATGTATATTTTCAATGTCATCAAATTTCCTAGGCTTAGAAAACTTCTTTGCTTTGTCTACTACAGCAACAGTGTTGTCGGGCCCGCGTTTCCTACCTTGATGCCCATTATTTCGATGATTTTGTCTATCGGGGTTGTCTCGGTTGTTTCAATCTAGAAATCTTTCTCGGTTCTTCTCCTCCGTAGTGATCATCCTTTCCACCGTGCGCTTGAATTCTTTGTTGCTTCGCGGGTTCTCTTTGCAGAAATACTGGAATTACCACTTGGCTAGAATCCCGTAGGAGAAAGCTTCAATGACCTCTCATTCAGTGATGTCGTGTACTTGAGCATGCAACTCACCGAACCATCGGTAATAGTCCCTAAGACTTTCGCCTCTTTTCTGCTAGGATCCTTTTAGTTCCTCATGAGTGATAGGGTGTGTGATGATGCTTGCGAAATTATCACAAAAGGCTCTTTGCAAGTCCTCCTAGCCCCTGATTGATCCTGGATTCAACTTGTGGAACCATTGGAGCGGCATAGCCTCTAGTACCATAGGGAAGAAGAGCGCTTTAATGTCATCATCACCACCAGCTAGCCCGATTGATTGAGAATATATCCTGAGCCACTACTTAGGTTCAGTCTTGCCATCGTACTTGGAGTGGTTGAATGGCTAGAATTTATGAGGTAATTGTACTGAAAGAAGCCGATTTGCGAAGCAAGGGAGTTGGGTACTCTAGCTTCCCTGTATTCAGACTCAGCTCCACCTTCTTGCTAGTTATTGATTCGGTGTGAGTAGTTTCGTGGGGCTGAAGGAATTGGTGGCCTGCTCCTATTATCCCTTATTCGATCAACTCGATTACTTTGGTTCTGGTCTTCCCTGCTTCCTTTGTTGCTGCTTCCATTTAGACCTAGCATGTCGAAGGCAGATCTCCATTGACTTTAGTTATCCTACCTCTATGAATTTGACCTAGCGGGTTTGAACGAGCCTTTCCACCTTGTATCCGTATGGCTGTTGATCGTAGAATTTCTCTAAGGCGCTCTTGTTCTTCATTGGGATGAGAGATAACTTCGAGTTCTTCAGCTAATTCTTGAATATTGGTGTATAGAGAGTTGTGTGTCCTCCCGGCTGCATGCCTTTCTTCTGTTTCTTGTTCTGATTTTCTTCTATTGTACTCGGCTAGGTTAGAATCATATCTGACCTAGGCTTCTTTACGCTGCCTGGCACGGCATCAACATCCCTGTTTCAGCTTCTTCCTTCTCTCTCTGACTTGCTTCTGGATCTCAGTTTCACTTTCGTGTCTCTAAGCAAAGGGTGATATATTAGATTCTGATTCATCTGATGATCTGACATTGGGTGCTTCTAGAGGGATTAATGCTGATCGGGGATGACGAATCATGAATACTTCTTGAGCGTGAACTGCTTCATTATTCACACTAGTTTCTATATTTTTATAGCTATTTAGCACTTCAGTGAAGGCTTCAACATCGTAGATTGAATCTCCTTCTTGGTAAGGTAGAACCAACGTCGTGCCAACTAGCCTAGTACTGTCATCTTTAGGAATAGAACTGGCCAGTGGACGATGTAGTCTTGAGATGTTATAGTTAGTACGAGGCCTTCTTGAACTCTTGTGAGCAGTACCCCTCGTATTGGACTGGTTGATCCATGAAGTAGTGCTTGGTAAGATGTAGCCATGTTGTTGAGTCCAAGTGGGAAAGGATCCGGCTTCTTGAAGAAACTCTGAAGGAATCCCGAGTTGAATTCTTGATAGGTTGATGCTACGTTCCGGAGCCCCATCAAAAAAGAACTTGGTTTGTCATGGAAAGAATTATGGTTGGACTTTGAGTCGGATGCCGATGCAGAGTCCGAGTTAGAGTCAATTACCCATGAAATCTGAGTCGGTTCAGACGTCGCGAGCTGTGAGAATTCCTCGTCTAGTTGGTCCGCCACTATTGTCGAGTCGGTGAGGCCTCTATGAAGTCATAAATCTATGAGGAGGCAGCTATGGAGCTCACCATCACTATCCGCCTCGCAAATCCAGGATCCGAAGATGAAGGTTGTTTTCGCCGAGAAGATCTTGTTGTTGAGGTCCATCAAGTCTTGGATGCAAATCAGCCGAACGCCCCTACCTGGCACATCAGCTGTCGATGTTTTACCACCGATAGCCTACCACGGGGGTACCTAGGATAGTTGTTTAGGCTTCAATGTATACTGAACTCGACGGTTAACGCAAGAGACAGTCGATTTATATTAGTTTGGGCCCTCCTGATTGAGTAATAGCCTTTATGTCCAGTCGGCATTTGCCTTTGCGTTGGATTGATTGTTATGATTGTGTCTTATAGGGGGTGCCTATAGCCTCCCTTTATATAGGTAGAGACGGCTATGGTGCAGTTATAGTCCTAGTCGGATCTAAAGAAGGTGTCCTGATCTAATTATAGAAGCTACTTTCTATTAGGAGTCCATCTAGTTTGGCCTATTCTACTCGGAATCGGCGTCGTCTGTCATCACGCCTCTTCTATCTAGCGGTGGGCTAGGCCTGGGCCCACTACTAGTAATTGTTCTGATGAGGAACCTTACGGGTCCCATATCGACACTAAGCTGACTAGCAATGCTTAATAACAAGGCAACTAATGCCAAATTAGAGAGCTCAACTTACTTAGCTACACAAACTAAGCAAAGCAACTAATCTACTACAAAAGAAAACTAGCTACACAAGGGAGCTAATACCATGCTACACAGGCAAGATGGTAACTAGCAAGCTATACAAGCTAACTAATTACAAGAGCAACTACACAAGCACAATGTATATAAATGTAATTACAAGCTTGTGTAAGGGGAATGCAAACCAATGGGAAGACAAGGATGATACGGTGATTTTTATCCCGAGGTTCACTTAGTTGCCACAAAGCTAGTCCCCATTGAGACAAACTCCTAGGTTATCGCTGGTCCTCTTGCTAGTGGTGACCCACAAGTCACACTCTCCCACGTGGAGTGCTTACCACAAGCTCTAGCACTTGACACGGGGCCGGACCACTTGTCGCCCTTTATGTCTCGCTCTATCAGAGTTGCTCTTCGTGGTTCCCGTGGGGCAAGCACAACGCCCCTCACAATCTTCTCTGGAGCACCACACAAGCTTCTTGTGTGCTTCGACAGAGATCATGCCACCAAGCTATCTAGGAGGTGATAACCTCCAAGAGTAACAAGCACCACTGGTTTGTAACTCGATCACCTAGTGCCATTTGATGCAACCTCACGATGTAATCGCACTAGAATCACACTCACACTCAATCGGATGATCACTATCAAGCGTATGTGAGTTAGAGGGCTCCCAAGCACACCTACACAAGCCACCAAGGCTTAAGGGTGCTCAGCAACTAGGCCAAGCCGAGCACCACCTCTATTTATAGCCCCAAGCCAAATAGAGCCGTTAGAGCAAAGTTGCTGGTTTCTGTGAGAGCACCAAACACGGCAGTGCCCCTCCTAACGGTCAAATTCCAACGCCGTTGGTCACCGGACAGGGTGGCGGTGGCACCGCTCTATTGGTGGTAATGACCACCCAGCCGGCCCCCTAAAACCTGTAGTCTTAAAAAAGCGGTAGTGCACCGTCCTAGGGATGGCGGTGCCCGACTCGGCTACCCTGCTCTCTGCCGAAAAGTGGCGGTGCCCTGGCGGTGGCACTAGATAGGTGAGGGCGGTGCACCGCCCTTGGCACAACAGTGTACACCGGACACGTTGGTGCCACCCCTTCTCTACGCTCCTCTCTACGAAGTCCAGGTGGGCACCGCCCTAGGGGTGGCGGTGCCACCGAACAACCAGTGGCGGGCCCTCAGGGCACCACCCAAACTTCTCGTTCTTAAACTCGGCCAGCTGGTCACCGCCATAGTGGTGGTGGTGCACTAGATAGGGGGTGGCGGTGCCCCCAGGGCAGCATCCCGGGCCTGGTTTCACCTCCTTTCTTCACCTTTTGACTTCGCCTTTGCAAATGTGCCAACATCACCAAGTGATACACCACCTTGTACACGTGTGTTAGCTTTTCACAAACATTTCCCAAAGGATTAGTCACTCAATTTGCCACGCCACTCGATCCTAGCAATGATACAAAGTTAGATCATTCGAGTGGCACTAGATAACCGATATGCAAACAAGTTTGCCCCTCTTGATAGTACGCCATCTATCCTAAACCCAGTCATGCACTTCTCTACACAACCTTTGACTGGTGAAATGAAATGCCCTACAAATATACCTTTGCCTTGCGCAATCCATTCCATCTCCTTCGATGTTGATGCAACACATGCACTAACATGATCACAAATGATATGATCCACTTCATATCATCACATGATTGCATTGGTTCATCGATCTTGACTTTACTTGCTTTTCACTGTTGCTTCGGTCCATCAGCGCCAAGTCATCACTCAACTTGCCCTTTACGCTTGCAACCGGTCTATCGAGCCAGGTCTTATCTTGATCTTCTCCACCTTGGTCACATAACTCCATGTCATGTCTCATATGCAATGAGCTCCTTTATCATATGTGTGGGTCTTGTAACATATCCAAGCCATTTCACCTCCATGGCATAGGTTGCTCACACATGATGTACTTGTGGACTAATCACCTGTGTATCTCACTCAAACACATATTAGTCCACCTAAGGTTGCCACTCAATTACCAAAACCAAATAAGGACCTTTCAATCTCCCCCTTTTTGGTAATTAATGACAACTCTATAAAGATATGGAAATTAAGCTCTTTTGGATTCATGTTGCTTGTCTAAGCAATTTTACCATGTGTAAATAATTTTGGACAAGTACCACAAACCCGAATTGGTAGTATTAGCTCCCCTACATATGTGCTAGAGTGTTTGGTTTGAAGCTCGCACATATGCATAGATCGGATTTGCAGAAGAGTAATTACTACCAATGATGCTAAGTGTAAAGAATTAACCTTTGATGTGTGATACCAATCGAAGTGCACATTTTAACACCATCCTTAGCACCATGAGTAGCTAGACAACAAAAACACTAGAAACCCCGTGAGATCAACATTATAAGCAAGGTTCTAGTTTTTTATTAAAAACACAAGTCTAGCTACCATCCTATGCATGCTAGTTATCAAATCATTAATCAAATTCTATAACTAGCATACAACACACAAGCATACATATCAAATTTTAAAACTTATGTAATGCAAGCAAGCACATGACTATGCACATGTCAAATGCAATCAATCAAAAGTTCAAGAGCTTGCTCCCCCTACTTGTGTGCTTCTCTTGTCCAAGAACTAGGGAGGATTCCCTGTGCGTTGTCATGGGTATGAAGGAGAAATATAAATAGGTTAGAATGTTAACTAATAAAAATTAGGAGATGTATATGTATGGTGTTGGTAATGCAGGAACATGATATAATATATGTATAGATTTATTAGCATAATCATGGAGATTGTATCCATAGTGGATGATGTGTCTCCCTAACGTGGATATCATAATTCTTATGCTAGTGAACTTTAATTGCAAATGATAATGGACTGGTGAGGTGGACACTTTGCATGTCAAGAGAAATTGCTATTGCAAATGATAGTGGACTGTTGAGGTGGACGCCTTGTATGTCAAGAGAAATAGGTAGTTGGGTTTTTCTTTATAAGAGTTATAGATTTGATCCTTCTCATTTCCTCAATGTTGCTTCCTCTTTGTCATTGTCCATGTCTAAATCCCCAATTTGTCATATCTTTATCTCAATCTCTCCCTCTTTATCATCAATTTTCATAAAAGGTATACCTCTTATTGATACAAAGGATTGCATTGGGGTAGATGGTTGACACTTAAATCTTGCATTTTTTATGGACACTACCACATATTGTTAGAATGACACCACTTGTATCCCTTGAGGTACCTCATGTAGGATCTTTTTAACCTTGATACCAATTGGTGGGGCACCTCCCCCTATGTCATAGCATGGGTCATCCACTTAATAATCTTGATCTCTTGTAGGTGAGCGAACTTTCTTCACTTGATGATCACTTAAGGTTGAGGATCACTTGTGGAACCACTGTCTTGTATGATTGATACCACGTGTAGAAATGTGATGCCACTTGGAAGAATTTTCTAGCATGGAACCGCTTGTTGGATTTGTCAATAAAAAACCATTTCTTGAATATTTGCTATTTTCATGAGTACCGTTTATAGGATATCACTTATAGCTTGATCTAGACATCACATGTTAACACTACTTGAAGCTTGAGTCTAGATACTACTTGAAACAAACAAACAAACTAGATATCCATTTGCATTGTTGTCTTGTTCTTGTACTCTTATCACTATCATGAGCTTCTAATGTTGACTTGAACCAAATTGATTTGCCTAAGCTTCCAAGTCCAGTTTGAACCCTCTCTAAGCTTCCTCACACTTATTTGGATGTTATCTTATTGACGTTGTACTTGTTACTTGTTTGGTAATCCAAATTAGATCAAGTACTTAGGTTCACTAGCTCATGAACAAACTCATATACTACCACTAGATTCAACTAATCATTTAAGAAATAGTGGTAGGCTATGAATTTTAAATTTTCAATTGTTATGCATGATCCTACACTAACCACATATTAGTAAGGGATAAAATGATCATGCACATTACAATGATACATTTGCTATGTTGGAAAAGAGGATAGTCATATAGATTCCAATTCGTTTCTCCAATAGCAATATGAAGTCTAATTTATAACTTGGTGAAGACCAATCATCAATAATGAAATCCATTCTTCACCCATATAAAATGAGAACCACTGATGATTAAGTGCACTAACTCTTGTTGTGGTCGGCTTGCTTCTTCTTTTAATCCATGCTTGCATGAAAATACCACTTGAATATTCATGAATTGCTCTCTTTTGGGTGTTGCTTGCTTTCTAGATCAACCCTTTTGATTCCTTCAACTAAGCATCTCAAATGTCCCTTAGATTACCACTCCCATGTTAGCCTTCCAACTACCACACTTGGTTTACCTACAAAAGACGGCAAGCTCCTACACATAGGGAGAAGTGACCTCTCCAAAGAATGATTCTTGACACTGACTTAAAATATCTTGATTGATTGATCCAAGTGATGGACTTAACTTGATGAGTAACCTTGAATTTTTTAAGTCCTTTTCTTTCTACTTGTGTGAGCCTTGCAACATATCCAAGCCATTTCACCTCCATGGCAAGGTTGCTCACACATGACGTACTTGTGGACTAATCACCTATGTATCTCACTGTTGATGGTGGATAACGTCAACATTTTATATGTGAATAAACAAGAGAAATGGTTTAAGTACAAAAATATACATAGGTCTAGGGTTTAAACTGACAAATTCCATGAGTTTTGGTAAATCTCTATTTTATTGCAGGATTATTCTAGAAAATGTAGGAAGGGGACCTAATTGAGAAAAAGGACGAAATTTGATCGTGACAAAAGATACACTAGAAGACTATAGAAGACACCAGAAGGCACGAGAACGAATGGGAGGACGAGACGCCGCCAGGTGGGGCCAGCCGGCCCCACTCTTGTGCCGCCCGGCCCCTTGTGAGGGGATTTCTCCACGAGCTTCTGGAGTATTCTTCCACCATCTTCTAGGATGTATCTCCACCCTACGTCGAAGTCGATTTGATCTGAGGGCTTGCGTTCAACCCTCAGGGCTATATAAGGACCCCTGCACCCCTCCTGTAGCATCAAGTCATCAAGCTATTCAGTTGAAGATCAATTCATCCAGAGCCAACCCTAGTTCCTCAGAGTTCCTCTAGATTAGAGTTTAGGCTAATTAGATTAGGTCTAGCGGGAGATCAAGCAACGCTTGGATTTCTGACATTGGCAAGAGCGCGGTTCGGTGTATCTCTTATACTTTACTCTATTTCTTTATTTCATTGAGATTGTATCGTTGCTACTATGTTTATGTCAACATTAAGCTTTATATCATTTATGTCATTAAAAGCAATGTTCATTGTTTTCTCTAGTTTTATATTTGGTGTAGATAGATTATGAAAACCATGTATAAGTTCGTATAGCGCTCACCCTATAGGACCATGGGTGAGTGGTAGACATTATGTGAGCATGGTGCTTAGATATTTATTTATCTGTGGATGCCCTTATATACCAGGACGTGTGGTAGATCGCGTAGGTGACAGCCATCCCCCATATATATTGATGTTGGTAGAACCCGGTCTAGAAGGAGAGGAGGACTCTGTTTCCAACTTTTATAAGTTGATGTTCCTTATGTGGCATAATTTGGCTATGATCACTAGATATAATTAATTAAACTAAGCATTTGACTTGTCAGTAAGACTACTTAGGAATTATCTTTTTAATATTATAATTGGACTTAACCTATTGCTTAACTAGAGTGCTATGAGTTACTATTTATTTATCATGATGATTGATCAAGTACTTATCATTTATATATCTTTATATATTATCTTGTGACTTATCCCTGTTTTGAGTAGAGTATATGATATTGGTTCATTCTCTCATGCATATTCATAAATTATCAATACTATTGTATTCATAGTCATACCTTCCTAGTGGTAGAATTACAAATCAACAACCTAGTAATACTCTAGGTAAAATGCTACAATGGTATAATTATTTGTCTGTTTACATAATTCTTTTCATTCTTATCTTTATATTTTTTTAGTCACATGAAATAATAGATTCCTGTTTAGTGTTATTCTTGTAGTAATGCTAGATGAAACCAACAAATATTTCTAAGTTCTTCACTAGGGATGACAACCTAGTTTAATATTAGAGATAAAGGTTAATTGATAGGTGGCTACTGTAACAGTGACAAGTTAATAATTACCATATCATTTCTGACGTCATTGCTATTAGTAGAAGTAATCCTATTTTTAGTAGTGGTGCTAAGAAATGCCAACACTCACTCAAACACATATTAGTCCACCTAAGGTTGTCACTCAATTATCAAAACCAAATAAGGACCTGTCAGAAGGATCAAGTAAGGTCAGTCCCTTCTAGTTCAATCCAGGGTAATTTTCTAAAGAAATCTTTGATCTCCAATTTGGTCTTTCAATCATAGGGTTTACCGACCCATGTCTGACGCTAGCTAATTTGGGGCTGTGGTATAATGGGAGATGGTGACAACATGGGCGTCCAACACAATAATCTGGGAACCAAAAGATCAATGCGAGAGTGCATGGAAATTTGATTGGTTTATCCGATGAATATTTATTGGAATAATTGGTGTGGAATTTCAACATCTCCATAAAACAAAAGTTGTAGCCCTTGTTTTTATCTTCCCAATGAAACTAGTTTCACTAGACTCCAATAAAAGGTCTGAGAGTAATGGTTTAAACAGTGTTGTTGTCTAGTCCAGCTAGTGACTTCCTATGCAGAAACCTTTTTATTTATATTCAACATAGTTAGAGTTAGACTTAATTAGGTTTTGAGTGAGAGGTTTAGATGAGGTTTCATAAAATAGGTTCATGATTAGTGTGGATTAGTTTGTAAGGTAGTCTTTCTCCTTAGGTTCGCAAAGCGCCGGTGCCGACAGTGTGACACCAGATTCTCGTCAAGGTTAAGGCAAGTGCATGAAGGACCTGTGTGGACATATGCCTTTTGTTTGAGTTTTCAATTAATTCAATTGTTTCATGTTTTGTGTTCCATTTCCATGCGATTCAAGTTCCAAGTGTTCCTTTATATTCTTTTTTTATGTGAAATAGTGTTCCTTTATATTCAGTTCCTATTTTGATGGATCTGGACGTGTAATTTAGATTTCATATTCAAGTTCAACTTTCAAGTTTTTTACATTGAATTCCTATTTCGATGGACCCAAATATGAAATCTGGTTCTTATGTTCAGGCTCATGTGAGTAAGTGTTGGCTACGCTTACTCGGTGACAAGACTCAAACATAGGGATATGCTAAGTCCCTAGGAGAAGGGTTCCCGACGAAGGCCCCCTTGACTGATCCCTCCAGGATCGCTGGGGGCTCAACGGCTATACACATCGGGTACACGCTCGCGTGCATCATCTGGCAAATGATCGGGCAAGACTCGAGCACGCCCTTGGCCTCTGCTCAAGACTCGGGGACTCTCCCGAGCTTTAGGCCCCTGATCGATGGCAACCCGAGCCAGATCCTTAGCTCCACCTACAGTCCAAGGCAAGGGCTAGGCTGGAACCCAGCGCCCCGAGCATCCAAGGCTCGGGGGCTCCTTGACGCTGGCCCAGCCAATGGACGTGACACTATCGTTGTAACACCCAGAAATTTTAAAATTTTGAATTAGATAAAATTTGAGTTAAAAGAGATTTAGTTTTGAGTTTAAATAATTTAGAGAATATTTAATGGGGATTAAAAATTAAAATATTAGGTGGGATGTTTGATGATGGATTCATGCTGTTGCATTTGTTTTATTGAGTGGTGTGGTTTTGGTTTTATTTGATTTGGATTCAAAATCTATTTTAAAATGGCTTTGGAAAATGAATTCATATAAGAAAAGAAAAGAAAAAAAAATAAACTTACATGTGCAGCCGGCGGCCTGGAAGCCCGCCCGAGCCGGCCTACTCCTCCCCTCTCTCGCTATTGGGCCGAACCGAGCCACTTTCCCTTTTCTTCTCGTCCCCGCGTGGGCCGGCCCAGGGAGCAGCTGCGGCCACGCGCCCCTCTCTCCAGTGTCGCTGATGGGTAGGACCCGCTTGTCAGCCGTTCTTTCTTCCTCACGTCGTGACCGAGCCGGAGACGAACACCACCTCAACCGAATCCACCGAGTAAACCATGATATCTATCCATAAACGTCGTGTCTGAGGCTATAAAAGTGTAGCCGCATTTCCCCTCATCTCTTTTTCCATCTTAACTCCAAGTTGACCCACGTGAACTCAAGCTTAGGGAGTTGAAAACCCTAGGCTTCACTGCCGCCCATCGTCGGAGCTTGCCGGTGAACCCGCGCCCTCCTTCTCTGCATTGGTGAGCTCGTCATCTTCTTCTCTCCCTCCCCATGCCTTTCTTTTGGTCTGTGGTGCCCTAAATCGCAAGAACATAGAGCTCCGGCGAGTTTTGCCGAAGCCAGCAATGGTGCCACCGCCTTTTTGAGCTGCATCTCGTCCTTGGTTCGTTCTTTCCTCTCTATCCTACGTAGGTAAGTTCGCACTGAGCTCCTCAATCGATTGGTACCGGCCGCGAGCCGAATGGTGATAAAAAAATGCTAGGACCGAAGATGTCCGGCGAGCCGTGCGTGTCGACCATGGCGGCCGGCGTTGATGATGGTGGCCGGCGCTCTCTCTTTGCCGGGAAACGATTGCAGTCGTCCGTTCGCTGATCAGTGGTTAGGATTAGAAGATACCCCTTCGCGGGGTAAACTTCATAAAGAGCCCCTGTGTTTGTATGAAATAGAACCCGTGGTCCTTGGCATAATCCAGGAATTACGTTTCTTTGTTTTGAAAACGTATTTTATCTCGGTAATTCAAAAATACATTTTCTGATATTTACAGTTTTGCCACTAAACTTGTTTTGACCATAAAATCTCCGTTTTAACTCTGATTTGACCCGTTCAAGTTGCGTTAGATTCGTATTTGCGAGCTCTACATGGTAGTGTAGCTGTATAGTAGGTTTAGAAAATTTAATTTTCAAGTTTATATTAAAGTAATTATTTATCTATAGGAAATCTTAGAAAATTCATAACTTTTACGTTTTAAATCCGAATTTCGTGATCTTTATGTCTGTGTGATCGTAGTAACGTGTAGAAGAGTTTTACAAACTTTTTATACTGTTTTGCTACTATTGGTGTATTGTTCTAACTATGTTTCTTTGTTTGCTTCGTTTATGATTGCTCGGATGATTGTGTGTTGATGCTTGGTGATCGAGTATAGATGGTGAACAGTGGCTTGACGATCAGGAGTATTATTTTGAGCCAGACCAGTAGTATCAATAGGAAAGCTTTGATCAAGGCAAGTATAACATGGGACCATCCTTGTTGTCCTATTCATAGAAAATATTATTCATATGCATGTGTCTTCCTTGATAACCGTAGAGATTATAACATAGCTATTGATTTCCTGTTTCCTTGTCACCTATGGGATATGCATTTGGGTAGCTATTGCTAGTGCTTAATTATGAACAATGATCTTATAATTTGACTAATGGATTAAGCGATCAACCTTTAATGATGATTTTATTACTGTTGAAAGGGGGCTAGAGCAAGGGGTTATATTGTTGCTCTAGTTACTCTCCATAAGGACTTAACTATAAGTGATAACCGGGACATACAGTACAGCTATGAGGGTTATATGGCTCTGGCTCTAGTTGTTCAAGAGACCTTTTCTAGCTTGTTAGTGGTTACCTTAATTGGCGTAAGAATGGCTTGACACGTTGGGTGTAGGACATCCTCTAGTCTATGAGTATAGCCGAGAAGGAATTGTGCCATTTGAAAAGGGGGGTTCCTACATCTGCCTGCCGAGTGAATCTAATGGCCCTAACTTGTTAGACGAACTCTTGAATGACTTTATATGGTTTCTTGTGCTTAGTGATTCATGACCCCTTAGCATATGAAAATCATGACTCACAGTGAAAGTGTACACCTCTGCGCAGAGTTTAATAAACTAGTATACTAGCCGTGCTCATGGATACGAGCGGCCTTGGAGATTCTTACAGAATAGCTGATCACCATTGTTATATCATGCTTAATTACTGTTGTTATTATCATGCTCATATTAATGCTATTCATTATCCTTATTACAATTGATCATTGGTTCATTAATGGGAAGTGGATTATCTTGATACTACTCAATTGCTAATTATATGATGATTAAAAGCTAAACATAGTCAAACAGTGTCTAGCCTTTTGTGCCTCATGAACCCTGTGTTGTACTTGTTGAGTTCGACATGGACTCACCCTTGCTATTTTCCCACACTCCAGTGTGTAGTAAGGTGTTGCTCAGAAGAAGGATAAAGATGTAGTGGAGTTTCCAGAAGTCTTTCAGAAGTGTTTGGCATATGGAGCCACCAGTCAGTCGTCCCTGAGAAGAATGGAGCCTGAAGTTTAGTCACCGTTTCGCGATACTCTGATGTAAGTGTTAATATAGCTATGTATACATTATATAATAACATTGTTTTTCATACTTTTCATTCTGGCATATGTGTGGACTTCCTGGGCACACATATGTTAGCCTGGTTTTGTTCTTTAAAAAACCGGGTGTGACAATCGCCCACTCCCTCAACAAGGTCACGCGTGTGGCATGACAGAAGGGGACAAATCCCTCCACCGGCTCTAGGGGCTCGAGGGCTCCTGGGCGCACTCGTTAGCCCCTCAAGTCAGATCTTTCATCGGTATGGAAGCCTCGAGAAGGCTCACACTGTGGAGGCCGGTCTAAGCCGACAACCCCTAACGGTCAAAGCGTCAGAATAGAGCAACCGGACGGCGCCTGAGGCTCCTCCGACTCCACGACAACACCGAGGTCCACCCACACCGTAGTAGCAACCTCCTAGACTCTGGCACATGTAGACCATAAACTCAACCCTTGAACTGTCTTCTACCCGACCTACCTCGGTTTATAAGGGAAGGTCAGATCCTACAGAGAGGGATGTCGAAACAGAACAAAACAGAGTCCTCTAGACCACTCCGAGCTCTGCACTGAGAGCAGGGCAACCCAAAGAGGAGCGACGAGCGCTCCTCCCCTTCGCCTTTCTTCTCCATCGCCAGGGAAGCAACCTCACCACCCACGAGCCATAAGATAGCACCGACGGGCGATCCCCTTTCAAATATCTTACATAATCTTGTTGTAACCCCCTGATTTGGGTGCTCTCGAATACAAAGAACTACTGCTGGACGTAGGGCCCCAATAGCTGAAACCAGGATACATCATCGTGTCTTCTCTGTGTTCTTGAGTCCACCCGAGCCACCGTAGACCCACACTCAGTGACACCCGATGAACAACAATGCTTGCCATGGTTTATGCCCTGCGACACTCAGCTTTACCAATAAATGCTAAGGATTCAAGTCCATCCTTTTCAGACAGAACCTACTATTCAATTGATGGTTCATTAGATATTTGTTCATGGATTCACATGTTGTATTTGTTCTTTTTATTTGATTCTGATTGTACTTGTTTAGTTTTTTACTCAATCTTGTGTTTATTGGGTTTTTAGGTACCAATTGACAACGACAAGCATGGGACCTGAAAGTAGCACCATCACCACGAGCATATAAGTTTAATAGACATATGTTAAATTTGTTACGCGTAGCAGTTGCAACCATAATAGTTTAAGTAGAGCTTGATTAAATGTTGGTTTGGAAATGGTCTTATCTTTGTTGGTGGGATAGTCCTCTTATTCTGTTGTTGGGATGAGTTGTGATATGTATTTAATAGTCTATGCTTTGATATAATCTATGGTATATAATTTTGCTTGTTTAGGTGGTCGGTTTACTGGGGAGACTACCAAAAAAATTGTATTAATTTTTTGAATCTTAGTAAAAATTTAGGTGTTGATCAGTAGCCTTTAGTGGTATCTATAGCCATGGTCTTACAGTTGGTACTCAGAGCTGAAAACTTGACATAGATTGAATAACTTAAAAATTGACACACATTTGCAGTATAGGAAGGGTTGTATGAGTTGCATTGCATTTACATTTATGCTGATTGTTTTTTTCCTATATTTCTTAATTGGATATGATAACATTTTGTTGATTGTATCATTACTTTTGTTTCGTGGGTTAGAGGGTTGCTCTTGAGAAGAAGTGCTCGTGTACCCAACCATAGCATTTTGCCACATTTATAGTGTTGTGTATTACCATGTCATTGGCTTACATATCCTGACATTATGGTTATGGAAAACTAAAGGATGTTCCTAAAGATGTTGAATAATTACCTTATCTTTAGTTATCTTCATGGGCTTCAATCTGGCAGGATCTTTGTTTTGACCCTAGTTGGACTCAATCTCTACTCATGTTATCCTTGTGTGCATCCTTTCATCTTCCCATTGTTTATGTGTGGTGGAGCTGATATTTATATAGTTTGGCTTCATGTCCCTTGCTTCAACCAATTCCCAATTGTGAGTCCTAGCTAATCAATTGAATCTCTTTGTGAACTAAAGACCAAGATGGAGAGTTTTATAGTGACTTTTTCCTTCTCTTGGCATCATCCTATTACCTCATCTTTATCATTGAACTCTTTATCCCTTTGAGTAATAGAACTAGCTAATGAATGATTGTTACAGAGTGGTGAGTGTTTTAATCAATGCCCACTTGAGCTACATATGACTATGCCAGTTAACAAATGAGGTGTCTTTTATGAGCAAACTTTCTATGGTTGGTTTTATATCTATCAAGGTAACTAAATCAAATATGAGTGGGTTCTATTTGATCTATCTATTCCAATGTGGTATGTGAATAGCTTGTGCAGCGGATGGCCTGATCAACCATACTGTATGTTCATTATTCATGCTAACCACAATGGAGTAACGGATCCAAATATTTTCATTTATAGGTTCCTCGCGAGTAAATGCTCGTTATGTTGTGCAAGGTAAGAATATCATTGTTATTGTGTCTTGTGTGTGACCTTTGACAACATCTTTGAGCTTAGCTTGAAGCTTGTATCTGAACCATATATATGTTGAACCCATCAAGGTTACTTTTGCATGGAAGGGGAGAGGAACCCGGTCAGATTAATTTGGTTGGTCCACACCAGCCCAGGGATTAGAGCAAAGTTTTTACAATGTTTTAAAGGTTAGATTACACCCAGATTGTAGGTTTGCCTTCTTAACTTTTCATTGTGAAGCACATGTAGTTTCTCTCCAAATCTTCCCCTTTTAGAAGAGTTATATATCGATGTATTGTTCTACATGGAGCAGCATATTATGTTTGAGGCGTGGGCCGTGTACAAATCAAAGATGAAACCAATAACCGTGAAAGTGTGACGATAAAATACTCCAAATTTCAATGCATGGCGGCCTAAGCAATCCCTGCAATCCTAAGTTGGACTGGCAATATCCAGCATGCTTTCTTGCAGGATGGCTGTTGTCGATATTATGCAAACTGACAAAAATGCTGACAAAGTCTGCATATAATAGTACCCTAGCTACCCTAATATATACGATGCATTTGTGAATCAAATATTATAATTCGAGATAAAGTTTGAGAGAAAGAAGTTATTAGTTTACTAGAAGCTCCGAGCAATAAGACCCTCGGCCGCCTGGGGTGGTCGTATAGAGGTAGTCGATGTATATATATGCACACATACATGCATGCATGCAATGACCAATCTCCAATTATCTTGGAATAGCACAAGAACAAACGAGCACCAAGTGTAATGTATGTAAGGGAAGTACAAAGTAGATTAAGGAAAAAAACTAGATTCAGTTTATTGCGTCATCAGAACCGAAGTACAGATAGATCTAAGCCAGTGTTTATTGCTTACATAATCTAGGCTGCTTGATCTCTAGCTTAATCCCGGGATGAAAACCACACTGGCTCATAATTAAGCTACACAAAATACATACACTGCTGCACAACGGGGCTGTAGTCCCGGTCCAAAAGGACCTCTAGTCCCAGGCTGCGAGCCGGGACTAAGATTTCAGGACTAAATGTCCCACCTTTAGTCCCGGTTCTCAGGCCCAGAACTAAAGGTCTTCCTTTAGTACCGGTTGGTAATACCAACCGGGACTAAAGGTGCTGCCAGGCATCGACGTGGCGCAGCACCTTTTAGTCCCGGTTGGTATTACCAACCGGGACTAAAGGTTCTTTTTTCTTTTTCTTTTCAATTTATTATTGATTTTGGTTTTCAGTTATATTGTTTTCCAATTTATTCTTCGCTGCTACTATCCGTATTCGTTGCACCTATACGAGAGCGTTATTATTGCACACAAATAAAGTATGAAATATATATATATATATATATATATATATATATATATATATATATATATATATATATATATATATATATATATATATATATATATATATATATATATATATATATATAGAGCTATACATATACGTACATACATATTACATTTACAATAATATATAAGTAAACAAGTGTTCGGCCGCCGGTTAATGAGTTACACAAATGTTTTCTTTTGTCCTCCATGATTTTCTTTGTGATAGTACGCTCATAGTCTGATAGTGGCGGCGCTGGTTTTTTACTAGCAGCACGCTTCTCGTCTTGCATAGCCTGCACCACTTGACGTAGCTTTACACGATGATACATTAGGTATAGCTTCTCTTGCTTTGCTCGTGCGTCAGCTTTGGTCTTTTCGAAGAACGCTTTCATTTCTGCCTTGACTGAAGCATTAAGTTCTTCATCAGTCTTCTCGTATGGAAGCTTGGTCGTCTTTGGGATCTTCGTGACAACAACTTGTTTCTTCGACGGAGGTGGTAGAACCGATCTCTGTGAGCCAGCGGGCCTCTTGTTCCTCGATGGACCAGCCGGTGCCGATGAGGCGGCCGTTGTCGGCATTGGCAGAGGCGGTGGCGGCGCGGTTGGAGATTGCTGTTGTGGAGGAGATTGGGCCGCTGGCGGTGTTGGAGTATGTCGTGGAGGAGATATGGCAAGCGGTGAGGATGCAGCCTTGTCTGCTTGTATGAAATCGGTGTCGTCGTCGTGTCCCACGGCACTGTGGTCATGTGGTGAATGGATAGACGGACTTGGGGAGGTCCTGGATTTGAAAAAAACGAACAAGGTATATACATGAGTGAACCGTAATTAGATACAGTACATAATTATTGAAAAGCAATTGCGTTTACAATCATCCACACCTAGGGTTCAGTTGTGGTGGTGGCGCCCCAGAAATAATGATGTACCATTTCTTCCAACATATGAATGTCTTCTCCGCTTCACCTAGGGTCTTATCCCCATCACCACCTTCGATATCTAGAGCCATATTTTCATGGCCTTTGACCACTCTATCCACTGAGACACTAGCATATCCGGGTGGTATTGCGACCGAGTGGATCCTTGGTGTCTTGGTGGGGTCGATAGGAGATATAATACCGGTAGCCACCTTGACTATGGCATTCCCCTCCGGAATATGCAGCTCACAGGACGTCAACGGAGCGGTGATGCCATCCACCGAGAAGCGCATCCCTGTGTCATCATCTTGCCTCACAGGCACCTTCGTAGAAACACAACTGCTTTTCAACTGAGCTGAGTCGGGGCTGATGTTGGCGGCCGGCTGTGAGAAGCTCTGGAGGCGGGAACTTACAACTTCCTCCACGGCCTTTCTGATTTGCTCATTCATAGTGTCCTTAAGCGCTTCCTCCCGCTCTGGTGCCTTACGAGCCACTTCACTGGTCTTCATAACAACTTCCTCCAACTGGCGTAGCCGTTCCCTGTCCTCTTCCTTCTTTCTCTAGCGGCTTCTATAAGTTTCTCTGTCCTGAGGGAAGGCATGCTCCCACGACACGGAGCCATAGCCTCTCGTCCGTCCACCGTGCTCAAGGTTCCCCAGGGCGTATGTCAGCTCATCTTTATCTTTGTTCGGCTGTCACTCTCCACTTTGAGCGACGGAGCGGGCTTGATGAAATCTTTCTGCTACAGCTTGGATGTGTTCCCCATACACGACATTTCCGGTATCTAGGTCCAGGCGGCCTCCGTGAATGAAAAACCAGTGCTTGGCGCGCTCAGGCCAGTCGAGGGATTCTGGCACCAACCCCCTGTCAATTAGCTCTTGCTCGGCTTTTTCCCACTTAGGAATGGCAGTAGGATAGCCACCTGATCCCATCCTATGGTGGTAGGTCTTGTGTCGGGCATTCTCTTGGTTCCTTCTCGCCCGTTGCTGACCCTCTTTTGACGTCTTGAACTGTACAAACTCGTCCCAAAACGGTCGCAGCTTGACAAAGTGCTTATAGTTGAAATCCGGAGTCTTGTTCTTCTTGATATGGTCGTTATATAGATTCTTCTTATAGCACTGGAATTGTGTGGCCATCTTCTTCATAGACCAATCCTGAACTCTTTCCTTCAACTGTTCATCGTTTGTGTCTAGCGTGAAATGTTGCAACACGTCACCCCAAACTAGTTCCTTGTCACGGTTAGAGACATAACAGATTTCTGGGCATTGCTTATTTTTCTTCCATTCACGGACATTGATTGGGATCCTATCCTGGGCAAGGTACCCTAAGTGGTTGACAAAGGCCCTTGCATAGGGTCCACATGGCTGGCCTATTCTCTCATCAAAATCCGTGATAACCAACCGACCCTCCATCGGCTTCTTCGGGCATCGTACTTTTCTACTGGTCCCCGTGGTTGTTGTTGAGACAGAGGGCTATGTAGGCAGAAATAAGACAATTAATAAAGGAAATTTTTTTGAATTTCATGTATATAAACATAGGAGACTGCATATATTACAGACCTCGCCAACATTGTCTTGGTCATTCGGGTCGACCAAGTACTGAGAACCGTCATCGATGCCCTCAGGGTTCTCATTGCCTTCACGATCGTCATAACGACCTTCTTCAGCGCTACCGCGGATCATGTTCAATAATATTTCTTCGTCTTCTCTCGGGTCGGCCATTTCTGCAAAAATATTTAGGGTTTAGGGTTTACAGTTCAGGGTTTAGGGTTTACGGTTTACAGTTTAGGGTTTAGGCATTACTAAGCATAAGAGATCAACTTACACATATTAGTGGGATATCATCTGGATATAAGTGTAGATAAAGGTAATCATGCAGCAACGGTATCGACCAACTCCTACTAACTTAATACATCTAATAACAAGTAAGTCTATCACAAGTTGTATTTCTTAATTAAAATAGATAATTTTAACTCATGGAAAAACTATTCAAATTTCAGGTTTAATAGTTTTCTATATATATATATATATATATATATATATATATATATATATATATATATATATATATATATATAGGTAGTGAGGAAGAGTGAAGAAGGGCTTAAAATGATAACGTCAACACAATTATCATGCAAAATTAAGTGCTAAGGTTGAGGCTTCCAAAATGGACACAATATGTATATTAACTTAAATTCTTCCAAAATATACATATCGTTCATGATATATATATATATATATATATATATATATATATATATATATATATATATATATATATATATATATATATATATATATATATATATATATATATATATATATATATATATATATATATATATATATATATATATATATATATATATATATATATATATATATATATATATCCGTCGCAGGAGGGCGTCGGCGCCGGAAGCAGCAGCTCGGCTCCGGCAATGGGGCACAGCAACAGCGGCCTTGGGGCAGCAGCAGCACCCAACGGACGCGCGTGGAGATGAACCTGACGGCGCGCGGCGGTGCTCGGGAGATCGAGATCGAGGCGGCGGTTCGTGTGTCTGCGCGCGGATGGGGAGGAGGAGGAAGAAGGCGGGGCTTTATGGTCCCGGGCCTGGCCACCGCCCGGGACTAAAGGGGCTTTAGTCTCGGTTTCAGCCACGAACCGGGACTAATGGGTGAGACCTTTAGTCCCGATTCGTGGCTGGAACCGGGACTACCTTTAGTCCTGGTTCGTGGCTAGAACCGTGACTAAAGCCCCTTTTAGTCCCGGTCGGTGGCTAGGCCCGGGACTAAAGGTCCCTCCACCAAATTCAAGCGCCTGTTTAGGCGCCAGAATTTAGTGGATTTTATTTTTCACCTTTTTTTCCTTTTATCTTTCTAAATGCATAGTAAATTAAATATTTATCATATTTTTTTCAAAAATACACATTAATTTAGTTTGACTCTATTGTGCATTACATAAATTGTAAACACTATTTTTTTTTCAAATATTTCATATTATCCAAAATAAATGTTATTTATAATGAATATTGTGTTAATGCAAAAATATAATGGGCAATTAAAATATATAAAATTATTGGCTTTCGACAGAAAATTTGTTTTTGGGTCATTTGGAGGTTAAACTTTTGTGTTCTTTAATAATAATTATCCAAATACGCGATTTTCGGAACTCTGGATGGTCTCGACTAGAAAAGTCATGAATACCAATATTGTTCCACTCATCAAGATCTACATTTCATACATAGACCATTTTTGCATTTGATAAAGTGTTGGCAAAGTGTAGTTGAAAATCCACAATTCTCACATATAGTTTCATATAGTTTGTGTGAGATTCAAGATTTGGTGAGTATTGTTTATTTAAACTTTTTCAAATAGGAAAAATGGTATATATAAAAAGTTTGGATCTTGATGATCTCTAACAACTTGATATTCCAAAGTTTTTCATTTTAAGTCATTTAGTCTATCATTTGACCAAGTCTGACCAAAATTCGTCTTCGATTTTGAAAACATGTGCCTGGGACTTGCTAAAATTTATCCAGACGAAAATATGGTCCATGTATAAAATGTAGATCTTTATGAGCTCTAACAACTTGGTATTCAAAAGTTTTTCATTTGAAGTCATCAAATAGGTCATTTGACCAAGTTTGACCAAAGTCAAAATATTGGTTTTTAGAAACACACACTTTGACCGAACCCTGGATGGTCTCGAATGAAAAACTCATGAATACAAAGTTTGTTCCACTCATCAAGACCTACATTTGGTCTAATGGTCAACTTTTCATTTGTAAAAGTTTGAACCACTCAATTTTGAATTTTGAAAAAATTCATAACCAAACATCGGTTTTCAGAACCCTAGATGGTCTCGACTGGAAAAGTCTTGAATACCCATATTGTTCCACTCATCAAGATCTACATTTCATACATAGAACATTTTTGTATTTGACAAAGTGTTGGCAAAGTGTAGTTGAAAATCCACAATTCCCACATATAGCAAAGTTTGAACCACTCAAATTTGAATTTTCAACACATAATGTTACAATTATATTACACAAGATGTCAAATACACATTATTAATTTAAGTTCACTACCTATATCAAGCGGGCACAGTGGTAAACTTTTTCTTGACGTAATGCCCTTGGTTATGATCATTCCGTAACCATGGAGTGTCCTTAGCAGCGAGCAGGATGCTTGGGTCTTTGGCCACACAGAAGGGTGGAATTCGTTCATCCTTTCCATAATCCTCTGACACGTCTGACTTGTCTTCAATTCCCATGATGTTTCTTTTCCCTGTAAGAACTATGTGGTGCTTTGGCTCGTTGGTTTTTTTCTCGTCGTGTTTCCCTCTCTTGGGTTTTGTAGACATGTCTTTCACATAGAACACCTGATTCACATCAATAGCAAGGATGAATAGATCATTTCTATACCCAATATTGTTGAGGTCCACTATTGTCATTCTTTACTCCTTATCGACTGATACCCCTCCGTTCATCTTCACCCATTGGCATCGGAATAAAGAGACTTTAAAATTATGTGCATAGTCTAGTTCCCAAATCTCCTCTATGCAACCATAATATGTGTTTATGTTCCCATTCGGTTCCGTAGCATCCACGCAGACACCACTGTTTTGGTTGGTACTCTTTTTATCTTGGGATACGGTGTAAAATGTATTTCCATTTATCTCGTACCCTTTGTACGTGAGGACGTGCCACGCTGGTTGCCTAGCCAATAAATACAGTTCATCTCCAATAGTTTTATCACCCTGACATTTTTTATGCAACCAATCACCGAATATCTCCATGTGATGACGCGTAATCCAAGCCTCATTCTTTCCAGGATTCTCGGGTCGTATAAAATCCATGTGTTTCTCAATATACGGTTCCACCCTAATGGAGTTTTGAAGAACTGTGTAGTGCGCTTTATTGAAAGAATCATCACCCTGGCTGATATATGTTTTCTTTCCTAGTGTACCCTTTCCACCAAGTCTCCCCTCATACCGTGATTCAGGAAGACCAATCGGATCAAGGTCAGGAATGAAGTCCACACAGAACTCAATGACCTTCTTTGTCCCGTATCCCTTGGCAATGCTTCCTTCTGGCTGACCCCGCTGGTGAACATATTTTTCAGTACACCCATAAATCTCTCTAAGGGAACACAGGACCTAGGATATTAATCTCTTTGACTAGATAAACTAGGAGATGTGTCATGATATCAAAGAAGGATGGAGGGAACACCAACTCAAAGCTAACAAAACATTAAACCACATTATTCTGTAGAGTAGCTAGATCAAAAGGATTAATTGTCTTCTGAGAAATTGCATTGAGAAATGCACACAGCTTCACGATGGCCAGATGTACATGTGGAGGTAGAATTCCTCTTAAGACAACCGAAATCAGTTGCGTCATAATCACGTGGCAGTCGTGCGATTTTAAGTTGACAAATTTCTTCTCCGGCACATTTATTATACGTTTATATTAGAGGAGAACCCAGATGGGACTTTGATGCTGCTTAGGCACTCAAACATGGTTTCCTTCTCCTCATTGCTAAGAGTGTAGCTAGTAGGTCTTAAGTAATGACATCCATCATCTGTCTTCTCTGGATGTAGGTTGTCTCGTTCTTTCATGCGCTTCAAGTCCTCTCGTGCCTCAAGGGTATCCTTAGGCTTTGCAAACACACCCATGAACCCTAAGAGATTGACACAAAGATTCTTTGTCAGGTGCATCACGTCGATTGAGTGGCGGACCTCAAGGTCTTTCCAATATGGTAGGTCCCAAAATATTGACTTCTTTTTCCACATTGGGGCGTGCCCCGAAGCGTCTTTTGGAACATGTTCACTGCCTTATCCCTTTCCAAACACTACTTTCAAATCCTTGACCATCTTGAATACCTCTGCCCCATCTCGGTTGCCTGGCTTGGACCGGTGTTCTGCCATACCTTTAAAATGTTTGCCTTTCTTTCTCAACTGGTGGTTCTTAGTAAGAAATCGATGATAGCCAAGGTACACGACCTTTCGACATTTTTTTAAGTAGATAACCTCAAGGTCACCAAAACAATAGATGCATGCATTATATCCCTTATTTGTTTGTCCTGAAAGATTACTTAGAGCTGACCAATCATTGATGGTCACGAACAACAATGCTCGCAGGTCGAATTCTTTCTGTTTGTACTCATCCCACACATGCACACCTGGTTTTCTCCATAGCAGCTGGAGTTCCTCAACTAATGGCCTCAGGTAGACATCGATGTCATTGCCAGGTTGCTTCGGGCCTTGGATGAGCACTGGCATTATAATGAACTTCCGCTTCGTGCATAACCATGGAGGAAGGTTGTAGATGCATAGAGTAACAGGCCAAGTGCTATGACTAGAGCTCTGGTCCCCAAAAGGATTAAATCCATCCGTACTTAATGCGAACCTTAGGTTTCTTGCGTCATCTGTAAAGTCTGGGAATTCTCTATCTATTTCTCTCCACTGGAACTCATCTGCAGGGTGTCTCAACATGTTGTCCACCTTACGGTCTTCTTTGTGCCATTGCAACAACTTTGCGTGCTCCTTGTTTCTGAACAGTCGTTGTAGGCGTGGAATTATTGGAGCATACCACATAACCTTGGCAGGGATTCTCTTCTTCGGACGTTCTTCATCCTCCACATAGCCAGGATCATCTCGCAAGATCTTGTACCGTGACACATGGCAAACAGGGCATTCATCTAAATTCTCGTGAACGCTACGGTACAGGATGCAGTCATTAGGACATACATGTATCTTCTCAATTTGTAATCCTAAAAGGCAGATGATCTTTTTTGCTTTGTATGTAGTGGTGGACAATTCATTAGGCTTCGGAAGCATCTTTTTTTGATCTTCAGTAATTTTCCAAATGCCTTGTCAGATATACCATTCTCTGCCTTTCACTGTAACAACTCCAGTGTCGTGCCTAGCTTTTTCTGCCCATCTTCAGCCGACGGGTAGAGTAACTACTTGTGATCCTGTAGCATTTGGTCAAACTTAGCCTTCTCCTTTTCACTTTCACAATCTCTCTGTGCGTTACGAATGACATCACCAAGAGCATCGTCATCTTCAGCGATACTGTTTTCTGCATTCACCTCTTCTTCAACTTCCTCCATCGCGAAGTCACAGTATTGGGCAAAAACATCGTCAGGGTCTGCTTGTTCTTCTTCACCTTCTTCCATCATAACCCCGGTCTCTTTGTGCTTGGTCTAACAAATGTAGTTTGGCATGAAACCCGACTTGAACAAGTGCAAGTGAATACTTCTTGAGCTACAAAATTCTTTTAAATTCATACACACGGCACATGGGCAGCACATAAAACCATCCCGCTTGTTTTCCTCTGCCACTCTGCAAAATTCTCGCACGCCCTCAATGAACTCGTTGGAGCGGCGATCGACATTGTACATCCAATGGCGTGTCATTATCTGCATTATATGGTATCACATAATTAAAATCCCAGCATGAGAAAAAAGCGCGGCACAACCTTGTCTAATTGAGTTCAAAATTTTATAAGTGGTTCATCATTTCATAAAATTAATTTGTGGACGTTAATAAAAAAAGATAGCAAAATCATAAAATTTGTATTTTTTTCTATTAAAAGGTGTAATTTTATCTCTAAATAAAATTAATTTGAAGAATTTTTAAAGTTAAAATAAATTTGTTTCAGAATTACAAAGAATCAACAATATTTAATATTTTAAAATAAGAACATGAACAAATTAAAGTAAAAAGTATCCTAAAAAGTCTATAATAGAACTAAACATTATATGTATATACTACTTTTTAGGTACTATAATTAGCATCGTTCATAAAAATTCAAACATGAAAAGTGATTGGAGCTAGCAATATGAAATAAAATAGTCATATATAACATGGATTTACATATGGTGCTGCTAAAACATATGAGGATAAAGCTAGCAACCTTTCAAACAAATCGACGACGGCGTAGAAGCGTTTAAAGTGGATTGATCATCGGAGATAAGACAAGTAAGAACAATGGAAGAACAAGCAACAAGAACATGAACAAGGAAGGGCTCGGACAGGGAGAAAGAAGAGGGATGTTCAATTTATAAGGGGAGGTTTTAATCCCGGTTGGTAACACCAACCGAGACTAAACTCAGTCCTATAGTCCCGGTCGGTGCCACGGACCGGGACAAAAGCTGTAGTCCCGGTCTGTGGAACCGACTGGGACTAAAGGTAGGGCTTTAGTCCCGGTTGGTGTATCAACCGGGACTAAAGGTCCCTCCCGACAGCGCCTGACAACAGAGCCGTTAGCGAGGGACCTTTAGTCCCGGTTGGTAACATCAACCGAAACTAAAAGTATATTTAGTCCCGGTCGCCGAAATCACCGAGACTAAAGGTATTTTGGACGATCGAGCAAAGATCAGTTATTAGCTTGATAGAAGCAGCGGCACGTACTCTATTCTGTACGTAGCTAGTACTACTACATGCTCTTCGCCGGTTCGCGCCTACCGCCTACGTACGCGCAGCATATCTCATTATCTCAGAAACACAGATCAATTTCACCCGAACGCGGCGGGTTGTCGATCAGGCAGCAGGAGCGCAGTCGTAGTCGTCGTCATCGTCGTCGCTGTCGGTCTCCGACACCCTTCCCCGCGCGCTGCGGTACCCGTCCCAAGGCGCGTTGTAAACGGCACCCAAGGAGGAGGCAATGCTGCCGCCTTGGAGGAGCTCGAGGTAGCTAGCGGCCTCCGACACTGGTGCCATCGCAGTTTAAGTGTGGCCATGTTTAGTTCCCCAATTCTCCCCCTAAATTTCACTATGCAAAAAGAAGATTCCCCGTCACATCAAAATGTCGGCAAATGCATGGAGTACTAAATGTTGATGAAATCAAAAACTAATTGCACAGTTTTGTTGTACTTTGCGAGACGAACATTTTAAGCCTAATTAGTCAAAATTTGGATAATTTTTACCAAATACAAACGAAATGCTACAGGAATTCTGATACAGTGTTTTCCTCCCCAATTCTCTCATCTAAACAAGGCCTGTGTGTGCGATCGAGCGAATTTGCAAGCTACCAAAGTGTAACAGCGGGAAGCAAGCTAAGCTAAGCTCTTGCTTGGTCCAAGGCAAGATAGCTAGTAGCTCTCTAGGAAGAAGCTGCTTACTGTGGCTGATTGGAGCTGTGGATGCGATATGCTAGTGCTAGCTACCTGTGGTGTTGCTGGTGTTTGTTCCGATATGCACGGAGAGGGAGTGGCCGCGTGTGGTTGGCTTTATAGCGCACCGCCGGCGCGGGCAGTGTGTGGCGGCACGCGGCGAGGCGCAGCGGGGAGCGTGCATCGGCTATGCCGTTGCGTGCATGGCGCCCCGCGGCACGGGCTCCGGGCGAGCACAGTCAGCAATCGGCAGCCGCGCGGCTCCCGCTTCCCCGGCCACGCGCCCGCTGCCGAGTGGGCGCCGGGAGCCCGGGACCCCATCGCAGTGGCCGCAGCGGCCTCGCGCTCCGGTGCCTCCGAGCGGGCGCGCGCGGCGACGTGGAAAATGCTGGAATCGCCTTCGCGGTACGGTGGGGTCTGGGAACGAGGCCGGACCACAGCCCTTTGCGACGCTGATGCAGCAGCAAAGCGGGGGAGGTGGTGGCGGCCCAGAGGCAGAGGGCCGGTCTCTTTCCGGCGGCATCTAGACGAGGAAGATGAGATATCTCGTGATTTTCTTGAGATTTATTCGACAGCAAAGTGGGATTCGCGAGGCTGAAACTATCTGGGCCAGGGAAATGGCACATGCGCCAGAGCAGTCGAGTGGCATGGTTTAGCATAGGCAATTGGGAGAACTCTGCTATATATATACACCTCTTTTTTAAAAAAAGAAAAGCTATTCTGTGCCCGAGTGATTTGTTTGCCTCCATCACACTGAATCTCTATCTGATTGGGGCTAGAAGATCTGCATCAAGGGCAACTCCAACAGAGCCATTATTTAACCTCCCATTGCAAAATATGGATGCCTATGTCAAAAACAGAGTTGAAACAACGCCTACTAGAGCCCTCAATTTGGATAGAGTACTCGAGCGCGCCATGGTTTAGCGAAGGCAACTGAGAGGAGAAATCTGCTATATGTGCACACGTTTTTTAAACTGTCTACACCATCACCTTCTGTCCTCCCGGCCCCCGCTGCCATAGAGGGCTTCTTCATCCTCTTCGAGGTTTTCTTGTTGGCGAGCCACCACAAGACGCCCTCTCAACCTTGCTATGTCTACCACCTCTCGTCTCCGGTGGCGCTCCCCAGCCACCCTCGCCGCCGCAATACGAGGAAACGCAGCACAGTTTGACGGAGGCCCCGGCTGAAATATCGGAATCATTATGCCTTGAGGATCTGTTAGCAACGTCGGATAAGAGAAGAGAATTAGAAGTCGGACCAGACGAACAGCACTACACAGCAGGGAGCCAGGGAGGGCCGGGAAGGAAGATAAGAGAGGACAGGATTGTACTTGAACCATGCCCTTTTTAGTTCCCCAAATTCTTCCCTAAATTTTACTATGCAAAAAGAAGATTTCATGTCACATCAAAATGTCGGCAAATGCATGGAGTACTAAATGTTGATGAAATCAAAAACTAATTGCACAGTTTTGTTGTACTTTGCGAGATGAACATTTTAAGCCTAGTTAGTCAAAATTTAGATAATTTTTACCAAATACAAACGAACTGCTACAGGAATTCTGATACAGTGTTTTTCTCCCCAATTCACCGAACTAAACGAGGCCCATTTGTGACTTGCTATAATTCTCTCGATACCCTCTCTCATCTCTAGCGGTGGTAATATAAGCCAGTACATGGGACGTGTTATACGCTGGCCGCTCGGCAGCAAGAAAAGTGCCGCCATTTTTCTTTTTGATTGCGTCATTGATCGAATTATGTCAGTGAGCTGAAATGTATTATAATGAACCAGTACGAATTCTACAGTTAATACTACATTGCCTCGTTGATCGAATTACTGTTAGCGGGCCGAAAAGTATGCCCACCATTTGTACCAAGTTTTAAAAAGATACTGTTACCAAATAAGTATCCAAATTAAAATTTAATTGCACCATCGTGTTTCTTGTAATAAAATCTTCAAAACAAGACCCCATTTTTCTAATGAAGATACAACATTTTCTTTTAATGAGTTTAGCCTATAGGAGATGTTCTAGGTCCAAGATAAAATGTTTTATTTTTATAAGACAAATGTTCTCAGTCCAAGATATAGAATTTAATATGTTACGTATATTATCTTTCATAATGGCAAGGTGGCGAATTAGATGCAAATTTGGTGGGCATGGAGGGTACTTTATATTATTTCTCATAATAGTATAGGTGGGTAACTTAAATGTTAAATTGTGGCAAAAGGAGTCTTTCAGAAGATTTAGTGAGTCTGAAGAGAGAAGATCAATAGAGCAGTCCGGGGGTAAGCTTTCGAAATTGACTGATCGACCCAAAATAATGATTAACATTTATACGTAGAATTTGCCAGTACTTCCTTCCTGTCGGAAGTATTTACTCCGGCAATACGGATTAGCGTATCTACGCATAAGGAATCAAATCGGTAGCACACAAGATACAAGGTTTATATTGGTTCAGGTACGTGGTACCCTACATCCAGTTTGGAGTAGATCTCTATCTGTTTGTATGCTTGAGTTGCAGGGGTTGCTGATGGTAGCTATACACTAGAATGGATGTTAAAGGGTACTGATCGGGGATCCCTACCCTCCTTTTATAGCCTGGGTAGGGTTACAGGCGATCGGCTAATAGATGTGTTTTCAGTTACATAGAATGTACAAAAGATCATTGGATCATGTCCCACAAGGATCAGAATGCAAGTTATCTATGCTAGGTGACTTGATCATCACGTTTGTTGTCATGCCCAGTCCGTACATGGGCCTCATGCTAGTCGTCTTTGGCCGAGTTCGTAGCCATGGGCTGGAATATAGGCGGTGAGGTATCCTGGTCCCATATATCCGACACTTTCCAAATGAGATCCGTTGTCTATAGTCGATCTACTATTATCAATTGTAATTAGAATATACCAATTAATGGCAAGATCTTTGTGATTTTTATAATTTTTAGGATTTAATTTTTTGTGCGCCACGAAGGATTAAAATGCCCTGTTGATGGCCTCTATATATTTGAGTCTATGATCGATTGGAGGGCCAACTATATATCTACTAGTCACACCAATCTCTAACAAATTTTTGTTGCTTTCACTGAAAAATTAAGTTGTGAATACGAGGTTTTTATTTAGAGTCTAGCTTTTGATGTATCTCGCACACGTATATCTAATCGCACCGATCTATATAAAGTAGCGAACATACTGAGTCATGTCTTGCAAATCTTAATCGATTCGCTAAATAATTTTAACGTGTGAACGCAAGTGTTTTAACTATTAATTCTAAGGTCCAGTTTTTGGCATAGGTCCAGTTATATTGTATATTAATTAGTCATTTTGTAGTAGAGTAGGATTAGACTCAGATTTAATTAAATTTGTCCATTTTGATTAGGATCCTAATCCATTATCAGGTCCATGTGCAACGCCGTTCAGTTGCACTTGCAAAAGGCCAAGCAGATCAACTAACGAAGAAGGAATATTTTAATATTGTTTGGCCAGGCTGCATAAGGAAATAAATCAATGTATCTTTGAATGGAGACGTGAAGCTTCTTGATTAAAGGTGGAGTCCGTACATGGAGGGAAAGGAAGCTTTGATCTGTGCTGGCCAATGGTATACCTGTGTACGTGATTGTGGCCAGGCTGAAGCCACGACGAGCTCTCGGAATAGGAAGACCGAGGGAAGCACAGGAGCTGACACTTAAAAATATCCATTTTAAGAAGTTGTAAAAATATGGAATGGACTACGTCATTGCGTTCCTCTCATCGAGACATAAAAAAATATACATGGAACGTCTAATTCGGAATCCGGATAAAAGAGTTATGCCCCCGAAAAGATGCTCCGTTGTCGGGATTTCCGACCCAAGTCGGAAGTTCTGACTGTCGGGACTTCTGACCCGAGTCGAGACTTCCGACATAGGTCGGGACTTCTGACTGTCGGGACTTCCGGCAGACCTAATAATAAGGCCTGTTCGGATCTGGCCTTCTAGATTCCGATCTGAACTGTTTCAAACTCGTAGGAAACTTGAAAAATAAGGCTCGGAGAGGTTTCCTACTAGGATAAGACTACCCCTCTATATATATGAGAGGATATGACCGATTGAGTTCTCATCTATCCAATCGTCAAACAAGTCAATCTACTACCTCTACTCCAACTCTTTTACCCTCTTCTCCAACCCCCATGTTGTTTATCCCTTGATCCGATGACCAAGGATGACATCCTAGGCTTGTCGGCCGACCTAGGCAAACCCAGCGACGTCCTTGCCCTGACAGGGTCTCTCCCGGGTGAGAGCTTCGACGGTTTCTTTGCTAGTTTGCATGAAAACTAGCCGGTTCTTCGTCGCGTAAGCACGTTGGTTATCCTTTGGTGATTTGCTGGTAAACCTCTCCGTTCTTCGTCGCGAAAGAATGATATTCTCGCTGTGTTCTTCGGTCCGTAGCGGCTCGGGCGTCCAAGGCTCTCGTAGTGTTTGATTCGGATCACTTTCGACGTCAACAAGGAAACATGAAGATGACTAATTTGCTTATTTAATTAAGTGCTAGCCGGACATATACGAAGCAAAGCAGCTTGACGTAATTGCCTGCAAGAGGAATCCACGTGCATGCGCACAGAGACATTGTATCTTAATATTTTCCTTTATTTAGACATACCTTGTTAGGAAAGTTCCTTCAGGACTCTGGTCAGCCCAGGTATAAATATAAACCCGGATTTGCTCTGATGGACCAGAAAAGACAACTAAGGCTCCATTGCTACTCCCAAGTTCACAGCTTGAGGGCAAGTTGTGGTTTAAGGAGGGGAGAATGTTAGGGACATGACTAGTATTAATAATAGTTAATGGGCTTTGGACTTGGGCCTACGTGCCTTTATTGGTTAGGCTTGGCCTATGAAGTAGTACATCTATCTTTGGCTGACGGTGTGTTCACTTCGCGAAAAGTAGCTGAAAAGTTAATGTAGCATCTTTCGTTGTTATTTGACAAAATTTATCCAATTATAGACTAACTAGGCTCAAAAGATTCGTCCCGACATTTACAGACAAACTATGCAATTAGTTATCTTTTTTACCTACATTTAATGCTCCATGCATGCGTCGAAAGATTTGATGTGATGGGTGGAAGAGGAAATATTTTGGGTTGGGATGGGAAAGTGAACAAGGCCTGAGAGAGATAGGTATCGGATATTGTATGAACTATTCATCTTCTTCTTCAGGTAATCATTCCTCCTTCCAGCTGCTTGTCCTTCTCGATCCCCGATTCTTACTCCTGGTCCCTGCTCCAGTTCTTCTCTTCGATCCCCGCTAACAAGTAGGCCAGGGGATCTCTTCATAACGAATCTGCAGGGGAAGCTCCGGCCAACGAATGTGGCCACGTCGCCTGTAATTCACGGCCGTCGGATCGGGCACGTGGAAGCATGGTCTTTTAAAAAAAAAGTCCTTCTATTTAGCTAAAATCAACCCACACTCCAAGGCAGTTCGGAGGCCCCCTTTGTATATTTTGCGAAACCCCCTTAGATTTGTATGAAATCAACCCACAATACATCTTGGTTTATATCTTTTTCTTTTGTGAATAAATTAGCTGAAACTTTAAAAATGCATATTAAATCATAGAAAAATCATAAAATAGAAAATCAAGTTAATCTAGAATGCTCATGAGTAGATCTATGTAGTGCATCCATAATATGACATGTTTTAATACAAAGTTTTTTCTATAAATTCTTACCTATGCTTTTTAGGGATAAAATCAGATAACATGTTTTAGTAAAAAGTTTTTCTATAATTTTTTACGTATGCTTTTAGGTTAAAAATCATATCGACAGTTATTACAGCAATGCGTCATTTCTAATACTAAACCTACTTTCATAAAGAAAGTACCAAAACAATCTAAGATCCTATTTTACTATAAAAAAAAGTTCTTCTACATCTTAAAGAAAATATCATCATAGCTATGTATTGCCAAATTTCATGATTCGAGGTCAGATTCTCCTCGTTTCACAATTACATTAACCTTTTGGCTACTTATGCTCCTCCCTCGTTAGTAAATAATTAACCCCTTCTTTTTCACGATAAATATAGTTAAAAAGATATGACAGAGTCTCCAAAATATATAAAAAGTACAACAGCAGGCTGCAAACCATAACATATAAAAAATGCACTTATCTAAGTAGATTAAATAAATAAATATATATATATAGCTGTCTACATACAATTACTTTTTACTGTATAAATAAAATAAAAGTATGTATCAAATATAATACTAATGTTTTTTAATTCCATTTCGAAACAATTACTTGCTTGCAATGGAAAATATATCACGGGTCCTACAAGCGCGCCAAAGGCGCGCTACCTGTCTAGTGAAACTGAAAGTGCAACCGCGGCGCCTGGCTCCGCCGCTACTCGATTCGGTTGTGCCGGTCGCCGCCTCGGTACGAATCCATCCTGTGGCAGTCCGGTCTTCGGCGGTGTTACAATCACCAATCCACCGTACGCCCCTCGATGTTTTCGTGCGTGTTTGCTGGTGCTCTAGCCGTCTAGCGCTCCACTCGATCCTACTGTTCCATTAGTTTTGCCTGCCGTGCATCGCGAGGCGGGGCCAGGTAGGCCACCCGGCTCATACTAGCTGCACTCCATACGGTAAATGCACCTGCTATGGCAGATAGCGTATCAAAAACGCTGCAACGATCTCCGGTACCGCACATGTTATTTTAACTTTTGGTCCACCGCCCGCTATTGCTAGCGTGAGATACAGAGCGCCCGCTACAGACTAAGCGACAGGCCTATGGCCCCCACCAGCGTATGCACGCGAGACAGGAGCGGGAGATTCTGAGCATGCACCCCAGCGGCCCCACTATTTAATAAACTAAAAAATGTTATAAATCAAAAACCAAAATACCAAATTAAATTCCTATTACACCATTAAATTCGTTTTAATAAATCCTTCAAAACAAGATGTCAAATGAAAATATTTAAATAAAATTTATACAGGATAACAAGTGAGGCTGTTATTGGTAGTTGGTATAGAGTAGAAATATAGAGAATGGATTAGTGCGGGAGAAAGTGGTATAGAGTAGAGAATCTTGATGACTAGGACGGATAGAGAATGAATTTAAGGCCTGTTTGGTTTCCAAGAGTTAAAGTTTAACTCTTATCACATCAATGTTCCCTCAAATGCATAGAGTACTAAATGTAGACTAATTGCATTCATGTCGGCACATATTAGGAGTAATTTACAAGACGAATCTATTAAGCCTAATTAGTTCAAAATTGAAAACTTTTTATCAAATAAGACAAAAGTGTTACCGTGTTTATTAAACTTTAACTCCTCCAACTAAACACCCACTTAGAGTAACGTGAGTGCGGATAGTCTCAGCACGCTAAGGAGCGGTCACGCTGATGACTCACCGACCGCGCAGCGCTACACGTACAAAGTCCACCAGATCGTACCCCGTCACCGGTGGTTCCAGTTCCACCATGCCCATGCCCTGCCGCCCATGTGCGGCCTGTCTCGCTCAGTCGCTCCGCCGGTGAAGCTGACGGTCCAGACGCGTGATTCCTGATCGAAAGGCCCATCAGTCAATCCTCGCATCGTCTGTCACAGGCGCTCGTCGCATTTGACAGTGTGGTTTTTATTCAAATAGTACGTGGTGTCGCAAGACTCGATTCGTAAAGAAAACATGTAACATTTATATCTCTAAATAAATTTATTAAAACTAGATTCAAAGATCTTTTTAATAATACTAATTATGTACCATAAATATTAATATTTTTTAATATATTAACGGATTCATGGTATCCTATAAATGAAATGAAAGCCTAAAACCAGATCCCGCCTCCGTTAAATTCAGCCCATGGCCGCTGTGGTTCAAACAGAGAGGTTGCTAATACGAGGAGGACATATAGATATACCTTGTTTTTGACAACTTCCTGTTCACAATTTCACATAGGTATGACATAGGAAAATCATCTGCTCCTGATCCGCTAGAATAAGAATACTAGTCGTAATACATATGAAGCGATCACACAAAAAGAAAAAGGCTTACAGATGTCTTGCAAAACAAAGGGGATCAACAGCCTACTGTGCCCTGTTCTTGCTCAGCATTGGGCCCTGCTTGCCAGAAGAATTGCAACCGGAGCAGCCCAGCAGGCATACGGCGCTCGCCTGTCCGATCTGCACGGCTCTATGACACGATTGGAATGCTACACTGTTTATGGACAGGATTGCTGAAATCTTGGCCAGTGTCCAGTGGCCATCTCTCTCTCTGATGGACATAAAGACATCAATAACAGCACAAGTTGTTGGAATGTTTATTTTGAAATAAAAAAAAAGCAACGACCCTTGTACTGATTCTCTCTTCTCTTATACTCCCTCTGTTCCTAAATATTTGTCGCTTTACGTTTCTCGAGAAATAACTTTAATTAAATATATATTAAAAAATATTTATATTTATGGTATATAATTAGTATCATTAGAAAGATCTTTGAATCTAGTTTTTTAATAAATTTATTTAGAGATACAAATGTTACACGTATTTTATACAAATCGAGTCAAACTTGCGGGCACAAAAACCGAAAACGACACTTACGCCTTGTTTAGTTTGCCTCAAAGTTCCAAGTTTTTTCACTCTCTCTCCATCACATCAATTTTTAACCGCTTGCATGGAGTATTAAATGTAGGTAAAAAAATAACTAATTACACAGTTTAGTTGAAAATCACGAGATGAATCTTTTGAGCCTAGTTGGTCCATGATTGGACAATATTTGTCAAATAAGACGAAAGTGGTACTATTCATCGGTTTGAAATTTTCTTCAATCTAAACAAGGGCTTTAATTAGGGAATGCACAGAAAAGATTCCTACTGCTCCTGCTGTCTTGTTGGTTCAGAGAGGGAGAGAGTGGATTCAGAGAGATACCAGTAGTCAGCAGTGATGCAACAGGAAACCCCGGTTTTTGTATGTTTGATGAATGATTGAATCCATCATCTCATTGCAGTTGGAGCTAGCTAGACTGCCGTATTGGTTTCGGTTGTGTTTAGTTTCGTTGAAAAGTGCACTATGCAAAAAAAAAGATTTTCCATCATATCAAACTTACGATATATGTATGGAGTACTAAATGTGGATAAAATTAAAAACTAATTGCACAATTTGGTTGTACTTTGCGAGACGAACGTTTTGAGCCTAATTAGTCAACAGTTGGACAATTATTACCAAAAACAAACGAAATGCTACATTGTCGCTACAGTAAATTTTGTCACTCCGAATTTGGGAACTAAACACAGCGTTTCATCTACCAACAACAAAATTCAAATTAGCATGCCAGCTTAAACGTTCCTGGCGCGGACCCGCTGGAGTTTGAAATAAGCACACTACTTTACCTTTTGCCGTGCTAGTCAGGGCCTGTTTGGTAGGGCTCCTCTCTGGCTTCGGCTCTGGCTCCTCTAGAGAAGCCCTGCCAAATGTTTTTCTGGAGAAACTGTTTTTTAGAAGAAAAAAATATAGAGGAGCTGAAGCTGTTTTAGAAGGGCTCTGAGGAGAGGCCCTCGGGAGAAGCCGTGCCAAACACCCTTCGCATGTTTTGCTGGATCGTTACAAATGCCGATACGTCCATAACGTTTGTACTAGTACATAGTATCATTAATTGACATTTTACATTCCACGCTGCTAGTATTAGGTTTGGTCAAACCTTGTATAATCCTGTACTTGATCACATGGAGAAACCCCCTGATTTGCAGTTGCAGGCGACACCTCCCCCGCTTTTCCAGCAACGGGTTAATCATGGGCCTGGGAGGCTGGAAGCTAAACAAACCTCCGGGGCACTTTCCTGGGAAATCTCCCATCCCACGGTGTATTCGCTCGCAGGTGGCGCGGTGGAGGGTGGACGACGGATGCGTCCAAAACCTGATTTGGGCCTGGTTTAGATCACAAAGTTTGGAGCCCAAATCTGCATAGTAAATGTCACGTCACACTGTAGTAATTTTATTTTTATTTGGTAATAATTGTCCAAACATTGATTAATTAGGCTTAAAATGTTCGTCTTGCAAAGTACAACAAAACTGTGCAATTAGTTTTTTATTTAATCTATATTTAGTACTCCATATGTGTGCCGGCATTTTAATGTGACGGAGAATAGGAATTCTGCATAGTGAATTTGGGAGGCAAACTCTGAAATCTAAAGAAGGCCTTGCTCTGCTTTGCTCCTGCGCCTGCAGCTATAGGCGCCTGCAGCTATAGATTTATTTATCCCCAACACCATACGAGGACATGTGGAAGGAAGGTAGTAGCCTCCCTATCGTAATAACAAAATCTTAATAACCTACCAAGCGAAACGACTCAACATGATGAACTTGGAGTTGGAGCCATGCACTGTACTACACGACAATGGAATTTGAAGGATGCATGTTTGGAGACCGGCGCGGCGGATGCGGCTCAACATGATGAGCTTGAAGCAACCACTATTATCTGGAGTATTACCTACCCTATATTAACTATGCCGCCTATGCGATATTTTTTTTATCAAAAACAGGAGGGGTGGGAATGTGGGATGTACAAACCAGAGCTAAGGTACAGAAACAAGCGCCGCCACCTAGTGCAGAGCCGCCGCCACCTGCCTGCCTGCTCCTACCTCCGCCGCCACGGTGCCGTCGCGTCTAGGCCTCCTCTCCTTCCTCTTCGGTACGTCTGCCAGGAGAGGGTACTCATCTTTTTACGCAGTTTTCCAGTGGCTTAGGGTTGAGTTCAAATAAACAAATAAATTTTTGGTGAAATCTGATAATTTTTTTGTCAGGATCGTGTGTCCTATGATGACTTTGGTGATTGCTACGACGAGATCGCCGTTGCAGGCGTCGACTTCATCGGTAGACGGCCAATTTGTGGCTTTTATCTGCAAGGGGAGGGGTGCTTCTAAGAGCCCCTACGAGGACCGCAACTCCAGGTCATCGATCTTATCTTCGATGGTCACGAAGAGGAAATCAAGGTCTCGAGGTAATGAATCTGCATCCGTACCCGACGATGCAATTGTCAATATTCTTTTAGCGATTTAGATGCACTTTGGATTGATTCCGAAGCGTTGGATCTTGCGGCTTGTCTAATATTTTGAGGTTGGTCGTCGTTAAATTCAGCATGAGGACTAAAGCCATTGGAAAGAAGACGGTGGAAGAATTTAGATAGAATATTATGTATTTTTTTATTTCAGATTTTTTTCATTTGTAATTTTGAGATGTACTATGCCAAGATTTTATATAAGTTCCCCTTCTCTTTCGCAAAAAAAAGAAGGGTTGGGATCCCCTGCTGTGCTTTATTTATTAGAAAAAGAGCAAAATCCAATACAAGGCCTCGAGTAAAAAAAAAGAGACAAAAAATGAGAAAAATTCCATAAGCTGGCGACAGGTTGGTATTTTCCCTTTGCTGGTAGCAAAGCCTGAGTCTCTCTCTCTCATTACCTTGGGGACACCTAGAGATTCATGTACGCGACACGGCGCCGTAAGCACATGAGGTATAGTTAAGCCGGCGGGCGGCGGTTAAATAACTTAATGACAAGATGCTCAATGCTGCAGCATCTGTGTGAGACGTCTTAGGACCGGATAAACTCGGAATGATCTTTATAACGGGACTTAATTAGCGTACGTACCAGAGATGCTGTGAGTCAACTAGCAGCTAGCTAGCTTAGCGTCACGGTCTCACGGATGGGGAAAAGCAAAAGCAAGGCCTTTCTCTTCTCTTTCAAATTCCAAGTTTGTTCACTCTCTCTCCATCACATTAATTTTTGGACGCATGTATGAGGCATTAAATATTAGTAAAATAAATAACTAATTGCATAGATTAGTTGTAAATCAACTCGGTGTGATGATGTATTGATGTCAGTACGTGGCAGTAAGCTGTTCAACTACTACATACAGATGGTTGGACACGATCGAGCTGTAGCTGCAGTGGTTTAATTTCCACCGTTTGCAATATGCATCGCCATCTCTTGCGAAGAACAGCTTTCGCGTCAGAACGAGGAAGATGAGGTGATGTGCACTGCCTGTCGCCAGCAGTATGTGTTCCATCGGATCACGACCGTGCTTGTAATCCGTTCTCTGAACCCATGATTATGTTGGGAACACAATCACAACCCAATTGGCCATTTGCTTATGCTTTTTTGCCCCGTTGAGATCGGAACATCTAGCTGGATCGGGGGACTCATTATTCTGTCGACGATATATAAGGGTTATCAAAACTGATCCATCATATCAGTCCGTATGCATGCATATGGCTCTAGCGGCTAGGGCCGTATATATACTTTTAAAAAAAATCCTGCAGTGTGGCAATTGACTTTATTTCTACTCCTTGCTAATTGCTATGGTGCTGCTGCTACTGCTAGAATACGAGCGACGACAGCATTCCATATTTCCATTCAAATTCGTTCGTTCCCGTGCCGTGCATGTAGCATGTACCCTATTAGTACCCGTTTGTGTGGACTCGAGGACCCCAAAATCTGCCCCCGCTAGTCATGCGTCCACTGATGCATCTTTGGCCTTTTTCCCTTCCTCCAACATTAACAACCCGTTTGAGTGGACTCAGCACTCAAGGACCCCAAAAGGCCAAAAATGTTTAACACAATTGCGTTGCCGGACCACGGGACCATGATCCAACACGATGACCAGGTGGAGGAACGCTTAAACAAGCCCCCCAAGGACCAATGAGATCAAACCAAAAGATCGATCCCTCTAAAAAAATTCGATTATCATTGACAACTTTACTGTCATTACAAAGATGAAGGATCATCATATGCCTGGGCTCCAATCCCGTCCCCTCGCTCACGCACAACCAACCGCGGTCCTAGTAGTGGGCATGACAGGGCGATGATTCAGACACGATCTTTTGTCTAGCTGTCACCCTATCCACTGCAATTCTCGGGTGTATGACACCGCATTGTTGGAATAGGATAGAGAGCAAACTTTAACTTGAATTGGGCGGGTTTATATATGCTGTGTAGTACGTGTATGTCCGGCCAGAGACTACATGCTCCATCATTTGGGCATGCAAAGCACACCGAACCAGATGAGCTTAGGTGCCAAATAGGACTAGTATTATTTGACACGACGACCTAAAAAGCATCACTCAACAGCTGGACATGCATAAATTAAGGAATAATAATGCTACAGGCAAGTAATCTATAACAGCTGCATGCCTGCATGCTTCTGACATTTCGACCGAGTGTTACGGTCGAGGGGCTAGCTAGAGGCACTACACAAGGCTGGCCGTGTGATGGGCGGCTGATGGCCGACGGTTGTTGCATCTACCAGCCGTGGTCTCATTTGCTGCGCAGCTGGGGACGGCGACCGGGCGAGCCTCGCTTAGCTGGTCTAACTAGCCTGCTACCTGTACGATCAATGAGTGGATGTGGTACGTATTTGAATGAGTTGTCTAATAATACTAGCTATGAGAGACGGTATAAACTACGCACTTCAGAAACTTTTGTGCTGGTACGTGTATAGTGGTAAGTGCAGTCACTGGTAAACCGGATGGACTTACTATCTCAATCCTAAAATAACAATCCTTCCGTTCCAATAAATTTGACTCGATGTATAATAAAGGATAATGATTTTATTCATATAGTTAAATGTTAATACTGTTTTTTTGCATGTGGCTCTAACTAAAATTAGAACTGCGTCCTTTAGGAGAACCAAGGGAGAATTGAGCCCCCTGTCACATCCTCAACCGTCACTTGTCAAGTTTGATCCATTTTTAGCTTTGGTTACTGCACAAAACACGAGCCCCCCGTCAGCCCGGAAACAAGAACAAATGTGGCGACATCCTTTGACTGAACAATGAATGGGAGCGCAGGACGGACCTGTGCGTGGCCTGACAGTACGTGTGCGTTTATTCATGGCACAGACGCGCGGCAGCACTGGATCAGTCGACGATCGTGCTTGTGCCGAGGCGTTGAATTCGAACTGTTGCAGCCTCAGCCTAGCGCACAGGTGCCTGGTCCCGAGCTGCTGGTGCCTGGTGCTGGTGCTGCCACTGCGCCTGCGGTCGGCCTCCATCGGCCCAGGGCGCGCGTAAAGCCGCCACTGTTACTGGCTGCCTCCCTGCATCTGCATCGACCTCTTCCGTTCCGCGCGCTGCGGATCGGCCAGGGCCAGCCGGCCGGTCGGTCACATACCCAGCTACCCTCGCTGCTGCCGCCGTGGCAGAGGGCGACGGGGACGGGACGGACGGGTCGAACGGCGTAAAGTACTGTCATAGTCACCGGGAACGTGGTACGGTGAACGTGTGTTCCCATTCTGAGGACGTGGATCAGTTTCGTCCCAACAGTGGAAAATCCTTTCTCAAGAAGCGTTTCACGTTTCACGATCCTCGATCTACGACACAATCGTTCCGGGAACTTTGTGACTGTACGTACCGTACGTGGGGGCATGCACCGCTCGCAACGGTCCCCGTCTGGAGCTCGCCGCGCTGCCGCCCCATCACAGTGTCGGTACGTGGCATGCTGCCGTCTCGTATTCCGTTCGATCGTTGGGTCTACTCCGTACTTGGCAGGGACCGGCCGCGGCCAGTTTAAACTCTTGTGATGATGGTCGGTCATCATTAACTATGTTTCATCTCGTTTTATATAATTTTAAAACACATGTTATGAACGCCTGAGATCTAGATATGGATGCACTGTACATCTCCCATGTTTGAACTGGAAGAACCCGGCCGGGTGGGGGTGGGGTGGGGGGATAGATAATCTAGATCTCAGGGTGTTCTTTGACCGGCCGGTCATGAACGTTAGCACGTACGCACGCGTGGCAGATCGCACATGCATGTGCGCCCATCAAACGGTCCTTGATTCCGCTTGTTCTTTGTCCGCTGATGGCGCTCCGTTCTCTTTTTTTTTTTGAGGGAAGCTCCGTTCTCATGTTGATTCAATCAATATGTGTCTTTGAATAATATGCCGGGAGCCCAGCAGGACCGGTACCACAAATCTGTGTGGTGGGTATTCCAAATCTTGGGAACGTGCCGCCCGGCGCCGGGGGTGGTCACATGAATGTCGCGAGAGCCGAGCCGCACATGGCACCGTACCGCACCTTTCGAGCTTCCAAAGAAGCGTCTGTTTCAGGCAGTGGCGGATGCAGGATGAGAATAAAGGAGGGGCTAAAACAATGGAGATGTTGATTTGCATGAAGATTTAACGGTGATTTGAGGTTTTTGCTACAGTGTTTTTAGTGGTAAATCCAGACATTAGGGGGGCTGGAGCCCACCCAGCCCCCCCTTTAGATCCGCCGCTGGTTTCAGGTAATGCGAGCATTGCCACCTGGTTTAATTAGGCTTGTGTGCTATGAAAATGTGACGTTCTTTTCTTCCTTTCTACGAGTACATCGGTGTGTGAACGCGATCAAGCTGAATGTGGCGCTTTTTCTGTTGTTACTAGCTAACTTGTAAATTTCATTCCGGAGCACATTCCGTTTTGGCTATGGAAATAGAACATTCCGGTACCGGCCCATACCGGTGTACCATTCCGGACTTTATAATAATAATAATATGTGAATAAACTTATACATAAATGTATATATAAATATATTTTGACTTAACTTATGGCGTAATTAATATTTTTACCGAACTAAGATATCATTCAACAAGTTCATAAGACCTTATTTCAAAGTTTAAACTCCAAAGTTCATACATGGAAAAATATAATATATACAGTCACGACCGGTATTGACCGGTATTTAGCCGGTATTGACCGGCGTTGACCGATATTGATCGGTATTTGACTCGGTACGGGATTAAGGCTCTTCTATACCGGTTTAGGGGCCGGTACAAGGCATTCCGGCCATTCCGGCCGTACCGGAATGGAATTCACAACCAGTAAAAAGCAACAAGACAGCGAGCGGTCATAGCGCTTGGTGATTCCTTTGTTGTTTTACCGTAGGTGAGAATCCCGACGCCGCAGAGAACTCGCACGGCCCCGATCGCACTGTCAGGTCTTCCGCGGCAGCTTTCACTTTTCTCCCTCACGCGCGCGCGTACCACGTACCCTCCTTGCTGTCTTCCACTGCGCCCCGGGGCCCGGGGCCGTGTCCCATCAGTTACTGTAGCACGCTGCGGGCAGTGGCAGTAAAAAGGGCTGGAGACGAGTCACTTTCCCCCCTGCCAGTACTCGTAACGGCTTGCAGGCGCAGGAAGGGTCCGTTAAAGTTTAACAGGTGATGACACGACGCCACTTGCGGCTGCGCGGGGAATCGGCGGATGGGCCCACAGGTCAGCAGTGGGGAATCTCGGCGGATGGGCCCACAAATCAGCAGTAATGCGTCTCAACCCGCGCTGCGTGCCACCGTCCTTTCGGCCGTTACTGTTAGATTAGATCCCTCACGCCTCCCGAGCCCCGAGGAGGGAGGGGAGCGCCTTTCGGCTGCATGGCCCCGTGGCTACGGGTGCGAGGATTTTTTTTCAACTCTTTCGGCGACTGACGTGCGGGTGAGCCCACACGGAAGCGGGCAAAGGAGGGGGCCTGTGCCTAGCGGCGCATGAAAAGCTGCGCCCTACTGCTTAGGGTGTTTTTGTTCTAGGCCTGTTTAGTTAAAAAAATAAAACTAATTATACAGTTTAGCTATAAATTACGAGACAAATTTTTTAAGCCTATTTAGTCTATGATTAGACATTAATTATCAAATAACAATGAAAATACTACAGTAATTTTTTGTAAAAATTTTTAAGAACTAAACGAGTCTTGGTCTAAAAATTTTTCACCTATCATATCGAATATTTGACATATACATGCAGTATTAAATGTAAATGAAAGATGAATCTTGGCTTCGGGTTCGGCTCCGACCGCCATTCGACCACGCTGACGCACAAGCCGATTGGTCGATACCCAAGTACTGTAACGGATATGCCCTCGTCTTTTGCCTGTTTAGATGCAAAAAAAAAAAAATTGGCAAAATGGACACTGTAGCTTTTTCGTTGTTATTTGACAATTAGTGTCCAATCATAATCTAATTAGGCTTAAAAGATTCGTCTCGTGGATTTCGTCTAAACTGTGTAATTAGTTTTATTTTTTATTTATATTTAATGCTTCATGCATGCGTCCAAAGATTCGATGTGACGAAGAATGTGAAAAATTTTGCAAAATTCTTGGGGAACTAAACTGGGCCTCGGCGAGCACATACTCCTACGAGGCGCCGATCATCAGTTGTCAGTACCGTGGCGTGCCCAACTCACAAGATGGAAGAGGAAAACACAAAACGCTTGGTGATTCACACGTGTTAGCCAACTATTACCTACTCTGTCCCAAAATAAATATCACTTTGTATTAGGAGAAACAATTTTGACAAAAATATATATTAAAAATATTAATATTTATGATACATAATTGGTATTATTGGAAAGATCTTTGAATCTATTTTTTTAATAAATTTATTTAGAGACACAAATGTTGCACTTATTTTCTATAATTCGAGTCAAACTTGTGACAAAAAAATTGAAAACAACGAATAAATTGGGGCAGAGGGAGTGTGGTGCATGTTCGAGTATCAATGATTTAGATGTGTCTTCAGCTTAGCCCAGGGCTAAAGATTAGCCCTTAGAATGAAGGGGCTAAAGATTAGCCAATGGGGCTGATTGAATCCATGGGCTAAAGATTAGCCTCTTACCCTATAATGACTCATTTGCTCCTAATTTATTACATATGCACAATCATGCGTTAGGGTGCGTGGAAGGTAATATGAGTCTTTTGCCCAACAGGACCACTTTTAGCCATCTTTAGCCTACCTTGGAGAGGCTAATGAAAAAGGGGTGGGCTAAAGTTTAGCCCCCACGTTTAGCCCTCATGTTTGGATCCATATAAGGCTAAATGTGACTAAAAGGGATGGGCTAAACTTTAGCTCCGTGGATCCAAACAGGGCCTTAGTCTCCGATGACAAGCGTAGAACCAATCAGCCTGTTCGCTTGTTGGTTTCAGCGCTTATCAGCCAGACATTCAGCAGTGTTTTTCTCTCATCACAAATCAGCATCAGCCACAAACCATCTAGCGAATAGGCTCAATGTGTAAAGAAAGCTCTTGTTTCCATGTTTTAATAAAACACACAAAACACTTTTTATTTATGACGAAGGAGCTAAGAGAAAAAACGGAGACAAAAGTACTCGTATATGCTCAGAATGCATGAATTTCATTTTTCAAAACTTACTCCATCGGTCCTATAAAAAATTATTGAATTATTTTTTTACCAGAAATAGTATCATTCTTATAGGCAAATATGTAGGTCCCACCTAGATACTTTCTACGGTAACCCACTAAAAAAACGCTATAGACTAACTTTTATAGAAATATTTGGTCATTTTCCATTTACATTGGTATCTCCTGTGAGACAAAGAGAGTACGTGCCATCTATATCTATCTTTATACATGTATATATACCATATTAAAACGAGAAAAATTCTTTCTCCAAATTTCTGTTCTGACACCCTCTTAATTTCGGTTAGTATGTACCCTAACTCCCCCGAGCATAAGAATTTTGTTCTGGTTGTGTAACATAACCGACTAATTATACGAAATTAAGTAAGAAAATCACTCGCCGGAACAGATAATTTAGCAAACTTAAGCCCGTATAACCCGGTAGTCCGTGAAATCACGACGAATTTCAAACCAACCAACATACAAACCAAGATCGTACAAGTTTAGCAGCCACAGTCACATATTACATAAAGTTCGCAACAAGATTGAGACACATCGGAGTTTAAAAATGTAAAGTTATTACAAATCAAGTTCATAATAAAGTAGCGGAAACAAATAGTTTTAAAACCATACACATGTTTAGTTCAGATACAATGCCAGTAGATAGTCATGTCCAACAAAAGCATCAGGTAAGACATACGGACTGACCATGCCCTTGGTCCTAGTTGTCGCCTATCGCAGGGTACAGACAGTTGATGCAATATCCATAATACATCTGGCCATCTACAACAATAATGGGAACAACGTCCTGAGTATGAGAAAGTACTCAGCTAAACTTACCCGTCTTAAACAAAAAATAAAGTGACACCAAGGAGTATGCAAGACTTTCTTTTAGTGGGCTAGCTGACTCATTTGGTAAGAAGCAATAAGTTAACTTAATGAACCATTTAAGTACTTTGCACCATCTTTATTATAACCTATTAGTCTAGGTAAGCATCTATGCTATAGTAATCACTTGATTAACCATTAACATCCATTTACCAACTTAGATTTAGCATTCCCAACATCATTCATATAACCAACCGTGTTTCATTATCATTACTACGATGTCGTAGCTCGAGTCAAGTGCTCACTATCCAGGAGTAATGATGATTCGAATCGATTTCTAACCAGCTGGTGATTTATTCCTCACACAAACCACACTCATCGATTAAGTGAGTTATAGATCACCAATGACACCATTCAGGTAAACATCGCAGGATAACAATCATGGACCGCAATACCTAGGGGCCTCCTGACTGCCAGTAATCAGGACACAGCCTGCCCTTGAGCTCACTCTTCGTGCCCCCGTCATACCCCCTTCAGCACCAGTCTGCCAGCCCGAATTTATTCCAGTCTGAATAGTGTCACTAGCTTCGCAATCAAAAGATACGTTATTCGGCCAGCTAAATGTAAAGCATGCGTTCAACATGACAAGAGGGACGAGCAACGATCGGTCCTTAATCGACACAGACGGAAAACTAAAAGCACCCCAGAACCCTGTCTGGTTGTCTCCAACTATTCCGTTTGGTCTCCAATTATTCATCAATACTTGGTTATTTTCAGGATATAATTCATTTCATAGCTAAAGTATTTCAGTAATCACCTATATTTGCAGGTGACAGGAAATCACCGATCGCTACCGGTCTAAGCAGTTATTCGATCCTAAACCTAACAAGGTATACAGACATAATAAGATAGGCAAGGATAATATTTAGATGCATCAACGGTTTCACTCAGCCCCTATAACTTAATGCAACAATATATAAAACTCATATAATTGATCGCCTTTATAAAGTAGGAGACTTAGAATGCTCCGGGCTTGCCTCGCTCGAACGAACTCAGACGGTGGTCTGGACACTCTTGCAGTTCGTCAACGACGTCCTCTTTGGCCTGCACCTCCTGTGCGGGCTCTTCCTGCGGGACTTTCTCGGCTGCTTCCGGCTCAACTGAAACTGATTCCTCCTGCGATCCTGTTATGATGCATATGTGTAAGTGATTATACAAGTGGTGCATCAGATGAGATGGCATATGATGATCATTATTGCATGCAATGTAGATGAACACGCTTAGCTTTATTGAATAGAAAAGATGTAAAACTCTTCTACTAGGTAGTCAACATCATCCAAGAAACATGTACCACAAGTACATGTCATCTACTGCATTCTTTTATACTACTAACTACTATTAGTTACCGCTAACTACCATATAGCCCTAACACAAGTGCTACTACACACCATCACCATAACTATACTAACCTGCTAAGTCATACCAGCAAATCAAAATACTTCAAAGATACACCAAAGTGTACAAAAAAAACTAATCATGCAATAAGAATCCTATTTTTATTTCACTTTAATCTAGGGCTACAACATCAACATATATTTTTGGTGCTCAAAAAAATCTAAAAAAACTATAGTGGTTGTATCATACTATAAGTAGCCTACCATAAAATTTTCATTGTATTTGGATAAGTAAAACAGCCTACACAAAAATAACAAACTATGATGGATAAATGAGCATGAAAATACTTTGTACTGTAAAAAGTATCAAACAATAGATTTAATATTTTTCTCATGATCTACATAGTCTACAATCACTGTACAAAAAATTTCACATACATGTTTTATACACATTTTTAGCTCTAGCAATTTTATAGGAAATAGCAAATAAATGCACATAAATTAGATAGCCATATTTTTCTACAGAACATGCATGACATATATTTTTCATAGAAGGTGCATCACATTACTAGACCAACAAAACAAGTTTTACATTTTTCTGACCTATATTCCATTTACTATGCATTTTCCAAGAAAACAACATTAAAAAAAATTAAATAAATCCCTATATAAAAGTATCACAAAATCCACATGCAATATTTTTATATTGTAGATCTGTTCATAAGAAGTCTACCAAAATTTGTCTCATGCAATTTGGAGCTAAAATGAGCAAACTATGAATTTTGAAACTTTTACAACATTTTCTGAAATTCATTTCTTAAAAACCCTTTTAAAACCGGTCGTGGAAATGCTACGTGCACCCCGCGCCTATCCCCAGACCCGGCCTCTGGACACTACTGCTGGGCCCCGTGACCCCATGGGTCAATGGCACCGAGGCAGGGGAGAGGCTCCGCCGGTCGGAGCTCACCGACGGCGAGCCCTCCGGTGGCATGGGTGGCATCAGCATGCTCGAGGCGCCGAGCCGCACTGACTGGTGCTTCGGCTTGGCCAGGTGGCTCACCGGAGCAAGCATGCCAGCGAGCATGGCGCACGGCGGCGCTGCTGCCCGGCGGCCACACCGTTCCAAGGCACGGCAAGGTGGTAGGAGTGGTGCTGGAGCTCCACGACTGCAAGGCGAAGCCGGCGCACGCGAAAAAGTAGAAGAAGGAGGGGTGGAGCAGGGAGATTGGCACGGCCGCGAACTTCGGTGAGCTCTGGAGGACGTCGGCGTGACATGCACGGCCAAAACGACCCTCACCTTGGCGCTACGGTGGTGCGGAAGGTGCACTGCGCCGAGGCGGAGCCCGTACGAGAGCTAGCGGAGCTCAGGCAGGAGCAGGAAGGCGAGGCCAAGCTTGGCGGCGGCGGTAATGGCGCGGCGGTCGCGCGGCTCCGCTGCTGCTGCTACGAGGCGGTCGAAATGAGGCGAGTGGGGAGGCAGAGCGTGACGCAGCGCGTTTTGGAGAGCGAGGTGCGACTGCGGGGGCCACCAGGGCGTCAGGTGCCGGTCAGAGCTGTATGCCTGAAGGGTCGAGATGGCGGACTAGAGGAGGGTGAATAGTCCTTTCTAAAATTAATCGCGTCGGCAAACTGAAACAAATACGTAATTAAAACTATCGGTCTAGACTACACGCCTGTATCTAAGTTCACAAGAACCTCATAAAGATCCTAATTATGTAACTAAGGTGCTTTCCTTAGCAAGAGCTCTCCTAAATAATTCTAGAGCAAGGTCACACAAACCTATGCACTAGTACTTTAGCAATGCCGGGGAGCTCCTACACAATTCTAGTAAGCAAAAACACAAAGCCACCTATGCTCACTAGCAATGCTCAATAGCAAGGAAACTAATGCCAAACTAGATAGCGCAAAATACTTAACTACACAAACTAAGCAATATGACTAACAAGGTTACACAAACCAAATTAGCCACGCAACGGGAGCTACTTCTATGCTACACAAGAAGAAGGTAACTAGCAAACTACACAAACAAACTAGTTACAAGAGCAACTATACAAGCACAAGTATATGAATGTAAATATAAGCTTGTGAATTGAAAGCAAACCACCGAGAAGATGTACACAATATTGACACGGCGGTTTTTCACCGAGGTTCACTTGGTTGCCACCAAGGTAGTCCCGTTGTGGCGATACACCCACTTGAAGGATCATGAGCTAATTGACTATCAAGAGTTAAACCCTCAGCGGGTGCCGCACATCACTCTCAAGATGGGGATCCTACAAGCCACGAGCTTTACTAGAGTTGCTCTTCACGATCCTCACGGGGTGAGCACAATCTCCCTCACAAATCCTCTTCCGGAGCCACGCACAATCCACGCGTTCTTCAACGGAGTCGCAAGCCACCAAGCCGTCTAGGAGTGGCAACCTCCAAGAGTAACAAGCACCACTGGCTTGCAACTCGATCACCTAGTGCCACTCGATGCAATCCTCACGATGCAACGCACTAGGATCGCTCTCTCACTCGATCGAATGATCACTATCAAGCTCAATTGAGTTAGAGGGCTCCCAAGCACACCAACACAAGCCACCAAGGCCTAAGGGTGCTCAGCTGCCGGTCATGGCTGGCCACAACATCTATTTATAGCTTCACAACGAAATAGAGCCGTTGGAAACCCACTAGGCGTTTTTCAAGGGCGACAGACGCTGCACAGTAGCGTCCGTCGCTCCTACGCGTGCCACGTGTCCTAGAGACCGAAATCTAACGGTCATGAACAGTAGCAACAGACGCGTCTGACGCCGATCGACAGACTCACCCGTACGCCCGACAGACGTGGTCCAGTGATGATGTTTTTGCCCGAGTTCGTCAAACGTGTACGCCGCAAGGCCGACAGACGCAGCGTCGAGCGTCTGTCGCTCACGCTCGCGCGCGCCCGCGCAGTTCCAGAGCATCAGACGCTAGAATAGTGTGCGAGGCCGCGTCTATTTCCTTCGTGACAGCGTGTCTGTCGCGCCCGCGCGCACAGGCTGAGCTAGGGTAGCCCAACAGACGCTGACGTCAGCGTCTGTTGCTCCCGACTCGCGCGTCTGTCGTGTGTATCTCGGCGACACTTCATCGTTTTCTCATTCCGCTTGATCACCCTTGTCACTTATGAGCTACCCTCAATATGTGTATCACTAAAGCACAAGTTTTAGCTCATGAAACACTTCCGTGCTTTCACCACCTTTTCAATCTCCGGCATAAAGGAAAATAATCATTTCAACTCCTTGAAAACGCCTGAATCCTGCCTCCCAAGCTCGGCGGGAGGGAGAGAGGAACCCAAACCCCTCTCTACCACTCAAACACCACCGCCTTCGCAAATGTGCCAACACCAACAAGTGATCACCACCTTGTGCACGTGTGTTAGCATTTCACAAATATTTTCCCCTAAGGGGTTAGGCACTCAACTTGCCTCGCCACTCGATCCTAGCACGTATGCAAAGTTAGATCGCTCAAGTGGCACTAGATGATCAATATGCAAACAAGTTTGCCCCTCTTAATAGTACGTCCATCTATCCTAAATCCGATCATCAACTTCTCTACACACTTATGACCGATGAAATGGAAATGCCCTAGGTTATACCTTTGCCTTGCGTATTCCACTCAATCTCCTCCGATGTTGATGCAACACATGCACCAACCATATCACAAATGATATGATCCACTTCATATCATCATGTGACCTTGATCCATCGATCTTGACCTCACTTGCTCTTCACCGTTGCGTCGGTCCATCGGTGCCAAGTCTTGCTCAAGCTTCACCGCCTCACGGTCTATCGCTCCAAAGCCTCCGACTTGCCCTTCACACTTGCAACCGATCCATCGAGCCAAGCCTCATCTTGATCTTTGCCACCTTGGTCACATGACTTCATGTCATGTCTCATATGCAATGAGCTCCTTCATGACACCATTACCTGTGGACTAATCTCTGCGTATCTCACATTAAACACAATTAGTCCACCTAAGGTTGTCACTCAATTACCAAAACCAAATAAGGACCTTTCAACGCCGGCAGCCACAGGGCTGGCTGCCTCTGCCGTGGTCGGGCGTGGGCGCGAGTGTGAGCGCGGGCGGCGAGGTGGACGCACGGAGGCGGGCCAAGCCGGCCTCGCTGCTGGGCCGAGAAGTGGGGCAGCAGCCCGCTTAAGAAAGAAAACCCTTTTTCTTTTTATTTTTCAACTAAAACAACATAGAATCCCCATTTTGAACAAGTTAGGGGCATTTTCAAAAGGTGACCAAAAAACAAAAGTTGTCCAAAATTTTATTCTCCACAACATTGCTTTAGGGTATATTTTAAAAATCTAACTAGATTTTGAAATAGGGATTTAAATTCCATTTTAAATCAAAACTCTATTTTTTAAAATTATTTTTAAAAGCAAAATTTGAGAAAATTTTGAATTCAAACCTTACTCCAAATTATTTGCTACACACTACTAAGTTGTTTCTTTACTCAAACAAACACATACAAGTCCTAACAAGGATCAATGAATTTTTAAATCCACTGAAACAACATCTTGCAACATGCATGTTTCGATAACTTGTTTCAAGTCTATAATTCATATGATGCTTATGTAGGCATAATGATGATTATGCTCATGATTTGCAAATGCTAATACATGCTTAACACCGGGGTGTTACAGGTTGTACTAAAGGTGATAGTGCACTAGAGATACGAGTATCAACTAGCAAACATACCCATGCATTGTAATAGGACGTACTCCCTCCGTCCCAAAAGAATGAAATTCTGGAACAGTATCATGTTTTAGTGTACCAAATTTGACCAATTATAGATAAAAAGTATAAATATTTATAATACCAAGTAAATATCATTAGATTAATTACGAAATGTATTTTCATAATAAATTGATTTAGAGTTATAAATGTGAATACTATTTACTAGAAACTTGGTGCAACGTGAAAACTTTAACTAGCATGCATACCATAGTTTCATCCATTCACGGACAGAGGTACTACAACTATTGTCGTCAATACATACGACTTGCAGCTTGAAGATTTATACACACTACTCTAGCTTGTAGCCTTGTATAGACATGAGGGGCTCTAATTTTTCTCTAGTGTATATTATGTAATTATTTTCTAGATTCCTTTTGGCTTCGAAAATAAAGTAGTTCTTTGAATATTAATGCCGTACGTCTCTAAAAGGAAGCAATTGATGATCTGAACACTAACTTTGAAGTTCCCATGAACTCCCTCTATCCGGAAAAGAATATAAATTCTAGCAGTTTAACTAACTATATATAAATAGTTATGATGTCAAATAAGTATTATTAGATTTGTGATGAGATATATTTTCATAATAATCTAATTATTTAGCGTTAATCAAACTTTGAGCACTTTAATCAAGAATGCACCTAAAATTGCATTCTTTTCTAGAACACCTATAGTCCTATCAAAAGAGAGTTCCTTTCTCGAGACTATTTGCTTTGTATCAATCAATCATTGCCCGCACAAGCTGTAACATTGACATTCTTTAACACTAATAATTAAACATAGCCATGCAAATCAAGAAAATTTCCACGTCGCCAGCCAAACCCAAAACGTATAAAAAACCAACAGGGAAGAATAATTGACAATCATGCATCCAGCAGCTGTTGTTGAACAGGGGTTTCGCGCCAAGACATTATTATGACGCAAAGCTCTACTCGAACCGGGATTAAAATACGCGAACTGACAGAGCATCGGGCATTCGAACTCAAAAAAAAGAGAGGTTAAAACTGAGCAAATTATACTGCCCCCCCGTTAATCCAAACACTACTGAACGCCAACACTATTTCTCGTTAGTTGTCAGTTTGTGAATCGTGACTAGCAGTAGGCAGCGCCGTAGCAGCAGTGCAGCGCCAGGCCGCCAGCACCTACTCGTACTCTGCTCTAGGGGATCCAGGCCCACGCGTGAATCACTCCACGCTGGAAGTGGGGCCTCCGAGGCGCATGTGCCGGGTTGGGCTACGCTGGAGCGGGGCCCGCGCCGTATCTGCAGGAAAAGGAGCGGGGGGGTGTGGGGACGGGGAGCGGAGTGGGCTCAGTCAGTGCGAGACTGGACAGTGGGCGTGCAGTGCAGCCACCCGTGCCGCGGCAGGGGAGCAGCGAACGGCTGCGATCGCGTGCACGCCGCGCCTCCTCCCGCTAGTCCCGACCGTTTGGGGTTGGGGCCGGTTGGTGGCTGGGGGTACTGCGCTGCCTGCGGGGTAATATTGGCACTGCGGGTCGCTACGGGAGTATGGGATGGGATCACTCAATTTTGCCGGCGCAAGCAGGTGGTTTTCTTCTGACAGGTTCTATGAAATATTTTGCACCGGCTTGTACAGTGGAATTTTGAAGAACTCTATCGAAAAGAGAAAAGGGAGGCAAAGTTTAGTTTCTATTATTTCCTTCCGAAATTTAAAAACGTTTTTTTATTCTTGCATACAACAATGGTATATGTCAGGCAAAGTGTACGCTTTATAATCAATACATGGACTGGATGATGACCCGGTTTCATTAGCTTTGCGCTTTCGATTAGTATTGTCCTTGTGAGTAAGGATATCGACAAGTTAGATGTCAGCACAATTCGTGTCATTGTAACTATCTTCCCTCATGTCAATGACCGTTGACCGCGTGACAATTTTTTTTGTAATTAGTATGGATTCCACGTGAAATGGAGCGAGATCCACAATTAATTGCATTTTAACGAAACGGACTAAACTGTATATTATGTTGATATAATAAATTGAAGACTTATATCACCTTATACGTATTTAGTAAATAGAGGTAGAATTTTGTTTCAAACAAAATGACTTGAACTGCCTTTGAAACCCAATCAAACTTAACATGGTTCAAACCTTTCCCTATCCACTCACCCACTGCAAAAAAATTACAAGTTACTCCCTTCGTCCCTTTTAATTCAGTCGTTTTGGAAAACGGCTCTTGTACCAAGGACAAAGGTAAAGGACCTGCATACCCCTAGTATTCGTATTGATCAACGTCCACCGGGCATCGCACCTGAAAACGACACCAGAAGCAGAGTGATAGAGGGATCGCCAGAAAGAGCAGCCAGCCAATCCCCTGCTCTAGAAGTGGCATTGCTTGGCTTGCACCGGTGCTGGGTGAGTGGACCGGACACGGACAGTTGCTGGTACCGTAGCTACGTGTAGACCTGTAAACATAGGCAAGTGACTCTTTTTTTTGTACAAAATTTGAAAGCTAGAACGACTGAATTAAAGGGACGGAGGGAGTAGGCTCTTGAGACATATCTATATTTGTTTAGTACTACATGTGCTTTTCTAGCGAATAATGCAAATGGTTTATTAAAAAATGTTGATTCAAATATATTTATAAACGAAGATAAAATGTTCTAAACACAATCTATATGTACAAATCGTTTGGGCCAACTCAACTTAATATGATGTATAAACCAAATTATTGAGGAATGAGACTCTTGACATACCAAATGTGTAAGAGAGAGCACAACATGGTTAACATAGATGTGTGCTATCTTTTTTATACAATGAGAGATAGATAGAGCGATGAGGCTTCACTGCAGTTGAGTCAGTAGAGCATCGCCAGTGGTGAGTCGGTTCATGAGGTAAAAAAGCAGACACGTGTATGTTTTTTTGGTTGGAAAAAGTCTAATTGACCCCCAACTATTGGGGTAGTCTAGTTTATCCCATCAACTATGAAACGATCTAATTTACCCCCTGAACTTTGCAAAACCGGTCAAATCACCCCTCGAGCGGTTTTGGACGGTGGTTTTGCTACAGCAACAACGGTTTTGCTACAGTAACAGTAGTTTTGTCCTTTTTTTTATTTATTTCGTCTGAATCTTTGAAAAATCATAGTAAATCACAAAAAATCATAAAATGGAAAATCTAATTTTGTTGGACTCCACATGAGTATATCTACACAGTAAATATATAATATAGTATCCTTTAGTATAAAGTTTTTGTTGTATGAATTATTCAAATTAATTACAGAAAAAAAAATAGATCAAAATTTACAGAAAAACTTTGTACTAAAGCATACTATATTATATGTTCACTGTGTAGATCTACTCATGTGGAGTCCAACAAAATTGAATTTTTCATTTTGTGATTTTTTTATGATTTACTATGATTTTCAAAGATTCAGACGAAATAAATAAAAAAGAAAAGAACAAAACTACTGTTACTGTAGCAAACCGTGGTTACTGTAGCAAACCACCATCCAAAACCGCTCGAGGGGGTGATTTGGCCGGTATTGCAAAGTTCAGGAAGTAAATTAGACCGTTTTATAGTTGAGAGGGTAAACTAGACCACCCCAATAATTGGAGGGTCAATTAGATTTTTTTTCTTTTTTTTTTGGTTCGACTCGTACTTGTGTCTAGTGGTTGTCCAGTGGTGAGTCGACTTTTTTACCATCTAGCCGCAGATATATAAATAAAAAATCCAAACCTCTCTCACGTTCTCTCTCCTAGTACCTGCTTTCCATGCAAACTTCCGTCCATTCTGATTTTTTTAAATCACGATGAGTCGATGCAAGAACTCGAGTCGATTCTTTCCCTCTCCTTGAATGATTCGATTGTTGCAGTGGTATGGTTCGACTCATCAAGCTCCAGCTAGGACTGTGAGTCGCCTTTTTTCCGCCACGGAGATGACCTTAATAGGTGGACTTGATTGCAGTAGGATCCACCTGCCAATGACTCAAGTACAGGGAACCAACTGCAGAGGAAGTGCTTCCAATTATAGGGAGAGTGATAATGACCCTGTTCATCTGGCTTATAATCCGTCTTATTCAGCTTGTTTTTTCAACCGAAACAGTATTTTTCTCTCATCAAAAATCAGCCAACAGTGTTTTTCAGCCGGCTTATAATTCCAACCGAAGGCTCCAATATCCCTTAGAAACGAAGGTAGAGGGAGAGAAGAGAGAAAGAAGAGAAGATGGGAAGAAGAGCCAGAGCGTCTCCTATGAAATCTGTTTTGCATCTGTCATTGAATCTAGTCACGACTAGAAAACAAAAAGATATCTGTGCTCAGTGGCGGGCCTACCTTGATTTAAAGGTATTCAACTGAATACCCAAATTTTTGAACAAAAGAAAATTATACATATATAGTCTATATATGTATATATGTATCAGAAAAAAATTATACGAGTATTCTGTACAGAATGTTGCCTAAAATCTAATTTATTATCCATTTCTTTTCACCACCCGACGGCCCACGAAGGCCCAACGCGGGGGAGACGGGGCGAGGTGGCGTGCGGCTGTGGAGGCCAGTGGGCACGCGATTGCGCATGCGCGAGGCACGGCCAGACGATGCTGCGTGCTGAGTGTGGAGGTGGCCTGGTGCGTGTAGGCAGCGGCGGAGTACTCTACTGCTTACTGCATGTCTACACTTATGTTACTAATGTGTTTTGTGGTGATTATATCTAATTTATTTACTCTTTCTTGATTTAATTTTAGGTGTTTTATATGATATATAAGTGTTCGAATTTAGTAGAGTTTAGGTTGTGAAAAAAAATTTAACAACCTCTCATATTTTGAATACCCGAGTTGAAAATCCTGGGCCCGCCCCTGTCTGTGCTCGTTGTAGCTACTGCTGTAGCCTTTTCAGCTCATAAATTGTGAGCGGAGATCTTGCAGCTGCAGCCAGCACAGCCCAGCAGGCTGATTTCGGTCTTGTTTACTTTGCCATGTTTAGTCGCCGTGCAAACCCAAAATATTTCCTCTTCCACCTATCACATCGAATCTTTCGACGTATGCATGGAGCATTAAATGTAGGTAAAAATGATAACTAATTGCATAGTTTGTCTATAAATGTCGGGACGAATCTTTTGAGCCTAGTTAGTCCATGATTGAACAAATTTTATCAAATAACAACGAAAGATGCTACAGTAACTTTTCACCTGCTTTTCGTGAAGTGAACACACCCTTTGCTTCTAAATTTGTACACTCTCTCCATCACATCAATCTCTAAACACATGAACGTAACACTTAATGTAGGTAAAAAAATAATTAACTACACAGTTTGGTTGTAAATCACGAGACGAATCTTTTAAGCCTAATTAGTCCATGATTGGACACTAATTGTCAAATACAAATGAAAATACTATAGTAGCAAAATTCCAAAAAAAAAATTTGCACCTAAACACCCCCTTCTTCTCCAATGTAAGCAACAGCTAGACGTCTTGTAACCGAAGGATTCCATCTGTCTCCAACGCAAAAACCTGCTTCTACCAACAGTAGCAACAAGGAAACGAACAAAATCAAACAATAAAAGCCCTTGGGATACACATACAGACAACAAAACCAAAAGCTAGAGGCTCCTCGTATCCTACCGTTCAGGCTCACTTCACCACACTAACAAAAAAAATTTAATGACCCAGTCACAGCTAGAATTAATTAACACAATTATAATTCACATGCCCTGCAACAAAAAGTAAATAAATAAATCACAAACCACTGTTCCATAAGTACCCTCCCCACTCCCGTTCCGCCCCTCTACCCTCTTCTCTTCTCGTCTCCCCTCCGCCGCTTCCGTTGTTCGCAGTGCTGCCTACCCTCTTCTCTTCGCCCGTCAGGCTGTTCCGCCGTCCCGGAGGCTCGAACCCCTTGGCCCGCGCACGGGACCCTAAACCCGCCCCACTCGCGCGGGGTTCGCCCGCGACGCATGCGCGGCGGCGCCTGGTAGCCTCGGCCGCCGGCGATCGCCGGAAATTTGTGGGGACAGTGCGGCGGCTTGTACGAGCGCCGGAGACGGCGGGAGTGGGGAACCTAGGGAGATGGCGGCGGCGGGGAAGGGTTGGGCGGAGCGGGTGCGCCGCGGGGTGAAGACTGTTTGGTTCATGGTCGCCATGGTGGCCTCGCTGCTCGTGGCGTCGGCGCCGGCGCTGGTGGCAGCGGGCGACGTGGCAGTGGCTCTCTGGCTCGAGGTGCGGCTCGGCTGCTTCCGCGGCGACGGCCTGCGGGGCCACCTCCAGCGCTACCGTTTCCGGAACTCGCTTGCCGACATACCTCTCGTCTCCATCGTTCGATCCGTCGTCGTCACCTGTAAGCCCTCCCGCTGCCTGCTAACTCCTCATTGATGCTTCAAAACGGGCAAACGACCTAAAACCAACCTGTTCGTTTGAGTTGGATTTCCTTTTCTTATACTACTTCCCCCCTTTGTGATTATTTGCTCTGGTGATGTAGAGAGTCTGTTTACTTTTTAGAATTAAAAATTTTGGGGTGAGGTCTTTGCTTGAGAAGATCTTTTTGCATTCCTCTATGAGGATTTGGTGATCTGAAAGTTTACAGTACTCACTACGTCTGTGCTTGTCTTCTTTTGCTTGGACGGAGCTTTCGGCGAAATCTGCGTGTATCTGCAGTTATTAATCACAGAGTATAGCTGTTGCTTGTTTTCTTTTCTTGGGAGGTGGTTAAACTAAGCCTGTTGTTTAGCTGGACTGGTTGTAAGAAACTGGGAACCTCTCGGATCAGTTTCAAATACGCGTCTACCAAGTTCTGCTATATTCAGCATGAGCAAAAGACTAACCTAATGTTCTGCTGCTTCTGCAGGTGTATACCTCATGTCTGATACTTCTGGCCTCTCCCATGGTCCTTACCTTGGAACAACAACTTTCTGTTCCTTGGCTTCTCTGCTCATCTTGTTAATTAAAGCATCTGTTTATAGTCCGGCCCAGGACATTGGGCCTGAGCTCTCGCCATCATTACCAGATCACAAGCTCAATCTCAAGAAGCTATGGGGAATGCCCGTACTTTTCCTGTCTTCCTTGGTGTTTGCTCTTGGCCATGTTATTGTTGCTTACAGAACAAGCTGCAGGGCTCGACGGAAGCTTCTCATTCACCGCATTGACCCTGAATCGGTATGACTGCCATGCATTTGGTCTTCTAAATCTCACTTTGTCATCAATTTATTAATAACTTGTGATTCTTGCTTTACAACTTGATCATTGATTGATGTTAACTTTGATGATTTATGAATTTGTTGTTTTCCTACTGTTTTCAGATTTTAGCATACAAGAATGCCTTTTCTGGATGCTACAAGGTTCCACGGTCTCCTACACCATACAGTGGAAAGTTTTTTACAAGGAGTGAAAGTGAGACAAAGAGAAAAACACTTATCCAGGACGATCGTGATTTGCCAATCAGTTTTCTTGCAGACAGTGATAGCATGTTCATTGCTTGCCAGGGGGTCACTATACACTACAAAGTTTCCGATCCAGCAGCCAGCCTACCTTCATCCCCTGACTCCTTTTCAGAGAGAGATACTCATCACGATGTAATTTCATCGAGCATTTCTCCTAGAAGACAGAGACATGAGAGTCCTCCATCTGCTTCCTCTAATACCCGCCGCCTTCTGAATAGGAGCTTTAGCCATCAATATCATCATACTTCGCTATATGCACCACTATTGGTCGAACCAGTGGCATCTCCAACTTTGTTGGATGATATCCCTCTGATGTGTCTTGATGATGGCAATGCTGATGGATGTTTGAATCATGTGGGCTTTGACCTTGAGGCTGGAGGGCCAGGTAAATTCGCTGTAGTTTTGGTACATGGATTTGGAGGGGGAGTATTCTCGTGGAGACATGTTTCCAGTTTGCTAGCTCGACAATTGGGCTGCACTGTGATGGCCTTTGATCGCCCAGGATGGGGATTAACATCTCGACCTCGCAGAAAGGACTGGGAAGATAAGAACTTACCGAATCCATACGAGCTGGAGTCTCAGGTGATCCTTTTCTCCACTCAAAATGCAAGTCTAGTACCTGCAGCCAGCATTTGGTCAAAATTTTGATTTTATCACTTAGTATATACTTCACTGGAAAAGGTCTCATAGAGCATTAAAAAATAGTGTATAAACACGAGGAATCTTGTCTTCCTAGACCACATTTCTGTCAGAATATTTTTTCATTTTTATAGGTATATAATCACCTGAACGTGTATTTCTACCATCTACCCTCAGGGTGGTATATATTGTCTATGAAGTAATAAGTGTTCTATGCTACTAACAGCTTGTAACTTGTAAGAGGACACCTTTTTTATTATAATAACTACTGCCTTAAATTTAGTCCAGTGTGCGCAAAAACCTCCTGCACTAAACATTGTATTTCCCTTTCTGTACTTAGAAGAGATCATGTTTACAAACAGCATTTTGTATGATCGTGTGTAGGTTGATCTTCTTATTTCATGTTTACAAACAACATTTTGTATGATCCTTTGCAGGTTGATCTTCTTATTTCATTTTGCTCAGAGATGGGCTTGCACTCTGTGGTTTTAGTTGGTCATGATGATGGGGGCTTGCTTGCCTTGAAAGCTGCGGAGAAGCTGCGCACTTATGGAGGTGATAGAAAGGTACTTTGAGAAATTAGCTTGTTTTTATCTTGTTTTGTTTTGTTTTGTTTTGGATGCAAGATAACATATCATGCAAGGTTGTACTCAATGTTATTTGTTTGCTTTTGCAGGTTGAAGTGAAGGGAGTAGTTCTTATTGGTGTAAGCTTATCAAGAGAAGTTATTCCTGCATTTGCTCGTATACTCCTGCATACACCTCTGAGGAAAAAGCACATGGTTCGACCACTTCTACGTACTGAAATCACTCGGGTCATCAATCGGCGGGCATGGTATGATGCCACAAAGTTGACAACAGAAATTCTTAACCTATACAAGGTAAGCACACAGTGGTTCTTACATCTCCCTTCAATATATTTTTCAAATAATTGATTTTCATGCTAGTTTTGGGAAGCTTTCGTACAGATGTGATGCATATAATCTTGTGTTTATTGCACTGCTATTATTTTGTCCTGCGAAAGAAAAGATCCTTACGTCTTACTCCCTCCGTTCCAAATTATAGGTCGTTTTGGGCTTTTCTAGATATATAATTTTTGTTATGTACTCTTCCAATTTATAGGTTGTTTTGGCATTTCTCGATACACAACTTTTATTATGTATCTAGACATAGAAAAAGTTATATACCTAGAAAAGCCAAAACAACCTATAATTTGGGATAGAGGGTGGTATATAGACATAATGTATATCTACGTACATGTAAAGAGTTATGTTCTTAAAAAAGCCAAAATGATCTATAATTTTGGGGCGGATGGAGTAGTCCTATTCAGGAACTAATTTCAGGACAACTATTTAGTATCTGGAGCCTTCCTGTTGCGTCCATGCGAACGATTTGCAATGTTAAAATGCACGTGCTTTGCTCATTCTGTGGACATTGAACTGTTGACCGACTTGAATTGATTTGGTGTCAGGCTCCGCTATTTGTTGAGGGCTGGGATGAAGCACTTCATGAAGTAGGCCGGCTTTCATTTTCAACTGTCCTACCATCAAAAAGAGCAGCAGATTTACTAAGGTCAGTGGAAGACCTTCCGGTTCTGGTGGTAGCGGGCTCTGAGGATGCTCTTGTTTCTGTGAAGTCGGCACAAGCCATGGCTTCAAAACTTGTAAATTCTGTAAGTAAATCTGCTCCCATTTGTTAGTCGAGCACATGATTTTGGTAGGGACTTGATTTTGTCTGGCAGGCGTTCTTAACAATCCACTGCTTTTTACTTGTGCAGAGGATAGTAACTATATCGGGGTGTGGACATCTGCCGCATGAGGAGTGCCCCAAGGCGTTGCTCTCGGCTCTTTCTCCTTTCATCTCTACATTGGTACCCTCAGAAGATTTGTTGCAAAGACTGTAGAATATACTCGTTCCTTTCGTTTTTTTTTAAGATTTTTTCCCCAATGTTTCCGTCCTCCCATTTAGTAGACCCTTCTAGTTGGTGAGTTTGTGTGAGCAAATGTATCGCGAAGTAGTAGTGGAGCCTGACCCAAAATCTCAAGGGTTCCTAGAGCTCCCCTGATTTTTTTGTCACATGTAATGGTTTCCCCCTGAACGATTTCAATTAAGCAAGTTGAATCTGTACAGCACATGCTTTGTTCCGTTCCTCCTCAGCCTGGTTTGATATTATATATTTAAAGGACTGGGATTAGTGAAGCATTTTCGGTACTCAGCAGCACATGTCCTCATTGGCTTTGTGGCTGGTATCATGTGCTGTGGATCCAGCAGGGGATGCCTGACAGTTCTTTGAATGAGCACAAGTGGTAGAGGTTGACAGGTGTAGCTGAGGCCTTGTTCACTTCCCCATCTCAACCCAAAATATTTCCTCTTCCACCCATCACATCAAATCTTTCGACGCATGCATGGAGCATTAAATGTAGGTAAAAAAGATAACTAATTGCATAGTTTGTCTGTAAATATCGGGACGAATCTTTTGAGCCTAGTTAGTCCCATGATTGGACAAATTTTGCTAAATAACAACGAAAGATGCTACAGTAACTTTTTACCTACTTTTCGCGAAGTGAACACACCCTGAGCAAATAAATTTGAAGATCTTCCTTCCACTCAAGCGCCTCTCCGCCTCACGTGGTCCTGCTTTGTGATTCACAGGGAGCCCCAATGCTCTTGGTTGTGCCACCCACCAGGCGATGGGAAGTTGGCAGTTTGTTCATCAAACTTCACTGGCGATCACCGTGGCCTTTGGGGCTTCAGATTGGTAGTTGGCTGTTTACACTCGCGGGATTGATTTCCTGTATGAGGTGTGTTCATCAGAATTGCAAGCATGGAACCGTAGGCACCTGTGGTGAGTTCGTGAATCTCGTGAACTGCCAGCTTAGTCCTTCGGAGGTGCTCATAGGGGTAGGGTTTGTGTATGTGTATTTATAGGGGTGAGTGTACTTGCGTTTGAGTGTCTGCGTTGTACCGTGTAATTTTTTTTAAAATAATAACATGACTTTGAACATACTCCTCAAGTTCACATAGCATTGCCATGCTATTGAGTATGGAAAAAGTTCACATTACCTCCTTTAACTTTCGCTAAAGTCCATTTTCCTCCCCGAACTCCAAAACCAGGCAAAATACCTTCCTCAACTTTAAAAACTGTTCATCTTACCTCCCTAGTCCGGTTATAAGCGGTTTTGAAGGCGGTTTTGTCTTTGTCTTTTTTATTTATTTCGGTTGAATCTTTGAAAAATCGTAGTGAATCACAGAAAAATCATAAAATAAAAAATCCAATTTTGTTGGACTATACATGAGTAGATCTATACAGTGAACATATAATATGGTATGCTTTAGTATAAAGTTTTTGTTGTAGCTTTAGATCTATACTTTTCTATAATGAAATAGAATAATTCATAGCTGCAGTTTCTATGGTCCAATTGTGGACTTGTGGTGCAATTTTTATGGTGGACTAATTATTGTATGCTTAAATTGTAGTAAGCTATACATGATCCAATAAGTATGAAATTTTTACTACAGTTCAATCATACAATAATTAGCCTACCATAAAAATTTTATCACAATTGAACCATAGAAACTGCAGCTATGAATTGTTCCAATTAATTACAGAAAAGCATAGATCTAATGCCACAACAAAAACTATATACTAAAGCATACCATATTATATGTTCACTGTGTAGATCTATTCATGTGGAGTCCAACAAAATTAGATTTTCCATTTTATAATTTTTCTATGATTTACTGTGATTTTTCAAAGATTCAGCCGAAATAAATAAAAAAGAAAAAGACAAAACCGCCTTTAAAACTGTTTATAACAGGACCAGGGAGATAAGATGAATGGTTTTAAAAGTTGAGGGAGGTGTTTTTCCTGGTTTTAGAGTTTAGGGAGGAAAAACGGATTTTCACGAAAGTTGAGCTAATGTGGACTTTTTCCATTGAATATTGATGCTGACAAACTGCAAGGTTCCAAGATTGGGCTGGGGCTTTTCCCATCGAGGCCTCGTTCAAATGCTGCGTTTCTAGGCCGCTTCTCTAGCCCATACAGGGCTGGCCCATCCAAGAATGAAACTTGAAGGCGGCTTCTCTAGCCCTAATGCGCTCAGCCGTTCAGAAACCAATAAAAACCGAAATAACAAAAAACGAAGTGAAATAGCAACTAAAATAAACTGATGGGATCAGTATCTCACAAATTCATTGACTCACTTCCATTGAACGCTTGATCTCAAAAGACAGAAAAAATCATGTAATTACATTTTGTGGGCCCCTTCCCTTGGAAAAGAGAGGGCGAAACTACAGTCTACTGGACCAACTGACTACAAATTCATTTCCAGCTGGATACATCCTACAGCTTCAAAACTATCATGGATATACTTCAATTTACATGGCGGGCGGTTAGGGAAAAAAAAACCATGGTGGGCATGCACATCGTCGTCAATTCTTCAATGCGGAAGAGTTTCATTGGTGGCTTTAATCATTATTATATACTTATACCCAGCTTGGATCACAAGGGCATTTCCCATATTGTGTGAAATTGAAATAAGGGCACCACAGTTGGCTCACTTATGGTTTGGTCTAATTTGCGCAACATCTGGCACCCAGTCATCACTGACGAGAAGAATATGATCACCGTCTCTGATAAGCTCCACCTCATCAATCTCAGCACCCCCAATTGTCAGGACCTTGGCAGGCTTGAAGCCGAACTTCTTTGCACCTAGTTCGAGAAGCTCAGTCATCGACCGTGGTAGGCGCACGAGCTTCCCTGCAGCGTTCCCCTTCTCAGGGCAGCTGATTGTCACCCTGATGAGGGAGTCGTGACGGCAACTTGGACCACCTGTTCCAGCAAGGCCTTTCGAGACCAGACGGCCAGTGTCCTGGCGGGCCTGGGATGAAGAAATGACACCGAAAAGAGAATTTTGGAAACTGACCCTCTTTCTGAGGAGCTTCTGTGGAACAACTTTACTGCGTACTTCGGCGTCTTCATGGTTCATGTTTGGCATTGAGGGTTCACTGTTGAACCTCCCTATCAGCATAGGTGCCACTCTGCCACTGGAGGCATGCTGCCTATGTGCTTTTCGTGATTTAAAGAGAACCTGAATGTCATCATGGCCTTGCTGATCAGCTAGATCTCTTGCTGACCAGCTATTATTGTCCTGCTTGTCGATGTCAGCTCCATGTTCCAGCAACAACTCTACCATCTGAACATTCCCGTCACAGACCGCACGATGCAGCGGTGTGGTTCCATCTTTCGTTGAGCTGTTTATGTTGCCACCATAACGGATAATGTTCTCAAGCAGCTCAGCATCATTTTCCTCGACAGCGATGCAAGCATACAAGGCCGTGTCTCCAGATGATAGCTCTGCACCACTCTCTACTAACAGCTCTATCACTGCATTATGCTTTTCACATAAAGCCTCCCATAGAGGCACTTTTCCTTCGGAGTCTGTAATGGATGGAAGGGTAAAAGGAGGGTGAACTTCAAGACTCATGGCAATCAATGAAGCATGAATTCCTAACTAGTAAATTTAGTTTTCTTGGTGGCAAGAATATCACCAGCTCAGGTCAATCTGTAAAAGATGTATCACAGTTATAGTTTTATTCGTACCTCTAGCATTTGGATCAGCTCCGTAGTCTAGAAGAAGCTTGACACATTGTTCGTCTCCTTTGGAAGCAGCTATATGCTGTAAATAATGAAATGAATACTGTTAAATTTCTTGCTTAACAGAAATATGTTCACTCATACATATGAATCAATGGATATGCATACCAGTGCCGTATGCCCATTGTTATCTGATTCATTTGGATCCAAACCACGCTTCAAAAGTTGATGTAACATAAAATCATCTCCTTTATTTACTGCAAAGCAGAGGGTAACTGGCAAATCCAGATGACCCCGCGCTAGCATGTTCTCAATCTCCTTCAGAACACCCACCATTACACTGTTGTCTTTCTGCTCTTTTAGTAACTACAACCACAATAAAAAAGAAAAAAATCATAATCTCAGTAGTAGATTTAAAACCAATGGAATTTCAAAATACATTCTCACTATTGTCGTGGCTGGTGATTATCAGGACCATGAGAGGAAAAAGTCATGCCACAGTTAACATGACTCAAGAACCTAATATACGGCCTAGTGATTACCTGAGAATAAAATATCGACTTACACATATTGTTAAGCAAGATAATACAGGGATAATAATGGAAACCTGATCTAAATGAGTAAATGGGTTGGTTCAGCTTCCTTTTAACCTTTTCTATGTCAAAACTCAACAAGTACAAATCGGATATAACTGAAATATGCAACATCAAAGAAAATTAGGAAGAATAATGTTGTTCCCATACCTGCATAAGGTTGTTCATTATTATTGTTCCATCTGCAACATTGGATTGAACAAGGCTGAGAAAGGCAGTGCGATTCATACGCAGAAGCTGACATAATGATTTTGTTCGAACTGTGAATAGTTGGGGCCTATAGCAAAGAACCCCAATTTCTCCAACAACATCTCCTGCCTTAGCCACTCCAGCTATCTGCAGGTACCAGCATATTATGTTAAAGGATAATGTGATCAATAAATTCACTGCCACTTCAGCATCAAAGCACATAAGACTTGCCTGTTCTCCGCCATTTCGCAACTCTATCAACTCCTGTAGAAGTGACAAGCATATCAGAATGACCATGTGATTTGGTTTCTGCGCAATAGCAAAACTACTACTTTTCTTCCCCAAATTTATTTATGCATAATGGTATCCTTACCGCGCTACCAGTAATTAAAATATAAAAGTCTGTGGGTGCTTCATTCTGCAGAATCACGTCTTCCCTAGGTGGAAAATATTCAGCTTTCATCTCAGAAACCTTTTCCATGGAAAAACACAAAGAAAGATAAGTACATGATGAAGCAGCAGCAAAACATTTTAAATGGATACAAAATGGAATTTGCATAGCCTCACCAGTTGAAAAATCAGGTCATTGGACACCCCTTCAAACAAGTAAACCTTTTGGACAAGATTAAAAAACAGATACTGGGAAATGCTGGATCTTATAGCCTTAGGAAGCGCATCGAGGGTCTCTTGTTGTTGAAGACCTTCTGAATCTGTCCTGAACTTCAAGCTAAGATGTGAGATCATCTGATCTTGGAGCCGACCTGGTAACTGATTCCTTAGTGCAAAGCTAGTTGCTGCTTGAATTGTATCTCTCTTTAATCCAAAACATAACAGAAAAAAGCTATTAGGTGCAACTTCAATATGACTCTTATAAAGGTTGACATCAACAAAGACTAAACAAAAAAGTGAAAAACAACTCACATATTTTCGAGTACGGCTGGTGCCATGGACAACCAGATTGGTCATGTTACCAATCAAATAGGCAGTCAATCCAAGGTTGAATAGCATGTAGAAAATGTTGAATATCATCTCCCTTGTGTTCTCCGCGTGCAAATCACCATAACCCACAGTGGTAAGAGTAGTGATTGACCAATACACTGATACTACATAGCGAATCCACAAACCCCGCTGATGAAATCTGGCATCGAATTGCCAATCCACGTATCCGTTGGGACAGGATACCTATCAGCGAGAAGATAGTAGAAGCATGCTGAACAGTGGACAGCAAAAAGCGTGACCTGCAAGATCAGAGGTAAGCAAATAAGCTGTCATTCGTCAACAATATTAAGATTTACAGGAGAGTCTCAAATGAATTTCTTACTTACACATATGAGCTTTGCGCATCGAACCCAGAAGTAATTGAAATGCCTATCTTTCTCCAATCTAAAAAGTAAGAAGTTTAAGTGAAAATATTAGCTAGACTTTTGAATAACAAGACAAAATCGTGATAAACGGCACTGTACAAATTGATTATCATGCAATAAAGCATTAGTCTCATATACACATACACGGATACACCTGCGCTCAAAGCACATACACCATTGTTAACATACCTAGCAAACAGAGAGCTGACTCTACGGAGACGCCATAGACGTAGCATGTTGAAAAATCCATATGATCTGAGGTTTGGTGGTAGTATCTTCCGAGCAAATTCACTTGGGATGGTGGAGGCTACGTCAAGAACAAACCAACTAGTAGTATACCGCCAAGCTATCCTTTTTGGATCATCTTCAAGCAAGTATGTCATTCTATCCAAGTAAGCTACAAAGAAGGTCAGGATGATGTCCACTGCGAAGAACGCATTCACAACATTGTCCACTGCAGCTAGGGCGCCCGTTGGTTTCCGAATGAAGCCAAACTCAAATGGGGAAACCCATGCAGAATATACCACAAGAATTATGAGAAAAGTCTCCCAGCATCTGCATAGAATCAATAACCATCAGAACCATTTCTTCGTGTTGTAACTAAAATATCATTTATCACCAGCAAAATCGTCTTGCTTATGCAAGGGTGAAGCAACAATATCTATGCAAAATTAGTTTTGTTAACTATTAAGGCAGAATTGCTGTCAGTTAAAACTACTACTGAAGTAGTGCTACAGTGACTATGATTACTACTAACTATATAGATGATTACCTTCTGAAAAAGGAACACTGCAGAAAAAATGACCAATTATGTAATCAGAGTTTCAATCTTCTGTAACGATGTTACGTTTGTAAATAAATTATGTAAAAATCGGACACAGCCCACACTGATTAGAATAAAGTAATAAACTAAAGAGCACACCAAAAAAAGTTGACCAATCATGTAAGAAAAACGGGCAAAACAAAAGCTACCCTGGAAAACACAGACATGTCACCCACCATAACTAAGCAACTCAGTAAATTACAAAACGATTCAGAAAAGATTTTCCAGAAAAGGTTTTTCCACCAGAATCCGAGAATGAGCACTTTGGACAACGAATCGTTGCATAAAGAAGCGCAGAACATGAATACAAGAAATGCAGAGACGTCACCATCGATATCACGCCTCTCTTGTCTCTCTAGGAGTTAAAGGAAAATTAAAGCAGATGCGAACGATCTAAGAAACCAAAGTAAAGAAAATCAAAAGAAGTGCGACTTCTGAAAAAGGCAAAACATAAACAAATCAATTATTGACTTCAAAAAGGAAAAATAATTATTCAGCCCAGGTCAAACCAAGAAAGCAGTAAAAACATATAAAAATCCATTACCTGTTTACAATCGAAGAGAATTTTTTGGAGACAAAAAGGAAAAAGAAAGCAGTGCACGGGTACAAACAACTTTGAGCTACAAAAAACAAAAGAATTCACAAGCCACCCCTTGTAATTCATGGAAACATGTGAAGCACTTTGGAACTCAACAATTAGTGAACCACGTACGAAGAGAAAGCTCGGCCGCTATCTTCATCCAGAATTACAATACTCCAAGCAACTCCTCGCCGAGCAGCACCAAAATTAGAGCAGGCAGAGCAAGCCACCGGTGATGCAAAAGCAATACCAGGCCAACAATGCAAACGACAACAAGCCAAGCCACGTTTCAATCCAGCCCACAGAGATTGAAACCGGTAGGCAGGACGACACAGCTAGGCAAGCAGAACCGAACGGGAACTAGTAGTAACGAGGAGGACGCGCGCGCGGCGCGGCGAACCTGTATCGGCGGTCGTAGGGCGAGACGATGAAGGGCCTGAGCTTGACGCGGCGGTTGCTCCGCGCGCCGAGCGACGGCAGGATGCCGCTGGAGATGCTGTAGTGGCTGCCGTCCCGCGACAGCTCCCTCTCCAGCGCGGCGCCGCGGCCCCACGGCCCGCACGCCGCCACCCCTGGAGGATCCCCACCCTGCCATTGCCGGTTGCCCCCCACCGCTCGCCGTCGGGCGGCGATGCGATAAACCCACCCGGGGTTTACGGTTACGGGGAGAGAGATGGGGAGGGTCGGAGCGCCCCCCGAATCTGATTGATGTAGCCTGTGTGTGATTAACTAAGGAGGATCGGATTGTCTAGTCAATCTTTCCCCTCGTGTTTCAATCTATTTTCAGCTTTTGGGCGGCGGCCGCGGCGGAGGCGCGGGCCGCGGCCGGTGGCAGCAGAGCGCGGGCGTGGGAGGAGAGTTGGAGCGGACAGCGGAGTTGGGTTGGGTGCGGGAGCAAGCGCGCGCGCTTGGCGCCGTTTTATGGAGTGGCTTCTGAGAAAGGAGTCGGTAAGATGACACGGGAGGCCTTTCCGGAACACGGGATTGATTGATTGCCTTTTGCCCGGCTGCGCGCCTGCCCGCGCGCGCGCACTCTTGGCCGCCTGTGAAACGCGGGAGGGGCGCGGGGTGCCCACGGATCGTTTGGGCGCCGCGGCGCGGTGCCGCTGGGCTGGCTGCCTCTCTCCAGCACTCCGTGACACGGGCGGCGGCGCAGAGAGGAAAGGCTTCCGCCGTACTCCGATCCAACCTTTCAAAAGAAACAAGAGAGCCTCCGACCCGGCGGCGTGTGTACCCCGTGTGGAACGTGGGTATTTGTGTGGTTTCTGCTTTCGTCAAAAAGTTCTTGTAAAATAATAAATTGAGAACCCGTGTAATATACAACAATATGCCAGTCTCTTGATATATCCTGACAAAGTATTAGTCAACCAACATGTCATTCGCTGTGACATGTATAGTATTAGAATTTAAGCAATTTTAGACATAATTTATAATCCAAAGAAATTACCAATAAGTTTGTGACAGCAAATATAGGCACTATCGCCAGGAGCAAAGGAGTTGTCAAGCGATAAAGTGCACTCTTCAAAAACCTAATTTGCCTGTACACCGATCAGGTGTCACAGGGTCTGCTCTTCCAACCTTCTGTGCGCATAGAATATCGAAATGAGAATACTTCGTAAAACCTCGAACAAAGAAGAGAGGGTGTGGTCTGGTGTACGCGCGAGCGGAGAAGATAGAGAGTCGAGAGTACACATCTAGATGGAAAATGTTATAAGACGGAGTAATCATAAGAAGTAACGGATAGAGACTCCCGTAACAACTCTAGGTAAATGCCCAACTAATGGCTCTATCAACCGACTCAAGTGTCAACCGACTCAAGTGGCAAAACCAGCCCACCCCGCATCATATCATGTCGTGGCGCAGCTCGGCCTATGCACGTCAAGCTCATGCCACAACACGACTCAGTTCGTATGTGGCACGCCCTTCGTCTCCCTCAACTTCACTACCTAGATCACCTATTTAGGTTAAATCAACATTCAGTCAAAATCTCATATAGGACTAAGAATTTACTGCACCTAGTATTTAATATGGGTGTTGCGATTTATCTGTTTTAATTAAAAATGAGCCAAATTAGACTCTACAGCTACAAAGGAGCTGAGCTCCGCCGGCAACTAGCAGAGACACGTTACCCTAAAAAATTTCTACCGTTTGATCTCATTTGATAGTCCAGTTATACTCCACCATACACTATTATTCATGGCCCACGCGTCACCCTATCTAAGGCCAGAGAGAAAAATATTTGTCTCCCAAGCCAACCTGCTGCTACATCTCCGCCTCTGCCTCCGACTTCCCTCGTGCATGCCCTCCTCCTTGTGTCCTCCGCCTCTCCTTGACGCCGTCGTCCGCCCTCTCCCCATGCCCTCTGCCTATCCCTCTAGGAAGTGGCGAACACCCTCGCCGGCGCGCCGTGCCCTAGTCCAACAATCCCCACCAAATTATAGGGCACATATGAAACGCTATCAATTATCTACTGTTTGATACATCAGTGTTTCGATGGAGACGTTAAGTCGAACATTCACCTAGAACAAATATTACACTTTTCACAACTGAACATTGGACTATGTCTTAAAGTAACAGTGTTGTGTGAAATAAGTTTTACCAAAGTCCTTTACTTCTACTAGGCTGCTAAAAGCATCCCTCTGATCGGAGCATATAAGTCAAACTTTAGGGCCTTTCATGAGTATCTAGAGATTACCCAAATCTCATAGGCTGTGACTAGCAGTCAAACTCATATAAGTGTGTTCCTCATAAGATGTTTTATAGGACAACATCTCTGCTTCAATAATCCATCAATCACATTAAGGTATAACTAACCTGTCATACAAAAAAGGAGAGAAATGCATCTCAGATGACATGGGCGGTCTCTCCTTACAGCCAACCACTAGCTTGTTTCACCATCCTACTCCACGAAATCTCTGATAGCATATAGCAGGTTACCCCTAAGGTGGACTTTACGTGGGCCTCAAGCCCATTTCACTCAATGAACCATCTATCTCATTACGTGACGATACCTTTATGTATTGATCTGCCGGATTCTTAGCCGTATGGACGTACTCCAACGTTATCACTCTAGAATTCCTCAATTTTCTTACAAATTTCAATTGCCTCTTAATATGCCTAGATGACTTCATGTTGGCCTTAAAACTATTCACTTTGACAATCACCATCTTATTATCACAATTTATAGAAATAGCTGATATAGGTTTTTCAACCATCAGCAAATTCATAAGGAGTTCATGAAGCAATTCAGCCTAAACTGTGGTGGTACCTAATGTTGCGAGGTCTGCTTCCATTGTTGACCTTGTTAAGATGTGCTTGCAAGACTTCCAAGAAACATCGCCACCTCTAAGTGTAAACACATATCTACTTGTGACATATATCTCATCAACATCAGATATCCAATTGAAATCACTATAGCCCTTCAAAACCCTTGGGTACCTAGCATAGTGAATCTCATAGCTCATAGTGCCCTTTAGATAGTGCATCACTCTCAAGAGCACGCTAGTGAAAATCTCTCATATTTGACACAAACCGGCTTAGTTTGCTCACAACTCCGAGTCATTGGTACATAGATGTTTTTTAGAGGCGATCAAAAATGATTTTTAGGGGCGATTTTTGAAACCAATACGATGCTATTGATTGCGGAAATGAGATGTCCTAGGCAGTTTTAAAACATCTGAAAATCGATTTTCAGTGGCGGATTTATTAACGAACCTACCTCTATAAATCTATTTATAGAGACACTTTTATTAAACTCAAACGTCTCAAAAATGGTTTACAGAGATGATTGACTAAGTCAACTAACACAAAAAAATGGTCGACCATCCTTATAAAAGATTTTCAGTTTTGTAAAGTTGTAAAACTTAGGGAAAATAATTTTCTTGTGCCTGCAGATTTGTTTTTTTCATAGAAGCGCATCCGCTTGGATTCAAAAACCGTTACTATACCATCTATTATAGAAATGAGATATTTTCATGGTGATTCATAACCGCCTCTAAAAATGGTCAACAGTCCTTAAAAATAATTTTATGTTTGCATTTAAAATATATGAAAAAATAGTTTCTTCTTCCTAAGGGGTAGCATTTTTAGTTTTTCCACACAAGTGCATTTGCGGAGATTCAAACTATGATCTCTGTAGCCTCATGTGGGCCCTCCTACCACCACACAACATAACCACTTGTGGCCAAATATAGGTTGTATCTTTCTGTATTAATATGTACAAATCTTATATTGAATACTGCAGTTTCTAAAATATTTCAAATGTAAAAAAAATCGACGACGAAGCTTTAGATCTCATCAAGCACTATGACTTTGATATAGGGTGTGTCTTCATCCGAGGTCTCTTGAAAATTCGAGGATTTGAATTTTAAAATATGAGAATTTAAAATGTATATTTAGGCCTCTAAACGATCTTAAACAAAAAGTTGTTAACTACAATTTTTTGATCTTGGAACTCTATAATTTTGATTTAATTTTTGTCTCCATCCATCTTCATTTCGAGATTTATAAGTTTAGTTATTTGGCAACTATTTTTTAAGGACTGTTGACTACGCATCACTCATGAGAATCAATTTCTAAGGGCTTGTGAAAATCAGTTTCTGGTGTTGACAGTTAATTTTAGAAATCACTCATTTTTAGAGGTAGTTGACATAACAAATGTCTCTAAAATTGTGATTTCTAGGGTTGATGTTTTATGACAATCACCTTTCAAAATTGTTAGATTTTCAGGAATATTTTTATTAAACAAACCCTCGAGTCAGTTTGTAAACTATAGTGCATCAAACATATGTAGAGATGGTTGATTAAGTCAACTGTCTCTAAAAAATAGTAGAAGGGGAATTGTAGAAATCACTTGTGCAGTAGTGAGTGTCCAATTAACACGGTCACCTGCCTTTCCATCTTAGGCATTGTTTGATTAGTCGGATTCACATCACCATATGTGTTGAGGTGGATTGAAATAGAACTTAAACTAAATTTCATCATAATCCACTCCAACACATGCGGATTGAGGTGACACTACGCCACTATGGATTTTAAGGGCAGCTCTAGGGCATTTGTAGCAATGGTTTGGCCAGCCTCTACCAAACCGTTGCTACAAATAGTAGATTTGTAGGGGCGGTTGGCCAGGGCGACTGGATATAGAGCCGAATCGCCCCTACAAATTATTTTCCAAAAATCACGATTCCAAGCTCAAAAAATAGCAAAAAAATAGCAAAAAATTTTTAATCCAGGGAAGCCCCACCGGCAAGCCACCCTCATTCTACCAAGTCACACCATTTTGCATGTGAAAATCACGCACTTCACGACAGCCGGTGGGATTTGAACCCATGACCTTCCCTCGCACGTACCCTCCTCTGTCACTACACCTTACACTCACTTGTGTCTATATTGGATTTTGGTTCCCACATATTATCCTAAACCGAGTTTAAATTAATTGTTTGAAGCCTTAAACGAATTCAAATAAAAAAGTTATCAACTACAAAGTTTCATAACTTTTCGAGATCTACAACTTTTATTTTGGTAGTTTCTCCATCCGAGGCCGTTTACAAATTTGAATTTCAAATTTGAGAAATTCAAACGTAGTTTTCCTTGACAAGATGAATTCAAATGAAAAGTTTATCAACTACAAAGTTTCATAACTTTTTAAGATCTACAACTTTTGTTTTTGCTGTTTGTTTATCCGAGGTCATTTAAAAATTTCAAATTTCATTTTTTTGTAAATTCAAACATAGTTTTGCTTGACAAGATGATTTCAAATCAAAACGTTGTCAACAATAAAGTTGTATAACTTTTTGGGATGTACAACTTTCATTTTATTGTTTCTCCATGCGAGATCATTTGAAAAATCCAAATTTCAAATTTGAGAAATTCAAACGTAGTTTTTCTTGACAAAATGAATTCAATTAAAAAAGTTGTCAACTACAAAGTTCTATAACTTTCTGAGATATACAACTTTTATTTTGGTCATTTGTTCATCTGACATAGTAGTAGTAACGTTGTTCGCAAATTTTACATATCCCTATTATAGTTTATGAAACTATAAGAGATATGTAAATGTTGTGAACAATGTACTACCACTTTGTCGGATGAAGAAATGACCAAAGTAAAAGTTGTACATCTTGATGAGTTCTAAAACTTTTATGTTCATAACTTTTTCAGCTGAAATCATTTAATGTTTTAAAATATCGTTTGAAGTTGTCATTTTTTAAATTCAAAATTCAAATAGATAAAATACAGTCATATGAAAAGATGGACAAAATAATAGCTGTAAGAAGACAATAATTTGATAGATCATGATTTTAGAAAATTTTAGAAAAAATCATCGAATTTGAAGTTAGTATGAGAGAGAAAGACTGGTTACCAGTTTTAGCCAGAGATTAAAAAGAGAAATCAGAGTTCTTCGACAATTTTAAAATTAAATTTCAAACACCATTTTGAAGCAGTAAATGATTTCAAATTAAAAAGTTATAAACAACACAGATTCATTACTTTCTGAGATCTACAATTTATATTTTGGTCATTTCTCCATCCAATGTCGTTTGAAAAAATTCAAATTTTAGTGTTTAATTTTTACTATTCGGCATGTATTTGTAGGGGCGGCTGGATACTGAGTAGCCCCTACAAATCGGGCCATTTGTAGGGGCGGCTGATAACACCAGTAGCCCCTACAAATCTATTTGTAGAGATGGCTCATTTGGATCCTTTTTATAGTAGTGTGAATCTAACAACGTCAAAAAAAAATAACCTTACAGTAACATATTGAAGTGCTCGCAACTCTCAAGTACGGCTGGGCAAAAGCAGCTTGCATCGTTGAGCTGGCTCGATGGCTCGTTTCTAAGGCCTTGTTCACTTTCTCATCCCAACCTAAAATATTTCATCTTTCATCTATCACATCAAATCTTTCGACGCATGCATGGAGCATTAAATGTAGATAAAAAAGATAACTAATCGCATAGTTTGTCTGTAAATGTCGGGACGAATCTTTTGAGCCTAGTTAGTCCATGATTAGACAAATTTTGTCAAATAACAACAAAAGATGTTACAGTAACTTTTCACCTGCTTTTCGCGAAGTGAACACACCATAAAATGTTTCGATTGAACTCCTTGAGCTGGCTCTAGTCCGTCCGTGCGTGTACACGAATGTGTGCGAGCCGGTAAGTGGGAGCTACGCTGCATGCATTTGCCTGCCGGCCGGGGAAAGCTTCATGAGCACTGTCTTTGAACTTGGTTGATGCTTTGGAGATGGCAGGTGCCAAGTAGACTCGTGCATTCAACGACGTGCTTCACCTGGCGTCCGACCTCGTACCCACTAGTGCAGCCAATGCTCCATGTGCCGCATTCAATTATGCTTCTTTCTCGGCTGAAGTCTAAAGAGATATCAATTCCACCAATGAGTTGTCAGCAGATAAAATAATAGCACGCTTTTCCATTTTACTACCTCTGTCTCAATTCCACCAATGAGTTGTCAGCAGATAAAACAATAGCACCCGTTTCCACTATTCATAAAAGAGTACCATTCCCGTTTCTCTACAAGTCAAACACTTTCCACTTTAACCAAATATATGTAACAAAATATTATCAGTATAATAATTAAATAAATCATTAAATATACTTTTATAGTATACAGTAAACTTATTTAGGCATATAAATATTATTTATATTTTTATAAACCTAGTTTAACTAAAGAAAGATTGACCGGCACATCCAGTAGTAACACTCTTTTAGGGAGGGGGAGTACTTGTCACTGACAAGGTAGGTACCGCACTTCTTTTATTCAACAAAATGTTATAACTGCTTGCAAACTTTTACTAATAAATTAATTTATCATGAAATATTAGTACAATATAGTTTTAAGTATCTAAATAAATCTTTTCAGATAAAACGGCCAGTACAAGTTGCTATAGTAATTTAGCAGTGACAAAACAGAGGTTGGTAGCATACTTCCTCGATCCTATATAAAAATTTGAAGAAAACTTAAGAGAACACTAAAATGACGCATGTATCTATGGATTACACCAAATTATACAAATTTAGGCATTGTCATTACATAGAATGCATTATATTTCAGTAACAATTTTAGAATTCATAAATGCACTATATTTCAGGATGGAGAGAGTATATAAATAAACTGAAACTAAAATGTTGGCCCTGTTTGGATGTTTTGTGATTGTTTACACTTTACACCAATAAATAGCTTCTGTTTGAAACCATTATTGCACAAGAATACAATTGAATTTTTTTGCCCTAGTAAATGTTGTATGGGTAAATGCCAAAATGAAAACCGGGTCAGAACAAGCAGATCTTAGAGAGAGGCAGCTGTAGCTGTGTCTCACCATCGCCGTCATTGCGAATTAGCTCGCCTTGCCCATATGCTTGACTTGCCCCTAGATGAGCTTGCAGTTGCTAATCATCGGCTCATGCACCTAGGCCAGTTTCAGTGGAAGTTTCATGGTCCTATTTCCAAGACTCGTAATTGTTGGAAATAATTTAAATAAGTTTCATCCCCATGAAACTCATTTTATTCCATAAAACTTTTTTTTCCATCTCTCTTCGTTTAAACTATGCCATATCAGCTTATTTAATATTCATGAAACTCCCGTTGAGACTAGCCTTATCATAGATGATGACTCCAAAGATGCACTTGTCATCGGCAATGCAAATATTGCAATGCCCAATTGTCTTCTCACCTCTGCCGATTCGCTCACCGCATCTGCTAATGCACCCGTGGCTTGAGATCCCCGACTGCGGCCGCCACTGTCTCAAATTCAAGGTCGTGGTTTTTTTCAGTGCCTAGACTATTCGTACAAATAGAGCCTGATACTTGTCAATTCTGTAATCGAGTCTAGTTAGAGGATTACTTTTTTCCAATGGTATTAGGCCAAACCATGTTTATTTTTGGAGTGCCCACCGGTCATCCAAACAAAAAGTTTCAACCTATCTAAGAAAAGCTGCACCTATAATTTACAATGATTTTGAACTAGAAATCAGGTTTCCAAACATGCTCTAAGCATCTGGTTTTTGGAGAGTTAGGTTCTCAAACAAATCACAATGGGAATCAATAGTTTCTTAGGGATGAGGTCAAAACAGGGGATGACCTGCCTAGGTCCCGCTGCCCGGGACCTTGTCTGCCTCTATGTCATCTAAGCTCTCGTCTTGGCTCTCACCACAGACATCCTCCAACCTTCTCTTAATTAGTTTGTTGTCAGTGCTTTCACTTAGATGCTCATAGAAGACATAGCTCCCTTAGTTGCTGTCTGACGAGTACCTGTACCACGGTCCACGGATATTGGGTGTCACGAAGGAGGTGCTTCTGCCAATTGGTTCCACCTCCTCATGGTAACCGGTTGCCACGATTGGAGCCTCAAGTTAGGTCGAAGCATCTCCTAGTGCAAGAAAATGTTCTCTTGTTCAATGGTGCTAGATTTAGTCTCATGCTCCAAAATGGCTCCATTGTGGTTGCTTGATTTGAGTGAAGCATTGGTCTTCTCTCTAGATTGTTCATTCCAATTGCTAGCGTTGGCATGAAGCCTCAACATTCAGTCAGGATTGCAGGAGCCGCACGACCTTCCCCCCCCCCCCCCCCCCCCCCACTACCACTACCTGGCCCTAGGTTTTCGTTGTCGAAAAAGAATTGCGAGAATTTGTGCTTCAAGTTGTGGTCATGATTTCGTCAAGGCGCTAGTCTAGTCATCAAGTGCCATGGTCATGAGAAGGTTGTGCTCACTATAGATATGGCATGTTGTGTGGATGTATTTGTTGCTTAGGTTGTTCACCTATACTCCCTTCAGTCCAATTTATAAGACGAAATTTGACGTGATACGGTCTCCTAAGTTAACTTTCACCATTCATTTATTTTATATGTTGTTTATGATTACAAACTTATATTATTGGATATTACATTTGATTACAAATTTTACATATTAATTTTGTATGGTAATAGTTAAAATTGCTTGCCAAATTATTGGTTATTCTAAAGTTTGGATCTTAAAATGCATGTGTGGCCAGGGATCGAGCCCCCTCGGGGGCGATTTATGCTGGCTGGAGGGGGAAAATCCCTTCGCCTACCCTGCGTTTCCCAAAGCACAGGTTGCGGACCAGCCCACTCACAGGGTTACGGGCCCCTGTGTGCGGGCAGGGTATGGGGTTCGGGGGTTTTCTCGACCTGCGTGACAGGTCTCCTTCTTAAAGCGCAAAGCTTCGAGGCTATCTAGCCATCCGAGGGTCGCGTTTTTTTTAAAATGCATGTGTGCCTTATAAACTAAACTGGATGGAGTAGTGAGTAGTCGCTAGATAGGAGTAGCTTTTGTTATTTGCGTATCTTAATAGCACTTGGTTGCGCCAGATCGTGAAGTGTATAATAAGACTGAAGACCCTTATGAGTCTCGTCTAGCAAAGATCAGATTCAAGTAGTTCGTCCACTCTGATATATTGTGAGTTGTAACTCACTCTCTCTCTCTCTCTCTCTCTTGACGAGACACACAAAATAAAAATCCACTCACAGTGCTGGATTTGGATCGGATCGAGCAAGCAACTGATCCACCGGTATGGATGATCAATAATGCAGCGTAGAGCGTACACAAGCATTAACCGATGTAATGGGAGGCAGACTCAATCCCTGGAGACTGCTGATAGATTGACTGAAGAGCCGTCTCTAAAATGTAATGCTCCTGGCCGGGCAAATCGATCGGTCCTATATCAACATCACCACATTATTATCTCTTTTGTTGCCGGGGCACGCTGCAACTTCCCACCGGGATTCAGTGGGCTGGTGGCGTTGTTCGTCTTGCATTGGCAACTTTTTGCGGGCAGCCCGGCGAAGGCTGACACATGTGTGGAATGAAACGAGAAAACGTGATCCGTGGCGTGGTGGCACCTTTCTACCTTCGGACCACGGAGCGTCCGATGGTTCAGTTTGGCGTGTTTAATTTACAATGCTATGATTTGTTGTTTGCCTTGTGATTACTCTGTAAGCCACGGTAGTACTAGTAGCTAGTTTTTTATGGTCGTCTATCTTCCCCTTACATTTTGGTTGCATGACACTCCGAATATTTAATTCCTTATACCTTACTCGCTCTAGAGAGGGGAAGCCAGGAATGTCTAGACCTGGCACTAGCCAGCTGGTAGGATAGGAACAGATGTACCTGCTCTTATTGCGGCAGAGTTAGAGGTTGGTTTGCGAATTACAGTACAGGTGTAGACGCTCAACACGTACGCACATTTATTTTTATAAATATACGTATACAAATTCTACCTCTATGAGGCTATGAGCACATCTGAAAGATTATGCCGGCACATCTTGAGATTGATGAAATCACCACAGCGCCTCGCTGTCAACGGGAATGTCGCCTACCACTGAAAACACAACGCAGTTAAATTCTAGAATAAATCCAGGAAAATGTGAGCATCTGTGCCAAGTCAAAGACTTAAATCTAGGTGAGCAGCTTCCACCATAAGGAACCTAATCAACTTAGCTAAGCTCAGTTCGCTCTTCTAGTAAACTTATTACGACACATCTTTAGGTAAACAAAGTCTTTAAGACAAAAAACAACTTCTTAAGACCTAATTCTAAACAATGAAGGCCATCAGATTAAGGCGCAAAGATTCTATTGCTGAGGTCTCCAAAGCTAACAAGCCTCCACAATGAACGCTCGTCTATTCTCACACCATTGCAATTAGGTCCAAAACCGAAGCTAGTGGAAAACCTATAAGACCATATAAAAGAGGTTTTGGTCAAAAATTGTCAAAAATAGATTTCCCCCTTGTTATCCATATCAGGGTGGACCCATGCCACGTGGTGCTGTACCTTGTGGAACAGCCCAACTCTTACATAATATTTTATTATCTTGTAATAAATGTAAATTTACAAAAAAAAAACATGTAACAAAAGGTTGTGATGGTCTATCGGTATGGTTGCTTGGTTCCAAACTAAGCTCTTGGTTTGATTCCTCTTGTCTGTGATTTTATTTTAATTTTGCAATTTTATTTTTATCCCCTATGTTTTGTCCCGCTCGTGAGATCTCCTCACCTTATTTTTCTATTTTTAATTTTGTCTTTGTTGTGTCCCATAAGATCTCACCTGCGTTTTAGTTTTTACCTTCCAATTTTGTATCACCTCCAGAAGTTAATAACTATAGATAATATACTACATCATTTTTTTTTGTTTGTATTCTCTCTTGTTGTGTCCTGTGAAACATAGCACCAAATCGAATGGCAATGAAGAAACTATATCACTTTGGCATCATTTCAGTATCAGTCATATCATTTATTGTGTATAGTGACATGCCTTTTTTCATGAAATCTCTAGATCATCGCGTGCAGACAACAATTGACACGGCTCCAACGTCAAAAAAACAATTGACACGGCTCACAGGAAAGGTCATACGTCTATACTTCATCGTAGAAAGCTAAGGGCTTCCTCCTCTAAACTTTGGAGGTCTAAATTTTAGAACTAAAGTCTCCAAATAAATATTCTAAAGTTAGCTCTAAACTTTATTAGTCCATCCACGTTAGAGCTTTAGATCTAAAACCTGAGCTAAAATGCTTTAAAGATTTTAGAGCTCTAAAATTTAGAGGAGATTCAAAAAGGCCCTAAATAAGTCCTCAAGATATCTGAAGTATACCGAAACTCGTGTAGCTAGCCTAATAAAATCGTCGGAAGTGTTCTGCTTATGCCTAAATATATAAATGCATTGTGCTAATTATTGCAATAAACAATTTCATTAATGTTATTTAATTTGTTGACTACATATATTTGGCTCTATTTTTTCTCTATATGATCCCTAATCTTTCTACCATATTTTAGTCTTACTAATTGAATAATATGTCACATTGTGAGGGGTTAACCACATATTCTTTAGGGCATCACCAATGCAGGCATATAAAGATGTTAGCCTTAGAAAAAAAGGTATTATTCCACATGTGCGGCGAACAGATTCAAGGCTACCACCTATGCCAAGAAAGTTGTGACATATCACGGCTTTTGCAAAGTGTCAGATGAGGCTATGATGCTTTTGCAGGGGCAGTACCGATCGAGGCTAACCCTATTAGTGGTTCTAGAACGAATAAAGTGATCCATATAGATTAAAAAATATTGAGACTACTATTCATACAATGCAAACTATCACTACTTGTGGTTTGCAAAGAAACTTTTTTTCTTTCATCATGCCTTATCTTTATTTTCTCTCCCTCTTCTTTTTCAGTATGGATCACCTTTTCTCTCCCTAAACATACGTAGATTATGCAAGCTATTATGACAATTATAGAGAACCTACTTTTTTTATCCGATCGTACGTAACACTTAGGGCTAACATTGAAAAGGTAGCGGGGAAGGCCACTTGAACCCTCTAAGCGGCTAATGAGGCTAGCTTCAACGTAGGCATATAGCATGAACAGCCTCACAGAAAAGAGGTGAGCCATGTTGGCACAGGAAGATTGAAACCAAAGTAGCCAACACAGGATATATCTGACATGTGACAGAGATTCCTGACCAAAGATAACCAAGGCAATGTTTAGTTCCTAAAAAATTCAAGATTTCCCATCACATCGAATGTTTGACACATATACAGAGCATTAAATGTAGACGAAAAAAACTAATTACACAGTTTGATAAAAAAAACCACGAGATGAATCTTTTGAGCCCAATTAGTACATGATTAGACATTAATTGACAAATACAAATAAAAATGCTACAGTGGCCAAAGCCAAAAAAAAATCACGAACTAAACACACCCCAAGGACAGATAGGCATCAGAAAACTGAAACGCGTGCTAAAGCTGTTGCTTTTTCTCCCAACGCTGTGTTCCAGTTACAGCTTCGACAATTTGTCAGACGAGGCACCGGCTCCTTCTGCAGGCAGCCCTAAGGCTGTTCGCACCGCACCACTTTCTAAACACATCTCTAAAGGAATATTCTGTAATAGTCATCTAGGATTCTCAACTCTATACCAACTCCTCTCGCACATATATTTACTCTATATCATACTCTATATCAACAAACATCTCATATCATCTCTCCTCTCTCTCTTTCTCTCTCCTCCCTCCTCTCTCTCCTCTCTCTCTTTCTCTCTCCTTCTTCCCTTTCACAAGCGCGCACACAGGAACTTAGCGAGAGGAGAGAGGGACGCTTGGTTTAGTGTTCTCCTGTACCGACCTGAGCCGTGCATGCTTGTTTACCGACGCGCGGTGCAGGAGTGTACGCGCTATATTTGGCGTCTAGTTGGCTTTGCAGGCGCGCGGTGCGCACAGCCTAAGACTATCCGCAGCTGCTACTGCATATCCGTTCGGCATCGCGTTGTAGTATCGTTTAGCGCAAAGATCACCCGCAGCGGGTACTGCCTCCAGTATGCTATCACGAGCACGTCCGCTATATCTGGCGAGCTGCAAGAGATACGCTAAACCAGCAGGCCCACCACGCGCGTGAGGCAGCAGCGGCTGCGTGCGCATGCACGCGCATGTGCAGTGGCGGGTCCCACGTTTTCAACAGCCTAAAAAATACTATAACTCACAAGCCAAAACACCAAAATAAATTTCGATTGCACCATTAAATTCGTTTCAATAAATTCTTCAAAACAAGATCTCACATTGATATATTTAGATAAAGTGACAAGTGGGCCCCCACAGTGAATAGATGATGATATAGATGATGGATGAGTGCGGGAAAATTAAATATAGAGGAAAGAATCTTGATGACTAGGATGTATAGAGGATGAATATAGAGGTTCATGAGTACGGACAGTCTAACAAACTACGAGACCACCATCGCGTTGCTTTTCATGTGCACCTGGCATCCGAGCCTAGCTGGCTTCATGAGACCATTGGACAACGTGGAGCGTTGGGGGCTGCTCTAATGCATCTGAGGCGGGAGTTGTAGGTTGATGTGAAAGTTGAGGCATCACGATATGGTGGCGCATTCGGGGTGGCCTTCAAACTCATGCAACAACACAGGGAATATTCATCTAGTCAACAAACGTAGTGTGGTCCTATTTCTTATCTTGACTTTTGGCTTCTCATCAAGCAGCTGTGTCAGATCGCCCTCTCTGACCTGCAATTGGGCAGTCGCGCTTGCCCTCTCTGACATGCAAATGTCGGCAAATGCATGGAGTACTAAATGTTGATGAAATCAAAAACTAATTGCATAGTTTTGTTGTACTTTGCGAGACGAACATTTTAAGCCTAGTTAGTCAAAATTTGGATAATTTTTACCAAATACAAACGAAATGCTACAGAAATTCTGATACAGTGTTTTTCTCCCCAATTCACTGAACTAAACGAGGCCTTGGCATCACAATTAGGCTCAAGCCCCTGTCTCAAATTCCCCGTGCCCACTCCAAAATCCAAATTGCGCTCTCCCTCTTAGTCTCACCAATCAACCAAGCAAAGGGCAACTGGGCAGGATATTTGCCCAGCACTTCCGATCAGGCAAGGGCAACTGCTTGTCTTTCGTTGCGCTTTGCAGCGTGTACCGACTTTTGAACGCGAGCGCAGCTGGGCAGGATATTTGCGTTGCGTCACTTGTGCCGTATTTTTTACTGTAGATTAAATTGTTCACCTCGGTCGTAATGTGGGCCACGGCCCACGGTGAAAATGAAAATCGAGCTTGTGCACCTATAGAAACCTTCGTCATGGCAAAAAGATGCGTCGCCACTTCTTCATCCTGTCTGTTATAATAGATATAGACGCTAGCGTCCAGACGCTGCCTGCATAGGACGTGAACGAGCGCCTAGCATGTTAGGTTTATGAGGGAGCGCACTAGTAGTGGGCCTCCGCCGCCCCGTATGTCGCCCACGCCGCTCCAGATGTCGTCCGCGCCGCCGATCATTTTCCACACGCATCCTATGGCAACACCCGATCTGCTTTTGAAACATTCAGATACAATAGTTGCAACATAGAAAAAAAGATAGATGAAACACTTAAAACAAGCGTCTGAAACACTTGCAAAAACGCCTAAATAACATTTGAAAACCTTTTAAAACATACGTACGAAATACTTGAAATATATGCTTGCAACATGCATGTATATACAACATCTAGATCTACTTTGCAACATACAGGCAAAACACTTGCAATATTCGTCTAGAACAGATGAAACATTTGGAACGTACACTTAAAGCATACGTGTATGACCATTACAACATGCATACTATTGTAATATGCGCTTTTAGCGTAGCATCTGCTTGCTGCTTGGACGTCGACGTGGAGCTCGATGCCGGCTTCGAGCTCGAAGCCACGAAGTGGCGCGGAGGTCACCGGTGTGGAGCCCATTGGTGGCACGGATCTCGGTAGGGGCAGGGGCGGGGCGGATGGAGCGTGGCTGCGACAGGAGGCGCAAGTCCGGGAGTGAGCTAGCGAGCATCTAGCGCGGCACAGGCGTGTGGTGGGTGCACGAGCGGGGGCGGCGCGGGCGAGGGCAAGGTCCGTCCCGTAGGCGGAGCAAGCGAACGACGCGGGCATGGACGACGTGCTGGCATGGACGAGTGCAGGGTTCGGACGAACGGATGCCCTAGAAGGAGTGTTTCGGTTAGCTATATCGTTTGAAGATGACTGCTGCATTCTCGCTTATATATATCTTATGATAGCCGAATGCTATACGAGCAACTAGTGATGCATGCATATATGCGCATCAAACTTTTCATGAGCCTAAAAAGCATTTGTATGATATTTTGAAGGCCACGTAGTTCACATCTTCCAAAAAAGTTATTCCGTTTCATCTTCAGATCAGTTTTTACAAATTACGCTAGCTTCTCTCGATCGCTTATCACGTATATTAGCATCTTGATTGAACTGTTCGGATAACCAAGAACGATATATAAATATATGCGGTCAAGGGAATCACTCTATCGAGAGGAATTCTCCAGCTCCACTTCAGGCGGCGCTGCCAAGCGTCGAAAAGGAAATAAAGCTAGTGGTGCCAAACGTTTGTGTGTTGGCGTATATAGTTCGTGACGTCGGTCAAACCAGACGTGTACGTTGATGGATCCGTCGAGGGAGGACTGGCCGCCGAATCATCGCAAAAGGATGGAAATGCACGTGAACTTGCTGTTTGTAGGCGTGTCGTATGGAAGAGGGACACCTGCAACTGCTTCTTCTTAGCTTGTTATTAGGATATTTGCCATTTCAAATTGAATATGTATCGTACAAGCCTCTTCTAAGACCCCAAATTATTTTTGAATTTTTTCAGCTAATGACCCGACAGCGAAGGGTTATCGCTGTCGGCTTGCAGCGATGAGTTGCAGTAAATATCAATTCTGTAGCAGTGTCATGCTCAAATTTTTCAGATCTTATTGTGTTAAGAACAGTGTAGATAATTTTTCATTCGCATAAAAATTTCATCATTTGTTTTTATCTATACTATACTATGTCATGCCAACTTATTTAGTGTGAATAAAATTGCATTAAGACTGATCTTAGCATCTCGAGATCTGTTTTAACCAATGCAACACTCTCGCTAAATCCGATGAATCACTCAATCGAGGAAATCTGAAGCGGTGTCAAATTAACTATTTGTGCACGGAGAATCGATGGATCGGAGAATGATCTAGATTGAGCTAGCAGCCACAATGTTTGTGTTGGCTACGTAAAGATGGTCAATGCATACTACCTGGATCGATCAATCGTAGGAGGCGGAGGCTAGATGAGGCGAATGGCTGCCTAATCATCGCTGCTTCGCTGGGGCCAAAAGGATGGAAAGGCATGTGTATATGCTGCTGACGGAGCGAGGCAGTCACCACTCGCCTTCTTGGCGTCTTCCATCATTTCATTGCCACTTGTCATCAAGTTGAATAAGCATTCTTTCGTCACAAAAATGGAAGTTCTCTTCATCTTGTGGCAGTTGTGGGCTGGTGGCTTACCTTACCTCTTTTGCAAATTGGAATTATCATCAAAAGTCAATGCTAGGCAGTAGCATAAACATAGTCTACTGGATAAGAAACAAACTGATGGACACAAAATTACAATTAATTACTGAACACCCTAGCTGAAGGACAAGTTTGCTTATGAACACTCCCACGATTGAAATAATATATCTGGTTTTGAGTATGTTGTGTTTTGCTGGCCCTGCCCATAAGTCAAACCGTTTCTTCTTCCTCTATGCCCTATATATAAGGTAGCATAGCATTGGATATATAATACGCGACCTTGACCAAGCTGGAGTTGGTTCTCCAGGTGAAAATTAGTGCAAATTTGCAACGAACCCAAAATTGGACAGGCACTTGCACATAAAGAAGAGGTGGTCCACATTAATGCGCCATGCGAGTAGCCGAGTACTTCCTCCGTCTTAAAATAAACACACATCAAATTTCTCGATGAGTTGAATGTTTTTAAGTTTGACTAGAAATATAAAAAATAGTACCAATATTTGTATATCCCAATAAGTTTATTATGAAAATATATTCCACGCTTTAATCTAGTGATACTTATTATACCTCATAATGTTAGTATATTTTTTGTGTATATTTAGTCAAACTTTAAGATGTTCGACTCTTTAGGAAACGAGATGTTTGTTTATTTTGGGACGCAAAGCGTATGTAATTGAAGGATAATGGTTAAAGCAGGAGGAGAAAGACTATGAGACAGTTTGGTTTATGGCCATCACCTGCCACAGCAGTTGTGGCGTAGCCGAGGGCAAGGCCCCGCCACAGCTGTCGCAGAGTGCGGCAAGTTGTGGCTGCCGCAGCTGCGGCGATGTTTTCGGCCGCCGCGGTTTGTGGCGGGTTTTGTTCTCTACGATTCTGTGGCCGCCTCGTTTCACTCGCCAACCAAACAGATGCCCCGTCTTTTGTGGCGGGCCACATCTTCGGCGTGGCGTGTGTGGCCGCAGACCAAACACCAGCTAATCTTGTGTGGCGGCCGTGTGTGTGGCATGGGAAACGGTGGCGCTGAATCAAACAGCCCCTATACATACTAATGTAATGTTGTTGTAACCCCGGCCCACCGGCGAACTAGGCGCCCGGGCACTGCACGCGTGGCATGAGAGGACGAGATGGGGGCTGGGTGGCGGGCAGGGTATTGATGTTGAAATCGTTGGCAGCTCGTTTTCGCGGAAGGTATGGATGTCAACGACCATCAACAGTCGAGCACGCCTGACGTCGAGCTCAGGCCCGCCGCCTACTTGCCTAGCGAGCGGGAGATACGACTATTCGATCGACGAGCCTCCAGAACAGTGAGTCCCCGTACCAAACTCCAAAAGGCAAAAGTGGAGGCACGCGCTCACGATGCCTTCACCCAAATTTGTCGCTGCTGATCTGTGATCTGATGATGTGTGATGCGGAACCGAACCGAGGCCTGTTTAGATGCACCCAAATTAGAATTTTTTCACTCTCTCCCTATTACATCAATCTTTAGACCCATGCATGAAGTAGTAAATGTAGATAAAAAAAACTAATTACACAGTTTAGTTGGAAAATCATGAGATGAATCTTTTGAGCCTAGTTGATCCACGATTGGACAATATTTGTCAAATAAGACGAAAGCGGTACTATTCATCAGTTTGAAAATATTTGCAATCTAAACGTGGCCCGAATTCTAAACGGCCAAATAAGGCCTTGTTTAGAATTTTTCACTCTGTCCATCACATCAATTTTTAGCCGCTTGCATGGAGTATTAAATATAGGTAAAAAATAACTAATTACACAGTTTAGTTGGAAATCACGAGATGAATCTTTTGAGCCTGGTCCACGATTGGACAATATTTATCAAATAAGACGAAAATGGTACTATTCATCGGATTAAAAAAAATTACAAACTAAACATGACCTCAAGGGAGAGAACCTATACTAGTAGGCTAGGCTACCCGTCGACTTGCTAGGAGACCTACGAAAAAGTCTCTGATGAGCCAAGTCGCCGTGTACTCCACACCACACACACAGCGTCCTCCGACACTACTGCCACGATTCATCAACCGACGAGTCGGCATCAATCAACCGATTCAACTGACTTGACCCCCCGGGCCGGGAGGCCCGCAGGCCGCAGGGTGGGTCCGCATGAGGGAGCAGGCAGCTCGATCGGCCCACGTTTTCCAGCGTCCAGCGTCGTCGTCTCGTCTGCCGGAGCATGCCAGGACACCTCGATTCTTCCCGCTGCATTTATGGATGAATCCGTTTACTCCTCCGCACGATCTCGCGTTCGTCGTGTCCTCTGGCCGCAGGCGAGACCAGATAAGCGCGCTGGGACCGGCCACGGCACGGATGGGGACGGACGCACACTTGCAGGAAATCTCTGCGCCCTTCCAACCGAGCTGGCCATCACACAGAAACGCCTAGCCGGGGCGGCCCAGGGCGACGACTGTGCGTAGGCGTAACAGTCCATCGTCACACGGGCTTGTCTCGCTTGCCTTGCCGCTCCTGTCTGCCTGCTCTGCTCATTTGCTCCGCAGTCGCTCCCAACTCTCTGTTCTCGATCGCCACCGTCGGAGTCAATGCCCCATGCAGTGATGGTGATGCAGACGTCTGGGTGCCAGCCGGGCCTGCCAATCATTCATCATTGCTGCCCCTCTGCAGCAGCGGATCAGTCGAGGGACCCGCGAGCTGCCGCGGTCATCAGTCATCACCATGCACTGATGATGCATGCAATGCAATCAGGCAGCCGCGCGCGGCCCACTCTGCCACTGCCCAAGATATGCGTTGGGTCCTGGGTAGTGGGTACGGGTTGCTGCCTACGCGGATGATAAGGCGGCAAGAGGCAGAGCACATGGTGATTCATGTGCTAGCACCATTCGCTGCGGATCACAGAGGAGATCGCGTTCCTTCTTTAGCAATTACTACTGCTTACTAGTACCAGTTATAGCATGCATGAGGAGAACTCTTCGTCGCCGTGGAGACGAAGAGTTGAAGACTGTCCGTCTGTCCCTGCTCCACGCACCTCGGCCTCGGCCTCGGCCCACGGGCTCCTCGTTATAGCTCCTGAACGGCCCTGCTGCATCGCGCTCCCCCGCTGGGCCTGCCTGTTCGATGCGACAGAGGCACAGAGTCAGGCTCCACAGGACGAGCGACGAGAAGAACTACGTATGTAATGGGATGAATCAGGCAGCGCATGAATCGGCAAAACACACACACTGTGCAACAAAATTGTACTTGGGACGATGAGGCCTCTAGCTTTATTCTGAATCTTCTGATTAATGATGTAACTACTCTCAATGATTAAAGCTTGCCGATTTGTAAAAAAAAAAAGAGAGAGACGAGCGACGAGAAGTGTACCACGCGGCGATAATTGCAGCAGGCAAAAGAATTCTTCGTACTTTTGATTGTTTTATTTATCTAGTGACGAGGACGTAGCCATCACAAATTGGCTTGGGTACAAGATACGTTTAACCCACCAGCTCTTCAAGTTGTCATCGATTGCATATTTTCCCATAAAATCAAGAGGGTACAAAGTGCAAGTTGACCGTAGGAAAAATATGTACTCCCTCCATTCCAAATTATACGTCATTTCAATTTCCTTAGAGAGAAAACATCTCAAGTTTGATCAAATTTATATAATAAGATAGTAGCATTTATTATACTAATTAAGTATCACTAGATTATTCATTAATTATATTTTTATAGTATACCCATTTGATGCCATAAATCTTTATAATTTTCTCTATTATTTTGGTCAAACTTAAAATGTTTTGACTCTTCAAAAAAGTCAAAAAATGACTTAAAATTTTGAATAGATGGAGTATAATTGATCTCTTACACTCAATATATATCACACAAGGCTATAATATATTATAATGGTGAATTGAGTATAGCTTAGCTAGCTAGGTTTCTTATGATGGAACCAGTCCACCTATTGGGAGAATTAACTCCGTCCAAAAAAAACTCAAGCCCAAACTTTGGAGTGCGAAAAATATAAAAGTATCCTAATGAAATTCACTTGCAGGGAAAAGTATAGCGAATGATGTACTTCGACTTCGTCGCACAGGATTCAACTTCGCCAAGAGAATGAAGATAAAAATAAACAATCAAAGACGAAGACAAAACTTTGGCTTCGTCGGCAAGAAAATAACTTCGCTTATTGACTTCGTCAGCAAGAAAATGATTTGAAAATAACTTCGTCAGCAAGAAATCAACTTCGCTGGACAGAGAAGTAGACGAAGAGCAAGAAATGATTTGAAAAGAACAAGTTCATTGAAGAAAAGAAGATTGAACGTGAAAAAGAAGACTGAATCAGGAAGAAATGACTACTTCACCCTTACATAGATGAAGGGTTATAAATGTTTTAGTCAGGGATAAAATAGTCATTTTATGTAAAATACGAAGACTAGGGCCCTATAAATACCTCCTCTGACATGTATGGTATGATCATGAAATGAATACAACTTTGCACACGACTTTGTCTTGTCTGAAATGTTTTTGATGATTGTATGAATTGTGTCATTTGACCTGAACTTTGCACCCAACATCTGGCGCCCACCGTTTATGTGTGCATTTAAAGATCCTAGCGACCACAAGAAATCAAATGGCAAGACCAAACAAGAAGGTCATCAACGGGGCAACCGAAGATGAACCGCCACTTGGCGAAGACCGAGGTCTTACAAAAGATGTTTCACAAGATGCAAATTCTTCAAAAACAGGCGAAGCTGAAGAACAAAGACTCAAAGAACTTGAAGAACAAGTTTTAAGAAGATAAAAAGAACTTGAAGAATATCGCGTAAGAACACGAGAAAAGACACTCAAACAAAGAATAGAAGAAGCCAAAGCTACCCTCCGTAATTTAAACGAGCAACTACAAAATATAAATTATGAAATTATAAATCAAGAAGAATCGCACCCGGCAACAAGAATCTCTCAAGAGAGAAACAACTAAAAAACATTCATATCAATTGATACAAGCTCCCCACTGTCAACAAATTTGCAGTTAACTCAATGGCCTATAGGGTATAAATTCAACATGATACCAACATTTGATGGTAAATCAGACCCAAGGCAGTTCTTAATGAGTTTTGAAGCCACAGTAATTGCCGGAGGTGGGGACGAAACTACACTTGCAAAGTCACTTGTCATGACAGTCAAAGGTCCAGCACAACACTGGTATTCATCCCTAAAAGCAAAATCCATACATTCATGGGAACAACTAAAGACAAATCTGCTTCTTGACTTCCAAGGATTTCAACCAACTGGTCTTACAAACATGGATTTATTCAACTGCAAGCAACAACCCAAAGAACCTCTAAGTCAATACTACAAGAGATTCATTCAAATCAAATCTCAAATCATAAATATCCAGACGAAGTTGTCATAATTGCAACAATCAAGGGACTTCGGGTAGGACAATGTGCAGCACATCTTACTCGAGAAAAGCTAACTTCGCTTGCTCAGCTTTACAAAGAAATCCAAAAATATTGTAAATCCGATAAAGATTATAGAAAAAGAATCGAGGAAGAAAACAACTTCAGAATCAAAACAAAAGCATCAATTTTCATCCCCAAAGCAAAACAACTATGAGCGGAGACACTTCAGCCAAGTCAATCAAGTTGAAAACAATAATTCAACCATTGAAAGTAATTTTCCACCTCAAAATCAATACAACAGTTAGTACAACAAAAGGACATTCGAAAGAGGTAGCTTCAACGCAAGAGGAAGAGGAGGACGAGGAAGAGGAAGAACACCCCTAAAACCGGAAGACATGTATTGCATCATTCACGGGAAAGGGGCTAGACACACATAAAAAATGTGTCCAAAAGTAAAGAAAAGCATCGAAGAAACAAAAGAAGAGAACAAAATGTCAAGTCAATCAAAAGTTGTCAACCATATGATTCAAGGCCAACAAAACTCCTATTACCCAATTCAATTTGGACACTCTCAAGCAATGATTCTAGGACCATCACCATCATATAGCTATGGACCAATAGCAATTTATGATCCAAACCAATGGAGGCAAAATCAACAACAAACAAATTTTCAACAATTATAGCCTGAATCCTCTATGGCAAACAGTAATCCACAAGGAAACAACAAACAAGACAACTCTCCATCAACTTCAATGGCAAGCAAAGGAAGAATCATGACAATCATTGGAGGAAAAAGCATTGATCATGAAAACAACAATCAAAAGAAGAATTACTTTCGAAGAGTAAACTCTATTTCAACAGAAGACCTATACAAAAAGACAAGATGGTCTTATCTACCAATCACATTTTTAGAAAAAGATTTGCAATTGAAACACTATCCACACATGGACGCACTGGTAGTTGAAGCAAATATTGACGGATGGGATGTCTCAAAAATTCTAGTTGATGGTGGAAGTTTTGCAGATATTATATTCACAGCAAGAATCGATGCCATAAAAATTGATCACAAACTTCTAGGAAGAGCTGAACACCCACTCTACGGCTTCGGTGGGAAGCCAATTCACTCAATAGGAAAAATAATCCTTCCTGTATCATTTGGAACAGTAAGCAATGCAAGAACAGAACAAATTGCATTTGATGTGGTGGACATTCATTATCCCTATAACGCACTTTTTGGAAGGGGAACTTTGAATACATTTGAAGCAGTAATAAGCCACTCTTACTTATGTATGAAGATGTCTACGATAAATGGAGTTATCACAGTTCACGGAGATCAAACTGAAGCAAGAAACATTGAAAAAGAATACACTCTTGGTCGAAAAAATGTTCATACAATCAAAGATGAAGAGAAAGAAGAAACAGAAAATGTGAAGCCACAAGCAAAAGCTCACGCTGTCGAAGAAACAAAAAAGTGCCTCTTGACTCATTAGTCCCAGACAAACAAGTAATCATAGGGACAGAACTTTCTCAAAAAGAAGAAAATAGACTCATAGAATTTTTTCGAAGCAACAAAGATGTTTTCGCATGGACGTCCAATGATTTAGGAGGAGTGAGCAGAGATATAATTGAGCACAAACTCGACATCAATCCAAATTTCAGACCCCAAAAATAGAAACTAAGAAAGTTAGCTGAAGACAGAATACAAGCTGCAAAATCCGAAGTCCAAAGATTGCTAGATGCTAAAGTCATAAGAGAGGTTCAATTCACAACTTGGTTAGCAAATATCGTCATGATCAAGAAAAAGAACAGAAAATGGCGAATGTGTATCGATTTTACAGATCTCAACAAAGCATGCCCAAAAGATAATTTCTCACTACCAAGAATCGCCACACTAGTTGATCAGGCAGCTGTAAGTGAAATGCTAAGTTTCCTGGATTGTTTCTCAGGATATCATCAAATTTGGATGAGAAAATAAGATGAAGAATTTACAAGTTTCATCACACCATTTGGAACATACTGCTTTGTAAGAATAGCAGAGGGGCTTCGCAATGCAGGCACAACATTTGTCAGGATGACTTTGACAGTGCTAAAAAGTCAGATTGACAAAAAATTGCTAGCTTATGTCGATGACATAGTTGTCAAGAGCAAGAAAAGACAAGATCATATTCAAGACCTCCAAGAAACATTCACAAATTTGAGAAAAGGAAATTTAAAATTAAACCCCGAAACATGTACCTTCGGAGTTCAGAAAGGAAAAATCTTAGGCTGCATTGTATCAGCAAAAGGGATGGATCTAAACCCAGACAAAGTTCAAGCAATTTTGAACATGAAAATTCCTGAAAACATAAAAGATGTTCAAAAATTGACTGGTAGACTTGCAGCTTTAAACAAATTCGTCTCAAAATCAGCAGAACGAAGCCTACCAATATTTCAGGCACTCAAAGGATCCAAAAGAAATTTCGTCTGAGGACCTTCGCAGCAACATGTATTTGAAGAAATAAAAAAATATCTACTTCAGCCAAACACATTGATTTCACTAACACCAGGAGCAGATTTGCTATTATATGTCTCAGCCACAGAAACAACAGTAAGTGCAGTACTAGTCCAAGAACAAGAAACAGATCATTCAAAACATCAAATACTAGTCTATTATGTTTCAGAAGCATTATCTGGATCAAAAGCATACTATTCTGAGATTGAGAAAATCGCATACATAGTTTTAACAACATCAAGAAAGTTGAAGCACTACTTTCAGGCCCACAAAATCAGAGTTCTCACAAATTACCCTCTGAAAGAAGTATTACAAAGTTGCAGAAAAACAGGAAGACTGGAAAAATAAACAGCAGAATTATCTCAACATTTTATAGAGTTTGAAAAAAGAACATCAATAAAATCTCAAGTTCTAGTAGACTTCATAGCAGATTGGACACCCTCCCAAAGTTCAAGCAAAGAAAAGAAGCAACCAGAATGGACAATATATTGCGATGGCGCATGGGGCTTCGCAGGGGCTGGAGCAGCTTCAATAATTACCTCACCTTCAGGCATAAAGATAAAATATGCTGCAAGACTAGAATTTCAATGTACAAACAATATGACAGAATATGAAGCCGTTTTACTGAGACTTCGCAAAGCAAAAGTAATGGGAATCCAAAGATTAGTAATCAAAATAGATTCATAAATTGTAGAATGATACATTAAAAAAGACTACAAAGCAAGAGACCCAGAATTAGTAAGATACTTGCAATTTCTCAGAGATTAAGAAAAATATTTTGAAGGTTTCACAATCAAAAACATCTCAAGAAATGACAATTCAGGCGCCGACAAACTAGCAAAAGCTGCAGCACAAAATACAAGCCTCCCTCAAGATGTTTTCTATCAAATCCTGAAACAAGCATCCATCAAAACAGTGCAAGTTACCCCCAGAGAAATCCATATAATACAAAGTGAAGATTGGAGAGCCCCAATCATGGCTTACCTTCGTGGGCACTATAAGCCTAAAAATGAAGCCAATGACATAAGAATGAAGCAAAGAACAAGAAATTAGAAGATCATCAACAATCAGCTATACAAACAAGGAATATGTGTACCATTACTCAAATGTATATCAACAGAAGAGGGAAAAAAGTTACTATCAGAAATACACAAAGGAATTTGTGGCACACATCCTCGAGCAAGAACAATGATAGGAAAAACATTTCGTCAGGGATTTTATTGGCCATCAGCCCAAAATGACAGCAAAAAAATTATCAAATCTTGTCATAATTGCCAAATATCTGCAAGCAAAACAAAGGCTCCAGCAACAAATTTACAAACAATAGAACCAACTTGGCCCTTGGCAAGATGGGGAATTGACATCATTGGAAAATTACCTGCAGCACAAGGAAACCTTCAATATGCGCAGTAGCAGTGGAATATTTCACTAAGTAGATCAAAGCTAAACCAGTGACAAACATGTCATCATTCACAATGAAGAAATTTATTTGGCAAAACATCATTTGTTGCTTCGGAGTTCCAAGGCATATAACAGTAGATAATAGAACTCAATTTGACAGCCAAAATTTCAGAGAGTATTGTGGAAGCCTAGGAATTCAACTATGTTTCGCATCAGTAAAACACCCACAGTCAAACGTTGCAGTTGAACGAGCAAATGGAATCATATGCACAGAAATATCAAAATGCCTAGTGGGGCTGCCTAAAGACAAATGGGTGGATGAGTTACCTAAGGTTATTTGGGTACACAACAGTACAATTTCAAGATCAACAAACTTCACCCCCTTCAAATTACTTTATGGAGAAGAAGCAATGATGCCTGAAGAGATACAATTTCAAGGCCCAAGAACAAATATCGAAATAATAGATGAAGACCAACAAATGACAAACAAAGATTTACTAGAGGAAGAAAGAATGAAAGCGATCTAGAATCTTGAGAAATATCAGAAGGAAACAAAAAAGTTGGTACAATAAGAAAGTTAAACTAAAACAATTAACACCAAGAGACTTCGTCTTGAAAAGAAAAAGGAATGAAGACACAGTCAGAAAGTTTCAGCAAAAATAGGAAGGACCATATCTCATCATAAGAACTAACAAGTCAGGAGCATTTCACCTAGCAGATATGAATGGAAAGGAAATTGATCACACATTCAACATTCAAGACCTACGAAGATACTACCCCTAGAATTTATTTTCATTTTTGTACAAAATAGATTAGCTTTTACATTTCGAAAAATTTCAATTCAAATGTAAACGAGCTGCACTCTTTTTCCACTCAGGGAAAACCCTTCGCAGGGTGAGTGGTTTTTTAACGAGGCAGTCTCTATTATAAATTCTCATCGAAGTATAAATGAGAAAACTAGTTCCCCTAAAAATAATCCTATTAAAGACCGAAGAGTATACTTCAAATATACTCATGCATCGGTAAAACAACCAAAGTAGGTAGCATCATATATATATAATTTACTAAGGTGAATTTTAACTTAAAAAAAAAGTCTACATGTTGCCTTCACCAAAAAGAGCGAATAACGTTTTTAAATTCACTAAGGTGAATTTTTGACTTCAAAAAAGAAGTCTACATATTGCCTTCGCCAAAAAGAACGAATAACGTTTTCAAATTCACTAAGGTGAATTTTTTACTTCAAAAAAAAGAAGTCTACATGTTGCCTTCGTCAAAAAGAGCGAATAACGTTTTCAAATTCACTAAGGCGAATTTTTGACTTCAAAAAAAGAAGTCTACATGTTGCCTTCGCCAAAAAGAGCGAATAACGTTTTCAAATTCACTAAGGTGAATTTTTGACTTCAAAAATAAAGTCTACATGTTGCCTTCCCTAAAAAGAGTGAATAACGTTTTCAAATTCACTGAACTGAATTTTTGACTTAAAAAAAAAACATGTTGCCTTTGCCAAAAAGAGCGAATAGCGTTTTCAAATTCACTAAGGTAAATTTTTTACTTCAGAAACGAAGTCTACGCTTCACCTTCGCTAAAAAGTGAGGGGACGGTGTTTTTAAATTCACTAAGGTGAAATTTGACAAAAAAATGAAGTCTACGCTTCTATTTTTTGCTCAAAAGTGAGGGGATGGTGTTTTCAAATTCACTAAGGTGAAATTTGACAAAAAAAACAAAGTCTACGATTCGCTTTCGCTAAAAAGTGAGGGGACGGTGTTTTTAAATTTACTAAGGTGAAATTTGACAAAAAAAAACAAAGTCTACGCTTCGCCTTCGCTAAAAAGTGAGGGGACGGTGTTTTCAAATTCACTAAGATGAAATTTGACAAAAAACGAAGTCTATGCGTCACATTCACTTAAAAAAAGTAAGAGGACAACATTCTTTTCGCATAATAAACCACATTGCACAAAAAAATGTGTGTCTCCCACACCACAATATTATACAAATACACACAAACAACGCATTATTATGTCAACAAATGTGCATATCAAATATTTTATAAAGCAACAACAGTTGCTGCTTCATCAATCAAATCTTCAACAACCCTATCTAAAATATAATCCACCTCTGAACTAAGATAGCCTTCGAAAACATAGCTCGGCGAAGCACTTGGACACGAAGACTAAAAACACAAAAAAATATAACATTAAAATTTGCTTCACATATGTCTCCCCATCACAACAAAAGCACAAATACCTGAGAAAATTTGCTGCAATCAACAACACGAGGCAAACATCTCTCATTTTCAGCAACAGAAAATTCAATTTCAAATTCTAGAAACAAGCACATCCCATCAGAAAAAATATATGAACAAAATAGACAACAAAATTTATGTTCGCTTACGTTTAACAAATGCATCAAAAGAAAGTTTTGCCTCTTCAGTAGCATACTCCAACCACAAGGTAGGCTCAGCGACAAAGTTACCTTTACACATTAACAGTGGCATAACCACAACTTCATCCTGCTCAAATTCAACATTTACAAAACGTTAAAAGTTTTCAAATCCTCACCCCTCGAATCTAAATTCTAAACTACGACAAACTAAAGTACATGATCACGAGCATCATCATCCCTCGCTCTCTCTTGTTCAAATCTTTCTTGCCTCTTTTCAGCCTCCACATCAGAAGCAAGTCTCTTTTCAAGCTGCTACAACAAAACAAAATAATAAAACATATAAGAAAAATATAGGGAAAAAATAACTAAAATCACATATAGATAACTTACTTTTTCCATCTTTTGCTTAGCTTTCATAAAAGCATGTTCCCTTCCACCTTTATTCTAGTATTCATGAAAATACTTCTTACAAAGCATTTGAGTACGAGAGGAAACTTGGTTAAGAGATTCCACTGACGGAAACTTGTAACTTTGGTCATACAGTTTCTCATACAAAGGATCATTAGCCTCCTTCATCAAATGAAAAAGTGCACGAGTTGAATACATGCAACTCAAATCAACAGAAGTCTGTAAAACAATGGGCAGATCTTCATATTGACGGCAGAGCCAAACAAAGAACGGATCGAATTCTCCAAACTCCCAACAAAGATCTTCTGGCTTCGCACCAAATTTATCATAGCAATTTTTTGCAAAGTTCCCACAAGCTATTGCACTTATCATGAAAATTCTGATCTTTTTCAGAAGATTTTTTCTCAAGATAATTCTTTTCTCTCAAAACTTTTTCAAGATCTTTTATCAAATTGTCACAATCTTCAATCTTCGCTTCAAGTTTAGCTCCAACAGAAATGCATTTAGACTTCATATCATGAAGAGCTTCAACCGTCTCTATCCTCTCTTTCTCCTTAACAGCAAGTTGAGACTTCAAAGATTTAATCTCTTCAACTAAACTTTTTTTGCGAAGTGCTGCATTTTTAGCATCATCCTCAATCGATTTACGCAAACTCCTTTGCAAAAGTGCATTCTACAAAAAAAAACAAAAACATTTGCCTACGAAGTCAAAAATATATTACAAACCAGAATAAGAAATCTAAATCAAAATTACACAATAAAGTCAAAACACTCGAACCTTGTAAATTATGGAAACACTAGCATCTGCCAACTCAAGCGAAGATTTACAACAAGTTCGGCCTCCGCATTAGGAACTGCGAAGGCATCATCAATGCACTTTGACAACTTTAATTCTGGCTTCTTCGGCATAATACGAAGTTTATCCAAACCAATCTCAACAAATTTGAAAGTATCTAAATTCACACCTTGAGCTTGGCTGTATTCCATACAACGTTTGTAAGCTTCAAGATCTACCCCATCAGGAATAGTTTCTAAAGCTTCAGCCGGAGTCGCAGGTTCCTGGGCAACTTCTTTCATCTTTCCAACATCCATAGTTGTCTCTCTTTGAGAAGAAGAACCAGGAAAAATTTTCTCTGCGAAGACAAAAAAATAGAAGAAAAATAAAAACAAAAAACACAAAACACGCAACAATAAGATAAAATCACATGTAGAAATACCCTTTTCCAGCTGGTAAGATACCCTGTCACCAGTATTCACATTAATAGTAGACTCGGAAATACGAGAGGCAAGGTCATGTTCAGCCTCCTCGTCATGAAGTTCATCATCAGATTCATCGAAATCAAGGGCAATAGTTGTAGTACCCTTAATTTTTTGTGTCTTCATACCAAGAATAACACCTTCAGAAACACTCTTCTGACTAAGAACTGCAGCATCTTGCTCTACCTGCACAACATTTTCTATCATAACTTGGGTTACATTTTTTGTAACTTCACCAGCTAAGTGAGCATCTCCTCCAGACGAAATCACAGCACCCATCCCATCACCAAAATTCCCTGCACTATCCCGAGGAGTTTCAACAGAAAATCGTTGAGAGGATGGCCCAGCAGTTTCGTGCGAAGCCAACACCTCACCTTCTTCTTGTGACCCAACAACAGTGGCAACCACAGTCACTGGAGAAGAAACCGGATTAACTCGATCAGGAAAAGTATCTTCGCCAATATTTTGTTGAGACGAAGACAAAATAGCCTCAGCAACACCACTATAGGAAATGTTGGCCATCAAATTCTGAAAATAGTCATCAAGTGGAGTCAACATAGGAGGAGTCAACCCACTAGAATAAAAAACTAAACTAAACATTCCCACCTCATCATCACAAGACATTTTCTTAAAAGCTTCATCAACAAAATTTTCTGACACATCAGAATCAGAAAATCCAGTAGTCTCCGCTTTCTTCTTTGAAACTTTTTTTTAGTAAACGGAGTCCCACCTCTCTTTTTTCTAGTAACATTATCAATACTAGGCTTCACACTTCTACTATAGGCCAGAGCTGACCTTTCACCATATTCTATCTGAGCAATATCAAAAATTCTATTCAATCTCTTATAATCTGAGCCAAGAATTTTATCCATTAGATCTTTCTCTTTCTTCAAAAATTTACCAAGAATCTCAACAGCTTTAATTTCAACAGCAGAAACAAAATCTTTGTCTTTAGTATATTTTTTGGACAAAAAACTTCATTATCTGAAAATATATAAGTTTTTCCTTTGACTAACTTTTTATGAAATCGAACAAAGCCCCAATCTTTCTTCAAAGGCCAAATCCGGGCAGCAATATACTCTTCGCAAAAATCTCGGACACTTTGCATACTTGCAGCAAGCTTTTAAAACTTTTCACAAGATTTAGAACTTCTCGAACTTTGAAATTCAGGCTTGCAGTCAAAGCTCTTCTTGTGCATTCTTGCAGCCAAAGGATATCTTTTAACAACTCTGTTAGCTTGATTCTTTTTCTTAACCAGAGGAACTTTATGATAAAACCAATAGCGGTACCAATTTTCAACCCACTTATTTTTTTAAAGCAGGAGTTATCTGTTTAGCACCGCAAGCTTGCTTAAAACTACAACATCTAAAATATTTGATAACACTTTTTTCCATCAACCATTTTACTCCAAAATTGGGTATGCAACTCACGAATAGAACAAAAAGCTCCAATATCCAGATTTCCTCTACGTGATTTTACTGCCCAAATAAAAAGAGCGATTTTAGCCATACCATTTGTAGTCAAGTGATTCATCTCAATATTATAAGCTTTTAGAATTTCTTCAATAAAATCTTGGCATGGCATACGAAGACCAACTGTAAAATGATCACAAAACACAACACATTCATCAGGTTCTGGCCTAGGAACTGTCTCATTTTGCGGAGGCAACCTAACATCCGCCTTTTCAAGCATTCTATTTTTAACCATCCACTGCAATTCAGACTCATCAAATAAGGACTTGCCAAAGTTCAGAGATTTCGTATCATCACCAACAAGTTCTGACTCCGATACAGAAACATTAGATAAATCTTCATCAGAAATAGATTGCTCAGATTCAACTGACGAATTTTCAGAAGCATTCTTCTCTATATCTGACATCTAAATACAAAGATATTAAAATATATAAATAATAATAAGCATACACAAGTATAAAACATAACAAAACTAAAAAACATCAACCTCAGAAAAATTACCTTCGCGACAAGAAGAAACGAAGGAATAAAGTGGCTTCGAAGAAAATCGACTTCGCGGTAACAAAAATTCCAGCAACACCTCCCTGTCTTCGATTACGTACCCAAAAGGGGATACAGCGCAGTATATATAGGCGGCTTTAGAAATTAACCGTTAAAAAATATTGTTCATAACATAACGGTTATAAACAGCCAACTCCAAAGTTTGGGATGGTGTTTTTGTGACTTCGCTTTAAAAATTCAAAATTCATGAATTTTAGACCTTTGGAGTAGGCCTTCATTCACGAGGGGCTACTATTGGGAGAATTAACTCCGTCCAAAAAAACTCAAGCACAAACTTTGGAGTGCGAAAAATATAAAAATATCCTAATGAAATTCACTTGCAGGGAAAAGTATAACGAAGGATGTATTTCGACTTCGTCGCACAGGATTCAACTTCACCGAGAGAATGAAGATAAAAATGAACAATCAAAGATGAAGACAAAACTTTGGCTTCGTCGGTAAGAAAATAACTTTGTTTATTGACTTTGTCAGTAAAAATTCAACTTTGCCTATTGACTTCGTCATCAAGAAATTAACTTCACTTATTGACTTTGTCGGTAAGAATTCAACTTCGCCTATTGACTTCGTCATCAAGAAATTAACTTCACTTATTGACTTCGTCAGCAAGAAATCAACTTCGCTGGACAGAGAAGTAGACGAAGAGCAAGAAATGATTTGAAAAGAACAAGTTCATTGAAGAAAAGAAGATTGAACGTAAAAAAGAAGACTGAATCAGGAAGAAATGACTACTTCGTCCTTACATAGATGAAGGGTTGTAAATGTTTTAGTCAGGGGTAAAATAATCATTTTTATGTAAAATACGAAGACTAGGGCCCTATAAATACTCTCTCTGACATGTATGGTATGATCATGAAATGAATACAACTTTGCACACGACTTTGTCTTGTCTGAAATATTTTTGATGATTGTATGAATTGTGTCATCTGACCTGAACTTTTCACCCAACACCACCCAAATTTGATGTGGTTGCTCGTATTTTCTACATTTACTATTTCATAATTTAACCACACTTTTCTTCTAGGTAGACAACGTGACTGTCAACGGTGTGCCACATATATTCCTTGATTTTGTACGTATCAACATCTCCGAGTTCACTTTGATTTTCTTTTTTTTTTCTTTTTAGGCCTCTCATCTAAGTATAGCCGTAGCATCTGTTCAGATACAGACACACGCCACCACACACACAGACACACACACATCTCACACACACATACACCCTATATACAAACAAACCTACAATTATACCTAGACCACGAACGCAGCTAAGAGGTACTCGAAGATCACCAGACTCCGAGCGTGACGGGCACGTCACTTGACCATTGTGGCACATCTACGCGAGAGGCTACCTGAAAATGGGAGAAAATCCCAGTGGGAATCACGAGTCGAGCGGCGCTCGAACTCGTGACCGGTGCTTCTGCAACGGCAGAGCATATCGATCGAGCTACAGCTCGTTCCCCGTTAAAGATGGCAACGGGCAGAAAAAATCCGCATACCCGCGGGCACCTGACCCGGCGAGCGCGGATATGGGCGTCAATCTGTGCCCGTGGGCATGGGCGCGGGCAGAGAGCTGTGCCCAACGGGCAAATCTACATGGGTAAGAAAATACCATGCCCGCACCCGCAAACCCGCACTAACATATAAGCTTCAGTTTTAGGGTTTCTAACCCAACTTCCTAGTCCCTAGTTCCCTCAGCGCCTTCGTCGCCCGTCACCCCACGCTAGTACGCGACTCGCGAGTCCGCGACCCCGCACAGCCACACCGCATCAGCGCCCCAAGCCCCAACTCACGGTCATGGTCCTCACCGATGCCTCCTCCTCCTCCTCCTCCATCCCTCGACGGCCGACGCTGGCCGCCAGGCTCCCTGCTCTGACCCCGCCGTCTTCCCCACAAGTTCGAAGGCAAGTTCCATATTTCACTTGTCCGTGATGCCTCTCAGTAGATCTTGTGCTTTTTAGTGGTTGTCTTCATATTCCAGTTCCAGATCTGCCTACTGGAGTAACAAATCGAGTGATAATTTGATACATATTGTGATGTGCAGCTACAATAGCGACCCCTGGTAGCTCCAAAGTGCAAACCTCCCATGCAACTGCTACAGTTGGTACTGAGGAGGACAAAGCCGCAGATGTTGTACACGTATCAGAGGGGGAGGAGAACTCAGATGATGGTGAGCGGCCTTCAAAGAGAAAGCTCACCTCTGCAGTCTGGAATGACTTCGAAAAAGTGCATGTTGATGTAATTTGGAAGGCCAAGTGTAACCACTACAACAAGAATCTTTCAGCCACATCAAGAAATGGTACAACTCACTTGAAAACTCATTTGAAAACTTGTCCCCATAATAACAAGAAGGCAGGAGCAAAAGTTCAAACTAATTTGAGGTTTGGAACCACTGAAAAGGGCTAGTAGCTGTAGAAAGCTATGTGTTTGATCAAGAGGTAGCTAGAAAAGCTCTTTATTCCATGATTATATTGCATGAGTACCCACTGTCCATTGTTGATCACCATGGCTTTCATAAATTTGTTAGTGCATTACAACCTTTGTTCAAAATGGCAACTGACCTTTGAATAGCTAAAAATAAAAAAAGAGGCTATATGGTAGTGGCTGGACAATACAGGAGAGGTTATTTGTGGTGCATTGCATAAATGCCTTCAGAGTTGGGATCTTGATCGGAGGGTATCAACTGACTCTTGACTATTGCAGTGCTAATGATAACATGATTGGCTTAATGGACACAAGGCTTGCGGCAGCTAATATGCTATTGAAAGGAAAATGGCTGCACATGCGGTGTTGTGCACATATTCTCAACCTTATTGTGAAAGATGGCATGGCAGTAATTGGAACTGCCATTGCAAACATTCGAGAAAGTGTTGCTTATTGGATTGCTACCCCAAAAAAGGTATGAAAAGTTTAAGAAAACTTCTCTAGATGAAAATGCTGAATTAGATAAGAAGTTGCATTTAGACTGCAAAACTAGATGGAACTCAACCTATATCATGCTTAGCATTGCCATACCTTATAGGAAGGTTTTTGAGCATTTGGGTGAGCTCGATAGGAGCTATGATTGTCCAGCAGCAGATGATTGGACGTTTGCTACTAATGTTTGTGAGAAATTAGGGATATTCTATGAGCTTACTGAGTTGTTTTCTGGGACAAAATTTGTTACAGCTAACTTGTTCTTCCCTAAAGTATGTGAGATTAAACTTAAACTCAACTCTTGGGGTCATGATGAAAATGAAACTATTAGGAACATGGTTGCTACAATGATAGAAAAGTATGATAAGTATTGGGCTGACATCCATGGTCTGATGGTTGTTGCTATTATTCTTGATCCACGACTTAAGATGACAATGTTACATGCTTGCTATATTGCCCTTTTTGGAGAAGATGCTGCTGGAACATATGTTACAGAGGCCCATGAATTGCTTACTGCTTTGATGAAACATTATAATGTGAACCAAGACTCTATGGCTACATCCTCTGGCGGTGCCCCTTCTACAGTTAGTGCAGCTGTTGTGTTGTCCATATTCAAAACCCTTGCTGCAAATAAGAAGACTACAAGCTTTGTTAGAAGTAAGAATGAGCTTGATCGCTACTTGGAAGAGGAAACTCTTCCTCATGATGAGAGTGATTATTTTGATATCCTTGGCTGGTGGAAGTTGGAGGGAGCTCGTTATCCTACTTTGAGGCTAATTGCTCGTGACATTTTAGCTATTCCAATCACCACAGTAGCTTCTGAATCAGCTTTCAGTACTAGTGGGAGGGTTTTAAGTGAGCATCGCAGTCATCTTACTCCTAAAATATTGAAAGCTTTGATGTGCAACCAAAGTTGGCTTCGTCACAATCTCAAAGGTATAAAAATGTGCATTTACAATGAATTCTTTTCATTAATACATTAATTGTATACTATAGCTACTAATGTTTGAACTTGAATGTAGATGAGGGAGATGGAAGGTTTAATAGCTTTTGGTCATGCCTTGAAGACAATGAAGAAGATCTAAAAGATGAATCTTGCATCACTAGAGCAGATTCTGACTAATTTACTTGTTCACATCTTCTTTATTTGCATCACTTGGAAGACTTTGTTGTATTGTTGTCGATGTTCTAGAATCGAGGGGTGCCTAGAACGGGACAAGTGAACGATGTTGCGCGTCAGAGCCTCCAATAGTGTGCAAGGCGGACACAAGATGTATACTGGTTCGGACCAAACGTCCCTACGTCCAGTGCTCGCTGCTGCTCGTGTTGCCTTGCACCGGGGTGCGTGTAGTAGGGGGATACAAGCTGATCGAGAGAGGGATGGCTCCTAGGTCTCTATGAGTGGGTGTGTTCGTGTGTTTGAGTGTGTGTTTAGTATATTGCTTTTGTTGGGCGTTGTCTAACCATTTTTTTCTCTGTTGAGGGTCCCTCCCTCTACTTTTATAGTTTGCAAAGGGAGGGGTCAGGTTACGGTATTTGGATGTACAAAAATAGAAAGAAAAGGCCATAAGGTGCTCCTCTAAGTTCATTCATTCGCACAGTCGTGGTGGTGGTGGTGGTATGCCATGGCTGTAGATGACGCGACAAAGCCATACCCTAACATGGTGTCATGATGAAGAAGATTTCATGGCCCTGAAGCTGCACCGACGAAAAGGTGGGGGCCTAGACAGCCGTTGCTCCCCATCCCATTGAGGCGAACATGGTAGGGTGCGGCGTAGCATAGCTTCTCCCTATTACTGCCATGGGGGTGAGAAAGAATCATGAAAGCCTTGACTAGATTATGAATCAAGTGTTACAAGTTCCCCGGTGATCCTGCACGACGTGGCGAGCTCCTGTTCCTTAGCAGGAAAATATAGGGGTCTATGCGTACCCATGGCAGTGTGTTATAGTAGGAGGATCGAGCGAAGCAGTAGCTGCGTAGAGGGGTTGAGCGCTTTGATGACGTCACAGGGCTCGAGTGCCTGGATGACGTCATGGGAGTCGGACGAGACGGAGAGGGGTCAGACGAAGCGGAGGAGCACTGGGGGCTCGGGGGCTCGGGCGCTCATCTTTAGGCTTTGATTTTGAGTAGAGTAAGGCCTGGGCCGGCTGTGATGGGCTGTGAGCCGTAATATTGCTTGGTGGGTGGTTTCATGGTAAAATGGGGTACCCCGTTTTACTGGTACCTGACAGTAGCCCCCGAGCCTTTGGAGGAATAAGTTTTATTCCTCCAAAGGCTTAGAGATGAGCGAGCGATTTGTTTCGTGTTCTCGAGGATTTTTCTGGTGGGTGCATGCGAGCGCACCCGCTGGGTGTAGCCCCCAAGGCCTTGGAGGGGTAGTGTACCCCTTCAAGAGCTGAGATATGAGTGCGTGATCATAGAGTTGTGGGCAACCTTGGCCGTTCGCTAGGCTGATAAGGTGGGGTCAGCCCCCGAACCCTTACTCTATGAAAGTTGGAATGCTTCAGAAAATTGGCGTCCTTGACCAGACATTGGCTAGTCGTTGTGGGGTCCGCCCCCCCAGCCCCTTCTCTTCACAACGGTTCTTCATGCCAAGTCCTTTGATTTCCTCCGTGGGCCTCTAAAACTTCGGTCGAAGTATGTGGGTCGTCCCAATCACTGTCTGCCGGCTCTTGGTATAGTTTTTATGTATTCTGTTGAGCCCAAGGAAAGCCTTTCTGGGTGAGTCTTGGTGAAGGGTGGTTTCCTTTTACCGTGGCCCATGGTCAGCCCACGGATGCGCTAATGATCAGTTGTGTGGAAAGGAAGGTGAAAGGGTGCAGCGGTGGTTTTTGTTAGAGATAATTGAGTGCAGTGGATGGGAGCAGTGAGATGATGTGGCTGGGTTGATGGAAAAAGTGGGCGATGGTTCGTGATTCAGAACTTCATGGCCTTGGTGAGATGAGAGGACAGCGGTTCATGAATCGAGACTACATTGATCGCCCAGGGAGGCTATGGAATTGAACGGTCGCTTAGGGTCTATTTATACCCAGCTCAGAGCCCGGCCCTTTCACTATCCCTGCCTTCCTTTTCCTATTCCTTCTCCCACTTAGTTCAGCCTTGATGGAGCATGGTGACTCTTCGAGGGGGTCTCGGGCATCCGAGGAGGTGGTCGGCCCCCCGGGTGGTGCAGCGTCGCCCTACTAATGACCAGGCCTTCGCCGGGTCTGGCCGTGTGCTGAACATCAGTGGCCTTTCCGCCCGCGGCATCTTCCGCATTGCTGTCGTGGCTCAAGCCGGCCCGTTGGAGCTGATGGTGAAGGAGGTGGAGGAGCGAGCGCTGGCGGGCGCTGTGACCACGGACGTCGAGGAGAGGACGGACGCCCTCATCAAGCAGCTCGAGGACGCCGATCGCCATGGCATTCGTACGTTCTCTATTCTCTCTTGTTTTTGGTTTCTTTTGTGTTTTCGTCTTATGGGGTTTTTCCATTAGAGGTGACGATGGATCAAGAGCGTCTCCATGCGTGGATGCCTTCCTTGACTTCCTGGGGGTTGCGCTAGGCGCTCAGGAGGAGCGTCTTTGGAACGTGTGCCACTGCGTCCTCGACGCCATCGAGAGTGGCATCCGTCGTGGCCCTAGGGTTGCCCTAGCCATGGCGGTGGTGATGATGGAGGCAGACCTCACTGAAGTCAGCGGCTTCCCTGTGGGGGAGGAGTTGTGCCACCTTGAGGACTTGGTCATGTGCTATGGCCCAGCGAGGGAGGCGGTGGCCGCCCAAGTACCTGTTGCGGAGGTGTTGGCGAGGCTCCCCCTCATTAGGGTTTTTTCTTGTTTTGCTTTGCTTGTGGCGCGTCAACGCCTTTTATTTTGTAATGGACCTTTGATGATGAATCAATCGGTGTTTAGTTTTATTGCTTTGGTTTACATGTTTAAGTTAGCATGTGGTTGGTATAAAACATCGCCGGAGCATCACCGGTGGCAAGTTTGGCGGGGTTCCCTACGAGGAAGGAACCGCTCCTAGGTGTGCGTAGCATATTAGGGTCAATGTGACTACTGCCACTGCCGCGTCCCGAGACGGGGTCGATGTCCCTTAATGCCGACGCATCGAAGGGACAGCCTTCAGTCAGACTTTTTGCCCTCAGGCGTTTCTAGACTCCAGGCAGTGGCGGGTAGACGTCGTACCTATACTTGGGCTTCGATGGGTCTTTCAAATAAGAAAGTAGTTATGCGTATGAATCTGGGCCTCTAAAAAATCTTCGCCCGTACGTTGATCCGGTCAGGAGGCCCAATGCATTCCCCTCACGCTTCTTTTCCGCAAAGAAGGAGGGGTTGGACAGTGGCACGTCGTCCCTCTCACCTAGGGTCAAAACGTGGTGCCCGTTTGAGTTGCTAATGGGTTTCTCAGTTCGAGCAGGGCTCCGGTTCCCATTCGATAGGGATCTAATGGAGGTAGCTAGTGACCGACCCCAACTCTAGATGACTGGTTCAGCAGGGTAACCAGGGTCGTTCGACCATCCCGGCGGCTCATTGCCTTTTTATGATAAAATACCCTAGACCAGTGTTCATCAAGACTTGAACATGGATCGATGCAACCGGGTACTAGCCGCTAGTGTGCCACTCCTCATTCCATCCCTCACTCTGTTGGTTTGGAGCGACTATCGAAACCCTTTCACAGGGCCAGCCTACTGTAACACCCTGGGTGTTAAGCAAGCATTAAAATGTCATTGCATTAGCATGCGCATCATCCTTAAACTAATTACATGCTCATCATGTTATGAAACAATTACTTGAAACACATGAAACATTGTTTTGCATTTTAATATGCTTTATCATTTCATATGAGTGCTACAATTATAATTCTTGTGCTGGAGTTATGCTCATGCTTAGGTTAATTTTTGAGTCTAGGTTGCTGTGTACAAAATTTACAAATTCCACTCTTAAAATCAATTTCCAAAAAATGGGTGATTTTGATTGAATTTTATAATTCAAAAACTATTCAAAATTTGGGAAAAGCATGTACATGAAAAATGTTTCTCTCAAAATTCTCTACAACTTTCATGTTTAGAGTTTTTCATGAAAAAGTTTATAACTTGTTCAAAAATGATGTTTTGGGGCTGCTGGTTTGAAAACAAAAATTCAAAAAAAAAGACGAAGAGGTGCTTACCTGGGCCGCCCGTGCCACTTCTCGGCCCAGCCATGAAGCCGGCCCGGCCCCGCCGCACGCACTTGCCGCTCCCGCACGCGAGCACGCGCGCGCCCGACCAGCCCCGCACCGGACGCGCTCGCAGCCGCTCCGCGCACGCCACGCGGCCGGCGTTCACCGGTGGCCATGGGCGGCGCCCGACCACGCCTCATCCTTATCACCCCGGTTGGCTATCCGAGGGCGCGCCTTGCATTTTTGAATCACCAGCTCGCTCTGCCCTCGCTCACGTCGCAGCAGCGCAGCAGCCTCTCGCCCAACGCCACCACGTTGCCGGCGGCGAAATACGTCGTGTCGGCGCCGTCTCCGTCCGATTCACCCTAGCACCAGCTTCGCCACACTCTGGACCGCCTCATGCTCGTGCTAGAAGCCACGTAGCCCCGGGGTAAGACGCCTAGCCAGCCCCCTTCTTTCCCAACTCCGGCGAGCAGCAGCGCCGCGCCATGGCGCACGGTGGCGGGCCAGCTCTGGCTCACCACCGGCTAAATCGACCACACCACTGTACTTGCCTCGTCAAGGCGAACATGGTAGGGTAGACGCTACCGCCGGCGAGCTCGTCGTCGGCGAGAACGTCGCGGTCAGCGCCGCCTCCTGCCATGTGTGGATGACGTGTGGGCCCTTTTGACCGCGGGGCCCGGCGTGACAGTCGCTGGGAACGGTTCGAGGTGCACGGATCTGGGTGTATCTGGCGCAATAGGCTGTTTTGGGATTTTGATTTAAAGAAAATGTTATTTTCTTTTTCCAGAAAATGCTGAAATAGCTTACAAAATGTGGATCTGGAGGTCTAGGATTCCAAAAATTGCGAAACAAATTTTATAGTGTCATGCATGAGTAGATCTACAGTTTGAGTATTTTTACTAGTATTTTTATGGCACTTTTATATACTGTTTTAATTAATATTGTTTATGATGATAACTTAGAAAATGAGTGGTAAATCCAATACTTATCAGAAAAATGTGAAACTTGATTTATTGGTTAGATCTTGTGATGCTCTATCTATGATAAAAGTTTTAAGTGCCACTATTAGGGAATTATTTTAAGTTGTGGGTTTATTTAGTTAAAAGCTGATTCTTGTGGCATTTTTAGTAATTAATATATACATGGAAAAATGCTAGAAATTTTTTGGACTGCTCTTGTGCTAAGAAGTAGCTAAGAAAAATGTTAAGTCTGTTGTTTCACACTTTTCACTGTACAAAGTATTTTCATGCTAGTTCTGGACTGCTATTTATCATTTTTGTACAGAATGGAATATGCATTATTTTGGGCTGAAATTTTTATGCTAGGGTTCAGATGGCATGTGATACTTGTTGTAATTTTTATAGAATTTTCTGAGATCTGGGAATATATGCTACTGTTATATGCCTTTGTTAATACATGCTTAGTCAAGTTAATTAGCGATGTTGTATGTTAATTATGTTACTTTCTAGATGCTTAATCACATGTTTAACCTGATGGAACAGTTGCCATGTCTCTAGTTTGATTAACGGGTGCATGTCACGATGTGTGTTTATACTTGCCACATGTTTACATGCATGATATATTATGTGTATATGCTAGTCAACTAGAGAAGAGTTTTGCATGTATTCAATCATTAAAAGTAAACATGTTTAACCATGCACCGCACCATGTCATCGCACCTGCACCGCTACCTGCATTCATGATACTTATTACGCGCATATGCATCATACAGGTTCGCAGGAGGAGCTTCCGATAGTGGCGTTCGAGCAGCAAGAGGAGGAGGAGCAGCAGGACGTGGCCGCACAGGAGGTGCAGGCACACGAGGAGGGCGTCGAGAAGCTGCCTGAGTGCCCGGACCACCGCTCGAGCGCGTTTGAGCGAGGCAAGCGCCGGAGCATATCTCTCCTACGGTTTGCAAATTAATTATTTATTGCGTCTTTTGTATTTGATGCATTAAGTATAGGCGTTGTTTGCAACCGTTGCTACATTATATATTCCTTGTCTACTTTTGGTATATATATATACTATCCTTGTCACCTTGCTAGGTCTAGGTGCACAGTAAATGCTTAGCCCTGCTTAGACCGGTAGAAGTCGGGTTATTTCCTGTCACCTGCGAGCTATAGGTGGTTACCTTGTCACTGATAGCCATATGTTGATTATCATGGAATAAGAGTTGATGAAAATTGGAGACTAGACGGAGTCTTATAGGGTTTTGGACTATAGTGCCTCCGTCTGTGTCGATTAAGGACCGACCGTTGTCGTCCCTCTTGTCATGTTGAACGCAGGCCCACATTTAGCTGGAATGATAAGTTGTTCCGACCGCGAAGCCTAACACTTTTTGGGCCGGGATCGACCTAACGCATGATATTGGTGCTGAAGGGGGTGCGACGGGGGCACGAAGAGTGAGCCCAAGGGCAGGCATGGCCTGAACATCCTGGCAGTCGGGAGGCCCCCAGGTATAGTTGGTTATTGTCGATCCCGCAACTGTACCTGGAAAGTGTCATGGTTACCTGTAACTCACGAGGTCTGTGAGTGGGGTTTGTGTGGGGAATAAATTCACCAGCTGGTTAGAAATCAATTCGAATCGTCATCGCTCCTGGTTAGTGAGCACTTGAGCCACGTCACCGTAGTAATGGTTATGGAACATTAGGGTTAGACATGATGAATTATTATTGAAAGGCTATAATTAGACATGGTACTATCATTGTTGCAATAAATCAAATGTTGCTTAGCATAGCTGCTCATGTAGTAAACAGGTTATAATTATAAGCTATTGCCAAAAGATGGAAAAGGTTCATTTATAGTACTTATATTTTTCCGTAAAAGAGTCCAACTAGCCCACTCAGATAAATCTTATCATGCTCCTTGGAGTCCATTTATTTTTGTTTATGATGGGTAAGTCTAGCTGAGTACATTCTCGTACTCAGAGTTCTATTCCCTCTTGTTGTTGCAGATGGCTAGATGTTCTATGGGTACTGCAGCACCTGTTTCTACCCTGTTTGGTGAAGCAGTCGGATCATGGGTGTGATCTTCTCCAGTATCTTACCTCTGTTGCTTTTATGGAACTATGATCATTATCTGGCACTGTATCTGAACTAAGTGTTCGCGTGTGTGGTTTTAAAACTATTTGCTTTCGCTACTTAATTGCAGACTTGGTATTGTAATAATTATATTTGAACTCCGATGTATTAGATTATGTTTTGAACTTATGTATCATGTGAACTGTGACCGCTAAATGTCTACGATCTTGGCTGGTGTAGAAAAAGTTTGAAATACTTTGAGATTTTACGGACTACCGGGTTTATGTGAGCTTAAGTAGGTTGGATTATTCGCTTTGACGGGTGATTATCTTACTTGGACTTATTTAAATTGGGCGGTTCTGTTACACATACGAACTCTAGAACCAGATTTGGACCATGTGCAAATGATGCAGCATGAAGCATGTATGTCCTTGATGCATATGATGACTTTGTATATACAGCATTGCAAAGGATATGAAGAGCAACTTAAAGGAAGATTGCAAGAGCAGCTTAATAGCAGTATTAATAATGAAAACAATAGGAGGTGGGTTCGGCGATTGTTTTACCAACTTCTATCTAGGGACCCAGTTGTTCCCTTTATGGCCATGAAAGCTCATAGTCGTCGAAGCAATCAACGAAGTCATCGTTTCATGGCTCGTCGTCGAGGAGGTAGTTGCTGATGCGCAAGAAGTGTTGTATCTCTCGAAGCCCGATGAAGTTGGTGTCACCTTTGTCGTTGTTGTCGTTGTCGGAGTTGAGGAAGTCAGAGTTGGAGCTTGTCTCGGCCAATGCCAGGACATCGGTGACAAAGCGCATGAGCTGTTGGGGTAGATCCTCCAGTACCTCCCCTACCTCTAGATTGAGATGATACATGTTTGTTGACGATTTACGAACCTTCTTGTCATGACAGGGTTGGCCGACTCGTGGTACCCTGGGGTAATTGAACTTGTCGGGCCATGTGCCCTTCAATTTGTCAGAGCGGAGTCATAGGTTAGCCGCCAGCTCGGAGAAGCTGGCGGTCTCGCCGGTCGATGGGAGGAGGTCGAGGTCGTAGCCCTCCCTGACGACAACAAACTCAAGGCTTCCAAACTAGATGTGGGAGCCCTGAGCAAAGTTGATGTCATTTCTAGCCATCGAAGACTTGGTGAAGTGGAGCGTGACGCGCAGAGCTCCCATACCTGGCGCGCCAACTGTCGGTGTTCTAAAACCAGGGGTGCCTAGAACGGGACAAGTGAACGATGCTGCGCGTCAGAGCCTCCGATGGTGTGCAAGGCGAACACAAGATGTATACTGGTTCGGGCCGAACGTCCCTACGTCCAGTGCTCGCTGCTGCTCGTGTTGCTTTGCACCGGAGTGCTTGTAGTAGGGGGATACAAGCTAGTCGAGAGAGGGATGGCTCCCAGGTCTATGTGAGTGGGTGTGTTCATGTGTTTGAGTGTGTGTTTAGTATATTGTCATTGTTGGGCGTTGTCTAACCGTTTTTTCTCTGTTGAGGGTCCCTCCCTCTCCTTTTACAGTATACAAAGGGAGAGGTCAGGTTACAGTATTTGGATGTACGAAAATAGAAAGAAATGACTCTAAAGTGCTTCCTATTGCTAGCTTTCATCTCAGTTCGTTCATTCGCACAGTCGTGATGGTGGTGGTGGTGGTATGCCGTGGTTGTAGATGACGCAGCGAAGCCATACCCTGACACAGTGTCATGATAAAGAAGATTTCGTAGCCCTAAAACTACACCGACAAAAAGGTGGAGGGCCTAGACGACCATTGCTCCCCGTTCCGTTGAGGCGGACATGGTAGGGTGCAGCGTAGCGTAGCTTCTCCCTGTTACTGCCGTGGGGGGCGATAAAGAACCATGGAAGCCTTGACCGGATTTATGAATCAGGTGTTACAAGTTCCCAGGTGATCCTGCATGACGCGACGAGCTCCTGTTCCTTAGCAGAAAAATGTAGGCGCCCGTGCGTACCCGCGGCAGTGTGTTACAGTGGGGGTCGAGCGCTTTGATGATGTTACAGGGCTCGGGCGCCTGGATGACGTCACGGAAGTCGGACGAGACGGAGAGGGGTCGAATGAAACGGAGAAGTGCTGGGGGCTCGGGCGCTTGTCTTTAGGCTTTGGTATTGAGCAGAGTAAGGCCTGGGCCAGCTATGATGGGCCGTGAGCCGTAATATTGCTTGGTGGGTGGTTTCGCGGTAAAATGGGGTACCCCGTTTTACTGGTACTCGACAATTATAGGCTTGTACTGTATTGTTATGTGTGGTGAACTACTGAGATTGTATTTATGTATGTGTGATCAACTCCTAAGCTGAGATCTGTGATCTGTGATGAACTGAGACTGCTATGTGAATGTGTGATCTATTTATATTTCTATCATTCTTCGTATATATTTGACATGTATATGTATGTGTTAGCTGTCAGCCTGTCATATACTTCTGTTAAATGTACTTCAGGCGGGTATACGGGCATGCCTGTAGGCGAGCCTTGCCCGCGGATAGCGGGCACAGGATTTTGGTTGCGAGCACGGACGTGTGAAGCCACTGTCCACGCGGATTTTACCCGTTCCCAGCGCACTTTGATTTTCTTGATCGGATAGTCCGAAGCAGCCTAATGCTACAAACTGTTTCTGGTCAGTTCGAGGCTCCAGCCGAGTTATACGCCGGAGGCTACGGCCGCGACGCGGCCGCTGGTCCAGATATTTCAGGTGGGCTGGACCTTGGAAGAGGCCCCCTAGTGCTAGTAGTAGCGAGGCACAGTGCCAAAATCCTTTTTTCGCTCTGATATAAGGTGTGTTTAGTGGGTGAAAAGTTACTATAACAGTTTTCGTTTTTACTTGACGAATATTATCCAACCATGAAGTAACTAAGCTCAAAAGATTCGTCTCGCAAAAACCAGACAAACTTAGCAATTAGTTATTTTTTACCTATATTTAATACTCCATGCATGTGTCCGAATATTTGATGTGATGAGTGAAAGAGAAAATATTTTGGGTTTGCATGAGAAGTAAACACACCCTAAAGTGTTACTTCCTGCTGCTGCTTTGCCGCTTCCAGATTCTCGCTACTGGTGCCAGCTTTCTTGTTGTTTTGCACCTGCATTTTTTTTTGAAAAGTTTGCAGTTGCACTCTTCAGCCTTTGTTTGGATGTATATAAATCTACCTCAATTGAGGTGGTTTAGGAGGGATTAAGGTAAAATTTAGTTTAAGTTCAAACTTTTTGTGAAGGTTGTTATTAGCACAAAACAGATACATAAAAAGTTTCATGATTCTTGGATATTTATTTTAGCCTATAAAAGTCACACAACAAGCATTTATTAATTAAAACAGCTAATTTTTAAGCATCCAAAAACTATTGATTTTCACCCGTTCATATTTTTCATAGATGGATCATAGCATTAAGAGGCTAGACAAAAATTTTCATAAATTTATCACGCTCCTTCAATTTACTATTAATTTTTAAAGTTTTAGCCAAATTATTGATAAAAGAAAAAGAAAAAAGTCTACTTCACCTCAACTATGGAGGTGGTCTACCTTACCCCAAACTATGAAACAGTCTATTTTATCCCCTGAACTTTGCAAAACTGGCCAAATGACCCCTCGAGTGGTTTTGGACGGTGGTTTTGCTATAGTAACAGCATTTTTGCTACGGTAACCGCGGTTTTGTCTTTTTTTATTTATTTCTTCTGAATCTTTAAAAAATAATAGTAAATCACAAAAAAATCATAAAATGGAAAATCTAATTTTGTTGGACTCCACGTGAGTAGATCTACACAGTGAATATATAATATAGTATGTTTTAGTACAAAATTTTTGCTGTAAATTTTGATCTATTTTTTTTCTATAATTAATTTGAATAATTCATACAACGAAAACTTTGTACTCAAGTATACCATATTATATATTCACTGTGTAGATCTACTCAAGTGGAGCTCAACAAAATTAGATTTTCTATTTTATGATTTTTTTTGTAATTTACTATGATTTTTCAAAGATTCAGAAGAAATAAATAAAAAAGAAAAAAAGACAAAACCGCGATTACGGTAGCAAAACAGCTGTTATTGTAGCAAACCACCGTCCAAAACCGCCCGAGGGGGTGATTTGGTCGGTTTTGCAAAGTTCAGGGGTAAAATAGACTGTTTCATAGTTGGAGGGTAAAGTAGATCACCCATAGTATGGGTGTAAAGTAGACTTTTTCTAAAAAAAAAAGAGAAAACATATAAGACGAACACTTTTCACAGGGTCCCTACACAAAACTTTAATTAACTTGCCGTCACAAGCACTATGCAGTACTATTCATATATAAGTCTAGCATCTGGAATCTTGGAAAAACTTCTAATTCAATTTTTCACCTTCTTCGTCTTCCTCAATCGTAAGCAGAGCAGAGGAGGATCGGCTGTAGTGATTCCGGCGGCCGTGGTCGACGGTGGAGGTAAGGAAAGGAGGCGCCGCGGCTTGGCAGCAGCCGGCCGCGGCCGCGTTCGGCCCTGCCTTGGCACAGCAGCCCGGGGCGGCTGACCCGCAATCGCAGGTGGCAGCAGCGGCGGCTGTCCCCGGCGGCGAGCTGCAGGGGTGGCGCTGGCCAGAAGAGGAGCGGAGGAGGGGAGGCGCGAGGTGGTGGGGCTCGGGGAAGGAAGGAGAGGCCAGCGGGGCTGGAGATGGCGCGGAGGTGAGGAACGGCGGCGGCGCACCAGCTCTACTGCAGCCATGGCGGGGCGAGAAAAACAGAGGGAGAGGAAAAGAAGGAGTTGGCGGCCGGCGTGGCTTAAGAAGGCGAGGACGACGTCCCAGGGCGCGCCAGTGCCTTCTCGAGCTTGTCCACGCAGGCGGCCGCGCGTCCAAACGCGAGTGGTGGCGTGAAGAGGCTGTTGCCGGGTTACTGTTCATCGACTGAAACCGGTCTGAACCTTGCCATCGTTCTCTTGATTTTGCAAAACAACTTGATGAAGTCCTTTGACAAAAATTATTCATCTTCCTAAGGTCTCCATCTTTGCTTACAAGTCTAACATCAAATTCTCACTGGTTTGAGAGATCTAGAATTTTGAAAACCGATACATGCAAACTGAAACTAAATTCAGTTTTAAATTTTTAAAACAGTTTGTGATTAGCTACTTTAGGTAATTAATTAGTGGGTAAATATCTATCAAACATCACAAACAATGGCACATTATCAAAGTACAAACTTCACACTTTGGAATGGTATCAAGGTTTCACAAAGTTTATGTATGGAAATCAGTTTTCAAAAGCCATTTTGAATCGGTTTGGTTTGAAATCACATCACAACTATGATTCTATTTGAAAGCACATACTTTGTACTACAAAATCTATTTATTTAAGAAATTTCCGTTCCATAAAATCTCAAAGAATCTTAAACACTACTATTATTAACATTTCATGCACAAACATAACAAAGCATAATGCAACTTATGAAAGCTATACTTGACACATGAAATGCATTTATACCACAATGCTTGATGATGAACATGATCAAGGGTTTGTTAACTCAAAAGAAAAGACATGATTAACAACAACCATGCATACTTGAAAATGTTAGAAAGTCATCCAAAGAGGTTTGCGGCCTCTACCTTTAAAAGTTTAAGTCTCATTTGAAAGAGCTTGACTCCACCTTTGTCACCATTTTACAAAGTATCAAGTTAAAACTCGTAATCATCCTCTGAATTGTTTGGTTAGATTAATCCACTGCTTAAATGGTGACTAACACCTGGGGTGTTACAGGAAACATCCGAGTGCTTAGCTTTTATTTATGTGTCATAAACTCTGTTTTTCTTAGTACAGAAGTGGTAGCTTTCCCTCTTGGACTTTAAGATGAAAGTTTAAATGCAGTTTTGGTATTGTTTCTTAAATGTCACATTAGTAGTCATGCGATACATTTCATCCCTTTTCTAATATAATTGATAGATACATCATCTGCCTCTTCTTAAGTATTCCAGAATTTTGTGAATTTTAGGCCATGCAAAACAGCAGTCAATCAAAAGGCAGCCCATCCAGAGGCGTCTCTAATCTTACTGCCCCCTACTAAATCATTTGAAAGAGAAACTACAGACGAGTCTTGCTGATCTCTAAAGGTATTAGACCAGGTGTCTGCTGTTTCTTTCTGTATGCAATTGAGAAGTCTAAGCTCATTTAAATGTCTTATATTTAATTTTGTGCTTTATCTGTCTTAATGGTTAGCATGTTTTTTTTTTCTTTTTGGATCCTGTCCATCTTTGTATCTCTAACAATTTTTTGAAATGAAGTGTATCTCTAACAATAGTTCTTGCACCTTGTCGAACATTGTAGATATGGAGAACAAATATATTTAAAATCTCGTTGTTTTTTATTTCTTTTAGTAGTAGTCTTTTGAAATTATGACTGTTTCTATCGATTCGACATTCATTTATTTTTCTGGTTTGTTCCCCTAAAGGCGCAACAGGGGCACTAGGAGCTAGTGAAGGGTTAGTTACTTGTAGCTCATTCTAGGACTAGCACTAGCATATAGTAATTACGTAGTCTGTCTGCTTGAAGCTAAACTGGACTTAACTCTGGGGTTTTATTTGACAGACTGCAGTTCCAGGTCAATCTACATGGTGTGCTGGGCTCCTTGTGAAAGCCAGTAGATTGGGGCTGCTTTATCCTATTTTTCTTCATCCCTTTCACTCTGGAGCTGGGCTTTTTACTTTTATTCCATGCTCTAGCGCCATGTGTTTCTGGACCCTAAGGGCATAACCTTTTGTGTTATCCTTATCATCCTTTATTAATGCAAGGCAGAGTTCCTGGCACATTTTCTTTCAAAAAAATTACTCCCAGCAATCTCTGAATGTCACTCAGGCGTTTACCATATTCTGCCTGAATTTGTTACTTTTTTTTCACATATCTGCTCGTTGTCAGTTTTTCTCGGTTCTAACACTAGTTCTTTTTCTTTTCTTTTTTTTTAAATTAGTCTAACACTGAATTATTTGCAGCAAACCAAGGAGGAGATGAGGAGGTACAGTCTGCTTGGCAAAGCTTCTTCCTACTGTAGTACCGTGGGCATGGATGTGGGATTTATTTTTTTCACGGTGCCCACGGCCTAGATTTCTGCACTAACTGTGAACATGCAAATATTATTTTCATGTGGTTCATGTGATTGTAACACCACCCGCTGGGTGATTCCATTTGTAGTCCTTTAGATAGCTCAAAAAAATTTCTATGGATGTTCTTAGCAATGGAGTATTCTTTTACCTTCTTCCTGCTGCAATGTTGGTCCAACCACCAAGGATGGTGATATTTCTAGCCATCTCGTAGCTCTAGCTGTGCAAGTGCCAAATCTGTAGCAGTTATATTGACCACAATGCGTGCAAATCCCTGCAGTTTACATTGTCTATGATGTACGTATATTATACGCTTCTTTCCTATACAATTAAACACCATCTCCTTCCCTAGATGCAATTTGTTAGGTTTCCATCTCGATTTGGGACAGGTTATTTCAGAAACAAACATGACTGCAATCTCTGCCACAGTTTTTATTTTGTTTAAACCAAGTACCCAAAAAATACATGATAAGGCTGCAGCTTCTGCAGTGAACAAGAGCTAGAGCCTGTAACGACACCCAGAAAGCACATCCTGCTGATATACAAGTGCAAAAACAGAACAATGTCCCCATGTAAGGGCAAGTGCTTCAAATCTAGCAATACGAGAACATTTCCTATGCTCACATGCTTCCACCACTATATTAAAAAAACCCCATCACAATATGCACGAAAAAAAATCAACCAAACATATTAATGGATAGATGATGTAGCATGCTCATGCAAATTTTGGGGATATATGAAATTTTGTTCAAGGAGAAAAAAAAGTCAGCATGTGAATACATGCTGATGTTTCTAAAAAAAAGCATGCTGATTTTCTCTTTTTTGTTTCTCTTTTTAAAAGGACAACAAAAACTTTGTCATGATTAATGCTCCTTTTTTCTCCTTTCACAAAATCTAGGAATCTTACTTGGGCTATATCAACCATTGCTGATATAAGTGAATTCCGTGCATTACAACATGTTGGGTGGGAAATTGTACCTCGTAAACCATCTTATATATCTCCGATTGCTTGTATGTGTTATGGTCAAACTTTTGTGGGTCGGTTGCACAACACGAAACCAAACTCATGCTTAGTTGTTAGGTATTGCTTTAGATAACATGAAGTAAAAAATGAACTAATCAATAGCCTTAGATTACTATCCCTCCCACCTGAATTCAGGGACGAAGCCAGAAAAAAATTTAGGAGGGGCTGAACAATAGCGCCCCCCCTCCGCCCCAGCGCTGCGCCTGTCGGCCCGTTGTCCGTCCGCTGTTGTGCCGCCAACGCCTGCCCACCTACCGCCACGCCGCACCTGGCTGCCCGCGCCCGCTCACTTCTCGCTCGCCGCGCCTCGCTCTGGCTGCCCACTCGGCCGCTCCTCACTCACTCGCCACGCGCAGCGCATCGTTGAAAGGTCCTTATTTGGTTTTGGTAATTGAGTGACAACTTAGGTGGACTAATTGTGTTTTATGTGAGATACACAGGTAATTAGTCCACATGTACATGTGTGTGAGCAATATATGCCATGGAGGTGAAAATGACTTGGAGATGTTGCAAAGCTTGCACATGTGATGATAGATGAGTTTATTGCACATGAGACATGACATTGAGTCATGTGATCAAGGTAGAGAAGATCAAGACATGACTTGGCTCGACGGACCAGTTGCAAGTGTGAAGGGCAAGTCGGAGGCTTTGAAGCGAGGGACCGCGTGTGACGGTGAAGCTTGAGCAAGACTTGGTGCCGATGGACTGACGCAACGGTGAATAGCAAGTGAGGTCAAGATCGATGAACCAATACGGTCACGGTGCATGTGTTGCATCAACATCGAAGGAGATAGAATAGAATGCACAAAGCAAAGGTATAACCTAGGGCATTTCATTTCATCGGTTAAAAGTTGTGTAGAGAAGTGCATGACCGGGTTTAGGATAGATGGCCGTAATATCAAGAGGGGCAAACTTGTTTGCATAACGGTCATCTAGTGCCACTTGAGTGATTTAACTTTGCATCATTGCTAGGATCGAGTGGTGTGACATGTTGAGTGGCTAACTCCTTTGGAAAAATGATTGTGAAAAATGCTAACACACTTGCACATGGTGATGTACACTTGGTGGTGCTCGACGGGATTTGGCGATTTCCGGGAAGTGAAATGTATATTTTCCACTACACCGGAGGCGGAGAATTTCTCTAAGTCATCGTGAATAGAAATGGAGGCAAACGGAGGTCAATAGGGTGATCGGACGCTGCACCGGACGCGGTCTCGGCACGATCGGACACGTCCGATCAGTTCGACGCAGCAGTCAGGAGCGCAAGCGCTAGGATTTGCAACCAGAGCGTCTGGTCCCTCGCGGAACCAGCGCGTCCGGTCAGGCACCCAGTGTAACGGAACCGTCCAAATTATAAGAGCACAAGTACAAAACACAATCACCGAAATGATCAAATTCTCGCACTTGAGCCCATATAACTCCGGTAGTCCAATGAAATCACGAGGGATCTCAAACCAACCAACATACAAGCCAAGATCGTAGTGATTCAACATAACAAGTCATATGTTACAACCATTTCATAAGTAATTAAATATACATCGGAGTTTAACATAGTTATTAGAACTTACATTGGAAAGTAGCGGAAGCAAAGTAATTTGAAACTAACATTAATCTTATTTCAAATACATGCCAGTACCACGGTCGACTTCCAACAAAAGCATTAGAGATAAGGTAACTAAGAAGGATCATGCCCATGATCACACTCCGCCTCTACGGCAGGAGCCAACCAACTCTTGCAGCCGCCATGATACATCATAACCTGCAACAAGTGGGGATAAAACCCTGAGTACGAGGAGGTACTCAGCTAGACTTACCCGTCAAAAACCAGAAATAAAGTGACAACAAGGATCATGCAAGGCTGATATGAAGTGGGCTAGCTTGACAACATTTTGCATAAAAGCTTATTATGAATAAGTAATCATTAATGCTTAAGCATCAAGTTAATTATCATTAACCTGTCATCTATATTAGCACCTGTACTAGAGCACTCACTTTATTAGGAGCAAACAATATTAACCATAGCAGGTATAAATTGAGGCAACCTTTCCATCGTGATCCAATTAACCATCCGTTTAATTTAATGGAATCTACGTTGCCGCTGCTCAAGTCAAGTGCTCACTAACCGGGAGCGACGGCGATTCGAATCGAATTCCTATCCAGCTGGAGGGGTATTTCTAACACTCACCATGCAGACCCCTGCCAGGGTCGCACAAGCCACCTTTTCATATGATTCAGGAATCGCGGGTCCGAATGATGTCGCGACCCCAAGGGCGACACTCTGCCAGGTGATAGGGACTCTAACCCCCCCTTGGTCTCACGCCAATGTCCCCAAGCACATCCTTTCTCTCCTCCAAGAAGCAACCTACCATTCGATTCCCGGCCTGAATCACATTACTCGGCTTCGCGGTCGGAACGACTTATCCGGCCAACTAAGTGTTAGACTGCGTTCAACATGACTCAAGGACGTACAGCGAATCGGTCCTTAAACGACTCAGACGGGGATAGATTCACACCCAAGACCTCCATGCCTTGTTGCTTCACTATCGTCATCCCGCCCGGTCTCATTTCATTTTATTAACACATGGTTCCATTCCACGATAGCAAATATAGCCAACCGTGCCATATATGAATATCCCTACATCTCGCAGGTGACAGGAAATCACCTGACTTCTACCGCTTAAAGCAGGGCTAAGCATCTACTCGATCCTAGTCTATGTAGGATTCAGGGATTCATATATCTGGACAAGGAATGATATAATGCAGCAAGGTTTGCAACCAACTCCTACCACTTAATGCAACAATACTTATAACATATATATAATTAATTGCTTTGAAGATAGGAGGCTTATAATGCTCCGGGGCTTGCCTGGGATCCGACTCAAGTTAGAGTATGTCAGATGAGTTCGCTTGGCGAGCATCTTCCAATCTACCACTTGTCCGATCCTTCGATCATCGGGATGGATCCACTAACTCCATCTTCGGGTTTGGCTCCACCTTAGATCCATCACGCGTTTCTGCTAGCGTACCTAATGAGGTGCAACAATGCATATGTATGAATGCATAGAAGTGCAATAAACAAAGTAATCATGCAAGCATACCAAACTCACGTAAGCACCTAGAGCTAATTAATTTAATCCTCATTAGGGCATAACATAGAAGAGGGCAAGCACATCAATCAAGACACAAGTCTTATAAGATCCTAGGATACCAACCCAAGTATCATCAAAGATATGAGTCACACTTCAATACCCAAGCATGACAAAGTTAATCAAGTATTAGAACTAAAATTTGCTACCTTCTGGACATCAGACCAACAGCTGAGTAATTTAATCATAACTGGAGATCTACAACTCCAAATGACTTGCAAGAAGACATTATGAAAAGCTTATGAAATTATCTATATTTCATTTATAATCATCACAGCATGATTCCAAAGTTTAACATGTCGAATTTACATAAACATAGCAACTGGTCTAACAAGACAGAGAGCAAGCAATTCTGTAACCTAACTTTAAACAGCTGTAGTTTCTAAACCATATGGCCAAATGCCACCAAACTTTAACAACAGCTAGATCATGAAATTCACAACTACTTTGTTATAGCACACAAGACATGAAAACATTATTTGCATAGGGTAATTAACAATATTCTCAAATCTGTTCAGAAACCTCATTTGCAAGAAATAATTATTAACTTATATTGCAAACATATAATTGGATAAAACCAACTTTACCAACATGTCACCCATGACCAATGAACACCAGAAAACATAGTGTCAATTACTAAATAAATTCTTTTAATACATTTTCTTAATTTATTTAGATCATTAGGTGGAATTATGACCACATCATAAAGATACTCAATAAATTCTACCAAAATTACAGGGGTCTACAAATACTCTCAAAAGTCTACTGTACAAATTTCAAGCTAATTGGACATGTATCTCAACCTCTATGAAAAAGACAAATAGCTATGACAATAAATCATGTGAGAGCAAGTTAAACCTAAAACTCAATATTTTCTAGAAACACATGATCATATTATGAATCCATATGATAGAGAAACATCATACTAAGGTAATGGAACAATATTTTCTATTTTATCATTTATATATTATTTAATAGCTTATTTATCAAGCCCTAAACAAGTTAAATCAATAACTTGATCAAACAGTGAGTAATGACCATGAAATTTATACCACAGTACATTCATAACATGGAAAGACTACCATAAAAATTTCACATCATTTGGAGCAACACAACTCAAGATATAAAAATGACAAGCAATATAATGTAGATTTTCCCTATTTATCAAGGTCAAATCAAAACCCTAAGAAAACAGTGAACAAATAGTGTGTTTAATATTTTTCCTAGCAAGTACATGTCATCACAAATTTAACAAAACAAGAATCACTATTTTTGGAGTTCAAAAACTCTAGATATGGCTTTGCTCAAGTTGGTAAGCATTTTTGGAGCATTTTTAAGGCTTAAATAAAGACATCAGAAAATATCTACAACATGTAACATATTATGACTCCACTGCATAGATCTTTTCCCAAGGTTTCCAAAAAGTCCACTTTTGCTATTTTTGGAATTATCTAGCAAGAGATATGCATTTTAGACGATTTAACCAAATTCTGAAATTCAAATTCAGAAATAAACAACCCTAACTAACTTTTGCTAGGTGCACCCGAACGTGTACCCCAACTGAGCCACTTCTTAAACTGTCATGTGGGACCTGCTGTTTCGCTGGGCCCGCTTGTCATCCACCGGAGAGAGACAGAGAGGAGAGGCGCGGTCTTCTTCTTCAAACGAGCGGAGCAGGGGAGACGGCCGGTGGCTTGCCGGCCGGCCATTCTCCGGCCGGTGAGGTCGGTCCCAGCGGCGAGAAAAGGCAGCGCGGGCACCACCGTGCCATTCCGCATCCGGGGGTGGCCGAGGAACGGCGGAAGGCGGTCGGTAGCGGCTTGGCCACGTGCGCCGGCGGCCCGTCGGCCGGTGCTCCGGCGGCAGCAAGCAGCGGGGGCGGAGCCGGTGAGGCGAGGAGTCCCGGAGGTACGGTGTGGTACAAGAAACGCGATGGCGCGGTCAATTCGGCGGAGGGAGGTCGGAGACGATGGATCGACAGCAGCATTGGAGCTGGGCCGGTCGGCCATGGCGGTGGCGTTCTACGCTGCGCGTGCTGCGGCGAAGCGAATTGAGCGCGATTGCGTGGAGAGGGTGGTGGAGTCACTGGTGCACGTGGCGGAGGCCGCAATGGCTGGGAGCATTGGGCGCGACAGCGGCGGCCGGAGCTCTACCGGCCCGGCCATGGCGCGGCCGCGCTCCGCACGAACAGAGAGGGAGAAAGCGCGGAGGAGGGCGGAGAGTGAGGGAGGGACTCAGGCGTGCAAGGGGGGTTGCTTCTCTTCTCGATGGGCAGCGGGCAGCGGCACTAGGACAGCCACGGCGCGTGGCTCACACGCGGCAGCAAGCAAGGCGCATGTCGGCCACGTCCCAGGGCGCGTGTTCACCCCTCAGGCATTTCCCCGAATACGTGGCGGGCAACCGAGTGACCAACGTGGGAGCAAACTTTGGGCCATTTCTGGGCTGAGTTTGGACTTGGGCCCCAAATGAAGTTTGCTCTACTCCTTATGCTCTACAATTTTCGTTAAGACACTTAGGCTATTAGGGCAACAGGTTAGGAGATAATTGGCCTCAAAGTTGCCAATGTCAGTGATTTGAAAGCAACGGCAATAATCCAATTTGAGGGTCAAAAATGAATTGCAATTGGTGCCATCTTCCTATATGTTATTCCCCAACAGGTAAGCTCCAACTTTTATTTTTGGACCAACTCAAGTTGCTTAACAAATTTTGGAGAACGCGCGATGCCAACGTTGACGACACCGAAATCAGGGATTAAAATGGCTAAGTGCTGAAATCAGCCCTAAAACTGACTTGTGTGCCCTGTTTGAGCATGTTCCACATATTTTCATGACTTGACGCTTAAACAAAGTTTGTTCCTTATAAAATTCTCCACAACTTTGTCAAAGGGGGCATAGTCATGCAAAGCTTCTAGGTCACACCTTTGAGACGGTCAAACAAAAGTGTTCCAGGGTCCATCCATGGTCAACCATCACTTAGAAGCACATTTAGGCAAAATGATCAACATGAACATTGTTCCATTAAGTGTCCTAAGTATAGTTAAGGTGTTGTAGAGTTCCAAACATACACACCATGCATAGGTTGCACAAAAGTGTAGGTTTTAGTTATAATCCAAACAAGCATATAACTCCTCATTTCATGTGACTTTTTGATTCCAAACTTCATGAAACTTTTCCAGGGATCAATATAGATAGAATGTGATGTGAGACACATGAAGATATTGCCATAACACCACCCAAACATATATCTTTGAAAAGGGACCTATATGTAAAGCAATGATGCAACATCCACTTTAGGTTAGGCTCATCTCCATAGGTTGACCTTGATATTGTCATCTCCACTTAATCTATCATGTTTGATCTTAAACCCACCACTTAATTGGTGATAAACACCTGGGGTGTTACAGCCTTCCCCCCTTAAAAGAATCGCGTCCCGAGATTCGGAATGGAAGACCTTTTAAGGAAGAGAGACACGTTATCTAGTTCCCAATATCTGCTATAGCATTCAGCTAAAAGCTTCAACATCGGGGAACAAATTGACCAAAGACACTTTCTGATACTTACTCTTCATGGTAAAATTTGTCTGAAGAATTTCCTTCATTGACTTCCATGAAGCATTGTTACTTTTGGAGGAATCCAAGATAGCACAGTACGACATTCTCAATGTACGGAGATCATTTGGTCCATGAGCGACCACTCACAAGTATCTGATTCTTTAATGAACATAACATGGTCCGTATGACTTGACACTAGACCGAAATCTTCAGAAGTATACTCATGGATATGATCCTATGTTCCCAAAGTTTGAAAAGCAGTCATCTACCAAAATGGCTTGAGCACAACCTTCCAAAAGTGTGAGACCATAGACGACAAATATACTCTGAGACTTTAGGATACTGACTAACCAATAGACAAGGTCTATGTTGGTCGTAAATGTTCATTCATTTAGGCACCAACTAAGGGAAACTACTTGAGGTTCCATGTGTGCAGTTCTCTTTCTCTGATGACAACACTATATTATCTGAGTCTATCGATGGGTTATTGAATGTGATAGCTGACTCTGTCGGCTTCGTATTTCTGCCAACAGTTATCTTAAAGATTCTTTTATCCAAGGATAACAATTATCTGGGTTGAATCAGATGCAACCTCATGGGTAAGAACACTTTTAAGATAACAAAGATCAGTGAGTATTATCAATTATTGCCAAAGAAAGATGTAGCGAGGCCTTAAGGACAACAAAAGTTATAAATATTCACTAAACCGCGGGGCGTAGTCTACCACCAAGCGATTGAGTAAAATTTTCCTTGGTGACTTAGTTGCACTGTAAGTTGAGTTGACTTGCAATGTAGCAACTTTGTCAGGCCAACTTTCACCTTGAGGCTTCCCTTTTAGGATCAAACAGCAGCTCTAAGATAGGAATCTGTTGTTTGACACTTCTTAGATTGCTTTCAAATATTCCTCAATACTTTGTCCAATAGTTATGGACAAACCGTTTGTGGCACCTAAGGGCACAAGGATGTTGATCAAAACTAGGGCATGCATTTCTCTAATTCTTCACCGCGGCTGATTGAACACCTTGCACTATTTGTGTGATTGTCCAAGACGGAATTGACTTGATCACAATGGCTCTAGAAGATAGAGTATCTCTCAAGTTGTTGGCTAGTTGATTAACTTCTTATTGGTTATTGCTCTGTAAGACATAGCCTTCGTAGCTACCAAAGAGTCGTTACCTAGCTAGAGATTAACCTTCCTATTGGTAACTAATCAGTTGTTTCTCAACACTAAAAAGTTCCAAATCTTCATTCTTAATCACCATAATTGTGGTTGATACAACACAGATGATTGCTATCGAAGTCAGCAGATAAGGAGTCTCACCAGAGATGGCTGATCTCAACGGTAAGGTTATTATGCATACAAAGGTTAAGACTTGCGTAATGTGACAATCGGTTCTTATCCAACAGGTGACTTGTCCAACATTAAATGTTGTGTGTCCTTTTTATCCAACAGAGATGAGATACTTTACTCACTAGATGGTGGTTGTCAATATAGGGACAACTAAGCAAAGTCACTTGTCTACCACCTATTGCAGTCTGTTAATGTTTATGTCGGTGACCGGTTCTTCAAAGGTTATCCTCTTAGCAACTTCAGGAGGAAGTTTTACTACTTTTGGTTCAATATAAGGGTCTTTCGATAAGATATGGAAAAAAAAACAATCAAGGAAGGAGGTCACGTGAAAATCACATCAGTGTTGTTCTGCAATGGATTACGATTAGAAACCATGATACCAGCGCGTGCCGAGCAGCACAACCTTGTGTGTGCACCCACAGGAGGCTCTCGGTTTCGTCGCGGCACCATTAGTTGCTACTCACAACACCATTACTGAACATGCACCCAATGAGGAATTTCAAATGGCATAGATTGGGTTGATAAGGTAGATGCATGAATTTGCAAGCACACGATTTAGAGGCCATAGCATGGATACATTGCGTCACACTAGCTAACCTTTAGGAGAGGTAACCGAAAGGTCCAACAAGGATTCAGTTAAGGGTCTTACAACTTGGCATCAAACAACTATAGCCAAAAGGAAGAGTTGAAGAGAAACTATCTTGGCTAGTAGATCAAACAAAGGTATTCACGTGCGGTTGCAGGACAATCATGGTATACACAAATATTTAATGGTCCAGACTTGGGCTCATAAGGAAAAGAACCTAATTGGGGATGACGCCAAGAGATCGTTTCGCGTAACTCGAGTATTGCTCTAAGATAAAGCTACTCGACACTCGTATACTTACCGAAGACAATCGAAGTGACAACTATGACACTAATTAACTAACAAGCATACATACAAACATCATAGTCAAGCATTGGAGAGATCCAATCCAATTAGCTTAAGCAACCACTACTAAGCATCAGGCTCACCCACAACAAACATTCATCTAAAGCAAGAACTAACTACGAGTTTAGCCAAAGACAAACGCTAGCTAAGGTGGCTACTTAGCATGGGCACAGAACATGGACAGCAACATGTTTCGACCATAGCTGAGGTTGTAGACATCCCATAAAGGTGATCCTAGAGTTTCTAGAAAGCTTAGAAAGATGGCTACACATTAGTTATTAATACCAAAAGCTGAATCATAGGTTAGCATGGTCAAACATGCTGATGTTTCAGATCTGTACCATTATGGACAGAAAACTGACAAGAACTTCAAAAATGCAAAACTGGAGTTTTAGGGACACAACAAGGCTAAGACTTAACTTTGTTTAAAGCTTATTAAGTTGTCTATAACTTTCTTATTATCATATTAAGATGATTCTATATCTAACAAGGCCAAACAAGACAAAGAAGACATCTCTGCCCAGATTTGGACAGATTCTGTCATTCCACTTTACAAGCTCATAAGTAGAGATTTAGACCACCCCAATTGGTGTTATAGGACACTTTGGAAAGCTTAGAAAAAGTACTACACTTCTTCTATTATCTCCAAGACATGATTCCTTATGCACATAGGTCAAACAAACCAAACATACAGATCTGTTCTGAACATGAGCAGATTTTGACAACAACTTCTAAAATTTATAACTCCCAAACCATAAGGCCTAGGGTCTTGAAATTTTAGGACAAGCTATATAATTAAGTTAGCTACAACTTTGGTATTCTCTATAACTACAGAAAACACCATTATGATTATAAAAGCATCACTACAACAGAAACAGTTCTAGCAGCCAACGTTTAATAAGCAAAACAAAGCTTGCCTTTATTCTACTTAACAAGAGAGCACACAAACATATTATTCTAGCAGCTCTAAACATTATTACCTTAGACCAACACCAATTTAATTCATTTATGAGAATCCATAATTATTTAAGTGAGGTCTAAAGCATTGGCAAACGCTTGGGTGAACAACATATCCACCACTTGGCTAAGCTAGAGGATATCTCTAAGTTCAAGCATGTAGCCACACTTATTTCTAGTAAGGCTAAGCACATATTTTTCTCAAGCAACATGGAACAAGGCATTTTTGTTTTACTTCACTCAAGAAAGATAGTGTAACACATTGATCACAAGTTACACACTATAGAACAAGGGTGAGAAGAGTATAGCCATGCATAAAGCAACAATCATGAAGATGCATGCTTCGTCCTATTCGTCCTCACAAGATTGCCAACCTAAGGTGGCGATCACGTTCTATGTCGGTGGCATAACACGCACTCTTTCGATATATAGCTAGTCGTCTGCTACATTCGACTTACGCATTCGTGGTTAGCGTACCTGCAGAAAAGTTTCATTGCAGCCCAATATTTCCCAATATAGCACACAATGAAAGCAGAGAAGTAAAAATTCTAAGTACTTCCATGTACATATACCCCCGTATATATACATGTAGCACCAAAACTACCCGAATCATTCGATCACCCACAATTAAGTACCTTCATATATACATGTGTATAACATGTAAATAATCCAGTAACCAAAACTAGCTCTCCCCTAGACCAAGGGTTGTACGGTCATGCTCTCACAACTCACACTTACCTGAGCGTAGGTGCGACGTTGCATAAAAGTAAACTAGCAACATATATGGCTATTTCATATATGAAGGCTACCTCTACTCTGACACACCGGGTAGCATAGTGTGGGAGAGTCATCACACATACATACCTTGGCAAGGGCGTAGATGCATAAATGAAAAACCCCCAAGTTAGTACTTATATAAGCCACCTAATAATCCTTATATGGGCGTAAGGAAATTGACCACTGGCATACTTAGATTTAGAATTCAGTTTTCACAAACCTATATATAGCTATAAGTTGATAAAACTAATTTTATAAAACAAAACCTTTGTTTTAAATACACATACGACAAGTTTAATGTTGAATCTTGCTCCGATGCCAGCTGTAACGGAACCGTCCAAATTATAAGAGCACAAGTACAAAAACAATCACCGAAATGATCAAATTCTCGCACTTGAGCCCATATAACTCCGGTAGTCCAATGAAATCACGAGGGATCTCAAACCAACCAACATACAAGCCAAGATCGTAGTGATTCAACATAACAAGTCATATGTTACAACCATTTCATAAGTAATTAAATATACATCGGAGTTTAACATAGTTATTAGAACTTACATTGGAAAGTAGCGGAAGCAAAGTAATTTGAAACTAACATTAATCTTATTTCAAATACATGCCAGTACCACGGTCGACTTCCAACAAAAGCATTAGAGATAAGGTAACTAAGAAGGATCATGCCCATGATCACACTCCGCCTCTACGGCAGGAGCCAACCAACTCTTGCAGCCGCCATGATACATCATAACCTGCAACAAGTGGGGATAAAACCCTGAGTACGAGGAGGTACTCAGCTAGACTTACCCGTCAAAAACCAGAAATAAAGTGACAACAAGGATCATGCAAGGCTGATATAAAGTGGGCTAGCTTGACAACATTTTGCATAAAAGCTTATTATGAATAAGTAATCATTAATGCTTAAGCATCAAGTTAATTATCATTAACCTGTCATCTATATTAGCACCTGTACTAGAGCACTCACTTTATTAGGAGCAAACAATATTAACCATAGCAGGTATAAATTGAGGCAACCTTTCCATCGTGATCCAATTAACCATCCGTTTAATTTAATGGAATCTACGTTGCCGCTGCTCAAGTCAAGTGCTCACTAACCGGGAGCGACGGCGATTCGAATCGAATTCCTATCCAGCTGGAGGGGTATTTCTAACACTCACCATGCAGACCCCTGCCAGGGTCGCACAAGCCACCTTTTCATATGATTCAGGAATCGCGGGTCCGAATGATGTCGCGACCCCAAGGGCGACACTCTGCCAGGTGATAGGGACTCTAACCCCCCCTTGGTCTCACGCCAATGTCCCCAAGCACATCCTTTCTCTCCTCCAAGAAGCAACCTACCATTCGATTCCCGGCCTGAATCACATTACTCGGCTTCGCGGTCGGAACGACTTATCCGGCCAACTAAGTGTTAGACTGCGTTCAACATGACTCAAGGACGTACAGCGAATCGGTCCTTAAACGACTCAGACGGGGATAGATTCACACCCAAGACCTCCATGCCTTGTTGCTTCACTATCGTCATCCCGCCCGGTCTCATTTCATTTTATTAACACATGGTTCCATTCCACGATAGCAAATATAGCCAACCGTGCCATATATGAATATCCCTACATCTCGCAGGTGACAGGAAATCACCTGACTTCTACCGCTTAAAGCAGGGCTAAGCATCTACTCGATCCTAGTCTATGTAGGATTCAGGGATTCATATATCTGGACAAGGAATGATATAATGCAGCAAGGTTTGCAACCAACTCCTACCACTTAATGCAACAATACTTATAACATATATATAATTAATTGCTTTGAAGATAGGAGGCTTATAATGCTCCGGGGCTTGCCTGGGATCCGACTCAAGTTAGAGTATGTCAGATGAGTTCGCTTGGCGAGCATCTTCCAATCTACCACTTGTCCGATCCTTCGATCATCGGGATGGATCCACTAACTCCATCTTCGGGTTTGGCTCCACCTTAGATCCATCACGCGTTTCTGCTAGCGTACCTAATGAGGTGCAACAATGCATATGTATGAATGCATAGAAGTGCAATAAACAAAGTAATCATGCAAGCATACCAAACTCACGTAAGCACCTAGAGCTAATTAATTTAATCCTCATTAGGGCATAACATAGAAGAGGGCAAGCACATCAATCAAGACACAAGTCTTATAAGATCCTAGGATACCAACCCAAGTATCATCAAAGATATGAGTCACACTTCAATACCCAAGCATGACAAAGTTAATCAAGTATTAGAACTAAAATTTGCTACCTTCTGGACATCAGACCAACAGCTGAGTAATTTAATCATAACTGGAGATCTACAACTCCAAATGACTTGCAAGAAGACATTATGAAAAGCTTATGAAATTATCTATATTTCATTTATAATCATCACAGCATGATTCCAAAGTTTAACATGTCGAATTTACATAAACACAGCAACTGGTCTAACAAGACAGAGAGCAAGCAATTCTGTAACCTAACTTTAAACAGCTGTAGTTTCTAAACCATATGGCCAAATGCCACCAAACTTTAACAACAGCTAGATCATGAAATTCACAACTACTTTGTTATAGCACACAAGACATGAAAACATTATTTGCATAGGGTAATTAACAATATTCTCAAATCTGTTCAGAAACCTCATTTGCAAGAAATAATTATTAACTTATATTGCAAACATATAATTGGATAAAACCAACTTTACCAACATGTCACCCATGACCAATGAACACCAGAAAACATAGTGTCAATTACTAAATAAATTCTTTTAATACATTTTCTTAATTTATTTAGATCATTAGGTGGAATTATGACCACATCATAAAGATACTCAATAAATTCTACCAAAATTACAGGGGTCTACAAATACTCTCAAAAGTCTACTGTACAAATTTCAAGCTAATTGGACATGTATCTCAACCTCTATGAAAAAGACAAATAGCTATGACAATAAATCATGTGAGAGCAAGTTAAACCTAAAACTCAATATTTTCTAGAAACACATGATCATATTATGAATCCATATGATAGAGAAACATCATACTAAGGTAATGGAACAATATTTTCTATTTTATCATTTATATATTATTTAATAGCTTATTTATCAAGCCCTAAACAAGTTAAATCAATAACTTGATCAAACAGTGAGTAATGACCATGAAATTTATACCACAGTACATTCATAACATGGAAAGACTACCATAAAAATTTCACATCATTTGGAGCAACACAACTCAAGATATAAAAATGACAAGCAATATAATGTAGATTTTCCCTATTTATCAAGGTCAAATCAAAACCCTAAGAAAACAGTGAACAAATAGTGTGTTTAATATTTTTCCTAGCAAGTACATGTCATCACAAATTTAACAAAACAAGAATCACTATTTTTGGAGTTCAAAACTCTAGATATGGCTTTGCTCAAGTTGGTAAGCATTTTTGGAGCATTTTTAAGGCTTAAATAAAGACATCAGAAAATATCTACAACATGTAACATATTATGACTCCACTGCATAGATCTTTTCCCAAGGTTTCCAAAAAGTCCACTTTTGCTATTTTTGGAATTATCTAGCAAGAGATATGCATTTTAGACGATTTAACCAAATTCTGAAATTCAAATTCAGAAATAAACAACCCTAACTAACTTTTGCTAGGTGCACCCGAACGTGTACCCCAACTGAGCCACTTCTTAAACTGTCATGTGGGACCTGCTGTTTCGCTGGGCCCGCTTGTCATCCACCGGAGAGAGACAGAGAGGAGAGGCGCGGTCTTCTTCTTCAAACGAGCGGAGCAGGGGAGACGGCCGGTGGCTTGCCGGCCGGCCATTCTCCGGCCGGTGAGGTCGGTCCCAGCGGCGAGAAAAGGCAGCGCGGGCACCACCGTGCCATTCCGCATCCGGGGGTGGCCGAGGAACGGCGGAAGGCGGTCGGTAGCGGCTTGGCCACGTGCGCCGGCGGCCCGTCGGCCGGTGCTCCGGCGGCAGCAAGCAGCGGGGGCGGAGCCGGTGAGGCGAGGAGTCCCGGAGGTACGGTGTGGTACAAGAAACGCGATGGCGCGGTCAATTCGGCGGAGGGAGGTCGGAGACGATGGATCGACAGCAGCATTGGAGCTGGGCCGGTCGGCCATGGCGGTGGCGTTCTACGCTGCGCGTGCTGCGGCGAAGCGAATTGAGCGCGATTGCGTGGAGAGGGTGGTGGAGTCACTGGTGCACGTGGCGGAGGCCGCAATGGCTGGGAGCATTGGGCGCGACAGCGGCGGCCGGAGCTCTACCGGCCCGGCCATGGCGCGGCCGCGCTCCGCACGAACAGAGAGGGAGAAAGCGCGGAGGAGGGCGGAGAGTGAGGGAGGGACTCAGGCGTGCAAGGGGGGTTGCTTCTCTTCTCGATGGGCAGCGGGCAGCGGCACTAGGACAGCCACGGCGCGTGGCTCACACGCGGCAGCAAGCAAGGCGCATGTCGGCCACGTCCCAGGGCGCGTGTTCACCCCTCAGGCATTTCCCCGAATACGTGGCGGGCAACCGAGTGACCAACGTGGGAGCAAACTTTGGGCCATTTCCGGGCTGAGTTTGGACTTGGGCCCCAAATGAAGTTTGCTCTACTCCTTATGCTCTACAATTTTCGTTAAGACACTTAGGCTATTAGGGCAACAGGTTAGGAGATAATTGGCCTCAAAGTTGCCAATGTCAGTGATATGAAAGCAACGGCAATAATCCAATTTGAGGGTCAAAAATGAATTGCAATTGGTGCCATCTTCCTATATGTTATTCCCCAACAGGTAAGCTCCAACTTTTATTTTTGGACCAACTCAAGTTGCTTAACAAATTTTGGAGAACGCGCGATGCCAACGTTGACGACACCGAAATCAGGGATTAAAATGGCTAAGTGCTGAAATCAGCCCTAAAACTGACTTGTGGGCCCTGTTTGAGCATGTTCCACATATTTTCATGACTTGACGCTTAAACAAAGTTTGTTCCTTATAAAATTCTCCACAACTTTGTCAAAGGGGGGCATAGTCATGCAAAGCTTCTAGGTCACACCTTTGAGACGGTCAAACAAAAGTGTTCCAGGGTCCATCCATGGTCAACCATCACTTAGAAGCACATTTAGGCAAATTGATCAACATGAACATTGTTCCATTAAGTGTCCTAAGTATAGTTAAGGTGTTGTAGAGTTCCAAACATACACACCATGCATAGGTTGCACAAAAGTGTAGGTTTTAGTTATAATCCAAACAAGCATATAACTCCTTATTTCATGTGACTTTTTGATTCCAAACTTCATGAAACTTTTCCAGGGATCAATATAGATAGAATGTGATGTGAGACACATGAAGATATTGCCATAACACCACCCAAACATATATCTTTGAAAAGGGACCTATATGTAAAGCAATGATGCAACATCCACTTTAGGTTAGGCTCATCTCCATAGGTTGACCTTGATATTGTCATCTCCACTTAATCTATCATGTTTGATCTTAAACCCACCACTTAATTGGTGATAAACACCTGGGGTGTTACACCCAGAGGAGCAGAGCATGACGAAGTTCTGTGCGGACGCGTCCAATCATAAAAATTGTTCTCTGGACTCTTACTGGAAACGACCGAACGCGACTCCTGTGGCGTCCGGTGCATCGAGCGTGCGCGTCCGATCATGGCTTCACGCGCGGGGTCTGACCGTGACCTGCGCGTCCAGTCGAGTCTGGCTGACGCGTCAGGTCGGCTGATGACCGTTGGTGCATGGTGACCGTTGGAGGATCGAGTGGTCGCGGTTGAATCTAGAGGGACACGTGGACGGCACAGGGTGACCAGACGCGGTGCAGCACGTCCGGTCAGTTTGACCGGCGCGTCTGGTCGATGCGAAAAACACCCATTGAAGGGGCCAACGACTATATTCATTCATGAGGCTATAAATAGAAGTGGTGGCTGGCTTTAGCTAGTGCTGAGCACCTTAGGGATGTATTGCCCTTTATGTGTGCTTGGTTTGAGAAGCCTCCAACTCACTTGTGCTTGCTAGATTGCGAATCAATAAGTGAGTAAGTGATTCTAGTACGATTGCATCGTGAGGTTGCATCGAGTGACACTAGGTGTTCATGTTGCAAGCTAGTGGTGCTTATTACTCTTGGAGGTTGCCACCTCCTTGACAGCTTGGTAGCTTGCAACTCTGTCGAAACTCGCAAGAAGATTGTGTGAGGCTTCGAAAAAGCTTTGTGTGGAGGATTGTGCTCACCCCCACGGGGATCGCGAAGAGTAACTCTAGTAGAGTGTGTCATTGAGCAACCACACTTGCGGTAGGTTCTTGCAGCGCCTTTGGGAGGCTCGGTTGTGGACACCGATTAGCCACCAAACCACGAGGTGTTGGTCGACACAACGGGGACTAGCTTGGTGACAACCAAGTGAACCTCGGGAGAAAAATCATCATGCCAATTTTGTGTATTTCTTCACGGTGGTTTGCATCCTCTCTACGCAATCTTGTATTTACTTTATATACATAGTGCTTGTGTAGTTACTCTTGTCACTAGTTTGCTTGTGTAGCTAGTTAGTTACCTTCCTTGCTTGTGTAGCTATAAGTATCTCTTTGCGTGGCTAATTTGGTTTGTATAACCTTATTAGTCACATTGCTAAGTTTGTGTAGCTAATTAATTTGCGCTTTCTAATTTGGCTTGCGTAGCCTTGTTATTGAGCATTGTTGGTGAGCGTAGGAGCTTTGTGCTTTTGTTTACTAGAATTGTGTAGGAGCTCCCCTAGTACTTGAAGTACTAGTTGCATAGGTTTGTGTGACCTTGTAAGCTAGAATTGTTTAGGTGAGCTCTTGCTAGGAAGGTACCTTATTTGCTTGATTAGGATCTTTTGTAAGGTGCTAGAGTTATAGATAGAAGGGTGTAGTCTTGGCTAAACTGATAAGTTTAATTTCGCATTTGTTTCGGTTAGTTGATGCGATTAAGTTTTAGAAAGGACTATTCACCCCCTCTAGTCCACCATCTCGACCCTTCAATTACGCCGTCGCCGTAGTCGTAGGAGGGGAGCCGCGCGTGAATGCGTGTGATGCACAGTGACGAATCTAGGATTTTAGCTTCGGGTATGCCGTCCAAAAAATTTCATATACAATTTGATAAATCTATTTTATCAATTCGGTAATAATTGTAAAATTGATAGCATAATTCGATATATATGCACTAAGTAAAACAATAAGGCTTAAATTTATGGATTAAGTTGAAACCATCCACTAAATACAATATAAATAGTTTCAAAAGTCATACCGATAATTGAAATATAGGCATAATAGAGTACTTACAATGTTATTTTGCTGACAATTTTATTCGACGCTTTCGAAGAGACATAAATGTCTTGATTGTATTATCTTCATCAACTTTAAAGTAAATATCTCGCTCAATGAAAGTGATTAGTCATACAAAAGACTATCTCCCATCATAACTTTGTTTTCACTAAAGCCATATTAATCTCGTCACATGCCACATAATTAAATAAAATACGCTTGCACAATTGAACTGTCACATGCGATTATGGATCACTCACATGATACGAGTACTGAACAAAAGATCAATCTAGTTCAACTCTGATGTTGGGAAAAATCCTCCAGCTCGCTGCGTGGTAGATGCTTCTATAATTTTAGCACTAAGCAATTAGCAATTAAAGTACACATGAATATTTTAAAATAGCCGAAGAACGAAGAATCAAAGATTGAATCTCACCTGAACAATTCTGATCACAAATTCACCTAGGTACCCGGTGCAGTCGTAGGGCAGGGCGAAGGCCGAACCGGACGAGATCACGAGGACGACTGGACAACGACGGCCGAAGGGTCGCGGGCGAAGGCCGAACCGGACGAGATCACGAGGACGACTGGACAACGACGGCCGAAGGGTCGCGGGCGACAGCCGACGGCGGACGGCGTGAACCGTATTGGCATATGCGGTTAGTGCGGTGCCTGCCTCGAATCCTCGATCCATATTCCTAGTGGTGTCTCGGTCGCTGGCCGCATGGGCCGCGTGCCCACGTGGGCCTGCCTAGCACTTGCGGAGTCGCGGCCTGTTATCGCTCGCGCCACGCGCCTCAGAGTCGCATCGCCTGATCGCCAGATGAGTGTTTTTTTCCTTTTTTTTATATAAATAAATACGTATATATATACTTGATTGATACGATGCCGGAAACGCCCTGTGGCTCCGCCACTGGTGATGCGTGAAGCCGCCACTCGAAGCCGGATCGGGGACACGGGGCACGGTGGATTGGGAAGTTGGTATAGAGTTTCTTTCACAGGTTGGGTCTTAGGTCTTAATTGGATAATCCTCCGTCTCTATAGAATTGCAGCATAATTCCTCCTACTATAAAAGAGCGAGTATTTTTTAGAGAATCTCCATGCGTAATAATCGTTGGATCTGAACTTCGTGCTATATGGACCCTCCGTCATACGTGATCTTACATCCTATGAGATGTAACCGTTCGAAACTCAAACTCACGTACGTCTCCCGTAATGTTTCTTTCTGGTCTAATTTCCAACCGTGAGTTCAGTTTTGATTTTCAACCAGACTGGGACTCTTGCACGGTTCGTTTTTTACCTTCCCATCTCCATAAATATTAAAAGTACACGCATATCTTCTGATCTATTCCCTCCAAGACTCTTCGTGTGTCGGCCTCGTGTAGTGTAGGTGCTGAAGATGAAGATCTCGAGATTGCAACATAGGCACCGTTTAGATGTCAAAAATTTTGCCAAAATTTTCAGATTCTCCGTCACATCCACTACAAGAAATCTGTTAATCCATGACGGAAAATTTCTGTCACGGATCACCAAAAAACCGTCGGTATCCATGATCCGTGACGGTTTCAGATATCGTCGTGGATTGAGCGTCATCGATTAACTCCCGTGACGGTTTACCGAAAACCATCACGAATTAAGAGAATCGGTGACGGTTTTAAACCGTCGCGGTAGAGCCCGAGGTCTAGTTGGTCCAGCCCAAGCCCATTTCCAGTGACGGAAAAAAACCGTCATAGATGAATTACCACATCATCATAAACGCCTACATGGCTGCTGATGTGGATGATGACATGGATGATGCCTACATAGCTGTTAACAGGCCAGAATCAAAGATGGGCCAATTTTGGCCCAATTTCAGCCATTTTAATAGCAAATTTTTATCCATTTTCGCAAGCCCATTTCAGCATATTGCAGCCCAAATTCGTCACTAATTTTAAGCCCACTTTTCAGCCCACTACTGCAACACATATAGCCCACATACACAGTCCATTTTTAAACATTCAGCCCACATACACAACCCACAAGTAATTAATATAGCAGCACATTAAATAAAAAATTCTTATGTTTCCATCCAACAACATATCACATAAATTTTCATCTCACATCAGATTACACAAGTCTCCATCCAACAAAAGTTACCATACAAAAGTGCATACAACCTTAGAGTTTAATATAGCACATGCCAACAACACATAGACTCCAAGAAATGCATAGAAGTCCAGCAGCTTGATGTATCCAGCAGCAGCAGCAAAATGCAAGCAGCAGCAGCAAAATATATACCACCATGAATGACTTAACTTGGTCGAAATTGAATTGACACAAGTTAGCAGTAGCAAAATGCATGAAGTTAGTGGCAAAAGATATGCACCATGCATGTCTTAACTTGGTCGAATTTGACTGAGCAAAAGGTTAAGTTTTGCTTCCATCTCATATTGGCTCCTCTTCATCTCCTCTCGGTCCATAATCCTTGCCTGCTCAGATTCTTGCACTTTATTTGACAAATCAGCCACCTGCGTACGAAGCTCAACATTGGCCCTTTTCTCCGCTTCCAATTCTGTCTCGGTGCTCTCCTCACTGGATCTAGGCCGAACATTCTGGAACCCCACATTCTTCAAGAACTGATTCTTCTTGGTGTTCTCAGCAAGCACATTAGCAACAACTTGAGCTGCACCTTCTGTTGTTGTAGATAGCTTGTTCTCCATCCGAGTCTAACAAGCAAGTAACAAACATGGTTAGTGTCGAGAGAATTAAAAACAAGCATTGTACAGATCAAAATCTAAAAATTATCTTACAATAGCCTCCTGTACAATAGGGGTGTAGCATTTCTTTTTCCTGCTGTAGTGCAACTCCTTGAACAAATCAAATTCATTCAGTTCTTCATCATTGTCCTGAGAACCAACATATATGCATTAGGTCCAACATGAATTAACATGTTACAGAAATTTGGACAGCTACTGTTCAACTAAAAAACTAGAAGAACAAGTTCAACCAAAAATCTGGAAGCATTAACACATAGGTGCAGCCATAACACGGGCAATGACACTGCACATGGACGACAACAGAAGTAGTAATCAACAATATGTTCATAGAACTGTACATGTGAAAATGAACAACCAAAATAATAGTATGATCTAGTTCTGCAGAGACTGAACATAATGTATATTTTTGGCAAAAACTATACAGACCAACAATCTTTTAAGTACATAATGAACCAGGAACTTATTCTATGCAGGCATGGTGCCAGATACAATCTTATACTGAGCTATAAGCGTGGCTTGGAGTTCACTTGTTTGTAAATCAAGAACATGTGATAATATAATAATTAGGTGACACTACAATTAGATCTGCTCCATTTTCATTTTTCTTCCATGGATTAATCTTGGATTAGGGGAAAGACTTATATCTATATCTAAATTCAGCCTCATGATTTTAGTTCACCAAGTTCTGTTCTAGATTCAAGCAATACACCGAGGAAAGTATAGTTGCAATATATACAGAAACTTAATTGTATAAATAAATGAGATCAGCCCAAAACATCAGTTATCTGCATATGAGCATATTAAACTTGTGCTTCATATTTTCAAATAACAGATACACGTCATCTTGACAATTCTAGACCAACTAAGCGAATTTTATAGCAGTGATGAGACCCTAGTAGTTGTCACCAAAACTAAATCCATGTTATGAACACTAAATTCCAAACACTGAATGTAAAGTGAGAACATCTCAGCAGTATGCAATATTTGATTGTAACAGAACCGCCCAATTATACGAGATTAAGTAGGAAAATAATCCAACGGAAGGACAATTTAACCAACTTAAGCCCGTATAACCCGGTAGTCCGTGAAATCTCGACGGATTTCAAACCATTTCACATAACAGCCAAGATCGTACTAAGATTAGCGGTCACCATCATAAGTTACATAAATGTTCGCGGCATAAAATACATCGGAGTTTAAACATAGTTATTACAAACCAGGTTTGAATAAGAGTAGCGGAAGCGGTAGTTCAAATCACGCACACACACAACATTTTAAATAACGTGCCAGCTTGTGACCATCTCCAGCAAAAGCATCAGACGAGAAGTAGCGAATGACCATTGTCCATGGTCCTATGCTTCGCCCATTGCAGGATAGAGACAGTTGATACAATAGCCATAGTACATCTGTCCATCTGCAACAAGTGGGAACAAAGCCCTGAGTACGAGAAGGTATTCAGCTAGACTTACCCGTCATAAACCAGAAATAAAAGACACCAAGGAATCATGATAGGCTTTCTGGTGGGATAGCTGACTCATTTGCAAGAAAAGCATTTTTAGCATTTATGAAAACCTTTACAACAGCTTTGCATCAAGTTAAATCTTTATTAACCTGTCAACTACATTTGCACCTGTACTAAAGTAACCATGTAATTAAGCAAGTAATGATTACGATTGATCATTAACAACTTCCATTATGGCATAATTCATATAACTGTCCAAGTGTTTCATCAATATTACTACGATGAAGTAGCTCAAGTCAAGTGTTCACTATCCAGTGAACGATGGCGATTCGAATCGATTATTAACCAGCTGGTAAGTTATTCCTCACACAAACCTCACTCACCCGCTAAAGTGAGGTGTTGGTCGCCGAGTCAACCATTCAGGTAAAGTCGCGAGCTTGCCAGGAACCACTTGTACCCGGGGGGCGGCCGACTGCTCTTTGGCCTTATCATCACGCCCCCGTATCCTGCCACTACTGCTCCGGTACAGTGCGTTGCGGGCAATCCACTCGGCCCGAATAATCTCCCAGTTTCGCGGTTGGAAGGTACTTTATCCGGCCAGCTAAATGTGAGGCATGCGTTCAACATGACCCGAGGGACAACAACGGACGGTCCTTAATCGACACAGACGGAAAACACTACAGTCCGAAACCCTGCAAGTTTCCGCCCGGTCTCAATTTCATTTCACACTTAGTTATACCATGACTTCATAGTCAACCAAACAGATCCAAGTAACCACCTATAGCTCGCAGGTGACAGGAAATCACCCGACTTCTACCGGTCTAAGCAAGCTAAGCATTGACTCGACTGCGGATACCAGGGGTAACAAGGATATAGTATAACAAAGGTAAGCAAGGTATAATGCAGCAACGTTTGCAAACAACTCCTAAACGTAATGCATCAAATTAAGTAAAGTTAATAATAAATTATTTGCAAACCGGGAGAGAAATGCTCTGGGGCTTGCCTCTCTCGAAGGAACTCAGACGGTGATCGGGGCACTCCGGGAGATCTTCACCGACCTCTTCTTCGGCTTCTGTCACCTCCTCCTGCTGCACCTCGATCTGCTCCTCTGGCTCCTCGGGTAAGACGACTGGGTTCTCTGTTTGCGATCCTGTATGATGCAATGCGCGTAAGTGATTATGCAAGTGTGCATCGAAGGAGATGAATGCAATGAATATGTTGAAATGCAAGGTAGTCAACATCATCCAAGAAACTATACACTACAAGCACATGTCATCTACTGCATTCTCTTCTACTACTATTATGTTAAGTTAACCTATCTTATGAAATGCTTCAAAGATACACCAAAGCTTTACTAATTTCTTAATCACACTTAAAGCAACAATTGCTTAAACCCTAAGTAATAATAGTAGGTTTGAATAGCAACATATATTTCTGATGCTCCTAAAAATCTAAGAAAATTACAGTAGCATAATACTACTCTAAACAGACTACTATAAAAATTTCATGGCATTTGGATAAGTAACCCATCCTATACAAAAATGACAAGCTATGGCATAAAAATAAGCATGAAATTACTTTGTACTATGAAAAGTGTCAAACAACAGAATTAATATTTTTCCTAGGTTCTTTATAGCATACTATGACTGTACAAAAATTATCACATGCATGTTTTATACCAAGTTTGCTCTCTAGCAAAAATAACAAAAATCAGCCATTAAAGGCACTTGAACTACACTTCAACATTTTCCCACAGCACATGCATGAAACATATTTTTCCTAGGAAGTACATGATATAAGAAGATTAACAAACTTGAAATCATATTTTTCTGATACATATAGGATTTACTAGCTATTTTACAAGATATCAGCAATATTAATAATTAATTAAAGCTCTACAGAAAAGTATTCCAAAAATGACATGCAATATTTTTAGATTGTATATCTGGTTCCAATGAATCTCTAGAAATTTATTTCACAATTTTTGGAGCTGAAATGACTGCTAAGAAATTTTTCAAAGCATTTTCATCAAGAATAATAAAAGAAAAGGGAAATGGATTTTCATAACGGCACTGGGCCGGCCCGGGGAATCAAGCGGCCCATAGACGTTCTCGGCCTGGCATCGCGCGCGCGGGGGGGGGAATAGCCGAGCCGGCCTGCTCGGGGCGTGGCCCACAGGGCGTAGCCCAGTCCACCGAGAGGAGGGGGAAACGGAGCGCGGTCGCCGGCGTCCATGGTCTCGCCGTCACGGCGGCGGCCGAGGGCCAACGGCCGGCTCCGGCCAAACCGTGACCAGCTAAGGAGCACAACATGCTCGCAAGGGAGTAGCGAACACGTGAAGCGGACGCGGGAAGGTAGAGAGAGAGCGAGTGAGGCGGTGCGCGGGGCACGGGCTCGACAGCACCGTCGCGGTGGCGCGGCGGAGCGAGGGAAATTGAGCCCTACCGAGGCAAACGAGGGGATGGCGACACCCGTTCGGAGGAGGCAAGGGAGTGGCGGAGCTTGGTGCAAGACGGATTTGGTGGCGGTGGAGGGTCGATGTCGGAACGGGGAGCGGAGGTGGAGCTCTCGGCGATGAGCCGCTCGCCCGCTCGGTTTTTTGGAGAGGGGGAGTGGAGGGGGAGCGAGCGAGGGGGCGAGTGGATGGAGGGCAGGCGCGCGCGGTGCTTTGAGGCGGAGCGCGCGGGGTCCACGGGCGGCCACGCGGTGGCGTCGCCGGCATGCGGCCGCCACGCGGCGAGCGTGCTCTGCCGGGGCGCCAGCGTGCGCGCGCGGGGACGGGAAGAAGAGGAGCGACGCGGAGGCAGGCCGGGCCGAGGCGGAGGCGGCTGCGGGCGCGCGCGCGGGAGTGGCGCGGGCCGATTCGGCCAGCGGGCCGAATCCGAGGCGGCGGCCTGCTCAGCTGGATTTGATTTTTTTCAAATATTTCATTTCAAATCAAATTCAAACACAAATTTCGAACCCCATTTTGAACAAGAAGAAGACATTTTCTGGAATTGACCCAAAAATAAAAGTTGCTTAGAATTTAATTCTCTACAACTTTGATTAAGGGACCAACTAAAAATTCCCAATAGATTTTGAATTGAAGAATAAAAGCTAATTTAGAGAGGATTTTTGAATATTTTAATTAATATTTTTGAACAAGCTTTTTGACAAAACTTTGAGTCATTTAGTTGCTTCAAAAATTTTGACCTATAATTCTAAGTGATATAAAATTTTTAGTTGCACAATTTTGAAGGAATGTGATTAGCACATTAATATATTACATCTCAAATACCACTTTCTAAGCTTTTATTTCACTCAAATTATAATATTAACATGTATGATTATGATGATATGAAATGCCATGCATATGATTGCCATGCAAATGCTTGCGTAACACCGGAGTGTTACAGCCCTCCCCCCTTATAAAAATCTCGTCCCGAGATTTAGGTTACAAACCATTTATTATAAAAATCTCCGTATGCTTTTTGTAGGTATTCACCCGTTTCCCACGATGCATCTCCCTCATCATGATGACTCCATTGTATCTTATATGTTTTCACCGCACTGTTCCGAGTAGCCCTTTCTTTGGAATCCAAAACTCGAATTGGCTGCTCACGATACACCAGATCTGACTTAAGTTTTATGCTTCGGGGTTCAATTATTTTCTCTGGAACGCACAAACATTTCTTGAGATGTGATATGTGAAAAACTGGGAATATAGCACCCATTGATTCTGGTAATTCCAATTTGTAAGCCACTGGACCCTTTCTTTCTAAGATTTTGTAGGGTCCGACAAATCTGGCGGCAAGCTTTCTGCGTAATCCAAACCGCTTCTTCTTCATTGGCGTGACTTTCAGATAAACATAGTCACCAACTTCAAACACAAGTGGTCTCCTTCTCTTATCCGCATAACTTTTCTGACGTGACTGAGCTGCTCTCATATTTTGCTGAATGATATGAACTTTCTTTTCAGCTTCTTCCACGAAGTCAATACCATAATACCTTCTTTCCCCTGGCTCAATCCAGTTTAAAGGTGTTCTACACTTTCGTCCATACAAAGCCTCAAAAGGTGTCATTTTGATACTTTCTTGATAGCTATTATTATATGCGAATTCTGCTAGAGGTAACCATGACTCCCATGAACCTCTGGAAGACAACACACAAGCTCTCAACATATCTTCTAAAACAGCATTAACTCTTTCAGTCTTACCATCTGTTTGAGGATGATAGGCAGTGCTACGAATCAGACTAGTCCCCAAACCTTTGTGCAAATGCTCCCAAAAGTGAGCAGTGAACTGTGATCCTCTGTCAGACACTATAGTCTTCGGTATGCCATGCAATCTCACAATCTCTGCAATATACTTCTCGGCATATTGAGGTGGTCTATAAGCTGTCTTGACAGGCAAAAAGTGAGCGGTCTTGGTAAGACGATCCACGATTACCCAAATCGAATCATGGCCTTTCTGAGTAGTGGGCAAACCTGTGATGAAATCCATACTTATATCATCCCACTTCCAACTAGGTACTGACAAAGGTTGCAACAATCTGGCAGGTTTCATGTGAATAGCTTTCACTCGACAACATGTGTCACATCTGGCTACATAAGCTGTAATTTCCTTCTTCATCTTTGTCCACCAAAAACGAGGCCTTAGTTCTTGATACATTTTACTACTGCCAGGATGAATGGATAACTTAGAGTGATGAGCTTCATCCAAAATTTTATTCTTAAGCTCTCTATCCTTTGGAACAACAAAACGGTTGTCGAACCACAACACGTCCTGCTCGTCCACTCTGAAGTGTCTTGAAGGTTCTTCTTTAATTTTCCTTTTTATGTGGAATATCCCTTTGTCTGCTTTCTGACCTTCTATTATCTTACTCTCCAAGGTACAACTGATCTGAATACTGTGTAACACGACAGGGTGCATTAGATTAAAACCATCTTCGAGTAAGGGTTGCATATTCAGACAATGCGACTTTCTACTCAAAGCATCGGCTACCACGTTGGCTTTTCCCAGGGTGATACTGTACATTCAAGTTGTAATCTTTAATTAGTTCTAACCATCTTCGCTGTCTCATGTTCAATTCTGGTTGGGTGAAAATGTACTTGAGACTCTTATGATCGGTGAAAATATTGCACACATTACCAAGTAAATAGTGTCTCCAAATTTTTAAGGCATGCACCACGGCGGCAAGCTCAAGATCATGTGTCGGATAATTGATTTCATGTTTTCTCAGCTGACGGGAGGCATAAGCAATGACTCTTCCTTCTTGCATTAGAACACAACCTAATCCTGTTTTTGAGGCGTCACAGAACACATCAAAAGGTTTCTCAATGTCTGGCTGTGCAAGAACTGGAGTAGTGGTCAACAGTTTTCGCAAGGTGTGGAAAGCTGTGTCACACTCCTCTGTCCACATGAACTTATGATCTTTCTGTAACAGACTTGTCATTGGCTTAGCAATCTTCGAGAAGTCTGGGATAAAGCAGCGATAGTAACCAGCTAACCCTAGGAAACTCCTGACTTCTGGCACTGTGGTTGGAGTTTGCCAATCCATAACCTCTTGCACTTTGCTCGAATCTACCGAAACTCCATTCTCAGATAAAATATGACCAAGGAAAGGAACTTTCTTCAACCAAAATTCACATTTACTGAACTTAGCATACAACTTATGATCTCTTAGTCTGGTCAAGACAATTCACAGATGTTCTTCATGATCTTTCTCATTCTCAGAGTATACTAGAATGTCATCAATGAAGACAACTAAAAACTTATCCAACTCTGGCATGAAAACCGTATTCATCAGATACATAAAATATGCAGGAGCATTTGTTAAGCCAAAGGACATAACAAGATACTCGTACAACCCGTATCTGGTAGAAAAGGCGGTCTTCGGGACATCTTGTGGCCTGATCTTTATCTGATGATACCCTGATCTTAGGTCTATCTTGGAGAACACCCTAGCTTTAGCCAACTGATCAAACAAAACATCGATATGAGGCAAAGGATATTTATTCTTGATAGTTACCGCATTAAGAGGTCGATAATCCACACACATCCTCAGAGTACCCTCTTTCTTTTTCTTCACGAACAAGGCAGGACATCCCCATTCAGACTTACTTGGTCGGATAAACCCCTTCTTTAGCAATTCTTCCAGTTGCTTCTTCAGCTCAGCTAACTCATCCGGAGGCATCCGATAAGGTCTCCTCGAAATAGGAGCTGTTCCAGGGATCAACTCGATTCCAAACTCAACATCTCTATCTGGAGGAAGGCCAGGTAACTCTTCTGGAAACACATCCGGGAATTCACACACTACCGGGATCTGGTGGATAGGAACAACTTCCATGGCACATGTCACACTTACAAGGTCTGTTCTTTCGGGCAATGGTACCTGAAAAGTACCCTCTGTCTGCGGATCCTTAAGGGTAAGCAATCGACTGCTTGTATCTATGACTGCTCCCCAGTCTTTCATCCAGTTCATCCCTATTATTACATCCAAAACTAGTCCCGGCATAACTATCAGGTTTACTCGAAACTTCCGACTATCTAACTCAAGGGTCGCCCCTCTAACCATCTTATTGGTTAGCACATCAGCCCCTGCTGAACTTATGCGATAACCATAACTCAATTCTGTGCATAGTTGTTCATGCTTCCGTGCAAATGCTTGACTCATAAAAGAATGCGAGGATCCAGAATCAAATAGAACAACTGCAGGGTGATGGTTAACAAGAAACTTACCGGCAGTTATAGGTTCTCCTTCAGGAATCTCATCAATGGTGGTATGGTGCACACGGGCAGTGTAAGTCTGTTGCTTTTTTCTAGGCGGATAAGGGCAGAACTTTGAAAAGTGGCCTGGCTAACCACAATTGTAGCAGGGCCCCTTCACTGTACCAGCAGATCCTATAGCTCCCTTGGAGTTGCTCTGTTCTGCAGCTGCGGTGATCTTTGCTGGCGGCACGGCCATCTTGTACGGCTTCTGTGGTCCCTTGTAGTTCTGAGTTTTATGCTGTGGAGGCCTGAACCTTGCACCAGGTGCGGACGGACGATACGAAGGACGATTTGTAGTGACAACTCTGGACTAGGAGGGTCCTGACTCAAACACCCTCTTGCGATTCTTGGATGCAGTGTAGGCGTTGTTGTTCTTTTCTTGCTTCAAACAATCACTGACAAAGTCATTGAACCTGGCGCGGGTATTGGTACTCACATGCTTCATCATCTTCGGACTTAACCCTCTCTTGAAACTAGCAATTCTCTTTGCATCTGTGTCGACCATGTCTGGAGCATAACGGCACAAGTTGTTAAATGCATGCAAATACTGTGTTACAGTCTTGGTACCTTGATTTAAGGCTAAGAACTCTCCGAGCTTTATCTCAACCAACCCTGGGGGAATATAAACTCCCCTAAACGCTTCAGTGAATTCTCTCCAAGTAATCTGGGCATTGGGAGGAAAGGTGGTGCGGTGATGCTTCCACCACATCCCTGCTGGTCCCTGTAACTGATGTGCAGCATATTCTGTCTTCAGAACTTCTGTCAGTCTCAGCACACGAAACTTATCTTCCATAGTGTTGATCCATTCTTCAGCGTCGAGTGGCTCTGCTGCTTCCTTGAAAATAGGTGGCCTAGTATCCATAAAATCCTTGAAATTGTTGTACTGGTTCACTCCATGGCCACCACCTTGATTATTTCCTCTCTGAACATTTTCAGCGATGGTACGCAGAAAATCTTCCATATTCCTTTGTGACTGCTCGGCGTTGCGCTGGCTTCCAAGAAACTGTGCGAAGAACACTTCTGCAGTGAGCGGTGGAGGAGGGGGCAAATGTGGCTCTGGCTGTGGCTCCTGGTGATTGACGTTGCTTGCGCCACCCCCACCAGCCCCTGCACCGTTGCCACTAGTTTCAGTGGCCTCATACGTGGCACGGCGAGTGTTTGCCATCTGCATATTTCAGCAACAAGTAATAATTGAGCGAAGTGATAGTAATTGTATCCGAATGAACAATCATGCCATACTGAATTTATTGGAGAGAACAAGTCATGCAATAAAATAGAGGCACAATAATCACATTCCAATTAAAACAACATCACTAATCAAATTACTTCGAATGCAACATCGCGTTCCATACCACCACGTTGCCAGCATACATACACTGGACTTTTATGCGTACAAGCATCACATACACAACCAAGATCCAAAAGATCGCCAGTCTCAAGATCGAACAGGATACAACACGACACATGGGAACCAAAAGAAAGCCATCGCGATAAAGCCTATCACTAACGCAAGGCAACTTGCCTACTCCTTGGGGCCGTCGTCGAGGTCGGAGGCGTCACCATCGCTACCATCAGTAGCGGCGTCGTCGTCGACATCCATCTGGGCGGCGTCCGGAGGAGCGTACAGGCCTATCCCGTTGTAGAGGGCATGGAACTCTTCATGCAAGTTGGGGTTATACCCTTCTAGCTCCTCGACCCTTTGCCTGAGAAGGTCCCTCTCGTTCCAGGCTTCATTCCTTTCCTGCACTAGCTGTCCCATCATGCGATCTACATTTCTGTTGGCCTGAGTCAACGTCTGCACCCGCTGCATAGCACTCTCACCTCTCTCGAGAGCCCGATCTCGCTGCAAGCTCATGTCGGCCAACTGCTCCTGCAAGCTAGCTATAGCACGTGCTTGCTTCTTCTTCTGCTTCCTTGCTTCAAGCCGATCATTACCTCTTAGACCAGTCAAGGTCCAATAGGTATTCTCAAGACCCTGATATGCTCTGATGGCTGCATACATGGCACTCATCGTGTGGTTGTCGCTAGCTTGTCCTTCACTTGGGCCTCTGACCAAGGCACTACCTTGTGGCTGCACCCAAATGGCATCACGAGGATCATCTCTCGGGAAGGTACCGGCCAAGGCTGCTGCCAACTCATTAGGAAACCTGCTCATTATGTCTCGAATGACGTGAAAGGCTGCACCCTCTGCACCCTCAACTGGAGTGCGCCATTCAAACTCCAAATGCCAACCGGCCCATTCTGGCGCATCACCAAGGGCAGGAACGGTGATCTCCACTATTGCAAGTCCATCCTCAGCTAGCTGGCTATCATTCCAAGAGTACACCGGCTCTTGACCCTCTGGGTATCCCACATCATGGAGCACTCTCCAAAGCAAGGTGGGCATGCCAAACTCACTTAGAAAAGTGTCCGTGCTGCGGTGCTCCCGCGGGGCCATCTGGTGACGTGGTGCTCTTCCACCAGTGGACTTATGGGCAGTCTTCTTCGTGCGGGCCATCTGTAGCACAAGTTTTAAATTACCCGGTGAGAACATATTTTAAGTTGATGTCACTTTTATCAAACTAGGATAATCCTTTATAAGGGGAGGAATGCAGGTTATGAATGAAATGCTTAGGCAGTATGATGCATGCGCGAGTCTTACGTTCTCACAAACTTAGAAAATAAAGACATCTAACGATGAATTCGGTGGCATACAAATGATCTCTCATGTACGTAACTAATGCGATCTACACGATAAACGCTGTTATGTACCTGTAGAAAATTCATTTCAGCCCATTCCTCATGAATGCATGAAAGCAGTAAATCTACCTACATACTCTACACGAATCCTCAGATGCGTGTACAACGGTAGTAACTACCCAAACACATCGTTCTATTGATGGCATCGCCTCAACGGACGGAACACCCACACATGCGATACTTTCATAAAAACATGTGTACAACATGTAATTATTCTAGTATCATATAAAACACTCTCCCTAGATCGGCGGTGTATCCGATCATTCTCTCACAGCTCACACTTACCAAAGCGTAGAGGTAACTGATTCATACATTACCACTCAATTAAGTGGCACTCATACAATATCACGCCGTATGAGCAACGAAAGAGAAATATGGTGCAAGAACCCCAAGTTAGTACTTAAATAGCCATCTAGAGTCCTTAACTGGGCATACAGGATATGACCACTGGCACACATTTAGTTTTAAAATCACACTTTTTAAATAGAATTTTGTTTTAAATACACTTATGAACAGTAATTACGCTAAACCATGCTCCGATGCCACCTGTAACAGAACCGCCCAATTATACGAGATTAAGTAGGAAAATCATCCAACGGAAGGACAATTTAACCAACTTAAGCCCGTATAACCCGGTAGTCCATGAAATCTCGACGGATTTCAAACTATTTCACATAACAGCCAAGATCGTACTAAGTTTAGCGGTCACCATCATAAGTTACATAAATGTTCACGGCATAAAATACATCGGAGTTTAAACATAGTTATTACAAACCAGATTTGAATAAGAGTAGCGGAAGCGGTAGTTCAAATCACGCACACACACAACATTTTAAATAACGTGCCAGCTTGTGACCATCTCCAGCAAAAGCATCAGACGAGAAGTAGCGAATGACCATCGCCCATGGTCCTATGCTTCGCCCATTGCAGGATAGAGACAGTTGATACAATAGCCATAGTACATCTGTCCATCTGCAACAAGTGGGAACAAAGCCCTGAGTACGAGAAGGTACTCAGCTAGACTTACCCGTCATAAACCAGAAATAAAAGACACCAAGGAATCATGATAGGCTTTCTGGTGGGATAGCTGACTCATTTGCAAGAAAAGCATTTTTAGCATTTATGAAAACCTTTACAACAGCTTTGCATCAAGTTAAATCTTTATTAACCTGTCAACTACATTTGCACCTGTACTAAAGTAACCATGTAATTAAGCAAGTAATGATTACGATTGATCATTAACAACTTCCATTATGGCATAATTCATATAACTGTCCAAGTGTTCCATCAATATTACTACGATGAAGTAGCTCAAGTCAAGTGTTCACTATCCAGTGAACGATGGCGATTCGAATCGATTATTAACCAGCTGGTAAGTTATTCCTCACACAAACCTCACTCACCCGCTAAAGTGAGGTGTTGGTCGCCGAGTCAACCATTCAGGTAAAGTCGCGAGCTTGCCAGGAACCACTTGTACCCGGGGGCCGCCCAACTGTTCTTTGGCCTTATCATCACGCCCCCGTATCCTGCCACTACTGCTCCGGTACAGTGCGTTGCGGACAATCCACTCGGCCCGAATAATCTCCCAGTTTCGCAGTCGGAAGGTACTTTATCCGGCCAGCTAAATGTGAGGCATGCGTTCAACATGACCCGAGGGACAACAACGGACGATCCTTAATCGACACAGACGGAAAACACTACAGTCCGAAACCCTGTAAGTTTCCGCCCGGTCTCAATTTCATTTCACACTTAGTTATACCATGACTTCATAGTCAACCAAACAGATCCAAGTAACCACCTATAGCTCGCAGGTGACAGGAAATCACCCGACTTCTACCGGTCTAAGCAAGCTAAGCATTGACTCGACTGCGGATACTAGGGTAACAAGGATATAGTATAACAAAGGTAAGCAAGGTATAATGCAGCAACGTTTGCAAACAACTCCTAAACGTAATGCATCAAATTAAGTAAAGTTAATAATAAATTATTTGCAAACCGGGAGAGAAATGCTCCGGGGCTTGCCTCTCTCGAAGGAACTCGGACGGTGATCGGGGCACTCCGGGAGATCTTCACCGACCTCTTCTTCGGCTTCTGTCACCTCCTCCTGCTGCACCTCGATCTGCTCCTCTGGCTCCTCGGGTAAGACGACTGGATTCTCGGTTTGCGATCCTGTATGATGCAATGCGCGTAAGTGATTATGCAAGTGTGCATCGAAGGAGATGAATGCAATGAATATATTGAAATGCAAGGTAGTCAACATCATCCAAGAAACTATACACTACAAGCGCATGTCATCTACTGCATTCTCTTCTACTACTATTATGTTAAGTTAACCTATCTTATGAAATGCTTCAAAGATACACCAAAGCTTTACTAATTTCTTAATCACACTTAAAGCAACACTTGCTTAAACCCTAAGTAATAATAGTAGGTTTGAATAGCAACATATATTTCTGATGCTCCTAAAAATCTAAGAAAATTACAGTAGCATAATACTACTCTAAACAGACTACTATAAAAATTTCATGGCATTTGGATAAGTAACCCATCCTATACAAAAATGACAAGCTATGGCATAAAAATAAGCATGAAATTACTTTGTACTATGAAAAGTGTCAAACAAGAGAATTAATATTTTTCCTAGGTTCTTTATAGCATACTATGACTGTACAAAAATTATCACATGCATGTTTTATACAAAGTTTGCTCTCTAGCAAAAATAACAAAAATCAGCCATTAAAGGCACTTGAACTACACTTCAACATTTTCCCACAGCACATGCATGAAACATATTTTTCCTAGGAAGTACATGATATAAGAAGATTAACAAACTTGAAATCATATTTTTCTGATACATATAGGATTTACTAGCTATTTTACAAGATATCAGCAATATTAATAATTAATTAAAGCTCTACAGAAAAGTATTCCAAAAATGACATGCAATATTTTTAGATTGTAGATCTGGTTCCCATGAATCTCTAGAAATTTATTTCACAATTTTTGGAGCTGAAATGACTGCTAAGAAATTTTCCAAAGCATTTTCATCAAGAATAATAAAAGAAAAGGGAAATGGATTTTCATAACGGCACTGGGCCGGCCCGGGGAATCAAGCGGCCCATAGCCGTTCTCGGCCTGGCATCGCGCGCGGGGGGGGGGGGGGGAATAGCCGAGCCGACCTGCTCGGGGCGCGGCCCACAGGGCGTAGCCCAGTCCACCGAGAGGAGGGGGAAACGGAGCGCGGTCGCCGGCGTCCATGGTCTCGCCGTCACGGCGACGGCCGAGGGCCAACGGCCGGCTCCGGCCAAACCGTGACCAGCTAAGGAGCGCAACATGCTCGCAAGGGAGTAGCGAACACGTGAAGGGGACGCGGGAAGGCAGAGAGAGAGCGAGTGAGGCGGTGCGCGGGGCACGGGCTCGACGGCACCGTCGCGGTGGCGCGGCGGAGCGAGGGAAATTGAGCCCTACCGAGGCAAACGAGGGGATGGCGACACCCGTTCGGAGGAGGCAAGGGAGTGGCGGAGCTTGGTGCAAGACGGATTTGGTGGCGGTGGAGGGTCGATGTCGGAACGGGGAGCGGAGGTGGAGCTCTCGGCGATGAGCCGCTCGCCCGCTCGGTTTTTGGAGAGGGGGAGTGGAGGGGGAGCGAGCGAGGGGGCGAGTGGATGGAGGGCAGGCGCGCACGGTGCTTTGAGGCGGAGCGCGCGGGGTCCACGGGCGGCCACGCGGTGGCGTCGCCGGCATGCGGCCGCCACGCGGCGGGCGTGCTCTGCCGGGGCGCCAGCGTGCGCGCGCGCGGGCGGGAAGAAGAGGAGCGACGCGGAGGCAGGCCGGGCCGAGGCGGAGGCGGCTGCGGGCGCACGCGCGGGAGTGGCGCGGGCCGATTCGGCCAGCGGGCCGAATCCGAGGCGGCGGCCTGCTAAGCTGGATTTGATTTTTTTCAAATTTTTCATTTCAAATCAAATTCAAACACAGATTTCAAACCCCATTTTAAACAAGAAAAAGACATTTTCTGGAATTGACCCAAAAATAAAAGTTGCTTAGAATTTAATTCTCTACAACTTTGATTAAGGGGCCAACTAAAAATTCCCAATAGATTTTGAATTAAAGAATAAAAGCTAATTTAGAGAGGATTTTTGAATATTTTAATTAATATTTTTGAACAAGCTTTTTGACAAAACTTTGAGTCATTTAATTGCTCCAAAAATTTTGACCTATAATTCTAAGTGATATAAAATTTTTAGTTGCACAATTTTGATGGAATGTGATTAGCACATTAATATATTACATCTCAAATACCACTTTCTAAGCTTTTATTTCATTCAAATTATAATATTAACATGTATGATTATGATGATATGAAATGCCATGCATATGATTGCCATGCAAATGCTTGCGTAACAGCGGAGTGTTACATCCCTCCCCTTATAAAAATCTCGTCCCGAGATTTGGGTTACGAACCATTTATTATAAAAATCTCCGTATGCTTTTTGTAGGTATTCACCCGTTTCCCACGATGCATCTCCCTCATCATGATGACTCCATTGTATCTTATATGTTTTCACCACACTGTTCCGAGTAGCCCTTTCTTTGGAATCCAAAACTCGAATTGGCTGCTCACGATACACCAGATCTGACTTAAGTTTTATGCTTCGGGGTTCAATTATTTCCTCTGGAACGCGCAAACATTTCTTGAGATGTGATATGTGAAAAACTGGGAATATAGCACCCATTGATTCTGTTAATTCCAATTTGTAAGCCACTGGACCCTTTCTTTCTAAGATTTTGTAGGGTCCGACAAATCTGGCGGTAAGCTTTCTACGTAATCCAAACCGCTTCTTCTTCATTGGCGTGACTTTCAGATAAACATAGTCACCAACTTCAAACACAAGTGGTCTCCTTCTCTTATCCGCATAACTTTTCTGACGTGACTGAGCTGCTCTCATATTTTGCTGAATGATATGAACTTTCTTTTCAGCTTCTTCCACGAAGTCAATACCATAATACCTTCTTTCCCCTGGCTCAATCCAGTTTAAAGGTGATTGCCATGCATATGATTGCCATGCAAATGCTTGCGTAACACCGGAGTGTTACATTGATACAGGTTAAGCCCACTTTTTAGTGTCAAACAACAGGTTTCAAAATTTTGGTGCATAGAGCATGTTACCATAAAACTGTGCAATTTGGTTTCATAATTTTTTATACCTAAAACTCTAGTTAACAACCATTAAATTAATCTTACACAAACAGGTATAGATAAACTTGAAATATCATGCTGAACATTTTTCATAGCCGACTCAGGAATGGAATGAAACTAAGTAATATGGCAGTAGAACTGGCCTTCAATAGCAGCCTGTGTGTGGTCATCTAAGTTGCCAACAAGTTCTCCAGTGTGGCTCTCATTAGCTCGAGATGGAGGTGGCACACAAATGTCACTTGGTGGCAGACTTGCATCTTGCTGGACAATGTTTTTCTTTGACCTTGTATCTCTAGTAGATGTTTGGTCTGCAAAAACTCTCTTGCGAGACTGAAACTTGAATCCACCAGGGGCAATGCTTGTAGTTTGGTTGTTAGTTTGTTTGCGAGTCTTCTGCTTAGAGCACTGCTAGAAATGAAAGCATGGATTAGTCAACATAGTATCAGAGAGTTATATTGAATTAGGAAGAAAAGGAACAAGTTAAGACTTAACAAGATGGAATTAGCACCTTAGCATTGTCATCATCAATCAAATCTCCTTCACCGTTATCATCCTGTAAAGGATCATACTCAGACTCAGAGTCTCCACTTTGATACTTGTTAGAATGAACGTCTTCACTTCGATTCTTGTCAGAATGACCAGCAACACCTTCTGTCAAAACTCGGTCATACTCATCACAAGGAAGTCCAAGTTCCCTCAGCCTTGCCTTGTTCCTCATGCATTCTCTCAGGCGCACCATTTGATACGGATGCAGCGCTGGTGCTAAGATGACAAAAAAAACATGACCAGCATATAATTAGATAGTTAATGACCAAAATAGCACTCCTAAAAATAGCTCACTACAATCTATAAATAATTAGTTTGAATACTAATTAGTACACTAACATTTCTTTAAAAAAAAAAGGACTGAAGCACACTGCTCTTCCAGACAGGATATGTAAAATTAACAACAGTGAGAACATGTCCAGATGTAAAATGTCAAAAATTTCTCTAGCCTAAGTGATGAGGACACCTACGATGTCCAATATTATTTGCCCAATCTTCACAGTACAGTAATCACAAGGAAATAACTCTCTAGATTTTGGGAGTGTATTGAACTCTGGGAAAGCTTCAACCAATAGCTTCATGTGTGCAGAAAAAGCAGAATTGCTGATCCTATATAGTGACTTCATATGCAAAAGCCTTACCACAAATGAGAATCTTGAAAAATTGGTACAACCAGGATAGAGTTGACGCTTTGCCTCTCTCATGACAATTTTCAAAAATGACTCTTTATCACAAGGTTCTTCACTACCAACTTGATTTTCTACATCTGGTCTTGCCTGTGCCGCTGTATTCTGTAGGTCTCCTAAAATTCCTTCCAAACGATCACCATAGTTGTCATCCTCTGTCACACCTACCCCATGAGTGGAAGCATCATCATCTTCATGCATATCAATAGGATGCTCAATAACATTGACATCTAAGCTCTCTCCGTGATGAATCCACCGAGTATAAGTAGTTTCCATGCCATACATCAGTATATGCTTCCTCACAACAGCCTGTTTTAAGTACTTCTGATTAAGGCATCTGCTACAGGGGCATAGAATTTCAACACTCTCATTGAATTTCTCCTGAATAAAGCTCATAAATTCTTTCACGCCATCCTGATATTCAGGGGAAAATAGTGTGCTATGCACCCAACTTCTATCCATCTAATAAGACATTGCACATAAACCACAATGAGCAAACTGCACCTATTCAAATGCTACATGCAACAAAATCAACAAAAAAAAAGAAGACATATACCAAATCTGTCAGTAGATGTTCAGGTGAGGCAGTTGGGGATCTCCTCGCAGAGGAGGCAGGTGCTCAGCAATTGATGATTTCAGGCATGCTCGAGGCTGTAGGAGTCCACTCAATAGTTGGATTTGTCATCATGGGAACAAATGGCCACAATCGGCATCTCTCGGTGGTGCTGCAACGGAGGGCAGCAGCGCTGCAGAGCTACAGGATGGGGTTAGAGGGCGGCGGTGATGCGTGATGTCACTAGTGTGCAGCAGCGGTGATGCGTGAGGACGCGGCAAGGGAGGAGGCGGCGTTTCTGGACGGCGCGGGAGGGGTGGGCAGCGGCAACGCGGCGGCTGACTAATCCCGTCGGCGGCGGTGTCTGAGTTCGTGTGTGCCTGGTAGAACTGAGTCCGTGAACTAAGTTAAGGATAACTTACGCCGAAAATCAGCAACCAAAAGGAAAATGGAATCCTGCTTTATCAAATCCGAATAACTACCGTGGTGGTAAGGTAGTCTGTTGTCTAGTCGGTTGTCGTGGGTTCAACACCTGCGGACGCTCCTTTTTTTTATTTTTCAATTAAATTTACAAACGAAATGCTGGGCCAAACTCCAGTGCTGGGCCAGCTCGAGTGAATGAGCCACACCCACTGTGATGGCTCCGTGTGATGCTGGGCCAGTAATAAATATATAAAAATAGCACATTTGGTCGTAGATTAAGTATGTCAAATGGTAAAAAAATTTGCTACTTTCCTGCACGTGTTGCGTTCAAATCTCATGTGCTGCAGATTTTTTTTGTTCACAACCGCACCATATATATGGAGAATATTTTTAGTTTTGCCATATGCATCATATACATGTAACTAAGTAACAAAATTATTTTGTTCAAAAAATTTAACAAATTGTCTTTTGTATTTTTTTTGAACTTAAAGAATTGTCCATTGAGTTTGATATTTTTTGCAATCACATTTTCTTTTTTTCTTTGCACTAAATATTCATAGCGGGCCTACTGTTTTGGGCTAACTAGAGTATGACAAATTTAAAATTATAAACTGTGACGATCCTGGTAAAACCGTCACGAATTAGCGGGCTGGGAATATCCAGTGGGCTCATCCATGACGAAAAAAAGAATATCGTCACAGATTGCGTCTGTCAGCGACGATTTGTAAATCCGTCACCAAAAATCCGTCACAGATTAACAAGTTTCTTGTAGTGATCGAATCTTTGAACGCATGCATGAAGCATTAAATATAGATAAAAAATAAAACTAATTACACAGTTTAGACGAAATGGACGAGACAAATCTTTTAAGCCTAATTAGACTATGATTGGACAATATTTGCCAAATAACAACGAAACTGCTACAGTAACATTTCGCCAAAAAATTTGCCAACTAAACAGCCTCGTAGCATCAAGACAGCAACCATGGCACTAGACGTCTAGACCGCGTGTCCACCCTCCCAGACATCGTGCTGACACGTGCTCCTCTCTCAACCTCAGGGACGCCGAAGCTGTGGCGCACGTCTGCTGTGGCGTTAATCAAGATATGAGGTGCTATCGGGGCTTGGACTTCTTCCTAAACGCTCTAGCAGCTGTCGGTGTAGACGACCGATCACTACAGGATTCAGGCGCTTTGCCGGGTGCCGAAAACACCCGGCAAAGGCTACTTTGCACTCGGCAAAGCCTTTGCCGGGTGCAGCACTCGGCAAAGAGCCGCCGGCAAAAAGTTAGTCGGCAAAGATTTCTTTGCCGGGTGCTTTTTATCGGGCACCCGACAAAGACTTTGCCGAGTGCAAATCCGGCACCCGGCAAAGAAAAGTGACCGTCACGGCGCTAGCTCCATCAGCCTTTGGTTTGCCGGGTGCCATGTCAGAGGCACCCGGCAAAGATTTTTTTAATTTTTTTTTTATAATTTCTTTGCCGGGTGCCATGTTAGAAGCACCCGGCAAAGATTTTTTAATTTTTTTTCCAATTTTTCTTTGCCGAGTGCCCTACCGGGAGGCACCCGGCAAAGATTTTTAATTTTTTTTATAATTTCTTTGCCGGGTGTCGCTCCTCTGGGCACCCGGCAAAGAGTTTTTTTTATTTTTTTAGTATTTCTTTTGCCGAGTGCCCTGTCAGGGCGGCACCCGGCAAAGAATATTTAAAAAAAAAATAAAAAAAAAAATCTAAGATGGACCAACTTTTAGCCCAATTTTAGTCATTTTCACAGCCCATTTTCAGCAAACACAATGATTCCTACAGAATATTTCCTCCAAACACAATGATTCATACAACATAGGAGCACAACACCACTAAAGAAAACATGTACGCACCACGCAATATGCACACATACAACCAACTTGTTGTACCCACGCTATCTCTCTCTGTCAACTGACTAAGTGTATTCTCAGTTGAACGCAGTCATACACAAGATAGACAAAAAAAATGATCCAATAGCTCACCAAAAGAAAAGAACTTGCTACCACAAGCCACAATTGGATGGATGCATAATCACCAGAGAGCTCCAGTTAATTAGCACACTGCAAAACTTCCCTGAAAATGAACAAGAACGTGCATTCAGTGACCACTTTTTTGAGAAGTTCAATGAAAGGAAAAGGCTGCCATGTAGCAAAAAAATCATTCAGTGGAAGTTTCTATTATTAAACAGCAACATTATAAGAGTACCTAAGTTAATTAATATCATATACAAACGTGCACCTATAGACCATAACAACTAAGTTTGCTAGTGGCCAAGAAATGAGATCGACTGTAGCAATTGTTTTGTGAAGAATACACACTAGAACTGTTTTGGCAGTACATTTCTAGCTAGAAAAAAACAACTAGGTTGCATATATATTGTTGCCTGAATTTTTTTGTGAACCCAAAATATATGCAGAAACTGTACAGAATGATATAGAATAATAACAGACCCAGGACAAGGTTCCTTGCTCAGATAGACTACCAACTGTATCTTTACAGCAACACATTGCATGAGTCATCTAAGTATAAATAGCATATACGAGTTGCATACTTAGTACATGAAGTCAATATCATACCAGGTTGATCTCCTCTCGGTTGCACATTATCAGCGAGATCATCAGATTCCGAGTCTTGATCAGCGATAACACTCTGCAACATGGGCGCTAATTAGATACAAAATTAGGAGAACTCTATACCTTAAGGATGATTGCTACTAACTGTGCCAGTGGTGTTGCCTTTAGGTCAAGCTAGGTGCCACATGTCCAATTGCAGCAACCTGCACAATCATAGCTTCCTACCAATGGGTCAAGTGCTACTGCTTCCTGCAGTGGTCTTCAGAATTGTAAACGCAGTTTGGGCTTCCTAGCAAAGTAATTATTACTTACTGATGCTGCAAATGTCAGGGTACTTGAATTTTTTATGCATTTTTGAGCTAAGGCTATGGGTTTGCTTCGCCTGAACACACTATGTCCAGTTATACCAAGGGAGTCAAATATCAAATCAGCTATTGACGACCATGGTCACTCGCCCAGTCACGACGTCCTCGTGGTGCTCGCTGCCGAGTGCCGCGACAGGCACCGACGCTGGCTAATTCAATTCTAACAACCAGAAATCAAGAATACTAGAAATTAGATTAGAATAGAGACCTCAGACCTGCTCCTGCAGCGCCGGCCGCAGCCTGCTCGGCTGCTCCCCTGCTGGCCAGTGGCCCGCCGCGGTGCCGCACGCCCGCTGCCCGCACTGCGCTGTGCGCTGCCGCTGCCAAGTGCCGAACGCCGGCCGCCGCCCTCGCCTAGGTCGCCTGCAGGCTGCAGGCTCGCCGCCGGCCGCCGGGGCACCGCCAGCCGCCTAGGGTTTCGCCCGTCGGGATGCGACAGCGGAGAGACGCGAGAGCGGACTCGACTGTGTCGATGGTCACCGTGGGAACTGATTTGGGGAAAGGAAGTGAGCAGGATTTTTTAGTTGGGCCGATTGGGCCGGCCTGGGAAGCGAGGGTGTTTTTTTAATTTCTTTGCCGGGTGCCTCTGACCTGGCACCCGGCAAAGATTTTTTTTATTTTTTTTAAATTTCTTTGCCGGGTGCCCCGGACCTGGCACCCGGCAAAGAATTTGCCTGAAAAAGGCTCGGCTTTTAAAAAATTGCTTTGCCGGGTGCCGCCTAACCTGGCACCCGGCAAAGATTTTTTAATTTTTTTAAAAAATTTCTTTGCCGGGTGCCCCCTGACCTGGCACCCGGCAAAGGCTTCTTTGCCGGGGGTCCACGCTGGCACCCGGCAAATTATTTATTTATTTTTTGTTTTTTTGACCTTATTTTTTTTGTGGGGCCTTGATACAGTAAATAAATTTCTATTTCAAAATTTGGGACAATTTTGAGTTTTTGAACTATATTTCCTTAATTTTTTTTGTTTCATTGAATTTTTTCGACTATTCCAAATTTGAATTGCGGGTACATGAAATAATGGAATTTGGTTATTAAAAAAATAGTATTCATGATATTTAGGGTTTGTCGAGGCTGTATGCAGGAAGTGGCATGAATTTTCACGCATCATGTTGTCGTAACATGACGATGTACTCGCGGGGAAAGTGTATTTAAATTATATAAAATCCAAACGAAGTCTGAAAATCACGAAACTTGTCGATGTGTCTTGTTGTTACATGTGGAGGCCGTGGTAAAAAATTCAAAAAGTTTCTAGCAAGTTGTGACGTCGGATACCTAAACCCCAGACATCTCCACACATGTGATCAAAAAGTTTCTAGCAAGTTGTCTGGGTTTTAGGCATCCGACGTCACAACTTGCTAGAAACTTTTTGAATTTTTTTACCACGGCCTCCACATGCAACAACAAGACACATCCACAAGTTTCGTGATTTTCAGACTTCATTTGGATTTTATATAATTTAAATACACTTTTCTCGCGAGTACATCGTCATGTTACGACAACATGATGCGCGAAAATTCATGCCACTTCCTGCATACAGCCTCGACATACCCTAAATATCATGAATACTATTTTTTTAATAACCAAATTCTATTATTTCATGTACCCGCAATTCAAATTTGGAATAGTCGCAAAAATTCAATGAAACGAAAATAATTAAGGAAATATAGTTCAAAAACTCAAAATTATCCCAAATTTTGAAATAGGGATTTATTTACTGTATCAAGGCCCCACAAAAAAAATGGGACCAAAAAAACAAAAAATAAATACATAATTTGCCGGGTGCCAGCCTGGACCCCCGGCAAAGAAGCCTTTGCCGGGTGCCAGGTCAGGGGGCACCCGGCAAATAAATTTAAAAAAAAAATTAAAAAATCTTTGCCGGGTGCCAGGTTAGGCGGCACCCGGCAAAGCAATTTTTAAAAGCTGAGGCTTTTTCAGGCAAATTCTTTGCCGGGTGCCAGGTTCGGGCACCCGGCAAAGAAATTAAAAAAAAAATAAAAAATTCTTTGCCGGGTGCCAGGTCCGGGCACCCGGCAAAGAAATTTTAAAAAAATAAAAAAATCTTTGCCGAGTGCCATTTTAGGCGGCACCCGGCAAAGCAATTTTTTTAAAAAAAATAAAAAAAATCTTTGCCGAGTGCCTAACGGCGCGACACTCGGCAAAGGATGACGGCAGGTGGAGACCATCACGTCGACCACCTTTGCCGACGGCCTAGATTTGCCGAGTGCCCGGCACTCGGCAAATGACAATTTTTACCGAAGGCTGGACTTTGCCGAGTGCCCGGCACTCGGCAAAGGCTAATTTGCCGGGTGCTTTTCTTTGCCGGGTGGCGTTGGGTCTGGCACTCGGCAAATAATTTCTTTGCCGGGTGCCCGATAAAAAGCACCCGGCAAATCATTTTGCACCCGGCAAATCGTCCGTTTCCTGTAGTGGATGCCCAGTCACCCGGCATGGATGCCCTTCTTGCCTCGCCGGCAATGCAACGTTGGACTGCTGGAGGATCTATGCATGGTGCCGATAGCCAACTTTCTGCAAGACAGGTGATGAGTACGTGCTGCTCTCCGGTGGTGCTGGACGAAGCCTGGAATTCAGCGCACAGCTGCACGCTTGGGCAACCAGGCACCACCATATATCTTCATCCTCCTGGATCGACGCCACGGCTCTTGAATCGACGCGTGAATCTCCATGTGCCCAGCGTTCGCACTCTGTGCTACAGTGGGTTTCTGGACGGTTCGGCTTGATGACGCCGTCCGGCACACCGGCAAACCTACAACACATGTAGACATGTAGTGGAGCTTTGCTTTTGCACATCACGGTTTACCAGCATGCTTCCTTCCAGGATGGGAATAGGAACTGACGAACACTACGTACGTTACGCCGTAGTGGGATCCTGAAAGTGTTTACGTTCGCTGGCTGCGGTGGCAATAGCAAAACCATCTCCAGTTTTACCCATCTATGCAGGAGTTCCACGTCAAGTGTGAGTTGCACGTAGACCCGTATGAATTTCTCCATAAAAAAATCATAGGAGAGTGAATGAAGTCAAATCCATTAATTTCAACTCAATTTCTAACAATTTTTACTTATCTAGATTTCAACCATATTCTACATGACCCGATCAAATAAATTAAGCATTTGCCATCTACCTTTATTGAATAATGACGATTCAATTAACATTTTCATTGCATTTAAAATAATTTTTGAAAACACGTGCGTGTTACACGTGCATATTTGCTAGTAGTAAAAAAAAGATGTCTTCTACTTCCAGTAAATCTCAGTCCCTCCTACCTTATGCATTTACGCTGAAAATTTAAGAGGGGCTTCAGCGCGTTCCACTGTACCGATAGTGTGTGGGGGGGGGGGGGGCTCAAGCCCCCTGCCCTACCGCTGTCTCTGTGCATGGCTACTAGCCGTGTCTGTCCTTGTTGACGACGACGACGTCATCAAGCAAATCAAGGCGCAGCGTCCTCGGCTAGCCTGCTTGTCGTTGAAGCTCGCCACCTTGTGTTGGGTCTTTGCCTTGCCGGCTAGGCCGAACGGCATCACGTGGTACACGTCCATGGCGTGGATGCCAGCTTCTCTGAGCTGGACGTTGGTCGTCGTCGTCACGTACGTCCCCAGGGGAGGATGCCCCTGGCACGCACGTGGAAGGGGCCAGCGTCGTGGAGGACAACGACGGTCTGGTTCGCCATGGCGATGCGGAGCTCCAGCTCCCGGAAGACGACGTCGGACGGATTCTTGCGGTTCGACACCACCACTTGCAGAGACATTTGCCACGCACGCCCGCCTTCAGCGCATCGATGTGCGATTTCGCGCTCGAGCTGAGCGTGTTCCAGCCCGCGCCGTGCCTCCTCGAGCTCTTGCTGCCGCGCGTGCAGCTGCTCCATCAGCGGTTGCCCCAGCCGGGGCGGGGCTGCTGCCGCTGCTGGCGGAGGCGGGACCCTTGCCCCTCCTGCGACCGCGTGCATGGGGACCTCTCGGGGGGTTTCGCCTGAGTCGCTGGCGTCTGAGACGTGACCGTAAAGTTTCACCTCAATCTCTCCCAAACCACGTGGATTAGTGTGGATTTACCCGGCCCTACCTAAACAGGACGTGCCGTGGAATGGAACATGCATGATCATGATGCCGGGCCACCGGTGCGTCCAGGAATTTCGGTGCTTGTGACTTGCGATGCGATGCAGCGATGGCATGACCGCACGACGACGGTTTCTGATGGACCTGTGGTTGCCCCCAAGAGAGCCGAGACTCGTGAGATATCACATCCGCAACCTGTCACGGTTATAGCTTTCTTTCTTTCTACGGAATAGATATACTCAGGGTGTCCGGAGTCTTCCGGACGCACCCAAGCGGCGCGACTCGATGCGACCGACCCGCCCGTGCTCTTTCCCCTTCCTTCCCTCTCGCCTCGCACTCTCCGCCGCGACTGCTGCTTCCTGCATGCACTTTGTTCTTCCTCCACTCTCGCCCGCGCTTTGCTTGCACGCTGCTGCTCCTGGTCGTGCGCTCCCCCGTGCTCCTCCCTTCCTGCCACGCCGTCAGCGAGCCACCCCTCCCTCCCTTCCTCCCTCCTCTCCCCCTCCCCTTTGTTGCGACCGAGCGGGGGCGATGGCGGCGGCTTTCCCGGCGAGCCGCGCGCCTCCCTCCCTCCCTGCTCTCTCCTCTCGCTCTCTTACTGCATCTGGGAGATGAGGATGACGGTGGGACGCGGCTCCGACGAGGTAGGTGAGGAGGGATCTGGATCTGAGGCCTCCCTCCCCCTCCTTCCACCCTCTGGATCTCATCCTCTCCTCCTCCTGCATGTTGCAGTAGGTGTTGTGTGTTGTTGCATTAGGTGTTCGGTGTTGTTGTAGTAATATGTTGCACTGTGTTTCAGCAGCTACAGCAAAATGTTTCAGTTGCTTTTCTTGTGTTGTTTCAATAACATATTCAAGGTGTTTCAACTCCATCGTCCCAGTATTGGATCTTTTTGTCTTTTTTGTTGTTGTAATTTATACGTTCATGGTGTTTCAACTGCTTGAATCTATTGTTGTAGCAGTTCATCGGGCATTGTTGCAACACCACGTTTCTGGTGTTTCAGCGTCTTCACCATTATGTTGCAGCGGGCATGCGGGGGGGGGGGGGGGGGGGGCTAGCTGAGGGGGGGAGTTGTGGTGGTGAGTTGGTAGCGGGCGGATCCCGTGCGTTTGGAGCGTGGCGTCTTCCGAGCGCAGCGAGTGGAGGAAGGACGGGGCGGGTTCCCTTCACTCTCGTTGTGGTTTCCTTTTTTTCCTTTCGTGCGGGGCAGAACGGGCGAGGGCACGGGCGGTGTTGGGGGAGCGTCCGGACGCCCCCTGAAGCCGGACGTCCGGGCGCTAGTAGCTCCGTTCTTTCTATCCTTTTTTCTGTCGAGGAACAATTGTAGGCTTTGTAGCTGAACTGCACGAGCAGCAAACAAGACTACAAGAGGAGACCGTGTTTAGTGGCATCACCAGAGCCCTCCCTGAATTTTGGTGGTCTGGTGTAAAAAATTCAAAATAAATACTTATGTATAACAATAATTATTTTAGAAAAAAAAAACTTGTGTTTTTATCAATAGTATAACTTCTTGGTTAGATTTTACCAAAAAAATGAAAATATATTCTATAAGAAAATATTAAAAATCCTTAGATGCCAAACTACTACTATTTTTTTAAGATGAAACATGACATTCATTTAGTATTCTTTGTTACAAAATCTTTATAAGCAACCTTCTTCATAATATTATAGCTTACATCAACACGTTACAAGGACTATGGATTATAAAATAGTACTCACACTGTGAATAGCACAACTCAAAACCTAACCTGTTAGATGCTTTGCAGTATAGATGATCGTATAGGCAAACACTCGACAAAAGGCCTGAGACAAATGTCCAACGAACGACGGCCAACATTCCTGTAGGCGGAATTGAGGAACTTCTTCTTTCTGATGTCTTCCTTCTTCTTCTTTCTACCATCAAAGAGTGAGGAAGACTCATCTGAAAATTATTCTCCCTAGTCCTTCATCGTGGCTAGGTCTAACCACAACAAAACGGAGAAGAAACCGGAGAAAATTATTCCATGGCGGCGGCATCATCTCCGCCTTGATGCCACCGTCCAGAAACAAAAGTCTCCATACCGTCATGTCGATGAAGATGCTGACGCCGAAGTTGTCGTCCTTATCTTCAACGGGGCCGTCATAGAGGAGACGATTCCACCTTTTCCCTTCACCGTCGCTGGAGAGGAGGAAATAAAACTCCAATACCAAGAAATTTGGCATGGAGAGACACTAACCCTAATAACTCGATCTACTAGAGAAAACTTATTAAAAACAATGGATTCCCACTCCCTTCAGCCCCAGCGAGATGCCGGAGGGGAAGGGAGAGGGACCAGCGGTGGTGGACGGCCGGGGGCGACGGCGGCGACGACGCTAGGGCAGGATTCGCCCAGCCAGACTGCTATTCATAATATTGGTCTTATTCATCCGGCTTATAATCCGTACTTTTCATCTTGTTTTTTCAGTTGGAACAATATTTTTCTCTCACAACAAATCAGCCAACAGTGTTTTTCAGCCGGCTTATCAGCACAGCCGAACGGGGCCATTATAGCTAATGCTATTATCGAAAACCTAATCATTTTTTATGTCTCATCGGAGTACGTATATATGATCTTATTAGTTTCAATCTTCTAAAAAAATTCTCTCTGCTAATGCCACAGTCACTTGAATAGTTAGCAAAATTTAGACTACCGGTTAAACGTTAGGGGGTCATAATTTTTTTCCCATTTAAATATACATTATATCTAGATATATAGTAAAGTAATGCATCTAAAAAAGTTAAAACATCTTATAATAATTTAGACTTTTTTTTAGTTAGATATACATTATGTTTAGATATATAGTAAAAGTAACGTATCTAGAAAAAAATTAAAACATCTTATAATAATTTAGACTTTTTTTCATTGGATATACATTATGTCTAGATATATAGTAAAACTAATATATCTAGAAAAGTTAAAACATCTCATAATAATTTGAAATGGAGGGATCAGTTGGTACGTTACGCTCACGTTGTTTGCTGCGTACTCCTTTGGTCTCAAAATAAACACAAGTGTTGTTTCTTGAGAAATCACACTTTTAAAGTTAGATCAATCTTATAAAAAATGTACTAATATATGAGATGTATATGGAGTATCATTATATCGAGCATGAAGTATATTTTTTATAATAAACTTTTTCGAAGATATAAATGTTAATACTATATTTTCTATTTTAAATAAAATTTTAAAAAAATTGATTTCCTCAAGAAACGAGATATGCATTTATTAATTTTTGGGACGAGGAGAATAATCTGCGATGGTGGCCAAGCCTAAGAGGAACATCCCCGACCATGCGTTCTAGGGCCTGTTTAGATCCCAAATATTTCCCCAAATTCTACTATGCAAAAAGAAGATTTCCCATCACATCAAAATGCCGGCACATGTATGGAGTACTAAATGTAGATGAAATCAAAAACTAATTGCACAGTTTTGTTGTACTTTACGAGACGAACGTTTTGAGCCTAATTAGTCAATATTTGGATAATTTTTACCAAATAAAAACAAAATGCTACCGTAACGTACAGTGTGCTACAATGTTTTTGCCGCCCCGAATCGGGGAATTTAAACACGGCCCTAGAAAGATCCCCGCGAGCCACGCGGCCGCTGCTCACTCGGCGGTAGGGCAGTCAGCCAGTCACGCAGCGGCAACGGTCAACAGGAGACAGGCAGCCCGCAGCCGCGCAGGTGTCCGTTGGCGTAGAGATACCGTTCGCGCGCAGGCCGAAAATGGGGCCCAACGGGCCCGGATACCTCGCGTGGGCGGAAAGCTAACGACGCCCCCCGATCCACCTTCGTCGACGGGATCCAACGGCACCCGATCCCTGCGTCCATCCAAAGCTAATAGACACACGGGCCGCACCAGCAGTCCAGCACCGCCCCATATAAAAGCCTCCGCCTCGGCCCCTAGTACTCCAGGTCCAGACGACCAGACGCCAGACGCCCTCTACTTCTCTCCAGTCCATTTCGAACTCTCTAGACGCGCCCCCCCCTCGGTCTCTCTGTTCGCCGCCGCCCCGTCCTCCTCCCTCTCCGCGCCGCAGAAATGGTGAGCACGAATGGCCGCGATAGAGCGAGTATTCCAGGGGTATCCCTGATCGGTGTTTCTTACGTAGATCGGTAGATCCTAAGGTTCGCCTTGGTCGGATCGTCTGATTGGTCCGTGGTTTTGTGTGGGTTTTCTCTCGCAGGCGCTGCCGAATCAGCAGGTCGTGGATTACCCCAGCTTCAAGCTCGTCATCGTTGGCGACGGTGGAACTGGTGATTCTCTCTGGCCTTCCCTATGCCTCGCATGTTTCTTGTATTATTATTCGTATCCGGATGTTGGGAGATGCGGTTTCTGATGCGCGCGCCGCGTTTGTTGCCGTGATTTCCTAGAGATCTGGCGGACTGGGTACTGATTCGTGGTTGAGCCAGCAGATATTTTATCCGAGATGGGGGAGGCGTATGGGTATCGGATTGGAAGGGGGTTAGCTAGTGGCGGTTGGATTCTACACGATTTGGGGGTTTTTAGGTCTCTTTGGGACGCAGGAATAGGAAAACATAGGAATAGAACGTTCTAACATCTTGAATCCTATGAATTGAGAAAGCACATAAAACTGCAAGATTAAAAACGTTTGGATGGAGCACAAGAGAAACACAGGAATTCGATGAGAGACTGACACAAAGGAAACTTTCCATGAGGTTCAACCTCTTTAGTAAATTCTTCCAAAATTCCTATGAAACAGGCCATTCCATAAGAATTTCATAGGATTTGTAAAAACACAACCCTTTGTTCCAAAGGGTTCATAGGAAATTTTCCTAGGATTTTAATCCTCTTGTGTTTGGACACAAGGAATTGTTCAACTTCTTGCCCTGGGATCAGTTTTGTTACTGGTCAAGAATAAAATGTTTACATCCAATCAGAAATATGTGTTGCAGTTTGTGCATGATTTTAATTCGAATCTATTTGAGATAGGTAATGGAGTAGATCTTATCAAGTTAAAATAAAAGGCGTGCTCCTTTGCAAAACTGGCATTGTGTTGATCTAATGTTTAGTTAGGAGCTTGAGCAGTGGGGATACCCATGTGGTTGACAAATCTTTAGGTGCAATCTACAGTTTTGAGGTGCATTGGAGGTTGACTCACTTTTGGGAGTGTGTTTCTCATTAGTATAAAGTGCCCCCCCCCCCTTTTTTTTCAGTGGTTACAATTTGCAAGTGCTGGCTACATTCCTTGACTTGCTGCTGTTGTGTTTATTTTCTATGTTATAAAGGAGACTTCTTGTTTCTATTTATTTAAATGACTTACTAATTCTTATTGCCTTGTGCTTTCTGCAGGTAAAACCACATTTGTGAAAAGGCATCTTACTGGCGAGTTCGAGAAGAAATATGAGCGTAAGTCTCATATGATTGTTATTGTGTGTCTCATCATTGGCTTGGTGAACACTGAACTTATAATAATCTGAACTTTTGTCCTCCATTGCAGCCACCATTGGTGTTGAAGTTCACCCTCTGGATTTTAGCACTAACTGTGGCAAAATTCGCTTCTATTGCTGGGACACTGCTGGACAAGAAAAGTTTGGAGGCCTCAGGGATGGCTACTAGTAAGTGATAAATTCATATTTCATTCAATTTGTTTATTTAGAGCATCTCCAGCAGTCCCCCTTTTCTAACCCCCAATGAGAAAAAACTGTTATTTTGAACATCTTGTAGCTCCAGCAGTTCCCCAAACCCAAACCCAATGAGAAATTTTTTCTCAGTCCCTCAAATCATAGCCTCCCACCCCTAAAATAAAGGGGAGACCTCTCCTCCCCCAATCCACTATTTTTCTCACTTATGATTGGATTTTCTCATTCTGCTGGAGAGAAGATCTTCAAAATCCCAAAACATACTTTTGCATCTCCCCCAATAACTAGTTTTTTGGGGTTGGAGTTTTCTCCTACTGCTGGAGATGCTCTATGTTCATGTGAAGCTCAGTGTCTATGCATACTATGTTTTTCTGATTGCTCGAGGCTGTCATTGGGTATATTGGAACTTTCTTTATTGATAGAAAGTTAGATATGGTTTCCATAGATCATATCTTGGGATTATTTTTGATAGTTTAAAAAATTGCTGACATACCATTGTGTTTTGAACCCACATAAGGCCTTGTTCGGTGGGGATTGGATCCCTTTCAATCCCCTTGGGGGGAGGGAATTAACCGAACAAGCCCTAAATGGGACATCGTGTCTGTATCTGTATATCCTGACACTTTTAATGGTTAGCTAGTATCCCATCATCACTCTTTTAGGTGTGTAATGCAGTTTTTAATCAGTCTCCTATAACTATAACTATAACTATAACTATAACTATAACTATAACAAGCTTTTTAATTCTAATTTATGGATGGTTGTCTAGTCTTCTATAGTGAGCTTCCATTTTTTATTCAATTAGTGTGAAGTGTTTGACTTTTTCATTCATTTGGCCTTGTCTAACTTTCTTGAAATTCCAACCATCTCGCAGCATTCATGGTCAATGTGCCATCATTATGTTTGATGTCACTTCGAGGCTGACATACAAGAATGTTCCAACATGGCACAGGGACCTGTGCAGGTTAGTGTATTGGTACAATTTGGGTAAAAGGTTAGCAATGGTTATGTCAGAGATTTGCTAAATATCCAATCTTTGATTGCAGGGTGTGTGAGAACATCCCCATTGTTCTCTGTGGTAACAAGGTTGATGTAAAGAACAGGCAAGTTAAAGCCAAGCAAGTTACATTCCACAGGAAGAAGAACTTGCAGTACTATGAGATCTCTGCCAAGAGCAATTACAACTTTGAGAAGCCCTTCCTTTACCTCGCAAGGAAGCTGGCAGGGTAATTAGATATTTTGTTCTCTTCCTTCTGATGTGCTAACTTGGTACTGGTGTTTATACACTGCAGCAACCCTTTTTGCTGTGCTTAACTTGGTACTGGTGTTTATATATGTTTAGGGATCAGAATCTTCACTTTGTCGAGGCTGTTGCTCTGAAGCCACCAGAAGTGCAGATTGATATGGCCATGCAGCAGCAGTAAGTGCTACTTCCATCTCTTCCTTTGATATCTGGCAACAGCAAACAATTGGTTTGAATTCCATTGGGATTTACTTGAATTCTGACAATTAGCACCATTTATTTGCTAACTGCACCTTTACCCATGATCTTAGGCACGAAGCTGAGCTTGCAGCTGCCGCTGCGCAACCCCTCCCTGATGACGATGATGACCTGATTGAATAGATGTTATCAATGGCCCTTGTTGATGCGATGGGGGGGACTTTTTATAAGAATTCGTGGTGCTTCAATCTGTGTTAGGCTGTACCTGGATGTTCTCTTGATGTATCCTATGAGTTGAGAATGATGTTAATGACATCTGTATTCTGTTGTTGACGAGGGTTTTTGATGATAATACAGCGCTATTGTCAGGCAGTATGTTTGAGCGCTTGATTGTGTGCCATTCTGTTTATTGGTTATTGGTATTCTCGATTGATTGAAGCGGGGTTTGTAATATGAACGAGGACGAGGAATTCGCGGGCCCATGGGGGCTGGGTTGAGAAGCTGCTTCCATTCGAAAATTTACACTTTTGTGAGGAAGTGAGGGCTTTAGTACTCAGGATTTAGGTTACAATATCAGGATTTAGGTTACAATCATGCTTGATGCACGACGGTGAATTAATCCGTACAGTTTAGTGTTGAGTGCGTTACACCAATCAACTACGGTAATGCTTGACCAGCTTCTGCTTCAGCTATTATGAAGTCCAATTCAGACCTCGACACTGGAGACGACAACAATTCTGCGACGTTGGCGATGTCCCTTTGCAGGATCAACCATTCCGCCGACAGGAGGAAACCCTCGCGGGCACCTGGATCCTTCGCCCTCATCAAACGAGGAACGACGACAGAAGGGCTAGCGCCCGGATGGAAGGATGGGATGTCGCGTCGGGACGCAGCTCCCCTGCACGCATCCCGTCCCATGCCCCACGGTTGCATTCCGTAGCATGCCCCGCGTCTGCATCCTGTTAAGTGCCAGCGCCCGCATCCGTTGCAAGACCGCGCCCACATGGGGAACCCACGTGGGTTAACCTACAGCTGTGCCCAGTAGCAGCAACATGCTGCCGCTGTCCGTTAGCCACCGGTGCTGTAACACCCCAATTTACTCTTAAAACATCTAGATGAATTAGTTGCAACATACATCTGAAACAGATGAAACACTTGAAACATGTGTATATAGACATAGCAACATATACAATATCTAGATGGAACACGAAACATAGGCTTGCAATATGCATATATCGTCATTGTAACATATACAACATCCTATATCTACTTTTGCAACATCCAGATAAAACACTTAAACATAAGTCTAAAACGCCTGAAACACTTGAAACGCGTCACCGTCACCGGCAACCACGGCCTACTTGTGGGGAATTGTGGTAGACAGCAAACTCGGGTCAGGGGATGTCGAGAGCTGCCTAGCGTATGTCCAGACGCAGGCACATGTCTCCCCTTCCTGCTATGGTGTCTTCGGTCGGCCGCGGCGCATGCATGGCCGCGACATGGGGCGCAGAGGAGCACGAGATGGGGGCCGGGTGTGGCACACCCACATTGGAGAAGGCGAGCTGTAGGTGAGCGGCGATCGCATCGTCATTGGGGAAAGGAAATATCGCTGTCTTTTCGAGAAACTGTGAAATACTTGAGGTGGAGCGGAGCAGTCCTGTTGGGCTCGATGGCTGCGCAGGCCTGAAAGCGAGCCGTTTAGACGGATATGCCTGGACGGACGCCCTCACCAAAGAATTTCCAAATGAGGAAAGCAAGACGCCGAAGATCACGGCCAGACTAGCTTCTAATGTATCGGACTAAACGCCCCATCAACCTTAGAGCCATCCTGAGGCCAAGGGAGTCCACCGCTCATATTCGTCTCCGGCTATTTTCTCTTCCTGTCCCTCAACAGTCAGCCAAGCCGAGCAACTCCGGCAGGGCTCTAGCTTCTACTAAAAATGAGAGGCAATCAAATCATCACCCTCGACCCTTATTCCTAGGGACTTTCCACCCTACCCCTACTCAGCCGTTAGAGCGGTTTCCCACCCGTGCGACTCCTGTCCTTCTGAGTGAGATCCATCTCACCTAATGGATCTCCCTCGCCACGATGCTGGGCTTCTCTCCTCCTGGCTAGACCTCATCCAATCCACTCCTCTCGGTGACCTCAACTGCTCCTCCTTGTTTCCCTCCCGATGAAGCCACCCTGACAGGATCTTGGCTGCTCCTCCCTGTGACCTTGGCTCCTGCGTGGCTCCTCTCATCTAAAATAAAAAGAGCTATGATTTTAGGTCCTATTTGTTTAAGATGTAGTTTTTTTATTTGACTCAAAAGTGTAACACCCTCGGTGTTACCGTGTAAAACCACTCACTAAGCATGTCATGAGCATCATATTTAGTTGTATTGCATGTGATCTAGTGTGTGGATAAAGTTTTGTAACGCAAAATAATTGATAGCAATGTGAATTGAAAAGTGATACATAGTTGCATTTTGTGTCAAGTAAGGTTGAAAACCAATTTTTCACGAACCAAAATGTTATAGAACAAATATGTGACACCTTAATAAAGTTTGATGTACAAACCTTGTGGATAACAGTGCAACTAGGGTTTTGCCAAATGATAAGCCTATCTGATAATTCTAGTAGCTCGAAAACTGAACTTGGTATAAAAATCAGCTTAGACGTAACCGATTTTCTAAGTCTAAAAACAGTTTGACGAGGCCATGTTCGTGAAATTATTTTGCATGAATCTGTTAGTAGCTTGTGTCGAGACTTAGCCCTGGTAGATAGCCCTAAGTACCCTCTCTGGTATAGTATATATGGTTGAACTCGAATCAAGCTAGGATAGTTGTTACACGTGCTTTAAATGTCATGCATGAACACTTGTCTCGGCTGTCGGCCTCGGCGCGCGCAGTCACTCCGCATGGCCACCCTGTGCCGTGCGCCTGGCTGCGCTGCTAGGCTGGTCGGGCCGGGTCCGCTTTGGCTTGGCCGCGGTCGGCCGCAGCTAGCCGCTGGCCCCACGCTGCCCTGCTGCCCCCCCACCACGTTGTGCGCGAGGACGCGGCTGCCGCCCTGGGTCAACTCGCGTCGCGTCCGTGCCTTGTCCTGGCGCCGCTGCTGACCAGTCGGCCGTTGCTCGCACATGCCACGCCACTCCCTCACCGCACGCGCACGTCTTGGTGTTGGCTCCAGTGCACGCGCCGCCCCGACCGCGTCGACCCTATCCCGCCAAGTGGAGGTGACCCAAGCGCTGACATCGCTTTCCTCTCTCTCCTCTACCCGCCATGGCCGTTGGGGCTGCTTCTTGTGTCTCGGTAGGGAGAGACCACCAACACCCAATTCACCACGCTCTTGGCTTCATCATCAAGTGGCCTTGCCAATCAACCCCACCTCACTTCAAGCTCTGCCCCATCATGCTCCAATTTTGGAGTTTTTCCTCCGCCATGCCATTAAGGCCGAGCTCGGCCGTGACCCACAGTAGCCCAAGCCGTTCGCCTCAAGCCCCCAATTGGTTGCACCGCTAGCTTCGCCACAACCTTCGCTCCACCCTGCACACCACCGCAGAACCCCTACCGCCTTCTAGCCGTCATTGACGTGGCTACGCCGCTGTGGGCGCCGTTGTACCCACTCGGGCGCGCGTGGCTGGCTCTCCTTAGGTGATTTTCAGCCAAGCAATCCTCGCAGCCAGATGGGTAGTGAGTCGTTGTTGCTCATGTGCTACCCCTACTTGTTCGTTAGCGCCTCTACTCATTGGAACACCGTCACCACTGCAGCTAGGTCACCGCCAACATGGGGAAGCCGTCTGAACTCGTCTCCGACCACTGAACCACTGTCCGATGCCACGCTTCGACCCCTAGGTGAGCATCGGACCCCCTATCTAGGCTTGCGCGGGCCCAGGTTGGCCAGCATAGTGGCTCTATGCCGGCCTGTGTCGCGCCGGCGAGCAGGGAGGCATTAGGGACCTCCCCGATGCGAAGACGAGAGAGTGTAGGGGTCGGTTGCAAAGTCCCTGTCTATGGGAATAGTGCAAAGAACAGTCGCGACATTAACAACTAGAGCGGGGGTGTTTTCGCTTAAGTGCCATTGCGCTCACGGGCCTCCCCGTTGTGGGCCGCCTCACGTGCATGGGCCGCGCGCGAGTGGGCCGCGCCTGCGTGGTTGCGGGCCGTGCCGAGGAAATTGGTTTTCCTTTTTCTAGTGAATTAAGTAAGGGTTTTATAATTTAGTTGCTGAGCTGAACTTTGATAATTAATATCAATTCGTGTAGATATCCAAAAATTATGAAATCACTTTAGCTAAGTTCCTAAATTTATGATCTATCTGATTGCATAATTAGTTTATATGTGTTTGTGATGATGCCGAGATATATTAAATCAATTGGAAATGCTTATCATTGGTAGGGTATTAATTGTAGGAAATTTTGTGGCAAACGGTAGTAGCTTTGATCATGAAATTTTTACAGTAGCTTTGTTGTATTGTCATGGGATCACTGTAAATTTCGTAGCACTAGATTAGACTGTTTCATATGGTAGCTAGATAGCCATTAAAACTAATATAAATGAAAGCATAATATCGATCGGTAAAATGAAGCACTTGTAAGATGAGTTTGATATCTTGCTTGATGAAGATGTTAGGTTGCTTGCTACCTTAGTCGTTAGAGCTAGCCTAGTAGCTTAGCATGTATATTTGTATTTTAAGAGTTGATGTTGTCTAATACTAAGTGGTTGCATCATTTATCGCATGCATATAGAGAATGAATTGGTGGAGTTCGTGACCGCCGGGGAGCAGGAGTACGACGAGGTGATCGAAGAGTACGAGGAGGAGGTGATCGTACAGGAGGAGTTTCCGGAGCCACCCGTGACTAACACCACTAACTCTGCGCCTGCCCAAGGCAAACCCCGGTGCATAACCCGTATTTTTGATAATCATTATATGTATATATGTGTGTGTGGTGTATTTATGTTGTAGGAATTTTATGATACCCACATGCATATATGTATCTACCTATGAGTCTTACTAGTGCAGGATCGCGTAGCTGCTTTGCTTAGGTTTATCGGTAGCGTGAGTAACCTGTCATTACTCACAATAGGTGGTTATTATTATTATAACTCCCATGATAAAATGATGGAAAAAGGAAAATGGTGACCGGGTAGGGATATGGTATGGGTATTGTTGGGTGTAACAAGTTGTGCCCCGCGGCCACGGGGCATAGCTTGGTTGCACTGTTTTCCCTGTCCGTGTCAATTAAGGATCGTCCGTTGCTTGGACCATGGTCAAGTCACAAACTTATTATCCTGAGCACATACTTACTTATGGGAGCGAGAATGCTTGTTACTCTCTTGTCGTGAGTTCCGGCTCTTTTCGGACTGACTGATTGAAGGCGAGGATAGGTGGAGATCTAAGCACCACATTGAAGCCGGGCCTCAAGTGTGGGGGCTTGGAGTCCAAATTTGGACGAGGACCTAGAACTCGTGACAGGAGTGGAACGGGTTGGTCTCGCTTGTGCCTGGCGTACAAGCGTGGCGTGTGTTTTTCGGGGTATCCAACTGGACACATTGATTCGTGAATCGCCATTTCTATGTGATGGTATGGCTTGACTACGATCTGTCACCGTAGTAAGAACTAGAATAAAAACAATGGGAAAATGACTCTGATTGCTCAACCATTGCTTGAAAATAGAACATGTGCTTACCTACAATGTTGGATAATAAATTAAACATGGATGCTAATAATCTAAGGAAATAAGGACACACTTTTAGTATTGCTTTCCGCAAACCAGGAACCCATAAGACATAAAGCCTAGCATATTCCATGAGAGTCGGGAAATATATCCCTCATAGTCGGATAAGTCTTGCAAGTACATCGTGTACTCAGGGTTTATTTTACCCTTGCTGCAGGTGCACCTTGATAAGTTAGACCTTGTGTGGAGGATTCTTTTGGTGGGCATAGATGGATCCTTGTACCTTACCGCTAGATGTTTATTTTTATTTCGCTGTTTAATTTATCGCACTATAAACTTTGGTATTGTAATAATAATTTCTGAGATTCTATATTGTATGAAATGAACTAAGTATTGTAAGTTTGTACTCATTATTGGATTCTGGATGTAAAATGTGGATTGTTCGAGTTCTTCCGTTAGGTGTGCTCGACGAAACTGCTCAGGTTAGTTCCCTTTCGGGGTACTTAATGTCTAGTGGAAGACAAGTGCCTTCGAAAGCGTGATAAATTGGACGGTTCTGCCACAAAAGGCTACCTTTAGGACTTTTGGTTTCTAACTGTTGGCTTTTTAGTATTGATATTTGTAATAATATTATAGATTCTCAGCATATTTTCAACTTCTTTTATTTTCTTACAAATTACCTTTTTAACTTGTTAAAAACCGGCTCAATAAGGGCACCACCAACATATAGCCTGATAAAAATCTACAATATACATAAGCAAGGAAACAATGAGACTCCTAATCTTCCAACCTAGGTGTACAGTCGCTGACACATTTTTTTTGTACGACAAAAACTGTAGGGGAGATCCCCACAGTGTGAATTTGTATTAATTTTTTTAAGAGAATACAAGGGATTTACTTACAAACAAGTTAACTGAAAGCATCCAGCCAAAAGCAAAAGGATGACCTAAGATCATCCTTGAATCTAAAAGATTGAAGAAGACACCGATTCTTAAAGTTAGACAACCACATAGCTAAAGTAGGACTCCTTCGTTGGAAGACCTTATCTTTGCGTAATTTCTATAGTCCCAAGTAGCAATCATAGTAGCTTCAGTGAAGAACGGCAATTGGTGAGTTTTGTTGCCCTTGACCAAGCTGTCCAGAAGCTGAAGTGAGTCATCCCAGTCAATTTTAGTCATGGCTCCACATTTTCTTTAGATGACATGCATACAGGCTTGTGTACGTGTGTTAGGGGTATCTCCCATCGCTATCCAACGCGAGACCGAGCAGGCGCTCCAGAGCACCGCCTCCTACAAGACCACATCTTCATGCTTTCTATTGTCCAAACCTACGTGGCCAGACAAAAACATCCACGTGGAGCATTGGGCATGGCTGTCGACAAACATACCTTTAGGGCCGCCTCGTACCGGGAGAGAAAAAAAATGGGTGGACCAGTATCCACTCAAACTCTATCCATACTTCCACTCAATGGCTGACACGTGTGCATGCATTTCAGAGAACGGTGCTACGGTTGATTCTTCAAACAATGATATCTGTAACTGACTAAAACATCGTGGAGAGGCGCTTCACAGGATGAACGTAGAATACGCCGTCTATCCACGTGTGCTCCACCCAGTGAAAATATGTGTGGGTGGATACGGGATCCACCCAATTTTTTCCATCGGGAGATGCTCTAAGGTTGTCAATCTATGGGACACACCAGTCAGCGAATCAGCATTATCAGCTCTAAGGCCTTGTTTAGTTCTAGGGTGTAAAATTTTAGGATATCACATTAGGTGTCGTATGTAGATGTCGTATGGGGTGTTCGGATACTAATAAAAAAACAAAATACTGAATTTGTCAGTAAACCGCGAGATAAATTTATTATGCCTAATTAATCCGTTATTAACACATATGTTAATGTAGCACTTTATTATCAAATCGTTGTCTAATTAGATTTAAAAGATTCGTCTCACACATTACACATAATCTATATTATTAATTATTTTTTTAGTCTATATTTAATACTGGTACATATACCTGAAAATCTGATGTTACAGGTTTTGGGTGGCAACTTAACAAGGCCGCAGTTAAAAAAAAAACTTAACAAGGCCGCGGGGTCGGGAACTCTCCTGTTTCCACCCGAAGATCCGAACGATAAACGCACGAGGAAAGGGGAGGCGGAACCACGAGAAATTGGTTCTCCTCTGCGATTCAGCCCGGCGAACGCTCGCTTGAGTTGGAGATAAGCTTCGATTCCACCGTCCCAGACTCCCAGTGGATTTGGGACTGCGATGGAGGAGCAGTTCATCCTCCGCGTGCCGCCATCCGTGGCGGAGCGGATCGAGCGCCTCATGAATGAATCCGCCGCTGCCTCCTCCAACCCCGACGAGGCCTCCCTCGACCTCTCATTCTCAGGTTAGGTTCCCTAACTCCCCCGTCTTCTCGCCCTCGAATCCTACTCCCTGTCTGCGAAAACCTAGCGTGTGCTAGGCCAGTAACCCCTTTTGGAAACCGCGGCTGATGAATACGCGGCTTGGGGATTACATGTCCGTAGGCTGTTAACGGAACACGAAAGTCAGGTCAAGTGCGGTGGGGGGCTTGCAAAGGCGCCTAGAACGCTGGTGGCGCTCTCTGGTTCAGATTGCCGCAGCTCGCGGGGAGTTTGGCTTGGGCATGCCGGGGTCCTGCCCTTAGAATTCTCAGCACGTCTAACTGCTCCGTTCTTTGCAATAGTTGGAACAGATGACGCTGTTAACCAATTAGAGGCCAGAGATCACAGGCTATTAGAGGCCAGAGATCACAGGCTACACTGTGCCCGTCCTGCTAGGTGACTTAGCTTGCTCCAGATTTTGTGGTGATAGGTTTATGTGTGGCGTTAGACTGTTAATGTATTGTTCAATTGGTGTTGGGGGATTATTAACTTAGCATGGATCAACTTGCCCGTGCATTTAAGAGATTGTTCATTTGGAAATTCCTTAAAGAGCTTAAGTATGTATAGGCTTTTAATCCATCAGAATAATAGGGCCGTTTCATAATCTACAGTCGAAGCAAACCTAAACAGAATATTCCAAGCTTGTGTTCTGGTTCAAGGCAGCAGTTTCTGCAATCCGATTGCTTTACCTTTAGATAAGCCTTGATATTAATCACATATGGAAGATCCATGTACTATCAGATGAAATGGTCAACATTTAGCAGCGGATGTAATAATTTAATGGTGAATAATTAAAGTTTAGGAATGCAAATGTTGTGCTTCATGCTTTTGTTAATTGTGCTTTTGCAGTCATGTTTCCCCGTGTTTGATGATTTCTCTCTTTTCCTACATAAGATTAATGTTTGGGAACATTACTTGACTCACATAGTCACATATGCTTAATGCAGCACAATTTCTGATCCAGATGAAATAATGAAATAATTAGATTGCTATTGGTAGTCTTAGAAATAACTCAAGAGCAGTAATTATATGACTCCAAAGAGTTGAAGCTGTTTCATAATTCATATGGGCATGCTAAGTCCTTATTTATGGCTTTTAGCTTGAGAGTTTTTTTTAAGGATTTTTTAGCTTGAGATTTGAGACAAAGATGATATGATTCATTGGATATGACATCCATTATGTGCATTGGTGCTTATTTGGTACAGTTTTCTCCTCTTAGTGACAGTGAAACACTATGGCCCCTCTTATTTGTGAGAATACAACTTGAAGTAGATTACACTAGATATATCTTTAAGAATTGACATTTGGAACTTTTGTGACCTTGTGGGTTGATGAGATATTCCTTCGTACAGAGGATGGAAGAAATGGTACATTTATGATCGGTAATGAGAGCTTTCCTGCATCTCTCTTGGATCTACCTACTGTGGTGGAGTCGTACAAAACATATGATGATTCTGTACTAATTAAAACTGCTGATGTTGGTCAGGTAAAAGTGCAAGTTTACTGTATCACTTTATGCCACCTATTTATTAAATTTTAATCTTAAAATCATCCGCTGAAAAACAAATTGAAACAGATGATTATGGTAAGAGAAGAAAATGATCCTGCTCCAGAAGGAGTTGAATACAAGCATGGGCTTACTCCTCCAATGAGGGATGCACGCAGGCGACGTTTTCGTAGAGAACCAGACTTGAATGTATTAAAATTAATTGCTCTCTAGCTCTTTTCGTTACCCAAGTTCATGTTCATAGAAACACTTTTAGGTGGAACCCTGATTCTTCCTTGTACAATTTTGCAGGCAGAGCTGGTTAACCAAGTAGAGAAGCATCTTATAAATATCATGCATGGAGTATCTGTCAGTATCCTTTTTTTTTCATCTTCCATTTACTAAATTCTAGCTTGTGTAGTTGTGTTGTATTCTAGCAGCTGGACAAAATGGTATATAATATTTTTTTACTATTTAGTCCTTAGGTTTTCAAAGTATTATTTGGTTACTAATGTTAGTTGACAAATGGTTTGTCTACATGGAGTTCCCTCCCTCTTTCACAAGGATAATGATGTGTTTCTGTGAATCTTGTCAGTATGGTGGTTTCAAATAGATGTTTTGAAAGCTACACTTAAACACTAGTTATGTTTCTGAATTGGTCGCTTATAGCATACATGTCAATATGCATTTGGTTTGTTGGTTGAAGGAGTCTATAAGTTTCACCATTTTTTTCCATGTAAATGTGCATATTTCCTTGACCATCAATAGATCAGAATGCCAGTGTGATAGGAGGTGAAGAAGGTGGTGATCGTAAGAAACCTCCAGTAGCTCGTGCAACCAAGCAGCCAGATGTTCAAGAGCCTGCTGTGAATGGAGAGGAAGCAGAACCTGAGAGGAGTGACACTGATGAGTCAGAGAACTGAAGTGGACCTGAATTGAGTGCGGCCGCAGTGGTTAGTTGACTTGGTTCGAGTATCATATAGGGATGACACTTTCTATCTAATAGTTTAGTTCCACATTTCTTTATAGGAGTAATTCATAACAGGAAACACCTCCTCTTTTTATACAGAAACAGGGGGTATGTGGCATTGATTAAAAACTATAAGACGGTTGAAAAAATATCTAAGGACTACATTTGTGTCTTTTATTCAATTTAATTTTGTGTGATTGAGCACCACATTCGTGGGAATGCAATGGCCATCTTGTTTATATTCTGTGATTTGAGTACCCATCTGGACTAGGTCTTGGCAGAATAGTCAGATTAACACTCAACTGGGCTTAACAAACTTCCAACTGGTTATGATCTTGTGACACAATCCTCATTTACGTACACACATATAGGTACGTGTATATTAAACTCATGGGTGTTATTGACTCTAGCATGTATAGTAAAAGTAGAATAAACCTCTGCTGTGGAATGGGCCTATATAGGAAAATAGATGACAATAAATGTATAAACATAATTAATAAAATTGCAGAGTATACTGTATAGATATGGATGCGATTCGTCGCAGCACACTATACAAGGTGACCCCAAGAAGTTCATTGACTATAAATTTCAGGATAAAAAATATTTTAGATTATTGGGTGGTTATTGTTCCATACTAGCAATTAGAGATGCTTTCCTATCCTGTACTCTTGTGACCAGCCTCAACTTTAGTACTATCTCTGGTTAAAAAAAAAACTTGATACATTTAACTTTGCATGGTCTTCGGTGTGTATCTCGATCACTAAAATTTTTAGATTAGATTCTTAAAATCCTTCAAATATAAGATATTTTGCAAGTATTTTGAATACAAATCTACATTTATAACTTACACATGATCAAACTAAATGATATAATAGTTATTGTTGATTGTAGGTTTTGAGCTTTGACTAAATCTTGTCCTAAACGACTCCAAATAATGTAATAGTTATTGTTTGTAGGTTTTGAGCTTTGACTAAATCTTGTCCTAAAAGACTCTAAATAATATAATAGTTATTGTTTTTTTGTAGGTTTTGAGCTTTGACTGAATCTTGTCCTAAAAGACAAATTTTTGTGACCGGAGGGAGTAAGTAGACTACATGATAAGATTTGACTCAACGGGGAGTACACAAATATAATTAAGATGTAAGCTTACTAACTTTGTGATCATCCCACATGCTAGTGCACTTGTTTTATCCATCACCTCCAATCCAAAGCCAAAATCTCGTGACTCAACGGGGAGTACACAAATATAATTAAGATGTAAGCTTACAAACTTTGTGATCATCCCACATGCTAGTGCACTTGTTTTATCCATCACCTCCAATCCAAAGCCAAAATCTCGTGACTCAACGGGGAGTACACAAATATAATTAAGATGTAAGCTTACTAACTTTGTGATCATCCCACATGCTAGTGCACTTGTTTTATCCATCACCTCCAATCCAAAGCCAAAATCTCGTGACTCAACGGGGAGTACACAAATATAATTATAATTAAGATGTAAGCTTACAAACTTTGTGATCATCCCACATGCTAGTGCACTTGTTTTATCCATCACCTCCAATCCAAAGCCAAAATCTCGTGCATGTTCATATAAATCGGGAGCAGCTTTCCCATGACACCATACGGTGAGCAATTTATAGGCCCATTTCTCTTCCCTATTGATAGCAAAACGTGTATACTAACTGAGACAGAATTCAAGGTTGTTATTAGTCAGATTGAATTAAAACTCGCTTACTTTTACTCACACTTCCATAGCACAGACGACATCAGACAATACTTGTTACACAGCTCGTCCCGTTGCGAGGTACAGTATCAGAATGGATGCAAGTTTTTGTGATTCTCTGTTCTCTCCTCCAACCGGAGACTTCTGCCACCATTCATGTAGTTTCATATTGCTTCTTTTTCAAGTGTGCAGCTATGCCAGGTCCACGTGACTCTGGTGCCTGTGCCTGTGCCTGTTGCAAGATTTATCATTTTCATTTTGCAGTTGTATTTATCATTTTCATTTTGATTTTTCTTGGTTGTGGAGCTTTTATTAGCTTAAGTTCACGGATTACTCTTGAATCTCTGTGCTGCGTAGCCAATGCTTGCTTATACGCTTTCACGCCATCAAGTCGGAAGGAGAGGACTCTTTCGGGAATATTTCTTTCTCTACTTGCTGCAGTGATTGTCTTGTACGCTGCCAATTACAAGCGCAGCAACGCTACCGTGGTTGTCATGTCCGTCTGCAATCTCCTGGCTCTGGCAGTGTACTGCATATGGAAGCTTCGTTCTCGTGGCTGCACAGAAGCACCTGCTGCTGATGCGGAGGTGCCACTTGCACCGGTGCAGGAAGAAGCAAGATGCAGGGCTCCCGGTGCAGGTGCAGGTGCAGCAGACCACGACCCACATCGAGCAACTGCCACGCAAGTTCACGTACAACGAGATCCGAGCCGTCATCGGAGACTTCGGTACCATGGTGGGTCGCGGCGGCTCCGCCTTTGGTTGATGCGCATATATTCGTCTCAGTTCATATGTGTTGAAGTAAATTAGAATAGAATTAAACTAAATTACATTCTATTCCACTCCACGACATATGTGGATTGACGTGCGATACCGAAGTCTACCGAGGCCTCCTCGACGAACGGCAGGGCAGTGGCCGTCAAGCGGATCACCAGCGACAAGCCTGTCGGGGAGACTGACTTCCTGAGAGAGATCTCCATCGTGGCGAACGTGCACCACCGCAGCCTGGTGCGCCTCCTCGGCTACTGCGTCCTGCGCGGGGGACAGCAGCCAGTACCACCTGGTGTACCCGTTCTTCGAGAACGGGTTGCTAGACTGGTTGCTGTTCCACGGCGAGGAGCGGAGGCGCCTCCTGCCGTGGCCGACACGGCGCCGCATCGCCGTCGACGTCGCCAGGGCGCTCGCGTCGTACCTCCACGAGTGCCACCGCCAGATCCTGCACCCCGACATCAAGCCGGCCAACATCCTCCTCGACGGCCGCCTCCGGGCGCACGTGTCGGACTTCGGCATCTCCATGTCCATCGCCCAAGCGTCAACACCCGCGAGAGGACCACGGTCGGATACATGGCGCCGGAGATGCTTGTCAGCTCACTGTCCGCCAAGTCCGACGTGTACAGCTACGGCATGGTGCTCCTCGAGCTTGTCCTCGGGCGCCGAGGAGTCGAGCCCGGAAGCGCCGCGTCGTCCGAGACAGCGGACCTCATCGCCCGTGTTGTGCGGGAGAAGATGGTGCGAGGCGAGCTAGTGGAGCTGGTGGACACGGCCATGGCGGCATGTGGACGTGCGGGAGAGGTGGAGGTGGTGGTGAAGGTGGCGCTCTGCTGCGTCCAGTACAGCCGTGACGTGAGGCCCAGCATGCTAACTGTTTTGGACATGATTGAAGGCCGTGTGGCAGTCGATCAGCCGCTGGGGACGACGTCCGTCTCCGTCGTGGATTTCATGGAACCACTTTCCTCGCCAGTCGCGCGCTATCGGTGACAAATAGCCACTAATATTCAGAGTTTCAGACCTATACATACAGATAGATGGACTAAAGTGAACTTCGGCCGTTAAGTTCGTTACGCAACGAATGTGTTGAGCTTCTAAGTCTTTTTTTTTTGTTAAAAAAACACACTTGGGAAAATGCGGATGTAGAAGTGGTTGATGAGACATTTACCTGCATGGTCTTCAAAATATCGTGTCTTCCTTCCATGGCTCTATATATATATTTTGGAAAAAGTCTAATTGACCCCTAACTATTGGGGTAGTCTAGTTTACCCCCTCAACTATGAAACAGTCTAATTTACCCCCTGAACTTTGCAAAACCGGCCAAATCACCCCCTCGAGCGGTTTTGGACGGTGGTTTTGCTACAGTAACAACGGTTTTGCTACAGTAACAGTGGTTTTGTTCTTTTCTTTTTATTTATTTCGTCTGAATCTTTGAAAAATCATAGTAAATCACAAAAAAAATCACAAAATGAAAAATTCAATTTTGTTGGACTCCACATGAGTAGATCTACACAGTGAACATATAATATAGTATGCTTTAGTACAAAGTTTTTGCTGTAAATTTTGATCTATTTTTTTTTCTGTAATTAATTTGAATAATTCATACAACAAAAACTTTGTACTAAAGCATACTATATTATATATTTACTGTGTAGATATACTCAGGTGGAGTCCAACAAAATTAGATTTTCTATTTTATGATTTTTTTTTGATTTACTATGATTTTTCAAAGATTCAGACGAAATGAATAAAAAAGAAAAGGACAAAACCACTGTTACCGTAGCAAAACAGTTGTTACTGTAGCAACCCACCGTCTAAAACCGCTCGAGGCGGTGATTTGGCCGGTTTTGCAAAGTTCATGACGGTAAATTAGACCGTTTCATAGTTGAGGGGGTAAACTAGACTACCCCCAATAGTTGGGGGTCAATTAGACTTTTTCCTATATATTTTTGAATTACCTGTATGGCTGAAAAGTCAGGCTGAAAAGTAATGTTTGTTGATTTATTGTGAGAAAAATATTGTAGCATGACTGATAAGCCAGACTGATAAGTTCAAACGAACTGGGCAGAACATATCTTCTTTCTATGGTCTTCCGTCCAATTCAGGCTGCTGACGCTGTTAAGTGTATTTTACCCTTAACGAAAAAATAAAGTGCAGAGTTTAGTTTATCTGTTGTAGATTTAGAGTAATATTGCACAAATAAGGTCACGTAATAGTACATAAATTGTAGTTTCAGGGCTTTGTACGCGATTAATATGCTGCTGAAGCTTTATATTATTTTTTTGAGCATCTTAATGATCTCAAATGAAAAACATTAAACTATAAAGTTGTAGATTCCATCGAGACCTAAAACTTTCGTACATAAAGTATCTCCACTTGACACCATATAAGAAATATATGATTTTTTCAAGACGACAAGCGTTTGTACGCGATTAATATACTGCCGAAACTTTGTTTGTTTGTTTTGAGCATCTTAACGATCTCAAATTAAAATACTCAAAACTAGAAAGTTGTAGATCTCGTCGAAGGCTATAATTTTCATATAAAAATAACCTTCGTCCAAGATCGTACGAAAAAAATACAAATTTTCCATTGAAACTTTATTCTTTTTCACTTAACACCGTGCCTGAATTGGATGGAAGGCCATAGAAGCAAGATATTTTCGTTTTCGGGCCATACAGGTAAGTTTAAAAAAAATAGGACCACAGAGGGAAGGCACATTTTTTTAAGGCCACACAGCTAAATATCTCATTATTGAATGACCACATCGACATCGTTGCACCCTGCGGGTAGGTTGCCGGTTGCCGCAGCGCTTCCCCTGCCAGAGGCAAAACGGATCTGAGGAGTTAGGATGAAGGCAGATACTCCTCAGATTCGTTGAGTAGAAGGAACGACACCAGTGATAAAGGCAAGAGGGACACAAGCTGTTGAGTAAACTGGGGAATCGAGAATGTCGCGAACCTCTATAGCCATGGCTGGTGATTCAATCTCCAGGCGCAGCTGGTTCTAGGGATTTGGAGCGCTGCTGTGGCTGCCTGTCTCGCCACCGAGTGTCGCCTCGCTTCCATCGCGCATTTACGCGTGGCTGCGCTCGGGCTGATCGTAACAGCTTGAGAGTCTATCTGGCCCCGTTCGGCTGGAATTATAAGCCGGCTGAAAAACACTGTTGGCTAATTTTTTAGAGAGAAAAATATTGTTTCGACTGAAAAAACAAGCTGAATAAGATGGATTATAAGCCATATGAACATGGCCTCTATCTATAATATCTACTAGCAGGGGCTTTGCACGGGTGAGTTTTTGTTATAACGGGTATTTTTGTACGTCGATGGACACGTTATTGTTCATACCGGGTAAGTACTGTTTCCAGAGACCTGTCACTGTTCATACCGGGTGAGACTGTTCATGGGTGCCCGTACTTTTTTACCAGCTGGGTACGGTTTATGGGACCTGGTACTGTTCTTTGAACAGTACTGCTGCAGTAATATGTAAGAGGGGTTCATCCACAATTTTTATAGTATAGTATAGATACCTTACTAATGCACTAAATTTTTCTTTGCTAAACCTATAAAAAATCTGTGGAGGTATAAACCCCTATACCCTTACGGCTAGACATGAGCAGGCCCAGACCAGACGGTCCGGCCTATTATATAACAACACGTGATCCAGATCATCGGGATGGAGTCTCGCGCAAGGCATCAAACCAGACTTAGGAATCAAGCAAGGTCTTGATCGGTTAGATTAGGAATCCTTATCCGGTTCTGTATGACAATTGTAACCGGCTAAGATTAGTTTTCAGATCTGTAACACTGTCTCCCGGACTATATAAAGAGGGCAGGGGATCCCCTAAAAAACATCGAAACATACTATAGGGCAATACTGGTAATACATTGTTCGAGACAACAATAACAAAGCAGAGCAGGACGTAAGGTATTACGCCCACACGACGCCCTGAACCTGGGTAAACCCGCGTGTTGTTCTGCATCACCATCTCGTTCATGGCCTGTCTGCCGACAATCAGTCTTGAGCATACCCCTCGGTAGACTGCCGACCAGATTTTATCGATAAAATCCTCTACTGAGATGCCACCTCTCCATACACCCCAGAAAATATACTAAAAAAATTCACTCCTTTCGAACGAATCGTCCGGATTCTATTTTAAGCCTTTCCTCTCGTCACTCACTCAAATTGAATGGCCAAGATCTCGTGTATCATCCTCCTCCTCCCGGCGCCCAACACAAGGCAGTCGTGCCGCTGTTCACACACGCGTAATTGATGTGAGCGATCACTGGTGCCGCCCCGATCCTTGCTAGCAATCGCGCTAGCCAGGCCCCGACGCGATCCCTGCTCGCGCTCGCGGTCTCCAGGCCCCGCCGCCCCACGAACGCGCCTCCGTCCTCGTCGCGTCGCGTGTGGAACATCGGGCCAGGACGCCGGTGTTCGTAAGCCGGCCGCCCTACCACCGCGCGTCGACGATCCGCGTCAATGTCCAGGTGTCGGCGTCCGGCGATGCGCGTCAGCCTACTTCACCGCAATCTCGAGGATGCGGGCCGCGGGCGTCCTCTCCTTCGGCTCGGGCGCACGCGCGGCCCGCGCGCCCCGTGGCGCCGTCCGTCCCCGGCGCGTCGGCGCACGGACAGGATCTCCCGCTTCGCCACCGGCCTCGACCTCCGCCTCCTCGACTTCGCCCACTTTGGCGCGCTCCGCCAGTCCGTAGCGGACGCCATCGCGGCGGCCGCCCGTGCGTTCTCTGACCTCGAGGGCCTCAACCCCGCCGCCGTGCATAGGGATGGGGAGCGGCCGGCCATGGTGTCTCAGTTCATGGTGGACCTGCAGGGGCTCAGGGCCGTCGACGGCGAGGACCCGCCCCACGTGCTCCACTTCAACTCGCGCCTCCGTGGGGACTGGAGCGGCCGGCCGGTGATCGAGCATAACACCTCCTAGGCTGCTACCGTGTGAACTGGCGCGCCGCGCCGCGCAGCGCTGCGATGGATGGTGGTCACGCCCGGATGAGGAGACTGGTTTGGGACCCTGTCAGTTCATTGTTTTCAATTGTTTGACCTCAGATGGATTCTGTTGTCCAAACATGCTGAATGAATGTCTTGATGTGCAGTGGATGGGTTGGTGAAGTGCGAGAAGTGGATTAGAGACGATGATGACCGGTCGGAGGAATGGAAGACAATCAATGGAGGGCCGGTTGTTTGTTCTTACTCTCAGTGCTGGGTTCGAGGGTTACCATGTGAGCGTTGATGGGCGACATGTCATTTCGTTTCCTTACCACACTGTAAGTGCATTTGTTTCTCCATACGGTAAGAAATGTTCGGGAAAACTTGTCGATTGCGACGCACTATGTATTGCAGTTAGTTTAGATATTTAGTGGTTCGGGAGTTGAGCTTCACGGTGCTTGGTCGACTTGTCCAGTTAATTTATGTTTCTTACAGTCCCTTGCAGGGGTTTGTGCTGGAGGATGCTACAGGCCTGTCACTAAATACCTCGATGTTTGAATATTCAACCAGGAGCTATCTTTGTCTTGGAAAATTCCATCAGGCTTCTTCAATACTATGTTTGAATTTTCTGGCAGTAGAAAGATGCTGCTAATACCAAAACTGCTTTTGATGGTTGGTATGTCACACTATACAGTGTCGCACTCTCAAAAGGGCAAATTGTACTCTGGGATCATGTTAAACAGGCTGTTCCATCAACCTGGGAACCTGCCGCCTTGGCTAGGTTAGATTCATATCTGAATCTACAGTTTTTACACTATTACTTAAACAAATAGGCGATTGAACGTAAGATGAAACTCTGTGTTTCTCCTTCACTTGATATTAGTTTACCATCAGTTTTTTAACCTGCAATTTTATCATTGGTCACCTGGCAAATATGGGTGCCACACCTCATAACCTGGCATGCCATTTTCTATCCTTATTAGTTGAACTGTCAGCTTACCATTTCCACCAAATCATTCTCTGAGTTAAAATGTCATCACTATAGGGCTTAAAGTTTGATTGCTCTACTTTTCAGGATCATCAAAAATATTGGCACTGAAATAGTTGTTGGTCTAAAGATGGACGGCCGGGGAAGATGTAATTAATTTATTTGAAGCAATAGCATTCATCAACCTTGCAAGCTGCTGATGTTATGATGAGAATTTCAATGAAATGTGAATTGTCTGACGGTGCTCGGCTTTGAGATCGAACCTGAATGTCTCAATTAGTTGCGTATAGGTTCCTTGGATGCATCTTAGAAAGTTCAATTGATTCATGGTCTGTTTTTATTTATTTTTGGGTGCAATTTCATTTTATTGTTTCTGTATTTTTCCTGTTCCCATAACAAAACTAGCAACATTCAGTGGCTTTGCAACTGCCTGCTTCGACCATCGATTGTACATTCAAGTGCCTCCAACACAACTCTGAGTGCCTTCTTCCACATTGGACTTCTTATGAGCAGGTATAGCTTGTGATTCACATGTTCTCTATGGTCAGCACACCAATGCTTTTTCTACACTAGGATAAGTGTAGCATACATATATATGTAATATTATGCCTTGGATCTGATCGATTAAGTGTAAGTGTATTTTTTGCAAAAATCAGATGTAAGTGTATGAAGCGTATAAAATATTTGTTCTGCTATAGTGTCAGTGCTACGTACGGATGGACATTGCCCTGCTGCTGGTTGGACTGAAAATACGCCCTGGTGCTGCATACAGAGTATAGTTTTGGTTGCTCTATATCTCTGCCTTTCCCCTTTACAATCTTATTGCCTCTAAGCTGCTTGAAATAATTGACGCTAGGTAAGTGATGTTCAATCTACTACCTTCAGGGAATTTGTTTTCTTAATCAGTCGCTTATGATTATTGTTTCATTTGTAAAAAAAATTACTCCTATTAGAAAAAATGAATTTGATTTTGGTGATTCAATGGTTTTCTGTAGTCACCATAAACCTAAGTATCCACTGTGACCTCTGATCCTCTGAATCATACCTTGAGCTCAGGATGGTTGGTAGTTGGTACAGTTATACATCCTGTTTGGTTATTAATTCACGGTATCATATTATTCGTTCCGTTCGTTAAAGAAATATCTGAGTGGTCATGGACAAAGCATGCCTGTTCTTCTAGATAACGATTTCAGTAACTGTCCCTTTTTGTCACTGAAATCACATGAATCAAGACTGTGGACTCACTAAAACTGTTCTACAGGTGATCTGTTCTCTCTGCTCCAAAGAACAGGATGTAAGTTGTCTAACAAACAGTACTCCTACAATATTGTTTGGGGAGCATTCATCTTTGGCTGTACTAACTGCATGAAAACTGTTCATTTCCATCGACAGGTGCAACAGAACTGCTCCAACAGAACTGTTCATTTTTGGATGGATCTTCACCATGTTTCTGTTTCTCGATTATTAGGTAATGGAAACGTTTTTTCCAGCAAAAACTCATAATTACAAAGCAATTATTTTTTCGATAATGATATCAATTCATTATTGGATCACCGAAACTGACTCAAATCATATTTTTTATATTGTCAAGATTGTTTTGCCTCTATCATTGGCATGGATAATGTTTTTTCTGACCTAAAACAATTATATTGCTGTAATGTTGTTGTAGCATTAGCATGGGCAGTATACTATCACGTCTGTAATGTTGTAGTAGCATTAACACGAACTGTGGTGGAAGAGGGAGCAAGGGAGTCTACGATGGCGCCGAGACGCACTCGCCGTACCGGCAGTGCCGTACTTCGTGCGCCGCCATGTCGCACGCGCTCGGGACAAGTCCGGCTACCACGCCGACGTGGATTTGCCGATGAGCCTCGTCGTGTCCACGCGAACCCGATCGCCTAGAAGATAGAAGGAGAAGCCGTCTAATCGCCTTGGTTCGCTAGGACGGAAAGGCATCAGAGCGCCGCCGCACACCCAACCGTGGACACGGGCTTCGCCACGTGGAAAGGTCATCGTCGGTGGCCTTAGAGCCTTGCTGATGTTTCCAATCGAAAACCCAAAGGTCGAATTGGACCTCGGAATGACCATGGAGGCCTCGCCGCCACTCACCGTACCGGCCGAGCCGTCACCGCCGTGGACAGGCTCTCTAGAAACTCTAATCCGCACCTTTGACCCCTCCACTGAGTTCCTTGTGACCACGCGGTGTGTTAAAGCCTTCGAGTACTACCCTTGAGCCACCAGAGCGCAAGCACGACCGTTCGCCGTCGGTGAGAGCACGACCGAGCAGAGGGAGCAGGGGAAGTTGAGCTGAGAAGCTGCTGGATGCACTCGGTGCACCATGAGCCGAGGGAAAGAGAAGAGGGTGGACGGGGTCCACCGTGGACCACATTCGAAACCCAAGGACCAAGCCTTCCTGTTCACCATGAGCCAAGCGCACGGACCCGCAACCCGTTTGAAACCCAGATGCGCGATGTGGCGAAGCCACAGCATGACACGTGTTAGGACCGGCCCGGCCCAGACCGGCCCAACCCGGCCCGTATCCAGCCCTGGCCTAACCTACCAAAGCCTGGTCTCGGCCCGGTCAAAGTTGACCGTTGACCAATCAACAGACCCACCTGTCAGTGACTCACTGAAAGGTCCTTGTTTGGTTTTGGTAATTGAGTGACAACTTAGGTGGACTAATTGTGTTTATGTGAGATACACAGAAAATTAGTCCACATGTGATGGTGTCATGAAGGAGCTCATTGTATATGAGACATGACATGAAATCATATGACCAAGGTGGAGAAGATCAAGATGAGGCTTGGCTTGATAGACCAGTTGCTAGGGTGAAGGGCAAGTTGTGTGATGGCTTGGCGCCGAAGGACCAAGGCAATGATGAAGAACAAGTGAGGTCAAGATCGATGAACCAATATGGTCATGTGATGATATGAAGTGGATCATATCATTTGGTGAATGGTTGGTGCATGTGTTGCATCAACGTCGGAGGAGATGGAGTGGAATGCGCAAGGCAAAGGTATAACCTAGGGTATTTCTATTTCACCAGTCATAGGTGTGTAGAGAAGTTGATGACCAGGTTTAGGATAGATGGCCGTACTATTAAGAGGGGCAAACTTGTTTGCATATTGGTCATCTAGTGCCACTTGAGCGATCTAACTTTGCATACGTGTTAGGATCGAGTGGCGAGGCAAGTTGAGTGCCTAACTTCTTTGAGAAAATGATTGTAAAAATGCTAACACATATGCACATGATGTTTTACACATGGTGGTGTTGACACATTTGCAAAGGAGAAGGTGTTGGAGTTGGTGTTGATCAACTTGGAGAAGAGAAAGATTTTTTGGTGTTCTCTAGACACTAGGATGGCTCTTGGAGTGGAATACTGCTTTGATCCATTGAGAATTGGATCAAGTGCTTTAGTGGGTTGTGAAGCCCTCTGAGTAAGCTTTCCAAAATGTCCAAGATCATCGAAATCGGAGTTCGGAGCTAAGAGATATCGCCGTTTTACCGAAGAGTGGTCTGTGACCGGACTCGTGACCGGACGCGTCCGGTCAGTGTTTTTCACGGGCGAAAGTGACCGGACGCTGCAGCGAGTCCGGTCAGTGATGACCGGACGCGTCCGATCGCTTCGGGAGCTTACTAGAACCTCTCTGTTCGCTGTTTCGCTACGACCTGCACGTCCGGTCCCGTTAGTGACCTGCGCGTCCGGTCAATACAAGTTTATACGCGCAAAAATTAGCCGTTCGAGCACGCTACTGACTTGCGCGTCCGGTCCCTTCGACCGGCACGTCCGGTCGACCCGAAACTTGCCCAGTAAGGGGACTAACGGCTCTATTTCATTGTGGAGTTATAAATAGACGTTATAGCTGGCCATGGCCGGTAGCTGAGCACACTTTAGCCTTAGTGGCTTATGTTGTGGTGCTTGGGAGCTCTCTAACTCACTCATGCTTGATAGTGTTCATCGGATCAAGTGAGAAAGCGATTCTAGTGCGATTGCATTGTGAGATTGCATCGAGTGGCACTAGGTGATCGTGTTACAAGCCGGTGGTGCTTGTTACTCTTGGAGGTTGCCACCTCCTAGACTGCTTGGTGGCTTGTAGCTCCGTCGAAGCTCGTAAGAAGATTGTGCGAGGCTCCGGAGAAGCTTTGTGAGGAGGATTGTGCTCACCCCGCGGGGATCACGAAGAGCAACTCTAGTTGAGCGTGTCATTAAGCTACCACACTTGATGATGGGTTCTTGCGACGCCTTTTGAGAGGCTCGGTGTGTGACCGATTAGCCGCCGAACCACGAAGTGTTGGTCGACAAAACGGGGACGTAGCTTGGTGGCAACCAAGTGAACCTCGGGAGAAAAATCACAGTGTCAACATTGTTCTTCATCTTCTCGGTGGTTTACCTTCGTGCAACACAAGCTTGTATTTACTTTCATATATACTTGTGCTTGTGTAGTTGCTCTCGTAACTAGTTTGCTTGTGTAGCTTGCTAGTTGTCTTCTTGCTTGTGTAGCTAGAAGCTTCCCCTTGCGTGACTAATTTGGTTTGTATAACCTTGTTAGTCACATTGCTTAGTTTGTGTAGCTAAGTGATTTGCGCTCTCTAATTTGGCATTAGTTGCCTTGTTATTGAGGTTTGCTAGCGAGCTTAGGCTTTGTGCTTTAGCTTCACTAGTTGTGTAGGAGCTCCCTCGGTTGGCAAAGTACTAGTGCATAGGTTTGTGTGACCTTGCTCTAGAATTGATTAGGTGAGCTCTTGCTAAGCTTAGCACCTTAGTTGCTTATTTAGGATCCTTGCAAGGTGCTAGAGAACTTAGATAGAGGGGTGTAGTCTTGGCTAGACCGATAAGTTTAATTCCACATTTGTTTCGGTTAGCCAACGTGTTTAATTTTAGAAAGGACTATTCACCCCCCTCTAGTCTGCCATCTTGACCCTTCGAGTGGTATCAGAGCTAGGTCTCTCATTTGCGGTCTTCACCGACCCGAGAGGATGGCGGCTTATGGGCTAGATAATTATGTGGAACACATTTTTGATGGCACTCACAATGCACGGTGGAAAAATCACATGCTTGATCATTTTCGTGCTCTTGGCCCTAAGTTTTGGTGGATCATAGTTGTTGGCTTTTCTCATGACTTGGATGGGTGTGGTAACCATACCCAAGCTCAAAAGGATTGCCGAACACTTGATGCACAAGCTAAGTTTTATCTAATCAAAGCTTTGAATGATGAGGTTTTTGACAAGGTGAGGGGTCTCTCAAGTGCACATAGCATGTGGATGGTGCTCAAGCATCACTATTGTGGCTCCTCAATTTGGGATGATGGAAAATTCAAGAAGGATGATCACATAGTGATAGAGGTACATGAGGATGTTGAGCATGACCACAACGAGGTGGTTGTGGAGGATTGCTCCACCTCAATGTCAAGTGACGATGATGATGATCATGCCACAAGATCACTTGACAAGATTGATGATAATGCCATAAGTGATGCAAGTGATGATTCTACTTCATGCACACATGATGGTGAAGATGGTGGCTATGAGAGTGATGCTTCAACAAGCTCTTCAACATCACCACATTGTTCCATGTCACATGGTGACACTAAGGTATCTATTGGTGGTTTTGTTGTTGATTGTGATGATCCAAATTTTGAGCTTCTATATAAACTCTCAAAGGCCCTAAGAAATGAGATGGTAAAAATAAGTAAATTAAGAAATGAAAACTCATTTCTAAAAACCACATGTGAACAACAAAAGCATCTACTTTATGTTACTACTTGTTCACGTGAGGAGCTAAAATTGGCTCATGAGGAACTTAGTGTTGCTCATGATAACTTGGTACAAGAACATGCTTTACTCACTAAGAAGCCTTCTAATGAAGAAACCAAATCTAGTGAGAGCTCATCATTTGGGTCAAATGATCAATCACATATTACTAACCCTTGTGATGTAGGCAAGAAACATGTATCCACCTCTTGTGATGATTTATTAGATATGTTGTTCTACTTCTATGTCTTGTGAGACTAACCTTTTAAAGGAGAACAATGAGCTCAAAAGTGAAGTGAAGAATTTGAGCAATAAGTTGGAGAGGTGCTACAACTCTAAAATCGCCATTGAGCATATCATGACCAATCAAAAAGATATGGTGATAAGAGTGGTATTGGCTACAACAAGAGCAAGGGCAAGATTATGAAGAAGCAAGATGCAAAGAAGCTATCCCAACTTATGTGCTACCGATGCCATGAAATGTGACATATTGCTAAGTGTTGCCCTACAAAGAAGTCTCAAGTTGAGCCAAAAGCAAAGCCCCAAGCTAAAGTCAAGATCAATCATGAAGATGTTAGTGACTTGATGATAAAGAAGAAGAAAACAAGAAGGGGTAGAAGAGCAAGGCATCCAATGTAAATTCAAGATGCCAAGATGATGAGCAAGAATCAAAATGAGAAAAGAAATTTGGCTCACATCAAGTGCTTTAAGTGTGGAGATATAGGACACTTTGCCTCGGGGTGTCCTACCAAGCTTGAGAAGAAGGCTCAAGCAACTTATGAGAGGCAAAGCAATGAAAAGCATCACATGAGCAATGAAGAAAAGGCTCAATCAAAGAGAAGATGCTATTCATGCCGGGAAAGGGGACACATGACACATTCATGTCCCCTAGGTAACACTTCTAAGCATATTTTAATTGATGATACTAATGTACTTAGAAAGGATGTAAATGGTACCTCTATTGTTGCTATTGCAAAACATTCCGCTATTCATACTAAGGCAATGCCTAAGTATGTTGCACCTAACTTGAGAGAACCCAAACTTGTTTGGGTACCATCAAAGAGTGGATGATTGTTTGTAGGTACCATCGGCATTGGAGGCTTGATTCAATTGGTTTCATTTTGTTCATCATATATTGAGTCAAGTTATGAAGCTCAATGCATATCCAATCCCAATGCCAAGTCAAAATAAGTGAAGTCCAAGTGCTACAACATACAAGTGCAATGTTAAAGATTATGGTGATTTATTAGATATATTTGATGGCTTGCAAATATTTAAGTTGAAAGCTTGCTATTGGATGATCATGAGCTAACCAAGGTATATCTCTTGTTGATCATTTCATTTGGGTGCATATGAGTTGATTGAATTGGATATATATGCAATGTTGTTTGCTATGAGATGATTGAATGGATTAAATGCTTAGCAATCAAGTTTGAATTGATTTGTGCTGGATAAATTCATGAGATGACATTTAGTAAGTGGATTGAATGGATATATGTCTTGTGAGAGTGTTCAAACAAGTTAATCTCAAGTTTGACTCACATTTGATGAAGAATAGCTCATGTATTGAAATCTGTTCAAAGTTAAAAATCTGAGCTAGCTGTGATCTTAGCCATGTTTGAGTGATCAAATCTATTTGGATTGACTTAAAATTTGGTATACGTGCTCTAGGCTTATGATATGATATGCTTTACAAATTTCATAAGAATTGGATAAGAGATGCTTCGGTTTTGGAGTGGATCTTGTCAGCTATAGTGCAACAGTTTTCAACATGTAGCAGTGGTGAAAGATTTAAAATCTGGTAGCAATCTAGATGTCAAATGAATCTCAAATTTTTACAGCTGCTAGATGACTTAGTTAATCACATCTCCACCAAATTTTATGGCATTTGGATCTGGACATTGGGAGATATGAATTATTCTTTGAAGGATACAGAATCTGCAAGAAAAGTGACAATCATTGGATTAATCTAGAGTCACTTTGATTGAAAGGTCCTCAAGTTGGAAACATGTTTATAAGTGGTTGAGGTACCTAAGTTTGGTTTTGGATTGATCTAGAAGCATGAAGATCAATGAGTACAATAATATTTGATTGTGGAATGTATTTGGTGTACATGTTCAGTACTCAAATTTAAAGATCAAGATCAAACTTAAGATGAAGATAAAGTTTAAGTTCTTGTGATGATTAGAGATCATTTGGTAGAAAGAAAAGGACTTAAACATGTAGGAAGAGTTAGACTCAAATGTAGATTCAAGGATTATTCATCAAGATTGAGTTCATCATTTGGATCAATCAAACTATATCATTTCAAGTGAGTATCAAGAGTGGTTCTTTGGAGAAAGGTCACTTCTCCCTAGTGAGGGGCTTACCACCGTGTGTAGGTGAAACCAAGTTTGGGACTTGGGAGGCTAACATAGAAGTGGTGATCCGAGGAACTTGTGATGCTTAGTTGAAGCAATCAAAAGGGTTGATCAAGAAAAAGTAAGCAACACCCAAAAGAGAGCTAGGCATGTATTTCAAGTGGTATTCTAAGTAGTTCTCTCATACAAGCATTGATCAAAAAGATGAAGCAAGCCAACCACAACTCAAGAGATAGTGCACTTGATCATAAGTGGTTTTTATTTCATATGGGTGAAGAATGGATTTATCTATTATGATTGGTCTTCACCAAGCTTATAAATTGGACTTCACATTGCTATTGGAGTAATGAATTGAAATCTATGTGACTATCCTCTACTCTAACATAACAAAGGTATCATTGCAATGTGCATGATTATTTCATCCCTTACTAGTATGCGATTAGTGTATATAGTACATGCTTACTAGGTTCATGCATAACAAATGAAATGTTTAAATTCATAGCCTACCACTATTGTTTGAATTGTTTAAATGATCTAGTGTTATGTGTATGAATTTGTTCATGAGCTAGTGAATCCAAGTACTTGATCTAGTTTGGATTGCTAACAAGTGACAAGTACAACATTGGCAAGATAACCCTTAGCATGAGGTGTGAAGAAGCTTGTCATTGGATCAAACCGGACTTAGGATCTTAGGCAAATCAACTTAGTTCAAGTCATACTAGAAGCTCATGATGATGATAAGAGTACAAGAAAAAAAACAACAATGCAATCGGATATCTAGTTTTTTAAGTGTTATCTAGACTCATTTGATTTCTCACATGGTATTCACAAGTGGTGTTTAGATCAACTTACAAGTGATATCTTATAAATGGTACTCATGAAGATAGCAAATGTTCAAGAAGTGAATATTATTGCCATACTAGAAAATTCTTTCAAATGGTATCACATTCCTACTCATGGTATCTTCACGTGGTATCATTCATACAAGACGATGGTTTCACAAGTGATCCTCAACTTTAAGTGATCAAATCAAGAATTGCTACCCTCATCTTTAAGTGGTATCTTAAGTGAATGACACATGCTATGACATAGGGGGAGGAGCCTCACCGATTGGTATCAAGGTCAAAGATCCTATGTGGTATCTCAAGAGCAACCATAAAGTTTGTCATTCCAACATATGTGGTGATGTCCATCAAAAATGCAATATTCAAGTCTCAACCATCTACCTCAATGCAAGTCTTTGCATAATAAGAAGAACACCTTTTATGGAAATTGATGACAAAGAGGGAGAAGTTGTACAAAGATGTGAAAGCTTTTTGAGCTTTGGGGAGAGATTGGAAAGATTGGACATAGACATGGACAAAGAGGGAGCAACATTGAAGAATGTAAGGGGATCAAACATTCTTGGACAAGAGAAGCACACAAGTAGGGGGAGCAAGCTCATGAACTTTGATTGATTACATTTGATATGTGCATATTCATGTGCTTGCTTGCATTGCATAAAGTTCTTAAATTCAATATGCATGCTTGTGTGGTGTATGCTAGTTATAGAACTTGAATGATGATTTGATAACTAGCATGCATAGGATGTTAGCTAGACTTGTGATTATCATGCAAAAACTAGAACCATGCTTATAATGTTGATCTCACGGGGTTTCTAGTGTTTTTGATTTCTAGCTACTCATGATGCTAAGGATGGTGGCAAACTTGTGCTTTTCAAATGGTATTGAGCTATCAAATGGTATCGAACTACAAAGGTTTATTCTATACACCTTAGCATCACTTAGTAGTGCTAATCCTCCCACAAATTTCATATTCATAAATATGTGTGAGCTTGAAACCAAACCATTTGAGCACATATGTAGGGGGAGTTATCACTACCAAGTCAGATTTTATGGTGCTTATCCAAATCCTAACATAGAGCTTAAATGTTGGATAAGTGGCATAAAGTCCAAAAGAACTTAATTTCTATATCTTTGTAGAGTTGCCATCAATTACCAAAAAGGGAGAGATTAAAAGGTCCTTGTTTGGTTTTGGTAATTGAGTGACAACTTAGGTGGACTAATTGTGTTTATGTGAGATACACAGAAAATTAGTCCACATATGATGGTATCATGAAGGAGCTCATTGCATATAAGACATGATATGAAATCATGTGACCAAGGTGGAGAAGATCAAGATGAGGCTTGGCATGATGGACCGGTTGCTAGGGTGAAGGGCAAGTTGTGTGATGGCTTGGCGCCGAAGGACCAAGGCAACGGTGAAGAGCAAGTAGGGTCAAGATCGATGAACTAATATAGTCACGTGATGATATGAAGTGGATCATATCATTTGGTGAATGGTTGGTGCATGTGTTGCATCAACGTCGGAGGAGATGGAGTGGAATGCGCAAGGCAAAGGTATAACCTAGGGTATTTCTATTTCACCGGTCATAGGTGTGTAGAGAAGTTGATGACCAGGTTTAGGATAGATGGCCGTACTATTAAGAGGGGCAAACTTGTTTGCATATTGGTCATCTAGTGCCACTTGAGCGATCTAACTTTGCATACGTGTTAGGATCGAGTGGCGAGGCAAGTTGAGTGCCTAACTTCTTTGAGAAAATGATTGTAAAAATGCTAACACACATGCACATGATGTTTTACACATGGTGGTGTTGGCACATTTGCAAAGGAGAAGGTGTTGGAGTTGGTGTTGATCAACTTGGAGAAGAGAGAAAGATTTTTTGGTGTTCTTTAGACACTAGGATGACTCTTGGAGTGGAATACTGCTTTGATCCATTGAGAATTGGATCAAGTGCTTTAGTGGGTTGTGAAGCCCTCTGAGTAAGCTTTCCAAAATGTCCAAGATCATCAAAATCGGAGTTCGGAGCTAAGAGATATCGCCGTTTTACCGAAGAGTGGTCTGTGACCGGACTCGTGACCGGACGCGTCCGGTCAGCACCTTCGCGTCCGGTCAGTGTTTTTCGCGAGCGAAAGTGACCGGACGCTGCAGCGAGTCCGGTCAGTGATGACCGGACGCGTCCGGTCGCTTCGGGAGCTTACTGGAACCTCTCTGTTAGCTGTTTCGCTGTGACCTGCGCGTCCGGTCCTGTTAGTGACCTGCGCGTCCGGTCAATACAAGTTTATACGCGCGAAAACTAGCCGTTCGAGCACGCTACTGACCTGCGCGTCCGGTCCGTTCGACCGGCGCGTCCGGTCGACCCGAAACTTGCCCAGTAAGGGGACTAACGGCTCTATTTCATTGTGGAGTTATAAATAGACGTTGTGGCCGGCCATGGCCGGTAGCTGAGCACACTTTAGGCTTAGTGGCTTATGTTGTGGTTCTTGGGAGCCCTCTAACTCACTCATGCTTGATAGTGTTCATCGGATCGAGTGAGAAAGCGATTCTAGTACGATTGCATTGTGAGATTGCATTGAGTGGCACTAGGTGATCATGTTGCAAGCCGGTGGTGCTTGTTATTCTTGGAGGTTGCCACCTCCTAGACGGCTTGGTGGCTTGTGGCTCTGTCGAAGCTCGCAAGAAGATTGTGCGAGGCTCCGGAGAAGCTTTGTGAGGGGGATTATGCTCACCCCGCGGGGATCGCGAAGAGCAACTCTAGTTGAGCGTGTCATTGAGCTACCACACTTGATGGTGGGTTCTTGCGGCGCCTTTTGAGAGGCTCGGTGTGTGACCGATTAGCCGCCGAAGCACGAAGTGTTGGTCGACAAAACGGGGACGTAGCTTGGTGACAACCAAGTGAACCTCAGGAGAAAAATCACCGTGTCAACATTGTTCTTTATCTTCTCGGTGGTTTGCCTTCGTGCAACACAAGTTTGTATTTACTTTCATATATACTTGTGCTTGTGTAGTTGCTCTCGTAACTAGTTTGCTTGTGTAGCTTGCTAGTTGTCTTCTTACTTGTGTAGCTAGAAGCTTCCTCTTACGTGACTAATTTGGTTTGTGTAACCTTGTTAGTCACATTGCTTAGTTTGTGTAGCTAAGTGATTTGCGCTCTCTAATTTAGCATTAGTTGCCTTGTTATTGAGGTTTGCTAACGAGCTTAGGCTTTGTGCTTTAGCTTCACTAGTTGTGTAGGAGCTCCCTCGGTTGGCAAAGTACTAGTGCATAGGTTTGTGTGACATTGCTCTAGAATTGATTAGGTGAGCTCTTGCTAAGCTTAGCACCTTAGTTGCTTATTTAGGATCCTTGCAAGGTGCTAGAGAACTTAGATAGAGGGGTGTAGTCTTAGCTAGACCGATAAGTTTAATTTCATATTTGTTTCGGTTAGCCAACGTGTTTAATTTTAGAAAGAACTATTCACCCCCCTCTAGTCCGCCATCTCGACCCTTCACTCACTCCGTCCCAGCCAATCGGATGCTGCCACATGTCACTGCCTGGAATTTTCAATTCTGTTTCTTTTTTAGAAATTCATTTAATCTTTAAAAATTCATAACTAATTCATTTTAACTCAGAAAAATACCAAATCAGTGTCCAAATTTTTCTAAAAATGAGCTCTATGTCATTGGCTTGTGTTTGAATGCATTTGGATCTTTTGAATTTCTGTTGCTTCTTTATACACCTCTATAGGAGTCGCTCACGCGACCATATGTTACATTTAACAGAGCCGGAGGACCTGCCGACTGAGGAGTACGACCCCGATTACAACGAGGACTTGGGAGACAACTTGCCAGGTGCCACGCCCCACCCAATCTCGTAGATCCTATTACGCATGCTATAACTAGAATTGCTAGCGCTTTATCTTTTATGCAACAATATGATGTTAGGTTGCATGGTAGTTTTACTTTGACCCTTATACCTTGTTGCAACCTTACTCCTGCATATCCGCTGATAGGCTAGATGCCCGCTTGTTACATACTTACTATTGTACTCTTACTCGCATTATATCTGTGATGTGATGCTGGTGAGGGAGAGACGTATGTGCGTACGACACGAGGTGCCGTAAACTTGTTAAAACTAGATAATGAACATGGAAAGATCTTGGCGTGTGTTTTGGTTGTGTGGTGAGGGTTGAGTCGATCGGACATGATCCTATGACGAGTCTTTGGGGCAAGTCTTACCGAAGGGGTGCGACCTAGGCATCCCTTGCGAAAGATACCTGTGGCAGGTATATGTGAGAGGTGGACTAGGGTGTTGGTTATTCCTGGTGAGGTGCTGTCGTGGCACGGGGAGTTGGTGATCCCCTTTTGAGAAGATATCCTGTCCGGTCCCCCTAAGGACTGGTATGTCTTGAGAACCAGAACCATGGAACCTTCATGCACACCACTCACGCCCGATGGGCGGGGGATAATTACTCGACTGACTAGGACGGTACCACTACTACTAGGTTAGAAGGTGATAGTGTTGGCCGCCAGAAATAACTCATCTAGGGCTTCAACCTGGCTCGACGTCAAGTTCCCAGTGAAAATGGCGTTGTATGCTCCCTTGGACGCGGAAGACACTGGTGCCGCCGGTGGCGTGATGCCCATCCTCTGCATGAGCAGTACCTCACCCCGCTTAGAGGTGGGGATGTGCAACAACGGTTGGGTGGCAATCCGCTTACTCCTAATTGGCAGGGGGCGCTTTGTTACCGCCCTCTGCCTTGGAGGACTAGCAATCAATGGTGGTTGTCTCCTGCACTGCACCTCCTCGGTGAACCTTGCGAGACGCCGAGCGGCCTCACGCGGCGTGGGCGTCATGTCGTCGTCCTCGACGTCGAGCTGTCCCACCCGAGGAGGCGTGAGCTGTGGCAGCTCCTATATTGGTGGCTGAGGCGAGGGAGCAGCCGACGCCGGAGACGGCTCTGCAATCCCTAGAGAGGCGGCCTCCAGAGAACGGCTCACGACGAGCGCGGCGGTGAGCTCCTCCAGCATCGAGTCGAAGAGACGACCAATGCGGGAGGTCCCGCGCTCATGCACATCACCAACGCAAGCTGGTTGGGCTCGAGGAAGCAAAGTGCGGCAGTAGACGGAGGTGGCTTGCTGGCGTGGTCGGCAGGCGCACCCGTGGTGTAGTCCGGTATCGCTTGGGCGGCCCCAGCCGACCGCCCGTGGTCGTCGTTGGTGACATTCGTTGCCGTGGCAGTGTCATCCCTCTTCGGTCGGCACCGACATTTGCGACGTCTCCACCGTCGGCGCCCACCGCCGCCGCGCGTAGCCGCACTAGGCACAACTGCAGTCGCACCCGGAGCACTTGCATCTTCACCACGTCAAAGATTTGGGATGTTGTGCCCAGCAACTTTTGGTCCTTGTTTGTGCCAATCAATGGCAACAATCATGCATCTCGGCCGCTCCCACGCGTCTACCTGAGCCGGCGGCTGTCTCCCATAGGAGCGTGCTTGGTGGCTCACACGTGGAGGGAGGACGACTCTCTCCCATGGCGGCGTGTCCGCGCAGGGAGCCGGGACGTTGACGAGCGGCGGACCTGTCAGCTGATGTGCAATGTGCGGTGTGCGGAGGAGATGCAGAGGCACAGTGGGGTGCTGGAATGCTGGTGGAGCGGCAGCGCATGGACTCGGTGGAGTGGCCGGGTGGGGGTAAAAATTAGGGTTACCGCGTATATATACATCGGGGCTAATGGGCCTTCTTCCATGGGCCGACACGCTGGCTACTTGTGGTGCTGCTGGTGCTTCACGGGGCAGGGATCGGGGTCGGGACCAGGGAACCATCCCCGTCCCTACCATCCCCGACGGGGACAACTTTCCTACCATTTTCATCCCCGTGGGGATTAATTCGTCTCCATCCTCATCCCCTAATGGAAGAATTCCCCGCGGGGATTCGGGGATCGGGTCCCTGTTGCCATGTTTAATCATGGCAACACCACAAGTCGATGGCGTGCCCAAAAAATTAAGGTGTGGAAGTGTGTGTTTCACACTTTCAGCCGCACAAAATAAATAAGCTTTTTTTATTTAAGGTTCCATACAATGCTGTCCACCTTTCATACACACTGTGCTAGGGGTGTAGTGAACATTTCTATCATAAAAAGCCTCTCTCTATATATTTTAAAAATACGTAAATCGGTTTATTTTGGTGTTTTTGAAGTAGACCACCAAATGCAAAGCATCCACAACCATCACCTACAAGGCTTGATTTTTGCTGAGCAGAGTCACGTCAGTCCCACCCCCCAATAAAGACACAGAAAGTTCCTTTGACCCCTTCAGGCCTCAGTTCAAACTGCGAGAAATGTTGCTACAATTTTCACATACAATGACTACAAACATGTGTATTATCATGGTTGAGGCTAGCTACCCTGGCCAGAAACGTCTATTTCATCACAGCATTAGTTGTCCATATTCCCATACGCGTCAAGTTCTTGACTTGCTCGGTCTTCTCAAACATGGGGCATAAAGAAAGAAGAGGACTGCGGTGATGAATGGATCTGATCTCTAGCACTTGCATTTTTTTCTTCTCGAATACGCAAAAGATTTGTGTATCATTGTAATTAAGAAGAAGAGTTAAGTTATACAAACGACACGCTTCGGAGGAGCGCCCTCGAAGGTCTTGCAGTCGTATACTGGACCGTCCTAGCAAACCACTCGAAGCTATGATATTATATAAAAGGTATACAACCGAGCTAAGAGAAGCGCTGCAACCTACGAGGTCGGGCGCCTCGGTTGCTGGCTGCGTGGACCTCCTCCAGTGTCCGAGAAGAGTTTTCTACTTGTCCTGGTGTTGGCCGCCGGAAATAACTCGTCCAGGGCTTCAACCTGGCTCGACGTCAAGTTTGCAGTGAAAATGGCGTCGTATGCTCCCTTGGACGCGGAAGACACTGGTGCCGCCGGCGGCGCGATGCTATAACACCCTGTGTTTTCCATCCTGTTAAAAATCACTAAAAATTTGAAATTTTAAAATTTTACAACAAATTAAAACTTGATTAGTTTATTTTCTACAGAACCTTTTTAGAAAAAGCTTTTTCCAAAAACCTTGCACTAAAACTCACCATATGCATTTTAGTAATTTTGTTGATGTGTCATGTGCTTTTCTAGAATTTATTTGTGGCACTAAAATATTTCCTTAATTTCCAAAACATTTTTTCTTTTCTTCCAAAAACTCGTAATCCAATTCTCTTCCATAAAAAGAAATTCATTTCCTTTCCCTAATCCTCTCGGTCCTAAATCCTCCACTTGGCTCACTTTTTCTCCTGCGTGTACGTCTGCCCAAATTCCTTCCCTTCGTTGTGCTTGAGCACCTGTGCATGCTCGGCTGTTCCGGAAGGCCCGCGTGAACACCGGCCACTAATGCAAGCTAGCACGCCAGGGCACAGCAAGATCAGTACACGCGTGCACATGGAGCACGCCACCCATGTCCTTTCCCTGTTGCTGGCAAATATCTCCTCTAGCCAGACTTTTCTCCCTGCGTCGCCTTCCTCCTTGCACACGTAAAGCATGCTAGGTAAAGGACACGGACACTAGCGTCAGCTCAAACAACGGCGCGTGCGCCACGATGGCACTGCTATCCTGCCTCGCTGCCGGCAAAAATCTCCCCAGCCGGAGAAATATCTTCGCTGTACCTGCTGCCATGTCTCATCGAGCTCGCTAAACACCAGCTCAAGCACGGCACGAATACGCTGCCACCCTGCCATGACAACCGGCGAAGAGTTCCTCGGCCAGGTATTTTTTGCCACTGCGTGTCTTCTTCCTAGCCCAGGGAGCCGTACTCCCATACCTTTCCCACTTTCCCAGTGCATCGCGTGGACACTGCGCCACTGCGCACTGCTCCTGCCTGCCAGCGAAACTCTCCCTGGCCGGATATTTTGCCGTCGCCGCGTCGTCTTCCCAAAGTCGCCTCATCGCCAGCGCCAGCTCACTCTGAGCGCTTGCCAACCCGGCCCGACCATGCTGTGCGCGCGTGGACGCTGCTGCACTGCCGAGGCTGCCGGCCAAAAAATCTCCATTGCCGGAGATGTTTCTCCTTGCCACCGCCACGTCGCGCGTGTCTTATTCCTCGCGTCGGCATTTCCTCGCACTGTCACAACAGAACGGAAGGTGCCAGCTCATGCTGCCGCAAGGGCCGCGATTCTCGTCGCCACGCCATCAGGATACCAGCGCACGCGCGTGTACGAGGACGCCACAACACTGTGCTGTGGTTGCCGAAAAATATTACGACGGCCGAGAAATATCCACCGTCGGGAGACGAGATATTTCTTCTTCGCAACCGCCTTACTCCAGCCGACACTCAGCTATAAATAGCAAGCCAGGAGCACCGTCGAGGAAGGCACGACCGAGCTCGAGCTCCATCCTCGTCTGCGGGGTGCGCCAGCTTGCAACGTTGCCTCGGCTATTGTCGCTGCCAAGACGCGCGAAGACGTCGACAGAGCTCAACCAGAGCACAGCGTCACCGGCGCCCGACTTCATCTCGGCCACCGCCGCCACAGGCACTGAGGACGCTGCCCGCCATTGCTCTGCTCTGCTCTGCCTCCCTCTCTCTGCTGCGTGCGAGGATGGCCAACTCGACGGAGCATCGCGCTTCTCCACCTACGCCGAAGTCGAGCGCCGCAGGCACCGAAGCAGCATGCAGCAACGTCGTTCGTCTCCCAGGCCACATCATGGAAACCAATGGCAGATATCGACAGGTCACCTAGTGGGATCCGGCTGCAAGAGACATAACTGCCCCACTCATTTTGCGTGAACCTCGCATACGTGAACCATACATAGGAAGGCGAGTTAGCTCCACAAATAAACAAGCGGGTTCACGGAATAGTGCCATGCAAAGCCCACGTCTGATTGGGAAGTGAACGCCAGCAACTGTGCTTGAGTATATGGCAAATACTACATATACTCGGAAGGTGTACGTTGGAGCCTGCGTAAGCCCTTTCGCATTCTAGAAAAAAATTTCTCAGAAAGTTCCTATAAATATTAGAGATACTCTAGAGCCTACCCAGACCTTTCCCACGCCTTCTCCACCATCTAAAATTTCAGAAATAATTTCCAATATCCTTGTCATACTCCTTTCTTCGATAAACCAGATATTCGTGTATGTGTGTGTACACTAGAACACGTACATAAATACTCACATATACAAACACATAGCACAATAGGTAACACACATGCATAAGCATACCTGGTGGATATATATATATATATATATATATATATATATATATATATATATATATATATATATATATATATATATATATACACACACGTACACGTGTGTATACACATACTAAGCTTCGTATCTATCTCTATAACTCTAATTCTGAGCCAAGCTCAGGCAGAGAGTGCCACGTTGCTGGCTGTTCCCGCCGTCCGATCGGCTGGGCGGACGGCCAGGATCGGGGCGACTCTCGGTCATTTTACAAAAAAAAAACCCTTCATATTTTATGAAATCAACCCGCAGTCCAACGTCTTCTCATAGAAAATTTTACGAAAAAACCCTCAGACTTTAAAAAAACCAACCCGCAGTCAGTGGCGGATCCAGAACAAAAATTCAGCTATGGCGAACTTTTATACTACTAATTTGTGATGAAGTGATTGTACAGATAAGAGATAATAACATGGAAAAATAACGATATACTTATATGTATCCATAAATCATGTGATCATTTCACAAAATCTAAAAAATGATGTTCTAATTATATTAAATATGGACTTTTCGTTAATAATTGATCATAAACATAACGAAAACGTCTAAAATGAATGATGTTTCAAATTTGAAAAAAGTCTACTTGACCCCCAACTATTAGGGGTGGTCTAGTTTACCCCCTCAACTATGAAACGGTCTAATTTATCCCATGAACTTTGCAAAACCGGTCAAATCACCCCCTCGAGCGGTTTTAGACGGTGTGTTTGCTACAGTAACAACGGTTTTGCTACAGTACAGTGGTTTTGTCCTTTTCTTTTTTATTTATTTCATCTGAATCTTTGAAAAATCATAGTAAATCATAAAAAATCATAAAATAAAAAATCCAATTTTGTTGGACTCCACATGAGTAGATCTACACAGTGAACATATAATATAGTATGCTTTAGTACAAAGTTTTTGCTGTAAATTTTGATCTATTTTTTTTTGTAATTAATTTGAATAATTCATACAACAAAAACTTTGTACTAAAGCATACTATATTATATGTTCACTGTGTAGATCTACTCATGTGGAGTCCAACAAAATTAGATTTTTTATTTTATGATTTTTTTGTGATTTACTATAATTTTTCAAAGATTCAGACGAAATAAATAAAAAGAAAAAGACAAAACCACGGTTACTGTAGCAAAATCGTTGTTACTGTAGCAACCATCGTCTAAAACCACTCGAGGGGGTGATTTGGCCGGTTTTGCAAAGTTCAGGGGATAAATTAGACCGTTTCATAGTTGAGGGGGTAAACTAGACTACCCCAATAGTGGGGGGTGAGGGTCAATTAGACTTTTTCATTTCAAATTTTCAGTTGACTGTATCAAACTTGACTTTAGTTGTCGGACGGACTACACTACAAGAAGAATCAACACTTACCTTTCTTTTTCTTCGGCTGTCCTATAGCAGTGTCCGCCATCATCCATATTCCATGGTGGTGCCGTGATGGCCAGTGGGTTGGTGACTGGTCAGCGAGGCAGTGATGGCGATGGTCGACGGCACAGATGTCTCTACGGACTACGCTAGTGCGTCGGCGAAGCCTAGGAACTGAATCAACAAGGAGGCATGCAAAGGACGGGTGGTGAAGGGGCCAGACCGCTCGACTTCCACTTATCTAATTCAACTTGGGCTTCTCTATTGCTATAAGGCCCAGACGTGGCCCAAACCAGAGGCAGGAAAACGTTTTGCTGGCTGTCGTCGTCTACCTTCCGACCTCGGACCTCTCCGTTAACAGAACAGAACGCTGCACTGGAAGAGGTGGGGAGCAGAGTCCGACGCATGGGGGTAGGGAAGTCTCGCCGACGGGGAGGTCTGGCGGCCGCCAGAGAACCTCCTAAATTATATGGTCCACATGCACCTGTCATTGTCCCTAAGACCTCTTACGGCTATGCATATACACCAAATAACCTAAGAAGATCTGTCGAGTGCCCTCACAGGACCCCGATTCAACTACATTTAATAACTCATACCAGGATCAACAAAGAAGTAACTACAACATTTGTACAAAACTTTACATCAGAGTACGAAAGAATAACAATAATAAATTTATAAATCATGATTAAGTTAACTTTTTACAAACTTAACTTGTATTGCGGAAGTCGAGTAGAACTACAGGAGATAACTTAGGCAGAGCACCTAAGTTAGGAGAGGTCGACCAGATCATATCGAACCCACTGACATGACCCCGGTTAACAGCACCAGTCAGTGTCTGCAACAGGGGTTAACAAACCCTAAGTACTTGAGGGTACTCAACAAGACTTACCCGACTAAAGAAAAGATTCCAAAGGCATGCTAGCTTTAGAGAATCAAGGTACGGATATTCAAGAATTAAAATTATTTTGCAGAAAAGCTTACTAAAGTAAGTCCTTGCTTTCAACATTTTATTTTTATCAATGATGGTTTATTAACCAATTCTAAGTGATCCTAATCTAGATCAAAGTAATTCTCATCAAGATTCTTTCCTTATTCTTCCTTTCAATTCCCTTTCTTAACTACAATGCAGGACAGATGATCGAGTCTCCATAACCGAGGAGCAATGACGATTCGAACCGATTATACCCAGCTGGGGATCTCTAACCTTACGACATATGTAGAACCAAATCTTGCATATGTCAACCCTTATTTGGATCTCCCAAAACCAGAACGTGTCCATCGCCACCCGATAGTATAGTACTCCTCGAACCCGGCCCAATTCTAGCCCCGAGGGTACACGCTACTCCCGTCATCTCTCCACTCCTAGTGCGAGGTTAGGCGTTCTCGTAATGGAATCACTAACATCTTGGGCTTACCCAAGGCATGAGGCTAGTTGCAAAGTCTCGAAACACAAACAAGATTGCAACGTACGGTCCTTAACTGACAAGGCAGAAACACTACATTGAGACTCCTTTTCCAATGCAAGTTAGCAGTGGTTAAACCACCCGCCCGATCTTCTAATTCATTCTCATATTTCAATATTCATTAAGTATGCCGTCATGGCCATATAAACATTCATTTAAAAAGCTTAATTCAGTAAGCATGGCAAAGCATACTACACATTTTTAGTAAAACAGGTATCAAGGGTGATATTGCAATAATCAAGGATGATAATGCAGCAATTGGGTTATCACTCAACTCCTAATTACTTAATGCAGTAAACCATAGTACCAGTGATAACAATTTATAAAACTCAAGGAAGGTTTAAATGCACCGGGGCTTGCCTTCGTTGTAGAGAAGTTAGTTCTCGTAGAAGTCAAGTTTGACATCAACACCACGTGTGGATCACCTTCTCCGAAGCTTGATCGACACGATCCAAAACACTCGTATAAACTACACGTATATAAATGATGCGAGACTTAATATGATGGAATGCATGCCATTGTGCATGATGATGAACAAGGCATAGCATACAAGAGACATTTAGAAAGGATAAACATTAGTTATTTACTTGAGTATAACTTTCCTTTACGGTACAGTTACAAGTAACTATCATAAAGCATTTTTAGTTGTTCTTCCAACAAAACAAGAGTTTATTTATTAAGTATGCTTACCTACTAAAGCTTTTATCATGAAAAAGACAACACACAAGAAAATATATATAAACCTACTTTTTACCCAAGAGGTTGTATCTAATAAATAAATGAGATTAACATAAAGCCATTAAGTATTAACATAAGCAAGTCATTAACTACTAAAGGCCTATGTTGAATACATTAATTATTAAAAGCAATACTCAATAATCAAGTTAATCATGAACTCAAATAATCAATTAAAATGCCAAGGATCATCACATGTTAATGATCCAAGGTCATCATTCAATCCCAAAGGGCACACAACACCTAAAGTTATCAAATAACATTTATTTAAATATTTAATTAATTAGGGCATAATTAATAATAAATCATACTTCATCTAAATGAGCTTAAACTTTTTCTATGGATTAATCATGGCCTAAAACAGTGTCAAAATAAATTTCATGATTTTTGGATTAATAATTTAATTACTAAAATTCATGGAAGTTACATTTAATATTTAATTGAACTAATTAAATATCTTGCAAAAAGTAATTAAATTTAGCATTTAATATTTTTCCTAAGTAGTTTATATCTTTAAAAGCTTACACAAAAATTTTCATTATTTTTGGAGCTCCTCAGAATTTTTAATGGAATAAACAAATACCAACACTATTCACATTTTAGAAAAAGAAAAACAAAAACTTTCATTTTGGGCCGCCTTCCCTTCCTTCCTCCGGCTCGGCCTAGCCGCATGGCCGGCTCGCGCGCTCGCGCCTGCACTCACCCGGCGGCCTAGCAACGCGCCTGGCTGCGCCTGCGCTCTCTCTCTCTCTCTCGCGGACGGCTCGTCCCCACCTGTCATCCCCTTCCTCCGCTCTCGTCTTCTCTCCCGCGACCCGGCCATGCCCGCACGGTGGTCGGTCGGCGATTACGGTGTCGGTCGCCCAACCAAGCTGCTCAGCACCATCTACACTTTACCGCAAATCTATTTTAACACCTAACGGCTCAACGGCGGCAGCGGCGAGCAGCGGAGCTAAGTGGCGGCGGTGGCAAAAATAGAGAAGAAAAAGCGCTTCACGGTGAGCTCGAGTTATAAATAGGCAACGGTCTCAGCAACAACCCTGGAAGACGCGCGACATCGCGCTGGCGGTCTTGGGCGCGCGAGAAGGGCCTGGACGGCCACGGCGGCGCGCCGGCGCCCATACCGGCCGGTGGCCGGTCGCCATTGGTCGTGCTACTGTCGCTCTCCTCCCCAAATTTTCAAAATCAAACCGTTTTATCAAATTACTCTCAAATTCATGTAACAACTCATAAAAATTCCAAGATATGAAATCTTCGGAATTTTAAGCTCTACAAGTTTTGTATTGAACATTTTTCCAAAATCAAACTGGATTTTGAAATTTGAGTTTAAATTCAAAAGGGGACACTTTTTGGAAATTTGGTAAAAATTACTTTGAATTTTGTATTGAAACTTCAAAAACTCCAAACACCAAAGTTGTACATCTAGCCAAGACCTACAATTTTGCTATTCAAACCATTTTCAAATTCTGCCTCCATTTTGAAATTTAAGTTTGGGGATAAAAAGGGGTCAAATTTGAAATTTGCTTCTTTTCAAAATTGCTCCACATTTTACACTAAAACTTTGAAAACTCAAAACACCAAACTTGTAGCCCTTGAAAAGATCTACAAACTTGGTTTTAAACTTTTTTACCAAATTTTGCTTAGATTTTGAATTATTCAAAAAGGGGTAAAACGGGGTTTTCTAGAAATCAGGGTTTTTGGAATTCAATTGATTATTCTTTTTTAACTAAAACATGATTAATTATTTATCCATAATAAAACATTATTTCATGTGATAAACAACATGACATTATTAATATATTAATCATACTAATAAAAACAGCATATCAGATTACTATTGAAACATGCAAAACATGTATGTAACATGAAACACCCTGTTTGCAACATATGAAACACTACCAAGCAACATATGAAATATCACTATGCAACAGAGACCTGGTATGTGAAACATTGCTTATGCAACATGAAATGCATCTTATGCCTTGATGTATAATGATAATGCATGATCATTACTTAATCAAGTGTTATTTAGTATAGTAACACCAGGGGTGTTACAGCCAGGCCTCGCCATATTGGTGGATTCGCCCCTGCCCGCAGTCCAGTCTTCTCAATAGGCCGGCCTGCCTCAATGGGCCAAAATCGGCCCGTGAGCCTCATTTCATTTTCAATGGTTTAATCTTTTCTTTTAAAACCATAGACCTCTAAAAAATCATATAAAATCACAGGAAAACCATAAAAATACCAAACCAGTTTCGTTGACTTTATTATGACCAGATCTATGCATTAAACTTAAAATAACATATGCTTTAGTGTATTTTATTTGGTATAGCAGTAGTTCCATGCTTTTTCATGATTTATTAATTTGTAGTTCTCACCACATATAAACTAAAAATATCTCCACTGCCTTAAAACCAATATCATATACCCTTTCTCATGATCTTTGCTGGCCAATTAATATAACGCTAACCCGAAATATAAATACTCAAATACAAATTCTAGCGTATATACTTATACATAAAAAATACATATGGTACATGATATTCCGTACATTCGCATACACGAGCACGTCATATCTCATACATAAAAATTTGAAATGAATATACACAAACAAAATAATATACTTGCACTATACGTGGTACATATAACCTATAGACAATCACCGAAACCTACAGTAACCAAATCTCCAAACAGGTCGTAGCAACATAGATGAATGACCAAACTGGCTCAAAATGGTAGGCACTCCACGTGGGCGTGCGGCAACGCCGCGCTGAAAGGTCTTGATGGCTAGAGGGGGGGTGAATAGCCTTTTAAAATTTTCTACAAAGACAAGCTAAACAAGTTTATCAATATAACAAGTAGCAAGATGCGAGTTTTGCTTAGCCTACGGGGTGTTTGCAAGCCACCTAACCAATTCACAATTCTAGTAAATTTGCACTCAACTGCACAAGTCAAACCGAGAAGGTAACTACAACTACAACTAGCAAGCTACACAAAGAAGCTACTCTAGCAAAGCTAACTAGCTAGCAAAGATAACTAAGAAGGTAATACGGAGTTGAGTTAGGAGAGTTTCACCGAGGGGCGAAGTATTGAGCCAACCAATATGATCAACAATGAATACCAAGACAACCGAACACCGAGATCAATCAATCACAATATGAAAGTGATGACACGAAGATTTATCCTGAGGTTCACGTGCTTGCTGGCACGCTAGTCCCCGTTGTGTCCCTCTTCACCACGTGGTTCGGTGGCTAATCGGTCTCACACCGAGCCTCTCAAAAGGCACCACAAGAACCTCCAAATGGCAAAAGGTTGCAATGACACGAGCAATTTACTAACGTTGCCTTTGGCGCTTCACCGAGATAGGCACAAACCCCTCACAATCACCGGAGGTGGCCAAGAACAATCACCAACTCTTGCCAACGCCTCTAAGCTGCTCCAAGCCGTCTAGGTGGTGGCAACCACCAAGAGAAACAAGAATCCCGCAGCAAATCAACCACCAAGTGTCAACTAGATGCAATCTCACAATGTAAATATACTTAGATCACTCAATCTCACTTCGAATATACAAAGAAGCAAGAGAGATGAGTGGGAGGGGAGTTGCTTAGCTCAAAGTGCTCACAAGTATGTCAAATGTTCAAGAGGTAGAGCCTTGAGCTGGCCAACGAGTATTTATAGACGTACCCCTTCGAATATAGCCGTTACGCACTTAAAACACTGCAGTCGCGCTGACCGGACGTGCTGGTCACACTGACCGGATGCGCCGATCGCACAACGGCTATGCCACGAAGCACCAACCGGATGCGCTCGTTGCGTGGACCGGATGCGCTGGGATCAACCGGACGCGCTGGTCCCGTAACGGACCAGACACGCTGGTCAAGCCTGAGCAGCGCACAACAAAACAGCGACCGGACGCGCTGCAGAACTGATCGGACGCCACAGTGCCAGCGTCCGGTTGGAGTCTAGTAAGCTCCCTAAATGACCGGACGCGTTCGGTCGACAGTGACCGGACGCGCCACCGCGTCCGATCAAAAACAGAAACACGCGCAGACGCTGAACACTGACCGGACGCGTCCGGTCAAACAGAGACCGCGTCCGGTCACCTCTGTGACCTCCGTTCGCCTCCGTTTCTTTTCCGACTTCTGGCGTAGTGGAAAATAGTCGTTTCAACTCCTCAAAGACGCATCAAACTCCACCGCCTTCACAAACGTGCTAATATCATCAAGTGATCTCGTCAAGTGTGAGTGTGTTAGCATTTTCACAATCATTTTTTGAGGCGTTATTAGTTCTATCCAAATGCATATGATTATGAAATGCACACCTAGAGGCACTTAGGAGTTCAATAGCCGCGTCATTCTCCTCTTTATAGTACGGCTATCTAACCTATAATATAACCACACCCACTAGGTGTCTTGGTTACTAAAACACAACCCTTAAGCATATACCTTTGACTTGATCACGTAGGGTTGCGTCCAAATCCAAGTGTGGCCATCATGATCACCATGTCCATCTTGCCACCAGCCTTGGAATGTACTAATCCTCATATGCTATATACAACTTAGGCACATGATTAGTACTTAGGCATTGTTACTAATTACCAACACCAAACATAGGACTTTCAATCTCCCCCTTGTTGGTAATTGGTGACAACCCTTTCACAAAGATATTATGATAAAATTTTGATTGAACCCATGTCACATTGTCCAAGTATATTACCATGTGTAAGAATTATGGACATGTGATCATGAATTCAAATTGATAGCAATGGCTCCCCCTACATGTATGCTATATGTTTAGATTTTGGAAGCATACATGTTAGATAGGAAAGATTGGGAGCATTGACTACCAATAGGTGCTAAGTGTTTAAGATTATAGACCTTTGAAGCGTGATACCATTGGAGTAGCGATAAACACCATCTTAGCACCTTGTGTAGTTAGATACCACTTGAAAAACACAAACATAACTAGAAATCTCGTGAGATCAACATTATAAGCAAGGCTCTAGTACCACTTATAAGCGTGATACCATCTGGTAAGTTGTAATCAATTAAGCTGGTAAGTTACAATTTGTAAACCCTAGGAACTGGCAAGAAGGGTTAATACTCTCCCAGGGCCCAAACTCCCATTTTATATATAACTCTACTCCTAATATATATATACACACCTCCACCTCCACCACCATAAACCACTCCCACATACAGCCTCCGCCATTCACCTCACCTCTAATCTAAAGTTAGGGCTTGCTGAGTACTTTATGTACTCAATCCCTTCCATTCTATGCTTTTAGGAGTCAAGCTGTAGGAGTATATACGAGGATGAACCTATGCCAGGCTAGGAAGATAGGAGTACGTACGAGGACAGAGATGTACGATTACATAAAGGAGCTACTCGAGGACCACTAGGATAAAGATATAGGATTGAGCTTAGGAATAAGGTTTACGTCCGCACTCCAAGTTGCCTGTAGAAATGGAACCACGTCGTTATAGGACCGCTGTATTAGAACTCGGATGTATATTATGAGGCCAATGGACTAAGTTATGTAATATGAACATTGTAATGTATTTCTCCATTATCAATAAAAGTATGGTTTTTGATATCAATCTTGTTCGCTATGTGCGTATCAGCTACTGATCCAGGTACTGATACGTGATGCACATTGGACCCTAAAGTAAGGGCCCAACAGATGCCCATTGTAACACCCCGGTGTTACGCAAGCATTTAGGCATTGCAATCATGCATGTTATGCATCATCAAGCATCATAATCATACCTGCCTAATCATGTTAAATAATCATTGAAACAATGCTTTGAAACATTGAAACATGGACTTGAAACATGTTGTTGCATAGGTTTTGTTTAACTAATTCTATGCCTTGGTCTTGCTTGTAGTAGTGTTAAACATGCTTGTTTACTTAACTAATTAACTTATAATGGTTCACCATGATTTTTGAAGCAACTTTGTTATTCAAAGTTTTGTAATTTTTTTTGCTTTTAAAAATGTTATTGAAAATAATCAAAATACCCTTTATTTAGCTTTTAACTTCCAATTCAAATTCTATTTGAATTTTTGAGTTGGTCCTTTAATAAAAGTTGTAGTGAATTAAATTCTAAGCAACTTTCATTTTTGGGCCATTTCCAGAAAATGCCATTTTGTTGCTCAAAAATTGATTTAAAGCTGTTGCCTTTTGAAAATCTTGAAAAAAATTGAAAAATAAAAAGAAAAAATCTTTCTTCGCCTGGGTGGGCCGGCACCCCACTTTCGGCCCGCAACCGCAAGCCAGCCCGGCCCAGCTCGCGCTCGCGCCCGCGCGCTTGCGCGCACCCGTGGTCTAGTGGACCGGGCGCACGTCGCTCGCCCGCTGCTCCCACGCGCTGTTGCCCAACACGTGTGCGCGCCTCGCCGCGTGGACGCGCAGCACCGGCGGCCATCGGCGGCGGCTGGCCGGCCGGTCGGAGCCCCTGCACCGGGACGGGAACGCGTCTAGGGTCGCTCCTGACCGCGCCTTAACCTCCGCGCCAGCTCCCGCTCTCCCCTCACGCCTTTCATTTCTGAACTCCGCCACGGGAACGGAGCTCCTTGCCACCGCACGGCCGCCCCGCCATTGCCGCAGCCACCAAGCTCGCCCGCGCCGCCTTGCCTTCGCTCGAAGCTCTGCAAACTCCCTCGTGAGCCTCGCCTCGACGTAGCACACCTCCGGCACCGCTGTTTCGCCAAGGTGAGGGCCGGAATGGCCATGTCCACCACGGTGGTGCCGTCGGTGCTCGCCGGAGCCCGCGGTCGTGCCGACCTCCCTGCTCCACCCCCTCCTTCTTCCTCGTTCTTGGGCGCAGCAGGTCGCCTTTGCCTCCGTGATGCATTTTCACGTTCCTTCGCGCCTCCCCGTAGCCGAGATAGGCTGCCGACGGTGAGCCGCACCGCCGCACCCGCCATGAGCGCCGGCGTAACCGTCCTCCCCTCGGCCTCCGTTTGGGCCAAGTTCGGCCTTGGGCCGGTGCCCCGAGCCGGGCCACCTAAGCCGCCGCTGCCCCCCTTTTCGGCTAAGGTCGAAATCGGTCATGGGCCGAACGGCTCCCTTGGGCCGACCCAGTTAGGAGTTAGGTTTTTCTTTTATGTTTTCTTTTATGACTTAAACAAAAAAATGTCTAGAAAATGGTTTTGTGCTCATTTTTACTCCAAATCTGGTGAAATAAATTTTGCTATGTTTATTTTGAGTAGATCTACAGCAGAAAAATATTGCATGTTGATTTTGAGATACTTTTCTGTGGAGCTTTATTTAATTCTTGTAATTGCTATTTACCAAGAAAATGAATAGTAAATTCATTATTGCTCAGAAAAATATGGTTCCACTTGCATTAGTTTTATTTTGGGATGTAGTTTTTGGGAAAAATGTATTCTATGCATGTTCTGTGTGAAATTATTGATGTCTAGTTCAAGTGCTATTTATTACCTAGATTTGTTATTTTTGATAAAGGGAAAATATGAATAAAACATGGATGCTATAATTTTTGTACAGTGATTATTTACTGTGTAGATTGTTAAAAAGTGTTTAAATCTATTGTTTGACACTTTTCGTAGTACAAACTATTTCTCATGGTATTTCTGTCCTGTAGTTTGTCTATTTTGTGTAGGCAGTTCTAGTAGTCTAAATGCAATGAAATTTTTGTGGAATGCTAGGTTAGATGATAGTAAGTCACTGTAATTTTCTTAGATTTTTTTGTGCTTCCAAAATAGGTGTTGCTATCCAAAACTAGTTTAAATTAGGGTTTAATTAACCTTTTCAATGCATGCTTAGTTAATAATGTTTGCTTTGGTGTATCTTTGAAGCATCTTAGCTTGCTGTGGTGACCTGGTATGTAGTATAGTGGTTGTAGTAGTAGTTTAGTAGTACATGTTCTTGGATGATGTTGACTACCTTGTAGAAGAGTTGTATTTCTACTCTATCCAATAAAGTAAACATGTTCATCTACATTCCATTCTTCATGATCATTACATGTCATCTCTCTAATGCACCTATGCATGAGCACTTATACGTCGGCATCATATAGGATCGCAGGAAGGAATTCTCGTAGTAGTTCCCGAGGAGCCGGAAGAGCAGCCCGAGGTGCAAGAGTAGGAGGTGCCCGAGGCAGATGAGGAGGTTGGTGAGGATCTTCCGGAGTGTCCCGATCATCGCTCGAGCTCTTTCGAAAGAGGCAAGCCCTAAAGCATTTTTCTCCCTCAGTTTGCAAAACATTTAATTAATGTTCTACTTTAATTGATGCATTACGTTCAGGAGTTGTTTGCAACCGTTGCTGCATTATACCTTGTTTATCTTTGTATACTATATCCTTGTTACCCTGGTATCCGCAGTCGAGTCAATGCTTAGCTGGCTTAGACCGGTAGAAGTCGGGTGATTTTCTATCACCTGCGAGCTATAGGTGATTACCTCGATCTTGTTTGGCTAAATGTGGTGTCATGAGATATAACTAAGTGTTAATGTGAAGTTGAGACCGGACGGAGACTTACAGGGTTTCGGACTGTAGTGATTTCCGTCTGTGTCGATTAAGGACCGACCGTTGTGGGGCCTCGAGTCATGTTGAACGCATGCCTCACATTTAGCTGGCCGAATAAAGTACCTTCCGATCGCAAAACTAGGAGATTATTCGGGTCGAGTAGATTGCCCGTAGCGCACTATACTAGAGAAGAAGTGGTAGGACATGGGGGTGCGATGATAAGACCGAAGGGCAGTCGGACGACCCCCGAGTACATGTGGTTCCTGGCAAACTCGAGACTTTACCTGGATAGTTGACTCGGTGACCAATACCTCACTTTAGCGGGTGAGTAAGGTTTGTGTGAGGATTAAATTACCAGCTAGTTAATAATCGATTCGAATCGCCATCGTTCACTGGATAGTGAACACTTGACTTGAGTTACTTTATCATAGTAATGTTGATGGAACACCTGTACAGTTATAATGGATATGACATTATGGTAGTTGATATTGATCACTGGTTATCATTACTTGTTTAATCACATGTTTACTCTAGTATAGGTGCAAATGTAGCCGACAGGTTAATATTTGATTTAATGCTTTTGGAAAAAGGATTCTTAAATACCAAAAATTGCCTTTTTGCAAATGAGTCAGCTACCCCACTTTAAAGCCCTTCATGATTCCTTGGTGTCACTTTATTTTTGGTTATGTCGGGTAAGTCTAGCTGAGTACCTTCTCGTACTTAGGGTTTTGTTCCCACTTATTGCAGATAGGCAGATGTATTACGGCTACTGTATCAACTGCCTTTATCCTACAATGGGTGATGCTTAGGACCATGTGCAGTGGTCGTTCCCTACGTCTCATCTAAGGCTTTTGTTGGAGATGATCATCAGCTGGCACTGTACTTGAACTCTGTGTGAGTGTGTGGGTGAATTTGAACTAAATGCTTCCGCTACTTTTATTTGAACTCGGTTTGTAATAACTATGTTTAAACTCCGATGTATCTGTGATGCAAACTTTTATGTAATTTATGATGGTGACCGCTAAACTTATTACGATCTTGGCTGGTATGTGAGTTGGTTTAAAATCCTTCGTGATTTCATGGACTACCGGGTTATACGGGCTTAAGTGGGTTAAATCGTCTGCTCCGGCGGTTGATTTTCTTACTTAATTTTGTATAATTGGTCGGTTCTATTACACCCATCCTCTGCATGAGCAGTACCTCACCCCGCTTAGAGGTGGGGATGTGCGACAATGGTTGGGTGACAATCCGCTTGCTCCTGATTGGCAGGGGACGCTTTATTACCGCCCACTGCCTTGGAGGACTAGCAATCAATGGCGGTTGTCTCCTACACTGCACCTCCTCGGTGAACCTTGCGAGACGCCGAGCGGCCTCACGCGGTGTGGGCGTCATGTCGTTGTCCTCGACGTCGAGCTGTCCCACCCGAGGTGTGAGCTGTGGCAGCTCCTGCACCGGTGGCTGAGGCGAGGGAGCAGCCGGCGCCGGAGACGGCTCTGCAATCCCCGGAGAGGCAGCCTCCAGAGAACGGCTCACGACGAGCGCGGTGGCGAGCTCCTCCAGCATCGGGTCGAAAGAGACGACCAATGCGGGAGGTCCTGCGCTCACGCACATCGCCAACGCAAGCGGGTCAGGCTCGAGGAAGCAAAGTGCGGTAGTAGATGGAGGTGGTAGTAGACGGAGGTGGCTTGCTGGCGTGGTCGGCAGGCGCACCCGTGGTGTAGTTCGGTATCGCTTGGGCGGCCCCAGCCGACCGCCCGTGGTCGTCGTTGGTGACATTCGTTGTCGTGGCGGTGTCGTCCCTCTTCGGTCGGCACCGACGTTTAAGACGTCTCCGCCATCGGCGCACGCCGCCGCGCGTGGCCGCACCAGGCACAGCTGCAGTTGGACCCGGAGCAATTGCATCTTCACCACGTCAAAGATTTGGGATGATGTGCCCAGCAACTTTTGGTCCTTGTTTGTGCCAATCGATGGCAACAAGCATGCAGCTTGGCCGCTCCCACTCGTCTACCTGAGCCGGCGGCTATCTCCCGCAGGTGCGTGCTTGGTGGCTCACACATGGAGGGAGGACGACTCTCCCATGACGGCGTGTCCGCGCAGGGAGCCAGGACGTTGACGAGCGGCGGACCTGTCAGCTGATGTGCAATGTGCGGTGTGCGGAGGAGAGGCAGAGGCACGGTGGGGTGCTGGAATGCTGGTGGAGCGGCGGCGCATGGACTCGGTGGAGTGGCCGGGTGGGGGTGAAAATTAGGGTTACAACGTATATATACATCGAGGCTAATGGACCTTCTTACAAGGGCCGACGCGCTGGCTACTTGCGGTGCTGCTGGTGCTTTACGGGGCAGGGATCGGGGTCGGGGACCAGGGAACCATCCCCGTCCCTACCATCCCCGACGGGGACAACTTTCCTACCATTTTCATCCCCGTGGGGATTAATTCGTCTCCATCCTCATCCCCTAATGGAAGAATTCCCTGCGGGGATTCGGGGATCGGGTCCCCGTTGCCATCTTTAATTATGGCAACACCACAGGTCGATGGCGTGCCCAAAAAATTAAGGTGTGGAAGTGTGTGTTTCACACTTTCAGCCGCCAAAATAAATAGGCTTTTTTTTATTTAAGGTTCCATACACTGCTGTCCACCTTTCATACACACTGTGCTAGGGGGTGTAGTGAACATTTCTATCATAAAAAGCCTCTCCCTATATATTTTAAAAATATGTAAATCGGTTTATTTTGGTGTTTTTGAAGTAGACCACCAAATGCAAAGCATCCACAACCATCACCTACAAGGCTTGATTTTTTGCTGAGCAGAGTCAGGTCAGTCCCACCCCCCAATAAAGGCACAGAAAGTTCCTTTGACCCCTTCAGGCCTCAGTTCACACTGCGAGAAATGTTGCTACAATTTTCACATACAATGACTACAAACATGTGTATTATCATGGTTGAGGCTAGCTACCCTGGCTATCACAGCATTAGTTGTCCATATTCCCATACGCGCCAAGTTCTTGACTTGCTCGGTCTTCTCAAACAGGAGGCTGGTAGTTTAAGAGTCTCGTCACTCCTACCACTGCGCGATTGCACATCTTGCATCTCTGATCTCTCTTTCATCTCCTTCTGCAAGAGTCCAATCATGTCAGGTTCAGGTCTGGACGACTCTAGCGTAGGCGTAGCTCCTCGTCGTCAAGGATGCTGCTGCCCCTGTGCCTCGGTGTTGTGCAAGATAGTGAAGGTCCTTTTACATGTAGCGATTGTGTTCACCGTATACATTTTGATCACCCCTGCAATTGTTGATAGCTTCGCTGCAAAGATCGCTCTTCAATCAGTGTCCTTCGCTGTAATGGCTTGCTTATACATCTGCACCTCGTCCGATCGGGAAGGGAGGATTATTTCCGGTGTATTTCTTGGTGTGCTTGCTGTGATGATTGTCACGGCAGCTCCCAGTGTGGCTTCCAAGGGCGACATGGCTCCCGTAATTGTCATGCTCGTCTGCAATGTCATAGCTCTATTGGTATACTGCATCTGGAAGATCAGTGCGCTAGTGCAGGCTTGCTCGGTCTTCTCAAACATGGGGCATAAAGAAAGAAGAGGACTGCGGTGATGAATGGATCTGATCTCTAGCACTTGCATCTTTTTTTTCTCGAATACGCAAAAGATTTACGTATCATTGTAATTAAGAAGAAGAGTTAAGTCATACAAACGACGCGCTTCTAAGGAGCACCCTCGAAGGTCTTAAACTAGACCGTCCTAGAAAACCACTCGAAGCTATGATATTATATAAAAGGTATACAACCGAGCTAAGAGCAGCGCTGCAACCTACGAGGCCGGGCGCCTCGGCTGCTGGCTGCGTGGACCTCCTCCGGCGTCCGAGAAGAGCTTTCTACCTGTCCTGGTGTTGGCCACCGGAAATAACTCGTCCAGCGCTTCAACCTGGCTCGACGTCAAGTTCCCAGTGAAAATGGTGTCGTATGCTCCCTTAGACGCGGAAGACACTGGTGCCGCCGGCAGCGCGATGCCCATCCTCTGCATGAGCAGAACCTCACCCCGCTTAGAGGTGGGGATGTGCGACAACGGTTGGGCGGCAATCCGTTTGCTCCTGATTGGCAGGGGGCGCTTTGTTACCGCCCTCTGCCTTGGAGGACTAGCAATCAATGGCGGTTGTCTCCTGCACTCCACCTCCACGGTGAACCTTGTGAGACGCCGAGTGGCCTCATGCGGCGTGGGTGTCATGTCGTCGTCCTCGATGTCGAGCTGTCACACCTGAGGAGGCATGAGCTGTGGCAGCTCCTGCACCGACGGCTGAGGCGAGGGAGCAGCCGGCGCTAGAGACGGCTCTGCAATCCTCGGAGAGGCGACCTCCAAAGAACGGCTCACGACGAGCGCGGCGACGAGCTCCTCCAGCATCGAGTCGAAAGAGATGACCAATGCGGGAGGTCCCGCGCTCACGCACATCGCCAACGCAAGCGGGTCGGGCTCGAGGAAGCAAAGTGCGGCAGTAGACGAAGGTGGCTTGCTGGCGTGGTCGGCGGGCGCACCCATGGTGTAGTCCGGTGTCGCTTGGGCGGCCCCAGCCTGATGAGGACATGGCACCTTCAGATATGAACAATGATTATAAGGTGCGCTCGTTCTAACATTTGTATAGTGGCTTTGGTTATAATTCACTTGGTTCCACATGTACATGTCACTATTTGATTATAGGTTCAAATGTGTTTCATAATGGAAGTTCATCAAAGTTGAACTTTTGGTTCGTCGGCAGCCCGACAGTGCCTCATTGGGAAGGCCATAACTCATCCGTCCGGAGTGCGATCAAGGTCAATAAGCACTTGATGGAAAGCTTGTTTGATAAGCTTTCAAATAAATCTGGTCCTATCTCAATATCACGTCGGCAAGGCCTCCAAATCATCAATATATTCTGTCGCTATTTCTGGCGAGAGCTACACTGTCATCATGGGCTTGTTAGACATCCTTGGGATCCAGGCCCAAGTTGGAGCACGCCCCAAGAAGATGGAGAACACCTAAGAGATGGCCTTGGACGTCCACCTCCTTGGCCACCACCTTAGGAGGCCAGCAAGGACGTCCAAGCCAAGCCAGAGGCCCAGTCCAATCCGATTTCGAGTCTGCCTCGGCCATCAGGACCAGTCTGCAATAAAACGGATGTTCAGGACGCATCCGAACTCCGTTTTCGATGATCCACATATGGATGAAAAGATAATTTGATAAGGAAACCAATCTAAGTGGTTTCACATCAAAATCTCTTCGGAATCAACGGAAATCGTCGAAACAAGTCAGCGTCCAGAATCTGTCAAGGTGCTGCGACACCTTCTTTTGGGCCGTTGGGCCTTGTAACGTGTTGGGACACATTTAGGACGTGAAGAGGGATCCTTGAACGTCCCTTAGACTATATAATCAGTAGCCACCACCTACTTTAGGGTTTGGGTTTTGCTTAGATTATTCTGTCAAGAAACAGTTTCACCGTTCTTCGGTTTGTGAGACCCCAACTCGTGAGATTAATCATACATCTGCAATTTGTTGTGATCTTTCTTGTTCTTGCTTGTGTTCTTCGTTGCGCAGGCAGGGATTAGCCTTCTTGGCGAGGTCAACCTGGTCCGTGACTCGGTTGATAACCAGAGGAGCTGTGGTGCTAAGATTGCAGGATTCGATCTTTCGATCTGAAGCCGGATCGGTGTGTCATTTTCCGAACAAATCGTTGTTTATCTTGAACCTGACGGAAGATCGGGATCCCCGTCTCCATTAAGTGGTAATCAGAGCTAAGGTATACCATCAGGTTCACATTTATTCCCTCGTTTGAGTGTTTCCCATTCATCCCATAGTCCAGTGCCATACTTGTTTTTTCTGTCCTAGAACCTTCTGCGCCATAGCCTTTGCATATTTTAGTTTCAGAGTTCGCTTTGTTGAGTTTGTGTCCTAGGTCAAAGTCTTGTTGCTGGTTTAGATTGTGTTCTTTTCTAATTTGTGTTGATTCCTCCACCCGCCGCAATTCCGTATCACCATCGGTTTGCATCCTGTGTCTACTAAAACCCTGATTCGAGCAGCTTCCTTAAAACAGTCATAACTTTTGCATCCGAACTCGAAACGGGAAAATTTTATATCTACGGAGAACGCCAGAAAATTTTAGATCTATTTCATCCTAGCATAGCTGGGTTCGCAAAAATTAGATTTGCGAAATTCGATTAGAAAAATTGAGTTTCTAGGCCCACAAGTTTTGGTATGCTTTTTAGAGCACAGTCCTAATTTTTTATAGGCCACATCTTTTATTCAATTGAGCTCAATTTTTTTGTGGTTTATTCTTGTGTGCTCCTTGCTGAGAAAAAAATATCAAAAGATCAAAAGCAAGAAAAAAGATTGGATAAAAAAATAAAAGAAAAAAAATACTAAAAGAGAATAGAAGATATCGAAAAGGAGCACATAAGGAACACTCAATAGCTCTATTGTTTGTGGTACCTTTTGCCTTGTTTATATCCGTTGCTACCTTTAATACTTGTTTCCTTTCATCCTTGTTTCCTCTCTTGTTTGTCACAACTGGTGATAGGAACACGTATAGGCCAGCAACTAGGACAAGTGCTCTGGATATTTATTCAATATTGCTGTCTGTCACTGACTTGTGTGCCACATATATATATTTGTTTTTTTGTGCCTCCCAAACTCTACATATATACTTCAGATCAGTACAAAAAAAAGGTCCTTGCAATCTCGGTACCACTACCTCATAGGTATCACGAACCAGCCGCCGGTTGTACCGTCCACTGCTTGCATTGGTAAGAACTTTGTAAGAGCTTGGTAAGACGCTTCCACTTGCTGTCAAAAGTGACACCACTGCAACCACGTAGTCATTTGATAGGAATAATATTTTTGTATAATCTTTTGCTATCTTCTAACAATGACAGGTTGTTCGTATCCACCGACTTATGATGGTATAGCTGCTGATGAGTACATAGAGTGGGAAATTGCCATCGACAACATATTTGCTACTCGCTTTATGTGTCCAAGGAGGAAGGTAAAAATGCAGCTAGTGTTTTGTGACATTCTGCTTTATCTTGGTGGGAGTCTTTAGATCCTTCTAATAAACCTCAAACTTGGAATGATATGAAACTCCTTATGCGAGAAACCTTTGTTAATCCACCTCCTATTTTGACTTCATTTGACGAGGTGCACTATTTAGAGGAAGGGTCTGTTGTTATTCTTCTTGCTATGACTAACCTTCTGCAGGATAATGTATATAAGCGAGAGGATGACATGGAAGAAAATGAGGAGCTCACAACCTCATATGCAAATTTAGAACCATCACTTCATAATGCACCTATTACTCCTGCTGAGAACACAGGTAATGCCCATGGTCCTACACTCACGGAAGGTGAAAATTGTCTTAATGTACTAAATTTTTACACAAACCATGCTATCATAGAGCAATTGTTAGTGGAACCCTCTCTTGATTTATCTCTGTCCCATGATAATTTGCTTGATGTTCCTTGTGATAAAGATGAATTAGTTGATGATGCTTCAGTTTTTCATGTTTTGGAACTAATTCCTTATGCTTAACATAAACGTTTGTTTCCCATTGCTACCGAAAAAAAAGAAAATAAATTATTGTATGCTTCAAATACTTTGGGTTATATTGAGTTTGATACTTTATATGCTCTTAGTAGTTTAGAAGAGAAACTTAAATGTGTTGAATTGCCATGGTTGTCTACTTGTACATATCATTTTATTGAAAAATATAATTGTAAAGGAGAGTATATGGTGCATCGTGTTTATATTTATTCAACTCTGAAATCTCCTTTCATTGAGCAAAAATATGATCAACTAGAGGGCACCAATAGCGATAATGTTGTCATGTCGAAATTTCTAAGTTTTGTAATGAGGCAACAGGTTAAATTTCAAGAAGAGGAGCAATGTTGGCTACTACCGACAACTTGTCCACCAGCTAAGCTCAAACCGAGGACATTTTGTTGTCAAGAAGGGGAGGATGATGAGGACATGGCACCTTCGGATATGAACAATGATTATAAGGTGCGCTCGTTCCAACATTTGTATAGTGGCTTTGGTTATAATTCACTTGGTTCCACATGTACATGTCACTATTTGATTGTAGGTTCAAATGTGTTTCATAATGGAAGTTCATCAAAGTTGAACTTTCGGTTCGTCGGCAGCCCGACAGTGCCTCATTAGGAAGGCCATAACTCATCCGTCCGGAGTGCGATCGAGGTCAATAAGCACTTGATGGAAAGCTTGTTTGATAAGCTTTCAAATAGATCTGGTCCAATCTCAATATCATGTCGGCAAGGCCTCCAAATCACCAATATATTCTGTCGCTATTTCTGGCGAGAGCTACACTGTCATCATGGGCTTGTTAGACATCCTTGGGATCTAGGCCCAAGTTGGAGCACGCTCCAAGAAGATGGAGAACACCTAAGAGATGGCCTTGGACGTCCACCTCCTTGGCCACCACCTTAGGAGGCCAGCAAGGACGTCCAAGCCAAGCCAGAGGCCCAGTCCAATCCGAGTTCGAGTCTGCCTCGGACATCAGGACCAGTCTGCAATAAAACGGATGCCCAGGACGCATCCAAACTCCGTTTTCGATGATCCATATATGGATGGAAAGATAATTTGATAAGGAAACCAATATAAGTGGTTTCACATCAAAAGCTCTTCGGAATCAACGAAAATCGTCGAAACAATTCAGCGTCCAGAATCTGTCAGGGTGCTGCGACACCTTCTTTTGAGCCGTTGGGCCTTGTAACGTGTTGGGACACATTTAGGACGTGAAGAGGGATCCTTGAACGTCCCTTAGGCTATATAATCAGTAGCCACCACCTACTTTAGGGTTTGGGTTTTGCTTAGATTATTCTGTCAAGAAACAGTTTCGCCGTTCTTCGGTTTGTGAGACCCCAACTCGTGAGATTAATCATACATCTGTAATTTGGTTGCGATCTTTCTTGTTTTTGCTTGTGTTCTTCGTTGCGCAGGCAGGGATTAGCCTTCTTGGCGAGGTCAACCTGGTCCGTGACTCGGTTGATAACCAGAGGAGCTGTGGTGCTAAGATTGCAGGATTCGATCTTTCGATCTGAAGCCGGATCGGTGTGTCATTCTCCGCCACAACGATAGTTACCATAACCTGACGGAAGATCGGGACCCCGTCTACATTACAGCCGACCGCCCGTGGTCATCGTTGGTGACATTCGTTGCCATGGCGGTGTCGTCCCCCTTCGGTCGGCACCGACGTTTGCGACGTCTCCGCCGTCGGCGCCCGCCGTCGCCGCGCGTAGCCGCACCGGGCACATCTGCAGTCGCACTCGGAGCACTTGCATCTTCACCACGTGAAAAATCTATGTTTAGTGTTGGTAATTAGTGACAATGCCTAAGTGCTAATCATATGCATAAGAGTGTGTGTAGCAATGATGATTGTCACGAGACATGGTGAACCATAGTGATCAAATGATGATGATGGAGTGCTTACCATGATGATGGAGTTGGAACAAGGTGCAACAAGTGGATGCTCAAGGCAAAGGTATCATGTAGGGATTTTTATTTGCATCCAAGACACCATAGAGGGTGTGGATGACTTAGGATACGTAGCCGTACTATGAAGAGGGAAAATGTTGTATCAATTCTAGTCCTACATGTGCCTCTAGTGACATTTCATTGAGCATATGCATTTGGATAGAGTGCACCATCTTCGCCCTACGTTTTCAACTTGAAAATGAGCTAAAATATGTGCTAAGATGTTTCACATACTTGTACTAGCTCATATGAGAATAGGGCAAACAAGAATCGAAAACAAAACTTAAAGATCAGCTCTTGATCATGCATCGGACGTTGGCCCCGTGAGCGCAGATGCTGATGTCAGCGTCTGGTGTGCTCTCCGCTGAGGCGCACGCAGGCGAGCGTGCATCGGACGCGGTGGTGTTGAAGCGACAGACGCCGAGCGTCAGCGTCTGTTGGACTCGACGTCAGCAGTCTCGACGATCTCAGCAGCAACAGACGCAGATTTCATCTGTTGTTCAATCGACGGACGCGTCAGTTAGCCAAAAACCGGTTTTCAAACCTCTCTGGAGTGCGTCCGGTGAGCGTCGGACGCGCGGACCATCAAGCGACAGACGCGTCTGTTGGTTGGAAATCGACAGTTAGAAATTTGACTCAGCAGGACAAGTGGCGTTCATTCGAGCGACAGACGCTGGTGGCCACGTTTGTTGCAAGGGCGACAGACGCATCTGGTGACCCCGCATTTTGAAATAACGGCTCTATTTAAAGGGGTACCTCTATATATATGTGTTGGCTGGCTTTGGGCTCCATCTTTTGGCACTTTGACACACTTGTGAGCATCTTGAGCTAAGCGAACGCCGTCACACTTCTTCCCACTCATCTCCTTGCATTCGATTGTGATCTTTAAGTGAGATTGAGTGATTCAAGGGCATTGATCATTGCTTTGCATCTAGAGGCACTTGAGGGATTGTTTTGCTGCGGGATTTCTTGTTACTCTTGGTGGTTGCTGTCAACTAGGCGGCTTGGAGCAGCGGTGGAGGTCCGACACGTGTTGGTGATTGTTCGTGGCTGGCTCCGGTGATTGGTTTGTGAGGGATTCTTGTGGTTCCCCGGCAGAGCGCCGAATTCCAACTCTAGTAGATTGTTCGTGTCATTGCAACTCTTAGCCATTAGTAGGTTCTTATGGCGCCTTTTGAGAGGCTCAATGTGTTAGACTGATTAGCCCCCGAACCACGTGGTGTAAGGAGACACAACGGGGACTAGGGTGCCGGCAAGCACGTGAACCTCAGGATAAATCATTTGTCATCAATTCGTGATTGTGATTGGTTTATCTCGGTGATTGGCTACTTGATTGGTTCATCATTTAGATATATCAATTGGTTGGCTCTATTCATCGCCCCTCAGTGAAATCCCTTCTAGACCTACTCTTGCATTACTTTTGTTACTATCTTGTTGTAGTCTTTGTCTTGCCTAGTTGCCTTTTTAGTTTGAGTAAAGTAGTTTGCCTTAGTTGTCACTCTTACGGTTTAAACTTGTGCGGTTGAGTGAATTAAAACTATAATTGCCAATTGGATAGGTGGCTTGCAAACCCCTCTTAGGCTGGGCAAAACTTGCATCTTGCTAATTATTATTACTAATCAACTTGTCTAGCACATTTTGTAGAAAATTTTATTCCGCTATTCAACCCCCTCTAGCCATCAAGACCTTTCACCACGTCAAAGATGTGGGATGTTGTGCCCAGCAACTTTTGGTCCTTGTTTGTGCCAATCGATGGCAACAACCATGCAGCTCGGCCGCTCCCACTCGTCTACCTCAGCCGGCGGTTATCTCCCGCAGGAGCGTGCTTGGTGGCTCACACGTGGAGGGAGGATGACTCTCTTCCATGGCGACGTGTCCGCGCAGGGAGCCGGGACATTGACGAGCGGCGGCCTGTCAGCTGATGTGCAATGTGCGGTGTGCGGAGGAGAGGCAGAGGCACGGTGGGGTGCTGGAATGCTGGTGGAGCGGCGGCGCATGGACTCGGTGGAGTGGCCGGGTGGGGGTGAAAATTAGGGTTACCGCGTATATATATATCGGGGCTAATGGGCCTTCTTGCATGGGCCAACGCGTTGGCTACTTGCGGTGCTGCTGGTGCTTCACGGGGCAGGGATCGGGGTCGGGGACCAGGGAACCATCCCCGTCCCTACCATCCCCGACGGGGACAACTTTCCTACCATTTTCATTCCCGTGGGGATTAATTCGTCTCCATCCTCATCCTCTAATGAAAGAATTCCCTGCGGGGATTCGGGGATCGGGTCCCGTTGCCATATTTAATTATGGCAACACCACAGGTCGATGGCGTGCCCAAAAAATTAAGGTGTGGAAGTGTGTGTTTCACACTTTCAGCCGCCAAAATAAATAGGCTTTTTTTATTTAAGGTTCCATACACTGCTGTCCACCTTTCATACACACTGTGCTAGGGGGTATAGTGAACATTTCTATCATAAAAAGCCTCTCCCTATATATTTTAAAAATATGTAAATCGGTTTATTTTGGTGTTTTTGAAGTAGACCACCAAATGCAAAGCATCCACAACCATCACTTACAAGGCTTGATTTTTTGCTGAGCAGAGTCAGGTCAGTCCCACCCCCCAATAAAGGCACAGAAAGTTCCTTTGACCCCTTCAGGCCTCAGTTCACACTGCGAGAAATGTTGCTACAATTTTCACATACAATGACTACAAACATGTGTATTATCATGGTTGAGGCTAGCTACCCTGGCTATCACAGCATTAGTTGTCCATATTCCCATACGCGCCAAGTTCTTGACTTGCTCGGTCTTCTCAAACAGGAGGCTGGTAGTTTAAGAGTCTCGTCACTCCTACCACTGCGCGATTGCACATCTTGCATCTCTGATCTCTCTTTCATCTCCTTCTGCAAGAGTCCAATCATGTCAGGTTCAGGTCTGGACGACTCTAGCGTAGGCGTAGCTCCTCGTCGTCAAGGATGCTGCTGCCCCTGTGCCTCGGTGTTGTGCAAGATAGTGAAGGTCCTTTTACATGTAGCGATTGTGTTCACCGTATACATTTTGATCACCCCTGCAATTGTTGATAGCTTCGCTGCAAAGATCGCTCTTCAATCAGTGTCCTTCGCTGTAATGGCTTGCTTATACATCTGCACCTCGTCCGATCGGGAAGGGAGGATTATTTCCGGTGTATTTCTTGGTGTGCTTGCTGTGGTGATTGTCACGGCAGCTCCCAGTGTGGCTTCCAAGGGCGACATGGCTCCCGTAATTGTCATGCTCGTCTGCAATGTCATAGCTCTATTGGTATACTGCATCTGGAAGATCAGTGCGCTAGTGCAGGCTTTCTCGGTCTTCTCAAACATGGGGCATAAAGAAAGAAGAGGACTGCGGTGATGAATGGATCTGATCTCTAGCACTTGCATCTTTTTTTTCTCGAATACGCAAAAGATTTACGTATCATTGTAATTAAGAAGAAGAGTTAAGTCATACAAACGACGCGCTTCTAAGGAGCACCCTCGAAGGTCTTAAACTAGACCGTCCTAGAAAACCACTCGAAGCTATGATATTATATAAAAGGTATACAACCGAGCTAAGAGCAGCGCTGCAACCTACGAGGCCGGGCGCCTCGGCTGCTGGCTGCGTGGACCTCCTCCGGCGTCCGAGAAGAGCTCTCTACCTGTCCTGGTGTTGGCCACCGGAAATAACTCGTCCAGCGCTTCAACCTGGCTCGACGTCAAGTTCCCAGTGAAAATGGTGTCGTATGCTCCCTTAGACGCGGAAGACACTGGTGCCGCCGGCAGCGCGATGTCCGTCCTCTGCATGAGCAGTACCTCACCCCGCTTAGAGGTGGGGATGCGCGACAACGGTTGGGCGGCAATCCGTTTGCTCTTGATTGGCAGGGGGCGCTTTGTTACCGCCCTCTGCCTTAGAGGACTAGCAATCAATGGCGTTGTCTCCTGCACTGCATCTCCACGGTGAACCTTGTGAGACGCCGAGTGGCCTCATGCGGCGTGGGTGTCATGTCGTCGTCCTCGATGTCGAGCTATCACACCTGAGGAGGCATGAGCTGTGGCAGCTCCTGCACCGACGGCTGAGGCGAGGGAGCAGCCGGCGCTAGAGACGGCTCTGCAATCCTCGGAGAGGCGACCTCCAAAGAACGGCTCACGACGAGCGCGGCGGCGAGCTCCTCCAGCATCGAGTCGAAAGAGATGACCAATGCGGGAGGTCCCGCGCTCACGCACATCGCCAACGCAAGCGGGTCGGGCTCGAGGAAGCAAAGTGCGGCAGTAGACGAAGGTGGCTTGCTGGCGTGGTCGGCGGGCGCACCCATGGTGTAGTCCGGTGTCGCTTGGGCGGCCCTAGCCCGATGAGGACATGGCACCTTCGGATATGAACAATGATTATAAGGTGCGCTCGTTCCAATATTTGTATAGTGGCTTTGGTTATAATTCACTTGGTTCCACATGTACATGTCACTATTTGATTGTAGGTTCAAATGTGTTTCATAATGGAAGTTCATCAAAGTTGAACTTTCGGTTCGTCGGCAGCCCGACAGTGCCTCATTGGGAAGGCCATAACTCATCCGTCCGGAGTGCGATCGAGGTCAATAAGCACTTGATGGAAAGCTTGTTTGATAAGCTTTCAAATAGATCTGGTCCCATCTCAATATCACGTCGGCAAGGCCTCCAAATCTCCAATATATTCTGTCGCTATTTCTGGCGAGAGCTACACTGTCATCATGGGCTTGTTAGACATCCTTGGGATCCAGGCCCAAGTTGGAGCACGCCCCAAGAAGATGGAGAACACCTAAGAGATGGCCTTGGACGTCCACCTCCTTGGCCACCACCTTAGGAGGCCAGCAAGGACGTCCAAGCCAAGCCAGAGGCCTAGTCCAATCCGAGTTCGAGTCTGCCTCGGCCATCAGGACCAGTCTGCAATAAAACGGATGTCCAGGACGCATCCGAACTCCGTTCTCGATGATCCACATATGGATGGAAAGATAATTTGATAAGAAAACCAATCTAAGTGGTTTCACATCAAAATATCTTCGGAATCAATGGAAATCATCGAAACAAGTCAGCGTCCAGAATCTGTCAGGGTGCTGCGACACCTTCTTTTGGGCCGTTGGGCCTTGTAACGTGTTGGGACACATTTAGGACGTGAAGAGGGATCCTTCAACGTCCCTTAGGCTATATAATCAGTAGCCACCACCTACTTTAGGGTTTAGGTTTTGCTTAGATTATTCTGTCAAGAAACCGTTTCACCGTTCTTCGGTTTGTGAGACCCCAACTCGTGAGATTAATCATACATCTGCAATTTTGTTGCGATCTTTCTTGTTCTTGCTTGTGTTCTTCGTTGCGCAGGCAGGGATTAGCCTTCTTGACGAGGTCAACCTGGTCCGTGACTCGGTTGATAACCAGAGGAGCTGTGGTGCTAAGATTGCAAGATTCGATCTTTCGATCTGAAGCCGGATCGGTGTGTCATTCTCCGAACAAATCGTTGTTTATCTTGAACCTGACGGAAGATCGGGATCCCCGTCTCCATTAAGTGGTAATCAGAGCTAAGGTATACCATCAGGTTCACATTTATTCCCTCGTTTGAGTGTTTCGCATTCATCCCATAGTCCAGTGCCATACTTGTTTTTCCTGAACTAGAACCTTCTGCGCCATAGCCTTTGCATATTTTAGTTTCAGAGTTCGCTTTGTTGAGTTTGTGTCCTAGGTCAAAGTCTTGTTGCTGGTTTAGATTGTGTTCTTTTCTAATTTGTGTTGATTCCTCCACCCGCCGCAATTCCGTATCACCATCGGTTTGTATCTTGTGTCCACTAAAACCCTGATTCGAGCAGCTTCCTTAAAACAGTCATAACTTTTGCATCCGAACTCGAAACGGGAAAATTTTATATCTACGGAGAACGCCAGAAAATTTTAGATCTATTTCATCCCAGCATAGCTGGGTTCATAAAAATTAGATTTGCGAAATTCGATTAGGAAAATTGAGTTTCTGGGCCCACAAGTTTTGTTATGCTTTTTAGAGCACAGTCCTAATTTTCTATAGGCCACATCTTTTATTCAATTGAGCTCAAATTTTTTGTGGTTTATTCTTGTGTGCTCCTTGCTGAGAAAAAATATCAAAAGATCAAAAGCAAGAAAAAAGATTGGATAAAAAAATAAAAGAAAAAAATAGTAAAAGAGAATAGAAGATATCGAAAAGGAGCACATAAGGAACACTCAATAGCTCTATTGTTTGTGGTACCTTTTGCCTTGTTTATATCCGTTGCTACCTTTAATACTTGTTTCCTTTCATCCTTGTTTCCTCTCTTGTTTGGTGATAGGAACACGTATAGGCCAGCAACTAGGACAAGTGCTCTGGATATTTATTCAATATTGATGTCTGTCACTGACTTGTGTGCCACATATATATATTTGTTTTTTTTGTGCCTCCCAAACTCCACATATATACTTCAGATCAGTACAGAAAAAAGGTCCTTGCAATCTCGGTACCACTACCTCATAGGTATCACGAACCAGCCGCCGGTTGTACCGTCCACTTATTGCATTGGTAAGAACTTTGTAAGAGCTTGGTAAGACACTTCCACTTGCTGTCAAAAGTGACACCACTGCAACCACGTAGTCATTTGATAGGAATAATATTTTTGTATTGTCTTTTGCTGTCTTCTAACAATGACATGTCGTTCGTATCCACCGACTTATGATGGTATAGGTGCTGATGAGTACATAGAGTGGGAAATTGCCATCGACAACATATTTGCTACTCGCTTTATGTGTCCAAGGAGGAAGGTAAAAATGCAGCTAGTGTTTTGCGACATTCTGCTTTATCTTGGTGGGAGTCTTTAGATCCTTCTAATAAACCTCAAACTTGGAATGATATGAAACTCCTTATGCGAGAAACCTTTGTTAATCCACCTCCTATTTTGACTTCATTTGACGAGGTGCACTATTTAGAGGAAGGGTCTGTTGTTATTCTTCTTGCTATGACTAACCTTCTGCAGGATAATGTATATAAGCGAGAGGATGACATGGAAGAAAATGAGGAGCTCACAACCTCATATGAAAATTTAGAACCATCACTTCATAATGCACCTATTACTCCTGCTGAGAACACAGGTAATGCCCATGATCCTACACTCACGGAAGGTGAAAATTGTCTTAATGTACTAAATTTTTACACAAACCATGCTATCATAGAGCAATTGTTAGTGGAACCCTCTCTTGATTTATCTCTATCCCATGATAATTTGCTTGATGTTCCTTGTGATAAAGATGAATTAGTTGATGATGCTTCAGTTTTCCATGTTTTGGAACTAATTCCTTATGCTGAACATAAACGTTTGTTTCCCATTGCTACCGAGAAAAAAGAAAATAAATTATTGTATGCTTCAAATACTTTGGGTTATATTGAGTTTGATACTTTATATGCTCTTAGTAGTTTAGAAGAGAAACTTAAATGTGTTGAATTGCCATGGTTGTCTACTTGTACATATCATTTTATTGGAAAATATAATTGTAAAGGAGAGTATATGGTGCATCGTGTTTATATTTATTCAACTCTGAAATCTCCTTTCATTGTGCAAAAATATGATCAACTAGAGGGCACCAATAGCGATAATTTTGTCATGTCGAAATTTCCAAGTTTTGTAATGAGGCAACAGGTTAAATTTCAAGAAGAGGAGCAATGTTGGCTACTACCGACAACTTGTCCACCAGCTAAGCTCAAACCGAGGACGGTTTGTTGTCAAGAAGGGGAGGATGATGAGGACATGGCACCTTCGGATATGAACAATGATTATAAGGTGCGCTCGTTCCAACATTTGTATAGTGGCTTTGGTTATAATTCACTTGGTTCCACATGTACATGTCACTATTTGATTGTAGGTTCAAATGTGTTTCATAATGGAAGTTTATCAAAGTTGAACTTTCGGTTCGTCGGCAGCCCGACAGTGCCTCATTGGGAAGGCCATAACTCATCCGTCCGGAGTGCGATCGAGGTCAATAAGCACTTGATGGAAAGCTTGTTTGATAAGCTTTCAAATAGATCTGGTCCCATCTCAATATCATGTCGGCAAGGCCTCCAAATCACCAATATATTCTGTCGCTATTTCTGACGAGAGCTACACTGTCATCATGGGCTTGTTAGACATCCTTGGGATCCAGGCTCAAGTTGGAGCACGCCCCAAGAAGATGGAGAACACCTAAGAGATGGCCTTGGACATCCACCTCCTTGGCCACCACCTTAGGAGGCCAGCAAGGACGTCCAAGCCAAACCAGAGGCCCAGTCCAATCCGAGTTCGAGTCTGCCTCGGCCATCAGGACCAGTCTGCAATAAAACGGATGCCCAGGACGCATCCGAACTCCGTTTTCAATGATCCACATATGGATGGAAAGATAATTTGATAAGGAAACCAATCTAAGTGGTTTCACATCAAAAGCTCTTCGACATCAACGGAAATCGTCGAAACAAGTCAGCGTCCAGAATCTGTCAGGGTGCTGCGACACCTTTTTTTGGGCCGTTGGGCCTTGTAACGTGTTGGGACACATTTAGGACGTGAAGAGGGATCCCTGAACGTCCCTTAGGCTATATAATCAGTAGCCACCACCTACTTTATGGTTTGGGTTTTGCTTATATTATTCTGTCAAGAAAGAGTTTCGCCGTTCTTCGGTTTGTGAGACCCCAACTCGTGAGATTAATCATACATCTGCAATTTGGTTGCGATCTTTCTTGTTTTTGCTTGTGTTCTTCGTTGCGCAGGCAGGGATTAGCCTTCTTGGCGAGGTCAACCTGGTCCGTGACTCGGTTGATAACCAGAGGAGCTGTGGTGCTAAGATTGCAGGATTCGATCTTTCGATCTGAATTCGGATCGGTGTGTCATTATCCGCCATAACGATAGTTACCATAACCTGACGGAAGATCGGGACCCCGTCTACATTATAGCCGACCGCCCGTGGTCATCGTTGGCGACATTCGTTGCCATGGCGGTGTCGTCCCCCTTCGGTCGGCACCGACGTTTGCGACGTCTCCGCCGTCGGCGCCCGCCGTCGCCGCGCGTAGCCGCACCGGGCACATCTGCAGTCACACCCGGAGCACTTGCATCTTCACCACGTGAAAAATCTATGTTTAGTGTTGGTAATTAGTGACAATGCCTAAGTGCTAATCATATGCATAAGAGTGTGTGTAGCAATGATGATTGTCACGAGACATGGTGAACCATAGTGATCAAATGATGATGATGGAGTGCTTACCATGATGATGGAGTTGGAACAAGGTGCAACAAGTGGATGCTCAAGGCAAAGGTATCATGTAGGAATTTTTATTTGCATCCAAAACACCATAGAGGGTGTGGATGACTTAGGATACGTAGCCGTACTATGAAGAGGGAAAATATTGTATCAATTCTAGTCCTACATGTGCCTCTAGTGACATTTCATTGAGCATATGCATTTGGATAGAGTGCACCATCTTCGCCCTACGTTTTTAACTTGAAAATGAGCTAAAATATGTGCTAAGATGTTTCACATACTTGGACTAGCTCATATGAGAATAGGGCAAACAAGAATCGAAAACAAAACTTGAAGATCAGCTCTTGATCATGCATCGGACGCTGGCCCCGTGAGCGCAGACGCTGATGTCAGCGTCTGGTGTGCTCTCCGCTGAGGCGCACGCAGGCAAGCGTGCATCGGACGCGGTGGTGTTGAAGCGACAGACGCCGAGCGTCAGCGTCTGTTGGACTTGACGTCAGCAGTCTCGACGATCTCAGCAGCGACAGACGCAGAGTGCATCTGTTGCTCAATCGACGGACACGTCAGTTAGCCAAAAACCGGTTTTCAAACCTCTCTGGAGTGTGTCCGGTGAGCATCGGACGCACGAACCTTCAAGCGACAGACACGTCTGTTGGTTGGAAATCGACAGTTAGAAATTTGACTCAGCAGGACACGTGGCGTTCATCCGAGCGACAGACGCTGGTGGCCACGTTTGTTGCAAGGGCGACAGACGCATCTAGTGACCACGCGTTTTGAAATAACGGCTCTGTTTAAAGGGGTACCTCTATATATATGTGTTGGCTGGCTTTGGGCTCCATCTTTTGGCACTTTGACATACTTGTGAGCATCTTGAGCTAAGCCAACGCCGTCACACTTCTTCCCACTCATCTCCTTGCATTCGATTGCGATCTTTAAGTGAGATTGAGTGATTCAAGGGCATTGATCATTGCTTTGCATCTAGAGGCACTTGAGGAATTGTTTTGCTGCGGGATTTCTTGTTACTCTTAGTGGTTGCCGCCAACTAGGCGGCTTGGAGCAGCGGTGGAGGTCCGACACGTGTTAGTGATTGTTCGTGGCTGGCTCCGGTGATTGGTTTGTGAGGGATTCTTGTGGTTCCCCGGCAGAGCGCCGAATTCCAACTCTAGTAGATTGTTCGTGTCATTGCAACTCTTAGCCATTAGTAGGTTCTTATGGCGCCTTTTGAGAGGCTCAATGTGTTAGACTGATTAGCCCCCGAACCACGTGGTGTAAGGAGACACAACGGGGACTAGGGTGCCGGCAAGCACGTGAACCTCAGGATAAATCATTTGTCATCAATTCGTGATTGTGATTGGTTTATCTCGGTGATTGGCTACTTGATTGGTTCATCATTTAGATATATCAATTGGTTGGCTCTATTCATCGCCCCTCAGTGAAATCCCTTCTAGACCTACTCTTGCATTACTTTTGTTACTATCTTGTTGTAGTCTTTGTCTTGCCTAGTTGCCTTTTTAGTTTGAGTAAAGTAGTTTGCCTTAGTTGTCACTCTTACGGTTTAAACTTGTGCGGTTGAGTGAATTAAAACTATAATTGCCAATTGGATAGGTGGCTTGCAAACCCCTCTTAGGCTGGGCAAAACTTGCATCTTGCTAATTATTATTACTAATCAACTTGTCTAGCACATTTTGTAGAAAATTTTATTACGCTATTCAACCCCCTCTAGCCATCAAGACCTTTCACCACGTCAAAGATGTGGGATGCTGTGCCCAGCAACTTTTGGTCCTTGTTTGTGCCAATCTATGGCAACAACCATGCAGCTCGGCCGCTCCCACTCGTCTACCTCAGCCGGCGGTTATCTCTCGCAGGAGCGTGCTTGGTGGCTCACACGTGGAGGGAGGATGACTCTCTTCCATGGCGACGTGTCCGCGCAGGGAGCCAGGACGTTGACGAGCGGCGGCCTGTCAGCTGATGTGCAATGTGCGGTGTGCGGAGGAGAGGCAGAGGCACGGTGGGGTGCTGGAATGCTGGTGGAGCGGCGGCGCATGGACTCGGTGGAGTGGCCGGCTGGGGGTGAAAATTAGGGTTACCGTGTATATATATATCGGGGCTAATGGGCCTTCTTGCATGGGCCAACGCGTTGGCTACTTGCGGTGCTGCTGGTGCTTCACGGGGCAGGGATCGGGGTCGGGGACCAGGGAACCATCCCCGTCCCTACCATCCCCGACGGGGACAACTTTCCTACCATTTTCATTCCCGTGGGGATTAATTCGTCTCCATCCTCATCCTCTAATGAAAGAATTCTCTGCGGGGATTCGGGGATCGGGTCCCCGTTGCCATATTTAATTATGGCAACACCACAGGTCGATGGCGTGCCCAAAAAATTAAGGTGTGGAAGTGTGTGTTTCACACTTTCAGCCGCCAAAATAAATAGGCTTTTTTTATTTAAGGTTCCATACACTGCTGTCCACCTTTCATACACACTGTGCTAGGGGGTATAGTGAACATTTCTATCATAAAAAGCCTCTCCCTATATATTTTAAAAATATGTAAATCGGTTTATTTTGGTGTTTTTGAAGTAGACCACCAAATGCAAAGCATCCACAACCATCACTTACAAGGCTTGATTTTTTGCTGAGCAGAGTCAGGTCAGTCCCACCCCCCAATAAAGGCACAGAAAGTTCCTTTGACCCCTTCAGGCCTCAGTTCACACTGCGAGAAATGTTGCTACAATTTTCACATACAATGACTACAAACATGTGTATTATCATGGTTGAGGCTAGCTACCCTGGCTATCACAGCATTAGTTGTCCATATTCCCATACGCGCCAAGTTCTTGACTTGCTCGGTCTTCTCAAACAGGAGGCTGGTAGTTTAAGAGTCTCGTCACTCCTACCACTGCGCGATTGCACATCTTGCATCTCTGATCTCTCTTTCATCTCCTTCTGCAAGAGTCCAATCATGTCAGGTTCAGGTCTGGACGACTCTAGCGTAGGCGTAGCTCCTCGTCGTCAAGGATGCTGCTGCCCCTGTGCCTCGGTGTTGTGCAAGATAGTGAAGGTCCTTTTACATGTAGCGATTGTGTTCACCGTATACATTTTGATCACCCCTGCAATTGTTGATAGCTTCGCTGCAAAGATCGCTCTTCAATCAGTGTCCTTCGCTGTAATGGCTTGCTTATACATCTGCACCTCGTCCGATCGGGAAGGGAGGATTATTTCCGGTGTATTTCTTGGTGTGCTTGCTGTGGTGATTGTCACGGCAGCTCCCAGTGTGGCTTCCAAGGGCGACATGGCTCCCGTAATTGTCATGCTCGTCTGCAATGTCATAGCTCTATTGGTATACTGCATCTGGAAGATCAGTGCGCTAGTGCAGGCTTTCTCGGTCTTCTCAAACATGGGGCATAAAGAAAGAAGAGGACTGCGGTGATGAATGGATCTGATCTCTAGCACTTGCATCTTTTTTTTCTCGAATACGCAAAAGATTTACGTATCATTGTAATTAAGAAGAAGAGTTAAGTCATACAAACGACGCGCTTCTAAGGAGCACCCTCGAAGGTCTTAAACTAGACCGTCCTAGAAAACCACTCGAAGCTATGATATTATATAAAAGGTATACAACCGAGTTAAGAGCAGCGCTGCAACCTACGAGGCCGGGCGCCTCGGCTGCTGGCTGCGTGGACCTCCTCCGGCGTCCGAGAAGAGCTTTCTACCTGTCCTGGTGTTGGCCACCGGAAATAACTCGTCCAGCGCTTCAACCTGGCTCGACGTCAAGTTCCCAGTGAAAATGGTGCCGTATGCTCCCTTGGACGCGGAAGACACTGGTGCCGCCGGCAGCGCGATGCCCATCCTCTGCATGAGCAGTACCTCACCCCGCTTAGAGGTGGGGATGTGCGACAACGGTTGGGCGGCAATCCGCTTGCTCCTGATTGGCAGGGGGCGCTTTGTTACCACCCTCTGCCTTGGAGGAATAGCAATCAATGGCGGTTGTCTCCTGCACTGTACCTCCACGGTGAACCTTGTGAGACGCCGAGTGGCCTCATGTGGCGTGGGTGTCATGTCATCGTCCTCGATGTCGAGCTGTCATACCCGAGGAGGCATGAGCTGTGGCAGCTCCTGCACCGACGGCTGAGGCGAGGGAGCAGCCGGCGCTAGAGACGGCTCTGCAATCCTCGGAGAGGCGACCTCCAAAGAACGACTCACGACGAGCGCGGCGGCGAGCTCCTCCAGCATCGAGTCGAAAGAGATGACCAATGCGGGAGGTCCCGCGCTCACGCACATCGCCAACGCAAGCGGGTCGGGCTCGAGGAAGCAAAGTGCGGCAGTAGACGAAGGTGGCTTGCTGGCGTGGTCGGCGGACGCACTCGTGGTGTAGTCCGGTGTCGCTTGGGTGGCCCCAGCCGACCGCCCGTGGTCATCGTTGGCGACATTCGTTGCCGTGGCGGTGTCGTCCCCCTTCGGTCGGCACCGACGTTTGCGACGTCTCCGCCGTCGGCGCCCGCCGTCGCCACGCGTAGCCGCACCGGGCACATCTGCGGTCGCACCCGGAGCACTTGCATCTTCACCACGTGAAAAATCTATGTTTAGTGTTGGTAATTAGTGACAATGCCTAAGTGCTAATCATATGCATAAGAGTGTGTGTAGCAATGATGATTGGCACGAGACATGGTGAAGCATGGTGATCAAATGATGATGATGGAGTGCTTACCATGATGATGGAGTTGGAGCAAGGTGCAACAAGTGGATGCTCAAGGCAAAGGTATCATGTAGGGATTTTCATTTGCATCCAAGACACCATAGAGGGTGTGGATGACTTAGGATACGTAGCCGTACTATGAAGAGGGAAAATGTTGTATCAATTCTAGTCCTACATGTGCCTCTAGTGATATTTCATTGAGCATATGCATTTGGATAGAGTGCACCATCTTCGCCCTACGTTTTTAACTTGAAAATGAGCTAAAATATGTGCTAAGATGTTTCACATACTTGGACTAGCTCATAAGAGAATAGGGCAAACAAGAATCGAAAACAAAACTTGAAGATCAGCTCTTGATCATGTATCGGATGCTGGCACCGTGAGCGCAGACGCTGATGTCAGCGTCTGGTGTGCTCTCCGCTGAGGCACACGTAGGCGAGCGTGCATCGGACGCGGTGGTGTTGAAGCGACAGACGCTGAGCGTCAGCGTCTGTTGGACTCAACATCAGCAGTCTCGATGACCTCAGCAGCGACAGACGCAGAGTGCGTCTGTTGCTCAATCGACGGACGCGTCAGTTGGCCAAAAACCGGTTTTCAAACCTCTCTGGAGTGCGTCTGGTGAGAGTCAGACGTGCGGACCTTCAAGCGACAGACGCGTCTGTTGGTTGGAAATCGACCGTTGGAAATTTGACTTAGCAGGACACGTGGCGTTCATTCGAGCGACAGACGCTGGTGGCCACGTTTGTTGCTAGGGCGACAGACGCATCTGGTGACCCCGTGTTTTGAAATAACGGCTCTATTTAAAGGGGTACCTCTATATATATGTGTTGGCTGGCTTTGGGCTCCATCTCTTGGCACTTTGACATACTTGTGAGCATCTTGAGCTAAGCCAACGCCGTCACACTTCTCCCCACTCACCTCCTTGCATTCGATTGCGATCTTTAAGTGAGATTGAGTGATTCAAGGGCATTTATCATTGCTTTGCATCTAGAGGCACTTGAGGGATTGTTTTGCTGCGGGATTTCTTGTTACTCTTGGTGGTTGCCGCCAACTAGACGGCTTGGAGCAGCGCTGGAGGTCCGGCACGTGTTGGTGATTGTTCGTGGCTGGCTCCGGTGATTGGTTTGTGAGGGGTTCTTGTGGTTCTCTGGCGGAGCGCCGAATTCCAACTCTAGTAGATTGTTCGTGTCTTTGCAACTCTTAGCCATTGGTAGGTTCTTGTGTCGCGTTTTGAGAGGCTCGATGTGTTAGACCGATTAGCCACCGAACCACGTGGTGTAAGGGGACACAACGGGGACTAGCGTGCCGGCAAGCACGTGAACCTCAGGATAAATCATTTGTCATCAATTCGTGATTGTGATTGGTTTATCTCGGTGATTGGCTACTTGATTGGTTCATCATTTAGATATATCAATTGGTTAGCTCTATTCATCGCCCCTCAGTGAAATCCCTTCTAGACCTACTCTTGCTTTACTTTTGTTACTATCTTGTTATAGTCTTTGTCTTGCCTAGTTGCCTTTTTAGTTTGAGTAAAGTAGTTTGCCTTAGTTGTCACACTTGCGGTTTAAACTTGTGCGGTTGAGTGAATTAAAACTATAATTGCCAATTAGATAGGTGGCTTGCAAACCCCTCTTAGGCTGGGCAAAATTTACATCTTGCTAATTGTTATTACTAATCAAATTGTCTAGCACATTTTGTATAAAATTTTATTAGGCTATTCAACCCCCTCTAGCCATCAAGACCTTTCACCACGTCAAAGATGTGGGATGCTGTGCCCAGCAACTTTTGGTCCTTGTTTGTGCCAATCGATGGCAACAAGCGTGCAGCTCGGCCGCTCCCACTCGTCTACCTGAGCCGGCGGCTATCTCCCGTTGGAGCGTGCTTGGTGGCTCACACGTGGAGGGAGGATGACTCTCTCCCATGGCGACGTGTCCGCGCAGGGAGCCGGGACGTTGACGAGCGGCGGCCTGTCAGCTGATGTGCAATGTGCGGTGTGCGGAGGAGAGGCAGAGGCACGGTGGGGTGCTGAAATGCTGGTGGAGCGGCGGCGCATGGACTCGGTGGAGTGGCCGGGTGGGGGTGAAAATTAGGGTTACCGTGTATATATATCGGGGCTAATGGGCCTTCTTGCATGGGCCAACGCGCTGGCTACTTGCGGTGCTGCTGGTGCTTCACGGGGCAAGGATCGGGGTCGGGGACCAGGGAACCATCCCCGTCCCTACCATCCCCGACGGCGACAACTTTCCTACCATTTTCATTCCCGTGGGGATTAATTCGTCTCCATCCTCATCCCCTAATGGAAGAATTCCCTGCGGGGATTCGGGGATCGGGTCCCGTTGCCATCTTTAATCATGGCAACACCACAGGTCGATGCCGTGCCCAAAAAATTAAGGTGTGGAAGTGTGTGTTTCACACTTTCAGCCGCCAAAATAAATAGGTTTTTTTTTATTTAAGGTTCCATACACTGCTGTCCATATTCCCATACGCGCCAAGTTCTTGACTTGCTCGGTCTTCTCAAACAGGAGGCTGGTAGTTTAAGAGTCTCGTCACTCCTACCACTGCGCGATTGCACATCTTGCATCTCTGATCTCTCTTTCATCTCCTTCTGCAAGAGTCCAATCATGTCAGGTTCAGGTCTGGACGACTCTAGCGTAGGCGTAGCTCCTCGTCGTCAAGGATGCTGCTGCCCCTGTGCCTCGGTGTTGTGCAAGATAGTGAAGGTCCTTTTACATGTAGCGATTGTGTTCACCGTATACATTTTGATCACCCCTGCAATTGTTGATAGCTTCGCTGCAAAGATCGCTCTTCAATCAGTGTCCTTCGCTGTAATGGCTTGCTTATACATCTGCACCTCGTCCGATCGGGAAGGGAGGATTATTTCCGGTGTATTTCTTGGTGTGCTTGCTGTGGTGATTGTCACGGCAGCTCCCAGTGTGGCTTCCAAGGGCGACATGGCTCCCGTAATTGTCATGCTCGTCTGCAATGTCATAGCTCTATTGGTATACTGCATCTGGAAGATCAGTGCGCTAGTGCAGGCTTTCTCGGTCTTCTCAAACATGGGGCATAAAGAAAGAAGAGGACTGCGGTGATGAATGGATCTGATCTCTAGCACTTGCATCTTTTTTTTCTCGAATACGCAAAAGATTTACGTATCATTGTAATTAAGAAGAAGAGTTAAGTCATACAAACGACACGCTTCTAAGGAGCACCCTCGAAGGTCTTAAACTAGACCGTCCTAGAAAACCACTCGAAGCTATGATATTATATAAAAGGTATACAACCGAGTTAAGAGCAGCGCTGCAACCTACGAGGCCGGGCGCCTCGGCTGCTGGCTGCGTGGACCTCCTCCGGCGTCCGAGAAGAGCTTTCTACCTGTCCTGGTGTTGGCCACCGGAAATAACTCGTCCAGCGCTTCAACCTGGCTCGACGTCAAGTTCCCAGTGAAAATGGTGCCGTATGCTCCCTTGGACGCGGAAGACAGTGGTGCCGCCGGCAGCGCGATGCCCATCCTCTGCATGAGCAGTACCTCACCCCGCTTAGAGGTGGGGATGTGCGACAACGGTTGGGCGGCAATCCGCTTGCTCCTGATTGGCAGGGGGCGCTTTGTTACCACCCTCTGCCTTGGAGGAATAGCAATCAATGGCGGTTGTCTCCTGCACTGTACCTCCACGGTGAACCTTGTGAGACGCCGAGTGGCCTCATGTGGCGTGGGTGTCATGTCATCGTCCTCGATGTCGAGCTGTCATACCCGAGGAGGCATGAGCTGTGGCAGCTCCTGCACCGACGGCTGAGGCGAGGGAGCAGCCGGCGCTAGAGACGGCTCTGCAATCCTCGGAGAGGCGACCTCCAAAGAACGACTCACGACGAGCGCGGCGGCGAGCTCCTCCAGCATCGAGTCGAAAGAGATGACCAATGCGGGAGGTCCCGCGCTCACGCACATCGCCAACGCAAGCGGGTCGGGCTCGAGGAAGCAAAGTGCGGCAGTAGACGAAGGTGGCTTGCTGGCGTGGTCGGCGGACGCACTCGTGGTGTAGTCCGGTGTCGCTTGGGTGGCCCCAGCCGACCGCCCGTGGTCATCGTTGGCGACATTCGTTGCCGTGGCGGTGTCGTCCCCCTTCGGTCGGCACCGACGTTTGCGACGTCTCCGCCGTCGGCGCCCGCCGTCGCCACGCGTAGCCGCACCGGGCACATCTGCGGTCGCACCCGGAGCACTTGCATCTTCACCACGTGAAAAATCTATGTTTAGTGTTGGTAATTAGTGACAATGCCTAAGTGCTAATCATATGCATAAGAGTGTGTGTAGCAATGATGATTGGCACGAGACATGGTGAAGCATGGTGATCAAATGATGATGATGGAGTGCTTACCATGATGATGGAGTTGGAGCAAGGTGCAACAAGTGGATGCTCAAGGCAAAGGTATCATGTAGGGATTTTCATTTGCATCCAAGACACCATAGAGGGTGTGGATGACTTAGGATACGTAGCCGTACTATGAAGAGGGAAAATGTTGTATCAATTCTAGTCCTACATGTGCCTCTAGTGATATTTCATTGAGCATATGCATTTGGATAGAGTGCACCATCTTCGCCCTACGTTTTTAACTTGAAAATGAGCTAAAATATGTGCTAAGATGTTTCACATACTTGGACTAGCTCATAAGAGAATAGGGCAAACAAGAATCGAAAACAAAACTTGAAGATCAGCTCTTGATCATGTATCGGATGCTGGCACCGTGAGCGCAGACGCTGATGTCAGCGTCTGGTGTGCTCTCCGCTGAGGCACACGTAGGCGAGCGTGCATCGGACGCGGTGGTGTTGAAGCGACAGACGCTGAGCGTCAGCGTCTGTTGGACTCAACATCAGCAGTCTCGATGACCTCAGCAGCGACAGACGCAGAGTGCGTCTGTTGCTCAATCGACGGACGCGTCAGTTGGCCAAAAACCGGTTTTCAAACCTCTCTGGAGTGCGTCTGGTGAGAGTCAGACGTGCGGACCTTCAAGCGACAGACGCGTCTGTTGGTTGGAAATCGACCGTTGGAAATTTGACTTAGCAGGACACGTGGCGTTCATTCGAGCGACAGACGCTGGTGGCCACGTTTGTTGCTAGGGCGACAGACGCATCTGGTGACCCCGTGTTTTGAAATAACGGCTCTATTTAAAGGGGTACCTCTATATATATGTGTTGGCTGGCTTTGGGCTCCATCTCTTGGCACTTTGACATACTTGTGAGCATCTTGAGCTAAGCCAACGCCGTCACACTTCTCCCCACTCACCTCCTTGCATTCGATTGCGATCTTTAAGTGAGATTGAGTGATTCAAGGGCATTTATCATTGCTTTGCATCTAGAGGCACTTGAGGGATTGTTTTGCTGCGGGATTTCTTGTTACTCTTGGTGGTTGCCGCCAACTAGACGGCTTGGAGCAGCGCTGGAGGTCCGGCACGTGTTGGTGATTGTTCGTGGCTGGCTCCGGTGATTGGTTTGTGAGGGGTTCTTGTGGTTCTCTGGCGGAGCGCCGAATTCCAACTCTAGTAGATTGTTCGTGTCTTTGCAACTCTTAGCCATTGGTAGGTTCTTGTGTCGCGTTTTGAGAGGCTCGATGTGTTAGACCGATTAGCCACCGAACCACGTGGTGTAAGGGGACACAACGGGGACTAGCGTGCCGGCAAGCACGTGAACCTCAGGATAAATCATTTGTCATCAATTCGTGATTGTGATTGGTTTATCTCGGTGATTGGCTACTTGATTGGTTCATCATTTAGATATATCAATTGGTTAGCTCTATTCATCGCCCCTCAGTGAAATCCCTTCTAGACCTACTCTTGCTTTACTTTTGTTACTATCTTGTTATAGTCTTTGTCTTGCCTAGTTGCCTTTTTAGTTTGAGTAAAGTAGTTTGCCTTAGTTGTCACACTTGCGGTTTAAACTTGTGCGGTTGAGTGAATTAAAACTATAATTGCCAATTAGATAGGTGGCTTGCAAACCCCTCTTAGGCTGGGCAAAATTTACATCTTGCTAATTGTTATTACTAATCAAATTGTCTAGCACATTTTGTATAAAATTTTATTAGGCTATTCAACCCCCTCTAGCCATCAAGACCTTTCACCACGTCAAAGATGTGGGATGCTGTGCCCAGCAACTTTTGGTCCTTGTTTGTGCCAATCGATGGCAACAAGCGTGCAGCTCGGCCGCTCCCACTCGTCTACCTGAGCCGGCGGCTATCTCCCGTTGGAGCGTGCTTGGTGGCTCACACGTGGAGGGAGGATGACTCTCTCCCATGGCGACGTGTCCGCGCAGGGAGCCAGGACGTTGACGAGCGGCGGCCTGTCAGCTGATGTGCAATGTGCGGTGTGCGGAGGAGAGGCAGAGGCACGGTGGGGTGCTGAAATGCTGGTGGAGCGGCGGCGCATGGACTCGGTGGAGTGGCCGGGTGGGGGTGAAAATTAGGGTTACCGTGTATATATATCGGGGCTAATGGGCCTTCTTGCATGGGCCAACGCGCTGGCTACTTGCGGTGCTGCTGGTGCTTCACGGGGCAAGGATCGGGGTCGGGGACCAGGGAACCATCCCCGTCCCTACCATCCCCGACGGCGACAACTTTCCTACCATTTTCATTCCCGTGGGGATTAATTCGTCTCCATCCTCATCCCCTAATGGAAGAATTCCCTGCGGGGATTCGGGGATCGGGTCCCGTTGCCATCTTTAATCATGGCAACACCACAGGTCGATGCCGTGCCCAAAAAATTAAGGTGTGGAAGTGTGTGTTTCACACTTTCAGCCGCCAAAATAAATAGGTTTTTTTTTATTTAAGGTTCCATACACTGCTGTCCATATTCCCATACGCGCCAAGTTCTTGACTTGCTCGGTCTTCTCAAACAGGAGGCTGGTAGTTTAAGAGTCTCGCCACTCCTACCACTGCGCGATTGCACATCTTGCATCTCTGATCTCTCTTTCATCTCCTTCTGCAAGAGTCCAATCATGTCAGGTTCAGGTCTGGACGACTCTAGCGTAGGCGTAGCTCCTCGTCGTCAAGGATGCTGCTGCCCCTGTGCCTCGGTGTTGTGCAAGATAGTGAAGGTCCTTTTACATGTAGCGATTGTGTTCACCGTATACATTTTGATCACCCCTGAAATTGTTGATAGCTTCGCTGCAAAGATCGCTCTTCAATCAGTGTCCTTCACTGTAATGGCTTGCTTATACATCTGCACCTCGTCCGATCGGGAAGGGAGGATTATTTCCGGTGTATTTCTTGGTGTGCTTGCTGTGGTGATTGTCACGGCAGCTCCCAGTGTGGCTTCCAGGGGCGACATGGCTCCCGTAATTGTCATGCTCGTCTGCAATGTCATAGCTCTATTGGTATACTGCGTCTGGAAGATCAGTGCGCTAGTGCAGGCTTGTCTCCGGCGCCTTCGTGCCCGCGGCAAAGCTCCAGCTGCTGATCCAGAGGCACCACTTGCGACGATGCTCAGGTCAGAAGCAGCCTCTACTACTCCCGTGCAGGTGCAGCAGACCACGTTCCACATCGAGGACCTGCCGCGGAAGTTCTCGTACGACGAGATCCGAGCCGTCACCGGAGACTTCGGAACCGTCGTGGGGCGCGGCGGCTCCGCCGAAGTCTTCCGGGGCCTCCTCGACGACGGCACGGCGGTCGCCGTCAAGCGGATCACCAGCTACAAGCCTGTTGGCGAGGAAGAGTTCTTGAGAGAGATCTCCATCGTCGCCAACGTGCACCAGCGCAGCCTGGTGCGCCTCCTGGGATACTGCCTCGTGCAAGTGCAAGGGGTGCCGGGCACCAGTACCGCCCACGGCCAGTACCTTGTCTACCCGTTCTTCGAGAACGGGTCACTGGATTGGTGGCTGTTCAACGGCGAGGACAGGAGGCGCCTCCTGCCGTGGCCGACGCGGCGCCGCATCGCCGTCGACGTCGCCAGGGCGCTCGCGTACCTCCACCACGAGTGCCACCGGCAGATCCTGCACCTCGACATCAAGCCGGCCAACATCCTCCTCGACGGCAGCTTCCGCGCGCACGTGTCGGACTTCGGCATCTCCATGTCCATCGCCCAGGACCTCACCAGCGTCGACACCTGCGGGAGGGGCACCCCCGGGTACATGGCGCCGGAGATATGGTTCAGCTCGCTGTCCTCCAAGTCCGACGTGTACAGCTACGGCATGACGCTCCTCGAGCTCGTCGGCGGGCGCAGGGGCTACGAGGCCAGCAGGGACTCGTCCGAGACTCCGGACTTCTTCGCGCGCGTCGTGCGGGAGAAGATGGCGCGAGGCGAGCTCATGGAGCTTGTGGACGCGACCATGGCGCCCGTGGACGAGGGGGAGGTGGAGGCGCTGGTAAGGGTGGCGCTCTGCTGCGTCCAGCACCAGCGGGAGCTGAGGCCCAGCATGCTAACTGTTGTGGAAATGCTCGAGGGGCGTATTGCCGCTGATCTGCCGCCGGAGAGCCGTCGGCCGCCCGGCGCGAATTTCACGTAGCCTCTTTCCTCGCCGGTCACGAAGAACAGTGGTACTGAGCAGTGAGTACTGACAAGTGACAATAGCGTCTCTTTATTTCAATAGTTATACTGTATAAAATTTTGCTTCAAATTGAATGTAGTTTTTTTGTAATACAAATTGAACTTGATGGTATGAGTTTCAATATTTTTTATGTGGACGTCAATTGCAACTGTTAATAGCACTTGGCAGACAGTACGAGAGTATCCAGAATGTGAATTCGGCCCTTGATCCTCAAATGAGCAAAACTTGTACCGTTGTACGGTGCTAAAAAGAATGTGGATGCCAATTGCCAATTCTGCTGATGGTACAGGAGACAAAAATTGTTGAGAAATCCTTTCTTTTTTTTTTTTTTGCCGAATACCAACTCCGTTGAGAGATTTTCAGGATTTTTTTTTTGGGGAGAACCAAGAGGCAAGGATGTCTGGTGGAAAATATTTGTGTTGGCTGGAGTGGGTTAGAGCTTGTGGAAGACCAGGAACAATTGGGTCTTCTCTAACATCTCACTTAAATCTCCTTTACAGGTAGCGTACAACATCCAGGGCTTTCTACAATACTGGAAATTGATGGCGAGAAGCGAGGACTTCCTGAACGCGATCGTTAAGAAGCTCTAGGACGGATTGAAAAGAAGATGGACATGAGGATCTTAGAATCCAACGGTGGTGGGATAATAAAATTGCCTGTTGACCGCTATTTTTCAAGCCACTCTGTTTTGCTTTTTCTTTCTTTCCTTTTTTTTTCCTTCGTGCATTAGTAATACTAGTGGTGGAGTGAGTAGTTTCTTATTAGAGTAAATTTCATCGGCATTCCTTAAACTTGTCCCGAGTTCCCATCTAAGTCCCGGTACTCTCAATTTGCATATCTAGATTCATAAACTTCGTTTAGTGTGTCATCCTGGTCCCAAGTTCTGTGTGTAGCTGTACTGCTTTCTGTACTATGTTGAATAATTCTTGTGCATGGTAGTTAGTTATATAACACGTTTAAATATTCATGTCATTTGTTTTAGGATGCATGCATGTGTATAGCTGGAGCTGTTGTCTGTAGGCAAGTAGAGCCGAGACGTGCGTGTGTGTTCACCACTCACCGGTGCGTTGTGTGTATGCTCTGGCTGTGGTGCTGATCGTCGGCATTTTGGGAGGGACCAGGGACGTCTCTCTCCGGCGAGCATCTCACAATACTGCAGTGTGTCGTGCAGATTGTTCACCGTGAACACGCTCTCTGTGACGCTTTGGCGGAGCGCCTTCCCCGTGTTACCCTTCGTGGACACAAGCACCTTCACCGCCTGGAGCACGCGCTTCATAGCGCGCACCTGCGAGCTGCGACCCGGTCCTGTGCGGATTCGATGGCGCCAGGGATGTTGGACACGCAGAATGCGTTCTAACGCTTGGCCTCTTTGGGCAGCTTCCAGTTGAGCATCTCAACGAGCCGCTTAGTGGACCTTGTGTTATTGCACAGCGTGTCGCTCATGGAGCACGCGCTCGCTATTGGCGAACTATTGCAGGATGAGCACACCGATGAGCTGTTCGTCGAGTAAGTCCGAGAGGATGAGCTCCTCAATGAAGCTGACGATGGCAGCGCCGTAGAAGAAGCGGGTCAGCCGTCAGGGATACGAGCTCGTACGCGCCCAGCTCGCACTCGTGGCTCACCTGATGGAGACCTTCCACGTCTAGTACGCCGAAGAGCGATGCCTCCATGAACGCCAGGGAGTAGAAAAGCGGTAGCTGGTAAGCTGGAGCGCAGCACGCCGCTCGCGCGGTGGAGGTCTGTGCGGCGTGGTGCTTCCACTCCAGCTCGTGGTTGCGGATGAAGATGTTTGTGCCCTCGTTGACGAGGTTCACGGTGATGTACCGGAAGTCTGTGATGTTGAGTGCGCTCGCAAATCCGCCGAGGAGCACGGCGATGCCCCCAAATGAACTGAAGCTTCCTGAGCCTGTTCGTTGCCTTCTCAGCACTGCCCAACGCCACAACTCGAAGATCGCCGATTCAGCACCTCTGGTGCTGAGCCTGCCGTCGGGACATCTAGATGCATGCTCGGCTGCACATCAGCAGTTCAGCACCGATGCCCTCTCCTTCGTGAAGACGAACTGGTGTGGGATGCCAAATGAGGAGATTGAGGAAGTCAAGTGGTTTTCTATAAACTTTACCCTGCCTCCACGTAACTTTGAATCTCACATCATCAGAAACATCCACGCTGGCAGTCCACATCAGCGCTATAGACGTGGGAGATGGTGTTTGGACCGGCCGGGATGACAGTTGACACACTAAACAAAGTTTAGGGACCTTGATGTGCAATTTAAGAGTACCGGGACCTAGATGAGAACTCGGGACAAGTTTGAGGACCGCTGATGAAATTTACTCTTTCTTATTATATGCATGGGTAGTGGTAGTGGGTAGTTTCTTATGAGGGCCTCCATCAAAGATTTGACTCAGCTAGAGGGAAAGGTTTTTGTCAAAGTAATAGCAGGGGTGGATCACAGTTTTGGCAGGGATTACATTCAGTTAGAGAGTGGTATGAAAGGGGTAAAGGCATTGTGGAGAGTGGTAGACAGACAAAAGTTTATTTGGGAAGATGTCTGATTAGAGGAATGCCCTTTAAAGACATTTAAAAATGTGCCATAACCAAGATATCTCAATGGAGGGGCTGGGAGAAGAGAGTGGAATTTGGATTTTAGAAGAAATTTTGGGGAAAGGGAGCTAGAGGAATGGAAGGAGTTGATAGAGAAACTAGTGAGCATAAATCTAACAGAAGAGAGTGACAAGGTAACATGGAACTTGGAAGTTAGAGAATTCTTTTTTTTCCCAGAATACGACTTCACGTGTATTTCATTAAGAACAAGGTAGCACAAAACAGACAACAGCCATCAATGGCGAGATGCCCAGATGGAAAGGACAGAGACACCAGCGAAATTAACTTAAAAGGCTACATTTTGAACAGATGTGCGACTAGCAAAGTTAGAGAATTCAGGTAAGTTCACAACTAAAAGGTAAAAGCATGTACAAATTCATAACCTTTGCGAGAATCTGAGATGTGAAGATGATGGAGATCTGGACAACAAAAAATCTGCTAAAAGTACAGATATTTCTATGGATGGCTTGGCATGACAGGATTCAGATAGTAGAAAAATTGAAAAGAAGGAACTGGAATGGGTCCAAGGATTGAAATTCTGTGGTAAAGAGGAAATTGTGGATCATCTTCTATTTAGATGTCCTATACCTATTGTGACTTGGTGTTGGGTGAGAAATAGCTTGGGTTGGTCGAGGACGATACCAGCATCCATTGAAAAATTTTAGGAGTTTTGCTGAGCAAAGACAATGGAAATAAAAACAAGCTCTCATGGTTTGTAATAGCTAGAGTGGGTTAGGCTTTGTGGAAAATGAGAAATGATCTAGTGTTCTCAAAAAAAAACCTAAAATCTCTAAACAATCATGTACGGAGCACTATGTTGCATACACTTAACTAATGGCTACTGTAGAAGCACTGTGCTCCAAATTAGCCGTCTTCTGGGCCAAGACCTGCCTGAACCATTCCACTGACGCCTTGGGTATCCTTGTCTGGTTGTTGTTGTAGTCAACGTAGTAGAGTCCAAACCGCACCGTGTACCCAGAGTTCCACTCCCAGTTATCGAGCAGTGACCATACGAAGTAGCCGTGGACGTTGCAGCCTTCCTTCCTGCAGTGATTCAGGTCGAACAGCCGTTGAGGGGCAAGAACAAAGTATTGCTGATGGACAGTGTTGTCTTTTGGCTATTCCAGTCAGATGCATGGGCATGGAAGTGGGAGCTTCACCTTATTGCATCTAGGAGGTTAGACATGTCCCTGTCGCTTGAACCACTTTTCAGCCAACGAACAGTGTTTTCCTCTCACAACAAATCAGCATAAGCATCAGCATAAACTAAATTTTAGCATAAGCGAACAGTCATTGTGGTACTGTATCCGTTTATCATCCTGCAGATCATTCTCTAATCTCGAAAACGGATTGTTCGCATCATCCATGCCTGCCATTTGAACCCCTCTTATCCTAGTGAATTTTTCAAGGGAGAAACTTTTATCAGCTATTAATACTAGAATCCTTTTTAGCCACTTAACGTTTTCAGTAATGATCATAGGTGGATTTCCATGCTTTTCTTTGATGTGCTTCATCAGCTTGAACATGCCCCAGGGTACTATGTGCAGCCATCCTAAGGCTGCCTGGAAGTAGACAAACATAGCTGTCATCTAACATTTGATGACTAGAGGATGGAAACTAGAAGTAGAACAAGTTAGCTGAGGAAATTGTACCGTTTCTCCTATTTTCTTTCCATGTCTATAAGCTGTAAAGTGGAGACAAAGGAGAGTTCAGTAATTGAAAATAGGGGGAAAAACGGGGGGAGACTCACTTGTTTAACAAGACTAACCAGTAGGTATGAGTGTATGACTGCAGCATCAGTTGAAGCATCATTGATTACAAGTTTCCTGATCCGCATTTTGTCGTTCCTAACATACAATGTGGTATAGTGGTTTATGCCCACAAAACCTAGTGAGCCTGATACTAACTGAAGCCTGAGTTGAAAACTGAGGCAGCGAAAACAGAGAATCAAATACACCCTGAGTTGATGGGCCGCACGCCCGCACGGCCCGTTAGGGTTTCACCCTGGTGTCGCCGCCATCGGTCGCTGCTCCGGCGCCGGCGGCCCCCTCCCCCTCCCTCACCCTCCGCGCGCGGCAGCTGGCCATGGCGGGCCTGTCGCGCCCTCGCCGCTCGGGCAGGCGCCGGCCATGGCGGCCGCCCCCTCCTCGACGCCGGCTGGGCCGGAGCTTGCCTCCACGGCCGCGCGACCCTCCTCTCCTCACCCACGCGCGGGTGCGCTCGCGTGCGCTGGGCGGCCGCCGCCAACGTCCGTGTCGGGCTGCTACTCCGGCGACGCACGGCTACATGGAGCGGACGCCGCCGCCGCTGGAACCACATCCACCGGCGCCCCACTGCCCCATTCACCGCTGGAGCCAGCCGAGGCTGCCCCAAGGCCGTGCGCGGAGGATCCGCCACCCGCGCCGGACGCCGTGCCAGCCCAATCGGGTTCCACCGCCGGTGCCGAGCCCGCGGGCTCCGTGCAGTCTCGCCAGGGGGCCCGATCCGGCGTCACCCCACCCTCTCCGCCCCCTTCTACGCCGCTGGAGGTTGCTGCTGCCGTGGCCATCACTGCCGCGGCTAGTAAACGCGCTGAGGCCGCTGGACCGGGTGCGGGCACCTCGGCCGTTCGCGGGGAGGCCGCGCCTCTGCCAACGTCGCTTGTGGAGCTCACTCCGTCCTCTACAGAGCTGACACCGCCACCCATGCCCCCTCCGCCGCCGGGGGCGGTCGCCGTCTCACGGCTGATGGAGGACGAGTAACTGGTTCTCGTCGAGGACGCCTCGGATGATGAGGACGCCTCGGCGCCCAATTTGCCGCAGCGGCCTCCTCCGGTGTCGGGGCTCGACATCTTCCTCGTCCAGCCCTCCGTGCCCAGCCCGTCGTCCTCTCTGTACGTACCCCTTCGCCTCCCCCTTCCACCCTGGGGACGGCTCGATGGGGCGTTCCAAGGCTCGTCGTTGGGCAGACGAGGACCTTGACGACTCTGACGCGGAGAGGTTGCCGGTGAGCTCCCCAACCTCCTACCTCGACGTAGTCCGCCTGGGGTCGCAGCCCCGGACGTCGTCTTTGCTGGAGCGTGCCAAGCTGCGCCTCATTGTCGGAGACTCTTGCGGCAGCGCTGCTGCTGAACGGGGCAAGTGATCCCTAGCCGAAGGAGCCCGGCCGGCCATCGTTGCCGGAGGCGCGCGCTTCACTGCTTCTGGTGCTAGTGCAGTGCCCTCAGCTGGTGCACGGCCTGCCTGCTCGGCCCGTGGAGGGCCATGTCCTCGCCCGACAGTGCCTCGGACGTCGCGGACAGGGCTCCGCCCGCCAGCGCATCTCCACTCCCGACGTTGACGGCTGGCGTGAGGTCTTGTCGTAGGGGCCGGTTAGTGGTGCCGGTGGGGCACGCCCCACTCATCCTGCATCAGCTAACCAGCACCCCCTACCCGCTATCCGGCGGATCTTCACGGGAAGTGCTTCGACTGCCTCTCCACCGCGCATAGGGTGACAACCTGCAAGTTGCCTCCACGTTGCCTCCGCTGCATGGGGTTTTGACACCTCGCGCGGGACTGTAAGCGGTGGCGGACGGTGCCTCCTTCCAGCTCCAGCTCATCTGCCACGGAAGGCCGGCCATGACGACCTGTCCGGGAGCATACCTCGGGCACCCAGCTGCAGGGCGGCACGCTGATCTCGGCTGGTGCTGAGCCAAGCGCGGGTGCAGCTATGCTAGGTGTGACTACACGCGAGAGCCGACGTCGGAGACGTCAACGTCGACTGAAGGGGGATGACACCGCCGCGGCAACGGGTGTCGCCACCGACAGTCACGGGCGGTCGACAGGGGCCAGACGACACCGGACTCCACCTCGGTCGCTACTGGTGCTCTGGCGGGGCACGGTGAGCTGACCAACGAGCCGTGCATCGTTGAGCCCGACCCGTTGACGCTGACGCTCTACTCGGACGCCACGCATGATCGTGACATCATGGAAGACCCGATGTTAGAGGAGTTCGCAGCTTCGCTCGTCGGCAGTTGGTTCGTCGTGCGGCCTTCCCTTGAGTGTCGGTCGTCACCTGCGGCACCGTCCCCCTAGCTACAGGATGGGGCCCCGGCGGTGGCGGCTCCCCAGCTGGAGGTTGAGTCGTCACCTGCGACGCCCTCCCCCCAGCTACAGGTTGGGGCCCAGCAGTGGCGGCCCACCACCTGGAGGTTGAGGACCCAGCGGTGGTCTCCTGTGAGCTGCAGACACCACCTCCGCATCCCATTCAGTGGGCAGCGGACTCGCCGAAGAACGACGACTCCGCCAAACGCCGCCTCGACAGCTTCATCAACGAAGTGACGCGTAAGAGGGATTCTCTGCTGATTCGCGAGCCTCCCAAGCAGCCCCCTGCTAAGCCGGTGCTGCCATGAAGCAGGCGGTTGACGGCTTAGAGCCTCTCCCGAGTGCCAGCTTTCAAGCGAGGTGAGGTGTTGATTATGCAGCGTATGGGCTACACTAAGGGTCCATTGGTGCCATCCGCTTCGGAGCGGGAGACCTTTGACAGGCTCTTCGACGGCAAGTCCGAAGCCGAGGCGCTGGACGAGCTCCTCCCGGCTGTAGGTAATGCACCGTCTAGGCAGCCGCGTAGACGCAAGGGTACCTCCTAGGCACATAGCCGCGTTGATCTTCGTTGGTTCCTTTATGTAATATCGATTCATGAGGTCTTTTGCTAGGATGGTCTAGCTTCGGCTGTGTTAGGTCGACCTCCTTCGGCGCTCATCAGAAGCGTGTTGTATGCTTGTTTAAACCCTTCTCCCTAATACAATGATACGCAAATCTTTTGCGTATTCGAGAAAAAAAAAACTAAGGCAGCCTATCACCCGCAAATTTCTGCATAGAAGGAGGATAGTGGCCAAACATTAAGGGATCCAGGAACCTGTATACACACTTGGAAAATTTCATAATTAATATTATGAGCAGCAGTTATGTATTGCAATTTGCAACTACAGAGGAATTGAATTTTATGTAGTTATATCAAAATTGTGGTAGATGTATCACCATCGAAGCTCAAAGTCCATTGCTCGTGCTGCTGCCTCCGTGTCCTCATCAACATCTGACAATGGTTCATACCACTTTGAATCAAGTGCAATGCCAATGATACCTCCTTGTTCTTCTGCGATGAATACATAAAACCATTTATGTTTTTTTTTAACTTTTTTATACATCACATGGATGCGTTTATAGTAAATTACCTTGAAATGCTGCTTATAAGTATGAAAAGCACCAACATGCGCTAAGAGTATGTTGTGAGCTACAACATACGGTTCAGTTGACGATTTTCCCTCCCTACAGAATATATGAGACAGAATAGAACACCTCCCTGGTGCCTGAATGCCAAGGGCATAGCCATCAATCGCAGAATTATGGGGCTCATTGAAAATGATCCAGTGTTTCACTCTGTCTCCAAATTCCTTGAAGCACGTAGAGGTATAGCGAATGAAATCATCCCTGCATAATTTAGCTGTCAAACATCAATGAAACCACTTTCCCTCAATCTATCTAGTTTTATGCTATATAGATAGTGTAAGCAATGGTTTCCTAAAAAAGGAGACGATATAATAGTTGCATACACGATTTGGGAGTTCAACCATCCACCATATTTGTCTTCTAATGCTTGCGGAAGGTCCCAGTGAAAGAGTGTTGCATAAGGTTGTATACCTGGCCCCACAAATATAGAGGAAACCAAAGAAAGATAATCAGAAACTGACAGTTGGCAACAATTCATTTCTTAAAAAAAAAGACAGTTGGCAACAATTCAGATTTGAGGCACTGAAATTTAGAAGATGAAATACCTTTGTCTAATAGAGTATCTATGAGGCTGTTATAGTAATGCAATCCTTCTTCATTAAGTTCACCAGTTCCATCTTGCAAGAAAAATCATAAATTATGTAGTAGTGCTAAAAGAAAAAAATATATATATTTTACAAAGATTTTTTTTTATTACATACTTGGAAAGATACGTGACCATGAGATAGAGAACCAGTATGCATCCATGCCAATGTCCTTAATCAAATGCACATCTTCCTGCTAGTCAAATGTTAAGCTTGTCGTTTCTGGATAGTTTTCAGTGCAACCAATATTCTTATTCAGATAAGTACTTAGTTATAGAAGTTAAGAATTTTTTTTTGATAAAAGAAGTTAAGAAAATTTGAGAATATAGTAAAATATTGATGTCTGAAAACCTTATTGTTCATGCAAATGGCGATTCATATTAAGGAAAAGCTCTGTTCACTATCCTACTTTTGGCACCAGCATCCCAGAGAAGTGGACTAGCAGGGTTTTTTTTTTGATTGGTTGGTTTTGTAACTAAAATGTCAAAGCACTAGAAAAAGGAGGAAATTACAAGAATAAGATGAAGGTAGGATAGTTATATCAAATAATAAATAGAATGATTCTTACAGACATGAAAGGAACAATAAAATGCACAGTGATTTCGACTTTTTACAAATTAAAAATTGCTAGAGGATGGCCACACGAAAGGTAGGCAACTTCTCAAACAAATACCAAGAATTCATATATGGAGGGATTTCATGCTTTCAAAAACAGAATTTTCCAGCTTATAGTACAATAATTGGATGAATTAAATCAAACAGAAGATAACAGAGGCGTATATGAATCGTTGACAGCTTACCTTATAACGATGGTAGTGATCAACAGCAACATCTGCATTGCTGAAATCTATCACCCGACCTGCAAAATAAATGCTAATTGAGTCACAATTCAGGACAGATTAGCATCTCATTACTGCACTTTTTGCAACAAAATCCTCATTATCTCACCAGGTCGTCTTGTGAAAGTATCCCATATTGTAGGTCCACGTTGACCCTCGTTGACAGCACCTTCATACTGATAACATATGACCAGAATCAAACATCGAACTAAGAGCACATCGGTTGAAATCAAAGAGGTCACACCTGGTAAGCTGAAGAAGCAGTGCCAAAGACAAAACCTTGAGGGAAGTCTGCTCTCCTTAGAGCTTCAGCACAAGCAGCGAAGCTGACAAGGATATGAACCAGTGTCAGAACACCCATGGCGTATCCTTCAATTGGTTACACTGACTAATAGATTTCTTATTCTAAGAATAAGTACAAGGTAGGAACATATATGATATATATAAACCTTGTTCAGTTGGTGAAGCGTGGGAAGCAACTGAAGGCTGAGCTAGTGAGCTTCACTTGTCTTGGAAGCCCTTTCAATGTACGTCTCTACTAAGTAACTTTGTGGAGGCCATAGGGTGCAAACACAGTGGGCATTTAATCAACAAGGGAAGGAAACATGCCCAGCTCCGAAACCTGTCAAAAAATGGTCCACATCTGAAGTGTCGCAAGCAAGTAGGGCTTTGCTTGGGTGCAACAATTTCAGACAGATTGAGGTTTGCCGTTATTCCCTTCCCCAGACCCCACTCGTGTGGGAGCCTCTGGCACTGGGTCTGCCCTTTTTTGAGGTTTGCCCAGCACTCCAGCATCTATGCCTTAAATTAAAAACCTACAGTTGGAGAGGAAGAGAGGATTGCTAAGCCCTTACCAGTTAGCCACATAAAGAGAAGGCCTTATCAATTATTATTAGATCATGACTTTTCTTTTCTTACAAAATTATGAAAGCGCAAAGCGTAACTATGGTCATGAGGAACAGATAGCTACGATAATGAAACTATCAAAATTATCCTGGGAAAAAAGGCATACTTTTCCTTATCCATTTCGTTTGGTAGCGCCACATAAAAACGAAAGTTTGTGTCACGAATTCCGTAGTGATCTCAACATGTGTGGTGAATAGAAAAGGAGAAAGAGAAAATAAAATAAGCACAAGATTCTTAACCATAATAAGATACAGTTTGTGTCGGGCATTTGCATAGTCACATGCTTATCGCATGGGGAACGTTGGTTTGCTTGCAAGAAGAACCATTCTTGATTCCCTATATGGTATTTAGATGACAGTGATAGGAGCGATTTGGGGATAGTGATCCTGACTGCAGCTTGGACTGGCCCAACTGCCTAGTGATGTGTTTGCATGTGTTAGAAACACAACCTTTGCCAACAGGGAAGTATAATTGCCAACAGGTAGTTGAGGAGATGGTGAATGGCCAACGGTTAAGATGTTACCCATCATCTAGAAAAAACGGTTAAGATATCAGGGCACTTCTAATGCAGAAACCACTATAGTTTCTATGGACATTAATTGTACTATCACCTAAGTGTTTTACTGATGTGGCAAGGGAGTTATTGAAAAAAAAGAGCAAAAATCATATAAACCGGGTCTAAGTTAGAAACCATGTCTACACGAGAACCAAGATACGAAGAGATGTGATTGGTAGAGAATGCAGAGAGAATGTTAGCATTGGGACTGCCCTTATCGATAGTTACAACTTGACCCGTCGTCAAATAGCAAATGGTAGAGCATTCCCGATGGTTGGATGTTGAGCAGTCCCCATTAGACTAGATGGCTGACTGGAAAAACTAATTCCCGATGGTCCTAGTAAGACACATGGCAAATGGTTTTAATTCCCAATGGTTTCACGATTCTCGACTATGTAATAGGGGCACTTGGCTATTCAGTGAGCCATTGCCGATTGTTATTGGTTGAACTTGAACGTATGCTTTTGTATCAACTGGCCCATGGTACAATCATTTTCCAACGATATAATATAACACTTGGTAATTATTGGAAATCCAATACAATGCAACAAATATTATTTGAATTGGTCTAGATATTTCGTGACACATTTCGTATTTTATTAAAATCATGGATTACTCAATATTATTTGTTAATTAAGGTATTTGCATTTCAAAATTTCACAATAGAGATTATTTTCCATTTCAAGCCCATGTACTATTTTGTTTATAGCTTTCTTTAAAATAAACTACATTGCAATTTTAGATAGGATTTTATAAGGTTGAAGTTTTTCTAGGGGTTAACTATATTTGGATTTACTTAAGAAAGGGAGTAAATTTTTAAGACCACTTGCACTTTGTGCAACCTATCTCGTTGATGATTCGTTGTTCTTCCTATAATAATTTTCATAAGAGGCACTACAATAAATATGGCCGTAAATATAAAATGATAATAAAAAACTATTTTTTGAGGCGGACATCTTAAGATATTCGGCCCTATTAATCGGCTTCTAAAGGAGGACCCTTAGAATGCCCACCTCTATTAATAGTGATTTTCATATACAAGCATTTTAAGATGATCGCATATGTTAATCGATTAATAGAGGCAGACACCGCCTCTGTTAATCGACTATTGATGGAGGCAGTCATCTTAAGATGCCCGCCACTGAAAATGATTATGAGAGACAAGATTTTGCCTGCAGGCCTTCTGACCACTTACAGAGGCAATCTCTAGATGTGCCCAAAGAGTCTCTCCTAAAATCATTTCTCTAGTAGTGACCATAATTTTATTTTTGATACATGATAACATGATTAAATAACACTAATAGTGTAGTCCAATTACCTATTTTCATGAGTTTTTCTTCACAAAGGTTTCCCATAAAATGTTTTTACTGTGGCAACATTAATACAAGAATAGTATGCCATATCTCCTATTTTCCCACCAGAGGGTTTCTAAAGGCGATATTCAAGACATATTATGTCATATTCTCTATCCCTTTAAAACCCCTATGTGAAAAGTTAGAGATATGACATATAATATCAAAACTCTTCCAAAATATTTCGAAAATATGAGGAAAATGATAATATTGATATGCTGTTAAAACTCTTATAAAACTCAAATAAAAAAATCCAAGAACATATATTTGTTAGTGCCTCATTATAAACTCATATGAAAACAAGAATTCATAAACGCGTTTAAAGAACAATAGCAATGATCGGTGGATCATAACAGGAATAACCCTCCAAATCCAAGTGGGAAATATATGAGGAGGAATGTACGTCTTTGATATCCTTAAAAAACCCTCTTTTAAATGGGATACCAAAGACTAGTAATTTATAAATCACACATTTATATGTCATGATTATTTTTTCCTTATTTTCCTACATGATTTAACGGAGTTTATGGCATATCTATCTATATATGTTGCTTAGATTTTTCCCACAAGGTTTTGTGAGGAATCCCTACTATATTGATACCACAGAAAGTTTGATAGGGGAGTCTTACGAAACATGGTGTCCTTTCAAAGAGACAACCCATTGGTGTATAGTCATTAGATGTAACAGAATCGACCAAATTATAAGAACGTAAGTACAAAAATAATCACCGAAGTGATCAAATTCCTGTACTTAAGCTCCCATAATCCCGGTAGTTCGAAAATCTCGAAGGATTTTAAATAACTTTTGACATACAAACCAAGATCGCAGTGATTCAACACAACACATCATTCGTTACAACATTTCACAAGTAGGAGTTCAAAATAAAATATTACAAACCCAGTTTATTCATGAAAGCAACATAGTTTGATACAGAAATTTAGAAGTTCGAATACATTGCTAGAGTAACGGTCATGTCACACAAAAGCATCTTCAGGTAAGGACACTAGTAGAGACCGCGCCCAACGGTCTAGTCTTCATCCCCGGCCGGGAGAAGGCAATACTTGCAGCAACCAAAGTAGAACTGGTCATCTGCAATAGGTGGGAAATAAACTCTGAGTACGAGAAGGTACTCAGCTAGACTTACCCGTCAAAACCCGAAATAAAGGACACCAAGGATCATGCAAGGCTTATAAGGTGGGCTAGTTTGACATAATTGCGTAAAAGAGCTTATGAACATAATGTCCCGTTTAAATTTAGTATCAAGTTCATCATCATTTACCTGTCCACTAGATTAGCATTTGTACTAAAGCACTCACTTATTAGGAGCAAACAATATTAACCATAGCAGGTATAATAAGGATGTCATCATTATATCATCATTCCTGAACCATCATGTTATTTAGTGTATCTACTTTGGAGATAAGCCCGTTAAGTTCTCACTAACCGGTGAGAGACGGTGACTCGAATCGAATTACAACTCAGCTGATGGGGTATTCCTAACTCTCACCCTAGCATACTTTGCAAGGGTAGTCGTGGATCACCTTTGGTACAACTCAGGAACCAACTTCGTGGGTTCGGTCAGCGCCAGCACTCTCAGGGATTACCCTTCTGCCAGGATGATCAGGACTTTTAAATCACCTGCCCTTGGACTCACGCCTACGGCTCCCTTTCGAGGCGTACTTTATACTTACCAACTCCCGGCCTGAGTTGAGCTACTCGGATTCACGGTCAAGCACTCGGGCCCAGCCAGCTAAGAGAGAGGCATGAGTTCAACATGACAAAGAAAGGCTCCAAGATTCAGTCCTTAATCGACACAGACGGAGTCACTGCAAACCGGCAAGCGTCCATCCGGTCTTTATTTTAAATTAAGACAGGTTCTTTTCCACGATAGAAAATATAGCCAACCGTGCCGTATGTATATTCCTATAGCTCGCAGGTGACAGGAAATCACCTGACTTCTACCGCATTTAAGCAGGGCTAAGCACTACATGAGCCTGAGCTACGTAGGATTGAGGGTATCAATATCTGGACAAGGATTGGATAGCCAACGCAGGAAGTGTTTTCATCCAACACCTAAACTTAATGCAACAATATATATAACATAATACTTTAATTGTATTTCAGAAATTAGGAGGCTTATAATGCTTCGGGGCTTGCCTTTCACAAAGTTGCACGGACGATGGTCCGGGCACTCAACGGCGACCTCGTCTGACACTTCTCCTGAAGGCTGCACCTCCTGAACCTCCGGTGTTGGCTGCTGCTGCTCCCCGCTCGGTTCCTCGAATTCCAGCAGTGTCACTCCTTCCGGTACACCTATTGCATGCATATGCACAAAATGAATATCATGGATGCATAAAGAATGACATGATGCTCATAATGAATGGATAACAGTAAGTATTTAACGAAAACATCACTGGACGCTCGTTTATCAATTAAGAATAGCTCTATTCAAATCACTTTAAAACATGTATCTAACTTAACTCGAAGAACAAGATCAACTTACCTAACTTGCATAACCTAAGATAAAGATGCTCATCTTCAGTTAAAGGTCTAACACCTAGGAACATTACCACAAGCTTAAGAATAGTAAAGGCATACTTCAATCAAAAGTTAAGGTTTTATATGTAAAAGAGCAGTTTCTTAATTCAATCACAACAGGAATTCTACAAATTCAAATGACTTGCAAGTGGACATTCTGGAAAGCTTATAAAATTCTCTATAAATCATTTATAAATATCAAAGCATGATTCTTACGTTAACCAAGTCGAATTCAAGTAAACACAGAATCTGTCCAGAAGTGGCAGGTTTACTAAATTAAATATTTAGTGATGATGCAAAAGCATAATTGGACCAAACCAAGTTTACCAACTTGTTGTGCATACCAGAGGAACATCAGAAAGTATAGTGCCAACTTCTAAATAAATTATTTAATGTCCTTTTCTAATTTATTTAGTTAATTAGGTGATTAAAGCAACATATAGTAAAACTGTACAGAAAAATCTATAGAAATTACAGTAGCTATCTCATGCTTCACATAGACCACCATAAAAATTTCAAAGCAATTGAACAAGTAAAACTTGCTGTATCAAAAATAACAGATGACATGCCTATTTCTAGCATAAATAAGAAACCCTATTGAAAAGTATTAAATAACAGATTTCATATTTTTCCTAGTATCTGTCTAGCATAAAAAAAACACTCACCAAATTTTATCTTTACTGGATCTATAGAAAAATTATAAAAATTCACACAAGATCCATCCATGCAAACAAGAGAATTACATAACTCCTACATACAGTGTCCAAAGTGTATGAAAATTTAACTACAAGCTATTTATGATATGAGCAGTACACCATAAAAATTTCATGCCATTTGGAGCTACACAGAAAAAAAGATATAATTACCCCTACTTCCCACATGATTAAAAGAGATAATTAGTAACCCTATTTTCATCATAGAACAAGGCACATATTATATTTTTAATATAAACTAGACATTACCAGGAACTCAACAAAATTAGAACCACATCATTTGGATCTACCAATCAAGAGATATGTATTTTTAAATCTATACACAAAACTATGAAAAAGAATAAAACAAAATGAATTAGGAACCCTAAACCCACTCCTAATCAGCTACTGGGCTGGCCCGGGAACCTCCGCGGCCCGCAAACCCTGGCGTGGTGCTCACACGCCAGCGCAGCCCAAACGAATGGCGTGGCTCGCTCGGCCTGCCTGGCCCGCGGTTGGGCTCCCGCCCGCGCGCACGCGCTGACACGTGGGCCCCGCTAGTCAGAGAGAGAACAGGGGAGGGGAGAAGAGCGACAGCGGTAGCTCGCCGCCGATGGCGACTCCGGCAAGGCCTAGGGTACCGGTGTGTTCACCTCAACCGTGCGCATCTATGGGTGCCATTAATTGAGGCAATAGCGGTGGCTAGGGAGGATGGCGGCGGCCATGGCGGCACACGGTCGCGGGTTGGCCGGCTTCGGTGAGCCTACGGCGTCTCGGCCCTAATGGCCTACCCCGCGAGCATCAGCATCACCAATCGGACATAGTGCAAGGGAGAGAGGAGGCAGTAAGGGGCTCGAGTGGCACGGCCATGTGCGAGCTCGGCCGGTGGCAAAAATGGTGACAGGGTGGAGTTGCCTTCACGGTGAGCTCTACCTAGGGTGAGAACGGCTGCTCGGTGAGGTCGAGGACGTGTGGGGGCTCAAGGCGGTGCTGTGGCTCAGAGGAATCGGACAATGGTGCTTGGGTTTGGGTGATTTGCTCGGTGGCGGTCGCTGCCTTCTCCGGTCACTGCGCTCGCGTGGAGGAGAAAGACAGAGAGGGAAATGGTGAGAGAGAGGGAGTGAGCGAGGTGTTGGCCTGGCTTTCACTGTGAACGCGCGCATGCGACGTGGAGAAGCCAGCATGGCATGCACGCCACGCGGTGGCCGGTTTCTGAACCGGTTAGCCACGACGTTCGACTGAACGTTTGACTGTCTGAAACCGAGCTCCGATGGCTGACTGTCAGCGACATTTTGAAGCCCTATTACTCCTAATCTAGCTCGAGTTAGCGGTAGATGATATTAGCAAACTTGTAGAGCTACAGACGTACTACAATATTATCAATTGGAGCTTGGACTGATTTAGCTTAGTGAGTTATGACTCTCCAAAGTGGGTCACATGGACACTGAAACTGAGTTCAGTTAACTCGACTGAAACCTGGTTTTTGACGCTCTCTACCTCCTTAACCAGTGCGAACTAGGTGACAGTGTTATTGACAAAATCATAGAGCTATGTGAGCACTACAATTATGTCAATATGGGTTAGGGCTGGTTGGGTCTAGTTTGCAAGTTACAAGGTCCCAAAGTAGGGCACTTCAAACTGTTATCCAGTGAAGACTTAGCCAAATTTTGCAAAGTGTCAAACAACACTTCTACTGACTTGTGGGGCTTGTTTGAACATCTTCCAGCCATTTTCATGAGATGGCTATATTGAGACTTTTGTTACTTGATAAATTTGCTACAACTTTGGTAAAGGGTGCACATCCATGCAAGATCTCTAGGTTAGACTTTTTAATCAGTCAAACTAGGGCACTCTATAGGTCATCTCTAGGTCAAACCTCACCTAGAGGGCAAATTAGTCATTTTGGTCCACATGAACAGTATTCCACCAATTACCCTAAGTATAGTTAAGGTGTATTAGACCATAATTAACCACTCTACACAAGTGCTACACCAACTTCTAAGTCACACATGTGATGAAGCAAACAAAACACTCAAATTACCCTGTTGTTGCAAACCCATGTTTCACATGTTTCATGACTTTGTTGCAAGTTTAAGCTTGTCATGTTACACTACAATGTAGCCATGTTTTAAGGTATGAGAACTCATGTTGCATTTACATGTTGTACTAACCATAATTCACAAGCAATCATGTATGAAACAAACATAATTGAGAATGTTGCATATATATGTTTCAAGTGACAATTGCATAATGAGATGAATGATGCACATGTTTATGAAATGAACGTACAATTTGTGGGAGCCAAACACCTAGGGTGTTATATTAGACATCAAAACTGTATTCATGCCACCGAATGGTGCCAACAGTAGACGCATGTCCATTAGTCAAGGGTTGCTACAGTTGCCGTCCAAAAGAACGCCTAAACATTAATACAGAAAGATAATTTATTTTCTATTCTTTCATTTACGTTCTAGCTTTAACAACAACGAGAACCCATCACCGTGCCATAGCCACCCCCGATCCACCGTTGCATCCGCTTCCTCGGCAGACTCGGCTACCTCCGCCGCCGGCGCCCGGCCTCGCCGCACGTCGTCCCCCTTCGCGGTCGGGATATGGATCAGGAAGCGGCCGCTGCCATCGCCGAAGCTTTGCAACCCCGTACACTGTTAGCTCGAAGGCCGACGGCATGGCTGCGCTTGATAGCTGATGCGAGACAACGCATTGCGCTAGGTTCAGAACAACTCAGAACTCACTGAAAAAAATGGAGGCTGTACTTGCTTCTCCTATATATACCCCTCGAGTGGCTTTCAGACACCAGTTTCAATTATAGCACTACTGACGTAAATATAGCCACATGGAAAAGCAATTGTTGAACAAAGACACTGATAATTCAGTGGCACATCCGTGTGGTCTCAAACTCTCAATGTATATATTTTTGTCTGCTTATACTACCAAAATAAATATTACCGCTCTATTAACCGACCAATCTATGGAGCATAGTTGACAGAGTGAAAACACCTCATAATAAATGAGAAAATTGTATAAGAAACAAGATCTACATTACAGACGCCATGGAATAGTTAGGCAAACCTTTCTCGTTCTTCCCTCTGATTCCAGAAGTATTTCAGGGCCAAATTACCCTTGATTTTCAACATACAACAACAACCAAGGCACCTCCATCAATACAAAAAAAAATTGTTTTAACCAGGAAGGGTTAACCAAATTTAACCCCAATACAGGTAATATATGATAACTATTTAACTACATCAAGGTACCTTGACTAGGCTGGGAACAGAAAGCAGCTAGTACACATCAGATAAAACCAGGAGTCGCCCTTTTGATGCTAGGCTCTCTAGTTGGCATCATTCATGGATCCTGCAGTTTAAGAGGATAAACATTATGTTCCAATTTAAAAGCTAAAACAAAATCTTTTGATGGTCTTGAAAAAGCATGTGCCCTGTACAAATCGATGCATCAAAGCATTAAAACATCTACACCATATGAAATTTAAGACCATAAAGTTGTTTTATGGATTCACTACCCCTTTTAATCAATATCAAGCAAATTCATTTAGACCTTGAAAGCCAAGATACCAGATTAATCAGATCTGGTCCCTCAGGTTACTCAGATAGCACGAACCTACAAGTTGGAGCAAGTAAATGGGGAAGATAATAATTTTGTCGTATATACTCCAGTGCATTACAAAGATCCCAACATCAGTTGTACGGGGTGACTAAGGATGCAAGTGGGTATGCAATGGTGTTTTGTGGTTTCAGCCAACTTAGTCCATTCCTCCCCCTAAATTAAGGAGGTGCCATTGCCATTCTAGTTCATTTTATCAAGTTTTTGGTCGACCCAATGACCCAAAACATGTGGAACCTGCATCCCTAGTGGTGACATACATACATACTGACATCTGCTCCATCTAATAATAATGCCATAAACTACTATTAATTATCCTTTTTCATTATGGTCACATAAATTCATTCAAGTCTTCAAAGCAAACATAACTAGAGTAATAAAGTAAGGCCACTCAGGGAGCATATAATACAGTGTCACAAGTTCCGAGCAGAAAATATGAATGATTTAGAGATTACATTCAAGCATAGTATTTTGATAACACAATGCCACAAAATTCTGAACAGAAAATATGAGAGTTATACACTACAGTCAAGCATAATATATTGCTTAGAGAAATTTGTAATACGTTAAGCACTCCTTATGAATGTAACTATCTTGCCTTCAAAAAACTGCAATGTCCACATTCCATATTTCATCTATAGAACATCTATATCAGAACAGTTATTCCCAAAATGACATGACATGTCACATAATTTGCTTAAAACTCCAGAATCAACATGTTGCAGTAGCAGAAACTAATGATTCATTGCATAAAAGCTATTTATTGCCTATGGGCATTGTTAAAATCAAAAGAAAAGAGAAATATGCTCTGCTATTCATACAACAAATTTAAAGTTCATTTAATTTAGTTGATTTCATTTTTAAATAGCAAACTGAAGCGTGTCACTTAAGCATTCTTATTACTTACTGTCACTAACTAGTTCATAATTATTTCTATTTCTACCTTTATGTCATGATTCAAATGGTATTCTTGAGAAATGCCTAACAAACTGCAAGTTTGAGACATGACACATGAGACAGAATTTGTGCCTTGCTTTGTAACAAATTGACAGCAGATTGTGTAAGTATAAAGTAACGCACACCCGTGGATGCAAAGACTCTTGCTTCGTGTCTGTTTAACCTAAAACCAATTTTATTCCTTCTTAATGCAGTGACAGGAAGTTCTCCTGCCTGTTCAGAATACAAAGTCCAGGAGAAAGGATGAGGCATCAGATAATATGTCAGATGGATACTGCTAAAATCCTAAAACAATACAACTGAATCTGCGTGTTAAGAATACAAAGTCCAGGATCGGAGAAAGGATGAGGCATCAGATAATATATCAGACGGATACTGCTAAAACAATACAACTGGATCTGCAGACTAGATCAGCAGTTGATGCCCAACAGTTGATGCTCTATTAGCCATTGGAAGTTATGAGTGAAGTTGGAGCAAGGGCTCAAATTGTGAGAGAACATTCAGCAAACGAGACTGATCCTCTGTATTTATCATTGACTGCTTAACAAAATAAAAGTTGATGATATGGTGTACATTCTTAGGAGGTAAAAAAAACACCTGGTGTTTAATTATTTGGCGGACCCTGAGGGCAGTCCCAATGAGATATTTATTGTGGTTTCTATCTATCTTAATTAGGTTGACAGCTAAGCAAATTGCTGAGCTGGCACTAGAGTTAATAAGGAGAGAGATTGTGAAACAAAGAAATCGTTTCTTCCTCACGACTCGGCGTCCTCGCGTGGTTCAAGGCGTGAAGAAACCGGCAAAACAGCGTTGGGAGGACTCTGCTCGTTTCTATCCTCTTTCTTCCAGATCCTATGCGCGCGATGCCTAACCGGTGCCGCGGAGGAGCTGACCGGCCGCACCGGAACGCCGGCGACGCCGCGGCCGCACGCTCAAGCCAGCCGCGTCGCGGGAGCCCATCCCCTCGGACGCCACCGCCGTATGCTTGCAGGGCCATGCCCCTGCGTTTATCTCGCTAAGCCTGGAGAACTCTGACGCAAAGCTCACCCTTGCTGTGCCGCCCATGGACGCGACAAACGTGGAGATTGCTGGGTTCGGCTTCGGCGCCGGCAGACTTCGCAGCGTCGTCGCCCACGGCCACCGCTTGCTGAGCTTGGGCGTGGCTGCCCGGCGCCGCCGGCCGCGTAACTCTGGCGTGTCCCGCGTGGCGCCCTGCCCGCGATCTCACGCATGGATGCCTGCTTGCCGGCCGCATGCTTGCTGCCCATGCCCCCGTGGACAACAACGACAAGCAAGCGCAGGCATAGCAGCCCGATTCGATACGATCTTGGATCTTCTCATTCCGTTGCTTGCTTCAGCCATTCCTTTAGTTCTAGATGCAAACGAAGAGAAGAGAAATCCAGTTCCAAGCAACGGAAGCGAGGAGCAGAGGACTGGACAGAAAATAAAATGCACAGAGGATCCAGAGATAGGAGAGAAGCACACGGTAAATGATTGGCCAGATTTTTGTCTACACACTAGATAGAAAAGTTGCATCGGAAAGAATGGTTTCTTGCTACGATATCCTAGACTGTAGAAACTACTTATGATTTTTCCATTGGGACTGCCCTGATTATGGTTTCTTTAAGGATTAAACAGTAAGCAATGTGTTTCTAGGATCAGTAAACATACATAACCTCAAAAGCTTGTAAAACATGGGAAAAAAGAGAGGAAGGAAGTGGCATCCCTTTGGTCAAAGAAAGAGGTTGAGAAAAAAGAAAGAAAATAAAAACCTCAACCTCAATAAGAGTTGTTATATAATGTATGATCCAGCACCCTCAATTTGGTAAAATATTAGTGCACAACTATTACATGCTACATGCAAAAAACAGTACATGAACAGGGTATACATGTATTAGCCAATCAATACAACAATAATTTGATACATGTAAGTATGTAACGAACGGGCAAATCAACCAATTAAGATGGCTAATTCAGGCAAAATTTTGGCAAACTTACTAGGATAAAATGAGAAATAGGGGGAGAAATGTGGAGTTAAGGTTTTTTTCCTTGAACATGCAAGAGAGCAACACATCTTTATTAGAGAGAGAGAGAGGGGGGGTTAGAAACCCCATAGGAGGCAACCTACTTACCTCAAATAGGAGGTGAAAGAATGTTGCAAGAAAACCATTAAAAGAGCTTGAAAACCATAAAAGGTTTACAATCACAGATAGAGCAAAGAAGTAAAAAATGTTATACTATAGTTTATTAATGAGTCAGTATGCTTTTAGCGCCTAATTGTGAAGGAATATTACACTAGCTACACTATTGCATGGCCAGTTAGGCTATAGTTTATGCAACAATGAAAATGGCCATCTAGGCTAGTTTCAAGCATCAAATCAGCCAGCCAACATGATGTGTTATGCTTCTTAACTACGGACACTCATTTCTCATACACTTGAGGAAGTTCAAAGGTTCATACAGTGTATGCTCACCGAAGCATGACACTAAACACTGATGAAAAAGAATATAGCACAACTACATGAGAGCTTTGGGTGACATTAAGAACTAACATGTTCTACAATATATATACCTCTAAAGAATTGTTGAGTCCTGCCAAGTCACCTACATGGCTTGTTTAGATCAACATATTAATGAAAACTGCATAAGGATTTTCCATTCCATATCTCACTCGACAAGCAAGCATGGTTGGAGGAACAGAATAAAACAGAAAATCCATTTTTTTCCTGAGCGGTGGATAATAATCTACAATCCTAACCCTAGTTGCAGCAAGGGTGCCTGGATCCACAGATGGCAAAATTCTCGATCCCATGTCCAATTAATTTTCAATCTACAAATGATCATGGACCACCAACCAGAATTTGTTAGAGTATGTGTTTAGGCCCATGTGGCCCATGTATGGAACCTATATAGCTACCCATCTAGGGTTAGCCCCAATCAATAGAATCTCTAAACCTTGATGGATAAGTCTCTGTGGCTGGTGGTTGTAGGGCTGCTGCACATTGCAGCACATGATCTTTGTGTCCAGCATCTTTTAACTGCTTTTAGGACAGCAGTTAGCATCTAGGACAACATCTGCTTTTAGGACAGCAGTTGGCATCTAGGACAACATCTTAGACTAGCATCTTAGACTAGCATCTTGGCATATGCTTGGCTGGCTAGCAGCCTATAAATATGTATCCCCAACCCCTCAGGTTGGCATGGCATTGTATGAGTTTGTGTGAGAAATAAACCAGAAAATTGCCCCAACTCCTAGTGTCATCCTCTCTCGATGAGAGTAAGGATTCAGCTACTACCAAGAGTGCGAATCCAGCGACTAACAAGTCAGAAAATTGCCCCAACTCCTAGTGTCATCCTCTCTCGATGAGAGTAAGGATTCAGCTACTACCAAGAGTGCGAATCCAGCGACTAACAAGTGGTATCCGAGCCGTACTATCCTGTAGCCTGAGCATCTCCTGCTCTTCTCCTTCCCCAGCCTCGCAGCAGCCCCAACCGCAGCCGGTAGCAGCAGCAGCTCCGGCTGCCCTTGCTCTCCACACAGCAGCCCCCTCGATAGCGCGCCATGTCCGCAGGCCAGTCTCAGGGCTCGGTCGCCTCGAGCGCGCAGCGTCGGCAGGAGGCCGACCTCGCCGCGGCAGAGAAGCGCGAGCGAGCGGCAGCAGACGCCGCTGCAGCAGCGGCAAGGGCATCGAGGCTGGCAGCAGCAGAGCTAGCAGCAGCTAGAGCGGAGGTGGAAGCGGCGGATGCAGCGCGTGCAGCAGCAGCGGAGGTCGAGGTTCTACGCGGCAGCAACAGCAGCTCCATCGCTGCTGATGATAGTGCCGACGCGGACCTCGAGCTGCTGGAGAGGGAGGCATCGCGAGGGCGAGCGGCGCAGTGGGCAGCCGTGCACACCCACGAGCGCGGCGGCAGCCCAAACAGGCGCAGACACGCCGGCGGCGCTCCTGAAGGAGGCGCGCACGACGGTGGCGCTCCTGGAGGAGGCACGCATGGCGGCGACGGACGGGTCGACGGAGAGCGCGGCCTTCACAGGCAGCGCGGCTCTCTCTCCCCGGTTCGGTACCGTGGTCACCACGAGTACCAGGCTGTCGTCAGGGACGTCGGCCCCGGCGGCGGGTGGCCTACCCTCACCAAGACCAACTATGTTGAGTGGGCTGCGGTGATGAGGGTGAAGCTCCAGGTGCGGCATATGTGGGATGCAGTCCGGTACGGCGACGTCGACTACGACCAAGATCGACGGGCGCTGGATGCTCTCATTGCTGCAGTCCCGTCCGAGATGCAGTTTTCGCTTACCAGCAAGCGGACTACCAAGGAGGCTTGGGACGCCATCGCTGCAGCACGCATCGGCAGCGACCGCGCCCGCAAGTCCACACTGCAAGCACTTCGCAAGGAGTGGGAGAACCTGGTCTTCAAGCCAGGTGAGGACGTTGATGACTTTGCTCTTCGTCTCAACACTCTGTTGCAGAAGTTGGTGCAGTTCGGCGACGACACCTACGGTGAGGAGAGAGCTGTTGAGAAGCTTTTCCGCTGCGTCCCCAAGAAGTACAAGCAGATGGCTCGCTTAATCGAGTCTCTGCTGGACCTCTCCACGATGATGATCGAGGAGGCGTTGGGCTGCCTCAAGGTCATTGACGGCGATGAGCCACAGCGCCTCTCGGGACCCGTCACCATTGGCGGAAAGCTCCTCCTCACTCGGGAGCAGTGGGCTGCCGGCCAAGGTGACAGAAAGAAGGGGGAGCCTTCTTCCACGACAGGCGGCCACAAGCGTGGCAAGCCACGCAAAGACGCCCAGGCAGGGGCGCGAGGACGTGCCGAGGGTGATGATCGTGGAGGCGCCTAGGGCGGCGCCGCTGGCAAGCAAAAGCCAGCACGAGGTGACCCTTGCTACAACTGCGGCAAGCTTGGTCATTAGGCCAAGGATTGTCGATAGCCACGACGCGGCCAGGCCCACGTCGCGCAGGCGGAAGAGGAGGAGCAGTCGGCTCTGTTCATTGCTCATGCAAGCATCGAACTACCTCCAGCTGCACCGGCCGCAACGGCTTTCCTCCACCTTGACGAGCCAAAAGCACACGCCCTCCTCGACGACAGCTCCGGCAACGACAAGACCGACGGGTGGTGCCTTGACACCGGCGCCACCCACCACATGACCGGGCGGCGGGAGTTCTTCACCGAGCTCGACCCAAGCGTTCGAGGCACCATCAAGTTCGACGACGCCTCCACTGTGGAGATCAAGGGTGTCGGCTCTGTCGTCTTCGTCGCCAAGACTGGCGAGCACAGGCTGCTCACCGGTGTCTACTACATCCCCGCATTGAGGAACTCCATCATCAGCTTGGGACAGCTGGATGAGAGCGGATCGCGCGTGGAGATCGAGCACGGGGTGCTGCGCATCTGGGATCATCGACACCAGCTCCTGGTCAAGGTCAACAGGAGCAACCGCCTCTATGTCCTTCACACACAGGTGGCGCAACCTCTTTGTCTTGCAGCTCGCCGCGACGACGACGCTTGGAGGTGGCACGAGCGCTTTGGGCACCTCAACTTTGAGGCCCTGAGGCAGCTCGGCAGCAAGGAGATGGTGCGGGGCATGCCGCACGTCGACCACGTGGAGCAATTCTGCGACACCTGCGTCCTCACCAAGCTGCGGCGGCTCCCTTTCCCCCGCCAGGCGAGCTTCCGCACCAAGGAGAAGCTGGAGCTCGTACACGGTGACCTCTGTGGCCCCGTGACACCGGCTACACCTGGAGGCCGGTGCTACTTCCTCCTCCTCATCGACGACGTGTCCCGCTACATGTGGGCTGTCCTGCTCGATGCCAAGGCAGCCGCAGCGGACGCCATCAAGCACCTTTAAGCTGCTGCGGAGGCGGAGTGCGGCCGCAAGCTTCGGGTCCTACGCACGGACAACGGCGGCGAGTTCACGGCGGCCGATTTCGCGGCGTACTGCGCCAATGAGGGGATCCACCGCCACTTCTCCGCGCCGTACACTCCGCAGCAGAACGGCGTCGTCGAGCGCCGCAACCAGACGGTGGTGGCCACTGCCCGTGCCCTCCTCAAGCAGAGAGGGATGCCGACGATCTACTGGGGTGAGGCGGTGATGACCGCCGTCCACTTGCTCAACCGCTCCCCCACCAAGGCCCTCGACGGCAAGACGCCATACGAGGCCTGGCACGGGCGCAAGCCCGCGGTGAGCCACCTTCGCGTCTTCGGCTGCCTGGCCTTCGTCAAGGAGCTCAACCACATCGGCAACCTCGACGACCGGAGCACGCCAGGGGTCTTCATCGGCTACGTGGAGGGCGCCAAGGCCTACCGCGTCCTCGACCCTGCGACACGGCGCGTGCGCATCACGCGTGACGTCGCGTTCGACGAGGGGCGAAGCTGGACGTGGGGCAAGATGGTGGATGACGACTCGACTCCGACGACCAGCGATTTCGTCGTCGACTACGTCCACTTCAAGGAGGCAGGGGGAGCTAGCAGCTCGTCCTCACCGAGCTCGCCTACCCCACCACCTTGTTCGCCACCACCTCCGGCGAGTCCTTCACCACTGCCACCACCAGCTCCGGCAAGTCCACAGGCTCCGGCGAGTCCACCACCAGCACCGCCGGCCACGCCTCGCTCTCCTACACTGGACCCTACCTCTTCAGGCTCGGCACCGGCAGCTTCGGCCCACGACGAGCAGCGCACAGTGGAGTTCGCAACTCCGCTGTCCAACGACGAGGATCGCATCGACGCCTACCACGGCGGCGAGCCTCTGCGCTACTGTACCGTGGACAACCTCCTCGGCGAGCAGCTGGTCCCTGGACTGGCACAACACGACTTTGAGGCGGAGCTGCACCTCGCACAGGACGATGGCGAGCCTCGTTCCTTCGCCGAGGCGGAGAGGGACGCGGCATGGCGTGCCGCGATGCAGATGGAGATGGACACCGTCGAGCGGAACAAGACGTGGGAGCTGGCCGATCTTCCAGCCGGCCACCACGCCATCTCTCTCAAGTGGGTCTTCAAGCTCAAGAAGGACGAGACCGGAGAGGTGATCAAGCACAAGGCGCGTCTGGTGGCGCGCGGCTTCATCCAGCAAGAAGGAATCGACTTCGACGACGCCTTCGCGCCCGTTGCATGGATGGAGTACGTGCGACTCCTCCTTGCGCTAGCTGCCCAGGAGGGCTAGCGTGTCCATCACATGGATGTCAAGTCGGCGTTCCTTAATGGCGACTTGAAGGAGGAGGTCTACGTGCATCAGCCACCGGGATTTGCGATTCCCGGCAAGGAGGGCAAGGTGCTTCGCCTGCGCAAGGCCCTCTATGGCTTGCGACAGGCACCGAGGGCGTGGAATGCCAAGCTGGATTCCACGCTGAAGGGGATGGGCTTCGAGCAAAGCCCACACGAGGCGGCCATCTACCGGCGGGGCAGCGGAGGAAAGGCTCTGCTGGTAGGCGTCTACGTCGACGACTTGGTGATCACCGGCACCAAGGAGGTGGAGATCGAGGCGTTCAAGGAGAAGATGAGGGCGACTTTCCAGATGAGCGACTTGGGCCCTCTCTCCTTCTACCTGGGGATCGAGGTCCACCAGGACAGCTCCGGCACCTCTCTTCGCCAGACTGCCTACGCCAAGCGCATTGTGGAGCTAGGCGGTCTCATCGACTGCAACCCAGCCCACACTCCTATGGAGGAGAGGCTGAGGCTGAGTCGGGAGAGTACGGAGGAGGAGGTGGACGTGACGCAATACAGGCGCATTGTGGGCAGCCTTCGCTACCTTGTCCACATGCGACCAGACTTGGCGTTCGCCGTCGGCTACGTCAGCCGGTTCATGCAGCGACTAACGGCGGAGCACCAGCAGGCCGTGAAGAGGATCCTCCGCTACGTCGCAGGCACCTCCGACTATGGCTTGCACTACCCGAGGTGCCCCGGTGCGGCGCATTTCATCGGGTACAGCGACAGCGACCATGCCGGCGACATCGACACGAGCAAGAGCACCAGCGGGACGCTGTTCTTCCTCGGCAAGTGTCCGATCAGCTGGCAGTCGGTCAAGCAGCAGGTGGTGGCTTTGTCCAGCTGCGAGGCAGAGTACATCGCAGCCACTACCGTTGCTACTCAGGCCTTGTGGCTGGCTCGGCTGCTTGGCGATCTCTTTGGCAGAGATGCAGAGGCGGTGGAGCTCAGGGTGGACAGCAAGTCCGCCTTGGCCTTGGCAAAGAATCCTGTCTTCCACGAGCGCAGCAAGCACATCCGGGTGAGGTACCACTTCATCAGAAGCTGCCGGAGGAAGGGAGTGTCCGGGCCAACTACATCAACACCCAAGACCAGCTCGCCGACTTCCTGACCAAGTCCCTCGGACGGGTCAAGTTTCAGGAACTTCGCGCCAGGATCGGGATGGCCTAGATACCTCACAAGGAGCCACACAAGACTTAGGGGGAGAGTGATGGATAAGTCTTTGTGACTGGTGGTTGTAGGGCTGCTGCACACTGCAGCACATGATCTTTGTGTCCAGCATCTTTTAACTACTTTTAGGACAGCAGTTAGCATCTAGGACAGCATCTGCTTTTAGGACAGCAGTTGGCATCTAGGACAGCATCTTAGACTAGCATCTTGGCATATGCTTGGCTGGCTAGCAGCCTATAAATATGTATCCCCAACCCCTCAGGTTGGCATGGCATTGTATGAGTTTGTGTGAGAAATAAACCAGAAAATTGCCCCAACTCCTAGTGTCATCCTCTCTCGATGAGAGTAAGGATTCAGCTACTACCAAGAGTGCGAATCCAGCGACTAACAAGTCAGAAAATTGCCCCAACTCCTAGTGTCATCCTCTCTCGATGAGAGTAAGGATTCAGCTACTACCAAGAGTGCGAATCCAGCGACTAACAAACCTAACATGGTATCAGCAGCCTAGTTCCTTCCCTTTCCTCCCCACCCGCCGCCGCCTCTGGTTGCCGGCCGGCCAGCCGCCGCCGCAGCCATGGCCGGCCACTCCTCTCCTCCTCCCTCCTACTATGCCTACTTCCCCTCCCTCTCCACCCCATCCTGGGCCTAGATCACCGGCCGCTCCACTCCTGGCGCCGGCGGACCTCCAGGCGCACCCGCCGCTGGGGCCCTGGCCACGACTGGCAGCGGTGGCCCGCCGCCGCTCGGCATGCCGGGGGGCTCCAGTGAGGGGGATTCCTCCCCTCTGGCGGCCGTGCAGCCCCTGGCAGCCACCGATGTTTGGCCCCAAGCCGAGCAGCAGCAGCGCCCGGACCTTCAGCCCGCCGTCGCCCGGCCCCAGGCCGAGCAGCACCTCCGCCCAGACCTCCAGCCCGCCATCACCACCTCCGATCCCGCCCCTCTTGCCGATCCTCTGGCTGCCATCCGTCCCAGGCAGCCAGCCCCTGTCCTTCCATCTGTCCTTCCCTCTGCCGTGCAGTCCGGCCTCGGCCTCCCTCCTCTACTAGCGCCGCTGCTCCTCGGTGGTAACGCCAGTTCTCTCATCACCGCTCCACCTCCGGGCCCGGACTCCACCCTCGCAGCCGCTCTCGTCGCGGCTCGGGCTACCGCCGCGGAGGGGCAGGCTCGCGTTCGCGCTGCAGCCCTCGCATGGGAACGTGAGCGCGACGCGGCCGATGTCTTGGCCCGCCAGATCGCCGAGGCGGAGCACCTCCTCGTCTCTCCCACTACACAGGATGTAGGAGCCCACTCCTCCGCCTCGCCTGGCCGCCGCGCGCCCCATCCCGCCGTCCTCTGGCACGATCCGGCTGACCCGCTCGTGGCTCAGCTTCACTACCAGGCCGGGGGGGTCCAGAACATTCGCCTCCTCGTTCCGGTCGTCCTCGAGCCGGAGTCGCCCTCCTACGCCCGCTGGCGGGACCTCGTGCTTCTCACCCTTTGCCGCTACGCCCTCGACGACCACGTCCTCGTTGACGCTTTGGTCGCCATCCAGACCCCATCGTGGCTTCGTCTGGACAGCATCGTCCTCTCCTGGATCCTGGGGACGATCTCTCTGGACCTCCATGACCTCGTCCGCACCTCACCTGACGCGCGCCGGGCATGGCTCGCCCTTGAGGGTCAGCTTCCGGACGTTCGTCCAGGGTGACCTCTCCGTCGGCGAGTTCTACCATCGGATGAAGGGCATGGCGGACTCCCTGGGGGACCTTGGGTGGCCCGTGGAGGATCGCATCTTGGTCCTCAACGTCCTCTAGGGGCTCAACGACCGCTACGCCCACCTCCGGACATGGATCACCCGCCAGAGGCCCTTCCCCACCTTCCTGGAGGTCCGTGACGATCTCATCATGGAGGAGCTCATGCAGGGCCTCCAGCCGGTCTCCACCGCTTCCACGGGGTCCTCGTCCTCCTCGATAGCCCTGGCTACTACTTCGCCGCGTCCGTCTGCTCCACCGCGGTCGACCGCTCCACCGCCACAATCTCTTCTGGGCCCTCCTCCCTCCGGGCCGAGCGGAGGTGGGGGTCGTGGCTCTTGTCGTCACCGTGGAGGGGGCCACGGGGGTGGCCGCGGGGGTCACCCCTAGGCTCCGGCACCGGCTGGGCCACACGAGGGGCACCATGGCCTTCGTTCCAGAACCCGTGGTCTGGTCGCATCTCCATGTGGCCCTACCACGCCCCCAGAGACGACACTCGTCCACCGGTGGCCATGCTCACCGGAGCTCCTCCTGCTGGTCCTCCACCCGGCGCCTTCCCTGCTGCGCCGTGGGTTCCACCCTCCGGGACTCCACCGAGGGTCGTCGGCTAGGACCAGGCGGCCCTGGCTCGCTCGTTCAGCACCATGGGCCTGACACCTCCGGTCGGACCCGAGTGGATCGCTGATTCGGGGGCCACCTACCACACCACTCCTGACCCCGGTATACTTTCGACGATTCACTCTCCCTCTTCCTCTCTTCCTTCGTCCATTATGGTCGCAAACGGTTCTTGTATTCCAGTCTCGTCTGTGGGTACCGCCGGTGCTCATGGCTCCTTTCGTCTTCCTGATGTTCTTGTTGCTCCTTTTATGGTTCATAATCTTCTTTCTATTCGACGTTTTACAGCTGACAATTCTTGTTCTGTGGAATTTGACTCTTCTGGTCTTACTGTAAAGGATTTGGCTTCCCGGCGTCCTCTGCTCCGATGTGACAGCACCGGGCCCCTTTACACCCTTCGCTTCCCGGCGGCTCCTTCGTCTTCTTTGCCGTCCGTTTTGTCAGTTGCCTTCGTCGCTTCTGCTTCCTCTACTACTTGGCACCGGCACCTCGACCATCCTGGACGTGATGCCCTGATGCAGCTCAGTCGTAGCTCTGGTCTTCCATGTACTCGAGCTCATGATGAGCAACTGTGTCATGCGTGCCAATTGGGCCGACATGTTCGTCTTCCGTTTTCTAGTTCTACTTCCCATGCGGCCCGTATTTTTGATCTTGTACATTGCGACCTATGGACATCTCCTATTCTGAGCATTTCCGGTTATAAGTACTATCTTATGGTTGTTGATGTTTTTTCGCATTATTCGTGGACTTTCCCTCTTCGTGCGAAGTCCGATACGTTTACCACGCTTCTTCACTTCTTTACTTGGGTGTTTACACAGTTCGGCCTCACCATCAAGGCCGTACAATGTGACAATGGTCACGAGTTTGATAACTCCACCTCCCAAGATTTCTTCCTCTCTCACGGTGTTCAGTTGCGCATGTCTTGTCCATACACCTCTTCGCAGAATGGCAAGGCTGAGCGGATGATTCGCACCACCAACGACACCGTGCGTACCCTTCTGTTTCAGGCCTCTCTTCCCGCTCGCTTCTGGGCTGAGGGTCTACACACCTCCACCTACCTTCTTAACCGCCTTCCTTCCGCGGCCTGTCCCGCTCCCACTCCTCACCACACCCTCTTCGGTACCCCGCCTCGGTACGATCACCTCCGCGTGTTTGGGTGTGCGTGTTACCCCAACACCGCTTCCACTTCTTCTCACAAGCTGGACCCTCGCTCCACGCTCTGTGTCTTCCTCGGGTACTCTCCGGATCACAAGGGGTACCGGTGCTTTGACCTTACCTCCCGACGGGTTCTCATCTCTCGCCATGTGGTGTTCGATGAGTCTGTGTTTCCCTTTTCCAGCACTACCACCCCTCCGGTACCTGACTCACCCTCCCTATTTCCCACTGACCCGGTGGTCCAGCCACCTTTTTCGTGGCCTCCTGCAGGTAACGCTTCGCCTCGTGACGGGCCGGCCCCCTGTCCTGGATTCCTAGCGGGTCCGGGCCCGTCGTCCTCGGGTGCGGCCCCGTCCTCTCCGGTTGGTGCAGCCCAGGGGCCATCGTCCCCCGCTTCTGCACCGGGGGGGGGGGTCGTGTCGGCCGCCGACGCCGGATCCCGTCCCGGCACCTGCCCCAGCACCTCCGTCGAGGTTCGCCGCGCCGGTTCGTGTGTACCAGCGCAGGTCGCGGCCGCCGCCGCTCGTGCTCCCTTCTCCACCGGGGACACCGACACCACCGTCGCAGTCCCCGCCGGCTCGTGGTGCCCCGCTAGTCTACCACCCGCCGCTGCTTCACCGACACCCGCGGCATGTTCACCCGATGGTAACACGGCACACGGCTGGCACACTGCCGCCTCGTGTCCTCGAGGCTTCGACCGGCGACGCGGTGGTCTCCCCGGTACCCTCTTCCGTCCGCGACGCCCTGCTAGACCCTCACTGGCGCCGCACGATGGAAGAGGAGTACGCAGCGCTACTTGCCAACCAGACGTAGGAGTTGGTGCCCCGGCCACCAGGCTCCAACGTCGTCACCGGCAAGTGGATTTGGACCCACAAGCGCCGGGCCGATGGCTCTCTCGAGCGCTACAAGGCCCGATGGGTCCTTCGGGGTTTCACTCAGCGCCTTGGAGTCGACTACGATGAGACCTTCAGCCCGGTGGTCAAGCCGGCTACCGTCCGTACCGTGCTCTACGGCCTCAAGCAGGCACCTCGGGCGTGGAACCACCGGTTTGCTGCTTTCTTGCTGACCCTGGGGTTCATGGAGGCCAAGTCTGATACGTCCCTGTTCGTCTACCACCATGGAGCCGACACTGCATACTTGCTGCTCTATGTTGATGACATTGTCCTCACCGCCTCCAGCAAGCCACTTCTCCGCCGGATCATCACCGCTCTCCAGCAGGAGTTCGCGATGAAGGATCTGGGTGAGCTCCACCACTTCCTCGGTGTCACTGTTGAGCACCGTCCTGTTGGGCTCCTCCTTCACCAGCGGCAGTACATGGGCTGGGATGACTGACTGCAACCCCTGCTCCACTCCGGTCGACACTCAGGGCAAGCTGTCTGAGGCTGAGGGACCACCGGTGGCCGATCCCACTGCGTACAGGAGCCTCGTCGGGGCCCTTCAGTACCTCACTTTCACCCGGCCGGATATCACCTATGCAGTTCAGCAGGTCTGTCTTCATATGCATGACCCCCGGGAGCCTCACCTCACGGCTCTCAAGCGTCTCCTCCGCTGCCTCCGGGGGACGCTCGACTACGGCCTCCTACTCCACCGGGCCTCCTCCACCGACCTCGTCGTCTACACCGACACTGACTGGGCCGGGTGCCCAGACACTCGACGCTCCACCTCCAGCTACGCCGTCTTTCTAGGCGGCAACCTGGTGTCTTGGTCGTCCAAGCGCCAGCCGGTGGTCTCCCGGTCCAGCGCCGAGGCGGAGTACCGCGCCGTTGCTAACGGCGTGGCGGAGGCCGCCTGGCTCCGACAGCTGCTTGCTGAGTTGCACACTCCGCCCTCCCGGAGCACACTGATCTACTGCGACAACGTCAGTGCGGTCTACCTCTCCACCAACCCCATCCAGCATCAGCGGACGAAGCATGTGGAGATCGACCTTCACTTTGTCCGAGATCGGGTAGCCATGGGCGAGGTGCGGGTCCTTCATGTTCCGACGACCTCCCAGTTCGCGGACATCTTCACCAAAGGCCTCCTGTCCTCGACCTTCGCCGAGTTTCGCTCCAGCCTCAACATCACCGGTGGCTAGTTGCGTCTGTGGGGGTTGTGTGTGTTCTTTCTTGTTCAGCCTCGAACTCCGCTGCGTCGGTAGTTCAGACTGCGGGGGTTGTTAGAGTATGTGTTTAGGCCCATGTGGCCATGTATGGGACCTATATAGCTACCCATCTAGGGTTAGCCCCAATCAATAGAATCTCTAAACCTAACAGAATTCAATAGAGGAAATTCCAGAAAGTACAACACAACACAATCCAAAAACTCCCAAAACATTCAACTATGAACAATCAGTTCGGAACCATAATTCTTCATTCTGGAGAATAATCCTGTGTGTAGCTACATCATCGAAATATGGCCAATCATTCATGCAACATTATACCCTAGAATTATCACAGACACAGCCATCATCGCTGACTCTCATTCAGAAAAGAATGCATTTCGGGGGAAGTTTGCTAAAGATTGTTGAGCTATAAATGCAATGTCCAATGAATGCTAAAGCACGAAATCAAAGAGTGAACTTGACCAGCATAGCCACAAGAATTACCTACATCGGGGAGTTCACATCGGCGTGAGCGGCGCCATGCTGTGGGACCAGCCGGTCAAGCCCATCCAGCGCCGCGGCATCCGCCTTGCCTAGATTGACCGCCATCTTCCCCTTTTCCTTCGGCAGGCGCACATCCCGCTTCTCGGGGACCCCAGCCACCGGCAACCGCGGCAGCTTGTCGTTCAACCCCACCATGTGCTCGTCGTCCGGCGGGAGCGGGTGTGGGAGCTCCGCTTCGATGGAAGCCCACCTGGCCTCGAATATCCCGGAGAGCTCGGCGACGCTCTCGTAAACGGGGTCGCCCTGGTTGTTATATGACAAGGCGTTCCGGAACGTGAGGCGGACGTCGTCCGCGAACGCGGTTGGGTAGACGTAGCGGCGGCGCTCAAGGCGGCGGAGCACGGTGCCGAGATCCATGGGATCGGCGACGACGGTGTAGTAGTCGCGGAGGCCGAGGGCGCGCGCGTCTACAGGGGCCTCGAAAACCCACCCATCGTCGTGCCGCAGTAGGTCGTCCAGGAGCGCACGGCAGCGCCCGAACGCGCGGCTGAGATCGTAGCAGCCGGCGCCGCCTCCTGCCACGCCGCCCCCAGGAGACGGAGCCGAAGCGGAAGCCGGGCGGCGGGCGCTTTGGACGCGGCATCGGGAGGGGTTTGGGCGATTTCAAGTTTGGGCGAATACCACAGACGACTCTAACCCTACCGGAGCCCTCCGGGCCCGTTTTCTGTGGGTTGTGGGAGCCGGTCGACAGCCACTAGTCAACAAGAAGTCCCATTTTATATTAAGCCAAAAATTGGCCACAACTCTAACGCTACAGGAGCCCTCCGGGCCCGTTTTCTGTGGGTTGTGGAAGCCGGTCCGGCTGCCACTAGTCAACCACTAAGCCCCATTTTATTAAAGTCAAAATTGACCACGGAACACTGGAAATGAAAATGATCTCTCTTCATTAGTGGACACTGAAAATACTTATATTTGCTTTGTCCTATTTACTGGTGAACACTAAAAATAAAGCAGGACTGGAAGACTAGGTCTGCAAGAAGCAATGAAGCTTGTCGCTTGGAATTGCCGGGGGTCTGGACAACCATCGAGCAGTTTCAGGGCTTGTGGAACTACATAAGTCTAGGTGTGCATGCATCCTTTTTCTGCCAGAGACAAAACTGAAGGAAAGTCAGATGCAGCGCTTCCGGTGGATGTTGGGTCTGGCTAATATGGTGGTGAAAGATGGTGAAGGAAAAGGGGAGGAATTGCTATGTTGTGGTAGAGAGATATCGGTGTGATGTTACGAAATTTTTCGAAATATCACACTGATGTAGATGTCAATGAGGAAAATGGAAGTGAATGGAGATTCACCAGAGTGTGTGGGGAGGCCCATGCCGAGCACAAGGAGAGGACCTAGGAGACGATGAGGTCATTGATATCGTCCTAGCCAAAGCCATAGCTAATGGTAGGGGATTTCAACAAGATTTTGTTTTCCCATGAGAAACAAGTGGAAGACAGAGAAGCCAACAATGCATGAAAAAGTTTATAGAAGCTCTAGAGGCGCGGGGTAGAGGACCCGGGCTATGAGGGGGATATGTTTACTTGGCGGAATAATAACTACACACAAGATGGCTTCATAAGTGAGAGATTAGATAGAGCGGTGGCAAATGAGGAGTGGAGGACGATGTTTCTCTGGCACGTGTGATAAACGGTGGCCAGCGTCTTTCTGACCACTGACCCCTCCTGATCGATACCTGTTTGGAAGAGCAGGGAAGCCAGAGAGGGGTCTAAAGGAGCTTTAGCTTTGAAGCTTCTGATGACATTTCTTAACGTCACTACCAGGTTTTGTATTCCCTGGCAACGGCGCCAGAAATGCTTATTGATATTTGATGGGTACCACAATTAGAGGTACCCAAATTAAGATGGAAAACACCCGGCCTCCCCATTTAAGGGGAAAATCAACAAAAGAAAGACGGGCTAAATTCTCCCTTGCTGGGCCTCCAGCGAGACATATGAGCAAACCAGTCCATCTCCCCGTTTCATCTAAGGCCTCACTCAGAAGGGTCTTAGATCACCTCTGATTCGCCCGAGGCCTCAGCCCTAGGGTCTCGGACATAGGCCGACCCCCGACGACATCACCGCCTCGCCCGAGCCCCAGAATTGGCATTGTCCGTCTCCACCTCGCTCAAGACCGGCCTCTGACGCCGCTCCCCCATTGGCGTGCTCGAGACCCCTCTGATGTCACCCACGTTCCTGCATCTGCCTAACTGGATAGGCCAGGAATGACCAGGGTCAAATCACCACACCATCATCTGCAACAGGCATAGGGAAGAGCTGCTGACCACTATGCCACCATACTGGCACTATACTCACAATCCGTGCCTGCGCAGTGTATGGAACAACTGCCCTAGGCCACTATTCTCACGATTAGGATAAGATCACACCACGATCCCCGCCTCTGAGGCCTCAGCTCTCTACGCCAGTCAAACTATAAGGATAAACACGCCACGCCGGCTACAGAACCAGGTATGACAGGGCACGTCGCTACAATACCGAAAGACAAAAACTACTCCCTCAGCAATGGCACACATGCCTGGACACGTAGCAGCAGTGCCAGAAGTACCGACGCCATGCCTCCACAGTACGGACCACGTCGCCACCGGATAAGGCCCTCCCGAGGCCTCCAGGCTCCTCCTCCAGCAAGGGTCACGCCACATACCAACATTTTGTAACCCTGCACCTCCTTGAGTCTATAAAAGGAGCATGCAAGGATCATCTCGAGGGAGGAAAACAAAAAGAAGAAGAAGAACCACAACAGCAGCAAAAAGCAAGACATAAGTAGATAACTCTCTTGGACCTTGCGAGGGCACCAGCAGAGTCGCACACACCCACGTTCTCCTCTTTCACCTTGAGACTTGGGAGCCCCTCCCTCTCTCACATCCGCTTGTAACCCCTACTACAAGTACTTTGGTGCAAGATAATACAGAACTCGCCTCCCCCACTGGATGTAGGGCATTTCTCGGTCTGAACCAATATAAATCGCCTGTGTTCTTCTTGCACACCATCCGAACTCCCGACGCACAGACACTCATCACTCATTGGTGCTAGGACCGCCGTTTCTTATACCAACAATATTTCTTATGCTCAAGTAGATAATTCCGCAAGCACACATAATATCGTTATAGCATTTCACCTGGTAGTATTCCAGGGTATCGTATTTATCCACAGGGAAGTAATGGTTAAAATGGTGATAGTTAAGCATCACATATCTACTAACTAGTATATCGACTAGAGTCAGGGTAAGTGATATACAATAAAGTAGGATGACACAAGGATCCAATCATGCAAAGGTAAAATGGAAACATAATTAACTAGTAGGACAATAATAAAGAGAGCACATGAATCCTAAGTTACTTCTATTCAAGCACTACTCTAGCGAGTGACTATGGCTATACAGATAAACCAAGATAATACAAGGTAGGATGCAATAACACTTCGAACGTACCGCCCCAAACTCACCCAGAGGGTTGATTGGACACAAAGCACCTCTGCCCTATGATTTAACATCAGACCTATCATGGGGGAATACATACGATGGATAGGGTTGTCACCACCTGCCAACTACCCCAATCTATCCGGAGACCTAGCCACGTTGCAAGGTACCCAATAGTAAAAGCACCATGCTTACACTATCTGATACTACCCTAGCTTCACGTTAAGACTAGAGCATCAACTAGTGACGAACAACCCATGTTACTGAGAGCCCACTTATCACAGGAGTATAAGCATGACAAAGTATAACTAAAGAACAAAACTAGTACATAAAGTAAAAGACTTGAAATAATACTTGCATAGAAACCAACATACTAAAAAAATAAAGTATTTACAAGAGGGGAACAAAGCTATACCAGACTCCTAAAGACTGCTCCATAGCTCCCACCAAGACTAGCTACTACTAGAAGAGCTACATCTTGAGAGAGTAGAGAGAGGTACATCTCTTGTGTAGTGTAGGTGTGTGTTACAAGTGAGGGAGATGGGTCCTATTTATAGCCTAAGATGGAGTAGGGGCTACTCCATCGCCACGTCATCGATTCGTGGGAGAGCCTATCACATCCCTTGGATCAAACCGACCTCGAACTGCCTTAAACTAACGCATAGGATTGCTCCCAAGTGTGTTTCCTTGCATGTGTCCGAAGGAGAGGTGGTGGAGTGAAAGTGGGCTCTGGGCGGCATGGTGGGGGCATCGGCAGGAGTGCCACTGTGGAGTGGGCCCTCCTCCTTCGGTGTGGTGGCCCCAAGGTGTAGTAGAGTGTGGGTATGAACACAATTTGTCCATTTGAGCATCAACATACCACATGGTGAGTCAGCAATCCATGTGATGCCTCTTTTCGGTCCTTGATCATGCATCGGCTTGGAATAAACGGTGGAGAAGGCTTGAAAGTGTGTTTCTTGGCCACTTCCCATGGATTGGTGAGGTGGCACTGTTGGTATTTATTAACTTGTCACTTGTTTTAGTAGCCACCTATTATATGCCTACATCTCTTAGCATTACTTGTACTAGGTTGTCATCCCTAATGATGATGCTAAAGATGCTTGTTGGTACTACTTAATATTACTACTAAGCAGTTCTTTATTATTTCATGTGACTATTAAGAATATAAAGATATATGAATGAAAAGGAATTTGCAAGCGCACAGATAATTATACCATTGTAGCACTTCACCCCGAGAGTATTTTGTGTATCATTATTTATATTTTACCACAGGAAAGGTCTAGCATGGATGTGTATTGATAACTTATAGTATTGATGGAGAAATAAGCCACAACCAATGTTCTACTCACAACAGGGGTAAGTCATAGGATAATATATATATATATATATATATATATATATATATATATATATATATATATATATATATAAGTATATATATATGATAAGTATTGATTAATGATAAATCACTCAAAGCACTCCTATCTATGGCATTTGCATGGTCAGGTAAAAAATTAGAGGAATAATTTCTAAGTCATTCTTAATTACAAGTCAAAGTATACATTGATTAGTGCAATTATACCTAGTAGTCATGGCTAAGATCATCTTCATATTTACACATAAGGGATATTACTAAGGAGGATTAAGAACAGAGCTTGCTCTTCCTTCGTAACCAGATCCTACTATGCCTATATTCAAGGAGTGGACTACAAAGGACTCAACGGGAGTGTCACACCTGCGATCTACCACATGGTCTGAAATATAGAGTGTATTCGCAGGTAAACAATGTATAAGCACCATGCTTACATAATGTCGACCACTCATCCCATGTACTTTGGAGCGAGCGCTATACGAACTTATGCATAAACATAATGATAAACTAGCTATACTAAGTATATAATCAAAGTAAACGATGATCATTATAGCAAAGAATATGAATAAAATGAATACTAATATTGTCATAACAATTGTAGCAAGCATATAAAAGTAATGGAGATACAAAAGAGAGGGGTACAAGGATTATACCAAACCACGCTCTTGACAAGATCGGGAATCCAAGCGAAGCCTGCTTGCCTCCCTCTAGACCTAGCCTAACTAGCTATGCCCTAGAATATGATGGAGCTCTGAGGATGATTAGGGTTTTTGTCTTCTCAAATGACTTATCCTCAGGGGGCAGGGCCTGGTATGTATATATAGCTCAGAGCGTCTAACGTGAGCTCTTGGATCAAACCGACTTAAGGAACGACAGAGATGCAATTTAGGAGGCGGTGGAAAACTGATGTAGTAGCGGGGAGACTGATAGGTGGGCTAGGTGGCTAGCCAGCCCCACATAGCAGTGCCTCATGCCCCGCCTCAGTGGAGAGTCTCCTAGAGTCTTCTATAGTTTTCCCACGTAGTTCTCACGATGGAATTCCATGATTTCCTCTGCCATGTAGGTCCTCCTTGACGGTTTTCTAGATATACCCTGCAAAAATCACAGATTCACAAAAACTCGTGGAATTTATTAATTTAAACCCTTAGACCTTTGTTGGTGATCTTATTTGTGCTCTTATACATATTTCTTTGATGGTTTAATATGGTTGTTAACTACGGTCAGCAGGCACTGAAGGTGCCATGCCAACCAGTGGCATAGTGGGGTCGACCGGCCCCACCAAGTGGCCCATGGTGGCCCTCCTTGCTCTAATTACTTCTAGTTGCATGATTTTTGATATTTTTGTATAGTTTTCCTGCATGAGCAAAGATCTCCAAGTACAAGTAAAAATAGGTGAATTATAAACATAAATCACTACTTATGGTGTTGTACAGACCCATTTTTGGTGCAATGTTGATGGTCAAAATAGGCATTTAGTGACCGTCAACAGCTTCCAGGTTGGAGGAGGAGAATTGCAAGAAGGTGGTGGAGGATGCATGGGGAGAGGCATTAAAGGATGGGAGAAAATCGGTGTATGAGGCCCTAGAGGTGGTGGCAGGAGGTTTGGCGAGTTGGAGCATAAATGTTTTGGCGATCTTGAGAAAAGGCAAAAACAACTAAGAAGGGAGTTAGAGGGTTGTAGAAGAGAGATGATGAGTAAGGAGCAAATCAGTAGGGAGGGGGTGTTGTGCTATAGGCTAGAAATGTGGAAGAGAAAGTGGACATGTATTGGAGATAGCGTGCACACGTTAAATGGATGCAATTTGGTGATCGAAATATGACCTTTTTCCATGCAGCGTGCACGGAAAGGATGAGAAGTAACAGAATAGGGAAAATTAGGAAGGAGAATGAGGGTTGGGCAGAGGAGGAAGGGGAGAAGAAGAACCTCATCACTAACTATTTTTTTGAGCTTCTCAAATCTTTTGGTGACCAAGATACATATCGGATACTAGATTATGTTGCGTCCAAGTGACACTAGAAATGAATGGGACTTTGGTGAAGGATTTTACAAAGGAGGAGGTGGTGGAGGCATTGAAGGGAATTAGGAACCTAAAGGCGCCAATGTTGGATGGGTTACCGACACTTTTCTATAAGGCTTCAGGTCTAGGAGGTCACCATAAATCTATGGTGACCACCCATCGAACTTCCAGTGACCACTTTTAAACTCCTGCACATATGCTTTGTCAGCGTATTCTTTGGTGTTCTCTAGAAATTTTTGGTGAGTACCCCAACCCACAGTCAAGTCAGCACAATGCACCTATTCCCTGATGACTCCCCTAGCTAGGAGGCACTAGACCTTTTCGATGAGTGCAGAAAAAATCTGCACTAAGTCACAAACATCACAAACGCTTCAAATTTGCTAACTCCAATGCATTCCAACATGAATACCTTCACCCTAGACACTCAGTTAGCTTTTCCAAAACATTTTTCACTTGCATCTCACCATGCTGCTAGGTCCAATGCATATGCAAAGTTTATTCAAACATAGTGGCACTATATAACTGTTTTGCATTAGAGTTCCCCTCTTAATAATATGATTGCCTATCGTAAACCTGATCACGTACTCTATTGTGTCTTGACCGACGGAATGAAAAACCCTAGCATATGCCTTTGCCTTTGGGTTTGTTTTCATCTCCTCTTCTTCTCTCTAAGTGTGAGCTTGCTCCATATGGCGTGGTCATCTTCTCATTCATCTCCAAACCTTGCTCACCATCTTGATGTGGACCCTATATCAATGACAACTTAATGAAAAGCATTAGTCCACTAGTTGTCATTCAATTACCAAAACCAAACTTAGGGCTTTCAATAAGCCACAATGGTAAATCTATTATCCATACCCCACATCATGTTTTTTCTTTTAATAATATATTCATGTTCCTATTGCCCAAAAATCTTTCTGCTCAGGAGTTCATTACAAATAATAATGTTTTCCTTGATTTTTATCCTACTTTTTTTTGTGTTAAGGACATGCACACCAAGAATCTTCATCCTCAAGGTAGATGTTAAAATGGACTTTATCCTTTCTCGTGCATCTCCTGTCTATGAAGTCATCATATTGTTGAACCATCCATCTCACGGTGGCATCATCGTTTGGGCCATCCTTCATCTACCATTGTTGATCGTATTGTTAAAGACAATAGTTTATTTGGTAATGAGTCTAGTCTTGTTGTGTGTGATGCCTACCAACAGGCTAAGAGCCATAAGCTCCGTTATCCTTCCAAATAGTATTTCTTCTTATCCTTTGGAGTTAATTTTTTTAGATGCCTAGAGCCAAATCTGTTGGTCATTATCAAAATTTTGTTTAGTTATTTGATTGCTAGTAGAAATTTCTTAATGTAGGATTGTAGTAGCATAGGGGCTATTTCATTGAAGTGTCCTAGCTTAGCTGATTCTTATAGTGTTATATGAAGCAACCCAATTCATTGTTGCTTCCTTGCCATTTGTTTGTTTGATCAATCTTTGTAGTAGGAACTAGTCAGTGTAATATTTGTTCAATGCAATAAAATGTTGACTTTGTTTTATGAAATGTCTCTTACATCATTTCATCTTAAAATGTTTTGCAGATTTGAACTTGAGATTGATGCTCATAGCATGTTATTTCTAGGAAGGGATCTACAAATGCTAGTGGCAGTGGAACTTTATAGCTCTTGTTAGGAAAAACAATTCATCTTAGCTTTGCCAAGCTATTTAGGGCACGACCAACGCAGACAACACTCATTGTTAGCCCTATAAAAATGTAAAACTCCATGTAGATAACAATGAGCGGGGTCATCATCATCCATAGCGTGAATTGTACATTTGGTCACAGTTAAAGTTGATTGTGCAACTCCTAACACAACGGGAATTGTGCAACTCTCGACACCCCTTGCCAGTCATAGCAGCAACAACATCCAGCACCACCACCGGCACTCCACGCGAGCTGGGAGAGGAACGACAAGGCTAGAGTACTGCATGTAAGAGCTTCCAATCTGTGGGTATGCGGTGATTTGGCCCTGCGTAGATTTGGGCTGAGGAAAATGAAAGCCCACGTAGGAACTTGCCTGATAGCAGCGCCAAACGAACATCCATTTAGCAACAATAGCGCGCTATTAGCCGCTAATAGCAAAAAATCCTATAGCGCCAAATGTGGCATAGCTTAGCGTGTGACCTCCCCAAACGCTATAGCCCACTAAAGATGCCGCTAAATCCCGCTATTTAGAACATTGGGTATTGCTAGCATAGTTGTAAATTCCATTCCGGTACCGTCTGGAATGGTTGGAATGCCTCGTACAGGCACATAGACCAATATAGAAGAGCTGTAACCCGTACCAGATCAAATACCGGTCAATACCGAGGCAATACTGGTCAAATACCGGCCAATACCGGGCATGGCTGCATTCATTTTATTTTTTCATGTATGAATTTTGGAGTTTGAACTTTGAAATAATGTGTTATGAACTTGCTGAATGATATGTTAGTTTGGTAAAAATGGTAATTACGTCGTAAGTTAAGTCGGTATATATTATATGTACATTTATGTATAAGTATATTATTATTATTATTATTATTATTATTATTATTATAAAGTCCGGAATGGTATGCCGGTACGGGCCAGTACCAGAATGTTCCATTCCAATAAGCAAAACAGAATGGCCTCCGGAATGAAATTTACAAGATAGATTGCTAGTCAAGAAAAGCTTCAACGGAAAAGAATAGGAAAGAAAGTGTAGTAACAACAACCTGGCGTCCAGGTTGTCCTTGCTCTACCACTGCAGGCCTGCTCAGGTTGATCCTCCCACGGCTCCTGCCCGTTTTTAGTGATTAGTGAAGCGGAGGCCTTGGACGGATGTCAACAATTGTTTTTTTTACAAAAGGGTCTTTAGCCTAGTGGTTACAAGTGCCTCAGTAGCATTACAGGTCCTAGGTTCAACCCCTGGGAGCGAATATTGATTTAACAGCGTGATTTGAGTGTGTGTGTTCATAGGGCGTGTGCGTAAGTTGTAAGTGTCTGTGTTGTGCAGCATAATCGCAAATAAAATTGCTCGTTCAGATGGATGTCACGTTAACATCGAAAGCAACAGAGTGCTAGATCACGGAACATATACTCACTTTCAGTGATATTTTACGATGCAATGAACTTTTGATGGTATTTTCCGAATCTCGCATTCTTTTGCTGCTATGGCCCTGTTCATCTGGCTTATAATTCGTCTTATTCAGCTTGTTTTTTCAGCCGGAACAATATTTTTCTCTCACAAAAAATCAGTCAACAGTGTTTTCAGTCGGCTTATAATTCCAGCCGAACGGCTCCTATGAAACCAATTTTTCCTTCTTCTTAGCATCTCCAATAGTTTGGTAAAAATAACTTGCCAAATCTTGTGATGTAGCAAGTTGCTAAATGTTATGGCAAGTGAAAAAAAGATGCATCTCCAATAGTTTGCCATTTCAATTTGGTAAAATTAAAAAATTAGGCCCACATAATCCAACACCACGCCTGTTGATGGGCCTCCTCCTCGCGCTACTCAGTCCGACTCGCGAACGTGAAGAAGCCGTCGCTGGTCCATCGCGTACGGGAAGGAAGCCGCCATCGGTCCCTAGCGTGGACTTGTTTGCACAGCGACACTACTCATCTACGATCGTCTACTCCTATGTACGTGAACGAAGCCGGCCGCCGGTCCCTACCGTGAAAGAAGGTGGGCATCTCCTGCTCCCATCAAGGCTGGTCAGTCTCACCTCCCATCGGCCTCCACAGGTGTTGCGGTTTCAGATATTGTGCATGCCATTGTTCATTCTACAACCTTTCTCGTTCAAGAATCATGCCTAGGAAGAGATCCCGTACGCGAAGACAATTGGATGAAGAATCATCCGATGATGATGATTCCCTGATATTAGCGGCTGCCCAAATTATACAAACTTTCTCCGATGACAAAGGACCACACGGTGGCTCTGTCAAAGGTCGTAGATATCTTCGCCGTGATAGAGAAGGTGGTCATGACAGGATGTATCGAGATTATTTGACGGAGAATCCAACATACGGCCCCGAAATATTCCGTCGAAGGTAGCTGTCCTTTACCTTCAGATTAATTATTCATTACGTGCTGAATTATTATTAGAGTTGTAAAACTTATTTTTTGTTCTGTTCAGGTACAGGATGTCTAAGGAACTTTTCTTACGCATAATGAATGTTGTTGAAGCACACGATGATTACTTTGTGCAGAAAAGAAATGCGGCCAATCAGCTTGGATTGAGTTGCTTCCAAAAAATCACTGCCGCAATGCGTATGCTCACTTATGGGGTTCCAGCTGATGCGACAGATGAGTACGTTCGCATTGGTGAAAGTACTGCAATTGAGAGCCTACGCAGGTTTGTTGCTGCAGTTGTTGAAATTTTTGGAGATGAATACCTCAGATATCCCAATGAGGTTGACACAACACGATTACTTGCAATGGGTGAGCAAAAAGGATTTCCAGGAATGTTAGGGTCCATCGATTGTATGCATTGGGCATGGAAGAATTGTCCATACGATAAACAAGGTCAGTACAAGGGGCATGTGGATAAGCCAACTATCATTTTGGAGGCTGTTGCTTCGGATGACCTTTGGATATGGCATGCCTTCTTTGGAATGCCCGGGTCCCATAATGACATCAATGTTCTTCATAGATCTCCTTTGTTTGATAACCTAGCGGAAGGTAGAGCTCCAGAAGTGAAATATTCTATTAATGGCCATGAGTACACAATAAGTTATTATCTAGCAGATGGTATATACCCCTCATGGGCTACTTTAATCCAGTCCATCGCTGCTCCTATGGGAAACAAGAGGCAATATTTTGCCAAAGCGCAAGAAGCAACGAGGAAGATGGTCGAGAGAGCTTTTGGGGTTCTTCAATCTAGGTTCACCATTATCCGAGGACCAGCACGTCCTTGGGATATTGAGACTTTGGCATTGATCATGAGGGCTTGTGTGATCATGCACAACATGATTGTGGAAGATGAAGGTTTCGTGGTTGACCCTCATGAGTGTTTTGATTACGGTGGGGAAAATGTCGAACCTGCTCATTGTAACACCCCAGGTGTTTGGCTTCCTTAATTGCATTGCATTTCATAAGCATTAACATTAATCATCTCATTCATGAGTGTGAGCATCATTCATTTCATGCATAAGCTTATAATATGTGAAACATGCTTTTGAAACATGGCAACATGTGTTTATATTTCATGTGTGTTTATGAAATGAGTAGTGTGCAACACCCAAGTGCAACATGTGCAACTTCCATTTTAGACATGCCACCTACTTTAGTGTAACATAATTAGCTAGTGCTATGCAACAAAGTATTGAAACATGTGCAACATGATCTTGCAACATTTGGGTGGAATATTGATTTGTTTGTTTCAAAGTGTGTGACACTAGGATTTTGTGTAACCAATGTGTAGAGTGGTTAATTAGGTCTTATAACACCTTAATTACATGTAGGGTAAGTAGTGGAGTAATGTTCATGTTGACCAAAATTACCAAATTGCCCTTCTAAATGTTGTTGACTAGGTTTTGACCCCTAGAGTGATCTGGTTTGACCAATTAAAAAGTCCAGCTTAGAAATCTTACATGGAGGAGCAACCTTAAGCAAAGTTGTAGAGAATTTCATAAGGAACAAAAGTTCTAATATGGCCATCTTATGAAAATGACCAGAACATGCTCAAAAGTGACCCACAAGTCAAATTTGAAGGTGGAGTCAACACTTGAAAATTTTGCTAAGTCTTAACTGCCATTTCAGTTTGATTGAGCCCACTTTGGATTGATACAACTCTTGATCCATGGAGATCTGGCTGTTGATTTCTAAATCAAAGTTGAAGCCCTACTATAGCTCTACAACTTTCATGTTTATTGTTTCCTCTAACTCGTCACGGTTCAGGAGCTAATCGGTGTTAAACTTGCCCTGTCAGTCGACACTTTTGAGCTCTGAAACGAAAAATTTAGACTTCGACAGTATTCACCGATTCAGAAATCAGTCGACGCGTGGTGACACCCGTCACCGGCCGTCTGACCGCGCTGCCACGCGCCGCGGACGCCCTGGCAAGGCCAGCCACGAAGTGCACACTCACACGCACTTACCCGCCCTGTTCGTAGCCCCGAAATTTCATTTCGTCGCCTCCACCGCAAGCAGCGACCGAGCTCAGCGCCCGCCATCGCTGCCGAGCAAGCTTCACCATAGCGAGCTCGCGAACCACCGCAAAAACGTGAAATCCGTCTTCACCATAGCTTCGCCGTGTCCTCCTCTACCTTCTCCACCTCCCAGCTGCGTCATTCGTGCTTTGGTAAGGTCACAGTGACCATTTCCGCCGTCTCCGCCATGGGCATGACCTCGCCGGAGATGAGGCCGTCGTGGCCGGGGTAGCTAGGAATCATCCCGTCCCTGTTCTTTGCGGTGTTAGCACCGTGGCGACCTCAGGTAGCTCACACCGTGCTCGGTTGAGCCGGCCATGGGTTGCCGTCGCCGGCAGCTCGCACCGGAGCCCTGCCGTGCCACCATCACCGGCGACGTGCCACCTCCGCTAGGTCATAGGTCGCGCCACTAGCACCAATCGTTTCCCCGCGTCACGTAGATCACGCTGGTGCCCTCGGTTTCGCCGGCCGACCCACCGGCGGCGAGCTCCGACCACCGCCGTCCGCCTCCCCTGCCCTGTGCCGCTGACCCACGGGTCCTGCCTGGCAGTCGCACGCGCGGGCGGGAGCCGACACAGGCCGCGCGTCGTTATGGGCCTCGCTGGCGTACGCAGGCCGGCCCAGTGACCGGGTTTAGTTTTCATTTTTGGTTTTTCTTTAATTGTTTCACAGATTTTGTTGTTACTTGGTAAAATCCATATCTCGTGCATTTTAGATCCAAAAATTGTGATCCAAATTTTGTTGGGCTCCAAATAAAATGTAGTATCTAGGAAAAATATCAAATGCTTATGTGATGTTTAATTTCTAGAATAATTAATTAGGGTTTTGAAATGTGTTTTAGATTGCATGCAAACTTGTTTCAATCATATCTTGAGTTTCAGTGTTCCAAAAATTATGAAATTTGGTGGGTAGACTAATTTATACTTGCTCTAGCTTTGTTAAAAATTTGGGCAGTAGTGCTTAAGTACTTTTCAAGTTATAATGCTATCTTGTTATTTTAGGAAATACTTAAATGAATTTTTGTAATTTTTCTACATGTGCAATGTTTATATAAATTTTTAGAGAATGTCTTGGTACCCTAGAGTGTCCAAGAAAATTAGGAAATCTGTTGTTTGACACTTTTTACTATGCTTTGTTATTTATACAAAAATCAGCCTTTTGGGCTTGTGAATTTTGTGTAGAAAGTTTCTGTGAATAAATTTAGTTCAAATTTTTACAGTAGCCTCTTTTTGGGTCAGAGAGTCTCCTGTAATTTTTGTAGAATTTTAGGAGCAGTTTACATATATGTTTAAAATTCCACTTAATTACTTAAGTAAATTAAGAAATGAGTTTAAATAAATATTTTAGGTGGGCCAACCTTACTTTCTGGTGTTTTTGTGACCTATGTGCACTTGTGGTAACATTAGTTTGGTCTTATGGGATGTTTGCCACATAAATAAATATTTAACCTTTGCAATTCTAGGTTTTCTGGACAGCTGGTAGTATTTCTAGATTTGATCCTTGATAAAAGTGTTTGCTGGAAAACTTGTAAATACCAAAGTTGTAGTAAACTTGGTAAATTAGCTTGTGTCAAAATTTGGGAGCATTTGGCTTAGTAGTTTAGGAGTTATTGCTGTTTTTAAGTGACAGTCCAGAATTGGCTGCTCTCTGTTTGGGGAGGACAGATTCTGAAACTTTGGAATTTCGACTAGGTAAATTTTGGAATTTGGTGTTGTGGTCTGAAAGTATTTTGTGGTGCATTTCATAAGCTTTCCAGATTGTCTTAGATCACATCTTTTGGAATTGGGAATCTCTAGTTATGTTAGAAACAAGTAGCTGCTGTCCAGAATGTCTTACTGTGGTAACCTAAGTAATATTACTCTTGTGTTGTTAGGTGTTAGGGCCTTAACTGAAGAGGAACAGCTGTATCTTAGGTTGAGTAGCTTAGGTAAGTACTTCTCCACCGGACAAGAGATTTGCACGTAATGGTGAAGTGACTGGAATAGAGTACTTTTACTGCAAAAATACATTTCATTCCGAGCATGTTGCACTCATTATGCATCCATGATATTTATTGTGCACTCATGCAATAGGTGTTCCGGAGGGGGTAACACTCCTCGAGTTCGAGCCAGCGATACCAGAGGAAGTCCAGGACCAGCCGGAGCAACCAGAGGAACCAACCGGCGGAGAAGTTCCCGCAGAAGACCTGCCTGAGTGTCCTGACCACCGGCCCTCGACCTTTCTAAAAGGCAAGCCCCGGTGCATGCTGAACCCATCAATTTATAAATCTATCTTGAGTACTTTTTAAATGTTTAATGCATTAAGTTATAGGAGTTGTATGAAAACAATTGTTGCATTATACCTGTCCTTGTCCAGATATCGTACTTAATCCTATATTAGGTTTAGGCGCGTGTCAATGCTTAGCCCTGCTTAGTTCGGTAGAAGTCGGGTGATTTCCGGTCATCCGCGAGATGTAGGAAGGAGTCACGAGTGGCTTATGGCTATCGTGGATGGAACCATACTTAAAAATAAAATTGAGACCGGGCGGAAGTTCGATAGTACAGCCGCAAGACACTTCACGTCTTGGGTGTGGAGCTATGCCCGTCTGAGTCGTTTAAGGACCGATTCGCTGTACGTCCTTGAGTCATGTTGAACGCAGTCTAACACTTAGTTGGCCGGATAAGTCGTTCCGACCGCGAAGCCGAGTAATTTGATTCAGGCTGGGAATCGAATGGTAGGTTGCTTCTTGGAGGAGAGAAAGGATGTGCTTGGGGACATTGGCGTGAGACCAAGGGGGGTTAGAGTCCCTATCACCTGGCAGAGTGTCGCCCTTGGGGTCGCGACATCATTCGGACCCGCGATTCCTGAATCATATGAAAAGGTGGCTTGTGCGACCCTGGCAGGGGCCTGCGCGGTGAGTGTTAGAAATACCCCTCCAGCTGGATAGGAATTCGATTCGAATCGCCGTCGCTCCCGGTTAGTGAGCACTTGACTTGAGCAGCGGCAACGTAGATCTCATTAAATGAACAGGTGATTAAGGAATGATACAATGTTGCCACAATTCATACCTGCTCTGGATATAATAATGATCATTGTTTGATTATAATCAAGTGCATGTTTAGTACAGGTGCTAAGATAGATGACAGGTAAATGCTAAAAATAACTGCTAGTACAGGTTATAAGAGTCTCAATTACTTATGCCTTTATGCAAAATGTAATGTCAGCTAGCCTCTTGTGTAGACCTTGCATAATCCTTGGTGTCATCTTATTTCTGGTTTTTGACGGGTAAGTCTAGCTGAGTACCTTCCAGTACTCAGGGTTTATTCCCTCCTGTTGCAGATGATATGCTCTACCAAGGCTTCTGCAAAAATTATCTCCACCCTGCGGGTGACGAAGACTAGATCACTAGGGCGTGATCATCTTTTATGTACTTTTCTGATGCTTTTGCGGGTTGTTGATCAACAAAACTGACAGTAGTTAAACAACTGGTGTGTGTTTGCTTCCGCTACTTTATAAACTTGGTTTGTAATAATTTGCGACTCCGTGTGTGTAAACTTATTTCGGAACTACTTGCGAAATGTAACGTATGATGTTGTATGTTGAATGATGCGATCTTGGTTGTAAGCAAGTTGGTTTGAAATCCTTTGTGGTTTCGATTGACTACCGGGATTATATGGGCTCAAGTTCGAAAATTTGAGCGCTTCGGTGCTTGTTTTTGTACTTGTGCTCTTATAATTTGGTCGGTTCTGTTACACTCATGGCCAACCTACTCGTACACTTGATGAATATATTGATGCGCACAAAAGGATCAGAGACAAGAGAACACATGTGCAGTTGAAAGAAGACCTCATCGAACACCTGTGGAACCATCATCCAGATTTATATTCGTACACTATATGATTTTATATGTTACAGTAAATTTCGATTGACACATTTGTATTAGCTACTACTTTATATTTCATCCTGTGTAATAGGTAATTTGTTTTTATATACTCAAGTGTAATAGGTAATTTGTTTTTATTCAAGTACCATGAACCGACAAGCACTTGTGCGTTCTGTATTCCTAGCATGGTACAGTACCATGCAAACATGGGTTCATTTGTGGTGCTGGCGGTGCCACCAAAGCTCACCAGTAAAGTTAAAAAGAAGACAGAAAAATCGCAGACGTGTAATTGTACCCGAATAGCTCATCTGTACTAAAATAAATCAAGCACTGATGCATACAGCGAGCAATACTTGTGATGCAAATTAATCCCATACATGTAATTGTACCCGAAGAGCTCAAGTACAGATGCATACAATGGTTATGCTGAATAAAAAACTAAAGGTTTATGTTGAAATTGGTAAAGCTTCCGATGAACTAAAAAAGCAAAGTAAAGGTACTAGAACCATGATTTTGCAAGACATAGAAGACATAAACTAAATTGATTTTCCAAGACGCTTAGCAACAATCTCCTTTTGCATCATCCGAAGCCATTCAAGCTGCAGCGTGTCGAGGCCAGCCTTGTTCGCCATCATAATTTCTTTTTCCGGTTTCAACAAATCTGCTTCAGCTCTTTTTAGTTCCGCATCAACCCTCTTCTTCTCTAGCTCTAGTGCTTGCTTGTCTAGTTCAAGTGAAGCCACGAACCTCTCTTGTTTAGCCTTCTCTTTTTCCTTGTCGGACTCCTCTTTCTTTGCCCACATCTTGTCCAAAGCTTGCACGCAAGCCTCAGCACCTCCTCGCCTATGATTTTCTTTTACCTTCTTAATCCCATCTGACCTTTTCCTTGGTTCTGATTCTACAGCTTCAGCATCAGCAGCTACAACTTGCTCATTACTATTGGCTCCTTCATCCCTTGGCCTGGAATTCTTTGTGGCCTTCTTATTCTTCTTGCTTGCTGCTAGTTTCTCCAGCTCGGCAAGTTCTACCATCTTTGCTTTCCACTTGTCCTCCCCCTTCAGTATGTTCCAACAATGGTCAAGACCAAAAGATTTCTTGTCCTTGTCTAAACTTGTGTAGAGCTTTTTTGCTTCGTTAATCTGTACAAAGATGTTGTCAATGCTAATACATTTATAAATAAAAAATTTCAATTACAACAATGAACACATATGTCATACCTTATCTTCGATAGTTGTCCCACTTTGATTCCTACGTTTAATGGCCTCATAACATGAACAAAACTTGTTCACTTGCAACTGAATAGTCAGCCACCTATGCATGATCGAATTCTCTGTACGAACAACTCCAGTTTCATTGTGTTCCTCATAGAAAGCATGAACTCTTCCCCAAAATGTGGTACGTGTTTGATTAGCACCGTTAATGGGATCTTTGCTGACATTCAACCAGGCCAAGCAAATTACTTCGTCCTCCTGCCAATGAAAATTTTTTGACCTCCTTGTTCCCTTTGTACTGCGGCTTGCCTGCACTTCATCATGAGTGTCTTGACTGTTTGGAATGACCATCTCATCCAAACCAGCAGCATGAGAGTCTTCTCCATTGAAAAGAATGCCCGACAGGAAATTTCCATCTCCTTCCATCAGTCTACACAAATTTATGAAAAAATTCAATTTAGAATCATGCTATGAATAGACCATCAACAGGAATTCTATCATGACTATCAGATCAACCATGACAGATAAACCAAATCAACCCTATGAAACTACCATTTCAGAACAAACAAAACATTGATCTCCTTGCAAAACAAGCAGCAACCCTATACCATCACGACTATCAGATTGCCAACAAGGTGGACATTGAGACTAGCAGATCCATCCTGTAGCCAATGATCGATCCCGTAGTACATCACAGACCAGATCGATTAAAAAATATGCAGTACTACATCGTCCACGGGAGCACCGTACCTGGACGCTGCAGCCTCCTGGCGATGCGATGAAGATAAAAAGACGAGCCGCGACAAGATGATGACAGACGCTGGCGCCGTATGTCTGATGAGAAACCGTGCGACTTCTGGATATATACACCGCGCGCGCCAGGGAATAAACGCGGGAAAACGCAATTTGCGCGCGCGGGAGGGGAGCCGCTCGCGCGGGACAGCCGAGGACGACGGAGAATTTCGCGATGGCAACTCTTTTCCAACTGCACAAATATGGGAGTCGGAGGTCAGGGGATAGCAAGTTGCCAGGGATAGCAAGTTCATTTGAGGAACTGTTGGGGGCTGTTTTTTGTGGTTTTGCCAAATAAAGAAGGATAACAAGTTGATTTACCAAACTACTGGAGATGCTTTTACTTTTATATACTCTTTTATTTAGGAAAGAGAAACAAATCCACATGCCATACCATATACAAATGGATGTTACATATATCAGAAAAGGAGGAATACCATGTACAAATGGATCATACATAATATAAAAAATGGTATATAAAGTGTAGTCAGTATTAGTTTTTCCTTCTTCTTACTTTTATATATTTCTGAGGAATAATAAAAAAAATTGTTAGACCAAAGCTCTTTTAGGAAAGAAAAATCCACATACCATATACAAATGGATGTTACATATATCAGAAAAGAAGGAATACCATATACAAATGGATCATACATAATATATAAAAAAAATTGTATATGAAGTGTAGTAAGTATTAGACCCATAACCCCAAGATTATAATGCTTGTGAGCTACTCTCAAAGAAAAATTTATGTATTAAAAAGACAAAACATCTTAGAATTTAGAATCAAAGGAGTACTAAACTGCTCTATTTAGTCTTTTCTGTCTACTTAGATAAATGCTCGTACGTTGCAGAATTTTTTTTATTTGGTCCCCATCACCGTAACGTCACAAACCTGCACGCCAGCGCGCGAGCACGCGAGAATGGCACCGCCGCGTGCTTGCCACGGATGCGCACTGCCATGGTCTGCCGCGCGGCCGTGCTTCAGCACGCCACCACCCGGGCACCGGCTCACCACCGTCGACCACCCTGTGCCACGTTTCTCACACCAACACCACACGTAGGCAAGTAGCGGCCCAGCTCGGTTCCAGGCCCCAACTCCAGCAGGCAGGCAGCGGCCCAGCTCGGTTCCAGGCCCGCGCAGGAGCCCTCTTCTCTCTTCTGCCACGCCGATACTCGGAATTTATTCGGAACGGAGGCAGACGCCGATACAAATACGGCGATATATACTCGGAGGCACGCACACCATTTTTTTTTTTGACGAAAGCTCTACGTGTTTTTTAAGTAGCAGTAGTAATATATACCCCTCCATCCTAAATTATAAGCATTCCAAGAATCTTACAGAGTCAAACGATCTTTGACCAAATTTATATGATAAGATAATAATATTTATGACACTAATTAAGTATCATTGGATTCTTCATTAATTATATTTTTATAGTATATCCATTTGATGTTATAAATTTTGTAATTTTCTCTATAATTTTGGTCAAACTTAAGATGTTTTGACTATTCAAGATTCCTAGAATGCCTTATAATTTAGAATGAAGGGAGAAAGTAATAGTTAATAGTAATAGATATAGATATATAAATAAAAAAAGTTTTTGAACCCAAAGCTGGCCCCAAATCCCTCTTCGATTCCATCCCATCCCACACCGAGCAACCACCTTCGCCTTCGTTCTCCCATCCCAGATCTCAAGCCCCGCCCCAGAACCCAAGCCCCAACTCCACAATGAGGCCGTCGCTCATGAGATCTACGTCCCAGCTCCTCCGCCGCCGGAGCTACTCCTCCGCATCCGGGCAGCCTGAGCGGAAGGTGGCCATCCTCGGCGCGGCGGGGGGCATCGGGCAGCCGCTGTCGCTGCTCATGAAGCTCAACCCACTCGTCTCGTCGCTCTCGCTCTACGATATTGCCGGCACCCCAGGTGTCGCGGCCGACGTCTCCCATATCAACTCCCCCGCCCTGGTACTATCGCCCTCCTCGTCACGCGCTCTGCTACCCGATTCAGCGGGGTCTGTGTAGTACTGACTGAGCTTGTGTTTTGGGGTTTGCGCAGGTGAAGGGCTTCATGGGAGAGGAACAGCTTGGGGAAGCGCTAGAGGGCTCCGACGTGGTAATCATCCCGGCTGGCGTGCCGAGGAAGCCCGGCATGACCAGGGACGACCTCTTCAATATCAACGCTGGCATCGTTAAGAACCTCAGCGCCGCCATCGCCAAATACTGCCCCAATGTAAGGTCCTCACGGTATTTCTGTGTCTCGCTTGATTAATTGCTCTGGATCCCGCTGGTGCAGTCTCACTACAGATACCTCTACTGATTGTTCGAGATTTCGGCATTACATTCAGCTGTACAAATGGAAAAGTTGATCAGAAATAGTTATGGGATCTTGAGAGGACACTTTCCTTATTCCACTCTAGCATATATTAGTCTGAGGTAGAGTGTTACCATCGTTTGGTTAAAATTGCCATTTTATCTAAAATTTTTTAGTATTTTATTGTGCTATATGGAACATTTTTGTGAAGGTTGTTCCAAATTTTCATTTATGTACTCATCTATTTGTCTCAGCATTTTGTGGTGGAACCATGTAGTTTCCAATATCTATTTTAAATCATTGAGTATTTTGTGCCTCCAGAATCATCTCTAGTATTACACAGTTTCTTCAAGAAAATATAGTATTACCCATTTACAATTATACGCTGAATGATATGTTGACATACTCTGCCATGTTTTAGTGCAATTTTGACTCTCACGCTGTCATGCATCTTATGGTGTATGTTTTTTTCACCTATGTAGGCCCTTGTCAACATGATCAGCAACCCTGTGAATTCAACTGTACCAATTGCTGCTGAGGTTTTCAAGAAGGTTGGGACATATGACGAGAAGAAGTTGTTTGGCGTGACCACCCTTGATGTTGTTCGTGCTAAGACTTTCTACGCTAAGAAAGCAAATTTACCAGTAACCGGTAATAATTGAAGGTTTACTTCAAAATTGTGGAAATAAAGAAGTATGATTTTAACAATTTTTCTCTCTCTCTCTCTCTCTATTGCTCTGTTCCCCCCCCCCCCCCCCCCCCCCCCCCCAGATGTGAATGTCCCTGTTGTTGGCGGTCATGCAGGTATAACCATCCTGCCATTGTTCTCACAGGTAATTGCCTTTGATACTTTTTCTTAAAATCAATGTTTTCATGCCTTGCATATTATTAATTCTCAGTTAGAAATTATAAATGAGATCTGAAATGAGTAGCATGTCCTTTTTTTCCATCCATTTTTCGATAACATTTTATTATATCTTGTATGCCTATCATGCCAAGATAGAAACAATATGTTCATTTACCTTAGTGAGAGTAACATCTAGGTTTATTATGCATCAAATGCAAATGTATTACTATCTCTTGCTGGAATTACTTGACGTTGGACAGCCAAACTCGCTGTTAGCTATATCTGGCTATCCGGATTCAGGAACATCAAATAACACTTAACGTATGGAGTATAATATTCTTGCTTTTAGTTGATAATATTTGTTGATAGAAGCCGTCATGCCTTACTTGCTTTAGTATGAATAGGAATACAAATACAGCTTATCTCTGGCTAACTTTCTTTTGTCCATTGTGGACCATGATATTGATGCCGTGGCTAAACAGTGTGCTTTTATTTTTCAACTTGCAACTTTAAGAACCTGATTCGAGGAGGTTTTCATTTGAAATAGGCCACCCCTGCAACCAACTCATTGTCTGATGAAGACATCAAGGCTCTCACCAAGAGGACACAGGATGGTGGGACTGAAGTTGTCGAGGCAAAGGCTGGGAAGGGCTCTGCAACCTTGTCCATGGCGTAAGTCAGAAAACGACGGAAAAAAAAAACTATGCAGTCTGCACATTTCTTACTACTGTCTCGCTAAATTTTTTTTTGCCTTTATCTGTTTTACTAATCAATAATTTCATACCGTTGCAGGTATGCTGGTGCTGTTTTTGCAGATGCATGCTTGAAGGGTCTAAATGGAGTTCCGGATATCGTTGAGTGCTCTTTTGTTCAATCAACTGTAACAGAGCTTCCATTCTTTGCATCCAAGGTACATGCATATTTACTTCTTTATGGTTGCAGTTATGATACACCGTGTCATCTCATCAATTATGTACTGCATTGTGCCACTGTTTTCCTTAATGGCAGTGGTTATCCTAGTTCACCTTTTCCTTTTTCTTTTGTGTGTTGATGGTTTTTCTTGGTTTGTTCAGTTGCATGGTTGAATCCTACTTTTTTGTTTGTTTACTAAAGCAAACATTTAAGGATCAATTTGATCTAGCTATGCATCTTTCCTAGTTGAGGAAAGGTACATTTTTTAGGCAAAAATCCAATGCAGGTGTCCTTTTATTTTATCTTTTTTCTGAAATGGAATATGTTATTCCCTGTTTTATTTTTGATTGATCGTATGGTTAAACCTTTTGACCTTTTGGTACATAGAGTGATATTTGTGGCCATAGTGGCCTTGGATATGTTTTCACATACTGGATGCACTTGCATGGAATGTACATTTGGTGTCTGGTGCTAATGTGCCATGACACCATCGCAAGTACCACTTCTGATTTGTGCAAAGTCTTCACCATATTGTAGTATGGCATCAATTTTCCTTCCGCGTTATAGCTACATAGTGCACAAAATTGTGCATGCAACAACAGTTTTTGGTAGTCTCTGGATCATTATATGCTTTCTCTGGTAAAAAATACGACTTGAAAATCATACATGTAGATTTATCTTGAAGCATTCTTTCATAATATCACATTTATTAGATTTTATAATGCCATGTGAGATGGTAAATCTTTGTAAAATGTAGTGGTCAAAGTTAGTCACTACAGAGTACAGACTATGCCATGTTGTGAACAAGTATTCAAACCAGAGACAGTGTACTTTTGGGACTTTTACGTTGTAGTCACACTGATATATTTGTGCTGTAGAAATCTTAAATTTGAGCCATAGATTCAAAACGTTGAGCCTTTTGATGTTACAGGTGAGGCTAGGGAAGAGTGGAGTTGAGGAAGTGCTTGGGTTGGGCGAGCTGTCGGACTTTGAGAAAGAAGGGTTGGAGAAGCTCAAGAGCGAGCTCAAGTCTTCAATTGAGAAGGGTATCAAGTTTGCAAATGAGAACTAGACAAGGTCATTTTGCAGATTATAGCACCAATTGAAACCTGTAGTTATGGGATGTTCTGATTTCATTCTACCCTTTTCTGCCCCTTTTGTGAGGGAGTGGAAGGATCTGAGCTCTATTACAATAAAAAAACCTGGTGGCTTTTATTCCCAGGCAGGACATAACTTGCACGAGGGATTTATTCCAGCAGGCAACATAGCTTATGTCAAGTTCTGAACTGAACCAGTCGTTTATGCGCTTTCTGCCTTTTAATCGACGGTGCTGTCTTGTGTGTGTACCACTAGCAATTTGGCATTGCAATTTGCAAGCTGCGAACAGGGATGAAAAAGGAAAATCTACTCCAATGCGTTACTCTTCGGCTCCAGCGGGCTCAAGTTTCAACGACTGCAGGTACGCAGCAGCAGCTCAAAGCCAGCAGATAACCATGGAGGGAAAAGTCCTTTTTTTTTTTTTTTTTTTTGGTTGCCTCACCCTTCGATTACAAGCTATAGCATCTGAACTTACGCACTAACTCACACCACACGCACACACTCACACCCCTAGTGTGTAAGCTAGACCTACAACTTATATCTAAGGCTAGAAGTACACGGCTGATAGATATGACAGTGGTGCCACATCCGTGCGAGGCAACGAAATTTATTTGGGAACTACTGTTCCCGGTGGGAAATCACGCGGCCGAGCGAGCTCGAACCCGTGACCGGTGGCCTCCGCTGCGGGAGCGCTCACCACCCGAGCTACGCTCGGTTCCCGAGGGAAAAGTCCATTCGAGGGATGAAGAGGGTGTACCCGCCTATTTCTACCTGTTTTCATCCTACCACCATCTCGCCAACCTGCTCGCTAATCGCTAGTGTATCAGACTTCGAGCCTGATTGGTTGATAGCTCAAATTTGCTTGCCAAAACTTAGGCAAGCCAAGATTTTAGAGGCAGTCATTTGGTTTGGCACCAAAATTTGTCAATACATCAAAATTGGCATGCCAAATCTATGGCAAGTATTTTTGTCTAAATTTTGGTAACTTTTTCTTGTCAAATCTTGGGTATGATAAATTTTGGTAGCCAACTAATCAGACCTTTTCCCGTGGAAATTAGAATAATAAGATTTTTTTGAGAAACCAGGCATATATTTCATAAATATTTCTGATAGTTTACAACCCAACGCTTACGACACCCTTGAAAGAAAAAAAATTACACTTAGGTCCTTGCAAGCTTCTCCAGTCATTCTCGTCACCGGTGGCCTACGCTAAGAAATACTAACAAGCATTTTTAGCGCCGTTGCCGGTGAACAGTTGCTGTAGTATCTCCGGACCTGCTTCACCCGTGTATCCTTTTACCTTTAAATTTTTTTTTCTTTTTTCTAACCTACCACTTAAAGTCTTTCTGCTCGGGCCTTCTATCAACGAAAATGGTGAGTACCTTTGCCTTTTCTTTTCTTTATTTTTATTTTTTTCTTACAAAAATAGCTTCTGTTGCTATCAGTGGGATTGGCCCCTATTCTTATTGAAGAAAGTCAAAAAAACTGATCCGTAGAAATTGATCTAGCAGTTGGTGAGGCTTATCAATCGCCAAGTCAAACGCTGATGTCTTATATTGGTTTGGTGACGCTGAGGCCTTGTGCTTGTGCCTCAATAAGACTTGCTGGGCCTCTTCGACGGCATGCCCGTCTCCGCGAGCTGATTCGCCATGGCTTCCTCAGCCTCCGCGAGAGGAGGACGAGGGCTCCTATTGCCGGCGGCTGCGGCGGCGGTTGTGGTGCTAGTACTATTGGATGCAGTGGCGCCAGCGGCGGGTTGCTATCCGCGCGTGTTCAGCTTCGGGGACTCGCTGGCGGACACCGGCAACTACCCGTTCGTCTACGGCAACGACTCTGGCGCGGCCGCGCTCCGGCCACCCTACGGCGAGACCTTCTTCCACCGCGCCACCGGCCGTGCCTCCAATGGACGCCTCGTGGTCGACTTCATGGGTAAGCTACCTACACTACGGAACGGAGCTAGTGCCAAACAATCGATCGATCGACCAATCGATCAATTAGACTGCGTGGTAGTCACTAGTCAGTACTGATTTGAGATTTGGGATTCATTCACGTGGACGCAGCGGACATGCTGGGCCTCCCGTTCGTGCGACCGTATCTCAGCGGACGGAGCGCGGAGGACTTCGCGTGCGGGGCCAACTTCGCCGTGGGCGGCGCCACGGCGCTCAGCCCGGATGAAATCCGTGCAATGGGTTTCAACAACATGGGCAATCAAGTGGGCCTCGACATGGAGATGAAGTGGTTTCGCGACCTGCTCGACCTACTCTGCCCCGGCAACCTCACTGGTATGTATGTCCTGTTTCACCTCCTCGTCTCCTCCGGATCCATGCTTCCCCAATTGACGGGTTCGCTTCGCACGCCCGAGCAAGCCTTGCCGCTTTGCCGGCGCAAGGGAGCCGAATCGGTCCGCCGATCTTATCGAAGGAAACACTTGCGAGCGCTGGCAAGGGATCCAGGCAAAATTGTACACCTACCCTGGAGAGTTCAGAGATGGAAGCTGAAAGATGATGTGTGAATGTGATGCAGAGATGGAAGCTGAAAGATGTTGTGTGGTGCACTGGATATTTGGAACAAGGGTGGGACCATGGGAGTCTAAACACATGTGGAAGTTCATCTTCGCTACTTGGTTTATTAGCTAAAAAAGCATAAAACTGAAAATTCTGCTTCTAAATCGAATCTGTCATTTTCCATTTATGTCCCCTACTATATTAAATATATGCTTGGCAGAGGTCCTGCCAGCTCTTTCAAAACAAAAATAAAAAATAAATAAATCAATGATTGATAGTATCAGCTCAACCAATACAAATAGCTGGCCAATTCATATCAGTCACTCTATTGGCGATTTCAGCAGAAGACATGCAGGACATTTTGCTGTCATTTTTTTTTTTTAATTTTATGGCACCCGAATGATCACCAATATTAGTGTTCTTCCAGTAGGCAAGTTTGTGGTCAGGATTGTGAAATGAACTGTTAAATCTCTACAAGCACTGTCATGCTACAAGACCAGAAATCAACTGTATGCATCTATAACTAGTTGAGCTCATAATTTCACTTGTTTGGAATAGATATAGAATAATTAGTGAGAAATAACTGTTCAAGCAAGTGCTTTTACTTCCTCTTGACATAGCGTGTTGCGGTCAAGAAATCCGTTGCTGTGCTTCAAAACATATTGTATGATCAATCTGACTTGTTCCAAACCATATATCTACAGTCAATTGTTGTGAGCTTGTGAACACTCCAACTAGGGATGAGCAGTTGTGAAAAGCCTTTAACCACTTTTGATTTCATATTTTTACCAAAAACGGAAACATGATTGGGAACACTGGCTAGGAAAGCGGAAACAGTTATGTCGGGAAATCAGAAACAGAATAATTCAGACGGGAACCGATAATTCAAATCAGGGACACTAAACTACATGACCATGAGTCCATGACTTCAAGATTTAGGTGGCACAAGCAAACTATATAAGATCATATAAGTTCACAAATCATGAGATATGGTGAGCTTATCAATTCACATTTCCGTAGAAAAGTCAACTAGCAATTTCTTTTAATTATCATGATCTACTTTGGGAAAAGAATAATTAGCTATAAAAAGAAAACATGAAAAGGGAAAGAAATGCAAAGACTGGTCAAACTATCTGCTGTGAACGAACATGGGGCACTATTTTTGGGAACAAACTCCAGGATTGTGAATGAAATTGGGCCAAGCCATCTGTGTGAGTTTCCTCCCTCTTGACCCGAAAAAAAAAAGCACTAGCAGCAGGCAACAGCTAGCGCTCTGCAGTCTGCACTCCGCAAGGTAAAGCATTCATCCCACCTTGCTAAGGGAACAAGCACTGATGCCCAGGACTCCAGTAAGGTTGATGTTTTGACTGAGCTGATAAATATGAAATTTTAATAATATGGGGTTTGGCGCTTGATCCTGAAAAACGGGAACTTTCCTGGATAAAAAACAGGAACTTTCCCCTATATAAAAACAGGAACAGAGAATACTGTCAGGAAAACCTTTCTCCTGATTATCCTGTTTTTTTTTCCTGTTCCCATATTTACTGAAAGTACAGTAAATGATCGGTAAATATGATAAATGGTGTCGGACGGTACGGGATTTCCCCGTCCTGTTTTTATCCCCAGCTCCAACTGCTAAGGAATGCCTTAGTTTTATCAAAACGTGGAATGCAGTAATTTCATCACCTTCTTTTGTATGATGTAATCTCTATATGCTGATTCGGAATCATGTTTGTCGCATAGGTTGCTCAGATATGATGAACCAATCTCTCTTCTTGGTTGGAGAAATTGGGGGCAATGACTACAACCATCCTCTTCTTTCTGGAGTTCCCTTGGAGAAAATTCGCACCATCACTCTGAGTGTTGTTGCGAAAATTTCTTCTACAATCCGCGTGAGCATTAGTTTTTGTTGTAGGTGTTGTAGCTGCTAACATTATATATAGATAGCAATTTATGATGAATTGAGTTTGCAGGAATTGATTCAGCTAGGAGCCAAGAATCTTGTGGTTCCAGGAAACCTCCCTATTGGATGTGTCCCAGACTATCTGATGATATTCAAGAGTGATAAGGAAGAGGATTATGAACCACAGACAGGTTGTCTTAGGTGGATGAACGAGTTCTCACAGTACCACAACAAGCTTCTTGTGGAGGAGCTTAAGAAGCTTCGCAAGCTCCATCCTGGAGTAACCATCATCTATGCAGATTACTATGGAGCTGCTATGGAGATTTTCCTTTACCCTGAACAATATGGTAGGCTCAGATATTTTCCTTTATTTTCTACTATGAAATTTAATCTCTACGTATCTGAAGATTGTTTGACAGACTACAATTCATGCCATCAAGCTTTCAGAAACTATTTATTTAGGAAACCAAGGCTCACAAAGTTAAGTAGGCCTTTGGTTAGTGTTAGTCACCATGCTTTACTTGTATTTTAGATTCATTTTCACTGTTGGTTTACTTCAATTTTGAGCAATGCGTTTGATGCATTTAGCTGACCAGCAAATGGGAGTTTGTTTGATTATGTTTCTTGTGGCGTCCTAATACCAAGTAGTATCAAATTACATATAGTAAGCACATAATTAGCATTGTATAACATCATGCAGAACTGGCAATTTAGACTACTTATCATTATTCTTTCCTTCCTTTTTATTGGATGTTCCTATTGCCACAGTAGTATAAATGTATTCTATGAATAGTATAAAAGGGTTAAAAAAAATCTTCTTGGCGATATAGTTAATGTTGCCATAACTGTTTTTTTTTTATGTGTGCCATAACTGTTGTTCAGGGATTGAACATCCCCTAGTGGCTTGCTGTGGTGGAGAAGGACCCTATGGTGTGTCCCCAACTACAAAATGTGGATTCGGAGAATATAAGCTGTGCGATAACCCAGAAAAGTATGGATCATGGGATGGCTTCCATCCATCAGAATCTGCATACAGGGCCATTGCTACGGGCCTGCTACTAGGTTCCTACACAAGGCCGTCAATTGCTTCCACCACCACTTCATGTCCACAGCTTATGGAGCTCGGCTCTTCTGCTGAATACAAACCCCTCTACGACCTGTAATCATTTTGTATATATTTAATTGTATGTACTCCTTCGCCCACTTCTATAAGTTCCATTTTGATATCAACAAGCGATACTCAGTAACTTTTAATTAATAACTTGTGAACCTAGCTACTCTATGTTTGTTAGAGTGCACGGTTAGATCCAGATTCTATTCAATCCACTAACAAAAAATGCAGAAGTATAAACAACATAGAAGAAAATACACAAGTGAGAACAATACTGAGGCACGGCGTTTTTTTAACGAGGTTTAGTTATTTGCCTATGTCCTCGGGGCATTGGTTACATTATGGGCGCTCCTTTCAATAAAATAATAGCTACACTGGTATCCAATTGCCTCGTGGCCTCATCGCCGCTCAAACCAATCATCGAGTCGTCCCTTCGGTTACTGTGGACTTCTAGACTCCTTAGGTAAATGATTTCGGTGGTTAATGACAATCTTGCATGTGTGACTAATATGTGTGTTTGAAGAAGAAGTAGGTTCATGGGTGATGGGTCACAATTGATGAAGGTGAAGGAGTCCTCAATAGTTGATGTAGAAGCTATTCCAGCCACAATGCATGAAGATGAAGACATCTATCCCCAAGAGTTGATGATAAGACGATCAAGTAATCAAGAGGACTGAAGACATCTATCCCCAAGAAGCATCGTCTCCTAAACAATTCTTGTACGGATTACAACTACTACTAGAGCACTTAATTTACTCGAGGCAAGCTAAACAACTAATCAAGCTACAAAATGTAAGCAACTACTCGAATTACACAACTCGACTAGAATAGCTAAATAAGCAATTACACAAGCACAAAATTATCAATGTAAATTCAAGTGTAGAAGTCAAACCAACAAGGACAAGAGACATAATTATTTACCCTGAGTTCGGTTGCTTGCTGGCAACCTATAGTTGCATCGTGGAGCCTTGCAAGCCCTCAAGATTGGCCCCAATGTGGGCGCTTGTGTATAAGACGGCTAGTCAACAAGGCACTCCTACAAGGCTCAAGAAAATCCACTTGTGGTTTCTCTTGCAATCTCAGTGATGATGAGCACCAAGCCTCTCACAATCAATCGATCGAAGCCCCCGCACAATCACCAAGTGGTGCTCAATAATCCCAACCAGCTTCAAGCTGTCTAGGTGGTGGCAACCACCGAGAATAACAAAAAAATTCAGCCACCACGCTTCTCTAGCACCACAAGATGCGAATCAACTAAACAATGTACTAGATCACTCCTTAATCTCCAAATGCAATCTCAAACAAGCCTAAGTGAGTGAGTGTGTTCTTTAGCTCAAAGTGTACGCAAGTATCAGCAAAGTGTGCTAAAGTATATTATCTTAAACAGAAGAATATATATTAGGAGAGTACTTTTATAACGAATCAAGTAGTGTTAATCTTATGTTGTCACTTATGTAATCTAATTAAGATGTTTTTCTTTGAATTAATTTAATTAAGATATTAATTGTGAAAGTTTAAAGGTGCTTAACTGAACACAAATCTAATTTATTCACAAAGCGGAGCAAGCACACCTGTATCGTCGGTGCTTTGCTGTGGACTGGGGACAAAGTAGGCTAAATGCCTTCTTCTGGCCAAGCCTCCAGAGGAAGCAAACAGCCTGTTCATTTCGCTGGTTTATTGTGGCTGAAAGTATTGTTCGCTGATTTGTTGTGAGAGAAAAACACTGCTGGATGGCTGCTGATTCCGCTGATAAGCTCAAACGAACAAGGCTGTGCTGTGTGTTTGCAGATCCACCGGTTCAGGTAAGCTGCTGTACCAAAGGTCTTGTGTGCAAAAAAATAACGCATTTTACGTGCACCCTAACTCGTATTAAACTCTTTAAGCCGCAGTTGGCTCCCGGATGGGCAGCCCGGCCACGTCGCCCGAAATCTCGTCTGCCGTTCGATCTCTCCATCCGACGGCTGTCCAGCTTCGCGCCATGTCTTCGGCTTCCGCCTCAGCAAGACCACCTCCAAATATAGCCAGCCACCCCCTCGCGTCGGCCAAAAAAAAACAGACACCAGAAACTTCTCTCGCTCCCTCCGTCCTCTCCGCCAGCCGCGAGCGCCGCCCTCCTCCTCCTCCTATGCCTCCTCCTCCTCCTCCTCCTCCTCTTCCTCTTCCTCCTCCTCCTCCTCTCTCCCTTTCCCTCCCTCCCGCGCCGGCGGCGGGCGGGTCGCAGCGCCGCGAACGGCGGCCTAGGGTTTTGCCCGCCATCGCGCTGCTCTCAGCGCCCTCGGCACACACCACGACAACGTCACACTTTCCTCGCATGCCAGGCCTCTAGGGGACCGCACGCGCCACCCCGGCCGAGGGCGTCGCGGGGGCGCCACTGCTTCGACTGTCCGCGCTACAGGAAACCCCCCGCCCCCACCTTCTCCTCTTCTTCCCTCTTTCCTCCCTCTCCCTCTCCCTCTCCCTCTCCTCCTCTCCCCTGACGGCAACGACGACGGCGCAGCAGGCTCTGGTGCAGCGGCTTGGGCGTGCGCGTCCCCCAGCACAGCGGCGGCGCAGACCCAGCGCGGTGGGTGGCGGCCCCTGGCGATGGGTGCGAGCGCTCCCTCCTCGGCGACTCGATCGGGCCCCACCGGTGGCTGCCGGTGTGGCTGCCTCCCCAGCGCCGCCTCCTTCCTCTACTCTGCGTGTGGTCTTGTGCTACAGGTAACCCTAGAGGTCGCGAGCTCCAAGCACTGACCCTGTCCCCGGCTCCTCTCTCTCTCCCTGTGTCGTGTGCAGCCAGATCCAGTGCCCCTATGGCTACAACCGTCGTCTCCTCGCCAAATCCAGGGCGGCAGCGCCATAGCAGAGGGCCGCTGACGCGCTCCTCATCCAGGTTCGTCTGCCTTGCTTTTTGTTTGTTTGTTGATAATGATTGATATTCATTCGGAGGCCATGCTTTTGATTGTTTGAACTTGATTAGACCTTTATTCTGCCGCCGACCTAAATTAGCAAGAAACCACATCAGTGTTATGTTTTATTATCGGCCTGATTTTACTTCCTTTGTAATTTCTTCTTGCACCAAGGCATTCATAGCAGTAATCTCCCTAATGCCAATTCTTGTGTTGTGCAAAGTCATCGTTTACTATGTTAGACTGGCCTTTCAGTTATCAGTTCAGTATGTACGACATCACATACATTGTTTTTTTTCGGTGTGTGGAATAAAAAAATTAGTGTGATGTGTAATGCGATTTTATTGGTCCACATTTCTCAAACAATCAACTGGCAGGGTACCCTTATGCCTTTTCACTTTGATCGTTTCATGACATCCATCTACCTGGTTGTACATGCATTTTTTTTGTCCAGTTTAACAGCAGGTTCATAAATGCTCGATTAACTAATCGGACTCAATATATGTAAGCTAATTCTTTATTTTCCTGATTGCCTTACCATGCTTTCAAGTCATGTGCTGACAAAGCTATCTGGATACTACAAGGGAGTCAGATTTACGGCCTGAGTGTTTGGCTTCCATTGCACCATACTCCTCAAAACAAACAGCTGCTATGTGCAACGGAAACTTAGTTTTGTCTCCATCTCACTTACTTGACCTTTGATGAGATCAAGATACCAACAAAGATGTTGGTCTGCAAGTTTGCCTGCAGGTCTAGGATATTTTTTTGGCTATGTCAAATTAACTAATTATTTCTATCTTTGATTTCTTGTCCAGATTAGGTTATGTTACTGGCTTCTTGTCTACTCTATTTTATCTCCGATTTTTATGTTGCTGTGGATGGCTACCAACAAGGGGCTGCCTAGCCAATCTACCGAACCAATACATGTCCTACCAGTTTCGTTGTGTAAGGTATTATGATTTCTTTTCCCTCTAGTCACCTAATCTCTTTGCCTCCTTTTCCTTTCTATCTTCGTCTCTTCTTATTTGTTTTGCCACGACCTATTGGTCGATGATAATAGTCATGGCGTATGCGCTGGCCTTAGTTGTCTGTTATCCTATTTTAGGGTTTACCTCTTGGGCTGTTGGACAAACGAGTGGGCTTGGGCTAACTTTAGAGTTACCATTTTGGCCAATTTTTTGGGGGTGGCTCCTCTGCTTCCTTCTCCAGTATTTTCAGACTTTCTTATGCCATCAGATTGGAGACCAATTGGGTGATTCATTTTTTTTTCCTTTACTTGGTTGTACATTCTCTTATCTCCTGATGCGATATGGATCATATTTAGTCCATTTTTCACATATATAGCGGTTGTCCTTCTCCAATCTAATTTGACCGGTGAAAGGATCAAGATGCCCAAGAGGGGGGGTGAATTGGTCTTTTCTAAAAATTAAATGCAAGAATTAAATCCTACAAGCCGGAATTCACCCCTAGTGTCTACTTGTGTTCCTAGAGAGTCTACCGATACAAAGTTTTGCACCCTAGTTTCCAATCCTAGTCTAGCATGGCAAATCTAGGAATGTAAAACAAGCAATGAAAGTAAATACGAGAATGTAAATGCTTGAATGTAAAGGGGCAAGGAACACGGCAATGTTTTTCCGAGGTATCGGAGAGTCGCCACTCCCCACTAGTCCTCGTTGGAGCACCCGCGCAAGGGTGTAGCTCCCTCTTGATCCGCGCAAGGATCAAGTGCTCTCTACGGGTTGATTCTTCGACACTCTGTCGTGGTGAATCACCCAAAACCGCTCACAAGATGAGTTGGGTCATCCACAAGCTCCGCCGGATGATCACCGAACTCCCAATCACCACCACGCCGTCTAGGTGATGGCGATCACTACGAGCCCAAATGAGAAGGTGGATGCACACTTGCTACTCTCTAATCGCTAGTGAGGAACTCTCAAGCTTTGATTCTCAAATCTCTATCCTCACTAGTGCTCTTGCACTCCCTTGCACTCCAAAGGTGTTTTTCAGTTGATCAAATGAGCAAGAGACCTCTAAAAGAGGTGGTGGGGATGTATTTATACACCCCACAGACAAAACGAACCGTTACCCGCTGACTCAGCAAAACACGGGCTGACCGGACGCGCCGGTCGCTCGTAACGGTCGAAATCCGAAAATCAACTGAGTGACCGGACGCACCGGTCAGGGGCGACCGGACGCGTCCGATCGTGCAGGGAGCATACTGTACTCGCACCGGACGCGCGACCGCGTCCGATCTGTGATGACCGGACGCGTCCGGTCGTCTCTGGACCTTACTGGACTGTGACCGGACGCGCCGATCACACCCAGGTTGCGTCCGATCGGGTGTTTCCCTCAAGTGACACGTGTCGACTTCTGACCACCGCGTCCGGTCCTCGCGAGGACCGCGTCCGGTCGTCAGAGCTGAAACCCTAGCCGCGGAACTATACTGACCGGACGCGTCCGGTCATGCCGAGGACCGCGTCCGGTCATGGGAAAACGACCCGAAACTCTCCGAAACGCGTCACAACTTGAACCAAGTTGCTTCCAACTGAACTTTGAGCTATTCTAGAGCTGCCTAGCGCCAAGTTTAACAAGTGTGCACCACACCTAAATGTAGGACTCGCCTAGGTCAAGCTACCCGCTCATGCCCCCCTTTATAGTACGACCAAAAGAGAGAAACGAAGATCCTAACGATTATTCCAAATGTATCTCAACACCTCGACATCCGGAACTAACCGTCCTTAATCTTGACGTCACTCTTTTGAAAACCGAAACGATTTCCATCAAGGGGCATGAATACCATGGTGCCCAAAGCAGTTAAAACCTCCATGACCTAACTTACCAAAGTTTCTGCAAAACACACGTTAGTCATGGTAATAAAGCGTTGTCATCAATTGCCGAAACCAAACCTCGGGGCCTAGATGCTTTCAATCTCCCCCTTTTTGGTGATTGATGACAACACTAAGATATAAAATATTTGAGTTGAGGTTTTCGAGCGTGCATGGTTCACATAAGCAAAAAGCAATAAGCACAAGGGGTTAGGAATTGCTTATGTGCCCCAAGCCAAAAGAGTGTACTCATAAGATAAGACAAAGAACGTTAGTACACATACAGATATAGCTCATAAGAAATCGGAGTAAGGCACGGAAGCACAACCTTAGAGCTATAATTAAAAACGGTGACAAGTGTTAACACTGCGACTGGATAAAAACATTAAGACTCAAGGTTTATCACACGACGACATGCCACACGAATGCAATGACTGAAAAGTAAACATGATGCATGAATGTAGCACACAAGAAAAAATGAAAACCCTCTCTCAAAACTCCCCCTGAAACTACTCTCTCTCCCCCTTTGGCATCAAGCGCCAAAAAACTAATCTAAGGATCTGACGGGGGGACAGACGGAGTCGTGTCGGGTGCCGAGGTGCGCGGAGTAATCACGAAGTGTAGAGAATCTCCCTCGGAATCTAAGCTATCTGGCTGACCCTCTGAAGAAACACGTGGCTGTGAAACGGTCTGGGTCTGAGCGGCAGGAATAGGTACTGACGTAGTAGCAATAAGAGGATCCGTCTGAGTGACCTGAGCCTGTAGCGAGCCAATAGCAGGAGGATCTGTCGAGGCAACTGACGAAGGAAAAGTCTCTGTAGTACCGGTCCCTGTCACTGGAGGAATAGCTGCCTCTGAAGCTGACAACCCTGAAGAAGTAGCAAAGGTAGTGTGCGAGGGCGTCGGCTGACCAGTCAACTCGCTGTAGGTAGCACTGTAATCACCGAAGGGTGTGCCTGTCAGGAGGTGAGGGCAAGGCTGGTCTGAAGGTGTAAACCCCGTGTGAATAGGCGTGAAGCTCGGGGACTGGAATGACTGGAGAACCTGCTGCTGTGGAGATGTGAACTGGAAGCTCGGCTGTCCCTGACTCGATGGATCACTGGATTGTAAAGCAGAAGTCAGGACAGAAGCAGGCGGAGGAACCCCAACAGTGACTAGGTGGCGCAGGAGATCCAAGTACTGCTGCTGACTAGCTGCACTCTGTCGCTGAATCTCGTACTGCTATCGCTGCATTTCAACCTACTGCCTCTGGATCTCAAGCTGCTGACGCTGAAACTCGTCCTGACGAGCCTGAATCTGTGCAAGTGCTGCAGCTGTGTCCTGAGCCTGTCGCTGTATCTGCTGTTGCTGCTGCTCCTGTGCCTGGGTCAACCTCTCAAGTATAGCCACCATGGCTGGGTCTGTGCGGGAGGCTGAACCAGAGCCACCGGCCTCGTGGTCGTGAGACCGAGGATACCGGTACCTGGGGATGGGCTGGTAGTCCTCATCAGTGCTGTCAGATGTCACATCCTCAGGAAGATCAGCAGGTTGAGCGTCAAGATCGGCAAGCTCTGCCTCTGCAAGCTCATCAACTGTGGCGTCCTGCTCAGCCGCTGTCTCAGGAACCTCAGGTCGCTCACGCTGTCCTGGCACTGGGGCCTGATCTCTAGTGACTGAAGCCCAAAGCTGACGGATATCATACTCAGGGAAAGCAGTAGTAGTATCTGATATCTCAGCTCGGATCTCTGCTGGTAGCTGAATGGATGATCTAATGATGAAGCAGATCCAGTGTGCATAGGGCAGCTGACGATTACCCTTGAAGCCCTCAGCTATGGTGTCCTCCATCTCACTAAGTATGAGATCCCAAATGTCAAACTGTGTCTGTGAGAGGAGGTGGTGAACAACCCATAGCTGCATCCGAGTCAGTCCCTCTCTGTAGCCAAGTCTGGGAAGTAGAGTGCGTCTGACTATAGCATCCAGAACTCTGGCAAGTGGTGTCAAACTGGCAGGCGTGCGACGAGACCCTTCGCCAAAAGGCTCACGGAAGCAGGGTCGAATCAAGTCTGTAGGTGGCACTGCCCCGCCGTGAGGGCGTCTCGGTGGAGGAGTCTGACCAAAACACAGCTGATGTATCTTCGTGTTGGAAGCTGGGAGTCTGAGAATCTCCCGCACTCTGGTGCTGTATAGACGGTGATCGCGGCCTCGGAATGCAAAGTGAATGAAATCATGGGCAGGATCAATCCATAGTGAAGCATAAAACTCTCTGACCCATGTGCCACAGTATGCACCTGTCCGTCCAAGAAGATCTGACAAGCCTGGCAGAAAGGACAGGTGCGGACGTAGCTGTTCTCCCACAACCTCAACCAGTGACTCAAGTCGACAGATCCTCTGTGGTCGAAAAGCAATACCGCTGTCAACTAGAGCCCTATAGAAATCCTCCTGAAGTGGGGTATAGAAGCCTTCTGAAGCTCTGTGATCCCTCACAGGTGGAAACCACCGACTGACCTCCACGAACCTCAACCCCTGCACCTGACGTGCTGTAGCACCCCTCAAGTCAAAGTGCTCGACCGGGGGTGAACCTCTAGCTCTGGGAGGAGGACGTGCTCCACGACGCTGGCCCTCTGGCCTAGGAGTCACCTGAGTACGTGCGCGTGTGGAGCGGCGACGTGGTGGAGACTGAGCTGGCTGCTCCTCTGTGTCCTCTGTAGCCTCTGGAGCCTCTGTGGCCTCTAGAGCCTCTGTGGGCTCTAGAGGTGGATCAACTGACATACCCTCTGTAGCTCCAGTATCCTCAGTACCCTCAGTGGCCTCTGTGCCGAGCTGTCGACCTTCTAGATGAAAGCGACGTTCGCCTATGCGTATGCCACTGCTCCTGCCACCTCTCTCTGCCTGCTCTGCTGCATCTGCCATGGCCTGAGCAATCTCTGCCTCTGTAAGTGTCTTCTTCTTCTTTCTGGCCATGATCTTGATATGCTTCCCACGTGCAATCTTAGACCGACGAGGAGGACTGTCGTCCCCGTCACCAGGAGCACCACCGGCGTTCTTGCAACGCACCATGCTGAAAAACTGACCGAAAAACCTCTGAAAGATGGTGAACTGTCACTCGAGAGGCTTGGCCTCAATCCGTATCCGCAGGCTTGGCCTCGGATTCAGCAAACTGATCTCACCCTGACACACGAACAGACTCGCTGCAATGACGGAATAGAGAGATCTACTATAAGCACATATATAACTAAAAGGTACAAAACCCTAGAGATAGCAAGCATATGAGATACGATGTGAATCGAAACGCGAAGCTACCTCGGATCGACGAGACGACTGACAAGATGAGGTGACCTAGATCGCAAGATTCCCCGAAATCGCCGGACGAGCTCTGATTTGCCGAAACATGATGCAATTAGGATTAAAAAGAAAGAGTTACGGCAAACCCTAGCGAGGAGGTCAAGATGACACGAAACAACCTCGTGAAGAAGATGACACGCGACAAAACCTCGACGACGAACGATCGAACGACGTTACGCGAACCCTAGGGTTAGGGTTAGGGCAACTCGACGAAGAACGATCGGAGGCGAGCGTGAGGCAGTCCACTGCCGGAGGTGATGCTGGCAAGCGGGAGCGCGGCTCACCGGCGGCAAGGGCGCGGCTCACCGGCGGCGGAGGTGTGAGCGGGCGGCGGTGGCGCGGCTGCTCGACTAGCGTGGGCAGGCGCGGGCAGGGACGGGCTGGCGCGCGCGTGAGCGAGGGTCGGCGCGGGCAAGAGACTCGGCAGGGCTTGCCGGAGGCGAGGAAGACGGCAAAGGCGTGGCGGCTCCGGTGGATTTGGCGAGATAGGGCAGGCGGCGGCGGAAGAGGCTCGGGCGGATGAGAAAACACGGCCGAGGACGAACCGTTATATGAAGGGGTTAGATCCGCTCGACGCGTGATGACCGGACGCGGTGGTCGTTATGACCGGACGCGGTGGTGCAGCGTCCGGTCACACTCCAGTAAGCTCCTGGAGTGACCGGACGCGTCCGGTGAGGACTGACCGGACGCGGTCAGAGTCTGGTCGAGGGGAGCTCGGGAATTCATCGCGAATGACCGGACGCGGTGGTGGTAACCGGGACCAGACGCGGTGGTCAACAGCGGCGCGTCTGGTGCAGCGTCCGGTCACTAGATCTGGAGTTGGTCTTCTGGATGACCGGACGCGCTGGTGGACGCCGGGACCGGACGCGGTGGTGAAGCATCACTGCGTCCGGTGCAGCGTCCGGTCCAGCGTCCGGTCACTGTTCTTCGCCCTTCTTCGTTTCGAACTACGACGTGACTTCTCCCAATCAGGTTCCAATTCAAAAAGACACAAATAAACACCAATTGGAACACGATATGAGTGACCTCACTCAAACCCTCAAATTTTTCAAAATAGATTGCCTTAGGCTAGTATTATTTTTAAGAAAATAGGTAATAAACACCCAAGGAGCAACGTATGGCCATGCAATAGAGTTTTTGAACCTTTAGGAGCGTCAAAATGCTCTCTTTATCCATGGACGAACACAGAGGTTGCTCAAAGCGAAACCGAAAAGAAACGCCAAACAAACAACCATGCATATGCAATGCAATACAAGAAAGCTAGGATGCTTGTCAAGTTTGATCCACGGTTAGGCTTCTTCACTCCTCCAAAGAAGGGTTATCGTAACCATGTTAGCCAAGCCCTAAAAGCATTGCGATAAAATAAACATGGCATATTATACAATGCAATGCAAGGGACAACACACGCTCATTTTTTAAAGTTGCTAGAATCAAGCACATTGAGTTCACTTCTTAACCTACAAAAGGTTGCCTCATCCAAAGGTTTAGTGAAGATATCCGCTAATTGATTTTCACTTCTTACACCTTCTAGTGATATGTCATTTTTAGCAACGTGATCTCTTAGAAAGTGATGGCGGATATCAATGTGCTTGGTGCGAGAGTGTTGTACCGGATTGTTAGCAATTTTAACGGCACTTTCATTATCACATAAAAGTGGCACCTTTTCAAGAACAATTCCATAGTCTAGGAGGGTTTGTTTCATATATAAGATTTGTGCACAACAAGCCCCCGCGGCAATGTATTCCGCCTTGGCGGTGGACAAAGCCACACTATTTTGCTTTTTAGATGACCACGATACTAAAGATCTTCCAAGCAAATGGCACCCTCCGGATGTGCTTTTTCTATCAATTTTGCAACCGGCATAGTCCGAATCGGAATAGCTAACTAGTTGGAATCTAGCTCCTTTGGGATACCAAAGACCAATGCTTGGGGTGAGCTTAAGATATCTTAGGATTCTTTTTACGGCACTTAAGTGAGGTTCTTTAGGGCACGCTTGAAAGCGGGCACACATGCACACACTAAACATGATATCGGGCCTAGATGCGGTAAGGTACAACAAGCTACCAATCATAGAACGGTAGAGAGTTTGATCAACCGGTTTACCTCCCTCATCTAGGTCGAGATGTCCATTTGATGGCATTGGGGTCTTGATTGGTTTGCATTCTTCCATCTTGAATCTTTTGAGAAGATCCTTGGTATACTTTTCTTGAGAGATGAAAATCCCTTCTCTCATTTGCTTTACTTGAAATCCAAGGAAGAATGTGAGCTCACCAATCATTGACATCTCGAACTCCTTCGACATCAATTCACCAAATTCCTTGCAATAATCTTCATTTGTTGATCCGAAGATGATATCATCAACATATACTTGACAAATAAAGATCTCCCCATTAAACTTCTTGGTGAATAGTGTGGTGTCGACCTTCCCAATGGTGAAGCCCTTCTCAATAAGGAAGTCCCGGAGGCGCTCATACCACGCTCTAGGGGCTTGCTTGAGCCCATATAACGTCTTGGACAACCTATAAACATGATTAGGATATCTAGGGTCTTCAAACCCGGGAGGTTGATTAACATAGACTAGTTCATTTATAAAGCCATTTAAGAATGCACTTTTCACATCCATTTGATATAGTTTCATATCATGATGTGATGCATATGCAAGGAGGATACGAATGGCTTCAAGTCTTGCAACGGGTGCAAAGGTCTCTCCAAAATCAAGACCTTCAACTTGAGAAAACCCCTTTGCAACTAGTCTTGCCTTGTTCCTCACCACTATGCCTTGGTCATCTTGCTTGTTTCGGAACACCCACTTGGTTCCAATGACTCTTGCACCTTTAGGATGCTCTTCAAGTGTCCATACTTGATTGCGGGTGAAGTTGTTCAATTCTTCATGCATTGCATTCACCCAATCCGGATCTTGAAGAGCTTCTTCTACATTCTTAGGTTCAACGCAAGAGACAAACGAGTGATGTTCAACAAAAGAAGCTAGCTTTTGAGATCGAGTCATTACTCCCTTTGTAGGACTCCCTATGATGAGATCTTGTGGATGTGCTTGAAGTAGTGGTGAGTTTCTTCTATCAACCACTTGAGGAGGTGGATGGGGAGCATCAACATCTTGAGCTTGTGCCTCGGCTTGTTCATGAGAGACATAAGTGTCTTCATTTTCAACTCTCTCATTCTTGTCATCATCTTGAGGCACACGTGATGAAGATGGTGGATCAACAATTTGTACATCGTCGTCATCATCTTTTGGCTTGATGTCTCCCACCGGCATGTTCTTCATGGCCTCCCTCAAGGGTTCATCACCTACATCATCACAATTCTCAATTGCTCCTTGGGAGCCGTTAGATTCATCAAATTCCACATCATATGTTTCTTCAACCAAACCGGTGGCATGGTTAAATACTCTATATGCTTTGGACTTTGATGAGTAACCAACAAGAAAACCAGTATCATAACGTCTTTGAAACTTCCCTAGGTGTTGACGCTTCTTGTAGATGTAACATTTGCAACCAAACACCCGGAAGAAAGAGACGTCCGGCTTCTTCCCATTAAGCAACTCATAGGGGGTCTTGCCAAGAAACTTTTGTAGGAAGAGGCGATTTGAAGCATAGCATGCGGTGTTGATTGCCTCGACCCACAACTTCTCCGGAGTGTTGTACTCATCTAGCATTGTTCTTGCAAGGGTGATCAAAGTTCGGTTCTTTCTCTCAACTACACCATTTTGTTGAGGAGTGTAGGTTGAAGAGACCTCATGCTTGATTCCAATTTCATCACAATAAGCTTCAATGTTGGTGTTGTCAAACTCTTTGCCATTGTCACTTCTAATTTTCTTTATCTTGACTTCAAATTCATTTTGAGCTCTCTTTGCAAACTTCTTGAAGCAATTTGCCACTTCGGATTTGTCATGAAGGAAGAAAGTCCATGTATACCTTGAGTAGTCATCCACTATCACAAGACAATAGAGATTACCACCCAAGCTCTTGTATGTTGTAGGCCCAAACAAATCTATGTGTAGAAGTTCTAGCACTCTTGAAGTTGACATGAAAGCTTTGGTTGGATGAGTGTTTGCAACTTGTTTGCCCGCTTGACATGCACTACAAGGTTTGTCCTTTTCAAACTTCACATCCTTCAATCCTCTCACTAGTTCTTTCTTCAATAGCTTGTTGAGAGTGTTCATTCCAACATGAGCAAGCCTCCTATGCCAAAGCCAACCAAGTGAGGTCTTGGTGAACAAACATGTCATCAAATTTGCATCTTCGGAGGTGAAGTCAACAAGATAAAGGTTGTTGTATCTAAAGCCTTTGAATATCACTTGCTTGTCATCTATCTTTGAAACTTTCACTTCATTTGGTGTGAACAAGCATTGGAAGCCAAGGTCACAAAGTTGCCCAACGGATAACAAGTTGAAACTCAATGAAGCAACATAGAGCACATTTGAGAGTGAGTGATCATGTGATATTGCAATCTTGCCTATACCCTTGACTTTGCTCTTTGAATTATCCCCAAATATGATCTTCTCTTGACATATTCCATTCTCTTCAATGGTGGTGAACATACGAGGATCACCGGTCATATGTTGAGTGCAACCACTATCAATAACCCAATGAGATCCACCGGTCTTATAGTTCACCTACACATAAGAGATCAAGCTTTTTGTTTAGGGACCCAAACTTGAGAGGGGCCCTTGACTTTCTCCACTAGTGACTTGGCAACCCATATTTTCTTTGGCCTATTCTTATTTGGGGGACCCAAAAACATGACTTTCATCTTTCCATTTGAATCTTTTCTTAGCATATAATGAGCATTGAAGGCGAAAGGTCTAGCATGCTTGGGCAAGGGTTGTGGTGGTGGAGTTTTGCATTCATGAGCAAAGTGACCTTCTTGACCACACTCAACACATCTCTTTGGCTTGGGCTTTGACTTGCTTTGTTGTTGTTGAGCTTTTGCTTTCTTCTCTTGATTTGCCAAGTACCCAATACCACTTCTATCCATCTTCATTACGGTGTTCATGAGGAGCTCACTTTGCAAATGTTGGCCTCTTGTGAACTTGCTTAGGCCGGTCTTGAGATGCTCTTTTTCTTGCTTGAGCTTTTTGTTTTCTTCAATGAGTGACTCATTTGTTGGTTGCTTCTCAAGAGCCATCAAACCTTTTAGCTTCTTGTTCTCATTTGCAAGCTTCTCATTCTCACACTTGATCTTGGCATAATCATCATAGTTGCTTGACTCAACCACACTCTTGCCTTTGCTACTAGAACCTTGCTCAATGCTTTCAATGATCAAATCATCACATGATGTAGCTATATCACACTTAACAACATGGTTAGTAGCATCATGTGTCTCAAGAGCAAGTTCATTAGCAACCACAAGACTTTCATAGTCAATTTTTAATGTGGTGTATTTGTCCTTTAGAGAATTATGTCTAGTGATGATCTCATCATGCTTCTTCTCAAGTTTATCATGTTGATCTTTAAGCTCTTTATAAGAGGTTTTGAGCTCCTTGAGAGTGGAAGACATCACTTCATTTTGAACTCTAAGCTCACCACTAGTCTTTTGAATATTTTCAAGCTTGGATGAGAGTGATTCATTTTCATTTTGAAGATCATCATTTTCATTTCTAGTCCTTCTTATGATTTTAGTGTATTTGTTTAGCAATTTTACAAGTTCATCATAAGAAGGTGCGTCATATTCATCATCACTATCACTATCATCATTATCATCACTATCATGGTTTTGTACCTTTCGTTCACCCTTGGCCATAAGGCATAGGTGAGTAGTGGATGATGATGGTGAAGGAGGCGGTGAAGGTGGTGATGAAGATATCGGTGAAGATGATGGCCCCATCACAAATGCAGCAACCTTCTCTTTCTCATCATCGCTCTCATCTTCGGAGGACTCACAAGATGATTCAATGTCGGTGAGCCAATCACCAACAATGTATGCCTTTCCTCCCTTCTTCTTCTTGTGGAACTCCTTCTTCTTGCCATCCTTCTTCTTGTATGGCTTGTTCTTCTTCTTCTCTTCTTCTTCATCACTTGAATCATTTTTCTTGCCCTTGTTCTTGTTCTTGTACTTGTCTTTTGGTGGTCTAGGGCATTGATGAGCTAGGTGGCCAAGTTCACCACAATTGTAGCAATCCATCTCCGAGATTGGCTTTCTCTTGCTACTTGTGAAGAATTTCTTCTTCTTGCCATCGAACTTGATGCCACTCTTGTTGAGCTTCTTTAGCATCTTGGTGGTCTTTCTCACCATGAGTGCAAGTGATTCATCATCAACATCACTTTCACTTGAGCTTTCTTGCACCATCATGGCTTGGCCCTTCTTCTTCTTCTTGTCATGACTAGCTTTGAAGGCCAAGTCTCTCTTCTTGGAAGATGATGAGCCCTCATCCGGAGTGATATGCATGTACATCTCATGAGCATTGATTTTCCCTAATACTTGAGTCGGTGTTGCGGTGGAAAGATCACTTTGGTGAAGCACCGTGACAATGTGACCATACTTCTCAATGGGAAGCACACTCAAGATCTTCCTTGCAACATCCGATTGGCTCATTTTAGTGAGCCCAAGAGCATTGAGGTCCTCTACAAGAACATTCAAGCGAGTGTACATGTCATTAGCACTTTCTTTGGGAAGCATCTCAAAAGAATTAATTTTCTTTAAAGCTATGTGATAGCGTTCCTCACGCTCACTCTTAGTTCCCTCATGGAGAGCACAAAGATTTTCCCATAATTCATGAGCGTTCTTTGCATTACGTACACGATTGAAGATATCTTTGCCTAAGCCCCGGTAGAGTGCATTTTTGGCCTTTGCATTCCACCGGTCGTACTTCTCCTCGTCACCAATGGGGTTTGCGGGATCCTTGATAGCGGGAAGCCCTTGGGTTGCGGCTCTAAGACATCCAACATCTATGGCTTCGAGATACGCCTCCATGCGGATTTTCCAATATAGAAAATCATCCCCCTCAAAGGTGGGAGGTGGTCCTTCCCCGTTAGACATCTTGCTCTAGGCGATAAAGCCTAAAAAAGGAGCAACACGGCTCCGATACCAATTGAAAGGATCAAGATGCCCAAGAGGGGGGGTGAATTGGGCTTTTCTAAAAATTAAATGCAAGAATTAAATCCTACAAGCCGGAATTCACCCCTAGTGTCTACTTGTGTTCCTAGAGAGTCTACCGATACAAAGTTTTGCACCCTAGTTTCCAATCCTAGTCTAGCATGGCAAATCTAGGAATGTAAAACAAGCAATGAAAGTAAATACGAGAATGTAAATGCTTGAATGTAAAGGGGCAAGGAACACGATAATGTTTTTCCGAGGTATCGGAGAGTCGCCACTCCCCACTAGTCCTCGTTGGAGCACCCGCGCAAGGGTGTAGCTCCCCCTTGATCCGCGCAAGGATCAAGTGCTCTCTACGGGTTGATTCTTCGACACTCCGTCGCGGTAAATCACCCAAAACCGCTCACAAGATGAGTTGGGTCATCCACAAGCTCCGCCGGATGATCACCGAACTCCCAATCACCACCACGCCGTCTAGGTGATGGCGATCACCAAGAGTAACAAGCTAGAACTCTCACTTGACCACTACGAGCCCAAATGAGAAGGTGGATGCACACTTGCTACTCTCTAATCGCTAGTGAGGAACTCTCAAGCTTTGATTCTCAAATCTCTATCCTCACTAGTGCTCTTGCACTCCCTTGCACTCCAAAGGTGTTTTTCAGTTGATCAAATGAGCAAGAGACCTATAAAAGAGGTGGTGGGGATGTATTTATACACCCCACAGACAAAACGAACCGTTACCCGCTGACTCAGCAAAACACGGGCTGACCGGACGCGCCGGTTGAACTGACCGGACGCGCCGGTCGCTCGTAACGGTCGAAATCCGAAAATCAACTGAGTGACCGGACGCACCGGTCAGGGGCGACCGGACGCGTCCGATCGTGCAGGGAGCATACTGTACTCGCACCGGACGCGCGACCGCGTCCGATCTGTGATGACCGGACGCGTCCGGTCGTCTCTGGACCTTACTGGACTGTGACCGGACGCGCCGATCACACCCAGGTCACGTCCGATCGGGTGTTTCCCTCAAGTGACACGTGTCGACTTCTGACCACCGCGTCCGGTCCTCACGAGGACCACGTCCGGTCGTTAGAGCTGAAACCCTAGCCGCGGAACTGTACTGACCGGACGCGTCCGGTCATGCCGAGGACCGCGTCCGGTCATGGGAAAACGACCCGAAACTCTCCGAAACGCGTCACAACTTGAACCAAGTTGCTTCCAACTGAACTTTGAGCTATTCTAGAGCTGCCTAGCGCCAAGTTTAACAAGTGTGCACCACACCTAAATGTAGGACTCGCCTAGGTCAAGCTACCCGCTCATGCCCCTCTTTATAGTACGGCCAAAAGAGAGAAACGAAGATCCTAACGATTATTCCAAATGTATCTCAACACCTCGACATCCGGAACTAACCGTCCTTAATCTTGACGTCACTCTTTTGAAAACCGAAACGATTTCCATCAAGGGGCATGAATACCATGGTGCCCAAAGCAGTTAAAACCTCCATGACCTAACTTACCAAAGTTTCTGCAAAACACACGTTAGTCATGGTAATAAAGCGTTGTCATCAATTGCCGAAACCAAACCTCGGGGCCTAGATGCTTTCAACCGGGTTTTACTTTATTTGTTCTGCTCCTTCTATGAACACTAATGTTTCTTGGTTCTTTACATATAATAATGCTGTAGTGAAGCTTGCTTCTTTTATAAACAATGATAAAAAACTAATACTTCAGTTGAGTAATAGGTTATGAAGTTGATTAGTTGATTGATCAGTTTGTATATATATCATTGGCTTATATACAACATTCTCTACTTACTCTTACATGATTGGTAAAAAAAATAGTGTCTGTAGATTTCCGAATTACCAACCCCAAGGCTACCTCTAGATTCGGTACATGCGGTTTGATCCATTATCGTTCATTCTTTCTATGCAATTAACACAAATACAGGTAACTACTATGACTCTTACCGATGTTTCAGCGTAAGCATTGTTTCTTACCTTGCCCATTCTCTTAGTGCAGTTATCTAAATTTTTGCTCATCCTCTTGGTTTCTTGAGGGACATTACTTTCTTAATTGAATTATTAATATTCACGTCACTTCTGTTTTATGATTTTGCTGTAGAATTAAATGACGTGGTCATGTCCTATGTTTTAATAGGTTCGTTACTTAGGTTGTACCTCCATACACTGTTAAGCGCTAGCTTTACAATGTCTTTCCACCACGTGTTCTTCACCTCTTTCGGTTACTGTCGTAGTAGCAGTACAATGCGAACAAAAGTTCCATCAGATGCTATTTCCACTTACAGGTGTACTTTGCCACTGTATTAGGTTATCTCCTGCACACAATGAACATATTGAAACTGGGCATGATGCTCTCGCACCAAAACGCAGAACCCCCACAAGGAGAAGCAGCAACAATCAGAAACACTGGCCTATATGACATTCTGCTCACTTTCCAATGGACACGCTATTATGTGTGGTCTACCAGACTTGCCGTCCTATTATTAAGGTACATATTATCTCCCCTTTTCATATTGTGGCAGTGGGCTATGGTTTTGGTGTATCCCTAATATTTTTAGATAGTTTCCAACATGCTTCAGGGGATTCCCTATGAGAGATCCTTGGTGCCAGGGCTAAAAAGGACAGCGAAGTCATGTTAGTATCAGCTCCCATAGCCATGTGTGCGGACAGAGAAAACTGAGAGACATGTAAGATTCTATTGGAGCTCCAGGTCACCTGCTTTTTTCCCCTCCCATCTATCTAGGTTAGTCTTAGTGACCTCTAAACTTGATTCAACCATGAGTGTTGTGCAGTATGTTAGTGTGCCATTTTTTAGTATATTGACAATAACAGGTTCTTCATGTGTTTCACCTATAAAGTTTCAGAACAGGCACAACAAACCTTGTGTGTATATTTTCAATGACTTTACTGATTTCAGTGGGTTACTACCAGCATATGTTCCTCTTAGACTTATAGTTCACAATCACTTGATGTTTTGGCATGCACCTCAAACAAAAAAGGGTGTTCCCAGTATTTGTTATTATGCATTCAACTTAGTTGTTGCTTGCCTTCATGATGTCTGCATTTAAGCTTAAAAAAAGAGTTCCAAATTGTGCTGTCATGTACAGTTATTCAACTATTACAATCTACAACTGATTCTTGAGAGGCAAATAATAGTGATGAAAATCTAATAACCTACCTCAAACAACTCATAGGTTCATATTTTTCTTCAAAATTGCGTTTGCATCTGTTTAATCCACTTCTCTTACAAACCATATGAATCTCATCTGTGTTAAGATGTAATCTTAGCATCATAGCTCTGCTGTTCATTTTTTTAGCCTCACAACACTTGAATTAGGTTATGTGTTTTTATTATCATGCTGATTGTTTTGGACATACTTTAGCTATGCCTTAATTTACCATTACCACATCAGGTGTTCTTGCTAAATAAGAAAAACAATTGCTGATTATTTCGGATATATGCTTCCACTATTTTTTTTACCGAAAGAAGGTTGTTCTTTGCAAGTACTTCTATTTGCGTGTTACTTTGTTAGTAGTCAGTCCTATATTGATGATCCAATTCAATGTTCATGTTCGGTGATCCGTTTTTTTTTGTTCTCCTACATAGCCCTTTCGGATTTCCTGGCAAAACAAGTGTTGCGTCATTTAAGTTTTTTTTACATAACTCAAGTTGATGCCCATTTTTTAAGGTTCAGCTATTCTGCCTTTTCAGTCTACCCACTGTAGCCGTGCCTCCTTCGGTTTATGTTTACACATAACTACTTCATAAAATAAGTAAATGCATCCAGCTCTCATTTCATTTTGACTCGCTTAGATTCACTTCCAATTTTTAGGTCTCAGAATGTGCATTGGCAGCAATAGGACACTACGGTGCACAACCATCCATGTTCATGTAATCAGAAGATGGAGCTACATGAACAGAACCATCCGTTTCCAGGTGACACGGCAAGGTCTTACGCAACTTTATGTGACACATTTTTCACGCAAAAAAACACAAGATCCCTCGTTTCTATCTGCATACATCTGACATTATATCCTACATGAACAGAATTGTCTGCCTGGGAACTATGGAGTCCCTAATTGACTACCAAAACATAGGTACAACCCCCTTATATCATCAACCGAAATTATGTTTGCCTAGCCACAAATAGTTTACATCCTACAATTTCCAGATCAGATTCCTCCAGCTGGCGCACCGCTTCCTCCATCGCCGCCTTACCTGATCGTCAGCCGCAGACCTGAACGAACCGTTTGATAGCATAAAGAATCAGGCCTTCCTACGTATCATATACCTAGCCGTATGTAATATGTAATCCTGTACGTGTGTAGCCAGCATGGAACCCTAATTGTGTGCCTCACCAGATGGATCCTACCTTTGCAAACCTAACAGCTTTTGCTTATACATCCTGTAATTGTGTCCAATGTACCCTAATTTTACAAATCAGCAGTATGTGTATCGTATAAGAACTACCTATACAGACTTCAAAATAGTCACATGTGCTCCCGCGCAGGGGCGCGCGGCCTATACTAGTATATAAGATTAAGTATTAACTTGATCATTTTAATGCTGCCTAGAACTGTGCAGGGCCATCCATTTCAAATGAGCAGAGCACGCACGGCACGGCACGGCACGGCACATGAGAGACAGCTCCACCCCCACTGTCTAGCGGGCCACACATCAATGCAGGCCCACAAGGCCGTTACTAAAGTTGGTGGCCACGTGTCCATCCGTTTGTTTGCACTCACGACGTTTATAAAAGCAGAGGAGTCAGCCGTCTTGCCTGCCCCAAATCAGACTCGTTGAATTCAGTTTCTTCTACGGCCGCCTCGAGCAGCGCGTGCCGACGTGATAGCCTGAGGAAAGAGGCCATGGCGTCCTCTGCCCCCGGGAGAGGAGGAAGACAGCTGATCCCACCGGCCGCGGCAGCGGCAGCGGCGGCGGCTGTGGCGCTAATGGTAATAGTTGGGGCGGAGCCGGCGGCGGCGTGCTACCCGCGCGTGTTCAGCTTCGGGGACTCGCTGACCGATACCGGCAACTTCAGATTCTACTACGGCAACAACTCCGGCGAGCCCGCACTCCGGCCACCCTACGGCGAGACCTTCTTTCGCCGCGCCACGGGGCGCTTCTCCAACGGCCGCCTCGTCCTCGACTTCATCGGTAAACTACATGCGCCCATCACTCGATCGTTCGTTCAATTTATCCTGCGCGGTAGTGGTACCGGTAGTACTGGTTTGAGATTCGGCGTGCGACTGCAGCGGACACGATGGGGCTCCCGTTCGTGCGGCCGTATCTGAGCGGTCGGCGCGCGGAGGACTTCGCGTGCGGTGCCAACTTCGCCGTGGGCGGCGCCACGGCGCTCGGCCCGGACTTCTTCCGCTCCAGGGGTTTCGAAATCGGCGACGGACGGGTGCACCTAGACTTGGAGATGAAGTGGTTTCACGATCTGCTTGAGCTCCTCTGCCGCAGCGGCCGCTCCGGTATGGTTGTTCTCCCCTTAATCCCTTTTACCTCCTCCTCCCTTCGACCTGGCCTTTGCAATTCTACTGGTATTGGGGAGAGAAGAAATTCTAGTGGCAGTGGGGAAAGTAGCATATAGCAATGAACAAAAAAATGGTTTGATATATAAGATGTGGTGTACAGGTGTTTGGCGATGGAACGAGAAAGGTGCGCGTGCGATGCAAAGGTGTTGATAGGGAATGTTTGAATTGTCGAAAGTTATCCTTCCAAATCTAAAGAGAAGAAATAGATGGGTGAATGGTGATATATAGGCAAAATAATTCATCATTGATGGTAGCAGCAATAAATTGAAGATTATGGACAGTCCATATCAGTTAGGCCTCGTTTAGATCCCAAATTCTCCCCCCAAATTCCACTATGCAAAAAGGAGATTCCCCATCACATCAAAATGCCGGCAAATGCATGAAGTACTAAATGTAGATGAAATCAAAAACTAATTGCACAGTTTTGTTGTACTTTACGAGACGAACATTTTGAGTCTAATTAATTAATTTTTGGACAATTTTTTGCACTAAAAAAACAAAAGTTGCTACAGTGTTCCGACATGAACACTGTAGCAACAGTTGCCGAATCCGGCCCCCAAATTGGGGATCTAAACACGGCCTTATTGTCCAAAACCTGAACTGAAACTTCAGTCCATATCATCAGAAGACGTGACCCAACATTCTTCTGCAGTTCTGCTTCAGGTTTTTTTTTCTTCTTTTTGGCGCCTCGAATCACCATAACACTGTTCCCGGAGGTGACAACTTATGAATAGAAATGGGACATTTTGTGACACAATCAGAAAGAACTGCTGCTTATTTAATTGTTACAGTCACAATCATCAATTACAAAATCACTGACAAATAGAGGAATGCCATTCAACCAAATGCGTCTACATTCACTCGACATAATTGCTGTGCACAAGCAATCCACTGCTCTGCTAAGGAAGCTATTAGCCTATTACCATGATAAATCTGACTTGTAACGTGATAAGAAATCAATATAACAGTAACTTGCTGGGACTATCAATGCTTAACTACTAGAAATGCTGTAATTCTGTCACTTCTTTAAACCTTTTTTATATTGCAATTTTACATGCTAATTCAGAACTCTGTTTATTGCACAGGTTGCTCAGACATGATGAGCCAATCCCTCTTCATCGTTGGAGAAATTGGGGGTAATGACTACAACCTACCTCTTCTCTCCAGAGTGCCGATTGAAAAGATCCGCTCATTCACTCCAAGTGTCGTTGCCAAAATTTCTTCAACAATCACCGTGAGCATCTGTGTCATTTTACCTTTTGTTGCTGCTGAGTGCTGGCGTAGTAAGTAGTATATAAATAGTAATGCAGCTGATTGGAGTTTGCAGGAATTGATTGGGCTAGGAGCCAAGACTCTGGTAGTTCCTGGGAACCTCCCAATTGGGTGTGTCCCAAAATATCTGTTGATATTCAAGAGTGATGACAAAGAAGATTATGAGCCAGAGACAGGTTGCCTCAGGTGGATGAACGAATTTTCAGAGTACCACAACAAGCTCCTCTTGGAGGAGCTGGAGAAGCTGCGCAAGCTTAATCCTGGTGTGACTATTATCTATGCTGACTATTATGGAGCTGCAATGGAAATTTTCCATTCCCCTGAACGATTTGGTGAGTTGAGATATTTGCCTTTACTTGTTACTAGTATTAAATATGCCCCCCTCTCCCCCCCCCCCCCCCCCCCCCCAAGCCATGAACTAAAATGTTTTCCACCACATAGAAGGCTAAGATTTAACCTATTCACTTTGCCTTTACCCTTTAGTGCTGGTCCTTGGGTTCAAAAACTCCACTACTGGTTTATGCCATACTAGAGGAAGCGATTTTTAGGCATTGAACTTATGCACATGTCCCTGATGCATCTTAAGCAACTCACTCATTTTCCATGTTTAGGAAAAAATAAAACCCTCCTTTTGGAACTCTGTGGAAGTTGATGGTAGGTTATTTGTCAGCTTTTGCTTCTGCTTTTCATAGTAGAGTCCAAAGTGGAGCCGGATGTGAATATCTCCATATTAAACAGAAATACAAAATCTAGCCATGGGGGAAATGAAATTTGACTGCCAAGTAGAAGCTTGTATAATACCAGTACTAAGTGCTATCGAGTTAGATTTCATAAGCTTTCAGAATTACCATTATTTAATAACAGCTTGAATTCGGTAGGTAACACAAGGACACAAGGTGATACAAGATAACATCATTTAGCTTTAGCATCCTCTTCTACTTTTCTTTGATATCTGCATTGCTATCATTGCCATCATGGTGCAAATACATTATGTGCAGTACCAATAAACATAACATAACTTAAATTGTGTTCCTAATATACATAGCATACATTGCCATCAATGTGGTTTAGGTATCGAGGAACCTTTGGTGGCTTGCTGCGGTGGAGAAGGACCCTATGGTGTGTCCCTTTCTACAGCCTGTGGATATGGAGATTACAAGGTGTGTGATAATCCAGACAAGTATGGATCGTGGGATGGTTTTCATCCATCGGAAGCTGCATATAAAGCCATTGCAATGGGCCTTTTGCGAGGCACATACACACAACCATCTATTGCTTCCACCACCAGTTCCTGTCCACAGCTCACTGAGCTCGGTTCTTCTGTTGAATACAAGGTCCTCTACGATTTATAGTTTTGCAGCTACATTTAGTTGTTAGTGTTAAATTTATATAAATACATGTGGTTAGAGATTTAATCTATTTTTTGGATGCGTACAGTATGGTTAAAGATGTAATGATTTGGACAATTTTGCCTGATTACAGAGCCGTGGTACTGTACTGCACTTCTCGGCTGTGGCCCACGTGATTGGTTGGGTTTTGTTTTACCTTCTCTTTTTCGGTTACAGGTTTTACTCGTCATTATTTACTGTTTCTCTGTAGTTTCAATGCTCTGTTATTCCTTTAGTTGTATATGCAGGTGTAGTTTCTAACTTCTGAGCATCCTCCCTTTTGTATAGTGCTAGAATTAGGTATTAAAATGGGGTGCTTTTACCGTCCATAGAAGGTACCAAGAGGAACCATAGAATTATACTTGAGGAGTCACAAAACTCTTGGTACCTCCCAATGACTTCAAAATGGCCGACTAAAAGGAGAGGATACCAAATCTTTGATAATCTTGGCTGGTACAGTCGAGATGCTATCTACTTCATTTCCATTTATTGTAAATGTAACCATTAGTTCATCCGATTAACGTGATGCTTAGCTGAACTTCTGCATTATCAGGAAGTAAACAGCTTTGTAGTATTTCAGAGCCTTTTTGCTGTGCTTGTCTTTCCCTTGGCAACTCCTTTTATTTTGTGCTCGATCGTGCAATGAGCAATTTCTATTACGATTATGATCCTCTCGCAGATCTAATGGTGGGAGATCAAGAACTCACATAGGCCACCCTGAATTGGAGATCACACATTAACTAAACTAAACCAGCGGGGGAGGGGGCTTCCCCTGTATGTTCCCGTTTGCTCAAGTGGATGGTACTGCATAATATTCCCTCCCTCCCCAAAAGAATGTAATTTTGGAACAATATTACGTTTTAGTATATCAAGTTTGACCAATTATAAATAAAAAATATAATTATTTATAATATAAAATAAATATCATTAGATTAATCACGAAATGTATTTTTATAATAAATTGGTTTGGAGCCATAATTGTGAATATTATTTAATAGAAACTTGATCAAACGTGAATTACTTTAACTGGCACGCAACCGTAGTTGCATCTTTTGGGACAGCAACAAATTACCAACAAAGAGAGGAACAGATACAAGAATGGAGAAACTTATACCCAATTTTTTATTGATGGGCTAGAATAACATCAAATCCTAGCTAGCTCAATGCCTAGAAAAGGCCAAAATCAAGGCGGTCGTTTAAACAAGATTCAAAGTAAAAAAAGGATCGTAACCTGTGGTTGACTTCCGGATTGTGCCCGCGACAAATGCACACCACACATCCTCTATTCCACTCGTTTCTTTTCTCTCATCTATGGCAAGATTTTTGTAATAATGTAATTACATTAGAGACGCGGACAATTGACCCTTACACCCTACCCCTATGAGGATGTTCGGAAGATTGAGAGTCACTACAGCATCGACGGCCTACAACGCTGTTAAATCCTTAAATAAATTCAAGAAAATGCAACACCTACTTTAAGTCAAGAACTTAAATATGAGTGGACAGGTTGCATCACAAGAAACCTAACCAGATGTTTGCCTCTCTGCAATGTTATTGTAGCTTTTGTTGCTTAGTCTTCCTATGAATCACGAAATATGATAACCTGAGCTCTGAGAAATATGGTCAACATGCATATTAATTATGAAATTTTAGAGACCAAACCATTTTTATTATTTTTAAACATAGAAAACCACCTATGAAACTAACCAATGTATCAAATTTATCAGGCTTTGACAGTTAGAGTATGTTCGTTTCCTGATTTCACAATTGTTGAAGATGGGACTGACGTGTAATTTAGAGGTTGAAAAATATAATTTACTCTTATTTAGAAGCTAATCCCTTCGTTGTAAAGAAATACAATTCTCACTCTTCGTGGATTCGAATGATTAAAGTTTGGCAAAATTAGGATACAAAATAAGTACAATTTAATTAATTGCGAAATATATTTTCATAGTAAACTTAGTTTGAGACATAAATGTTTATATTGGATTCTTTATTTATTTTCTATATTGTTTGGTAAATTTAGACCATTGTGATCAACGCGGTAGTTTTAGCCCATGAGACTGAAGGAGATTATTTCTTATAACTTTATTTGGTAAACATTTTTTATTTAAGTACCTTTTCCAACATTGATAAGTCATTACCATTTTTATAAATTTTAGCTTCAATTTAGGTATCTACAAATTATAATTTATATAGACTACTTTTTTGGGGGGCAATTATAAACTACTTATTTAGTCATTCTTTTTCTTTACATTCGTTTGGAGACCAAACTTTTAACGTCTCATAGTTTTTATTACGGAAGGGCTAGCTGAACTAACGTGTACACAGACACCTTCCATTTGCCTTTCCTTCTTCCTCCAATTGGCAGCTGTTGACACTAAAAAATGTTCCAAGAAGGTTTTAAGTATTATGAACGAGTTATAAATGTCTTGGACATGGTGGAGGTCAAATGGCGTGACTAAACAGCGAGTGAGATGCGCGGAGAAGACGGCGAGCCACAGCGAGCCACCCCGAGTCGGCTTAGCCGGTTTTGCTAGCCTCCAGTCGGCTTAGCCGACTGCCTGAGTCGGCTAAGCCGACTTCCTCCTGATGCCACCCCGCAGGCGTGCCTGAGCCCGTAAAAGTCGGCTTAGCCGACTCCCCCTGTCGGCTAAGCCGACTCTACCTGGAAACCGAGAAGGACACCTTCTAAAGTCGGTTTTTGGTATATTTTCAACGTGGGAAACTTGGAGAACGCATCTTGAAGATGTTTTCTACTGGGATAAGACCACCCCCTCTATATATATGAGAGGATCACGGCCGATTGAGTTCCCATCTATTCAATCGATAAAACAACAACCAAAACTCCTATCTTACCCTAGTTTTCTCTTCTCAACCCTCTACCATGCTATTCGACAAGCCTCTCCACGAGATTTGTCAGCATCCTAGGCGGCCTTGCTAGTCCTAGGATATCCTCCATGTGCTTCTTCCCGACGGATCCTTCTAGGAGTGGTTTGGGAGCCGTTTCGGCCGAGAACGAGCTCTACATCGGCCCTATTAATCTCTACATCGGTTAGGTCGGTTACGCTTCGTCTCTTGCTGCATTATAGGTCTTGTGAGACCTCTTGGGCGTACAAGGCCCTCGCTGGTGTGTTGGCTTGGAGCGATCTTCAGCGTTAACATACTTTTTGGTGACTCCGCTGGGGAACACTAGACGAAAGATCAAGTTTTCCTCTAGCAATATGGGAAGTAACATTGAAGATACTGGGGATAGGACCCAAGTCCCTCATGAGGGCAACATCAACCATCCCATGAACATCGATGAGCTTCCTGAAGAACTGAAGCAACAAGTGGAGGCCAAGTTTAACGCCGTTCTGAAGGCTTTTCTTCAGGGTTGCACTAAAGATCGGTAGGAAAATGTCACTCAATTCAGGGAGCCGGATTTCAGCGAGTTGATCACTTCTACATCTTCTGCATCCGCTGCACCTGAGGTAAGATCTTCTGAACCTAAGTATGATGACATTGTCGATCCTTACCCTACACATGCCAATTATGCTACTATGATGGATGATCATAAGAAAGTAATAGATAATAATCTTCTCACTGCTGTAAATATGATCATGGCCCATTTTGATAAATTAGAAGGGAAAACAATCGATGTCAATCCATCGGTTGTTGATTCTTCTTCTAAAAATCCTGAATTTAACATGCCTTTGAATTTTTATGACAAACAAGGTTTATATGCAGCAGCAAATAAAGGCAAATCGGTCTCTTCGGCAATTGAAATCGAAAAGACCGGTTTAGCTGGAAGTGCTCCATCTAATCAAGTGGTTGTCCATGGTCAAAATTCGGCTCGAAACACTCGAACCGATCAAAGACCAACAACAAGTCGAGCTTCGGCGGGGCAAAACATTCTCCCCAACCCGCCAAAGTCACTAAGCCAAATCCCTATACTTGATGATTCACCTGCTGCACCTATTGCTCCCTCTACTGATTTCAATGACACTTTGAATCAGTTTAGAGAGAAATTATCTAAATCACTTGAAGAGAGTTTAGGTGTACAAATCAAGCCTAGTAGGAGTACTTACCGTAAGTTGTACCCTTCACATTTTGATTTCATGAAAGCACCTGATGGATGGAAGGTACCTGATTTTAATAAATTTAGTGGTGATGATAGTAAATCTACCATGGAGCATGTTGGCATGTTTCTTGCACAATTGGGTGAAGCTAGTGTTTATGATTTTATGAAAGTTCGCAATTTTCCATTGTCCCTTACTGGCACAACTTTTGCATGGTTTACTTCATTACCAGCTTGTTCTATTGGTTCATGGGCTGAATTAGAAGAAAAGTTTCATAGTCATTTTTATACCAGTGTCCATGAAACTAGATTGTCTCATCTTGCATCAGTTCATCAAGGTCGTGATGAGTCTGTTCTTGATTTTGTTAAGCGATTTAGAGAAATTAAGAACCGATGTTTTTATTTAATGATTTCTAAAAGAGATTTAACTGACTTGTGCTTTGCTGGTTTACGTCCTAGTATTAGGGATAAACTTGAACATTATGAGTTTGTGAATGTAAATCAACTATTGCAAAGGGCTATTTTAGCTAAATCACACCTTAAAGAATCTCGTGAAACTTATAAGTCTAATTGTCATCATGTGCATGTTATTGATGATCATTCCGATTGTTCTGATGATGATAATAAATAAATTTGTCCTGCTGAAATTAAATGGACAGTAGAGAATAAGATGGTTACTTGTCCATCTCTCAAACCGATTCATAAGAATCGGGGTGAAGATATGAAGTTTACTTTTGATTTCTCTAAATGTGACCAAATCTTTGATGAATTGTTGAAATTCGGTTATATTAGAATTAATTATACATTACCTTCAGCTAATGAGTTAAAAAGAAGAGCTTATTGTAAATATTATAATTCTTTTTCTCATGCCACTAATGATTGCAATGTTTTCTGTCGGCAGGTCTAATCGGCCCTTAATGAGGGACGATTGAGTCTTTCTGATATGCAAGTTGATAAGGTCCTTTTTCAATGCATACAATTGAAGCAGGACCACTCGTTGTTTTGATTCATCCTGAGCAAGCCGATACAACTCAAGGCAAGAATGTGCTTATCGGCGAACCACGTATAGCACCGAATGTCGAAACAAATTCGAGGCGCAAGGTGGTGCTAGAGAAGGATGATGAAGGCAAGAACAAATGAAAGATCACCACTGGATCAACGTAGTATTTGAGAAGGCAGCAGTGGTACGAAACGGTGACAACATAGCAGAGGCTGGCTAAGCCAACTCAGGGTGTCGGCTTAGCCGACTCAGCCTCCCTCTTAGCCAAGTCGGTTAAGCCGACTGCCCTAGTCGGCTTAGCCGACTCCCCTGGTTCCATCAGCCTCGGCCCCTCCGATATTCAAGTTTTGTGCACATTTGTTCCACACAGGCCGGAGATTGGTACTTGGAAGACGAATGAGAAGAAGAACCAAGGGGAGCTTGTGGTGAGGCCACCATGCACTTTTGATAGGCTCATGGCCAAGTATAAGCAAGAAAAGGATTCTGAGAATCGGCCGTTAAAAAAAATAGAATCTACTCCGCCTAAGCGAGAAGATGACAAGGTTAAGCAATTGGCGGTGATGCAACCAGCAGCTCCAGTTCAGAAAGTTGCTCCTCGTGTATCTCATTGGGGACCCCCGATTCCACCTCCAGTCACACCACAATGGGGTCCTTATGGAGTTAGGGTGCCGTATCCCTCGCCTGCACCTATGCAAGGCCAACAAAGAAGGAAAGAGCATGTTGGTCTACTTCAAAAACCTTCCGTCTTTAGCTGATTGAACAATGGTCAATCGAGCTCTAGCAGTGTGAATCAAGGTTAGATGATTACATTCAAGACTCCAACTTCACAAGGTTCAGAAAGGGCACCAATGCGATAGATCTACGTGCCTAAGAACGTTGAGGCTCCTGTTATTCGTCCGCCAAGAGCTACGCCTCAATTAGTCATCACAATCGACTCTATGGAAGCTCCTGTTATTAACCATGATGGGCCGATTATAATTGAAGAAACTCCAGCACAAAAGCAAGATGAAGTTCCTAAAGAAGTTGCTGGAGATGAGAAGAGAGAGCTCGTCGAAGGAGATTCCAAGTATCGCCAACCTGTGTGGTGTCCTCGTGGGTTGAATAAAACCCAACGACGTAAATTGCAGCACGCCTGGCATAAGCAACAGAAGCGGGAGATGCTTTCCAAGATGGGGGGTGAAGTCCTAAACCCCGAGCACGTCGAAAGCTCTTCGAAAGGTCAAAATGACGCTGCTACTACTGGCCAGTCGACTAAGCTGACTCTAGAGTCGACTAAGCCGACTCCTATGCTGAGCCAGTCGGCTAAGCCGACTCCAGAGTCAGCTAAGCCGACTGCCCCTATTCCTACCGGCCTGGATATGCTAGAGTCGGCTAAGCCAACTCCCCTTGCTGATACTGTTCCAGAGGCCCCAGAATTGGTCTGGCCGACTCTAGGGTCAGCTGAGTCGACTCCTACTGTCCCGGTGGCCTCCGAGGTGTCCTCTGATAATTTTGCTTCCACTGTTGCTGCTATGGTTGGCATGGAGGTGCCTGAAGTTCTTGATGAGGAGATGGTTGATTATGAAGCTACTCCAGAAAGAGGAGAGATCAATGTGGTTATTTTATCCGTCGATTACTATATCATTGAGGATAATTCAGCCGCAGCGGCGTTCAACTTCCTGATACAGGATGCCACATTTAAGAAACCAGAACAACTTGTCAATCATCTCAAGCCTTTGCATGTGAAGGGCCATATCAATGGTACTTTGGTCCATAACATGTTGGTGAATAATGGGTCAATTGTGAATGTGATGCCATATGCACTTTATAAGAAGCTTGGTGGCACAGATGAGGAGCTAGTGAGGACCAATATGGCGATCACTGGAGTTGGAGGAGGTGCTCCTATTCCAGCTAGAGGGATTGCTAATATGGAACTCACTATTGGAAGCAAGACCCTAGCCACGATATTCTTCGTTGCAGATGTGCAAGGTTGCTATAGTTTAATACTTGGGCGTGATTGGATCCATGCTAATTGTTGCATACCATCTAGTATGCACCAATTTCTTATTCAATGGGTAGATGGTGCCATAGAGATTGTGTATTCAGATTCATTGGCTGAAGTAGCTATAGCCGATGCTCCTAAGCCTGGGAGGCATGGTGCTATTGATTGCTTGTCTGGTAGAGATCTTTCTAGCGATGAATTTATTAGTGTTACCAGGCAAGGTGACTTTATTCCTGTATCTTTAAAGCCGATTGATAATCGGCTCAATATCATGTAATTGTTTATTAATGGATACAAATATTGAATGGTTGAAACATCGTGTTGATCAGTATCGGGCTAATAAGATCGATGCCTATGAAGCGATTGATGATTTTGATGAGCTCGATAAGTTGGGTCAAGGATTTACGTCGGCTGACCCTTTGGAGCAGGTTGATATTGGGGATGGCTCTGTGCCCTGGTCGACGTTTATAAATAAAAACTTGGAAGCCAATTAAAATTTTGAGCTAATAACGCTTCTCAAGGAATATATTGATTGTTTTGCATGAAATTATACAGAGATGCCTAGGCTGAGCCGAGAGCTTGTTGAGCATCGGCTCCCCATCAAGGATGGATTTAAGCCATATAAGCAACATCCCCACTGATTTAATTCTATAATTTATGATCGGGTTAAAGAAGAGATTAATCGGCTCTTGCAAGCAGGGTTCATTTAGCCATGCAGGTATGCGGAGTGGGTCTCTAATATTGTGCCTGTTGAGAAGAAAGATTCTAGGAAGGTTAGAGTTTGCATTGATTTTAGAGATCTGAATAGAGCTACTCTGAAAGATGAATATCTTATGCCTATAGACGATATGCTTATCAATGATGCTTCAGGACACCGGGTTATTAGCTTTCTTGATGGTAATGCCGGTTATAATCAGATTTTCATGGCCGAAGAAGATATGTTGAAGACGGCCTTTATATGTCCTGGGTTTGTTGATCTCTTTGAGTGGGTTGTGATGACATTTGGGCTAAAGAATGCAGGTGCTACTTATCAAAGAACTATGAATTTGATTTTCCATGATCTAATTGGGGTGATTATGGAGGTTTATATTGATGATATTGTGATTAAATCGGCTGCCCATAAATCTCATTTGGCCGATTTGCGTCTTGCTTTTGAGAGGATGTGCTGTTATGGATTGAAGATGAACCCACTCAAATGTGCTTTTGGAGTATCGGCTGAAAAGTTCTTAGGCTTCATAATTCATGATAAAGGCATAGAGATTGATCCCAAGAGGATAGAAAAGATCAAGGGAGTTTAGGCACCTACATGCAAGAAAGACTTGCAAAAGTTCTTGGGAAAAGTGAACTACTTGTGAAGATTTATTGCTAACTTGTCCGGGAAGATTATTCCTTTTACCCCCATATTGAAACTGAAGGATGAATCTGAATTCACTTGGGGGGCAGAATAATAAGAGGCATTTGAGAAGATAAAGGAATATCTGTCAACACCACTGGTTCTTCGTGCACCAAGGAGAGGAGTTCCTTTCAAATTATATATTGCTGCCGAAGAGAAGATAATCGGGGCTGTTTTGACTCAAGAAGACAAAGGCAAAGAATATGTAATTGTTTATCTTGGTCGCCGTCTTCTTGATCTTGAGACAAGGTATGCCCATATAGAAAAATTGTGCTTATCACTGTACTATGGTTGTTCTAAGATGATACATTATCTTTTATCTAGTACATGTGTTGTTACTTGCCAGACCAATGTGATAAAACACATGTTATATCGGTCAATTCTTCGTGAAAGGATAGGCAAATGGGCATACACACTAATTGAATATGACTTGATTTATGAGCCATTGAGAGCTTTAAAAGGACAAGTCCTTGCTGATTTTATTGTTGAGCATAGTATTGAATTGGATAATGAAATCAATTACCTTACTTTTACTCCCTGAAAATTATATTTTGATGGATCAATTTGCAAAGATGGCCAAGGTGTTGGTATTGTGCTTATTTCCCCTAGTGGTGCTGAAATTGAGATGTCAAGCCGATTGAATTTTTATTGCACTAATAATCAAACCAAATATCAAGCTCTATTATTCGGGTTGATTATGTTATGGTCCATGCCGATTGAATTTTTATTGCACTAATAATCAAACCGAATATCAAGCTCTATTATTCGGGTTGATTATGTTATGGTCCATGGGAGTAAAACATGTTGAGGCCTATGGTGGTTTCTTGCTGGTGGTACAACAGGTTGCTAGTGAATTTCAATGCTTAGAAGGATCACTAAGAGTTTGTCTTGATGCTTGTCTCGATATCATTGGTTCTCTTGCCGAATTTTAAATTCGGCATGTTCCGAGGCATGAAAATCGAAGGGCCAACATGTTATCTCAACAAGCATCTAGCTATGACGTTGGTGGGTGTAACTTTCACATTCAAGAAAAGCCGATGCATGAAGATTTAGAATTTTCTCGTGCAGGTACAGACGAGTCGGCTAAGCCGACTGCTCTAGTCGGCTTAGCCGACACCCTGATGGATGCTAGCCAGTCGGCTAAGCTGACTTCCCCTGTGCGGTAGCCTAGTCGGCTAAGCCAACTGACCAGTTGGCTTAGCCGACTCACTTATGGTTGACCCAACCAATCTGCTCGAGAAGCTTTCAAATCAGCCCAGTGGAACTTTCCTTGTTGGCATATCTATGTGATCCAAGTGTTAAAGTTGATAAAAGTGTTCAGCGAAGTGCTTTAAAGTATATGTTGCATAATGATGAGCTTTACCGAAGAACCACTGAAGATTTGTTATTAAAGTGCTTAGGATCTGATTAAGCAAGAGTGGCTATGAGGAAAGTCCATGAAGGTATTTGTGGTACGCATCAATCGGCCCCGAAGGTGAAGTGGTTGTTGCGTAGAGCCGGGTTTTATTGGCCTACCATGATGGCCAATTGTTTTTGATATTACAAAGGTTGTGAAGAGTGCCAAAGGTTTGAGAATGTTCAGCTTGTGCCCACTGCTATGCTTCATCCTATCATCAAGCCATGGCCTTTTTGTGGTTGGGGGCTAGACTTTATTGGCCAAATTCATCCCCATCTTCCAAAAAACACCGGTTTGTATTGGTTGCTATAGATTACTTCACTAAGTGGACCGAGGCAGTTCATTTGAAGAATATGACACACAAGGAGGTGATTCAGTTCATTACTGAGCATATCATACATAGATTCAATATTCCTCAGACATTAACTACAGATCAAGGGACATCATTTGTGTCTAAAGAGGTGAGGGAATTTGCCGAATTATATAAGATCAAGTTACTCAATTCATCTCCATACTATGCTCAAGCTAATGGCCAAGCTGAGTCTAGTAATAAGACTTTGATCAAGCTCATCAAGAAAAAGATTGAGGAGAATCCAAGGAGGTGGCATGAAGTTTTGTCTGAAGCTCTATGGGCACATCACATTTCAAGGCATGGGGCTACAAAGGTTACTTTTTTGAGTTGGTATATGGTCAAGAGGCTATGTTGCCTATCGAGGTAAATTTAGATGCATATAGGCTTGCTAAATAAAATGATTTGCCAACCATTATGTATCATGATTTGATGATGGATAACATCGATGAGGTGACTGATGTAAGATTAAAGGCTCTCAAGGAGATAGAGAAAGATAAAACTCGAGTTGCCAGGGCATACAACAAGAAAGTTAAGAGCAAATCTTTCCAAGTAGGAGAATTAGTGTGAAAAACCATACTACCTATTGGATCAAAGAGCAATCAGTTTGGCAAATGGTCACCTAACTAGGAGGGTCCTTACAAAGTAATCAAAGTCATATACGGTAATTTCTATTTGCTAGAGACATTGTAAGGTGAACGTCTCAATAGAGCATTCAATGGGAGGTACTTGAAAAAGTATTTTCTAAGTGTTTGGTAGGAAGCCTAAGTGCTCTCCAAGTTATGGCTGATACGTGTATCGCCCTTAGAACAAAAATGGATGATGTATACATCGCCCTTAGTCACTGAGCAGTCGATGAGATGGGTATCATTGCTGTTCAGTTTTTATTATGTTTTGGCTCAATTAAGTGTTTTCAGGTTCATGCATCATTCACCTAAAAATAGAGGGACATATGTTGACACTCAAAAATGTTCAAAGAAGGTTTTAAGTATTATGAGTGAGTTATAAACATCTTGGACGTGGTGGAGGTCAAATGGCACGACTAAACAACGAGCGAGATGCGCGGAGAAGAGGACGAGCCGCAGCGAGCCACCCCGAGTCGGCTTAGCTAGTTTTGCTAGCCTCCAGTCAGCTTAGCTGACTGCCTGAGTTAGCTAAGCCAACTTCCCCCCTGATGCCGCCCCGCGGGCGTGCCTGAGCCCGTAGCCGACTCCCCCTATCGGCTAAGCCGACTCTGCCTAGAAATCGAGGACACCTCCTAAAGTCGGTTTTTGGTTACCCTAGTTTTCTCCTCTCAACCCTCTACCCTGCTATTCGGCAAGCCTCTCCATGAGATTTGTCGACATCCTAGGTGGCCTTGCTAGTCCTAGGAGATCCTCCACGTGCTTCTCCCCGATGGATCCTTCTGGGAGTGGTTCAGAAGCCGTTTCGGCCGAGAACGAGCTCTACAGCGGCCCTATCGATCTCTACATCGGTTAGGCCGGTTACGCTTCATCTCCTGCTGCATTGCAGGTCTTGTGAGACCTCTTGGGCATCCAAGGCCCTCGCTGGTGTGTTGGCTTGGAGCGATCTTCAGCATCAACAGCAGCCCAATAGAAGCAACTATTCTCCATGCTAACAAGCACCAGCTCCTCCACTAGCAACATCTTAGAGTCACACTTGCTTTCTCCCATCGACTACCAACACGAGTGCATGACCACTCGTCCAAGAAACCCACCCATGAGAAGCGAAGAGAAGCACAAATCAATGTTAGGCTGGCAGCACATTAGTTCCGCTAATTATTTCAATGGATGCTTAACCTCCTACATAGTCTGGCTTTCTGAGCTCGTAGGTCTATGATGGCTGGAAAGCACGACGAGCATATAGCCATGGAGGCCACGGCTCTGGCGAGTGGCGATGACGAGTCAAGCCCATGCATCACCGCCGCCACGCTAGGTGTGTGCTGACCTGATGACTGATGACCGTAGCTTGCTTCCATTGTTGTTTTCCTTGCGCGCTAACTTGCTTATGTCGACTGAACTGTATGGTCTTTAGAAAATTGTTCATTGCTGCGCCTTGGGGTGCCTACATGGCTTGGCCAGTGCACCTGAGCCTCCTCAGCTTTCACGTGCATGCACACACAGCAGCATTAGCACCGGCAGGTGGCATGCATGCACCACCAACAGGTGGCACGGTGACCCACGCAACATCAATAACAACATACTTTAGAAACATACAATGACCCACGCCGCATGCATACACAACAGCAGCACCAGCAGGCGGTTGGTCATGCACTCGCATGCACGCAGCACCAGGCAGCGCGGTGACCCACGCAGTATACTTTTGAAACATATGTTGACCTAGGGTGACCCACGCAGCACCAGCACCACGCAATTACAACATGTGCTCCTCTCGAGATCTACCTTTGAAAAATTTAGATGAAACGCTTGCAATATTTGTCTAAAATAGATAAAACACTTGAAACACGTGCTTGAAACATGCATGTATAACCTTAGCAACATATGCAACATCGATATAAACTTTTGCAACTTTATGATGAAACACTTACAATATAAGTCTGAAATACTCAAAAACATACCTTTGAAACATGCGTGTATAGCTATAGAATATATGCAACATCCAGATAAAATATTTGAACATACTTTTGAAACACCTGAAACGCTTGAAACATAGGCTTGCAACATGCGTGTATTATCATTGCAACATCTCAGATGTACTTCTGCAACAACCAAATGAAACACTTGATATATAAGCCTGAAATGCCTGAAACATTTGAAACACGGTGTCGCCAGCACCCATGGCCAACCTCATGGAAAATTGTGGTAGCAAGCAACCTCGGGTCAGGGGGACGTCGCTCTGTGTGCTCGTGCCATTGGTGTGGCCCATCACTCCTCTTGTGATACTCCTGTAGGGATATGGGGGTGCTACGCTAGCCAGAAAATAAAATTGTTTGACCCCATAAACCAGGAACTACTGCTAGTCATAGATCACAGGATTACCACTAGACACGCAGGTGCAGTAGAAGCGACTCGATGTAGTCGTACGTGTCGTAGCAGTGCCGTGCAGTTGCGAGGTCGTCTGTCCATTCGTCACCTTTGTGTGGTTCGTCCTTGTGCTCCAGATGCAGCACCTCTGAGGTATCCACACGTATAGGGAGGAAGCGTTGCACCTCTGGACTTCTAGGTACGTGAGGAGCAGCAGGCGCGGGCGTGGGATGGGTGGCGGTGGCTACCAAATGGCATCACTTAGCCTTGGCCGCGCCCACCCCTTGCTTATATAAGCGTCCTAATATGCTCCCGAGTTGGAGGCTCATTAGTAACCCTAAGCCTTGTCTAATTTGGGTCCAACCTGAATCAGGCTTCCAGCCCCTTAAGCGTGTGACCCTATGGGTTCACGCACACATAGACACAGCTCGAGTATTCCTACTCGACCGATAGTTGGCAGCGGCCTCTAGCAAGATGTGTCAACTCCTATGTATACACAAAGATCATATCAGACGAACCACCACAAAACACATACATGTTATTCCCTTGCCTCATGATATTTGGTCCAACTCATAAGTTAAAACTTAACCCAAGCACAACGATGCATTTCTTGATCCAATCATTCGAGTGGTCCAGTGATCTCTCTTATATGGAGAGGGGCAAATTTCTTCTTGATTGTCTATGTCTCATAGCATGTTTCCCGACAAACCCGAAAACCACCTTTATAACTACCCAGTTACGGAGTAGCGTTTGACAGTCCCTGAGTAGGTCGTTTCACATCTTGAGTACATACAACAATCTCAAGTCTAAGGACATAACGTACATGATGTGTAAAGAGATAATAAGAACATCTCACTTTGGGTCAGTCTAGCCTCATGTCATACATATGCCCACATTATTAGTTTGACATCTCTATGTCTATGACTTGTGAAACATAGTCATCAACTAATACATGTGCTGATCTAATATTCATGTGTGTCCTCACACGAACTCCGATCAGGGACAACTTTAGAATAACCATACAAGTAAAAGAGTTTCACAAACAATTCACATAATTGTCAATCGATACAAGTTGTCTTTAATGGATATTCAATGAACACATAATATATCATGGATACAGTCGCAATATCATCATCTCTATGATTACCTCTAGGGCATATTCCTAATAGGCTCCCACTTGCACTAGAGTTAATCTCAAAGATATCTAATACCCATAACTCTCATGTGCGCCTCATGCTTAGGCTGTGGAAGAGCCTTTGTCAAAGGATCTGCTACATTCAAATTCGTGTGTATCTTGCACATCTTAATCTCATCTCGTTTAATGAACTCTCGAATGAGGTGAAATTTCCACAGTACATGTTTGTTCTTCTGGTGATTCCTTGGCTTCTTAGCCTGCGTAATCGCCCCATTGTTGTCACAATGTAGATTCAATGGGCTGGATGCATTTAGAAACACACCAAGTTCTATGAGGAGCCTCCTCATCCAAACACCTTCCTTTGCCGCTCCAAAAGCCGCAATGTACTCAGCCTCTGCTGTAGAATCGGTCACCGTCTCTTGCTTAGAACTTTTCTAGCTTACAGCACCACCATTTATTGTGAACACAAAACCTGATTGAGACTGTGAATCATCCATGTCAGTTTGGAAGCTAGCATCAGTGTAACCATTTACAACGAGCTTCTCCTCACCTCCATAGATTAGGAACACATCTTTAGTCCTTCTTAAGTACTTAAGAATATTTTTAACAAGTGTCCAGTGACTCTCACCTGGATCAGCTTGGTATCTGCTCACAACACTTAGAGCATATGAGACATCTGGGTGAGTACATTTCATGGTATACATGATGGAACCAATTGCCAAGGCGTATGGAACCTTACTCATGCGCTTTCACTCATCAACTGTCGAAGGACACTATTTGTCGCTAAAGCGCATACTATGTGACATAGGCAAGAACCCTTTCTTGGACTGTTCCATGTTGAACTATTTCAACACCTTGTCAATGTACGTATCTTGGCTTAATCCTATAAGCCTCCTCGATCTATCTCTATAGATCTTAATGCCTAAAATATATGATTCTTCTCCTAAATCCTTCATAGAAAAACTATTATTCAGTGAAGTCTTTACAGATTGCAACATCAAAATATTGTTCCCAATCAATAATATGTCATCTACATATAAGATTAGAAATACTACAGCGCTCCCACTTTCTTTCTTGTAAACACAAGGTTCTTCTTCATTCTGACGGAAGCCAAACCCTTTGACCACTTCATCAAAACGAATGTTCTAACTCCGAGATGCTTGCTTTAACCCATAAATGGATTTATGAAGCTTGCATATTTTTCAGCATTGTTAGGATCAACAAAACCTTTGGGCTATATCATATACACGTCCTCTTCCAAATTTCCATTTAGAAAGGCTATTTTAACATCCATCTGCCATATCTCATAATCGAAATATACAACTATTGCTAGAATGATCCGGATAGATTTAAGCATCGCTACCGGCGAGAAAATCTCGTCGTAGTCAATTCCTTAAACTTGCTAAAAACCCTTTGCAACAAGTCAAGCTTTATAGACGTGAACATTTCCATCCATATCCTTTTTCTTTTTATAGATCCATTTGCACTCTATGGGTCTAACCCCATCAGGCAGGTCAACCAAGTTCCAAACTTGATTGTTTCCTATGGAATCTGTCTCAGATCTCATGGCACTTTGCCATTTCTTAGAATCTGGGTCCATCATTGCCTCTGCATAAGTCACAAGTTCATCATCGTCTAACAATAACAAATCCCCACGCAACTCATGGGTTCTTGCTGATCTTCATGGTTGCGGTGGTGTTTCTATTGCCACGGGTATCTCAACTTGTTCTGCTACATTAGCATCACTCATAGAGTCCTTCCCTGCTGGCTCATCTTGAACTTCTTCAAGATACACCTTCTATCCACTTTTCTCTCTTTTGAGAAACTCTTTTTCTAAGAAAACACCGTTTCGAGCAACAAACACTTTGCCCTCTGATCGGTTGTAGAAGTAATACCCTAAAGTTTCCTTTGGGTATCCCACGAAAAAGCACTTGTCCGACTTGGGTGTTAGTTTATCTAACATAAGTCATTTGACATAAACTTCACAACCCCAAATTTTTAGAAAAGACAAACTGGGACTCTAACCAGTCCACATCTCATATGGTGTCCTAACCACGGACTTAGACGACACCCTATTTAATGTGAAAGTGGTTGTTTCTAGAGAGTATCCCCAAAACAATAAAGGTAGGTCCAACTGGCTCATCATAGACCGAACCATGTCCAACAAAGTCCGATTACGTCGCTCGGACATGCCGTTTCTCTGAGGCGTTCCAGGTGGCATAAGCTGTGGAACAATTCCGCAACTCTTTAGATGATTGCTAAACTCGTGGCTCAAATATTCGCCTCCACAATCAGATCGCAAGGCCTTAATTTTCTTGTCACGTTGATTCTCTACTTCATTCTGAAATTCTTTGAACCTTTAAAATGTCTTAGATTTATGTTTCATTAAGTAGACATAGCCATATCTACTAAAATCATCAATGAAGGTTATGAAGTATTGGAATCCGCCTCTAGCTGTGGTACTCATTGGTCCACATACATCAGTATATACAAGTTCCAACAAGTCAGATGCCCTCTTAGGAAAACCTGTGAAAGGCGCCTTGGTCATCTTGCCTAGCAAACAAGCCTCACATGTCTCGTATGATTCAAAATCAAACGAAGTTAAAAGCCCATCAGCATGGAGCCTCTTCATGCGATTCTCACTTATATGACCTAAATGACAATGCCACATATATGTAAGACTTAACTCATTAAGCCGAGGCCTTTTTAGCAGTTATATTACAGACAGGTGCATCATCAATATTTAAAATAAATATCCCATTCACAATGGATGCAAAAGCCACAAACATTTCATTCTTAGAGATCACACAATCATTGTCTTTACTCGCAAATGAATAACCATCCTTCATCAAACATGAAGGTGACACAATGTTTTGACTTAAACTTGGAACAAAATAACAATTATTCAACTCCATGATAAATCCTGACGGGAGGTGGAGTTGCATCGTCCTGACGTTCAATGTAGCAACTCTTGCATTATTGCCCATGCGGAAATCAACTACTCCTTTTTCCACGCTTCTACTTCTTATCATTCCCTGCATCGTATTGCAAATATGAGCAACCGATCTGGTATCAAATACCCAAGAATTAATATAAGAGTTAGCGAGGAAAATGTCCGTAACATAAACAACAAGTGTATGAGCAGTGGGAGTACCTTTACTACCGCCATCCTTCTTTAAGGACGCCAAGTATAGCTTGCAGTTCCTTTTCCAATGACCTTTCTCCTTACAATGAAAGCACTCATCGCCAGTAGTTGGTCCAGCCTTGGGCGCAGGTGGGTTTGGCTTAGAGATCTCATCTTTAGCCTTGCCCTTCTTCTTCTTCTTCCAAGAATTGCCCTTCTTCTTGAAGTTAGGCTTGTTTTGGACCGCCATCACATGGCTGTTGCCAGCACCTTTCTTGATGTTAGCCTCTGCTATTTTAAGCATGCCACACAATTCATTCAAGCCCTTCTTCGCCCCATGCATATGGTAGTTCGAAACGAAGTTTCCATAGCTAGGCGGAAGAGACGCGAGAATGAAATCAGTAACCAACTCTTGGCCAATTAGGAAGCCTAGCTTCTCCAACCTCTGAGTGTAACCAACCATTTTGATCACATGTGGCCCAACTGCTGCGCCCTCTGCTAGCTTTGTTTCAGCAAAAGCCTTTGAGACATCGAACCTTTCAGTCTTGGCTTGAGTCTGGAACATATCATTGAGTGCCATGATCATCTCGTACGCTGCATGGTTATTGTCGAACTGCATCTATAGATCTGGTTCCATACAAGCAAGCATAAGGCAACTCACTTCAAGATCAACATCACATGCTCTCTTATAAGCGTTTTTCTCTACAACAGGTGCATTATCAGTAGGTGCATCTGGTAATGGGGTGTCTAGAATTTCTTCCTTTTTCTCAGCCCGGAGAACAATTCTCAGGTTGCGGATCCAATCCGCATAGTTTGTTCCATTCAACTTATCTTTCTCAAGAATTGAACAAAAAGTAAATGGTTGTTTGCTAGGCTCCATTTATCTACAATAAAAGTAATGCAAAATACTAAGACAATGTATCCAAGACAGAGTAAACAATATTAAACCTTTAATAGAATTTACTCCCACTAAAATCAATATCCCTCTATTGAAACTTAGTGATTCAAGACCCACAACTAACAAGTCTACTAGTGAGCTTTAGCATCACCGCTAGAAGACATGGTAGATCAGTAAAAAACTCTTTGCTAATCATATCACATATGACTCTTGTTGTTGGGTAGCATCTCTATGCTGTGGTGCCCAACTCCTTATGCTCCAATGTCCCTAACCATTAGGATGACCTTGTTCAAGTAACCAACCGTAATTTCATAGACCCACCACCGATTGTACAAGACACATGACAATGCAAGGTTTGGGAAGCATATAAATTAAACATTGCTGAGGGATCATTCTACTTCACTACCGCATGTAGACAAAAACATGAATCGCACGTGAAAGTAGAACATAGTAAGAACGTCATTAACACAGATGACTTGGTATAGCCCATTGTTCCCTTGGGGATCTCCATCTCCATCGAACTGTTCATCATGATGATCTCCATCTCCATGATCCATGTATGCATCCTCTAGTGATGAGTCCACCAAGACTAGCTATCACTAACGCGAGGCAGTGAAGTAATATTACACAATCACGGATAGGATCATCACAGTTTAGCACGTAGGCCATTACATCAAATTGACAATATCTATGTGGCTCCAACCATATTGTCATACTCATGACATGCAAGCCATGAATTAATTACATAAATGCATCACATACACATAAGGGCTATACCAGTCATGAATTCCTGCAAAACTGAGTTAACTGATTCCGACGTCTAAACTTAAAACGTCCAGAACATCATTTTCCCGGCCGTTTTTCACAAATCTAAATTCAGCGATACCACCGTTGGTGGTTTTCTCTCTCTTTAAAATTTTCTGTAGATACAAATTCATATATTATTGGTCTCTAGCCGAATCCGTATGCAGAAGTTACGGTCTTACTAAACAGCACATATCCACGGCATCCATCGGCGCCTAGCAGCAGATCCAATCTACCGCCGCTGTGCATCACATGCGCTCGACACTTGATCTAGGTTTTGATTCGATCAATCTGATTGATCTCCAACTCACCATGACTGGATTTACATGTATCACTTAACTCGGATGGCGGAATTCCGGCCGATACGAGTAGATCGTTACAAGACCAACACAACAAGATTACAAACCATGATCAAAGACTCATCTACAACTGCACATATCTCCATATGGACACATCCGAACCTATAACAAAGTAGGTACGACTCATATGCAACATCTAGATAAAACACTTGAACATACGTTTAAAACAGCTGAAACGCTTGAAACATAGGCTTGCAACATGCGTGTATTGTCATTGCAACATCTCAGACGTACTTATGCAACAACCAAATGCAACACTTGAAATATAAGCCTGAAATGCCTAAAACATTTGAAACACGGTGTCGCCAGCACCCATGGCCAACCTCGTGGAAAACTGTGGTAGCCAGCAACCTCGAGTCAGGGGATGTCGCTCTGCGTGCTCGTGCCCATCGGTGTGGCCCGTCACTCCTCTTGTGATACTCCTGTAGGGATATGGGGGTGCTACGCTAGCCAAAAAATAATTTTTTTCGACCCCATAAACCAGGAACTACTGCTAGTCATAGATCATGGGATTACCACCAGACGCGCAGGTGCAGTGGAAGCGACTCGATGTAGTCGTACGTGTCGTAGCAGTGCTGTGCAGTTGCAAGGTCATCCGTCCATTCGTCCCCTTCGTGTGGTTCGTCCTTGTGCTCCAGATGCAGCACCTCTGAGGTATCCACACGTATAGGGAGGAAGCATTGCGCCACTGGACTTCTAGGTCTGTGAGGAGCAGCAGGTGCGGGCATGGGATGGGCGATGGCGGCTACCAAATGGCGTCACTTAGCCCTGGCCGCACCCACCCCTTGCTTATATAAGCGTCCTAATAAGCTCCCAAGTTGGAGGCTCATTAGTAACCCTAAGCCTTGTCTAATTTGGGTCCAACCTGAATCAGGCTTCTAGCCCCTTAAGCGTGCGACCCTATGGGTTCACGCACACATAGACACAACCCGAGTATTCCTACTCGACCGATAGTTGACAGTGGCCTCTAGTAAGATGTGTCAACTCCTATGTATACGTAAAGATCATATCAGACGAACCACCACAAAACACATACATGTTATTCCCTTGCCTCACGATATTTGGTCCAACTCATAAGTTAACACTTAACCCAAGCACGACGATGCATTTCTTGATCCAATCATTTGAGTGGTCCAGTGATATCTCTCTTACATGGAGAGGGGCAAATTCCTTCTTGATTGTCTATGCCTCATAGCATGTTTCCCGACAAACCCGAAAACCACCTTTATAACTACCCAGTTACGGAGTAGCGTTTGACAGTCCCTGAGTAGGTCGTTTCACATCTTGAGTACACACGACAATCTCAGGTCTAAGGACATAACGTACATGATGTGTAAAGAGATAATAAGAATATCTCACTTTGGGTCAGTCTAGCCCCATGTCATACATGTGCCCACATTATTAGTTCGACATCTCTATGTCTATGACTTGTGAAACATAGTCATCAACTAATACATGTGCTGATCTAATATTCATGTGTGTCCTCACATGAACTCCGATCAGGGACAACTTTAGAATAACCATACAAATAAAAGAGTTTCACAAACAATTCACATAATTGTCAATCGATACAAGTTGTCTTTAATGGATATTCAATGAACACATAATATATCATGGATACAGTCGCAATATCATCATCTATATGATTACCTCTAGGGCATATTCCCAACATCTCCCACGCTTGCTCGATACCTAGGCTCGCGCCCATTGGCGTGGCCCCGCTGCTCACTCAACTGTAGTCGTCCAGCGCCGTCCGCTCGCGGGTGATGGGGGCACGACACGGGCAGCGATGGGGTGCGGCATGGTGGGGGAGGGAAGGGCACCGCACGGCGAGAGACGGGCGCGCGGTGGGGGATGAAGGGGGCGAGCGGATGAGCGGCCACGCGCGCAACGCAGCTCGGTGACCAGCGCCAGGCCTAGGCGGGGCGCGGGGCATCGTCCGGTGGCGTGCCTCTCGGCCGGCTCAACCTCGGTGCTCAGGGTGACATCACTCGCGCTCAGAGTCGGAGGCGGAATCTTGCGTCGCAGCCTTGGGGGCTCATGGTCGATCGGCTGCTCCGGATGAGAGGACGAGGAGTGTGGATTTTTTTTGTTTTTGTTTTTAGGAGATGGGACCTGGTCCTGCGTAGGTGTGTGAGCCATGTCCGGATGCGGGTCACGAGATGAACGCTCGTGGCATGTCATTATCGTTTTTCATTAATTTTTTTGTCTTAACAATTGTGTTTTCCGTGGAACCTGTATTTAGGTATTTTTCTTTCCAACTCATATGGAAATCAAATTGTTATTTTATTACCTTATTTATTATTTTGGATTTAATGTCTATTAATTATATCAATTATCAATAAGCATGGAACCATTAGATCGATAAAAAGATAAAATATTGTATGTTTTTTTATTTCTCTAATTAATCTCATAATTATATTAGGCATGAATTTTTTGATTTTAACGATGTAGGTTCTTTTCCTTTACAATTAATCTCATAATTATATCAGATATTGTTGCATGGACTCTTTTATAATCTAAGTCACTATAAATATATGATTTCTACTACGGTTTTCTTGAGCCTACCGCTAGTAATCCTAACAGAACCACCGGTGTAAACACATGATTTTTACTTATGATTTTCTTAAGCCTATCGCTAGTAGAAACGTATTTGCACTAGCGGTTTTCTTAACCTGATGCCTGTATAAATAATTTGAAATTACTTTTTTTTTGAGTTTTTGAAATGATCACGGATGAAGAAATGATCTAAATGAAAGTTGCAGTGCTAAAGGAAATCTACAACTTTGTTGTTGGTTACCTTTTATTTGAAATAACTTTGGTACAAAAAATTATGTTTTAAGATTAACTAAAATTTGAAATTCATATATTTTTTAAATAAATTTAAATGACCTCGAATGGAAAAATAGCCTAAACTAAAGTTGTAGTACTCAAAGAGGCGTAAAACTTTCCAGTTCAAACTTTTTTCATTTCAATCCTTTTAGGGTCTTAAATATGTATTACAATATTTACTAGTGAATATAAAAGGAATGTATGTGCTAGTTAATCACAATTGACTTTGAGGTGTAGTGGTTAAGAAAGAAACATGCGAGGCCTGAGATTGTGAGTTTGATTCTGGCAACCGCACGTGCGCGAAAAATCATGATGCCTGAGGTTTTGAGTTCAATCCCGGCAGCCACATGCCTGCGAAAAATGGCAAACTTATGACTTTCGATCATTGGGGTGGCTAGTGGGTCTCTTCTGGATTTTCTTTTTGCTATTTTCAGGGCTGATTTACAAATTTTGGAAAATTAGTTACAATGACGATTTGTATAAGCATGGTGTCAGTTTAGATCGATTTACACTGGTAGTGTCTTTAAGGAAACCACCAGAGTAAATATTTACATGAGCGGTTCTTAAGTGATACCAGTGGAATGCGCTGATTTTTAGTTGCCTTTCGCACTAGCGGTTCGAAAAACACTAGTGTACAAACAGAAAAATATCGCCACTTGAAACCTTTTTTTGTACTGGTGATCCATATATAATTCATAGAATATCTTCTTAATAGGAAATGAAATACGAACACTCATAAATCGTGTGTATGCATTTATTTGGCAGGCAAATCCCTTTTGTTCATAAGCAATAGTTACTTTGGTTATTCAAAAGTGTATTGGGGTTGACTACGTAAGGCTACATATCAAACAATCCCCATATACGGGCGACGGTTAGTATCCATGTGCTTTCAGGTATATATTAACTATATATACGCCGGCACATTCATTTTTGGTAAGACCATAATTCACAAGAAATGTTAGTATTAACTATTACTAAAGATATACCTGAAATACCCAGATTCGCCTTATTTGCCGACTGCTGAAAGCAATCGGCAAAGGCAGGATTGCAGTCGGCAAAGCCTTTGCCGACTGCAATCCACGTGGCAGGCGGCAAAGGCCAGGTGGCAAAGATCCAGGCGGCAAAGACCACCTTTGCCACCTGCCACGGCTAGGCAGTCGGTAATGGCTTTGTCGACTGCCACGTGGGCAGTTGGCAAAGGTTTATTTATTTTTTTTTATCTGCAAAACCTTTGCCAACTGCCAGGGGTGGCAGTCGGTAAATTTTCTTTTTCTTTTTGTTTTGCTCTGCAGCCAACTTCAAAGCCTTTGCCGACAGTCACCACGAGGGGCAGTCGGTAAAGTTGGGATTTTTGCAGCTAGGTTCCCAGGTTTGCCGACTGCCAGGGCACCGAGCCACTCATACGTGGAGATGTCTGGGTTTTGGACATCTGACGCCGCAACTTGCTCTAAACTTTTTAAAATTTTTATCATAGGCTCCACAAGCGATAACATGACACTTCGACAAGTTTCGTGATTTTTCGACTTCGTTTGGATTTTATATAATTAAAAAGCACCTCTACCACGCTTGGAAAGTCCTGTTTCGTGGACAAGGACTTCAAACTTTTGGGTGAGCTTCTGGACACGGTCTCAAAATACACTCTCCAACATGAATATCATTTTTTGAATGGCTAAGTTTCATTATTTCATGCACCTGCAGTTCAAACTTGAATTATACGGGGAAAATTCAAGGAAACAAAAGAAATCAACGAAATATAGCAAAACAGCTCAGAAAATCACGAAACTTCTCGAGGTATCATGTTATCACATGTGGAGGTTAGAAAAAATTTGAAGAAGTTTGGAGCAAGTGGCGACGTCAAACGTACAAGACCTAGACTCATAAGGCAAAGAAAAAAACATAAAAAATCTTTGCCGACTGCCAAACGGCGGGGCAGTCGGCAAAGAAGACAACGACGGGCGCCGTCTCGGCCCCAGCAAGATGTGCCGACTGCTTCCCTTCGCCGACTGTCAGTCTTTGCCACCTACCGCAGCTAGGGCAGTCGGCAAAGATAACCTTTGCCGACTGCCCTGGCCTTGGCAATTGGCACAGATCTCGGCAGTCGGCAATGGCCCTGTTTCCCGTTGTGGTACGATAGTCAGTTTCCTTTTATAAGACGTATTATTAGGATTCCGGGGTGTATCTTTACAAGCACACTTTTACCACCAGTTCACACATCATCAATTGTTGCTTTGGAGTTTGGAATGTAGAATCTATTGATATTACTATGATGTACTAATAACTATATATATGTGTATAATTTGAGCAATTGTAGTTTAAAATTTACGGAGTTTGACCTTTCCAAATCATAATACGCTATGTATTTTGATTTTTGAAAGAGATGGAGTATTAGGCATGTCTAGAAGTACGTAAGGCAACAGTTCAAACAATAGCCCTCGAAATGGGAAGCCAATATCTTGAGCATATATCTCTCCAGACCATTTACAGATTTTTGCTGCGGGGTGATTTATTGCATCCCTTAGTTATACCATTGGCGATCCCCGATCACGTACAGCTTCTAGTATAAATTGCTGGTAGGAGCTCACATCTGGAACACATCACAAGAATCTAAACTCATCTTCTTTCGCCGTCCCCTCCTGCCTAGACTGCACCATTGTCTGTAGTTGTTAGTCTTCATCAAGAAGAAGAGATGCGGGGTGCCATCCTCCTCCTGGTTTCCGTTGTCCTCCTGCTCAACTCCCCGGTGGGTTTGTGCGGCTGTTTCAAGCGCGTCTTCAGCTTCGGCGACTCCATCATTGACACGGGCAACTTCATCAGCACAGTCGCTTCGACCCCGATAAAGGAGCTCCCATATGGAATGACCTACTTCAACCGCCCCACCGGCCGTGTCTCCGACGGCCGTGTCATAATCGACTTCTACGGTGAGTGTATATGCATCATATCCGTACGTCCATTACGCATGAACCTACACTGTTGCATTGGCTAGCTGCATGTGCATTGTTGATCTCGATCGCTGTGTTCATTGTGTACACAAATGTGCATGCATGTGTCGTCGTCTCAGCGCAAGCGCTGGGTCTGCCGCTGGTCCCGCCGACCATACCGGAGGAGGGAACTTCGCCGTTCCCCACCGGCGCCAACTTCGCCGTGCTCGCGGCCACAGGGCTGTCGCCGGACTACTACAGGACCAACTACAACTTCACCATGCCGTCGCCGTCCCACCTGGACCTGCAGCTCCAGTCCTTCAAGAAGGTGCTCGCAAGGATCGCACCGGGAGACGGTACGTGATTAAGCACAAACATGTACACATTGATCGAGCTTGGTGGAGTCGTTTGTGGCCACAACGATCGATCGATCGATCATCTGCATGCAGACGCCACGAAGAGCGTCCTCGGCGAGTCCCTGGTGGTAGTGGGCGAGATCGGCGGCAACGACTACAACTTCTGGTTCTTCGCGCGCAACTCCCGCGACACGCCCAGCCAGTACATGCCGGAGGTGGTCGGCCACATCGGCGCCGCCGTCCAGGAGGTGATCAACCTCGGCGCCAAGACGGTGCTCGTCCCGGGGAACTTCCCCATCGGCTGCGTGCCGCAGTACCTGGCCATGTTCCAGAGCACGACCAGCTCGGACTACGACCAGTACGGCTGCCTCGTGTGGTTCAACGACTTCTCCAAGAAGCACAACCAGCTTCTGCAGCAGGAGGTCGCCCGGCTGCGGTCGCAGAACCCCGGCGTTCAGATCATCTTCGCGGACTACTTCGGCGCCGCCTTGCAGTTCGTCCAGAACCCCAAGAACTACGGTAATTAAGTCATCGATGATATGATACTTTACTAGTAATAATCATGTCGTGCGCCAGAGAGAGCTAATAATCAGTTGTGTGAATCTGCTTTTCTCTTTTTGTCTTCGATCTGCATGGGGGCGTGATGACAGGTATCGATGATCCTCTGGTCGCGTGCTGCGGCGGCGACGGCCGGTACCACACGGAGAAAGGGTGCGACAAGGATGCGAAGGTCTGGGGCAACCCGGGCACGTTCGCGAGCTGGGACGGCGTCCACATGACGGAGAAGGCGTACAGCATCATCGCCGATGGGGTGCTAAATGGCCCGTTCGCGGACACACCGTTGCTCAAGATCACCTGCTAAGCTATTTAGAATTCTCATAGCTCACGATAGGATCGGTTAGGATCTTTTCGAAATGAACTACGTCCTATTTGTATGCTCCTATATCTTGTCAATAAAATGGTTACAGTCTCGACACTTCCACATTTTGTTTAGAGTATTATTATTATAATTATTATTAACCAACGAGGTGGCCAGCAAATATGGATAATTAATTTCTATCGACCCCATTCACCATGTGTCTAAAACAATATTCAACAATTCATATACTGCCTCCGTTCTAGAATGATAAGTGTATTGTATACATGAAAAAAATTCTTTATAAATTTGACCATCATTATAACATAAAACATTAATCGATCAATAAATTTGCATTCAAAAGTGTCTCCGAAATGATGTTGATATTTTAGCAAATGGTAGCATATTATAAGAGAAATTAATTGTCAAAATCTAGTTTGTATGAAATTTCTGTGATCAAAATATATGGAGGGGACGACTATACTATAAGTAGCAATGTAGTATATATGGTCACATGGTGTAATTTTTCTTGACTTAAACCTATATCATTTGGTTTGTCAGTTGTTCCTAGCGCAATTGTGCAAGACAAGCTGTGTATTATAGTAGGATTGTCACATCATGGATTATTCCTGCCGGAACGAGCCGAGTGATGATTGAGGAACAACTCATCGAATTCATCTTTGAACAAGTTATCTATATATGAAAATTGTGAGTTCCACAACTGTTGGAGCAAACCCATTGTGAATTCATCTTTGAACAAGTTATATATACATGATTAAGGAACAACTGCTCTTTTGTGATAATCAGCTTATGAGATTATTTTTTTTGTTATTGTAGCAAAATACAAGAATACATTAACTAATGTATTAATTAATCTTAGAAATTCACACTATAAATAAAATACATTGCTCACGTCTCGCAAGAGTAGTGCACCATGCCAAATCTTGTTCCTCGGATGATTGTGGATATGAAATAAGATGCTATGTGCATATATGGATTAGCTATACAAGAGACATATATATATATATATATATATATATATATATATATATATATATATATATATATATATATATATATATATATATATATATATATATATATATATATATGAATGTTATGTGTATGTGTGTGTATATACGAGGTTCAGGGGTAAGATTTTTTTTTGGATTTCAATGGTGGCCTATAATTTGGATTTAATTTGAGGTCCATTAAAATGTGGTTTTGATGTAACCTAGTTTTAGAATTATCTCCACCTGGTTGTTGGCACAAACCATACATTTTGACTAAAACATTATGTCATATCAATATTAATAGTTTAGCTTAAACACTATATGTTTTACAAAACAATGCTACTACACATATAATTTTGTGACATAATAAATTCAACATGTTGAGTGCCTCGGTGCAAGTTGAAACGACTATTTATGCCATTGTAAGAACAATTTTGACCTATAATATTTTTAATAATAATAATATATTTTTAAAAATGCAATAAACACTAGAGTTTTAACTTAACATGTGGATAAAAATTGCAATAACTAGATTAAAAGTTGAAAATTAAATTATAACTTCATGATATCATAGAAAGGCAACAAGAAGAGATCCAATATTATAAGCTTATATTTCAACTAAGTTCATAACTAGTGGTCCCTACTGGAGCCTCTGTGCTAATTCTCATGAGGACCATTAGAAAACAAATAAATCCTAGAAAGTCTCACAAAAATTTAAAAGTAATCTGGCCATCAATTCTTTAGATTTCAATCACCATTAAATAATAATAACCATTTGATCTATTGTATTTTCTAAATAATTACCTACCTTTGTGATTGTGTAAATCAGCATAAGGTAACCCATGACTCTATATCAAACTATCCACATATACCATTAAGAAACATGATCTAAAGTAAACTTAAAATTTTCATCCAATTAGGCACCGTCTATTATGATAGATAATATAAGTAGCCCCTTTAATTTTGCATCTAAATTATTATCTCTGTAATTATTTAAAAACCTAAAATATCCCATAGAGTATATATATTTCTACATTATCCACTTCTATTAATATTTAATTAAAGTACATATATGTTGTGCCATTATGCAGACCAATTATACATACATGAATGGGATAAACATATGTCTTATGTTCAGCAATCTTGAAAAATATTTTCTTAATGTCTCTAAAATGTTTCTTACTACACACACACACACATAAATTTAATTGACATGTTTGACATATCTATATTGATAGTATAACCATTACTGCATATATATCATTCTTTGATAAGAAAATCCAAACATCATGAGAGGAGAAAGTATAGACCAAAAGTGGTTATATCTTCTTGGCCTTTAAGATACCTTTGAAACAAATAGTCAATAATTCATTATAAGGCTTAAATATTAATATCTCCTTTATATTAGTTTTGCTACCCATCCTAGATCTTTCTTCAAGCTCTACCACTAATCTCAAGCAACATAGTGCAGGTTTTGAATGATTATTTACTCCATCATAACACTTAAGAGTAGTCAATGAACTAACGTTCTTATTTTCAAAAAATAAAAATAAGAGTGTTAAAAAAAGATAAAATAAGAACAAGAGTTTCAACTTAATTAACTTGAGCATAAAAATTTGTAGGACTCAATAAAACTAATATTTGAAAATCAAAATTTAGATTAATGACATCAGCTACAACAAGCTAAGAGCTACCATAGTTTAAGCTAAGGTTTTAAATCATATTGAAGGTGAACTACGGATATGAATGAAAAAGCATATTGATCAACAATTGATATATTTATCAACTTATAATTTAATATAAGTAATTTTTTATTAGTCGGATGTATTAATAATGGCTAATGCTTAGGTATTCTAGCTCATGTGTGAGAGCACAGGTTGATAGATTAGCGTGAAGATTAGTATAGAAGTTCCAAAAAAATATCTCATTTAGTAATAGTAAGATATTGCTTGTTCTAAATCTATCCATAACATATCCCACTCCAAAAAAGGACGCCATAGCATATCTTGTTAATCTTTCAGAATATTTAAGTCCCTCTCCATCAATTCTAGTGGTGCATTCATATTCTAGGCCAATTCAATTTCTCAGCTTGAATACCAACATCCAAACAGAACCTTACTAATTTTCTTTCTTAAACAAGGATTTACAGTCATTTAATTGTAGAGAGAGACCCACTGCGATATATACTAAATACTTACTCCCTCCATCCCAAAATAAACGCATGCTTTTTGATGAGTCAAACTTTTTTTAATAATTTTAACTATAAAAATATAGAAAATACTATCAACGTTTGTATCTCTAAATAAGTTTATTATAAAAATATAATCCATGCTCAATCTAATGATACTTATCATACATCATAAAAATTAGTGCATTTTTGTAGATATATATTAGATCAAAGTTAGAAGGTTTGACTTATTAGAAAGCGAAATGTACATTTATTTTGGGATAGAGTAGCTCACATTGTCACCGCTCAAGACTTCTATAGAAGGTCTCGCAAAAAAAAAGACTTCTATAGATGGTGGTCCAACGAAGCCATCTGGAGAACCCTGCAGAACGAGCGAGAGAAGGACCACTACTGTTCAGAGATGATGGATTTCAGCTGCCGACACCGTTCCGTCTCCCTGCACATCTTCCTCATCTCCGTTGTCCTCCTGCTCAACGCTCCGGCGGGGCGTTGCGGCTGCTACAAGCGCATTTTCAGCTTCGGCGACTCCCTCATTGACACCGGCAACTTCGCGCGCAGCGGCCCTATAATGGAGTACCCATTTAGCATGACCTACTTCCACCACCCCACCGGCCGCATCAGCGACGGCCGCGTCCTCATCGATTTCTACGGTGAGTACTGCAACGACGCTCAGACTGTGCATATATACACATGATGAACACATACAATGCCAATGCGTGTTAACCCTCACCCCCACTGACCTACCACCATGCATTCTTTCAGCTCAAGCGTTCCAGCTGCCACTGATACCACCAAATCTGCCGCAGAAGGACACGGGGTTGTTCCCGACTGGCGCTAACTTCGCCGTGTTTGGCTCCACGGCGATGCCCCCCGAGTACTTCCGCAAGTGGAGCCACGACGTAATTAAGCTGGGCCTGTTGCCTGGGCGTGCAGATGGGATGGTTCAAAGAAATGCTGCAACGAATTGCTCCCTGGGATGGTAAGTACGTTCTAGCTAGGAGTATAATCCTATTGCCCCGTACGATGCGTCCATGCATGCATCCGTTCATGTGCCCCATCGATTGATTTTCCATTCGCACAAACCATTCCGTCAGGCGCCAAGAGCCAGATCCTGAGCGAGTCTCTCATCGTGCTGGGCGAGATCGGCGGCAACGACTACAACTTTTGGTTCGCCGCCTCGCGAGCAAGCCAACCAGTTCATCCCAGACATCGTCGCGACAATTGGCTCTGCTGCCCAGGTACGGTGTGCTGCCTGTTGCTTGGACTTCGTCCCGTCGTCGTCGTACAAATCCTGATCAGATCGAGTAGTGCGCATTTGTTTTTCCAGTCATTTTAACGGAGCTTGCATTATTGCATGCTTGCATTTTTGCAGGAGCTCATCGGTATGGGCGCGAAGGCGATCATGATCCCGAACAACTTCCCCATCGGGTGCGTTCCGGCGTACCTGAGCGGGTACAAGAGCAACAACCGCGCGGACTACGACGAGCACGGGTGCCTCCGGTGGTTCAACGACTTCTCCCAGAGGCACAACCAGGCGCTGCGCGGCGAGGTCGGCCGGCTCAGGGCGCAGCACCCCAACGTGAAGCTCATCTACGCCGACTACTATGGTGCCGCCATGGAGTTCGTCAAGGACCCGCACAGGTTCGGCATCGGTGACCCCCTGACGGCGTGCTGCGGTGGCGACGACCAGCCGTACCACATCAGCAGACCGTGCAACAGAATGGCCAGGCTCTGGGGCAACCCGGGAGCAGCTTCGCCAGCTGGGACGGCATGCACATGACGGAGAAGGCGTACGATGTCATCTCCCATGGAGTGCTCAACGGGCCGTTCGCCGACCCACCATTGCTGAGGAGCTGTTAGTTTTGGTGGTAAATGCGAAATAGGATTGGTTCGTTGTCTCACATGAGAGCTTAAAGCACCTCCAAGAGTTTTTTTTAAAACTTATACATTATTTAGAGAGTTATTTGAATAAAAATCACGGAGATAAAATTAAAAAAAGCTGTTGGAGAGTATTGTTTTTATCAAAATCTCTATTCCTATCGATTAGAAATGATAAAAAAATAGAGTTGCTCTTAGAGCACCTCCACCGGATATTATCCAAGCTCCTATAATAAAAAAAAATCTATTTTAGGACATACAAATCTCATATCTCATCTTCTGTACATGTACTCCCTCCGTCCTAAAACAAGTATCTCTATGATAGTTGTGCCAGTCAAACTTTCTTAAGTTTGACTAGGTTTGAGAAAATATTAGCAACATTTGTATCTCTAAATAAATTCATTATGAAAATAGAATTAATGATCTATCTAATGATACTAATTTGTACTATAAATATTAATATTTTCTTATATATTTGGTCAAAATTTAAAACGTTTTACTTCTGAGGAAGCGAGAACGACACTTATTTTAGGATGGAGGGAGTAAATTTTAAGAGGTCTCATTAAAAAGAAGCACCCTTTCTTCTAAATAAAGAAGACAAACCTCCTCTCATCCATCCCTAAAGAAACATAGGAGATAAGTTTTAGGTAATCTGCTAGTGCTTCCTATAGCTAAATTGATTTTAAGTACTATCCTAAAACAATTTAAGAAGATGCAAGATATAGTACTAGAGATGCTCTTAGTCATCTTTAGATTTGTTAGGCATTTGACATTAAAGAAATTTAAAATTTGTGGTTTTTATTGCTGATAGTAGAGGCGGCATTTTGCTTGGTGCAATTTCTTTGGAAAAAAAATCATATTTACACCTTTGCTGACCCACCATTGCTGAGGAGCTGTTAGCCTCGTTTGGCACGGCTCCACTTCACCATTGAAGCTATTTTTTCGGGCTTCAAACTCCATGAACAGCTCTATCGGTGAAGTTAGAGCTGTTTTGGTAAATCGTTTGGCAAAACGGCTCTACATATAGAATTTCTTAAAATATGCTCTCACAGAACGCCATGTAGGATGAGGTGAAGCCGGGAGAAGCCACTATTTTTTGCTCCTTAGCTCTGTCCTAAAGTCGCTGGAGAAGCCCTGCCAAATGGGGCCTTAGTTTTGGTTGTAACAGTGAAAGGGGATTGGTTCTTGGTCTCACCTGAGAGCTTAGAGCATATCACCAAGAGTTTTTTGTAAACTCATCTTCTATATCATCGTTCAGAAAACATTTGAATAAAAGCCACTTTTTTTATGTCTGTCCATCTTCGAACGGTTTTTCTATATCCTATACACACTCTAGAATCATCCCTCCTCTCTCTATCTTTGCCTAGCAAAATATTTGGAATAGAGAAAGATCATATTTGGATATATAATTAAAGAAGCTGTTGGAGAGTATAGTTTTCACTAAAATCTCTATTTTTATCAATTAGAAAATATATAAAAATATTATTAGAGTTGCTCTGAGAGCACCCACCAAATATATTTTACGAGATATAGGTGCTGCAACATATCTCATATCTCATATCCTGTCCCTATAATTTTTAAGGGACCTCCTAAAAGAAGCATCCTTTCTCCTAAATAAAGAAGACAACTTCACCTCTTCATCCCTAAATCCCTAAAGAAATATAGGAGACAAGTTTTAGGTAATCTACTAGTATTCTCTTATAGCTAAATTGATTTTAAGTACTATCATCCTAAAATAATTTATAGGAGATGTAATAAGAGATCTAGCTAAGATGCTCTTAGTCATCTTTAGATTTGTTAAGCATTTGGCATTACAGAAATAAAAAATTACTGATTTTTGTTGCAAATAGTAGAGGCAGCATTTTGCTCTGAGCTCATGGGCTATGATGGCCCCCACCTCCCTGACGTCATAACAAAGTGTAGCACCACATGTTGAAGCTTGGGATGTTTGACCATAATGTGTTGTTGAGGCACCGTCGACGAAATTTAGTCGGCAGTCTACCGAGGAGTATGCCCACGGTAGTAAATGAATCAGTAGAGGTGCGCGTGATAGAAACTAGATGGTGACAAAGAACGCAAAGACAACGATTTAGGCAGGTTCAGACCGTCAACTTGACGTAATACCCTACGTCCTGTGTCTTTGGTGGATTGTATTATGAGATGAGATGAAATCGAGGGGTCCCTACCCACCTTATATAGCATGGGGGTAGGGTTACAGGTCGGTTAAATCTACCCTGATCAGTTTACATGATAAGGATTACAAAGATTGCGGTATCTAACATATCCGAACAGATTTTCCTTCGTGGTCAAGGATCATCACGTAGTCCTACGGTGCACGCCAACATGTGCCGTGCACCGTGCGGCTTGATCTTGTGGGCTGGGCCAGCCCTGACGGCTCAGCCCATGTGCAGTCCTATGGGTATCCAGGGTTATACCCCCACAGCTAGTCCCCGAGCGCCTTGTATCTGCTAAGTAACGTCGTTTTGAGCTTGTCCGAGCAGTTCATCGTGTAGCTGATCGATAATAGCAGGCGTTCGACCAGTTTAACTGGGAGCCTAGCAGTCAAATCAAACATCCAACCAGTTTAACTAGTCGGCCGACCTCGGACTTACTCTAAGGTAAGGTTTGCCAGAAGGATGTAAGGGGCTCAAGTAAAAAATTTTGAAGTCTTCACCTTAGGTGAAGTGTGCCCACTTAGGTTTCAGGCGGTGAAGTTGGACGCTTAGCTCCCTGACTTAGTCAGTGCAAAGGAACTTAGTCCCTCATGTGCAATAGCATCCATGCCTTAGGCAAAAGAGACTCTTAGAGACAAACGAAGAATATTGACGATTATCATCGATGACTTAGTCGTTTAGGAAAGCATGGAGTCCTATAAATATGCACATTCACTGCGAGGTGAAGTGTGCCTACTTAATCCTCGAGCCTGACAGTAGGTGAAGCATTCACGTGGTGCCAGGGTCAAAATTTGTAGTCTTCATTTGCCAAATCAGTCCCCAACTTAGCTAGAAACAAGTCCCCAACTTAGCTGAGAAAAAAAATCAATATAGTCATCGCTAGATGACATGTACCCACATAGTCCCTGAGACTGCTGAAAGATTGAGAAGAATCTTGTAGCAGGATCAAGAAAAAAATCTTGCTCGAAATTCCCAAACATATTTATGAAACAGTGCTTAATACTGAAATCTACATGGCGACCCACATGCGACGCGGTTTTAGTTGTATATCCATTAGACCCAGCTAGCGGCCCAAGAGTTGGGGTCGAACCGTTATAAATCCACCACGGCTTCGAGATGCACTCCCCATTTCCCCGCACGCCTCATCGTCTTCCTTGCGCTCGGACTCCATCAGCATCCGCTCCGCCATTAGAGCAATTCCAAGTGCAAAACGACCTCCGCTCCCTAGATCCGCTCGATGGCACTGAAGAGAGGCCACGAGGGCTTGAAGAAGGCGGCGCGCGAGATCAACCATGATGAAGAGTGGGTGTGATCCATCAGCGATGAGATGACACTCAACAACCTAGTGGTGTACGGCGTCCTGCCCGACAGGGCGACGACGGGGTGGCGCCCGACGGCCAGTGAGGACTTCCCCACTCCCCAATCCGACGAATTGGTTATCTTCGAGGATTATTTCTTCCGTCGATTTGGCGTTCCCATTCATCCTTTCCTCCGTGGATTCATTGATTACTATGGCATTAGTCTCTGTAATCTTAGTCTGAATTCTATCCTTCATGTCACAATGTTTATCAATCTCTGTGAGTCGTATCTAGGAATCCTTCCCCACTTTGACCTTTTTTGCCATTTCTTCTGCCTCAAAATCAGGGGGAACCAGATCTAGGGTGGTTGGCAGCGCCTATCTGCAGCTGTGGGATGGGATGGTGAGTGAGTACATCGCCGTCTCGCTTAACACGAATGTGAAGTACTAGGCTTGCAAATGGTTCCACATCAGGTAGGTGGAGCCGTATGTGAGATGCGATGTCGATCAGGTTCCAGTGAGCAACCCTAGGTGGTCAGAGAGGCCTAATTCCAATGGAATGGAGCAAGTGAGGGAGCTCCTGACTTTGATAAATTGCAAGAGGTTGGATGGAGTCATAGTGGTGACAAATTTCACCTTACGGCGGATCTAGCCCTGTAAAGAGAGGGCGCATCTTGGATATGAGTTTTGGGAGGAAATTGATGGGACCTGCAAGGTGCCCGAGGTGATCGATCAAAACGAAGTCAAGTGGTGCATCGCAATGCTGTTCAACCTCTTGGTGCACACTTCCATCAATGATCAGCAAAGGGCATTCAGTGTCGTGAGCCTTCCCCAGCGGTAAGAGTTTGCTTGTAACATGTACTTGATCTTTGTCTTTATGCAATGTATTCATGTGCGTTCTTGAAGATTCATGGGCAGGACTGGGCGGTGCACTTCTTAGTAGTGCCATCAGAGGACTAGCCGAGGGCTATAGACGCCCAGCCGAGCAGTCCCTGATGTCAGTCTAGCTCAGGGACTGGCCAGGAGAGGTCAGATGGCCTCGGTGATGAAGATGAAGATGCACGGACTGCCTATGTCTGTGAGAAACTTTGGTGGAAGCAGCCAGCACAAGATGAGCCATCCCTAAAGAGGAGGAAAACATCAGACTCTTCCCACCATGAAGAGGGACCTATGAGCATTGGGGGTGCCACGCAGCCCCAGAAGCGGCAGATGGTTCTGCTGGACTCGTCTGACGACGATGATACGACGTGATGAGGACATGGCACCTTCGGATATGAACAATGATTATAAGGTGCACTCGTTCCTACATTTGCATAGTGGCTTTGGTTATAATTCACTTGGTTCCACATGTACATATCACTATTTGATTGTAGGTTCAAATGTGTTTCATAATGGAGGTTCATCAAAGTTGAACTTTTGGTTCGTCGGCAGCCCGACAATGCCTCATTGGGAAGGCCATAACTCATCCATCCGGAGTGCGATCGAGGCCAATGAGCACTTGATGGAAAACTTGTTTGATAAGTTTTCAAATAGATCTGGTCCCATCTCAATATCACGTCGGCAAGGCCTTCAAATCATCAATATATTCTGTCACTATTTCTAGAGAGAGCTACACTGTCATCATGAGCTTGTTAGACATCCTTGGGACCCAGGCCCAAGTTAGAGCATGCCCCAAGAAGATGGAGAACACATAAGAGATGGCCTTGGATGTCCTCCTCCTTGGCCACCACCTTAGGAGGCCAGCAAGGACGTCCAAGCCAAGCCAGAGGCTCAGTCCAATCCGAGTTCGAGTCTGCCTCGGCTATCAGGACCAGTCTGCAATAAAATGGATGCCCAGGACGTATTCGAACTCTGTTTTCAATGATTCACATATGGATGGAAATATAATTTGATAAGGAAGCAAATACAAGTGGTTTCACATCAAAAGATCTTCGGAATCAATGGGAATCATCGAAACAAGTCAGCGTCCAGAATCTATCAGGATGCTGTGACACCTTCTTTTTGGCCGTTGGGCCTTGTAATGTGTTGGGACACCTTTAGGACGTGAAGAGGGATCCTTGGACGTCCCTTAGGCTATATAATCAGTAGTCACCACCTATTTTAGGGTTTGAGTTTTGTTTTAGATGAATCTGTCATTGAACAGTCGCTGTTATCGGTTTGCAAGACCCCAACTTCGAGTGCTTAATCATTCATCTGCAATTGTCACTTCAATTGAGTTGTGTTTTATCTTGTTCTTGCTTGTGTTCTTTGATTCGCAGCAGGGATTAGCCTTCTTAGCGAGGTCAACCAGATTGTGACACGGTTGATAACCAGAGGAGACGTGGTGCTAAGGTTGCAGGGTTTGGGTCTTTGTGATCTGAAGCCAGATCGGTGCGTCGCTCTCCGAACAAATCGTTGTTTATCTTGAACCTGACGGAAGATCGGGACCCCGTCCCCATTAAGTGGTAATCAGAGCTAAGGTATACCATCAGGTTCACATTTATTCCCTCGTTTGAGTGTTTCGCATTCGTCCTATAGTCCAGTGCCATACTTGTTTTTCCTGTCCTATAACCTTCCGCACCATAGCCTTTACATATTTCAGTTTCAGAGTTCGCTTTATTGAGTCTGTGTCCTAGGTCAAAGTCTTATTGCTGATTTAGATTGTGTTCTTTTCTAGTTTGTGTTAATCCCTCCACCCGCCGCTATTCCGTATCACCATCGGTTTGCATCTTATGTCCACTAAAGCCCTTATTCGAGCAACCTTCTTAAAATAGTCATAACTTTTGCATCCGAACTCGAAACGGGGAAAATTTTATATCTATGGAGAACGCCAGAAAATTTTAGATCTATTTTATCCTAGCAAAATTAGATTAGGAAAATTGAGTTTTTGGGTTCACAAGTTTTGGTATGCTTTTTAGAGCAGAGTCCTAATTTTCTATAGGCCACATCTTTTATTCAATTGAGCTCAAATTTTTTATGGTTTATTCTTGTGTGCTCCTTGCTGAGAAAAAATATCAAAAGAGCAAAAGCAAGAAAAAAAAGATTGGACAAAAAAAATAAAAGAAAAAATAGTAAAAGAGAATAGAAGATATCGAAAAGGAGCACATAAGGAACACTCAATAACTCTATTGTTTGTGGTACCTTTTGCCTTGTTCATATCTGTTGCTACCTTTAATACTTGTTTCCTTTCATCCTTGTTTCCTCTCTTGTTTATCACAACTGGTGATAGGAACACGTATATGCCAGCAACTAGGACAAGTGCTCTGGATATTTATTCAATATTGTTGTCTGTCACTGACTTGTGTGCCATATATATATATATATATATATATATATATATATATATATATATATATATATATATATATATATATATATATATATATATATATATATATATATATATATATATATATATATTTCATGCCTCCCAAGCTCCACATATATACTTCAGATCAGTATAGAAAAAAGGTCCTTGCAATCTCGGTACCACTACCTCATAGGTATCACGAACCAGCCACCGGTTGTACCGCCCACTGCTTGCATTGGTAAGAACTTTGTAAGAGCTTGGTAAGACGCTTTCACTTGCTGTCAAAAGTGACACCACTGCAACCACGTAGTCATTTGATAGGGATAATATTTTTGTATTGTCTTTTGCTGTCTTCTAACAATGACAGGTTGTTCGTATCCACCGACTTATGATGGTATAGGTGCTGATGAGTATATGGAGTGGGAAATTGCCATCGATAACATATTTGCTACTCGCTTTATGTGTCCAAGGAGGAAGGTAAAAAATGCAGTTAGTGTTTTGCGACATTCTGCTTTATCTTGGTGGGAGTCTTTAGATCCTTCTGATAAACCTCAAACTTGGAATGATATGAAACTTCTTATGCGAGAAACCTTTGTTAATCCACCTCCTATTTTGACTTCGTATGCTGAGGTGCACCATTTAGAGGAAGAGTCTGTTGTTATTCCTCTTGCTATGACTAACCTTCTGCAGAATAATGTACATAAGCGAGAGGATGACGTGGAAGAAAATGAGGAGCTCATAACCTCATATGCAAATTCAGAACCATCACTTCACCATGCACCTATTACTCCTGCTGAGAACATAGGTAATGCCCATGGTGCTACACTCACGGAAGGTGAAAATTGTCTTAATGTATTAAATTTTTCCACAAACCATGCTATCATAGAGCAATTGTTAGTGGAACCCTCTTTTGATTTATCTTTTTCCCATGATAATTTGCTTGATGTTCCTTATGATAAAGATGAATTAGTTGATGATGCTTCAGTTTTCCATGTTTTGGAACCAATTACTTATGCTGAACATAAACGTTTGCTTCCCATTGCTACCGAAAAAAAAGAAAAGAAATTATTGTATTCTTTAAATACTTTGGGTTATATTGAGTTTGATACTTTATATGCTCTTAGTAGTTTAGAAGAGAAACTTAAATGTGTTGAATTGCCATGGTTGTCTACTTGTACATATCACTTTATTGGTAAATATAATTGTAAAGAAGAGTATATGGTGCATCATGTTTATATTTGTTCAACTCTGAAATCTCCTTTCATTGTGCAAAAATATGATCAACTAGAGGGCACCAATAGCGATAATGTTGTCATGTCGAAATCCCCAAGTTTTGTAATAAGGCAACAGGTTAAATTTCAAGAAGGGGAGCAATGTTGGCTACTACCGACAACTTGTCCACTAGCTAAGCTCAAACCAAGGACGGTTTATTGTCAAGAAGGGAAGGATGATGAGGACATGGCACCTTCGGATATGAACAATGATTATAAGGTGAGCTCGTTCCTATATTTGCATAGTGGCTTTGGTTATAATTCACTTGGTTCCACATGTACATGTCACTATTTGATTGTAGGTTCAAATGTGTTTCATAATGGAAGTTCATCAAAGTTGAACTTTCGGTTCGTCGCAGCCCGACAGTGCCTCATTGGGAAGGCCATAACTCATCCATCCGGAGTGCGATCGAGGTCAATGAGCACTTGATGGAAAGCTTGTTTGATAAGTTTTCAAATAGATCTAGTCCCATATCAATATCACGTCGGCAAGGCCTCCAAATCACCAATATATTCTATCGCTATTTCTGGCGAGAGCTACACTGTCATCATGGGCTTGTTAGACATCCTTGGGACCCAGACCCAAGTTAGAGCATACCCCAAGAAGATGGAGAACACATAAGAGATGGCCTTGGACGTCCTCCTCCTTGGCCACCACCTTAGGAGGCCAGCAAGGACGTCCAAGCCAAGCCAGAGGCCCAGTCCAATCCGAGTTCGAGTCTGCCTCGGCCATCAGGACCAGTATGCAATAAAATGGATGCCCAGGACACATCCGAACTCCGTTTTCGATGATCCACATATGGATGGAAAGATAATTTGATAAGGAAGCCAATCCAAGTGGTTTCACATCAAAAGCTCTTCAGAATCAATAGGAATTGTCTAGAATCTGTCAGGGTGCTGTGACACCTTCTTTTTGGCCGTTGGGCCTTGTAACGTGTTGGGACACCTTTAGGATGTGAAGAGGGATCCTTGGACGTCCCTTAGGCTATATAATCAGTAGCCACCACCTAATTTAGGGTTTGGGTTTTGTTTTAGATCAATCTATCATTGAACAGTCACCGTTATCGGTTTGTAAGACCCCAACTTCAAGTGCTTAATCATTCATCTACAATTGTCACTTCAATTGAGTTGCGTTTTATCTTGTTCTTGCTTGTGTTCTTCGATTCATAGCAGGGATTAGCCTTCTTGGCAAGGTCAACCAGATTGTGACACGGTTGATAACCAGAGGAGACGTGGTGCTAAGGTTGCAGGGTTTGGGTCTTTGTGATCTGAAGCCAGATCGGTGTGTCGCTCTCTGAACAAATCGTTGTTTATCTTGAACCTGATGGAAGATCGAGACCCCCGTCCCCATTACGATGGTTCTTCCTCATCCAAGCACTGAGATGCCTTCGCTAGCTGCGCCAGCTGGAGCAGAGATGCAGGAAAGGCGCTGAGCATGGGAGGCCACGACCACATTCTCCGAGAGTGCTTAGACAACCCCGACGGTGACAGCTAGGGCTATCGGTCAAGTCCCTAAGCCTGCCCTAGTGACCTCGACGGTGGCAGCCAAGGCCGTTGGCTGTAGGAATGCTGAGACATCGATCGGCTCTACTACTGGATAGGGTAGATCCGGATGGGCACACCACTTTAGGACAACTTGACGAGAGTCGAAGTTGTAAGTTTTCTTCATTTGTGTTGTTTTGTTAGATTGATGTTGTTGTTTGAGAAATATGTTTCCTTGTCTTAGCTGGAGACGACTAAAGAGCTACATCTGTCGGTTGCTGATGACGGGTAGTGCGAAGTGAAAGCGGGAGCTCTTGAACGTATGGTCATCAACCGCAACAACAAAGCTAAGATCCCAGTGGAAGTGATGGAAGAGGCAGTTGGTATTTGAATGAAGGGAGCATGGGTTAAAGGAGAGGTGAGGCTACAACGTGGTTTCCAAGATTTTGCTGTCTTTATGTTTATATTATTATTTGATTAGTATATGACATGATGGTTAGGCTATGCTACCAGATCAGGTGCTTAGGCTATGCTATCGTCCATTGACCGCACTTAACCCAAACCCAACCCATCTAGTCATCCCGGTGTACTACCCATATAGCATGCATCTATTCAGCCTTCATCCAGGATCAGATACAAAATACAAGGTGCCACATGATTCACAACAAGTTCACATCACATTAAAGAAATGTACTACTTAAGTTTACAACACATTGTTCCACAAATTAGTTCATAACACCACAACACACATCAGAGTCTAAGTGAAAGTCTTTAACATATGACATAGTTTTTGATACACGTTCGTGGTCCATGCCACAACCATGAACCTACAATTCAAAAGGAGGGCCTCTAATACTACTAATCCATGGGGAACTTCAGCACATAGAAGAACCCATAAGCGGGGGCAACCTCACCTACAAAAACTCAACAAGCATTATCATGAGTACACAATTATAATAGGACTTACCCATAATTAAATCAACAAGGATCATGCATTAAGCTCTAGCAAGGAAAATGTTTGGTTTCACATAAAGGTGTTTTGTGGATAAAGTAAAGTGGTCTACTTGACTAATAAGCAAGGCGTTGCATGGTTGATCATGTCAGAGCGATAAGCAGCATGGTGGAGCTTGACCTTTCATGAGTCCTTTTGATCAACACGTCTAAATCCAGAAGAGATAAACAAGGATAGGATTCAAAACTCTATAGAGGGGTACAAGTTTACCCAACCAAAGACAACAGTTAAACCCATACACCCTGTTGGTATATGTAAGGAGTAAGTTGAGCCTCAACCTTTCTCAAGCCTGGCCAAACTACCCATGAACCGTTATACGGTGAGATGCGGTAATAGCTCTTCTAGCGTCCCTATGCTACACCTCACGCTAAATTCATGTGTCAGATTGTTTTGCTCCAGCAATATTCAGCAACGTAATCACGTAGACAGAATCAGATGGTAGCACACAAGAAATAGAGATTTATAGTGGTTTGGGGCGTGGTACACACTAATCCCTACTCTAGTGGTGCAGCTGCTCTTGTATTCATATGCTCAATTATAGGGGCTATTGCTCCAAGCTACGAATAGATTGGAATGGTGAAGGTTGGATCTTGAGCCTGAGGTCCCTACCCTCCTTTATATAGGCAGGAGAGGTAAGGTTAAAGAGAGGGAGATTAGGCTAATAGATTGTGTTTCTAGTTTGTTACAATAGATTGATCCTAGCTATCGTCCAGATACACCCACCTCAGTTTGCCTTGATCTTCACATTGGTTGACCATGTCAGCCCTTGCGGGCCTCCCCTTGACAGCTGCTGGGCTGATAGCTCAGTGGTGGTCATGTATACGGGCAGTGCAGGTACCCCTGGCCCATATCTTTGACAGTAGCCCCTATATGACTTAATGATAAGCTAGCACGTAGCTTTAAGCCCTCAGGACGTTGCAGTCTCCCCTGTAAGTTCTGCGTACTATGAGTACATAGTGAGCATCTTCAGGTGCCGAAGTCTTGAGTAGTGCAAGTAGATATTCCCATGTATTGGGAAGCCAGTATGTTGCCGTTCGAGTACCAAGAGCATTTCTCGGGTAGCGAGAATCTTCTTCAAGCATCGAGTGCGGCGGTGGTACACCGTACTTCAAGGGACGTTGCCCCCTGGCAGCTGTAGGTGCCTGGCTCGGGTAGATCACCTCATATCAAAAAACGTAGTTTCCTGGGCATAGCCCTTGGGATGTTGTCAACGCCGCGTTCGAGTGGTGTACCCGAAAACCGGAAGCGTAGCTTCTAGACATCTTGGATGCTAGGTTAGGGTAGAAATACTGTTGTACTCGAGAAGTTGGTTCCCAATGTATTCCGTGTATAAATAGTGGTTGCGCATCATTAAGTCCTAGTCATAAAATAATAATGAGGATGGGGTAGGTGCGCCTCCATCGTCCGCGCGTCACTAAGACAGTTGATTTTTAGGATGACCTGTTGAAGGTTGTTTTGTTATCAAGCACTAAGGACATCATGTTTTTCTTCGAGACCCATTAAGCAACATGGTATGAATTGTCATGAGCCTCGCTTAGTGGAAGAATAAGGATGTTGACCTAGAGCCCTGAGGCCAATATAACAGTATCCCAGTGCGGGCAATACTGTGGGCAAGTAACGAACGCATGAGCAGCTGTCGGCAGTTGCGTGTGTTACTCTTCAAGCTGTTAACGGGTAGAACGAGTGAACATCCACTTCACCGAAAGGAAGCAGTAGGACAAAGCTAGACTAGTGCGGGCACATCATAAAACTCTTTTTCTAGATTCTAGGAGCTCATACTTTGGTTACAGCCATGGGCCAACTAGTTTTCTGGTTTTCCCTAAAGGGGCACGTCCGCTGAAATAAGGTACTTCAAGATCATCCAGGTATTGGAAGATTTACATGACACTAAGTGTTAGAGGTTTTAGAGCCAGACTGGTAGCCCTCCTAAATACCCCCCGACTCTAGAGGGGCAGGGTTGATAGCGAATGAATCTCTATCGCTTACACTTGCTAAGGGGGTAAGCCGGGCCGAGTACTTGATGTGAGTGTCAGATCACTCGCCTGCACCGGCTCGGGTGAAAGTGTGTTAAAAGCGGACCGCCGAGATCCATGGATGAGTCTGCTTACTGGAAGCTGAGGCGTCGGTGTTTATGGCTTGTTTCCCATGAACTAGCGTGTGTGATTGGGATGCCATCCGTGCACCGGTTCCTACTTATATAAAGAAGAGGGAGGCATAACTAGGCATAATTTTATCTATGCACTATTGAGCTTACCTCTCTTTCTTTAATTCTTTGTCTTCCTCTGCCTCTATCCCCTTAGATCCAATCTAATGGAGAGTATGGGGAGCTCGAGAACGAAGGTTCCCAGATGGGTGGCAGCGAGCGTTATCCGCCCATCCGTCCTGCTTTTGTCAGGTAATTCCTTAGATCGACCTAAATCAGGTGAACTTGGGGCTTTGTGCTTCTTCTCAATGGGTGTTCCTCTAGGCTTCCTATGCTTGATGATGTGAGTCCTTCCGAATCGCTGGGCGATACCATGACAGTGGAGGCCACAGCTCCACCAGCAGTCGTGATGGCTAGGGACGAAGCGTGTCAAATCCGAGCGCAGTTGGAGGTCGTACAAGAAGCGACAACTGGCTAGGTAGGAGCAGGAGGTAGCCCATGCCATGGCATCCCACACTGAAGCCTAGGCACAACTTCTTGGTGAGTTTCCGGTGAGATTTCCCTGTTCATCCTTCTAGAGATGTCTTGCTTTGATGAGCGGTTGCTTTGACCATGCTTCCTAGTCATCCAAGAGCAACTGGCCGCTACCCAAGGCAAGGTGGTGAGGCTTCGTGATGCCAATACCATTCTAGCCGAGCATGTGATGGAGGTGGAGCGCAACCGTGACGCTGCTATGGCTGATTCTTTCGCCACAGTGGTTAGAGCGGATCAATTTTAGAACCGTCATGCTACCTTACTGGAGGCATGCAGCGGTGCTATTGATGTGCTCTTGTTGGCCAGGGTGAGCATAGAGGAGCACCTCGGCAACATCCTAAGGCGGTTCAGAGAAGTGGTTCATCACGTGGTTCGTCATGGAGCCACGTTGGCATTGGCGACCGCTACACTCTAGAGCGGTGAGGACCTTCATGACATGGCAATCGAGTTTCCACCAATGGAAAGACCCGATGATGTCAGTGTGCTGGCCATGGAGTTTAGGGGCGCGGTGGGCGCCATTGCCAAATATGAGAGAGTAAAGGATGTAATTCGGTCTGCTCCCCATGATGTGTAAACTGCATTGGCCTTGGAATAAAGACTTTTGCACTTTATGGTTTGCGTTCTCTTGAGTAATGGCTTGGTGACTCATGTAATGTTAGCTGTAGCTGCCAGATCACTGCAATAGGTTAGCATAATGTATTATGGTGATTGACTAGAGACCCTAACATGACTTGCCCGAATGCTATATACTCTTGGAAATTTTTTGATCGGGTAGCCCCCGAGTGCCTTGGTAGATCAGTGTGATCTGTTGGGGGTGCTCAGTTTAAGCCCAGGGACATATTGATTGTCATTTTGATCAGAGCCTTCTACCTTTATTATGGGTTGGTGCTGGTGGTCACACCACCCGTGATTTGGACCCTAGTATAGGGTTGCTTTTTTACGCGTAGAATCATCGCAACAAGTCGATGTTCTAGGCGTTCGTGTAGACTTGACCATTCATGTTTGCCAACTTATACGTTCTTGACTTTAGCACTTGCCACGATAAATGGTCCTTCCCAAGGAGGTGTGAATTTGTTTTTTCCCTTGGTTGTCTGCACTTGACGTAGAACCAGATCACCTTTCATGAAGTTTAGTGGCCAAACGTGCTTGCTGTGGTACTTGCGAAGCGGACGAGTGCCATTCCACGATGCTCGTCGGGCCTATCAAGGGAATCCTGTAAGGCTTCCTCTACTATTTCCTCATCATAGGCGCAGACACGAGGAGAGACATAGTCGATCTCCTTGGGTAGTACCGCGTCTGCGCTATAGATAAGGAAGAAGGGAGTGAACTTTGTTGGCCTAGTAGGAGTGGTTCGTAGGCCCCATAGGACTGGTTGAAGCTCCTTGACCCATCTACCCTCAAACTTTTTTAGTTTCCTAAAGATTCGGGGTTTAAGGCCTCGGAGGATGCAACCATTTGCCCTTTCTACCTAATTGTTAGTTTAGGGGTGGGCCACTGTAGCCCATCTTATGTTGATCTATTGTTCATCACAGAAGTTGACAAATGTGCTCCCTGTGAACTGGGTGTCATTGTCAGTGTGGTCATGTTCATGACCCCATACTGGTATATGACTTCTTTGATGAACTCAACTGCCGCCTCCGAGCTACCTATGGCTATAGGCTTGGCCTCGATCCACTTGGTGAACTTATCGATCATGAAAAATAAGTGGTCGAAGCCCTCAGGGCAGGCAGGAGTTTCCTGACAAGGTCGAGTCCCCAGATGGTGAAGGGACATGTGATTGGGATTGTTGACATTTCTTAGCATCACTCTTTACTAAGTTGTCATCCCTAGCATAATGCCAGAAATATGTTGTTAGTAATTATTGTTGACACTTGTAAACTCAGAGATAATAATATTAAAAGTAAAGTATCCGCAAGCGCATAGATAATATACCATTGTAGCATTTCACCCGGGTTAGGTATCGTTATTTATATTTTATCCATAGGGAAGAGCTATGGAATTGAGTTGGCATAGAGATGTTGACTAATATATATACTTATGATAAAAACCACTCTTATGCTTTAGCAGGGGTAAGTCAAGTGATAAATAAATAATAATTCTAAGGTAATAATAGCATTCCAGAGATAGAAATAGAAACTCATAAATGTAGTATGGCTAAAAAGGAGATTCATTAAGAGCAAAAGATTTCTAAGTCATTTCTAAATACTAAGTCTATTGTATACTCAAGTATATACACTCTCATCTATAGTATAACTAACTTTGGATTTATACACAAGGAACATTACTAAGGAAGATTAAGAACAGAGCTTGTCTTCCTTCGTAACTGGGTTCTATTTGTTTTACAAATGGAGAGTGGACTATAAAGGACTCAACGGGAGTGTTACATCCGCAATCTACCACATGACCCAGAGTGTAGAGTGCATCCGCAGGCAAACAATATCTAAGCACCATGCTTACATAATGTCGACCACTTAACCTCTCGAGAACTGAGCTAAGCACTTTGCGAACATATGCATATATTCATCATCAATCATAACTATATCAAGCATACAACTAGAGAAAACTAGGAATATAATAAATAGTAACATAATATTAAAGTATCATAAAGTTATAAATATAGAGATACAATGGTTATACCATTCTCCAGACGGTAAATCTGAAATCCTGAGCAATAGCCCAAACTCTCCTTGAACCTTGCTAGCTAGCCTATACTAGAAACTTGAAGAATTGGAACTCTCCTCTCTTCTCTCTAGAAATCCTTATTTCTAGTCTACTCTTGACTTATGGCAGATGCCTTGAGGGAGGGGGAAGGGGCTAGTATATATAGCCCGGAGCTTGCAACGTGAGCTCTTAGATCAAACCGACTTAAGGAATGGCGAAAATGCATCCTAGGAGATGGTGGGGAACCGACATACGAAACTAGCTGATAGGTGAGCCCCTAGGTGGCCAGGCGGTCTCTAACCGGCCCCACCTAGCGGTGACTTGGGCTCTGCCTTAGTGTGGAGTCTTCTCGATCCTTCTGGAACTTTCTAGGGTAGTTTTCATCGCAGATAAGCGTGATTTTACTTGACGATTTGATCCTCCTTGCTGGTTTTCTAGATAAACCCTACTGAAAACATAGATTTACCAAAACTCATGGAAACTATCAGTTTAAACCCCTAAGTCTATGTTGGTGATCCTTTTTATGCATTTATTTAAGTTATGTTGACGGTTTGTGATGGATGATAACTACTGTCAACAAACTCCCCCAAGCTAAACCTTTGCTTGTCCCTGAGTAAAGCTAATATTGACAATGGATCAGGAGTTTTTAGGGTTTCTAAAAACATTGATGCAACTCCTCAAAAGTACACATGCGTTCAATAAAAAATTCTTCTCTGGATTGAAATTCACCGTTCTAACTTTCAAACTTACTCATATTACCTTCAACCATGGGGCTTTTGAGCTTTCACTTGGATCTTGAGCAATTGAAAGACAGAACAATCAAGTCAAGCACTATGTCTCAAATTCTTTGTTCAACCATTATTTTGGAGTTTTTATAAGTTTTTAAAATAAAACTCAGACATTCCATTGTATGACACTCTCAAATATTTCATATATGTGGTATTTGTGGATCCTCACCAAGGCAATGAATGATAATATGACTTTCTCTTCCTATAATTAATACTTATGTGGAGCTCATAGGAAGGATAAATGAAATAGCATCCTTACAGTACATATATTGTAAAGTCAAACCTCGGATCCAAAGAGAGTTAAGTCATACAATCAAATCAAGACGTGCATGTATGTGAAATGTGATAGATATATATATGGTGGCTAGCCTAATTCTACTATGCTTCTTAAAACATATCTCTCTCTTAAAACTTGGAAACATTTACAAGAAGACATGGGCTATCTTATTCATCTTTTTTTCTCTTTTTTTCAGGCGGGCATCTAAGTACCCATTATTTTAATAATTCAGACACTTGTCTATTTTTTTAATTCTGTCTTTTTTTTCTCTTTTTTTCAATAACTTTTGCATAGCCGCATACTTCTTTTCTGCAATAATCTTTTGGGTGATAGCAACAAAAACTTAGAGCATTTATTTGATGAAAAACTTATCAAGCATGTTTTTGGTGTTTCCTCCCAGTATAGAAGTAAAACATTTTTGGGTAGATCTGAATGGAATGCATATTTTTGCGCCTACCCCTAGTGTAGGAGTAGTGCATATGTGGGTGGTGTGTACGTGATCTTGATTTTAAGAGCATGACAAACCTCTTATAAGGGTCAACAAAGCTTGACCAAACTCAATGCAAAGCAAGTAGCATATAAGTGGAAGTTTTCCTAGCCTAAATATCATATTTGGCTCTGGTAGGAATTCAAGCTTTGTCATACGAGATCTCCACATCTGGATTTTTATTTTTTAAAAGAAATCTCCAAAATTTTAGTATCATTTAGAATAAGATAAATAGCAGCTCAGACCTTCTCATATCATATTCGTCAATTACCTAGACTTAGATCAAGCATATGTGACCCACAAGTTTCAAGTTTAGAGCAAATTCTCATGTCAAACTAGTTTCATCCAAAACTCGGGAGAATTCAAGGCTAAAAACTAGGTACTTGAAATGAATTATAATTAGAGTAACTATTCATCATTTCCATTATGTGAGATCATTCTTCAAGTTCTATTTATTTACTTGACTCTTAAAAACAAGAAAAACTAAAGCATACCTTAAGCAAACTATACACACACACACACTCTTTTTTCCCTTTTTTTTAAAGCACAAACTATTATAGAAGATAAGCACACACTAATATAAAAGATAGTAGCAAATTTTTATTTTATTTTCTTAGTTTTGCACTTTTTAACTAATATATAACAAACTTGAAAATAAATAACAACAGAAAATAAAATGCAAGAAAGAAAACTTACCTTGGATAATGAGGGTCCTCCCCCAAGCTAGGTGTTGCTATGGTCCTTCAGTGAGGCGGGTGGCCAATGTTGAGACCTTGGAACATCCAGTTCCAGTTGTCGTTCTCCTATTGCTACTGCTGCTGGATGGCGACGAGGCGTTGTCCTACTTCTTCCTACCATTGGGTGTGTTGTCCTTCCTCGATGGTGGTGAGCCTGGTGTCAAAACGAGTGTGCTCCATATGCTGCTCATGGTATCCCGTGGGCAGTGGATGATGGCCCATATGATGATCATGTGCACCTGTGGGGTGGTCGTGGAAGCCACGAGCAGAGAAGGACATGCGTCCCCCTAGAAGCTGCTGGAAACCTCCTCATAGGACTGCTGCTGGTAGTAGTCGAAGTTACCGTCCTGCCATTACACGCTCAAGACCTGATGCCAGGATCTCTCTGAATGATGCGGAGAAGGTTGCTCCTGCCCATCATGTCCAAGTTGGTGCATATGGGAAGATCTCGGCTGGTCCCAGCTTGCATGCTGAGAATGGTGCACCTAGGAAGGTCCTGTTTTCTCAAATCCTGTGTAACTGGTGAATGCAGGGCCTTCTAGAATGGGGTCTTCTCCATGGTACTAAGGCTACGGGTTGCAAGTGATCCTCATAGAGGCACTCCTTTGAGGTGCTTCCTCCTTTCTCTGCAAGTCAAAAACAAAAGAATCTACCGCATACGGACTGAGGTTTTGGTCTAGTAACGGGAACTCATTCGTATAGTCCATATACATCATGACTATTTTCCCATCTTTACCCTTCTTAAGCATGTGTGCATGATTGAAATAACCATAATCAATAATCTAACAGGAGGTGTTAATGTATGTAACAGAAGCAATTTCTAACAAACGTAAATTCTCGGCTATGCGGATAACTAAGGAAGTGCACCCAACTGCTCCCTTAAGTCTAGAAATTTATGCCCATTATGTCATCATGAATTTTATAGGGGAAACCTTTTTTCTTTTAACAATAGAATAAAGCAGTTTTAGCTCATCATTCCTAACTATGCGGAAATTATTTCTAGGAAAAAGAGAAAATCCTAGCCATTTGTGCATGAACCGCAAAGTCGAGTGGTGAATGTCATTAGTGCGAGGGCGGTAGCAAACAATTTCTTTTGAAATATCCCTCCAAAATTTATTCCTATCAAAGCCTTTTATGGCCAAATCTACATCTACTATGCACTAGGCAGGGAACCCTAGGAGTCCACTAAAGTTGTTCTAGGGAATAGAAAATTCTTTCCCAAAAAACCTAAATGAATCTTCTGAGTTGGTGGTTTGTAAAGTGTATAAAAATTCAATAGTCAAAAGCTTGCACCCCTGCTCATTGATGTCCCATGCATCCTCCCATCCTATGTTCTTAAAAACAAGATCAAACTCAGAATCCATACCTATGGCCTGGAAGTAGGGCTGGATCAAAGGCAGGAGTGAGGATGAATTTCGGTCCTTCAGCTTCTTGTAGATTTCTTTCTCCCTATTATCTCGGAGCTTGAGTTGCTTGTCTTGTAGAAGAACGTTCCTCTCCTCAGAAGCTGATCGGGACAATAATCTACTAGCAATGGGAGATAGAGGATCAACCTCCATGTCAGAGCCTGCCCGTGATGAAGAGCTTCTCGTGGATCAGAACGACACCGCACGCTTAACCTTTTCGATGAACTTACTCATCTGAGTTACCTCCCGGCGAGGGTTCAGAATTTTGAGTCCGTCGAACTAGACTTCTCCGTTTGGCTTTATTCTTCGAGTGTATCATTCGGTCCTAGAGATGGAGGCCTTGATACTTGTTTCTCAAGACATTCTAAATTGGAATATTGTTCTAGTCTTGGCTTGAAGGCAAATCGCTCTTCCTTCCCATTAATATGGAATTTAATTTCTTTGGCTCTGACATCAATGTGCACATTTGTGGTGCTTAGGAAGGGTCTCCCAATCATGAGGGGTGTCTCCCATATCAGTACTACAAAATCTATAGGAACGAAAAAGTTTCATATTTTTACCGAAATATTTTCGGTGATTCCTGCAGGATAGCAGACCGATTGGTTGGCTATTGCAAACACATAGATGTTGGTGTGAGTGTTGAGTAGTTGAGCTTGTCAAAGACCTTGGGCATGACACTAACACTTGCTCCAAGATCGCATAGTGCATTTTCAAAGTTCTGGCTTCCGATCGAACAATCGATAGTGGGACATCCTGGGTCCTTCCTCTTGATAGGTGAAGTATTTAGGATAGCCGCACTACACTCCTCTGTTAGCTTAATTACCTTAGTGGTGGGACATGGTATTTTATTGTTGAGGATGTCTGTTGGTATAAATTAAGTGCAACTAAAACATGAAGGATTCCGCAAGCGCACAGAACATATCATTATAGCATTTTACCAGGAGTAAACCAAGTATCGTTATTTATATTTTACCACAGGGAAGTAAGGGTTAAAGAATCTGATAATTCACCATCATGTATCTACTAACCTAGTAAACCAACTAGACTATAGCAGGGGTAAATGATATATGAAATGATAGGATTTATGAAATATGACACACATGGGATAGGTCATTAAAGATATGCAACTAGTTAACTTGGGAGATTAACGGGTGAGGTAGATTCCTATGATATTCTTATCACATGGTAAAGGTATACCCAACTATGCTAAGACTTATCACACTCTTATGTACTTCAGGACGCCACTAGACAAGAGAGAGCACCGCAAAGGATACCTCTACTGACGTGACTACGGTCCTACAATTTAAGAACCTGCTCGGTAGATATGGACGGTGTTGTCACCTCCCGTAACTACCATACAGCTAGGGAACAGGGTGTACTCATAGAAAGAGCATCGTGTAAGCACCACGCTTACATGAGGCGAGGCTACCTAGCCTAGTCGACAAACTAGAAGGCTAAGCGCTCTATGAACTAGCACACAAAAGGAATGATAAACTCAACTAGCAAGATATATTCAAAGTAAGCATAGCCATGTAAATAAGAGAATAAGTATAAGTCTTACAGAATGTTGAAGTGAAGATACAAGGCTTTACCAAGCTTCCATGACTAGATCCAGAACCTTGAGCAAGATTCCAACTCGACCCTAATCCCCTAGAGAGGTCATCCTTTCATGGGACATCTCTCACCTAATCCCGGCTGGGAGATAATGAATTAGGGTTTAGGGGGATGCCTACTCTAGGGGCCAGGGGCCTTGCTTATATAGCCCTCTAGGAAGCACCATAGCCCTCACATCAAACTGACCTTGATCTATGACTAATATTCATCCTCAAAGGCGGTGGAGGCATGATCCACGAGACGAAGCCTGATTGGCTCTACAGGTGGGGCGGGCGCCCCCACCCCTTGGGGGCCACCCGACTTCCGGGTCTGTTTTGCCTCCCGTTTGTTTCCAGAGTCTTCTCGTACCTTTCATATTACAAAAAAGTTATGCGTAGCTGAAAGGTCTTGATGGCTAGAGGGGGGTGAATAGCCTTTTAAAATTTTCTACAAAGACAAGCTAAACAAGTTTATCAATATATCAAATAGAGAGATGCGAGTTTTGCTTAGCCTACGGGGTGTTTGCAAGCCACCTAACCAATTCATAATTCTAGTATATTTGCACTCAACCGCACAAGTCAAACCGCACAACTTAGCTACAACTAAAGCTAACTAGCTACACAAGTTAAGAGCTACACTAACAAGCTAGCAAGGTAACTAAGAAATTAATACAAGAGAGAGTTAGGAGGGTATCACCGAGGGGCGAAGTATTGAGCCAACCAATCAATATGATCAAGAGATGAATTCCACAATACACAACCACTGGGATCGATTAATCACAATAAGAATGATGACACAAAGATTTATCCCAAGGTTCACGTGCTTGCTAGCACACTAGTCCCCGTTGTGTCCCTCTTCACCATGTGGTTCAGTGGCTAATTGGTCACACACCGAGCCTCTCAAAAGGCACCACAAGAACCTACCAAATGACAAAAGGTTGCAAATGACACGAGCAATCCACTAATGTTGCCTTTGGCGCTTTGTCGAGGTAGGCACAAACCCCTCACAATCACCGGAGGTGGCCAAGAACAATCACCAACTCTTGCCAACGTCTCCAAGTTGCTCCAAGCCATCTAGGTGGTGGCAACCACCAAGAGAAACAAGAATCCCATAGCAAATCAACCATCAAGTGTCAACTAGATGCAATCTCATAATGCAAATGCACTTGGATCACTCAATCTGACTTCGAATATGCAAAGAAGCAAGAGAGATGAGTGGGAGGGGAGTTGCTTAGCTCAAAGTGCTCACAAGTACGTCAAAGAGTGCAAGAGTGATAGCCCAAGCTAGGCCATGGGCTATTTATAAAGATCCCTCCCACGAACTAGCCGTTTGGAGCTCTGTTGGGGGCGACAGATGCGTCTGTCGACCACCCGACAGATGCTCACCCTGGCGTCTGATGCCTCCTCGTCGTGCCATGTGTCCCTCTGTTGAAAACGTAACGGTCGAAGCCCGTGAGAGTCATACGCATCTGACGCATTTTGCCCTTGGCGTCTGTCGCTTGACAGACGCTATATAGAGAGGACCAAAATGCGATCTCGTGCCGACGGACGCGTCCGCTGCTGCATCGACAGACGTGGTCTAGCGTCTATCGCGCAAGCCCATGCGCCAGAGCAAACCCTTCATCGACAGACGTGTCCGACGCTCGTGACCCAACGTCTATCACCTGCGACAAACGCGGTCAAGAGCATGTTGACGCTCCGAGCCGACAGACACGTCCGACGGACGCGCGTCAGACGCGTCGCCGCGTCTATCACCCACGCTCGCTCGCATAGCTGTTGACACCACCGTGGACAGATGCTGATGCCAGCGTCTGTCGCGTGAGCGTCTGTGCGTCTGTCGCTCATAACTCAGCGAATTTTTGTCATTTTCTCGTTCCGCTTGATTCACCCTTTCACATATGAGCTAGACTAAGTATGTGTATCACTTTAGCATATGTTTTAGCTCGTGAAACAACATGTGACATCACCTCCAAATCTCGACATTGGTGTAAAGGAAAATAGGTGTTTCAACTCCTCGAAAATGCCTGAATCCCGTCTCGCAAGCTCGGTGGGAGGGAGAGAGGACCCCAAACCCTCTCTACCGCTCAATCACCACCGCCATCGTAAATGTGCTAACACCACAAAGTGATCATCATCATGTGCGAGTGTGTTAGCATTTTCACAATCATTTTTTGAGGCGTTATTAGTTCGATCCAAATGCATATGATTATGAAATGCACATCTAGAGGCACTTAGGAGTTCAATAGCTGCGTCATTCCCCTCTTTATAGTATGACTATCTATCCTATAATGTAATCACACCCACTAGGTGTCTTGGTTACTAAAACACAATCCTTAAGCATATACCTTTGCCTTGATCACGTAGGGTTGCATCTAAATCCAAGTGTGGCCATCATGATCACCATGTCCATCTTGCCACCAACCTTGGAATGTACTAATCCTCATGTGCTATATACAACTTAGGTATAGGATTAGTACTTAGGCATTGTAACTAATTATCAACACCAAACATAGAGCTTTCAGTAGCCCTTTTGTCTCTATGTAAACCTAACATGTGGGCCTTCCTTGGTTCTTTTCAGCTGACATCCTATAGAAATAGACATTCACCAAAACTTATGGAATTCTGTCAGTAAAGCCCCTATATCTAAGTGGTAATTACGTTTAGGTCATTTTTCATGTTTTGTTGACGGTTAAAATTGACACTTATCTACCGTCAACAATGTCTCAAAGATATTTCATGTAGGTAGGCACCTATATGGCATCTAGCAATGAAATATTGATATATAACTTTTGAATTGCCTCCACAAACTTACCAAACTGCTCATCCATTTTGGCTTTCCGATTTCTGCGTGGAAACGGTAGGAAAGTAGTTTCATGAAAATCTTGCTGTAACTCTTGCTCATATGGCCCAACTTCTTCAACTTTGTCATCCTTCTTCTCCTCTTCCTGCACTACCACTGGTGTCCTTCCTGTCCTTATCGGATATGGCGGATCACAAGTAGACTTGCCACCTCTTGTGGTTATGGTGTTGATCTTCTCAAGGTTAGTGGCAAAGCACAGAGTAGCAGCCAACTGGGCTAATTGTGATTCTATCTTTTTATTATAGCTAATTTTGTCTTTCATGGCAGAAGAAAAACTATCTATTTTAGTGTTTATGTTTTCTAAGACCTTATCATTAAAAGCAAGCCTTTTAGAAAATACTCTCATTAATCATGGCTTGTTCTAAGATTAGGTCCCTCAAGGATGGTTGCTTGGGATTGGAAGAATTATAACAATTACCTGGATACTTACCTTGGTAAGTTGACCTTTGTTGTTGATTCCATCCTTATTTCTATTGTTGTGAAGCAGAATTATTGATGACGATGTTTATATCTTCTTGAGATTCAGTGAATTCAACCCCCGAATATTCTCCGCATGTGTTTTGGGCATTGAATGCATCTTGAATGGCCTGACGATCTTTCTTGAAATTGTCTCGTTGTTCGAGCCAATTCAACAGTATGTCCATCTTGGTTGACAATGCACACACCTCTTCTGGTACTTCTTCACTCGTATTGCATGATTGAATGTTGCATGATGGCTAGCCTTGATTAGAGGCTATCTTCTCTATAAGAGTTTTAGCTTTTCCAAGGGTGAGTGACATAAATGATCCTCCAGCTGTGGCATCGAGTTGTTCATGAGATTTCTGAGTTAATCCATGGTAGAAACTTTGTATGAGCAACCAATCTTCCATTCCATGGTAGGGACAATCTAAATCATATTCTTGAAAATGTTCCCATGCTTTTGGAATGGTTTCTCCCTTCTGCTGTTGAAAATTAAAAATCTTTCCTCTTAAGGCATTGGTCTTGCCTATAGGGAAGAACTTTTCTAGGAAGGCCTTTGAACATTTTTCCCATGTATTGATGTGATCTTTGTTGGTGTAGAACCAATGCTTCGCTCTTCCTATAAGTGAGAATGGAAACAAGCGAAGTAGTATGATGTCTTGAGCAACGTCCTTGATGACGAACATGCTGCTTATCTTCAGGAAATTCTGAAGATGAGCACTAGCATCTTCATGTGTCTTTTTATTGAATGGGGTAGCTTGCACCATGTTGATGAGGTTTGGCTTGAGCTCAAACTCAAGGTTGTCGGTTCTGAGTGTTGGTCCAGTGCCAATGTTCTTGATGCTTGAAGCAGAGAACTTAGGCAGAGTCTTGTTAGCCATCGCTTCAGAAACTGGTGTTGAGCTTCCTCCTGATTTGGTTGATTCTGATTGATGGGATTTGTTGAATAACAACCAATCCTGCAATACCCTGTATATGATACAAACAAAGACAAACAAGGGTAAGCCTGCTAAAGCAAAGGTTATGATTTTATTAATAAGCATTTATTTGTCAATTCTCTTAGCCATATGCCCTTCCCCAGCAACGGAGCCCGAAATGCTTGTTGATATTTCTTAGCATCACTCTTTACTAAGTTGTCATCCCTAGCATGATGCTAGAAATGTGTTGTTGGTAATTATTGTTGACACTTGTAAACTCAGAGATAATAATATTAAAAGTAAAGTATCCATAAGCGCACAAATAATATACCATTGTAGCATTTCACCCGAAAGTATACCAGGTATCGTTATTTATATTTTATCCACATGGAAGAGCTATAGAATTGAGTTGGCATAGAGATATTGACTAATATGCATACTTATGATAAAACCACTCTTATGCTTTAGCAGGGATAAGTCAAGTGATAAATAAATAATAAGTGTAAGGTAATAATGGCATTCTAGAGATAGAAATAGAAACTCATAAATGTAGTACGGCTAAACAGGAGATTCATTAAGAGCAAAAGATTCCTAAGTCATTCCTAAATACTAAGTCTTTTGTACATTCAAGTATATACACTCTCATCTATAGTATAACTAACTTTAGATTTATGCATAAGGAACATTACTAAGGAAGATTAAGAACAGAGCTTGTGTTCCTTTGCAACCGGGTTCTTTTTGTTCTACAAATGGGGACTGGACTACAAAGGACTCAATGGGAGTGTCACATCCGTAATCTACCACATGACCCAGAGTGTAGAGTGTATCCACAGGCAAATAATATCTAAGCACTATGCTTACATAATGTCGACCACTTAACTCTCTTGAGAACTAAGCTAAGTGCTTTACGAACATATGCATATATTCATCATCAATCATAACTATATCAAACATACAACTAGAGCAAATTAGGAACATAATAAATAGCAACATAATATTGAAGTAGCACAAAGTCATAAATATAGGGATACAAAGGCTATACCAGTCTCTAGACGGTAGATCCGAAATCCTGAGCAATAGCCAAAATTCTCCTTGAACCTTGCTAGCTAGCCTATACTAGAAACTTAAAGAATTAGAACTCTCCTCCCTTATCTTTGGAAACTCTAATTTCTGGTCTACTCTTGACTTATGGTAGATGCCCTAAGGGAGGAGGGCAGGGGCTAGTATGTAACACCTCTGGTGTTACTAGCGTACTTAGCATGCGATTAAGGTCTAAAAGAAATTAACAAAACAAATTCCGTGGGTTTTAAAATTTCAAACGCACATAAAATGATAAGCGAATTTCTATAAATAAAAATAAAACATCAATTGAATGTAGTACTTAATAAAATTTGAAGCGCAAGTCTAGTAGATGAAAACGCAACTTTTGTTCCGATAAATAAGTGATCAATAGCATAACTGGTAGCTCAAGAATTGATTTGGAAATGGGTTCCAGCTCCTAGAACTATAATGACCAAGTCTGAAAACCTAATGGTAATGTCGCTTTGGCATTTAAATTTTGATTAAAATTCGTAAACACTAGATCTATGTTTTTGCACCGATAATTGCACCTTTGCGAGTACTTTAGCACGGTGTAGTTCGTAGGGTGGAGTGATGTTGAGTGGTTACTCCAAAAATGGCCGGAAGTTCCTTAGAACGAGCTGTAACCTTGTGGTCGATGCTCTGTTCGTGAGCCAGCGTCAGCACGACGAACCCGTTTTGGCATCACTCCATCTCCCTCTCTGGTTGTCCTTTTGACGTGCTATTTGTTTCTTTGGGAAGCTGTTAGGGCCATCTTGAGGGCAGAGGAGTTGGTTTAACCTCAACCAAGACGGGTAAGTGTTGGTACACGCTTTAAAATCCGTGCATAGCACGTTGTCGGTCGTTCGGCCGAGGTGTGCGCGGTCACCACGTCATTTTACTCGGCGTTGCCTGGCCGAGCCGCACCCCGTGCACGCGCACCACCGTGCGTTGGCCGGCCGAGGCCGTCTTGGTCTGACCGTGGCGTGGTCGCGCCTTGGCCACTCTGGCCGCGGCACCTGCTGCCAGCCACGCGGAGCCGCTGCTGCTCGCGCGCGCGTTGAGTGGCCACCGCTGGCCCCGCTGCCCTCCCCTGTGCTCACATGGCTGCCTCGTCTTGACGTGGCTCTACCCAGCGGTCACGCCACGCTATCCCTTTACCACGTTCCGCCAGGGCGAAGACTGACCGAGCCGTCCTCACCTTTCCGTCTTGGTTTTTCTTCCCTGTCACCGTGGCCGACGGGCCGCACCATCGCTTACGGCAAGGAGACCAATTCAAGGCAAGTTTTCACCTCCACGCCTTCGCCATTAAGTGTGTTAGACAACCAACCCCACTCCGCCTAGAACCGTGCCCGGACAAGCCGCAATTTTGGAGCTCTTCACTCTCAGTGTCGATAAAGCCGAGCCATGCCATTACCAAGGGCAGCGCTTCCTTCGACCATCTCGAGTCGAATTGGATGCACCAGTAGACTCGCCTTGAACCCCTCTTCCTCCCGCGCACCTTAGTCGAGCTCCTGCCGCTACCCTGCCGCCGGTGACACGACCGTGTCATCACAGAGCGCCGCCGCATGGTGCGGGCGCGCGTGGTCAGGTCACCTCGGCAGTTCTCCACCTCGACCATCGGCACTGCTGGCATCCGGGTAAGTCATGGATACTCGTGCGCCATCCCTACCGCTCTCGGGCCGCCTAGACTCGCCGGAACGGCCTCGCCACCATGGTGAATGGCCGCTCGCCGCTACAGCTCGCGTGCGTGCGTAGCTCAGTCCCCTGTGGTCACCTAGCGTCACCGTTTGGGTTGTAGGTGGTGGTCGACCGTTTAGCAGGGGCATAGTGGGCCCCAGATGGCCGGCGGGACCGTCCGATGCCGGCCGGAGCCGCGCCGGCGGGCACGGGGGCGTCGGGGACCGGCTCAGGGAGAAGAAAAGATTGTTGGGGGCGCTTCGTGCATAAAGTGTCTCTGGTGCAATAGGGACCTGAGGCTCCGCGTAATAGCCCTTTTGTTCAGGGGCTCTTCTGCAAAAAGAGCGACCTCGCGCGCGCTGTGGGCCAGTTGGGCCGGCCTGCTGTCGCCTGACCCGTCCCGCGTGGGCCGCATCCGGGTGCTAGGCCAAATAGTGGGCGCCGGCCCGTTGCTTTAAAAGTATATCTTTCAATTGTTTTTCCTTTTTCTTTGTTGCTAGGAACTTGTAAATTTAATATCTAAATGTATAGGAGTCCAAAAATGGTGAAACCAATTTTGTTAGTTTCCTAAAATCATGATCTAGATAAAGGTGTAATTGGTTCATGTAGATTTCTACTATTTTTAGGCTTGCTCTAATTAATTCGAGGCGTTTAATATTATCAAACATGAACTTGTAAGAATTGTTATGAATAATCAGTGATAGTATTAACGCTGAAAATTTTATAGTAAGCTAACCATAATGTTAGTTGTCCACTGTAATTTTTGTAGCTCCAAAATAATTAGTTTTGTTAGGTAGCTAATAAACCCTAGTTTGTATATATATTAAATCGACGAAACGAAAAGAGCAACACCCTGGGTTGTTGGGAAATAACGCTTAAGTCGATAACATAGATACGAAACCTAGTTCGTTAGCCATAAGGTTAGCTCGTTAGCTTGAGAGACGAAATCGTATGATACGAGGTTGCGATTGCCGTCGATTATTTACATTTCTATGTCGCATCTCCGAATATTATAATAGGAACAATGACGGAGCGTGAAGTCTTTTGGAGCAGCGGAAAAGATGGTGTCCTGATGACCGTGTCGCCGTGATGGAATGCTAACTTTTGGTTATATCTTAATTCCCATCCAGGCAAGCCCCGGTGCATAACCCTTATTTTACAAATTATTATATATATATATATATATATAGGTTGTGCATTTACGTTGCAGGAGTTTTATGATATCCACATGCATATATATATATCTACCCATGAGTCTTACTAGTACAGGATCGTGTAGCTGTTTTGCTTAGGTTTATCGGTAGCGTGAGTAACCTGTCGTTACTCACAATAGGTGGTTATTATTATTATTATTACCCTAATGATGAAATGATGGAAAAGGAAATGGTGACCGGGCAGGGATATGGTATGGGTATTGGTGGGTGTAACAGGTTATGTCCCGCGGCCACGGGGCATAGCTTGGTTGCACTTTTTCCCTGTCCGTGTCGATTAAGGACCGTTCGTTGCACTGGATCCCCGGTCAAGTCACAGATTTATTATCCCGAGCATATACTAGCGGATGGGGGCTAGGAAGACTTGTTACTCTCTTGTCATGGGCTCCGGCTCTTTCCGGACCGACTGATTGGAGGCGGGGATAGGTGGAGGTCTTAGCACCGTATTGAGGCCGGGCCTCAAGTACGGGAGCTAGGAGTCCAAGTTTGGACGGGGACCTGGAAACCTGTGACAGGAGGGGAACGGGTTGGTCTTGCTTGTGCCTGGGGTACAAGCGAGGCGTGTGTTTTTCGGGGTACCCAGCTGGGCACATTGATTCGCGAATCGCCGTTTCTACGTGACGGTACGACTTGACTGCACTCTAGCACCGTAGTAAGAAATGAAAGATGAAAGACGAAAGATGGAAAAATTGGTTCTGATGGCTCAACCTTTGCTTGAAAGTAGAACAGGTGCTTACCTAGAATGGTTGGTTAATACACTACTGATAACTGCTAATAAAAAGTAAATATAAGGATGCACCTTTAGTAATGCTTCCTGCAGTTGCAATAACCCACAAGCCAGATAGCCTTGCATACCCTTGGAGTCTTTTCTTCTGACGGGTAAGTCTTGCGGAGTACAATTGAGTACTCAGGGTTTGTTCTACCCTGTTGCAGGTAACAGGTGTTTGAAGCTGACAGTTGTGTGTGGAAACCTCCTGGTGGGCTCAGTGGGGATTTCCTTTACGTTGCGGATGTAGGGTTGATTTATAACTCTCACCAAAAATGTTTCACAAGGGAAAGATTTACCACCTGTTATCATTTGCTGTATATAAATGTTCATCATGATAATTTTAACTCATCATCAAATGGTTTCATTTCCGCTGAACTTTGATAATATTTTATATTCCGCTATTATAATCAAATAATGAATTACTCTGATGTTGTACTAAAAGTGATATATGAAATGGTAAAGTTGTTATAAGCTTTATCTCTCATTTATGATCCTGAGGTAAAATGTGGACTTTCGAGTTCTCCCGTTGGGTGTGCTCGACGGAATCGCAGAGTTTAGTGCTCTCTCTTGGGTACTTAGTGTCTAATGGAAGATAAGTACTCTTGGGATGACATTAAATTAGGCGGTTCTGCCACAGGTGGTATCAGAGCATAAATGGGGAAATAAAGCTTCAAAACCCTTTTCTAAATTAAAATTTGACAACACCTTTTTGCAAAAAGTTAGGACGTTTGCATACGAAGTTATATAAGTAGCCCTATTACTATAGTTAAGTCTCCGGAATAAGTTTAAGTAGGCTTTCGTCCGGTAAGCTAACTGGTGTGTAGCATGCGGTCCTAAAGTCAGACGTGCTGTTTTGCTATAGTCATCGTGCGAGTCCTACTTGCAGGTGCCCTGTTTCTAGGTACCACGCGTCCCTGTCCCGGAGTTACTGTTGTACAGTGGCTTCATGTTTCGCGTTCACTCGTGCTTCACGGCTGTCGGGGCTTACGTTTTCGGCACTCCTTCTGCGCCCTTGTCGGACCTCTGCCCTGCAACCATGCTAGTCTTTATGGCCTCGAACACCGCTCGCCTCGTGTGCGTAAAAATCCTGCTATTTTACTTTACTGATCCTCGTGCAGGGCTCGAGGGTGGCCTGCGCCAGGACCACTGGCTGCTCTGCCTTTTTAAGGGGGCAAGCCCAGCCACTTGGTGTCACCACCCAGTGCATTCCAGCTCGCTTAGCCCTTTTCTCTTGAGCAAGCTTCTCCTCAAGCCTTCCTTGCAACCACCACCCACCTAGGATGGCAGGAGTCTGGGTTAGCAGCTACTGCTTGAACACCGAGGGTTTTCCCAAAATCCTGTATGCCACCCTGCAAAAACTCGGCGTTCGGGAGCGTCCCGAGTATGAGGGCCGTGAGTACATGAAGCGTGGCACTGAGCGGTGTAAGGTCACCGTCTACATTGGCAAGAGTGAGGAGTTCCCCGACCTCACGGAAGCCTGGAATGTGACTGCAACCGGGTTTCGCTTCGGCGACACCTACCAGGTTGTGGCCCGCAAAGCCTTGCAACATCTCTGTCAGATCTTTGAAGGGCCCATTGCTCGTACCCCCATGCGGTTCTTTCCCCCTTGGGATAAGAATCGGCGGGTATGGAGGGCTTGCATGGAGGCTTTGCATGGTCTAGACGTGCAAGAGGACAACCCGACCTTGGTGCACCTGACCTCGTACTTGCTTGCCCTGGATGAGCAGTATGACCGGCAGGCCTCGGAGCTAAGGGAGTGCCTCCACCGAGCTGAGGAAGCCGAGATCTTCTCTAGGATGCTCGAAGTGCAGCTTGCTGAAGCTCATGCCAATCTAGCAGCCGCTGAGAGTCGAGAGGCTGCCATGGCGGAGGCCGTCAAGGTGGACCAAGACCGTCATGCCCAGGAGCTGGAGGACGCCTATCTTGCCACAAGGGCCAAGCGTAGGACGCTCGCCACGGAAAGGCAGGAACCCTTAATCCTGGAGGGGATCCCTGTCCATCCGCTGGAGCGAAGGAGAACTGGTTTTGCAGCACCTCCACCCACGGAAGCCTCGGAAGTAGAGTCATTGTTTCCCCTCACCCAGCCACCACCACAAGAAGGAGCAGATCCACAACCTAGTGCAGCAGAAGAACCCCAGGAGCCCAGGAAGGAAGCCGTTTGGGCCGACGAAGTAGATTAGTTGTCCTAGGGGAGATGTAATCGTTGCTAGTAGTGCTTTTCATCGTTGTTCCCTAGTGTTGTAATCTTTCCGTTGTACCGCATCCGTAGTTGTTAAGGCCGCCTGGTTGTACGTTCGAGCGCTGTGTCGAGTGTGGGAGAGTGAATGTCTGTATGTTGCACCCGTGTAAGGCCGTTGGTAATGAGTGTTTGCTTTATCGGTTGTGTTTGTTACGTCGTTTTTCCTTAGACCTCGTTCGATTTGCTTAGGGTTCTTGAGACGACAATAAGCAGGTTACAAGGGGAACAACTGTTCTGATGCAACAGATCGGCCGTGATTGGAAAACAGAGGACACTGTATCACTAATTGTGGATGTCCCAGTAGAACACTTGAATTCCCTTGATTTAAATCCGCCTTGGGATTTACTTACTTGTTCCTTATTTTGAAAGGAACCCGTGTTGCCTGAATTTTTCCCTTACTCCTCTGATTCTGTGGTCTATGACCCCGTTGTTTTTACTGCGAGTAAGTTGGTAATAGTTACTTAGTTAATAGCTTATGGTGCCGCGACGGAACCGAGGGCCACCTGTGGAACAGCTGCCACCTGGTGACGCTGCTCGGCGCGCGCTGGTATCGAGGTTGTTGACCAAGTGCTTTTACCGAGTTACACCGCGGTATCGCTCTTGCTATAAAAATTCTCTTGGTAAAAATATTCTTGTGTTCAAACGGGAAATCCACAACGGGTTGATGGAATTGTGCTCTGTCAAAGTAACAAGGTTTTTGAAGAAAGGAAAAGAAGAAAGAGAAAAACAACAGGAAGGTTAGCCGCACGTAGGTCAGAGAAGTTGAATTGCCCGACTCGACGTCGTTCCTGTGACCGGTTTGACAATGCTACGCATGCCGGGTCGCTGTCACTGTGTGCCCTGCGGACGCCGTCGGTGGTGGGACCGCGTGTGTCGCTCCCGTGCGACCGCGGCGTTGTGCCGCACTCGCCTCGTCTTGTCGCACAGTACGCCCCTCTGATCCCGGCACCCGTGTCGGCTCTCGGTTTTCGCTCTTGTTCCCGTACCGGACCCCCCTCTCTTTCTTTTCCTTTGGGGCCCCGTTGCTCGCACGCCGCCTGGTCGAGCGAACCCCATCCCCTCCTTTCTCCTTTGCCCCACTCAAGCTCGCACAGGGAGCGCACTATGGCCGACGCTCTCCCCACCTTGTGACCCCCCCAGTGATTCCCATCTCCTCCGCTTCCGGTGCACTGCATCACCACCTCCGTCCACCAAGCTTTTATAATGCCACCTTGCTTGCTCCTCCTCCATTCAACCCCCAGATCTAGAGTAGAGCTCATAGTATCAACTTCCTCCGTCAGCGCTCAGGTAGAAGAAGCTCAGGAAGCCGTCGGGAAGAAGTGGTTGGAGGCTGAGCTACGAGATCCAGCCGTTGCTCGCAGATCTAGGGTTCCTAGTCAGAGGCAATGGTGTAACTGGAGAAGAAAGGATCTAGTTTCTGTTGGAGAAGTTCAAGTTCATCCCTGGTTAGTTTAGGTTTAGAGTTAACGATGATCTTTGTACCAATCTCCAATTTCTGGCTTTGTTGGGCATACGCCATGTTCTGGATAATCGTTTTCCTATTGCTCTTCCACTGTCCCCGTCTTCGTCGGTTTCTAGAGAGGTTGTGAGTTGTATTAGAGTTGTTCTTAGCCGTGCTATCTCTAGATTCCAGAGTGGTTTAGCGTTTGAAGTCGTGTAACCTCTCATGTAAGCTCAGATCTGTGAAATGTAATCGTGCTTCCCTCTTTTGTTTCTTGTTCCGGATCTCGGGACGAGATCCTTTTTAAGGGGGGAAGGATGTAACACCTCTGGTGTTACTAGCGTACTTAGCATGCGATTAAGGTCTAAAAGAAATTAACAAAACAAATTCCGTGGGTTTTAAAATTTCAAACGCACATAAAATGATAAGCGAATTTCTATAAATAAAAATAAAACATCAATTGAATGTAGTACTTAATAAAATTTGAAGCGCAAGTCTAGTAGATGAAAACGCAACTTTTGTTCCGATAAATAAGTGATCAATAGCATAACTGGTAGCTCAAGAATTGATTTGGAAATGGGTTCCAGCTCCTAGAACTATAATGACCAAGTCTGAAAACCTAATGGTAATGTCGCTTTGGCATTTAAATTTTGATTAAAATTCGTAAACACTAGATCTATGTTTTTGCACCGATAATTGCACCTTTGCGAGTACTTTAGCACGGTGTAGTTCGTAGGGTGGAGTGATGTTGAGTGGTTACTCCAAAAATGGCCGGAAGTTCCTTAGAACGAGCTGTAACCTTGTGGTCGATGCTCTGTTCGTGAGCCAGCGTCAGCACGACGAACCCGTTTTGGCATCACTCCATCTCCCTCTCTGGTTGTCCTTTTGACGTGCTATTTGTTTCTTTGGGAAGCTGTTAGGGCCATCTTGAGGGCAGAGGAGTTGGTTTAACCTCAACCAAGACGGGTAAGTGTTGGTACACGCTTTAAAATCCGTGCATAGCACGTTGTCGGTCGTTCGGCCGAGGTGTGCGCGGTCACCACGTCATTTTACTCGGCGTTGCCTGGCCGAGCCGCACCCCGTGCACGCGCACCACCGTGCGTTGGCCGGCCGAGGCCGTCTTGGTCTGACCGTGGCGTGGTCGCGCCTTGGCCACTCTGGCCGCGGCACCTGCTGCCAGCCACGCGGAGCCGCTGCTGCTCGCGCGCGCGTTGAGTGGCCACCGCTGGCCCCGCTGCCCTCCCCTGTGCTCACATGGCTGCCTCGTCTTGACGTGGCTCTACCCAGCGGTCACGCCACGCTATCCCTTTACCACGTTCCGCCAGGGCGAAGACTGACCGAGCCGTCCTCACCTTTCCGTCTTGGTTTTTCTTCCCTGTCACCGTGGCCGACGGGCCGCACCATCGCTTACGGCAAGGAGACCAATTCAAGGCAAGTTTTCACCTCCACGCCTTCGCCATTAAGTGTGTTAGACAACCAACCCCACTCCGCCTAGAACCGTGCCCGGACAAGCCGCAATTTTGGAGCTCTTCACTCTCAGTGTCGATAAAGCCGAGCCATGCCATTACCAAGGGCAGCGCTTCCTTCGACCATCTCGAGTCGAATTGGATGCACCAGTAGACTCGCCTTGAACCCCTCTTCCTCCCGCGCACCTTAGTCGAGCTCCTGCCGCTACCCTGCCGCCGGTGACACGACCGTGTCATCACAGAGCGCCGCCGCATGGTGCGGGCGCGCGTGGTCAGGTCACCTCGGCAGTTCTCCACCTCGACCATCGGCACTGCTGGCATCCGGGTAAGTCATGGATACTCGTGCGCCATCCCTACCGCTCTCGGGCCGCCTAGACTCGCCGGAACGGCCTCGCCACCATGGTGAATGGCCGCTCGCCGCTACAGCTCGCGTGCGTGCGTAGCTCAGTCCCCTGTGGTCACCTAGCGTCACCGTTTGGGTTGTAGGTGGTGGTCGACCGTTTAGCAGGGGCATAGTGGGCCCCAGATGGCCGGCGGGACCGTCCGATGCCGGCCGGAGCCGCGCCGGCGGGCACGGGGGCGTCGGGGACCGGCTCAGGGAGAAGAAAAGATTGTTGGGGGCGCTTCGTGCATAAAGTGTCTCTGGTGCAATAGGGACCTGAGGCTCCGCGTAATAGCCCTTTTGTTCAGGGGCTCTTCTGCAAAAAGAGCGACCTCGCGCGCGCTGTGGGCCAGTTGGGCCGGCCTGCTGTCGCCTGACCCGTCCCGCGTGGGCCGCATCCGGGTGCTAGGCCAAATAGTGGGCGCCGGCCCGTTGCTTTAAAAGTATATCTTTCAATTGTTTTTCCTTTTTCTTTGTTGCTAGGAACTTGTAAATTTAATATCTAAATGTATAGGAGTCCAAAAATGGTGAAACCAATTTTGTTAGTTTCCTAAAATCATGATCTAGATAAAGGTGTAATTGGTTCATGTAGATTTCTACTATTTTTAGGCTTGCTCTAATTAATTCGAGGCGTTTAATATTATCAAACATGAACTTGTAAGAATTGTTATGAATAATCAGTGATAGTATTAACGCTGAAAATTTTATAGTAAGCTAACCATAATGTTAGTTGTCCACTGTAATTTTTGTAGCTCCAAAATAATTAGTTTTGTTAGGTAGCTAATAAACCCTAGTTTGTATATATATTAAATCGACGAAACGAAAAGAGCAACACCCTGGGTTGTTGGGAAATAACGCTTAAGTCGATAACATAGATACGAAACCTAGTTCGTTAGCCATAAGGTTAGCTCGTTAGCTTGAGAGACGAAATCGTATGATACGAGGTTGCGATTGCCGTCGATTATTTACATTTCTATGTCGCATCTCCGAATATTATAATAGGAACAATGACGGAGCGTGAAGTCTTTTGGAGCAGCGGAAAAGATGGTGTCCTGATGACCGTGTCGCCGTGATGGAATGCTAACTTTTGGTTATATCTTAATTCCCATCCAGGCAAGCCCCGGTGCATAACCCTTATTTTACAAATTATTATATATATATATATATATATAGGTTGTGCATTTACGTTGCAGGAGTTTTATGATATCCACATGCATATATATATATCTACCCATGAGTCTTACTAGTACAGGATCGTGTAGCTGTTTTGCTTAGGTTTATCGGTAGCGTGAGTAACCTGTCGTTACTCACAATAGGTGGTTATTATTATTATTATTACCCTAATGATGAAATGATGGAAAAGGAAATGGTGACCGGGCAGGGATATGGTATGGGTATTGGTGGGTGTAACAGGTTATGTCCCGCGGCCACGGGGCATAGCTTGGTTGCACTTTTTCCCTGTCCGTGTCGATTAAGGACCGTTCGTTGCACTGGATCCCCGGTCAAGTCACAGATTTATTATCCCGAGCATATACTAGCGGATGGGGGCTAGGAAGACTTGTTACTCTCTTGTCATGGGCTCCGGCTCTTTCCGGACCGACTGATTGGAGGCGGGGATAGGTGGAGGTCTTAGCACCGTATTGAGGCCGGGCCTCAAGTACGGGAGCTAGGAGTCCAAGTTTGGACGGGGACCTGGAAACCTGTGACAGGAGGGGAACGGGTTGGTCTTGCTTGTGCCTGGGGTACAAGCGAGGCGTGTGTTTTTCGGGGTACCCAGCTGGGCACATTGATTCGCGAATCGCCGTTTCTACGTGACGGTACGACTTGACTGCACTCTAGCACCGTAGTAAGAAATGAAAGATGAAAGACGAAAGATGGAAAAATTGGTTCTGATGGCTCAACCTTTGCTTGAAAGTAGAACAGGTGCTTACCTAGAATGGTTGGTTAATACACTACTGATAACTGCTAATAAAAAGTAAATATAAGGATGCACCTTTAGTAATGCTTCCTGCAGTTGCAATAACCCACAAGCCAGATAGCCTTGCATACCCTTGGAGTCTTTTCTTCTGACGGGTAAGTCTTGCGGAGTACAATTGAGTACTCAGGGTTTGTTCTACCCTGTTGCAGGTAACAGGTGTTTGAAGCTGACAGTTGTGTGTGGAAACCTCCTGGTGGGCTCAGTGGGGATTTCCTTTACGTTGCGGATGTAGGGTTGATTTATAACTCTCACCAAAAATGTTTCACAAGGGAAAGATTTACCACCTGTTATCATTTGCTGTATATAAATGTTCATCATGATAATTTTAACTCATCATCAAATGGTTTCATTTCCGCTGAACTTTGATAATATTTTATATTCCGCTATTATAATCAAATAATGAATTACTCTGATGTTGTACTAAAAGTGATATATGAAATGGTAAAGTTGTTATAAGCTTTATCTCTCATTTATGATCCTGAGGTAAAATGTGGACTTTCGAGTTCTCCCGTTGGGTGTGCTCGACGGAATCGCAGAGTTTAGTGCTCTCTCTTGGGTACTTAGTGTCTAATGGAAGATAAGTACTCTTGGGATGACATTAAATTAGGCGGTTCTGCCACATAGTATATATAGTCCGGAGCTTGCAGCGTGAGCCCTTGGGTCAAACTGACTTAAGGAATGATGGAGATGCATCCTAGGAGGTGGTGAGGAACTGGCATACGAAGCTAGCTGATAGGTGGGCCCCTGATGGGCTAGGCGGCCTCTTGGTGGGGCCGGCCGACACCACCTGGCGGTGGCTTGGGCTCCGCCTCAGTGTGGAGTCTTCCCGATTCTTCTAGAACTTTTTGGGGTAGTTTTTGTCATGGATAAGTGTGATTTTATTTAACGATTTGATCCTCCTTGCTGATTTTCTGGGTAAACCCTACTAAAAACATAAATTCACCAAAACTCATAGAAATTGTTAGTTTAAACCCCTAAGTCTATGTTGGTAATCCTTTTTATGCATTTTATTTAAGTTATGTTGATGGTTTATGATGGATGATAACTACCATCAATAGGGATTGTTTGGTGTTCTTGAGAGGGGACATGTTTTTGCTTGGCAAAGACATCCCTCACAAGTCCTCACGATGTGTTGTGCGTCCTTAACCGCAGTAGGCCAATAAAACCCTTGTCAAAAGGCCTTACCCACCAAGGTGTTTGGCGCTGCACGGTGGCCATAAGCCCCCGAGTGTATATCTTGCAAGAGTCTTTTCCCGTCTTCCGTGGGTATGCACCGTTGCAAGATTCCGCTCATGCTTTTATGATGGATCTCGTCATCCCTCATAACGTAGGATTTAGCTCTTCGACATACTCGATCGGCCTCATCCCTGTTGATAGGGAGGATGTCGTGTCATAGATAGTCGATGAGCTCCTACGCCTAGTCTGGGTTAGAGCCTACGGCCTTGGTGATGGTGAGTACGCTCGTCTTGGGGAGAGGTTGAGTTTCAACTTCCTAGTGTGCTGAGGGTCTCATGAGCTCATCGAGGAACACGCCGCCTAGGGGCTTGTCTCATGTCGAGCCAATTCTGGTGAGGCTATCAGCCTCCTCATTGTCCCTTTGAGGGATGTGGTGTAGCTCGAGTCCGTCAAACTTTGCCTCAACTTTTCTGACCTCAACGTAATAGGCTTCCATCTTGTGGCCGTGGCACGCTGAGGTTTTCATTACTTGCTCGATGACAAGCTCAGAGTCTCCCAAGGCAAAAAGTCTCCTGAGCCTAAGGGTGACTACAGTTCGCAGCCCATGGAGCAAGGCCTCGTACTCTGCTATGTTATTGGTAGCACCCTTGAAATTTAAACAGAGTACATACCTCATTCAGTTCCCACTGGGGAATACCAAGACAACTCCTACTCTTGCTCCTTGTAGCATCAAAGAGCCATTGAAGTACATGCTCCAGGTCGGCTGCAGCCGGTTCAACGTGTGCTTCTGTCCATTCAGGAACAAAGTCCACCATAGCCTAAGATTTTATGGACGTCCGTGCCACATATGTGATACCATACGCCATAAGTTCCAGGGCCCATTTGGCTATCCATCTAGTCACGTCCCAATTGTTGATGATCTCTCCTAGCGGAAAGGAGGTGACCACGGTAATCGGGTGCGCATCGAAGTAGTGAACCAGCTTCTTCTTTGCCAAGTACACCCTATAGAGTATCTTTTGAATGTGCAGGTAGCGAGTTTTGCTCTTGGCTAGTATTTGATTGAGGAAGTATATCAGTCGCTGGATGGTCTGAATGTGGCCTTCTTCTTTTCTCTCTACAACTATAGCCACGCTGACCACCTAGGTGGTAGCTGTGACATATAGAAGTAGGGGCTCTTCTTCGTGAGGAGCCACCAGAACAGGGAGTTTGGTGAGGAAGTCCTTGATATCATCAAAAGCTTTTTGAGCCTCTGGGGTCCATTGCCAGTCTGGCGTCTTGCGTAAGAGTTTGTAGAGGGGGAGTCCCTTCTTGCCCAATCTAGAGATAAACCGGCTTAAGGAAGCCAGACATCCCATGAGCTTCTGGGTGTCTCTCAATGCTTGAGGAGGTCCCATATCGAGGATGACTTTGACCTTCATTGGATTGGTCTCCATCTTGCGAGCCGATATGTAGTCGAGCAGTTTGCCGGATGGTACCCCAAAGGTACACTTTTCTAGGTTGAGCTTGATCTTAAACTTTTAGAGATTTTTGAAGGTCTCCAAGAGATCTTGAATAAGATTCTCAGCTTTTGATGATTTTACGACGATGTCATCGATGTAAGCTTTGGTGTTTCTGCTGATCTACTCATGGAGGCAGCACTTCATACAGCGTTGGTAGGTAGCCCCCGTGTTCTTCAGCTCGAACGACATGGTGACATAGTAGTATGCTCTGATTAAGGTGATGAATGAAGTAGCTAGTTGGTCAGACTCTTTCATCTGGATCTGGTGATAATCGGAGTAAGCATAGAGGAAACAATGTAATTCTGATCCTAAAGTGGAGTCGATGATCTAATCTATACGGGTAAAGGGTAAGGATCCTTCGGGCATGCCTTATTAAGGCTCGTATAGTCAACACACATTCTCTACTTGTTCTTTTTGGGCACTAGGATGGGGTTTGCAAGCCAGTCTGGATGCAGGACCTCCCTGATGAAGCCTGCGTCGAGGAGCTTGGCTATTTCTTCTATAGCCCTATGCCTTTCGTCGTCAAACCGTCTCAAGCGTTGCTTGACGACTTGGCATCGACCCGAATTCTTAGGGAATGCTCGGCGATCTCCCTTAGGATTCTCGACATATCTAAGGGTTTCTAGGCGAATATGTCTTGATTGTCAATCAGGAATTTGATGAGTTCATCTTGTTGTGCCTGGTTCAGGCTCCTCCTGATGTTCGTGGTCTTACTCGGGTCGGTTCTCTCCAAGCAGACCTTCCTCGAATATTCCCCAGGCATGAATGATGGGGCCACGGTTAGCTCCGAGGCCATGAACTGGGCTAGTGATAGCCTCTTTTCTTTGAGAGGTGGAGACTGGAAATCAAGATGCGACGACACTGTCATCGGAGCCCCTGAGCCCTATCCTTGCATGAGGACATAGTCGAGCTCACGCCGCGCCGGATCCAAGTTCTAGACCACATTCTTGATAGCGAGTAGATCAACTGATAAGCGGTTTGAAGATCTCCAGAGATTGTGATGACATCGTTAGGCCCTAGCATCTTCATCTTTAGGTACGCATAGTGAGGCACAACCATGAATTTAACAAAACACGGTATGCCGAGGACAGCGTGATATGTGTCCTGAAAATCCATAACCTCAAAGGAGAGTATCTCCTAGTGAAAGTTCGCTGCCTCACTGAACATAACCCATATATCTATGATGCCGAGAATCATCACCTGTCTCCCTTGTACTATCCCGGTTATCGGGCCCCTCGGTGGGCGCAATTTATCTGTAACGATCTTTAGTTTTTCGAAAGTGTCCTAATATATCATATTGGAATCACTTCGTCCATCCATGAAGACCTTAGTGGCACATACAGTTTTGAGCACTACGCGAATGACCAGGGGGAACCTGCCAACGTTGACCAAGTGTTCGGGTTGGTCACTTTCATCGAAAGTGATCGGGTGCTCTGATCATGGTAGCCAGGTCATTGTCATGGTACCACGATGTGATCCTCCTGAACAGCAGGTGTATGTCTCGAATCTGACCAAATCCTAGTATGGGCATGAATGGTCATCACTCATTTGAGGGTTTGTTTTGAGTGTCCCTTACGTCATTGATTGTCCCCTCGAGGGGTGCTCCATGAGAGAGTCGCCGTAGCAGCCATCACGCGGTGCATCCTACAATCTTTGGCAAGGTGAGCTATCGGGTATCCGTGGTTCTGACATGGAAGGTTCATGGCGTAGCCAAGATTTACCCGATAACTTGGCTTTTGGCTTCGCTTGACGCTCAGCCAGTTGGTTACGCAATTTCTCCTCATTATCCAGGGTGTCCTAGCCCTATTAGGGTTGATCGTGGGCACCAAGAAGAGTTCCTAGGCATGTGCCATTGTGGTGCTCTTGAGCCTGTTAAAGAATCTAGGCAAGGTAGTGTCCAGCGATGGCGATGGTAGTGCATCATCTGGGAGGTGTGATTCCCACCAGATCATGTGTGTGGTGTCAAGGAGGTACTCCTAGCAGAATTGAGAACAAGTAGACCTGACATAGCAACTTACATGACATGCTAACTAGAGCGGTCCTGCGACGATCGCGTTCCCGAGTCCGACGAGGTAGAGCTGATCGGGCGATGATGATGTCAAAGCAGGCACGCGAGTCTTGAGGTTACCACGCCATGGAACTCTTGATCATGCAGAGGTGGCGGCGCCATGGCCATCCTTCTTCGGTCGCCTCTTGATTACACCCTTACTCGACCTATAGAGAATAGCCATCCAAAACACAAAAACAGATATGAACGCGAAAGGCCCCTACCTAGTGTGCCAACTATCAGATTGTTTTGCTCCGGCAATATCCAACAATGTAATCGCGTAGACAAAATCAGATGGTAGCACACGAGACACATAGATTTATACTGGTTTAGGGTGTGGTACACGCTAATCCCTACTCCAGTGGTGTGGCTACTCTTGTATTCGTATGCTCAATTACAGAGGTTGTTGCTCCTAGCTACAAGTAGATTGGAATGGTGAAGGTTGGATCCCGAGCCCAAGGTCCCTAGCCTCCTTTACATAGGCAGGAGAGATAGGGTTACAAAGAGGGTGATCAGGCTAATAGATTGTGTTCCTAGTTTGTTACAATAGAATGATCCTAGCTATCGTCTAGATATGCCCGCCTTGGTTTGCCTTGATCTCCATGTTGATCGACCATGTCAGCCCTTACGGGCCTCCCCTTGATGGCTGCTGGGCCGATAGCTTGGTAGTGGTCATGTATACGGGCGGTGTAGGTACTCCTGGCCCATATCTCTGACACCATGGGACATCTGGTTGCAACAAGGTACTAAGCCTACTATACCCATAACATGGCAAGTGGTCTATAGAGTTTTATGTTCAAAACTAACTACAATGGATACATGATCCTTAACCGGTCCAGTGAGCTATGACATTCAAGATCTCCCCTCTTGCCATGGCTGAACTCCTTGCCATCCTCAAGTCAAATTTTAACATGTGGGCCAAGTTTTAGACCATTGCTCATGTTTAATGCTGATTAGTGGTTAAACATTTCATACAACACGCGAGTAGTGAGAAACCCATGACCATCTCAACTTCTACCGTATCTAAGCATGCAAGCCTAGAGTATGTTCTAACAAAAGCAAAACGTTCATGTTACAAGGTACAATGGAGACAATACATGGTTACAAGTTCAAATAGGTAAAGTGGGTTTCTAGTCATATGGAAACATAAGTGTAATAGATAATGTATTCAAGTTAATGCAATTGTAAATAGTAGAAGAATGCTTAGATGCCTGCTTTCATACTTAGCGGGTGGAACAACTTGGGCTCAACATTGTTCTCGTGGTTCGCCTCCTTGTGTACTTCCTCCCTCATATGATGTATGACATGAATGAGTTAATGCAATGCTTATATTGATATGAGATGCTTGAATAGATGCATGATCATGTATAAAAACACATGATAACCAACTAGGCTGATAGTGTACAAGTGCTTAAACTTGTGAAGGATAGGTGTTGTTAGCCCACTGATAGGCTGTCCGTTAACACATGATGATAGACTATTTATCGAAGTTCCATGGACTGTTGAATAGGTGATACTAGATCATCCATGGGACTCAGAACAAAATGTGCTAAGTGTAAGGATTGATGGACTAACCAATAATGATGGACGAACTGTCCATCTGGTCATGCACCAAAACGACCTCTTTGGAATAGGGAGAGAAAATTCAACGAACCGTCTGTCATAGAAGGACGGACTATCCGTCCCAATTTGTGTTCTGTGAGTGAAAATGACAAGTGTGGGTTTTGATAGACCGTCCAACATTGACTGATGGATTGTTCGTGGCCGTGGGATCCTATTTGGCACTTCTAGTGGAGGGTGCTCTAGAACCTATCGATGAACCATCCGTGAATGCACGATGGACTGTCTGTCGGTGCATAGTTCTTGTGCACTAAGTGATCTTGTGGGTGCTAAGTGTGGGTGTGGTATGTGCATGTGCAAGGGGTGCAGGTTTGTTTATAAGGTCTCAAAGAACACATCTACCAAGGTACATTGGTTATAACAAGCCTAGGTTGAGATTGAGCTATTGGAAAGAGTTATGTGTCAAGAACTAGTTAAACCTTGGTCTCTATGATTCAAAAGAAGGTTTTGTTTGGGATTCAACCTACCAAGGTATGGAGAAGAGGCAAAGATGGATCTTGAGGACTTGGATTGACCTCTTCAACCTCGTACCTAGCCTCCTCATTGTTTCTCCTCCTTGAAGCCTCCTTTTGCAAGGGGGAATGAACCTCTCCTCGCTCAACTCCTAGCAAGGGCTAGTTGGGGATGATCTCGATGATCTCCTTGGCCTTCCTTGAGGCTCCTCTTGCTTGTTACCCACTCTTTCTTCCTCCTTGCTTGAGAGATGATCAAAGGGGTGGTTGAAGCAAGAACTAGAGAGAGTGTGGAAAAGAGAGAGTGAGACAGGGGAAAGAGAGATAGCTCTTGGTGGCCTTTGGGTCATGGAGAGCTGCCATGTATGACTTACAAGTGGGGCCAAGGGTGACTAGAGCTTATTGACAGCTCAAAATTCATGCATGGTTGTGTACCAACAGATTATTCGTCGGTGCTCAACGGCTGTTGACTAGCAATGAAGCCTAGGACATATAATTTTTTATACAAGTTTCAAAATATGAACTTTAGTGCAAACCATGATCATGATGCACATGCTAAACTTAAAGAGAGTTTTACCTATGTACCATTAAAAAAGATGGCTCTTACCTACATGCCACTAAAAAGTTCAGGCGCACATAGGTGCCATTCACCTAAGCTTTTTTTGTCTTATAAGCCATTATGTTCACCTTCTGTTAGGTTTCTAGCATTTGACAGGCCTGACATGTGGGCCTAGTTGGTGACAATGTCCAAAATATCTTCTCTCACAACCCTATCCTCTACCTTCTTTCTCTCTCTAGTGGGGCCAAGCTGTTAGTGACCTGTTGTATGGTCCAAATGGCTAGAGGGGGGGTGAATAGCTTATTTAAATTTTTTACAAGCTTTACTAAACAACAAGTTAATAAATAAGATGGCGAATCTCTTCTAGCACTAGCACAACTAATTATGCAAGCCGCCTACACAATACTAGTAAATAGCAAGGCTATGATATTTAGCTCACACCAACAACCTAAGTTACTAGGCTAATTACTCCTATGAGATAAGCTATTCTACTCAAGCTAAACAAGGCAAAGAACAATAAGTAAAGAAGAGAGCTTGAATAGATATACCAATGTTGATGAGAAGAGATATGTCCAATGTACCAATCAATCAACGTGATCACATACACAAATGAAATCCTCGGCAATAAGATGACACAAGATTTTTTTACCGAGGTTCACTTGCTTCCCGACAAGCTACTCCCTGTTGTGGCGATGCACCCACTTGATGGATCATGAGCTAATCAACTATTAAGAGTTGAACCCTCAGCGGGTGCCACACATCCACTCATAAGATGGGGATCCTCCAAGCCACGAGCTCCACTAGAGTAGCCAATTCACGAACTCCCACGAGGAAGGCTCAAAAATCCCTCACAATCACTTGGTGAGGCTCGAAACAATCTCTAATCATGAGCTCAACACCACCGCTACTCCAAGCCGTCTAGGGTGTTGAGAAACACCCAAGAGTAACAAGCAATCCGCAGCAAACTCAAGAATCAAGTGCCACTAGATGCAACTCTCAATGCAATACACTTGAATCTCACTCAATCTCTCTAGAATATGCAACCAAGTAAGGAAATGAGTGGAGGGGAAGTTCTCTAGCTCAAAGTGTGACTCAATATCTCAAATGTGCAAGAGAGAACCCCCAAGGGCCGGCCACCTCTTATTTATAGCGAATGGAAAAGCCACTAGCCGTTATACCCCTGTCGAGGGCGACAGACACTGCAGTGATGCGTCCGTCGCACCTCTGTGCGCCACGTGTCCCCGCGTGCTCAAAGCCAACGGTCGAATTTGCCTTCGATAGATGCGTCCATCGCGCCTGAGACCCAACGTCTGTCGCATCGATAGACGCAGTCCAAAGAGCCCAGCAACACACGTGACTCAACAGACACGTTCGACGCGCCAACACCAGACCCTGCCAGCATCTGTCACGCATAGCTCACCTCCGCTCACTCCTACGCCCGGCTGACGCCATTGTCGATGGACGCTGACGTCGTGTGTCCGTCGCGTGGCCACCACCGCGTCTGTCACGCCACCACAGCAGGCCATCGCCAGGGTAAGCCGACAGACACTGAGGGCAGCGTTTGTTGCTCCCGAGGACAACGTCTGTCGCTTGTAAAACAGCGATGACCACCACCGTGACTTCGCCTCCGATTCTTACATCCGGCGCAATGGAAAATAGGCATTTCATTTTCCCGAAAACACCTGAATCCTGCGCTCGTAAACTCAGCGGGAGGGAGAGAGAACCCTAAACCCCTCTCTACCGCTCAAACTCCGTCGCCTTCGCTAATGTGCCAACACCATCATGTGTATATCACCATGTGCATGTGTGTTAGCATTTTCACAATCATTTTTCAAGGTGATATGTTAGCTCTCTACTAGATCCTAATGCATATGCTCAATATGATGACCTAGTAGCACTTGATCCATGAGCTAATCGTGATTGCCCCTCTTGATAGTCGGCTATCAATCCTAAACTCGGTCAATCACTTTTGTACTCATCTTAGACCGGCAAAAGTGAACCCTACGATTATACCTTTGCCTTAATCACTTTGTTCTATGTCCATCTCTATATGCTTGGTCAACATGATTGTCATTTCATGTACATCTCCAACTCTTTATGATCTTGTGGCCCCCATTCCTTACCACCATGCACCTTCATCATATGTGTTGCTATGCCTAGCTCAAACAACTTAATCATAACGACATTAGCAACTTGGTGTCATTAATTACCAAAGCCAAACTTTGGCGTTCACCTAGCACCTTTTTCCACCTCAAGAAAAGCAGCAACGTGAGCTGAGGTATGAGCTAGCCGGTGCAGGGGCGGAGCTCGCCCGCGGTGGCCAGGGCCTGGCCATGGGCCTGCGCAAGGTCCACTCAGCCTACATGCTGGTGGTTGCTGTGCTGCCCGATGTGCCGGAGTCCCACCACCGCATCCTCGTCTTGCAAGGCTGCATCGTCTGCGAGATCAAGCCCATGTACCCTTCGCATGACTCTACCCACTCCCTTCACAGAGTAGGTGAGTAGCAATCGATGGGTGACACACTGACACGGCCGGTCTTGCAAGCTCTCAATTTCTGTTTTGGCAGCATACATGCTCACCTGCTCTGCTCTCGACTCCTAGCAGGATTTTCTAACTCACTGCTACCTGCACGGCCGTCTGAGCCCACCCCTACCCACGCACTGGTCACGGTGGCCGAGGCAGAGCTCGCCAATGCGCCACCCATGGTGGCCGGGGCGGAGCTCACCCGCGCGCCGCCCGCCGAGCCCGCTGCTGCCTGTGCGGCCGTCTGAGCGAGCCTCGGAGGTGGGCGAGAAGGCCAAGGTCGGACGCGGTGCACAGTCGTCCAGGAGCAGCAAGGCATCATGGGAGGTGCAGAGGTGGCTGCGGGACGAGTGCCAGGTCATCGACGGCTGCCCGCTCGTCCGCCCGCCGCCGTTCGGGCTCGGCGGCGGAGCTCCAGCGGTCTGACGTGCGGCTTGGCTGCACGACGGTGGATCTGGGGGCCGGCCCTACCGTTGGTGGAGTCCGTGGAGTCGCGATGGAGTCACTGGGTGCCATCGGTGGGTGCGCCGGCGATGAAGGCTCAGGGCAGCGAGCAGCTGGGCTCCGCCCGATCCCGACGCCCGTGAGGCCGGCTGCGCCCCCGGCCCTGGCGCACGCACGGCCGGCTCCGCTCCCTGCCCCGCGTGCACGCGCGGCTGGCTCCGCCCTCGGCTCCAGCGCATGGTGGAGGAGGGGAGGAAGATGACTGGTGGAGGAACGAAGAAGCTCACGGTGAAAAAGCGAGGGGAGGGCATTTGAGACTTTTTCAACGCAGATTAACAGTTACATGAAAAAGTGGACGGAATGGTTTGGGAGAAAAAAAGCTTAGGTGGATGGCATCTAGGTGCGTCTAAACTTTTTAGTGGCTCGTAGGTAAAAACCATCTTTTTTTAACGGTACACGGTTAAAACTCTCAAACTTAGTTGCCAAGTCATATGTCTATACTCAATAAAACCACTCGCACGTTAACGCCACGTCAATGCAAAATCACCTTCCGATAGGGCAGCAGGGGTCTTACTTTGCATTGTTTTACATTGCAAATTGCAATGACTTTTTCCTTCTTTCTCTTTCTCGATGAGAACAAATAAAGGCTTTGTTGGGCTGAGTTCTAGCTCGGCCTGTGAAGCAACGGCCGAAATATGTGCCGGGCCAGGCTCCCTGCCATCGAAATTACACCATTTACATTAGGGTGTGTTTAGATGGGTGTAAAGTGGGTGTAAAATTTCTGTAGCACTTTTTGTTGTTATTTGGTAAAATTTATCCAATCATGGACTAACTAGGCTCAAAAGATTTGTCTCGACATTTACAGATAAACTGTGCAATTAGTTATTTTTTTACCTACATTTAATGCTCCATGCATGCGTTCAAAGATTTGATATGACGGAGAATCTTGTAAAATTTTTGGAATTTTGAAGGAACTAAACAGCTCCGAAAATATTTCAACCCGCGCGACTCGTGCCCTTCCACTGCACAGGCTGTCACCCGCAATGCCCGCGCCGCTGCCGCTGCCGCTGCCTGCCGTCGCGCGCGAGCTGGCAGAGCTCCTCGTCGCCCTCTCCGCCGCCCGCGCGCTCCCCAAAGGACAGCAGCTCCACGGCCACCTCCTCAAGGCTGGACACGTCCCCGCCACCGCCTCCTCCCACACGCTGCTCGCGCACCACCTCCTTACCTTCTACGCGCGCTGCGCGCTCCCGGACCTCTCCCTCCGCGCCTTCCTTGACCTCCCCGCGCCGCCCTCTCCCGCGGCATGGTCCTCCCTCATCTCCTCCTTCGCCCAGAACGGCCAAGCCGCCGCCTCCTTCGACACGTTCCGCCGTATGCTCGCGGCGGGCGTCCCCGCCACCGACCGCAACATCCCTTCGGCCGCGAAGGCCGTCGCCGCTGCCGAGACCTTGTCGCGCCCTCCGTTCGCCCCTCACGCGCTCCACGGCCTCGCCGCCAAGACTCCGTTCGCGGGCGACGTGTTTGTTGGTTCGGCGATTCTCGACATGTATGCCAAGTGCGGCCACCTTGCAGACGCCCGCCGGTTATTCGATGAAATGCCGGAACGGAATGTTGTCTCCTGGTCCGCACTCATCTGTGGGTATGCTGACGCGGGGATGCATCCTGCAGCGATGGGAATCTTCCGCTTGGCACTTGAGGAGGCCGTGCCGGTGAATGACTACACAGTTTCTTGCATCATCCGAGTATGTGCTGCAGCGACACTCTTTGAGCTTGGAGCCCAGGTGCATGCCAGGGCCACAAAGACAGCGCTTGATGCATCACCTTTTGTGGGTAGCTCACTTGTTTCGGTTTACTCAAAGTGTGGGCTTGTAGAGTGTGCTTACCAGGTGTTCAATGAAGCACCTGAGAAGAACCTTGGCATTTGGAATGCAGTGCTCATTGCATCTGCTCAGCATGGGCATACTGCTGCAGCATTTAAGCGCTTTATGGAGATGCAGAATGCTGGATTCCGGCCTAACCACATAACCTTCCTGTGTTTGGTCACCGCTTGTAGCCATGCTGGCCTTGTTGATGAGGGGAAGCGATATTTTTCTCTCATGAAAGATTATGGTATTGAACCACAGGCTGAACATTATGCTTCAATGGTTGACCTACTTGGTCGTGTAGGACGTATAAAGGAAGCACTTGATCTTATTGAGTCCATGCCCATGGAACCACCAGAGTCTGTTTGGGGTGCACTACTCATGTCATGTCGTATATTTAAGGATGCTGACACTGCAGCAATTGCTGCAAAGAGGCTGTTTGAGACTGGGTCTCGCAGCTCTGGGGCACATATGCTTTTGTCAAGCACATATGCAGCTGCAGGAAGGCATATTGATGCAGCTCTTGCTAGGAAAGCAATGCGTGATGCAGGTGTACAGAAAGAAACAGGACTTAGCTGGTTGGAAGCTGCAGGGGAGGTGCATACCTTTGTATCAAACTGCAGGAGACACCAACGAAGCGAGGAAATTTACAAGGTGCTAGAGAAAGTTGGTGAGAAGATGGAGGCAGCTGGTTATGTGGCAGACACTAGTGCAGTGGTTAAGGATGTGGATGGGGATGAGAAGCGAGCAACAGTGAGGTATCACAGTGAAAGGCTAGCAATAGGGTTAGGTCTTTTGATTGTTCCACAAGGTGTGCCGATCCGAGTTATGAAGAATTTGCGCGTGTGTGATGATTGCCACAATGCAATTAAGTATCTAACTAAGTGCACAGATAGAGTTGTGGTTCTTAGGGATAATCGTCGGTTCCACCGATTTGAAGATGGGGTGTGCTCTTGTGGGGATTTCTGGTAAGGGACCAATATGTTCTCTCTGATGTGTTCTTGATTTTTTTTTCTCTATATGGATTCATCTAGAAGGAAAACTTATGTGTCCTCAGTAAATAAATCTGTTTCAGTTCAGTGTGATGTGATAATAAAGGAGTATTGATATATGAGTTTCACATAATTGAAAAAGACCAAATTTTTTATTTCTTTGGAAACTGCAACAGTTCAGAGTATTTTGGAAAAGTATGATCCTTGCACATAGGATGCAATCTTGTACCTGAGGGTCCACATGACATTGAGGCTTCTGCTCAATGTCCTAGAACATGCATTTGGACAGTAACAGGCAGTATTGTCAAACAAGATTTCGAGTGTAGCTGCCTGAAAATCTGTAACTTATGGTATTATCTTATGGCTCCAATTAATGGTGCATGTTTTTCAATCATGCGCTCACCGCATTGCATATCTCTCAGTTCACTTGTTAGTGTGTCATGATGATCCCATTCTGTTTAGCGACAAGGTTAAAGCAGGTTAAAAAAAGCACTAAACTCAACCGAGAATAGAACTAACCGCTTACAGTTTAGGTAAAACTACAAAAATATTGTTTCCTTTGGATCGAAAGTCCTCACCTTTAATGCAGAATTGCAGGGATCATATTGTCATGTAATACTAGTGCTCAGGCAGGATATTATATGTTTATTATCAAGCTCAGTTTAATGAGCAAAGCATCATGTAATACTTGAGACTGTTCTGTTACTTTCTTGTGCATGGAAGTTGGAAGGTTGAATTGTATTTCTTCAAATGTTTGATGTCTCAGGGAAGTACTTGCTAGTTTCTCTGCACAGATTTGAGAAGCACTGATGAAGTGACCTTTCAATTTATTTGTGTTGTTATCCTTAATTTATATCGCAATAGTTGCGACTTACATAATAAAAAGTTAAAAGGGAAAACAGAGTTATTACTTTGAAATGCATGATGGTTCCTTTTTTTTAGGTGTATTGAATTGAATTAATTGATTTTAAGGTACTAATTTGTGTGCGTTTGGTCAAGGCTTGATATTTGATGCTGATATACCAACGAAACATACTCCCTCCGCCCCCAAAAAACTGTTCTAGGATTGTCCCAAGTCAAATATCCAAAGTTTGACTAAATTTATACATAAAAGTATCGACACTTATGACACCAATTGTTAATGGTATTGCTACTTTTTAATATAAATTGGTCAAACTTACAATGGTTTGACTTAGGAGAATCCTAGAACATCAAGTTTGACGGAGGGAGTACTTTGGAAGTGACAGGTAGATTAATGAGGTGTATCTATGTTATTATCAACCCCTGTTTCCAAATACTTGACACTTTTCACCACTTTATTTGCTTCTGAATACTTGGCACTTGCTCCTATAAAAGTACTATGTGAGTATTCTAGATAACTTTATGAGGGCATTTTGGTCATTGGTCAAAGTATCCAAAGTATTTGGAAACTGAGGTTGGGTTTTTTTTCCCCCTAACATTTGTACAGTAAGGCTCTCTAGAAAGGAAACTGCTGAAACCAAAAACCTTCAAACCAAATAGACCTGTCTTAACCTGAAAAGGACAAAATCTTTGTTGGGATGGAGTGAAACCTAAGCTAATGATGCTACTCCTTACCAAGTTATCGCGATTAGTGCTTTAGGGCAACTTTCCTGTGTCTGTAGTATGTACTGTATGTATGTTGTTTATAAAAGAGATTCCTGAGTTGGTTGCATCCATCCTTCGCATACAGAATTGTTGATTTTTTATGTGTTCATTGTTTGCAATTTTCTTTTGGTGATGACAAACGTATAATTGTACATATATACTTAAAAAGCATGATTAGTAAAGATTTTCACTGTCAAATGCTTTAGCTTTCTGCATGATTTGATGGATGCATCTAGTTTGGATGCTGGTCCGGAAGCTGCAAACTGTAACCTCTACACTAGGCCTGTTGGCTGGAGAGCACCAGAAGGTTCAAGTTGGTCCACTGCTGCCTACTGGTCCTAGAAGGTATTTGCCTATCTTGAGAGGGACGCAAACATATGGAAGGCTGCACATTATGTGCCTTCCCTACTTTGTCTGGTTAGTACAGTTGGCATAAAGATAAATGGTGTATTTCTCTTTAGGTCCTTATTTGATCCGTGCAAGCTTCTTTATGCTTTGAAATCCAGGATGCATGTTGCCCAAGTTGGCCGGCAGATTGATAACCTGAAAGAATGACAGGGGAGCTTCTACTCTTCATGCATACTGATCTGCAAATCTGATGGACAAGCTACCACCTATCATACCTATATATGTGAAGTGGAACATGCTGGTTTCTTGTAGCATGTAGAAAACCAAGCAAGAGAAAGAGAGGCACACACACGGCAAAGATGAGTCTTATAAGAGGTATGGGGAACGTGGCCAAACGATGGAAAGAACTCAATGGCTTGAATTATTGGAAGGGCCTAATTGATCCTCTCGACCTCGACCTTCGTAGGAATATCATCAACTATGGTGAGCTCTCCCAGGCAGCCTATACCGGGCTAAACAGAGAGAGAAGATCAAGGTATGCTGGGTCTTGCCTCTTCAACCGCAGAGACTTCCTCAGCAGGGTGGATGTATCAAACCCAAATTTGTATGAGGTTACAAAGTTCATATATGCAATGTGTACTGTCAGCTTACCTGATGGATTCATGGTTAAGTCTTTTTCAAAGGCTGCATGGAGCAGGCAGTCAAATTGGATGGGGTTTGTTGCAGTAGCTACTGATGAGGGTAAGGAAGTGCTTGGGAGACGGGATGTGGTGGTGGCATGGCGTGGCACAATACGGATGGTAGAGTGGATGGATGATCTTGATATTTCCTTGGTACCTGCTTCAGAAATAGTTCTTCCAGGAAGCGCAACTAACCCCTGTGTGCATGGAGGGTGGCTTTCAGTCTACACAAGTGCTGATCCAGGGTCACAATACAACAAAGAGAGTGCAAGACATCAGGTAACTCATTCAAATTCTAGAATATTCATTAAACAATACAAAATTTTCTGATCTTCTGATTTGTGAGGAAAATAATACCAATCTGTGAACAAGTTAAACAGCAAGGTCTAGACTCTAGAGTGTATTGTATGCTTTCTAATCATGTATATGCTTGAAGTGAAAGTGCTGCTTCATTAGAGTTCAAGCAAAGGAAAGAACAACATGCTATCTGTAAAGAGCATTGCTTAATTATAACAGCATGATTTGTGGACACTATATCTAAGTGTCAAGCACTGCTTTGCCTTTTGAACTAGGCAGGTGTTCTCTAGTTGAGTAGTGGTGCTTGAGAAGTGCCGTTCAGGTCACTCAGAAATGAGCACAAGGACTATTTTACTTTTTGAAATAGTTGACCCACCCAGGCTGCACCTTTGGGATTGAACCAGGGTGGTGTAGAGCCCTTCACCATTGGGAACTCATCAAGGTGCCAATGAATAAACCCCCTGCAACAACGCGCAGTTTGGTTTGATTCAATATGTAACTATAGAAATTAGTTAAAGTGCCTTGACAGGTAATGCTAAAGGTTAGTCTGCCATCTAAGAAAAACAAATTTCTGATTCCCACCGGTGGGAACATTGGCCAGGTCATGGAGAGGCTATTTAACCTCCCACCGGCCTAGGTCGAAAACCTGAAGCCGATTTAGGTGCCTTTTCCTTTAGTGAATACCAAAACTTGTAGCTAGTTTCAAAAAGGAATGAAGAAAAGATCCCACCATTGGGTATTTTTCTTCTGATCCATCTCAGCACTATGGGAAACATCATGATGATTTCAGGTGGGAGATAATTCCACTTGTGAGCCAACCAAAGCTTACTCTGCAAAAACACAAATATGGTACAAGCCACACAACTAGTGTACTGTATGTCTGTATTCTAAGATAAAAAAGTTCGATTCTTTTTTGTTGAGAAGTCAACCGGAGTCCCCCTGAATAATTTTGCACTGATACCAACGAGGCCAGGAATGGATGGCGCTAGGCGCGAGCGAGAAAAGAACATGAACACAAAAAATTTGTGGTTGTTCCTTCAAAAAGTTTGAATTCATTTTTAACAAACAGGACCTTGAATAATGCTATCCCAGCATGCATCATTGTCTCCTTGATTGTGCATATTTGATGTAACTTCTTCATTTTGCTTACCATTTGTTAAAAATATAATAAACATGTATTGATCAAACTAACAAAATTAGCAGGTTTTAAACGAGGTCAAAAGGATACAGGATTTGTACAAAACAGAGGAGATGAGCATCTCCATAACAGGTCACAGCCTAGGAGCAGCACTTGCCACCATCAACGCAATTGACATTGTCTCCAATGGCTACAACAGGAGCTGCCCTGTGTCCGCATTTGTATTTGGAAGCCCCAGAGTCGGTAACCCTGATTTTCAGAAAGCATTTGACAGTGCAGCAGATCTGAGATTGCTCCGAGTCCACAACTCTCCTGATGTGGTCCCAAAATGGCCTAAGCTCGGATACAGTGATGTCGGTACAGAGCTAATGATCGACACAGGGGAATCACCCTACCTGAAGGCTCCTGGAAACCCCTTAACATGGCATGACATGGAGTGCTACATGCACGGGGTTGCAGGGGCTCAGGGGAGCAGTGGAGGGTTCGAGTTGTTGGTTGATCGAGACATTGCTTTGGTGAACAAACATGAAGATGCACTGAAAAATGAGTTTGCTGTTCCATCATCATGGTGGGTGGTACAGAACAAAGGTATGGTGAAAGGCAAGGATGGCCGGTGGCATCTGGCCGACCATGAGGATGATGACTGATGTAGCCTGGCAACTCATCTTTTACCAGTTTGTTACCAGAACAAACGTGTCGTTGCGTTTAAAATTGTACTTGGCTAATTTTCTGTATTTAAATCATGAGTTTCATTGACTTTTATCGATTGTAATAAAGCCTAAATTTGTTGAGCAGTGGATCGTTGAGAAAAAAAAATACAGGGTTGGATGTTTTTCACCATCTTTGTTATTTTTATTTTGATTGAAAGTGCACATGTTTGGATAGTTGGATTACTTATTAGGAAACAGCTTGTCCATTTATATAGTGCGGCAAAAGTATAGCTTACTAAATTCTGAAGACAACTCATTATGTCTTTAATGATACAGTTATGGTTATGTATTTCTATATCGATTTTAAGGTACTGAATTTGTGGAACACCTAAAAACTCCATAAGAGGAAAACTTCGAACCTAAGTGAGATATTTTAAGAGGGGGGGGGGGGGGGGGGGGGGGGGGGGGAGACAGACTTAACATTCTCGTTGTTCCGGTTGTCCGAATCCTCTGTCCTAGCACATCTTTCTCCCTTTCTTGGATCTCATCCTGGCATAACATTCTCGTTGTTCCGGTTGTCCGAATCCTCTGTCCTAGCACATCTTTCTCCCTTTCTTGGATCTCATCCTGGCATCCGCCATGGACTACATACGGATGGACCATGGGCGACCAACACCTTCCCTTGTCAAGATGCTCGATCCGGAGAGGTGCTTTTGACATGCCGCCATTTCTCACCCCCACCAAATTCTTCAGTTTCTTCCAAAGTGGAGGTGATCATCTTCTTCCCAGTGCTGAATAGTTAGTTTTTTTTCCTCAACACAGTGGATCGGATTAGGCATAATGTTGTGTTGTGCTGTGCTGTGCGATTTTTTTTGCTTATATTATTTCAGCATGCATCTTTTTGCGATAAAAAGGGTGGCCGGGACCTGGATCCAGTGCAGTTACTACTGCTACTGCAACTTAAGCAGTCGTTCGTTTTTAGCCATCCGGAGACCATCCAACGGCCCAAACGAACCGAGCCACTGCTGCCTCATCTTCGGTGCTGTCCGCTCCTCGGCCGTTTCTTGTCGCCGCTCTGGCCGGCCTCGACGTCGAGGGCAGGGTGCGCCGCGGGGGCCTCGTCGTACGGCGACATGCCTGGCCACGAGAAGTCCGGGCGAGCACCGTGCCGGAGCTCTCGCCGGCTGCTTCTTCGGCAGCCTCGTGCTTCAAGGCCACCGCCACCGTGCCGGAGCTAGCGCCCATGGCTGTCCTGTGCTGTGAAATGCAGCGCCAACACGACACGACGCTGAATAAAAAAAACATGACACGACGCGAGCCGGCCCTCATTGCCACCGTGAACACCTTCAAGTTACTCGGCGGTCCCTCGACGGCTGGCCGAACGCCAGCCACAGGCCCACGGCAAGTGCTTCCCGAAGTAGGACACTGCAACGTTGCCGCCGCCATGGTACATGATGCCGAACCTCCCGTTGCAGCTATTGTCCGCGCACATGGCGGCATCGAGCTTCTGGGAGAGGACCGAGGAGAAGGAAGATCGGGCAAGGGTGGCGGCATCGAGGCTGCACATGGATAGCGAGTCGACGGAGAAGGACGGCGTGCGAGGGCGCAAGGCGAGGTACACGACATCGACGAAGGAGGCAACGATGGGGACGCGCTGAGGGCGGCAGCACAGGCACGGCGGAGCATGCGATGATGGGCACGACCGATCTACAATTATTGAAAATCGTTCTACAGATGTGTGGTGGTGCGATCCTCGCCGAGGTCATCCCGATTTCCCGAACACGCCGGCGCAGCGTGGCCTGCCGGCAAGGGCAAGCTGTGGAAGGCTGATGACTTCGAGGCCGCATTCCGAGAGCTCGACGAGGACTCCGAGGAGGACGAGGAGATGATGGAGGCGTGGGAGGAGGAGGTGGACAACAAGCGCGCCTTCGTCTTCCCCGCCTCGTCCCCGGCGACGGAGACGAAGCCCCGTGTGCGCCAGGAGCAGCAGCAGGCCGCGCCGAGCCCGCGCAGGCGCAGCAGTACAGGGGCGTCGGGGCGAGTGGGCCGCCGAGATCCGCGACCCCGTCAAGGGCGTCCGCGTCTGGCTAAACACCTTCCCCTCCGCCGAGGCCGTCGCGCTCGCCTACGACCACGCCGCGCGTGACATACCGTGGCCAGGGCCCGTGGCGGTGGCCTTGAAGCATGAGGCTGCCAAAGAAGCAGCCGGCGAGAGCTCCGGCACGGTGCTCGCCCGGATTTCTCGTGGCCAGGCATGTCGACGTACGACGAGGCCCCCGCGGCGCACCCTGCCCTCGACGTCGAGGCCGGCCAGAGCGGCGACAAGAAACGGCTGAGGAGCGGACAGCACCGAAGATGAGGCAGCAGCGGCTCGGTTCGTTTGGGCCGTTGGATGGTCTCCGGATGGCTGAAAACGAACGACTGCTTAAGTTACAGTAGCAGTAGTAACTGCACTGGATCCGGGTCCGCCCAACAGCCCATGGATCTCATTTCCTTTCGTCTTCCCGTAGTTGCAGTTGTTGGTCTGATAGATCCAGAACTGTTTTTTAATCCTCTCTTTTTGAAAAGCTAGCTGTTATCTAATATGCCGCGTCATTGTGGCCGTAGACTGTAACTTTTAGTCCAGAAATGAGAATCTAAAGGCTATGCGAATACCAATTCAAGGATTCCATCTGAAGACCAATGCGAAACGCATAATAATGTCAGATAATCAGTTCTAGTAGCTGGCAACCTATTCAAAGCAATTTATATATCGACAGATTCAGACGGTCCCGGTTCCCTCTGGATCCTTGAATTATTTCCATGCTGGATGCTGCCCGCTATCATGTGCCATGTGAGCAAAAGAATGCTCCACTTGTACACACCTAGCTATAGCTCCGAGGTCAACTTATAACCTTGCAGTTGCAGTACCACACAGGTTGGCAAAGGGGGAGGCATAGGACCACAACCTCCAGAACTAAGATCGATACCCAAACGCGGGTAACAAGTGTTCTCCGGCGACATGGCCGAGCGGTGGAGGGAGCTGCACGGCAGCAACCACTGGGAGGGCCTGCTGGACCCGCTCGACGTGGACCTCCGGCGCTGCCTCATCACCTACGGCGAGATGATCATGGCCACGTACGAGGCGTTCATCGGCGAGAGCCGGTCCCCGAACGCCGGGATGTGCCGGTACCGCCGCGCCGACCTGTTCCGGCGCGTGGACGTGTCCCACCCCGGGTGGTACGAGGCCACGCGGTACCTCTACGCCACGGCCAGCGCCGAGGTGCGCGGGAAGGTGCTCCTCCGGCCACTCTGCCGGGAGCGCCGCGCCAGGGAGTGCAACTGGATGGGGTACGTCGCCGTGGCCACGGACCAGGGCGCCGCCGCGCTCGGGCGAAGGGACATCGTCGTGGCGTGGCGCGGCACGCAGCGCGCGCTCGAGTGGGTGGCCGACCTCAAGCTCGCGCTCGCCTCGGCGGCGGGTATCCTGGGTCTAGAGGGCGCCGGCGGCTCCGACCCGTCGGTGCACCGCGGGTACCTGTCGCTTTACACGTCGGCCGACGAAGGCTCCAACCTGAGCAAGCAGAGCGCCAGAATGCAGGTGTGTGCTCTGCCGCTTCTTTTTGAACTCTTGCAGTCCAGTTCATGTGTTGTAGTACTATTATTACATCTTGTTTTTTGTTGCAGTCCATAACATTTTAACCTTAACAAACCCTTAGGCCTTAAGGAGGGTTATAGTTTTCTAAACTTATCTTTAATCTAGGGGAAAAAATTCAAATTACTCCTCTCAAGTTTGACCAATGTCCACATAACCACATAAACTAATGTCTGTTTTGATTTACTTCCTGATTGTTTCATTTGGTCCATTTTACCCCTAATAATAAGATTTGTCATTTTTATTCTCCGTGTACAAGTTGAGTTTTAATTTTAAATTGTGGAGTGATAGTGGGCGTCATAATTTATGTTAAAACATATATTATGAATTTTCATCGTTATGTTACATACAATTTTGTACTTCCGGTGCTAATTTTTTATTAAATTTAGGACCTATCAAAATAATGATGAAAATGTATTATATTTTTTAACATAAATTGTGATGTCCGCTACACCTTACAAACTTCAAACAAAAAAAATAATTTGTATGCGGAGAACTAAAAAGACAAATCTTGTTAAGGGTAAAGTGGACCAACTGAAATAGTTAGAGGGGTAGTAAATTGAACTAAATATTAGTTCAAGGATTATTTGGACCTTGGCAACTTGAGGCAGTAGTTGGGTTTTTTTCCTTTTTATTTTATTTCCACTTGGGCTCTGCTTGAATGTTGTAGTATTAAGAAATTATGATATTAGCTATTAAGAAACTCAGTTTTAGAAATATAGACATGCAAAACCATGGTTTAGAAAAGAGATTTAGAGTGGACTTTTCAAAACTCCAAAAGACTACAGTTTTAATATTATGGTTTTCAAAACTATAAGGGGCCATTTGGATTCCTTCATTTTGGAGGAATTGAAATCTATTTAACGGATTAGGCTATTTAGCTTGGAATTTAACATTCCATAACTTTTCCAAGCTCACAAATAAGTCTATCTCAAATTCATAGGGTGGGAGATGGAAATGGATTCTATAAATCACTATGCTATAATTCTACTCTCTAACTTATAGCACACTTTTCAATTCACTTCCCTACAATAGAAATACAACATATAAGTATATCCCTTGTATGTCTAACAATAAATATACAAATATATTCTATATACAACTATATTAGCTTAATTAATCTATATCTAAATTATAATTATTAGAATGAATTCAATTCCAAGGGTCCAAACGGGCCCTAAAGTTTATTGCATCCAAACATGGTGTTTCAAGACCAAAGTATTTTACAAAATTATAATATTTTTTCTAAAACTACAAAAATGCTTTGCATCGTCAAAATAGGGCCTAAAATGCTTTCTTTCCTCAAAGAAAGTAACTGCCTTCTTTTACAATCATCAATTGGAGACTCCTTTTGAATCTCCACTTTAATTCTTACTAGACACACTTGGAACAAAAATACAAATGAGAGAATTTGAACTATTGACATATCAAACACAGACGGAGGAGCAATGCTAAGGAGAGCAAAAAAAATAGAGGTTGAAAATATACAATAATTTGTAACTGAAATCTATCACGATTGGGTAAAAACGAAGTATCTACATGAGTACTACCTTAGAATATGGACAAATAAGGGAGATCAAATGTAAGCAATTTGATTAGCTGTTACCCCAAATTTATCCATGGATCTCTAATCTTTGTCTCTTAGAATTAAAATCCGTGCAACATCACTATTGATGGACTAGTTTATAAGAAAAACAAAACAAATAGTGTTGTCCTTATGCTTGTTGAGTTCATTATAACAAGATGTATTTCCGTTTCAATTCAAGAGGAGAGGAGAAAATTGCGACATACATATTGCTATTTTCTTAACCCAGTGACAATTTACAATTCACCAAGCTGGGTCACAAAACATTTCTAGGTGATGAAGTTGGTCATATATACTACATGACCTTAAAAACATGATGCTCTATATATGTTCTTAATAACAACTTATCACTTATGGCACTTCTACACGTTGGAAGCTATCCTCATCATGGCGCATGACATGGATTTTGCTTGCCTTATGAAGGTTGCGTGAAGTTAAGGTGTTGTTTAGTTTTCTCCTGAAGATGTGATTGTCGAGTGGATTGTTGTTGGTATGGTTGCATCAGGTGTCCTAGTTGAGTAAGTGTGATTCATGCTTTGTCTTCAAGTACAAGTTCAGCAATATATATAACTGATGAAAACATCAACCAAGCACTACCTGAGAAGTTAATTAGCGCATCAGGTTTCTAGGCAAAGCAATCTGATGGCTGCAAACAATTGAATAGATTATTAAAAGTATTCAAAGAATTCTTAGCAAATTTTCGTTTCTTATATATTGCAACTTGCTTTCTTCCACAAAATCAACATCAATCATTATTCTAAGAAATATGTAGTGTTCAACCTAGTCCCTAGATCACAGATCACTCAATGCAGAAATCAGAATACATGCACATTGATGATTATAAGAATTGTATGCTATGTATACAAGGAGCCGGGTATTGAAGCGGTATTGCTGCCAGGATATGGGTCTCATACACAGGGGCGGGCCCAGCTATATGCAAGGGTATTCAGTTGAATAGCCAAATTTTCTGGCAAAAAAACTTATACATATAGTGTATATATATGTATATGTACTGAAAAAAGAAAGAAATAAGAGCAAATGAATAGTTTGTGAAGAATTCAGCCCAAAATCGTTGCTACTCCCTCCCTCAGTCCTCACCAGATGGCCCAACAGCTCAATACGACCCAATACAGCTTGCATATCCCTCAGTCCCCACCAGATGGCCCAACAGCCTAATACGATCCAAATTATGCTTATATATGCTCAATTATGTGCTACATATTTGCTATATATTATGCTCCACTCAAAAAAAACATTTGCTATATATTATGCAATTATTATACCTATGCAGTGCTATACATGCCAAATATTAGGCTTTCATAGTCAAAAAAAATTATGCACCTTTACATTTTGAATACCCACCTTCAAAATCCTGGGCCCGCCACTGCTCATACAAGCCCTAAAATTCAGGCAATGCAATTGCAGCTCCGGAAGATACATATTTCACAACGCTACAACGACATACAATCTGCAACTGGAACTGAACACTGTTTGCTGTTCTTTTAACCCTTTTCTTACGAAGTGCATTGCCTGGAATTAAAAACGAAAATAACAGATAGTTTTGGTATAAAGATAATTGGGAAATATGTGCTGATACTACTTACTTGGGAGCTTAGATGAAATGCTACAGTACAGTGGCAAAGTATTCGGGAATACATACAGATAATAACATAATGTCGTGATTTTGGTAGCGCCAGCAGTAAGTATTGGCCGTCCAATAATGGTCCTTCTCCAGATGTACTGTTTCTGTAGCAAAAAAAAACTCTACTAGTTCTAAATGGCAACCCCAGGGGTCCCCATTCTGTATGGACACTACAGAATCTGAAATTTTTTCAGACCGGCAATAGTCCCTCGATTAGTAGTACTTTGAGGTAGTGCACTGTGTCAGGCCGGCGTGGCGAGTTAAGGCTGCTAATTCTAGTTGATAACAGAGTGCCCAGAGAAGGAGGAGGGCATTGTGTGAGCCCTTGTTTAGTTGCCTCAATTCTCCCCCAAATTCCACTATGCAAAAAGAAGATTCTCTGTCACATCAAAATGTCGACAAATGCATGGAGTACTAAATGTTGATGAAATCAAAAACTAATTGCACAATTTTGTTGTACTTTGCGAGATGAACATTTTAAGCCTAGTTAGTCAAAATTTGAATAATTTTTACCAAATACAAACGAAATGCTACAGGAATTCTGATACAGTGTTTTTCTCCCCAATTCACCGAACTAAACGAGGCCTGATATGGAGGAAAAAAAAAGGTTTGATGACAGCTGTGCTGAAGGATGGAAAACAAAGGACTTGTTTAGATCACCGACTCGGAGGTGGCCGATTCGGCACAGTCCCACCCCTGAGCACTGTAGCACTTTTGTTTTTTTGTAATAATTGTCCAAATCTTGATTAATTAGGCTCTAAATGTTCGTCTCGTAAAGTACAACAAAACTGTGCAATTAGTTTTTTATTTCATCTACATTTAGTACTCCATATATGTGCCGGCATTTTGATGTGATGGAGAATCTTCTTTTTGCATAGTGGAATTTGGGGTGAATTCTGGAATCTAAATAAGGCCAAAAATGAGATGCTATTCACTGTTGAGGAAGGGACAATGATTGTCAATCTTACAGTGCCCAAAGAAAAGGGCAAGATCGATCAGCAATGCTATAACAACAGTACTATGATTAACGATGTTTAAGGCGATGGATGATTGAGAAAGGTGGCAGCGGAGTCAAGTAAAAGGAGATTGAAGCTGGAATGTGTGTGCATTTATATGTTTTTTATTAATAATTGTGTGTTTTAATACTCAGTGAACATCGATTTAGATGTACTCTAACTATAGAGATTATTAGATTATCTCCTAGCATTTTTAGAAACAAGATTATCTCCTAGCTTCCATTTTTTTTGTGCATATACTTAGCAAGTTATTAATTGTGCGAGCATCCAGGTGTTGACAGAGATCGCAAGGCTAATGGACAAATACAAGGACGAGGAAACGAGCATCACCGTGGTTGGCCACAGCCTCGGCGCGACCATGGCCACCCTGAACGCCGTCGACATCGTCGCCAATGCCTACAACAAGACCCCGGGCTACGACAGCCGCCGTGCTCCGGTTACAGCCATCGTGTTCGGCAGCCCACGCACGGGGGACCGCGACTTCCGGGACGTCTTCCACCGCCTCCCGGACCTCCGGATGCTCCGCGTCCGGAACAGACCGGACCGCATCCCGCACTACCCGCCGGTGGGCTACGCCGACGTGGGCGTCGAGCTGCTCATCGACACGCGCCGGTCGCCGTTCCTCAAGCCCCACGGCAATGAGTCGCAGTCGCACGACCTCGAGGTCCACCTGCACGGCGTCGCCGGCTGGCAGGGCGACCACGGCGGGTTCGAGCTGGTGGTGGACCGGGACGTTGCGCTGGTGAATAAGTTCGACGACTGCCTCGCCGATGAGTACCCCGTGCCCGTGGGCTGGAAGGTGCACCACAACAAGAGCATGGTGAAAGGGCCCGACGGGAGGTGGGTCTTGGAGGACCATGAGCCAGACTACGAAGACGAGGATGACAACGTCGACCTGTAGTTAAGGTTTTAAATCTCCGGCTATAGCTACCGCTATAGCCCGCTATAGCTGTTTGTTGATATCGTTTTTTAGCACGTGTCAAGATGGTCAGGAAGGGCTAATCAGCAGAGGAAAGATTATTGTGTAGATTGATAGCTGATGAAAATGAGTTTGCTTATGAGTGGTAGCGGCGTATGGGTTCAAATTGAAATGTTGCCAATAAGGTTAAGGGTATTATTGCTGATGCCGATGAAAGATGGTTTGAAGACTGCTGCCGATGAAACAGGGAATGTACCGATGGAAGGAACTTGAAGGCTGCTGCCGATGGAACAGGGATTGTGCCGATGGAACAGGGATTGTGCCGATAAAAATGAGGTCGATGAGAATACCATCGTGACTGAGGCGGACTATGGAATAAGATAGGAGTTAATTTCCTTATATACGTTTATTAGAGTCTGAGTTGTATCAAAGTCATGTGTTTCCATAGATTTGGATTTAGTGTCCTAGTCGTATTTGGTTACGTTTCTGTAGATCAGGATATAAATATAGGGTGAAGGGCAATGTAAAAAAAGAGATCAATCAATACATCAAAAACAACTTTTATTCTTATTTACATCTACTTTCGACGACTTCGTCAATTTGCATATTTTTCTTTTTTACGAGTTCTCATCGATTCGGCGAGTTGCATTGCTCCAGTGCAATCTTCGGCGATCCTCGAGTTCCGCGTGAGTACCTCTTGGCCGTGACTTCCGGGCGTATCGCTGTTGTCAGGACCAAAGTGCTCGTATCTTCATCATTGTCGATTAACAGGTCAAATCGACTGGCATGCTTTGGATATCGATTTCGGGTATTAGCCCTTTGTGTTTGCAGATCTACTTTTACATCAACACATCTTTTGGCACGCCTGGTGGGACAGATCTAGTCAAGATGCTTAATCCTGAGATCGATGCGGGGAACATCATCGCGGTAACAGAAGAAGATCTTAAGGATGATCAGAAACAGGCTATGGAGAGGGCTATAGAAGAATACATATAGCTCTGCTTGAAGTCATTCAGTTTGAACAAAAGTGGACAAGTCATCCAGAAGCAAGACTTGCCGTTGCCTCGGCAAGTTACCTTTGATTCTAATCCGGGTAAACTTCAAGAGATGGTTAATTCTGCAGTGAATCATGCTTTAATTAATCATTCCAATGTGTTGTCCAATACTATTCATAATGCTGTGATTCGAACTTTCAAAGAAGGGCAAACGTCACCTCGTTACGTTGGGCCTGCTTATCATCAACCAGAATTAGCATCTGCTATTGCTCCATCGGCTCCCCCGGCCGTTGCGGGTATAGAGATTTCTTCTCTTCCAGTATCAGCAGGTTTATCTAACGTACAGTCTACACCGATGCGTCCGGATTCAGCACTATCAGGACGAGTTCAGCTTAATACAGATCTATCAGCATCGGCTTTATCAGGTCCTGTACCACAGAATAATCAGAATCCTGCTAATTGGTGGGGATATGGTATACCTCCATAGCCATCTATTTTTAACCATGGATCGCCTCAAGTGTTTGATGCAACGGGAAAAGCTCCTATGCTATCGGCCGGTTCACCGATAGCTCAAGTACCCCAATATACTATAGCAACTACTGTACAACCAACTCTAGGAGGTTTTCGAGTGTCTTTGGGTCAAACATCTAGTTCAAGTCCATCGGCAAATTTATTACCGATGCAACAGAAGGCTCCAATCGTAAGTCAACCTGGAGTCCAGGTTTTACCTCAAGTTAGTTGTAATTATCCGGCAATGCCAATAAGTTACCAACCATCGGTAAATTTTGTACCGATGAACGCTAATAATTGGCCAGGGCAGTTTCCCACTCAACATTCAGTTCAGCCAAATCAGCAAGCCACAGGTGTTCATCAAGGTCACATGCATGCTGGTTTTCAGAATCAAGCATCGGCAGCTCAACCGATGAACCCTTTTCAGCAGGTTAATGGACCACAGATAGTGACAAATATGCCAATTGCTAGAGATCGTGGGCCACAAAGGTATGCAGAAGGGTATCAGCAAGTACCTCCAGTGGAGATTCAACCATGTCGTCAACAAGATGTTGATGCTTTTTGGTCCAATAAAATAGCAGAAATTATGAAGGATCAGTTTGGGATCAAGCCCAAAGTTAATACCTATTCTTATCGGACTCCGTATCCTCCGGCATATGATTTAATTCCTCTTCCAAATCGTTACAAGGTGCCGGATTTCACTAAGTTTTCTGGGCAGGACGATACATCAACCATGGAGCATGTTAATCGTTTTATTATTCAATGTGGAGAAGCAGCTTGTAGAGATGAATTGAGAGTTCGTTTGTTTTCATCATCTCTATCTGGATCAGCATTTACATGGTTTATCTCACTACCGCCAAATTCTATTATTACTTGGGCTGATCTGAAAAAACAATTTCATAAATATTTCTTTGCTGGAGTTCATGAAAAGAAGCTTACCGATTTGGTAAAGATGAAACAGCGCAATGATGAATCGGTAGAAGTCTTTGTGCAAAGGCTACGAGATGTAAAGAATAAATGTTATAGCATGGTGTTGGATGATCGGCAGCTTGCCGATTTGGCCTTTCAGGGATTGTTGCCACACCTTAAGGACAGATATGCTTCTCAGGAGTTCGAAAGCCTAAGTCATCTAGTGCAAAGAATTTCTGATCAAGACACTAGGGTTTTTGAACCTAAAAGGAATTGGAATAAGAAAGTTTTATTTGTCGAAGAAGTAGAAGATTCTGATTCGGATGAAGAACCAGTTATCGGCTTGGCTGAGTGGGTTAAGAATAAAAAGCCGATATCTTGTCCCTTTGGTCACAAAGAGCCAGAGAAGTTTACTTTCGACGTCACCAAAGCCGATAAGATATTTGATCTTTTGCTTCAGGAGGGACAGATTAAGTTGTCACCTAATCATGTGATCCCATCGGCAGAAGAGTTGAAGCATATGTTGTATTGCAAATGGCATAATGCAACTTCATACAGTACAAATGAGTGCGAAGTATTTAGACAACAATTACAGTTAGCTATTGAGTCTGGGAGAATAAAATTTGGCAATTCCAAGATTCAGAAGCCGATGAAAATTGATCAACATCCTTTTCCAGCAAATATGTTGGATACTGAAGGTAAAATTAAGGTGTTAACATCGGAAGCTGCTAAAAAGAATGCATCAGTAGATCCCCAACATCGGATAACTACCGATGATGCAAAAGGCAAGAGGCTATTGACAGAAGGTGGCAGTTCTGGAAAGCCTCCTCGATCTGGCATCATGATTACTCAACAAAGACAACAGGAAGGCTGGCGTCAGCGAAGGGACCGATATCGACAACAGCAAGAGGAAAGACGTCAAGAAGAGTGGAATCGGCATAAGGATCATTGGAATTGTCTGTTTTTTATTCATTGTTGGGAGGAAGGTATTAAGTTACCTACTGTTGAAAATTGCCCAGAGTGCAATGGTTATTATGGAGTTAATCATCCTATAAGAAGATTTCAATCTGGTAATCAAGGTTTGTCCATTAATGAGCCGATCAGAAGGAGAGCATCAGTATATGATCGGCTGGGGGGCAGGCTCAGTGTACATGAAAGGCTTGGTAAACACGTTGCATATTTTCCGAGAAATCAAGAGGAACTTGAAGAGATGGCAAATGCAAGAGTTCCTGATGAAGAAATATTTTACAGGGATCCTAATATACGTCGTGTGGAGACAACCAGGACCTATCAGCCAGTGTGGAAAACTAAACTTCCTCAATGGTGTCCAGAGGGTTTGACAAAGACACAGAAGAGAAAAATGCAGCGAGAGCGTCAAAAAGACTTACCAAGAAGGAAGTCCCTCCATTGAGAAATCTGGTAATCAGCAGTGGCAGATAAGGCACAAAAATAAAGGCCCATCGGCAGATGTCAATATGGTGTTTATGTTGCCGATGGAATTTTTGGCTCTATCTGATAGCGAAGAAGAAGTTTTTTTCTCTGACCAAATAGCTCAATTAACACTAGATCCAATGATGGCTATTTTTGAGAAGCCTGCCGATGATGAGAGACAACACCTCAAGGCTTTGTTTGTAAAAGGCAGAGTTGATGGGCAGCCTGTATCTAAGATACTTATTGATGGAGGAGCTGCAATTAATATTATGTCTTATGTGATGTATCGGAAGCTTGGTAAGGGAGATCAAGACTTAACTAAGACTGATATGTTGCTAAAGGACTTTGAAGGCAATGTATCACCAGCTAAAGGGGCAGTGTGTGTTGAATTGACCATCGGTAGTAAAACCTTACCGACAACTTTCTTTGTTATTAATGGCAAGGGTGCATATAATCTGCTTTTAGGAAGGGATTGGATTCATGCTAATTGTTGTGTTCCTTCTACAATGCATCAGTGTCTTATACAATGGGTTGGAGACAAAATTGAAGTTGTTCCTGGTGATTCTTTTTATATCATCGCATCGGCAGAATCAGACACTTATGAGCGAACTAGGTGCATATCAGGAGAAGCTTGGGAAAAAGAGTTACTCAAGGTTGCCGATTACGAAATTCTACCGATCCAAGCAGTCGGTTCTGAAGAAGAGTTTTAATGGATAGATTTGCCGATGATGGAAAATTAGGTCAAGGATTTACATCGGCAGATGATTTAATAGAAGTAGATATTGGTGAAGGCGATGGGCCAAGGCCCACTTTTATTAGCGCTAAGTTAAATTCCAAGTGTAAGCAGCAACTAGTTGATTTGTTAAAGGAATATAAAGATTGTTTTGCTTGGGATTATACTGAAATGCCTGGGTTAAACCGATCTATAGTTGAACATCGGTTGCCTATTAAATCTGGATTTCGGCCACATCAGCAGCCGGCACGCCGCTGCAATCCTAATATACTTCCTGATATTAAGGCCAAAATAACTAAATTAATTGAGGCAAAGTTTATTCGGTAGTGTCGATATGTAGAGTGGATTTCTAATGTGGTTCTTGTATACAAGAAAAATAGGAAACTTCATGTTTGTATTGATTTCAGGAATCTCAATAAGGCCACACCGATGGATGGTTACCTAATGCCGATTGCTGATTTGTTGATTGATGCTGCAGCAGGGCATCAGATTATCAGTTTCATGGATGGTAATGCAGGTTATAATCAAATATTCATGGCTGAAGAAGATATTTCTAAGACTGCTTTTAGATGTCCAGGACATGTGGGATTATTTGAGTGGATAGTTATGACATTTGGTTTGAAAAATGCCGGTGCTACTTATCAAAGAGTTATGAACTTTATTTTCCATAAATATATCGGCACATTGGTGGAAATCTACATCGATGACATAGTGATTAAGTCTGGAGATATCACAAAGCATCTAACCGATCTACAGAAGATATTGGAGTGCACAAGAAAACATGGATTAAAGATGAATCCTAATAAATGTGCATTTGGTGTATCGGTAGGACAATTCTTGGGTTTTATGGTGCATCAACGGGGTATTAAAATTAGTAGAAAATCTATTGAGGCAATCAATAAGATTGTTGCTCCTGCCGATAAAACTAAATTACAATCCTTGATCGGTAAGATTAATTTCATCATAAGATTCATATCTAATTTGTCAAGTAAGATCAAGGCTTTTAGTCCATTATTGAAATTGAAAGCCGATCAGGAATTTAAATGGGGGGATGAACAGCAGTTAGCCTTAGATGAAATTAAGAGTTATTTAACAAATCCTCCAATGTTAGTTCCACCCCAACATGGAAAACCTTTCAGATTGTATTTATCAACTGAAGATACTATTATCGGTTCAGCTCTTATTCAAGAATTTGAAGGAAAGGAGCGTGTTATCTATTATTTGAGCAGACAGTTAATAGATGCTGAAACCAGGTATTCGGCCATTAAGAAATTATGTCTATGTTTATACTTTTCTTGTATTAAGCTGAGACATTATTTACTATCGGCTAAATGTACTGTCATATGCAAAGATGACGTGGTCAAGTATATGCTGTCAATGCCGATAATGAATGGTAGGATTGGTAAATGGATTTTAGCATTATCAGAATTTGACCTATGTTATGAATCGGCTAAGGCAGTTAAAGGATAGTTTATGGCCGATTTCGTTACTCAACATTGTAACACGGTGGATTCTCTGGAAATTGCTCCGTGGACACTTTTCTTTGATGGGTCTACTTGTGGTGAAGGGGCAGGCATTGGTATCGTATTAATTTCCCCTCAGGGGAAGAAGTATGAGTTCTCATTGCCGATTGTTGCTACATCGACAAACAATCAAGCTGAGTACCAAGCCCTGATAAAAGGGTTAGAATTGCTCAAGGAAGTATATGCTGATGTTGTTGAGATCTTTGGTGATTCTATGTTAGTTATAAATCAGTTGACTAGGATTTATGAATGCCAAAGTGAAATTCTAATTTCATATCATGAAAAGTGTTTGAGATTATTAAAAGGGTTCAGGAGTTTTTATCTGGAACATATTTCTCGGATGCATAATGAAGAGGCTAACCGATTGGCTCAGCATGCTTCAGGATATCAACCTGTTCAAGAAGTATTAATATCAGCAGCTGATACCGATGACTGGAGGAAGGAAATTATTGATTATTTAAAGAATCCATCTAAAAAGGTTGAAAGACGTATAATGTTCCAAGCTACCAAGTATGTACTCCTCAGTGATGAATTGTATTACCGTACCATAGATAGAGTTTTACTTAGGTGTGTTAGCATAGAGGAATCAAAAAGCCTGATGGGTGAAATTCATGAAGGAGTATGTGGGGCTCATCAGTCAGCCTTCAAGATGAAATGGATGATCAGAAGAAATGGATATTATTAGCCGACTATTCTTGAAGATTGTTTTAAATATTTTAAAGGATGTCAGGAATGTCAGAAATTTAATAATATTCAAAGGGCACCCGCATCGGCTATGAACCCTATAATTAAGCCTTGGCCATTCCGGGGTTGGGCTATTGATCTCATCGGTCAGATTTATCCACCATCGAGTAAAGGGCATAAGTTTATTCTGGTTGCTACCGATTATTTCACAAAGTGGGTTGAAGCAATTCCTTTAAAAAAAGGTGACATTGGCTAATATGATTGATTTTGTGAAGGAGCATATTGTTTACCGATTTGGCATCCCTCAAACCATCACTACCGATCAGGGCACTATGTTTACATCGGGTGAATTTGATGAGTTTGCTATAGGAATGGGGATTAAAGTTTTGAATTCTTCACCGTATTATGCCTAGGCTAATGGTCAGGCTGAAGCATCTAATAAAGGAATTATCAAGCTCATTAAGCGCAAGATTAAAGAGTATCCTAAGAAGTGGCATACAGTATTAAATGAAGCTTTGTGGTCATATCGGATGGCGTGTCATGGTGCAACCAAGGTAACACCTTATCAGTTGGTGTATGGACACGATGCAGTCTTACCTTGGGAGATTAAAATTGGTTCTAGGCGAATACGCTCTCAAGATCAATTAACAGCCGATGATTATGATATCCTTATGAAGGATGAGTTCGAAGATGTAGCAGGTCATCGGTTAAAAGCTTTAGTTAGCATCGAGGAGAATAAGAAAAGAGTAGCTAGATGGTATGACAAGAAGGTGAAGGTAAAGGAATTTGTCGATGGAGAATTGGTTTGGAAGTTGATTTTACCGATTGGGACTAAAAGTTCTAAGTTTGGCAAATGGTCACCTAATTGGGAAGGTCCATATCAGATAAATCAATCTGTTCCTGGTAATGCATATATTCTTGAAACTCTCAAAGGAGTTGTATTTCCCAGAGACTTAAATGGAAAATATTTAAAGAAATATTACCCTAGTATCTGGATGGATGCATAAAAGAGTAATTGCCGATAACAATCCTATCGGCTAGAGTCAAAACAAAGTATCAATCATTGCCGATGTGCTAATTTAACAAAGCTTAGATAGCCGATATCGCACGCAGGCGAATTTCATCGGTTTCTTTTAATTCCTTGGCATCTTCATCGGCACTTCCTTCCACAGGCTTGAGTTTCTTCTTGAGAACCAAGGCCTTGCGAGCGTGGACGTCTCGTTCTTGCTGAAGGGCCTTGATAGCGTCAGGAAGCTGGTCTTCTTCTTGCTTGGCTTGAGTCAGGGTTGTTTCAACCTTTTCCAGTTCGGCTAGCAGAGCTGCCCTTTTTGCCGATAGGTCTAAGATTTTCTGTTTAAGATCAGCACCGGAGGCTTGCAAGTTGCTGATGCTTTTGTGCTTCTCATCGGCAGTTTGCTTTAGCTGCAGCATTTCTTCCTTAAGTTGAGCCTGAGCTGCTCTGTCGGCAATACGATGAACATCCTTTTGATATTGAAGTTGTCTGCTCTCCAGATGGACTGCTGGGAAGATGATTTCTTCAACATCGGCAGGGACTTGGCCACGGATTGTTTTGAAGATGGTCCTTGCAGGGTCTGAATCGATCACCAGTTGAGCAGTATCTTGTTACAGCAGATTCAGGAGAACTTCTAGTTTGCCATAGGTATCTGCCGATATTGTTCCCAATGCCAGGGAAGAACTCGCCTCTTCTCCGTCATCATCGGAGACGTCGATAGCAAAAGAAAACAAGCTATCGGGAGAATCTTGTTCCTATGAAATAAAGAGAGTTAGGAATCCTATTTGTGGTGTCTGAGGATATTATAAACCAAATAGTTAATCGGTTTACCTGCTTCAGGGCAATTTCTTGAGCCTGGCTTGAGGGAGCGGCTTGAAAAAGATCATGCGAAGGATCGATAGAGGATGCCGATGGAATGTCTTCTACGACCTCATCAGTAGTCGGCCCTTGGGGTATAATGGCTGATGGTGTATCTTGTACAAAAGAAGCAGCTTGTTCAATTATATCAGTGGGTCGATTGACAGGTGTTAGAGCGGATGAAGGGGCTGGTGTAGATTTCTGTCGCTTTTGTTGAGCTTCAGCATCGGTTAAAGCTTTGCGCTTTGTTTGGGTCTCAGCGACAATTGGCTGGGGGGCATCAACATGTGTTGATTGGGGAGCTTGCATGCTTGGTGTGCTTGCCGATGTGCCCGTTTGTTGCTGTAAAAACGAGTATAAGATTGGATATTTGACAGAAAAAATGTAAAAATAAGAGAATGCCTCTGAAGGAGGAGTAGAGGTCGTGGTGCTTGATATTGGAAGAGTTGCTGATGACGATCCAGCTGCAGCTCTCACATCCTGATAGTTATATGTTAATATAGTGTGCATCGACAGAAAAACAAAGTAAGCAAGGTTATTACCTTAAAAACCTTGATTAGGCTTGAAGCAGCAGCCATTGGAGTGGCCCTGGATGTTGCTAGTCTTGGTTTGGAGGTGATAGTTTTGGCGCGAGTCCTCTGGAAGGTTAAGGCCTCTAAGGTAGGGGCGTTGTAGCCAATTATTGAGACTGGAGAAATAGGGTGGAGGTTGAAGGGTCTTCCACTTTTGCTTATTGATGAAACTGGATCATCGGCCTGTTTCAGGGAAGATTAGTTACCAATATACATATAAAAGGAAGGAGAGAGACGAAAGTTAAAAGGAACTTATTGCATCATCAGGAACAGCATAGTCGGGATCGATCATGTGCCGATATGTATGAACGGATGTTGAAAATAACTGTTCTTTCCACTCTTGCCACCATTGCTTATATGACTCTGTGATGAAAGACACTGGTGACCAGGCGGAGAGATCAACATTTGAAATATTGGCATCAGGAGCAAGTCTTACTACTCTACTCCATTTAGTTCCAGTTGTAATAATTTCTCTGGGCTTAATCACATCGGCAAAGCATAGCTTGATTGGCAGTTGCCCAAAGGCTAATTGGCGAGACACTGCCGATGGATTGTAGAATTCATAAGTGATATGGGAATTCTTCTCGCTACCAAATGTGTTTTACTGGGATTGCTCTAGGGGGTAATAATAGCCATCATAAGATCATTATCTTGGTTTAGATCACTATCGGCAAAATTGAAAAGAAGAGGGAACTTGTTATCCTCATCGATATAGGGTACCCAAGCTCTGAGATCACGAGGGAGGCCATGGTAGAAATTCTGAAAAAACCTGCCAATTTGATCTTCATTGGACTCTGTTCCAGGAAGGACGATTATGGCTTCGCCGAAGTTGAGAGGAGGGCGTGTTGCCGATTCATCATCTCCAAGGATGTAATCTTCGGTGATCTCTCGTGGGAATTCTTGGGCAAAGAAATCCCATTATAGACGCTTATGCATGTGAGCGTTTAACCACATATTGATGAACCACCACGGGCCTCCCAGATTGCCGATGGGTTCACCAAGTAGAAGCTTCTGAGACGCTTGGTGGAGAAGGTGGTAAGTTGAGCTCAGGAGGTATCGGCCAAGTGGGAATCTGACATCGTTGGCCAAGAGTTCCGCTGCTGGGAGGAAGGCGTTAGTTGGTTCTACCGATCGACCACAGAAGATAAACTTCTCCAGCCACATGTTCAGGAATATGGCGTGTTCCCCTTTGATTGACAGTACCAATTTTTTGGTACTCTTGGATGTATCCTGTCCAGCCGCCGATGTTGCGTGTATTTACTCTATACTCAGTTTTTCTGCCAAAAATGTGGCCGTTCAATCGACAGTTGAGATATCCAAGCCGGTGAGCATATATACATCGGCAAGAGTAGGGGCACATGGGCCATGACCGAACATGAAGGTATTTGTGGTATCTGACAAAAAATGAGCAGCAGCTATCATCATGGATTCATTCCTTTGCATATCAGCAATGGATAGCCTGATACATTGATCTATCTTCCGTTCTGCCCAGAACACTTGCATTGATCTGTTTACTCTCAAGTACCTGTTTTTCCACCCTTTGGTAGGTTTGGGCCAAGATCGAAATGTATCTTTCCATAGATTCAAAGAGAAATTTTGAGCTTTGAAGGGAATACGATTAGCCTCTGCATTGATCAGGTTGGTTGGATCTAGATCACCCATTGGACCTAGGCAATGGAGGGGAGGTTGGTTGGTTGGAATAACCAGTGTGTTGCATAGTTCCTGAGTTTGGAAGATCAAGAGAATGGAAGAAGTAGAAAAAAATACCAAACTGTAAGAATTCGCAAGGGGCCAGAAGGGTCGAAGTAAAAGTAATAAAAAAGAACGAACCACAGGGACGTTGAAGTTGACCGCCATTGTTTCGAGAAGGATGAGGGCACGAGCTGGAGATTGGGAAATGACGATGGAAGGAGCTCTGGTGGGTTGAGGATGCGCAGTTAGGGTTGCCGCCGGAGAGAGAATGCCAAAGGTTGCAATTTGAAGGTAGAAGATGAGCAGTTCGGAGAAATCTATTTATAGGCCATTTTAGGGTAGGGGTATTCTTGACTTATCTCTATGCCGTACGCGGATGGATCGAGGTGGTTCAGATAGATATGGTAACTGTTCGCACGACAATCAAGGGATTGTACAGAAGATTTGATGGCATGGCAAGTAGTCATGACTTGAAGGATATTTTGATAAAGGATCTTTCAGTTCTAAAAATGGTGATGTTGCTGTGATAAGATCTTGCTGATGGATTGTTTATTTCGGTATCTCAACCGTAATTGAGGCAAAAAACAGTTGGAAAATGTGCGATATTTACTGAGATACATGGATTAGATCTAGATTTGATTAAATCTGGTAACAGATCATGTTATGCTTGGAGAATGGGTTGAAAAATAGGTAATAGCAGGCATTATCTGGAGTAAATTTCGGAGCATCAATATCTTATACTCTGAAATTGGGGGGCATGTGTTGACATCGTTTTTTAGCACGTGTCAAGATGGTCAGGAAGGGCTAATCAGCAGAGGAAAGATTATTGTGTAGATTGATAGCTGATGAAAATGAGTTTGCTTATGAGTGGTAGCGGCGTATGGGTTCAAATTGAAATGTTGCCAATAAGGTTAAGGGTATTATTGCCGATGCCGATGAAAGATGGTTTGAAGACTGCTGCCGATGAAACAGGGAATGTACCGATGGAAGGAACTTGAAGGCTGCTGCCGATGGAACAGGGATTGTGCCGATGGAATAGGGATTGTGCCGATAAAAAGGAGGTCGATGAGAATACCATCGTGACTGAGGCGGGACTATGGAATAAGATAGGAGTTAATTTCCTTATATACGTTTATTAGAGTCTGAGTTGTATCAAAGTCATGTGTTTCCATAGATTTGGAGTTAGTGTCATAGTCGTATTTGGTTACGTTTCTGTAGATCAGGATATAAATATAGGGTGAAGGGCAATGTAAAAAAAGAGATCAATCAATACATCAAAAACGACTTTTATTCTTATTTACATATACTTTCGACGACTTCGTCAATTTGCATATTTTTCTTTTTTACGAGTTCTCATCGATTCGGCGAGTTGCATTGCTCTAGTGCAATCTTCGGCGATCCTCGAGTTCCGCGTGAGTACCTCTTGGCCGTGACTTCCGGGCGTATCGCTGTTGTCAGGACCAAAGTGCTCGTATCTTCATCCTTGTCGATTAACAGGTCAAATCGACTGGCACGCTTTGGATATCGATTTTGGGTATTAGCCCTTTGTGTTTGCAGATCTACTTTTACATCAACACTGTTTAAGAGAGATCAAGCTATTTGTGTCTATGTACAACTTAGCCGCTATAGCTCGCTATATCCCCATTTAGCTCCGCTATAGCTGTTTTTGAGGTCATCCGCTAAAATGTCTTAGCCGGAGATTTAAAACACTGCTTGTAGTGCAACAGAAACAACATGATTTGGACGTCGTCCGGTCCCGCCAGGCGAAGCCAGCCAATTTGTGCTTTTTGTTGCTAATATTGATCTTATCCCGATGTTTTGAAAGGTCTTGGGAGCATTGAATAGTGAGGCGAAATATTATGCCTAATAACAATTAAAAATATTAAACTTAGAGCTCAAATAAAACTATCACTAGAAAAACTAATAAACTAGTTCTACCATGACGTGCACCTAAGATTTTTCTAGCGTGCTCTAACTTATCATTTAACCAAAAAAGAGTTTAGCAAGTTAGATTTAAACATACCTCCTTCGTCCTAAATTACAAGATATCCAAATAATTTTAGGACTAAATAAAGTGTTTGGCAAAAAAAAAACTAACTTGCCATCACTAATTAATTAGCTCGGTTGTCAACTTACTTAATTTTCTAGGGACAAAGTCCATATTACTCCCTCCAAGTTTAGCATATGTCCATATTAGCCTCTAAACTTACATTTAGTTCAATTTACTCCCTCCAACTATTTAAGTTGGTCCAACCAACACATTAAAGAAATTTTTCCTTTTTGTTTCTCTGTGTATAAATTATATTTTAGTTTCAAATTTTATGAGGTGATATAGGACATTGTATTTTGTGTTAGAAAAATGCACTATGAGTTTTCATCATTATGTTTTATATGATATTGTATCTCTAGTGTTAATTTATTATTAAATTTCCTAAGCTGTCAAAATAGTGACAAAAAGTTAAGATATATTTTTCTAACATAACTTACGATGTTCTCTATCATATCACAAAAGTTAATATTAAGACTAAACTAATACGTGGAAAAACAAAAATAACAAATCATGTTAAGAGGTAAACCAGACCAACTGAAATAGTTGGAGGGAGTAAATTGAACCAAATGTAAATTTATGGGGTAATATGGACATATACCAAACTTGAGGAGAGTACTTTGGATTTTTTTCCATTTTCTAGTAAATGTCTAGTTTGAAAGGCACACATACATATTATTGATTTTGACTACCGATTATAAGATTCATTTTGCATAAAATGGTGTCTAAAGTCTTGAGTCTTCGATACTTGTGTTTCAGTATTTATTGGGACAGAGGGAGTATCAAATAGCCAAAACTAATATAGAAATATAAATATCACATAAAACATGCACAAATGGAAGTAACAAATGTGATAAGTAAAGAGCAATAGTTAAAGAGACAATTTATCCTGTGGTATTGGTTGCAAACCTATGTTGGAGCTCTACCGGTGTATGCTCCTGCTCGCCCAACCTTTCTCTCGGTCATGGTGTTGGGCTCCAACCAAGATGAGCTTCACAATGAAAATATTTTGTAATCTATCTTATCTCTTTTTTTATTTCATCTTGTGTTTCTTGTTTATAGTTTTGTCACTATAACTCGTATCATTAATACACATGTATTAACGTATAGGGCAACCCTTCCTGTTTCCTTTACAAGAATCACATAATCCATTGCACAACATAGTTCAAATATAAGTCACAAAAAAACATAGTTCAAACATGTTTTTTATCCACTAGCAGCTTGCAAATCCACTTGTCATCCCGGGGGAACTTCCAGATCTTGAAATTTTTTAATACAAATTTAATCATGTAAAAAGAAATGGGCTAGTTCATACCTAGATCTCCGTGGGAGGAAATGCAGGGCCGTCTCAACAATTTCAAGGGTCCTTTAACAAGCAAGCGGCAATGACCTAGCAATCTAATCTTTTAGTGCCTGTTTGACATGGCTCTAGCTCCAGCTCTGGCATCAGTTTCTGCAGAGGAGCCAAAGACGTTGTACCAAACACTTTAGGAGGAGGATCCATTTTGTGGTGATAGTAGAAGAGTTTGAGTTGTTTTTTGGGTTAGAGGAGCAGCTGCAATTTATAGCTCATCCTCAAGTACCCCGACTCCTCCAGAGGAGCACTAAAGAGGAGTCATGCCAAACAAGTCTTTAATATGACAACTAAAGTGTACATTACTACTAACAAGAGTTAACTTGCAACATATGTTGCAAGTGCTCGAGAATAGCTAAATAGTGAAATAGGAAGCGATCACAAACTAATTTTGGATTGACTGTACTAAGTATATTGGCCTTTAAATTTTCATTTTAATGGTCAAACTCGCGGGTCCTCTCGTGGCATGGGCGACAGCACCTGCTGCCTATCCCTAAGACAATCCTGAGGAAACGGGAGAGATAGGGAGAGAGGAAGGGGTCTGATCACCGCCACTGCACCTCCAACCGTCCAGCAAACAAGCAGAGGCCGGTATGAGATATGCACGTACTTTAGACTTTAGTACCATTTTAGTTGTGTTATTAATCATTTTTATACACATGTGCTACTCAATGACTAACTTTAATCTCATTTTTGCTAAAGTATGTCTCAATTTTTGTGCATGTTAATATTTTAGAAGAAATACAACGAATACACTATTCTTGACAAGAAGAAATACACAAAGGGATTGAGAACCCAAGACGAGCAACTCAACTCACTGAAAATGCATGCTAATAAGAGCATCTTCAGCAATGCTAGCCAAATCAGACTACCTACTTCTCTGATTGGATAGCCACCCATTTTGATATTATCCATATTTTGCTCTCGTCTTCAGCAATACTACCTAAAACAGGCTACCCAAATGCATCATGATAGAAAATGCCCTATGGGTCCTATGTGCCATCCTCTCATCTAGTTCTTGTAACACCCTAAAATTTGGTATGATTTAAAAATAGGTGAATATGATTTATTATGCAATTTTGTGAGCATACAAACTTAGAAGAATAATAATTTTTATTAATTTAAAATCAAATATAAGGGTAGGAACATGTTTGTGCATTCATGCTGCTGCATTTGAAATTTTGTATTGAGTGGTTTGAATTAAATTCAAAAGAGAATTCAAAATATATATGGAAAATGCTTTGAAAAATTGGAAAAGGAAAAAGAAAAGGATTTTTCTCTCCTTGTGGCTTTCGGCCCAGCGTTGGCCCAGCTTGCGCGCGCCCGCGTCCGCCTCCCACCGCGCTGACGGCCCAGGCGTTCGCCCCTTCTCTCCGCCCTCGCTCTCTTGGGCCGAGCCTAGCGAGCCACCGCAGGCCTAGTCGCGCGCGCGAGCGACTGCTTCCCCTTTCCTCTCTTCATTTCGCTGACGTCGCGGGCCCATGTGTCAGGAGCGCCTTCCTCCTCACGCCGTCGGGACGGTGCTTTCCAAAGCCGCTACCGACCAAATTCGTGACCCAATCTCCTCCTTCCTTTCTTGGAACCGCTCCAGGGCTATATAAGCCGGGTGCCGCACCCCTCCGCATCCATCTCATCCTCTCGAAGCTGTTGTGGAGCCCGAGAGACCGGTCACCACGAGCGGGAGCCCTAGCGCCGCCTCTCCGAGCCGCGCGACTTCCTTGTCTCGCCCTCGGCTTCGATTTTGCCCTAGGTGAGCTCGCTGTGTCCTGCTCTTCCTCCCGGTACTTTCTATTTGTTGAATGATGCCCGGAAGCGAGGTATCACGTGCTCCGGCCATGGCGCCGCCGTGTTCGCTCGCCGCCGGCGGTTTTTCCCCGCCATCGCCGCCAGCAGTAACTATGAGCCGTCGGATCTTAGATCTACGGCCGAGGATCAAAGATACCGGTTCGGCCGGCATTTTTGCTAAAGAGTCCCTATAAATTTTAAATATAGAACCCGCAGTCCAAGGCGTATTCTCGAATTACGTTTTCTTTTTCGAAAAGCCGGCGATTTTTCCCCGCCATCGCCGCCAGCAGTAACTGTGAGTCGTCGGACCTTAGATCTACGGCCGAGGATCAAAGATACCGGTTCGGCCAGCATTTTTGCTAAAGAGTCCCTGTAAATTTTAAATATAGAACCCGCAGTCCAAGGCGTATTCCTGAATTACGTTTTCTTTTTTGAAAAACGTATTTTGATCACGGTAACTTCATAAATACGTTTTCACTTATTTACAATTTTGCCATTACGTTATTTCATGCGTAGAATCTCCGTTTTAACTCTGATTTGACCCGTTCAAATTGCGTTAGGTTCGTATTTGCGAGATCTACATGTTAGTAGTACGGTACAGTAGATTTGTAATATTTTATTTTTGAGTTTGAATTAAAGTAATTATTTTTCTATAGAAAATCTTCGTAAATTCATAACTTCGTCGTTTTAGCTCCGTTTTTCGTGATCTTCGCGTCTGTACGATCCTAGCGAGTTGTAGATTCATTTTAAAGACTTTTTATCTTATTTTATTACTGTTGGTGTACTGTTATAATTTATTTCTATTATTTGCTTCGTGTATGAGTGAATGGATGCTTGTGTGGTGCTTTATAATCCTGTCTAGTCGGTGAGATTTACGTGGTGATCAAGAAGAGGTTCTTTGGAGGTTACGAATCTACAGAAGAAGGATCTCTGTTAAGGCAAGTATAGCATGGGATCATCTTTGTTTCATATTCACCTTTAATACACTTAATTCATGTGTATGTGTCTTTCTTGTTACCACTAAGGATATCCTAGCTTTTGTATCTTGTACCTTGACATCCATGGGACATTGCATTGGGTAGTATTTATGCTAGTGCTCAAGATAAATAACCATGATATGTAACTTGACTAATGGTATATGCAATAAACGTTTAAAAGATGCTTTATGGAAACATGGTTCAAGAGGGCTAGAGCATGATGCTATTTTTTGGTGCTCTAGTTTCTCTCCATAAGGACTTATCTGTAAGTGAACATCCAGGACTTACAGTACAACTAAGAGGGCTATATGGCTCTGGCTTTAGTCAAGTATGAGAACCTTTTCTAGCTTGTTAGTGGTGACCTTTATGGCGTAAGAACGGCTTGACGAATCAGGTATAGTGCAGCCTCTGTCCTTATGTGTATAGGCTATGTGTCATTGTGCCATTTGGAAGGGGGGCTCTACATCTGTTTGCCGAGTGAATCTAATGGCCCTAACTTGTTAGACGAACCTTTGAAAGACTTCATAGTGAACCCTGCCGATCTTCCTTGAAAGTGGGTCAAGAGATTAGCTACCTCGGGCGAAAGGGTAAATCATGACTCACAGTGAAAGTGTACAACCTCCGTAGAGTGTAAAACTGTTATAACAGCCGTGCTCACGGTCACGAGTGGCCTTGTACCCTTACAGAATAAATGATGAACACTAATGATAATGTTAATACTGATGATATTGATGCTCACTAATGATTATTGTTTCTTTCTATACATTATTCTCGTTTACATGATCATGAGGTTATTTGGGCTTATGGTAAACTTGTTGCTACTTAATTGCTAAAAGATGACTCACTAAAAGCTAATCGCAGTAAAACAGTGTCGACTTTTGAGCCTCATGAACCCTATAATATATTTGCTGAGTTCGACATGGACTCACCCTTGCTATTTCCCCCACATCTCAGGAAGGGTACCAGACTGCTAGATTCTGAAATTTTTAGGCTTGTCAGTTTGTTCCTGGAGTGAAGTCTACACCCGGTGTTCGGAGTTGTCTTTCCATTGTGTTGCTCTCTAAGGTTATATCTTATACTACTGCGTTATGTTTATTAAGTATTTGTCTCTTGATATTACACTTATTTGTGGCTATATGTGAGATTTGACTTCTTTATTTCATATATAGTGTATGTCTGGTTTTGTTCTTTAAACCGAGTGTGACAGAGTGGTATCAGAGCAATGCTGACTGTAGGACGCAAGCCTAGTTATAATTGGACGTTTAGCATGTTTTCATTTTTGCTTATTTCTTCCTTCTCTTTAACTTTGTTATTTTCTCAAAGTTATGCTTAATTCTATCCCGTTCTGTTATAAAAACCTTGTCTCTAGTTTGAACCTTTTCTCCTTGTCTATTAGACGGCTCGTGACGAGAAGACTGTGGACTTCAGAGGTTAAGAGGACTGAATTGTGTCGCTCTTGCTCACATTTGACAAGAAGCCATTAGCAATGCAAAACCAATTACTAGAAGAAATGACTCAACATGGAAATTTTCAACAATGCTCATCTCAAGGTCAGCCAACATATTCAAGGGGCCAGAGAAGATACAAGTAGCAGAAGCTTGGAAGAATATGAAATCCAATAAAGATAGTAAGGCACTTGGGAGGTAGGAACAATGTCACTGTTGTAAGCATTATGGTTTTTCCTGTCTTCAAAATGAGTCTAATAAGGGAAAAGTTAAGGTGGATCCAAATTTTGAGGTCAACATGGACAAGAAGAGGAAGGCAATCTCACTAGAACCACTTGTGGAAAGCAATCAGCAATCGAGTTATACTACATTGTCACATGCAGCTCTGATCCCTTGTCAAATGAATCCAAACCTTGAAGAGTTAGAAGCCTCTCAAACTAAAACCACTCCCCATGAGGTAGTCATAGATGGATGGACAATTACCTATAAGGAGTATCAACCCCAAAAGGCCAAACAAGCTAAGAAACAAGCCAAAGGGATGAAGATGAACTTTTATGGCTAGCAAGATAGCAGCATACCAAGCAACAGTTCCGTGGAGTATGACATCACAAAAGATCCAGCTAAGAGAAAGTGTTATCATTGCCAGCAGGAAGAACATTATGTCAAATCTTGCCCGCAGAAGAATCAACAACAGCAAGACCTAGGATAGGATGTCCAAAAAGAGCATGTGCAAGGAAATAAATTAAAGAGAAATTACATCTATGGAAGGTTGAAACATGTGGATATTACCACCATTCCTGGAGCTAAGGAGGTTGTGTTTGGATCAATTCCTGTAAGTTCAGGAAATGCCAAGGTTTTGTTTGACCCCAGTGTCTCACATTCGTTCATATCTAGACAATATGTAGAAGATCATAACATATTTATGCTTCCAAAGGGGAAAACAGTGATGGTTAAAACTCCAAGAGGTAAAATAAAGGCGAACCGCGTATGCCCAAAAGTTAGTCTTGATATAAAGGGGGTAAATTTTAAGGTAAACCTCATTGTTTTGGAATTAATAGGCATTGATGTTATCCTTGGAATAGACTGGTTATCTACTTGTAAAGGAGTGATTGAGTATGCCCAATGTTCAGTGTTTCTAACTACACTTTCAGGAGAAAGGATTGAGTATGAGGGTATTAAACCTACTCCTGAGGAATACAAGGTTGACCCATCTTAAGGTATGAATTATAAGAATGGTAAAGAGGGATGCGGAGATTCAGATGTCAATATAGAGGACTAAGGAACATAAGAGGCGCTATCTACTCTGGATGCTGCTGCAATCACACCATGTTTAAGAAATAGGAGTTATGTCCCGTGTAATAAAACCGTTAGTAGCCAAGTTGAGTTGTCTTAATGTGTGGCTTATGAACTTTTAAGTGTTTAGTTGCTTTGTGCTTATGTTTATGCTTGAGTTGGAATTTTGTAATTAATGAAATGATTTTGTGGGTTTTGTCCATGATTTCATTTAGTTTATATGTATAAAGTATAAGGATTAATGAAATAAATAGATGGGTTTTGGTTATCTCCTGCTTTCTATATCTTGTCTTTCGGAGCAGCCTGTCTTTATCAACTTATATCTCTGTTCTTGAAAGACCAAAAATCATGAGAAAATTCTGGACAAGAGTACATTTCAATATATTTCTCTAAATGCAAGAACCACCCTCATAGCTATTTTGGTTTGGGAGATACAAAAATCACAAGGCAATGTATCTATGCTGTCATAAACCTAGAACAGTTTCTGATATGTACTGTTTTCGACCAAGTTAACTACAGAATCTGGAAGTATGTTCTATAAGAAAGTTGTAGAGAATTTTACAAGCTTTCCATCGGTGTAAACTACAGCTTCATTGGATTAACGGAATGAGAGTTACAGCTGTTTTACTGCACTTCTATTTTTATATCGCGAGGAAATTTTAGGTTACTTGTTTATAACGTTGCTTTCGAGTTTCATTGGGATGTCAGAACACCTTTATGCTAGTTAATTCATTTAGGAGAAGGTGCAAGCTACCATTTTGTGTTCCCTAGTTTATCTTTTCTTAAGGGGGGTAGCTAAGTTAAAGAAGATACAAGATGGAGATCTCATACTTTCTAGTTCTTCACTTGGAAGAATCGGTTAACCCCATGGATGAGAAGTCAACATCAAGCGCAGGTATCCTCAACTCAAGATTGATAATTGTTGGATCGTCTACAAGGAGCTTGAGTAATCATCAGGGTTGGTCTTCGCTTTGAGCTATCATCAATTGGGAGTGTAACCTTCAATATACCCAAGACAAGATGGCCCTGATGGCATAGGAAGGAGATGTTGGACACCTGCAATTGGTTCTATAAAGACTTAGAAGACTTCAATGTTACACCAAGCATGATAAGTAAGCTTTGATTCTTGGATAGGTTATCTCTAATGATGGGATTATGGTGGACTCAAGATAGTTAAAGATGTGTTGAGATAGAATCCACCAAAGGATGTATGTGAGACTTAGAGATTCCTAGAAATGGTAGGATAATATCAAAGGTTCATTGGGGGCATTATAATCTGGACATAAGAGTGACATCAACGTGGATGGTAAGAATCTAGTAGACATTATCAATAAGTTAGGGTTGAGCTAGTGACATTATTGTTGGATTGGAATTGATTTTGACTTGGAAGTGTGCTATCGATTGGAGAAGTATAAGTCAATGCCAATGCCCTTAGAAAAGGAGAGCTATGCTACACCTAGGTTTGAGAAGTGGCATGTGGAACTTGAGTGATGTCACTAATACTACAAAGGCGGTAATTAATGGAGCTCACTTTTGAACAAGAGGAATAATTGCGAAGGTTAATTGGAAGTAACAGCAGAAAGGACTAAGGAATAATGTTTAAGAGTTGAGCAAGCTATTTGAATCAAGGTTGTAACAACATGCAAAGTAAAGCAGAATCCCTACAAAGAGGAGGTAACTACTCGAGGAAGAGGAGAAGATTCTATGTGAAGTATCCCTATCTCTTTGATTACCATCTTTTGAATCTCGAGGACGAGATTCATCTTAAGGGGGGTAGAATTGTAACACCCTAAAATTTTGGTATGATTTAAAAATAGGTGAATATGATTTATTATGCAATTTTGTGAGCATACAAACTTAGAAGAATAATAATTTTTATTAATTTTAAAATCAAATATAAGGGTAGGAACATGTTTGTGCATTCATGCTGCTGCATTTGAAATTTTGTATTGAGTGGTTTGAATTAAATTCAAAAGGGAATTCAAAATATATTTGGAAAATGCTTTGAAAAATTGGAAAAGGAAAAAGAAAAGTATTTTTCTCTCCTTGTGGCTTTCGGCCCAGCGTTGGCCCAGCTTGCGCGCGCCCGCGTCCGCCTCCCACCGCGCTGCCGGCCTAGGCGTTTGCCCCTTCTCCCCACCCTCGCTCTCTTGGGCCGAGCCTAGCGAGCCACCGTAGGCCCAGTCGCGCATGCGAGCGACTGCTTCCCCTTTCCTCTCTTCGTTTTGCTGATGTCGCGGGCCCATGTGTCAGGAGCGCCTTCCTCCTCACGCCGTCGGGACGGTGCTTTCCAAAGCCGCTACCGACCAAATTCGTGACCCAATCTCCTCCTTCCTTTCTTGGAACCGCTCCAGGGCTATATAAGCCGGGTGCCGCACCCCTCCGCATCCATCTCATCCTCTCAAAGTTGTTGTGGAGCCTGAGAGACCGGTCACCAAGAGCGGGAGCCCTAGCCACCGCCTCTCCGAGCCGCGCGACTTCCTGTCTCGTCCTCGGCTTCGATTTTGCCCTAGGTGAGCTCGCCGTGTCCTGCTCTTCCTCCCGGTACTTTCTATTTGTTGAATGATGCCCGGAAGCGAGGTATCGCGTGCTTCGGCCATGGCGCCACCGTGTTCGCTCGCCGCCGGTGGTTTTTCCCCGCCATCGCCGCCAGCAGTTACTGTGAGCCGTCGGATCTTAGATCTACGGCCGAGGATCAAAGATACCTGTTCGGCCGGCATTTTTGCAAAGAGTCCCTGTAAATTTTAAATATAGAACCCGCAGTCCAAGGCGTATTCCTGAATTACGTTTTCTTTTTCGAAAAGCGTATTTTGATCGCGGTAACTTCAGAAATATGTTTTCACTTATTTACAATTTTGCCATTATGTTATTTCATGCGTAGAATCTCCGTTTTAACTCCGATTTGACCCGTTCAAATTGCGTTAGGTCCGTATTTGCGAGATCTACATGTTAGTAGTACTGTACAGTAGGTTTGTAATATTTTATTTTTGAGTTTAAATTAAAGTAATTATTTTTCTATAGAAAATCTTCGTAAATTCATAACTTCATCGTTTTAGCTCCGTTTTTTGTGATCTTCGCGTCTGTATGATCCTAGCGAGTTGTAGATTCATTTTAAAGACTTTTTATCTTATTTTATTACTGTTGGTGTACTGTTCTAATTTTATTTCTATTATTTGCTTCGTGTATGATTGAATGGATGCTTGTGTGGTGCTTTATAATCCTGTCTAGTCGATGAGATTTACGTGGTGATCAAGAAGAGGTTCTTTGGAGGTTACGAATCTACAGAAGAAGGATCTTAGTTTAAGGCAAGTATAGCATGGGATCATCCTTGTTTCCTATTCACCTTTAATACACTTAATTCATGTGTATGTGTCTTTTTTGTTACCACTAAGGATATCCTAGCTTTTGTATCTTGTACCTTGACATCCATGAGACATTGCATTGGGTAGTATTTATGCTAGTGCTCAAGATAAATAACCATGATCTGTAACTTGACTAATGGTATATGCAATAAACGTTTAAAAGATGCTTTATGGAAACATGGTTCAAGAGGGCTAGAGCATGATGCTATTTTTTTGGTGCTCTAGTTTCTCTCCATAAGGACTTATCTGTAAGCGAACATCCGGGGCTTACAATACAACTATGAGGGCTATATGGCTCTGGCTTTAGTCAAGTATGAGGACCTTTTCTAGCTTGTTAGTGGTAACCTTTATGGCGTAAGAACGGCTTGACGAATCGGGTATAGTGCGGCCTCTGTCCTTATGTGTATAGTCTGTGTGTCATTGTGCCATTTGGAAGGGGGGCTCTACATTTGTTTGCCGAATGAATCTAATGACCCTAACTTGTTAGACGAACCTTTGAAAGACTTCATAGTGAACTGTAACACCCTAAAATTTTGAAAAGAAGAAAAGTAGGAGAAATATGATTTTTTGTATATTTTTGTGAGCATTCAAATTTAGAATGATAATAATTTTATAAATTTAAAATCAAATATAAGAGTAGAAATATGATTGAGCATTCATGCTACTGCATTTGAAATTTTGTATTGAGTGGTTTGAATCAAATTCGAAATGGATTTCAAAATCTTTTGGAAAATGGTTTTGAAAAACTGGAAAAAGAAAAAGAAAAGGGAAATCAGTTTCATTCGGAATTCGGCCCGTTTCTTCCGCAGCCCAGCGCACGCGGCCCGCCGCTTTTCCCCGCGTCCCGCACCCGAGCCGCTGACGAGCCGATCCCACCGGTCAGCGACACATCTCCCTTTCCTTTCTCCTTCCTCCGGTTCTTTCCAACCGCGAGCGCCGCCTTCCTTTTTCCTCCAAGCCGTATCCGAACGGGGATCATCCCTTTCCTTCCTTGAAGCACCCCTGAGATATATACCCGAGCCCAGGTGCGCCGCCTCAATTCCCATCTTAATCGTGAAGCTGCAGCCTTCGTCTTGAGACCGCAGCAGCCGATAGCCCTAGCGCACACGCCGTTCGAATCTCGCCGAGCTTGTCCGCCGACGCCATAAGCATCGCCTGCTGCTTCTCCGTCATCTGCAGTCTGTTGCCGAGCTCCGCTTCGAGGCGACCATCGTCCCGCCATCCTTAACCGAGCAAGTCGGTCATCATACTCGTCAAGCTTTTCCACGCAGGCGCCCAAGCCGGCCGTTGGAGTCGTACGTGGTCGTCGTCGCTCGTCTTCGGCCGTTGAGAAACCTCTCCGTAAGATAGCTGTCCCCTCCTCTCTGTCTTCCCGTGCTCCGCAGCTGCCGTCTGCTGCTTTGAGGAAAGCCTGTTGCTGCCCAATCGATTTGCAACATTGATCTTCTAGTTCATCACTAGAGCTCTTTCCGTGAAGATGCGACAACGCGATGAGCAAGTAGAGTCAGCAGAGCAGCGCCGGCCATGCGTCCCTAGTCCTGATCTTCTAGCTTGATGACATCATATTGGTGTCATGATGACATCACATACATTATGGCCATTTTTCTTCACAAAAACAAATCAAGAAATACCATGGAAATACACCACATACCATATATGTCATACTGAGGTCGTTTTGACTCCGATTTAGTTCGTTCTTATCGTGTTAGATTCGTGTCATCGTGCTCTACGTAGTAGTGCTAACGTTTATCATGTCACTCAATTATGAATTTTAATTATTTAAAGGCAACTTGATTAATAATTATTAGTTAATAGCTTTTAAATTTTAAAAAAAATCAACGTATTTTCGTTCTTGTCGCGTTGCACTCGGGTCAACCTAATCTACGTGTCAGCGGCGATGTTTACCATGTCGTGTATTTATGAATCAAATCATAATAAATTGATCGGTATTACTTAATGATCGTTTTAATTAAAAGCAATTTAAGTTTACACCCCCGATCTTTTCATGGTCACATATTAACTTAAATGTCTTTTGAACTATCGGGTGTTTCATTCAATCTATAAACATAAGTGATTTCGTTCCGTTGCCACGTGTATTTGAATATATAGCTAAATATTATATTGATTAATATGCTTGTAATTAGTTTTATAATTGGAAACAATGTAAGTTTTATATTTTGGTAATTATACATAACATGTTAATTTGATTACTATTAACATGAACGTGATCTTAAATTATAAATTGCTTAAGGTTAAACATGTTTCAAATGTTTAAAACGAAATTAGATGCTCTCACATGAAACTTTCTTTTTGCAAGATTAACTTTAATTCGCCTAAACTAAATAATAACATTTTATAAATAAAATATGACTGGTCTAACCTAGATTTTAGAATTAGAATATATTTTGTCTAATCTGAATTACTATGCTTCACCTGATTGCTGTAATTAAAATAAATAAGGCTTGGTTTTCTTTTTCTCTAATCTCTAATAAAGTAAATGTTTCGGTAGACGTTTCTTGTTCGCCGTAGCTCCGATTAGCGTGTTTTTCGCTCCGGTGTGTTAGTAGCAATGCGTAGAACATCTTTAAACCTTTTCACATATTGTTTCTTATGTTTGGTGTACTGTTCTAATTATTATTCATTGTTTGCTTCGTGTATGATTGCTCGATGTGTGTGTGGTGATTTATTGATCAAGTCCAGTCGGTGAGATTTACGTGGAGATTCCAAGAAGCTATTAATTAAAGATTTGGATCAGAAGAAGGATTTTGATTTAAGGCAAGTATAGCATGGGATTATCCTTGTTGTCCTATTCACAATAAGCAAATAATATCATTATGCATATATTCCTTGTTAAGGATGACTTAGTGTTGATCTTATTCCTTGATACCTATTATATTGCATGGATTAGTATTGCTAGTGCTCAACATGAACTATGATCATGTAATTTGACTAATGGAATATGCAATAAACATTAAAAGATGATTTTATTACTGTTAAAGGGTACTAGAGCATGGGGTTATTTGGTGCTCTTGTTACTCTCCATAAGGACTTATCTGTAAGCGAAAATCCAGGATTTACAGTACAACTGTGAGGGCTAAAATGGCTCTGGCTTTAGCTCAGTATGAGGACCTTTTCTAGCTTGTTAGAGGTTACCCTTGTGGCGCAAATGGGGTAAAGCAGACTGTGGATCCCTGCGTGGTGTATCACACGGACTGACTTCTGAAACCTAGCGGCCCTAACTTGTTAGACGAACCTTTGAAAGGCTTCATAGTGTTTCCCTGCCTGCTCACCTTGGAAGTGTTTTGGGAGTCGCGATCCCGGGCATATGGGTAAACATGACTCGCAGTGAAAGTGTACAACCTCTGCAGAGTGTAAAACTGTTATAACAGCCGTGCTCACGGTCACGAGTGGCCTTGGACCCTTACAGAATTGATGATCACTAATGACTATAAATGTGTTTTTGCTATTCATTATTCATCTTTACATTGATCATATGTTTATTGCGGGAATTAATGCAAGCCTGATGCTACTCATATGATAAAACTGTGATAATTAAAAGCTAAATGCAGTAAACCAATGTCTATCCTTTTTGAGCCTCATGAACCCTATGATATATTTGCTGAGTTCGACATGGACTCACTCTTGCTATTTCCCACATCTCAGGAAGGGTACCAGATTTCTAGATTCTAGAATTGTTAGGCTTGTGATCAACCAGTCAGTTTGATCCTGGAGTGAAGGTTACACCCGGTGCTCGGAGTTGTCTTTCCGCTGTGTTGTTCTCTAAGGTATATTTTATACTATTGCGTTATGTTAAATAAGCATTTGTCTTTTGATATTACACTTATCTGCGGCTATATGTGAGATTTGACTTCTTTATTTCACATATAGTGTATATCTGGTTTTGTCCTTAAAACCAGGTGTGACATGAACCCTGTCGACCTTCCTTGGAAGTGGGTCAAGAGATTAGCTATCTCGAGCGAAAGGGTAAATCACGACTCACAGTGAAAGTGTACAACCTCTGTAGAGTGTAAAACTGTTATAATAGCCGTGCTCACGGTCATGAGTGGCCTTGGACCCTTATAGAATAAATGATGAACACTGATGATAATGTTAATACTGACGATATTGATGCTCACTAATGATTATTGTTTCTTGCTATACATTATTCTCATTTACATGATCATGAGGTTATTTGGGCTTATGGTAAACTTGTTGCTACTCAATTGCTAAAAGATGACTCACTAAAAGCTAATCACAGTAAACCAGTGTCGACTTTTGAGCCTCATGAACCCTATGATATATTTGCGGAGTTCGACATGGACTCACTCTTGCTATTTCCCCCACATCTTAGGAAGGGTACCAGACTGCTGGATTCTGAAATTTTTAGGCTTGTGATCAACCGGTCAGTTTGTTCCTGGAGTGAAGTCTACACCCGGTGTTCGGAGTTGTCTTTCCGCTGTGTTGCTCTCTAAGGTTATATCTTATACTATTGCGTTATGTTTATTAAGCATTTGTCTCTTGATATTACACTTATCTGCGACTATATGTGAGATTTGACTTCTTTATTTCACATATAGTGTATGTCTGGTTTTGTCCTTAAAACCGGGTGTGACAGTTCTTCCCTATGCCATTCAGTAACTCGGCCAAGCACCGTTGAGTCGAGAAGAGGAGATGTGTTGGCCAACTATGCTAAGGCCGTCAGGGGACAGAGGGAAGTTGTGCCAGCCAAGTAGAGGAGGGCCGCGTGTAGGGTCAAGATGGCGGACTAGAGGGGGGTGAATAGTCCTTTCTAAAAATAATTGCGTCGGCTAACCGAAATAAATACGGAATTAAAACTATCGGTCAAGCCAAGACTACACCCCCCCTATCTAAGTTCACAAGCACCTTATAAAGATCCTAATTAGGCAACAAAGGTGTTAGGCTAGCTAGAGCTCACCTAATCAATTCTAGAGTAAGGTCACACAAACCTATACACTAGTACTTTGACAACCGGGGAGCTCCTACACATACTAATAAGCAAAAACACAAAGCCACGTACTCACTAGCAATGCTCAATAACAAGGCTACACAAGCCAAATTATAGAGCGCAAATTACTTAGCTACACAAACTAAGCAATGTGACTAACAAGGTTACTCAAACCGAATTAGTCACGCAAGGGAGCTACTTCTATGCTACACAAGCAAGAAGATAACTAGCAAGCTACAGAAGCTAACTAATTACTAGAGCAACTACACAAGCACAATGTACATAAATATAATTACAAGCTTGTGTAAGGGGAATGCAAACCAACAGGAAGACAAGGATGACACGGTGATTTTTATCTCGAGGTTCACTTGGTTGCCACCAAGCTAGTCCCCATTGTGTCGATCGCTCACTTGGTGGTTCGGCGGCTAATTGGCATCACCTGCCAAGCCCACACATTGGGCACCGCAAGAACCTATCCCAAAAGTGATGGTAGCTCAATGACACGCTCAACTAGAGTTGCTCTTCGTGGCTCCCGCAGGGTGAGCACAATATCCCTCACAATCACTTCTCAGAGCACCACACCATCTTCTTGGCATACTTCAACAGAGACCACCACCAAGCCATCTAGGAGGTGGCAACCTTCAAGAGTAACAAGCACCACCGGATTGCAACTCGATCACCTAGTGCCACTCGATGCAATCTCACAATGCAACGCACTAAAATCACTCACTCGCAATGGATCTGCACTTCTCGCAAGCACAAGTGAGTTAGAGGCTTCTCAAACCAAGCACACACAAGGGCAACACATCTCGAAGGTGATCAACCTCAGCCAAGCCCGAGCTCCATCTCTATTTATAGCCCCCAAGCCAAATAGAGTCGTTGGAGCCTTGGATCACATTTCTACGCGGTCACTAGACAGCAACGTGCGAGCACCGGACATAGAGTGGCGGTGCCTATTGATGGTCATTAACACCCATCATAAACCGTCAATATAACTTGTATAAATGCATAAAAATGATCACCAAGATAGGTTTAGGGGTTTAAACTGACAAATTCCATGAGTTTGGTGAATCTATATTTTCAGCAGGGTTTATCTAGAAAACTATCAAGGAGAACTTATTCATCAGATTAAATCACGCTTATCCATGACGAAAACAACTCCAGAAGGTTCCAGAGGACACCAGAGGGTGAACCACCGAAGATGACCGTGAGAGGCAGACAGGTGGGGCACCTGCAGGCCGGCCGACCCCTAGGACCCACATGTCATCCTCCCCTTCGAATGTCAGTTCTCCACCGCCTCCTAGATTGCATCCCCGCTATTCTTTCAAGTCAGTTTGATCCAAGGGTCCAGAATTGATGCTCCGGCCTATATATAGCAGCCCCTACCCCCTCCCTAGAGGCATCTCTGAAACCCTAATTCATATCTCTCATTCAGATCAACATACACTAGAAGGATTAGGTCTAGAGCTCTCCAATATAGCAGATTAGTAGCTCGGGAGTGAGGGTCGAGTTGAGCTCATGCTCAAGTTTTGGGCTCAGCGAAGCCTTATATCTTCACTTCTACATCTTGTAAGACTTATTATCAATATATCATATTCTTATCTACATGGCTATGCTTACTTTGAATATATATCTTGCTTAGTTATGGTTTTTATTACTTTTGTATGCGGGTTCATAGAGCGCTTAGCCTGCTAGTTTACCGGTTAGGCTAAGTAGCCGAGTCTCGTGTAAGCATGGTGCTTATATGATGCTCTACCTGTGAGTGCGCCGTGTTCTTTGGTTGGGTGGTAGCAGCAGGAGGTCATAGCCTCGTCTATCCTTTATAGTCCACTTTGAATTGAGCAGGTTCTTATAAATTGTAGGATCGTAGTCACGTCGGTAGAGTTATCTATTGTGGATGCTCTACCTTCTAAACAGCATCTCGAAGTGCGCAAGAGTAGAGTTAGTCTTAACTATAGTTAGATGTATATACTTTGACCATGTAAAAAGAATGTCACAGGAATCTACCTCACCCGTTGTTCTCTTGAGTTAACTAGTTTACATTATCTTAGTGATCTATCCCCTGAGTGTCATTATCCTTAATTCCTATCATTACCTTTACCCCTTGCTCTAGCTATGATGGTATATTGACTGATAGATTCTCCTTTGATATTCAATAATCTTTACTCCATTGTTTCCCCATGGTAAAATATAAATAACGATACCTGGAATACTCCCTGTAAAATGCTACAATGGTGCGCTTGCGAAATCCTTCATATTCTATTTGCACTTACAAATACCAACAATGCCCAACGGTCGAATTGCAACGGCTATTTCAAAATAGCCGTTGGGACCCTAGCACCGGACATAGGGGGCGGTGCACCGCCCTAGGGGTGGCGGTGCCCCCTGTTGACGGTCGTTAACACCAATTATAAACTATTAACATAACATGTATATATACTTGATCCAGTCACCAAACATAGGTATAGGGGTTTAAACTAATAAATTCCACAAGCTTTGGTGAATATTTGTATGCAGGAGGGTTTATCCAGAAAACAGCCTACTGTCATACACCCCAAATAGGCCATCCGACGACAACAAGTGATTCTATTCACAAAAACTATGAAAGACAAATCTAGAAGGTTCCAGAAGACACCGCGATGAAACGTGGGCTGAGACTCCACCGTAGTGGGCTGGTCGGCCCATGGGGGAGGCTGCCCAGCCTACCCCGAAGCCCGCTCGCCCTCCGCCGCCTCATACTCCTTCCTACGATCCACTTCATTGATTTTAAGGCGGTTTTAGGTCGATTTATCCAACGGTGGTCGAGGGATGTGATGTGGATCGATGACGTGGCACTTCCTTGGATGCTACTCCTTCTCCCCCTATATAAGGACGCCCAAACCCCCTCTAGGAGGCCATCTCTCATTCAGATCAAGACAACAACAGGAGAATTAGGCTAGACTCTCTAATGTAGTAGATTAGTTCTAGTTGAGAGTTAGGAAGAGTCGAGCTACGCCCAGGTTCTGGAGAATTCTTCAGAGGTTTGGTATATCTTTGTATCTTACCTTTGCAAGACTTATGTTTTAATATATTTATATTCTCTATTTACTTTTATGCCTTTCATGTGTATGGTTAATATAGTTATCATATCTAAGCATGGGATCTCCGCTCGCATCGAGTGCTTTAGTTATCATATGTGACTAGAGTAGTAATCCGTAGTATAGACATGGTGTCTAGACTATAGGTTACCTGAGATTGCACCCAACATCACGGATAGTTGTGGTAGCCCCAAGTGGTGACAACCCTGACGGCTGATGTAGTCCACCACGTTCAGGTTGGTGTTTGTAGGACTGTAGTTAGAGCTTCCTAGCCCCTTTCTCATCCCTTTCTGTGGTTAGTGTTCTGATGTCCCAAAATGTTATTATGTATGATCGCTTTTATCTACCCATGCTTAAGTTACCATCTAGCCTAGACTAGAATAGAACCAGAGTAATAGAGAAGTATCCAGGAACCTTAGACTCACTCGTTGTCCTCTCAATCTAGCTATGCTACTCATTTATCATGGAATTCTCCTATGTGTGTATCATTATTCATAACTCCTATCATTTATCACCTACCCCCACTTTAGTCTAGTTGATATAGTAAGTTAGTAGATGCATGATGGTGAATTATCAGTTTATTTAACCATTGTTTCCCTGTGGATAAATACGATACTCTAGAATACTCCCGGATAATAGTTATAACGGTATCTGTGCGCTTGCGAAATTCTCTATGTGCGTTATAAAATACCAACAAGCTTTTTGGCGCCGCTGCTGGGGAAGCAATTGGTGTAAGGATTTTGATAGTGATCTTGATGTTTGCTAATTTAGTGTGCCACTAGCTTTAGTAGGATTACCCCTGTTCTATTGAATTATAGAATAGATAGAACAACAGTTGTCGTTTCGACCTTCCGGCAAACTTCCATTGGAACCCTGCCATCTCACAGGTTTGTATAGACATATATATTATTCTAACCATGTGTAGATTGGAGAGAAAGGTCGACGTCACAAGAATTCAAATCACATCTCAAGTGACGAATATAGAAGCCGCGCTAGTCACAAATCCCAAATTGTGAGTCATGGTAAATATGATCAAGAAAGGTGAGAAAGTCTTTGCTCATGGACTTCAAACTTTTTGAGTAGTTATCTTTTTAATTTTTGCATTCCACTACATGTTTACTCTGAATAATCCATGCATCCTCTTTATTTAGTTTATCTCATATCAAATCCATGACATGTTTAGTTCTTTTCATACACCCTTGTTGTTTGCATCTAAAAATATAATAATAAAAAAAGAATCATTACCATGATCATGCTCTTTCATCTCTATTTGAGTAAATATCTATAATGCTTTCATGCTACCGTTGTCTGCTATTGTATGCTCAGGTTTGGAGTATCCTCATACATCTCTTAAATAAAGCATGGTGCTTAGTTTAGGAGTGGTGATCTTACTTTCAAAGGATTTTTTAAATTAAGTATGATGCTTAAGTTAAAATACTTTCCTAAATCAAATTAGACGTGGTGTCTAGGTTGATTTTTGAGCCGATGGTATACTTTAGTAGATACTGGTTATTTTTGTTGGACTAATCCATGCAGAAAACTCTCAAATTTAAATTGGGTAAGTCCTAAGAAGAATTCATATTGGAGATGGAGTAAGGCACATGATGAACTTCAATAACTTTGCACAAAGGAGACATGGCTCATTCTTCATGGAAGGAAGAACTGTATGTATCAAAGATCATTCACTTTGTCTTTTGTTGTAAGTTACCTTTGTCTTGAACCATGCTTAAATGCAGCAGATAAACAAAATTTGTTATGAAACATGATAAATTAAATCTATGCTAAAATAGTCCTAAAAACCATCCCTTCATTAGCATAGATGAAATTCATATAAATTGTGGACAAGAACCCATATTTTAAAATTGTTGCAATCCTTTGGGTATGTGTCAACTAACATTTTATAGAAAAAAATAATAAGCTACGCCTGTTCATGGTTTGGTGAGAGCTTGCAAACCCCAAACCAAACCACCACTTCAGTGATAAAACAAAGGAGACGAGTGCCATACAACAAAAGCACTCACTTAAAGGAAGTGGATGGACAATGCGACATGCTATGAGTAATGTTGAAGACATCCTAGCATTGATTTTTCTCAAAACTCAATATAGGATGTCGATGAGAACCAAGGTGCAACTCATCTCATATTATACAATCTGAGACCTGCTTTCATCATCTTCGAATACATCATCTTACACATTGGCAGTAAGGACAAGGATGAGAAGATGCCACAACATCATGGCATCCATCCTTGTGTCAACAAACATCAACCATTAGTGGACTGCCAACTATTTCTTGTGAGACCATGAACAGCCATAGTTGCAAGATGACATCTCTAAGCCATTTGAGATAAAGCTTTCACCAATGAGGTTCCTTCCTTGACCATCAAGACGGCTAGCGTATCACTGACAAACAAGAAGAATAGCTCTTCACCACGCCGTTAGAGGACAAAGATAATTAAGGAGGAATACGAGTTTGCATCTCCAATGAACATCAATTCGACCAAGAATCAACGAAAATCAAGAAACATTGATGAAAGAATATCATGACACTGTCTGAATCCTCATCTCTTGGATCAGATAGTTCAAAGATAAGCAGAGTACAAGAGGTCTTGCTCAACAGACCTAAAATCATGAGCCCTCGTTGACAGGTAAATCGGTATTTATCTTATATTTTATTTTCATACTATTTTTTCAATTTTGCATAAATAATCTTATCTTAAGCTATGAAAAGAAAAAAAAATATGGACACATGAAGGTCCAAATATAAAAAAGAAGAAAAAAAATATGGACACATGAAGGTCCAAATATATAAATATAAAATATGAGCACATGAAGGCTCATAGTCAAAAAAAACATGTTCCTAGGACAAGTTTCCTTTGGGTATTCTTAGTCACTAACCATTGCAGGTTAAGATTTAAGAACAAATGATGAATAATGTCTGAGGACATAAGAGTTACAACACACTCTAAGGGATGTTTCAACATTCACACTTGACTTTAAGTGTTAAGTGACAACAAGGTTCAAGCGTGGGAGGGAGGAGGCCGACTCCTCTAGAGATCCGATGATGATTTTCCTCCGCTCAAGCTCCTGTCGCTCTGGCACGCTAGTTTGCAATCCCTCCATTCATTGTTACTTTGTCTCTATAAGTTTGAATGTATTTACAACTTTCATACGAGAAAATCAAACTTAAGATATAAAATAAAATTAACCCTCAAAAGAAGAAGTAATGGTGAACAATAAAGACATGTTATTAACATGGGATAAAAGTACTATGCTAATTGAAAAGTTAAAACTAACTTTTCAATAGCATAGAATATGACCTTTAGCTCTATGACAATGACACCCTCGTTATCAATTGTAAATCCCTTCGGGTATGTGTTGTCCACTAATCTTTTGCAGGAATGAAATAATGAGTGGAGCAAAAGGTCCAAACACAAAGAAAGAACAAACAAATGGCATGATAAAAGAATGAGAAGGAGTATAACATATGAGACAAGATGCTCATGAACAACTCAAAATACAAGAAAGGGACCACCACAAGTCATCTACCCTTCGTCACATGGTGTCATCATGCTCTAATAATTATCTTAAGGTAAGTGGTCATCGTTTTTCTCTTGATCTTGGTATGCACATAAATGAAGACACAAACATGTTTGAGTTACAGCTTTGCTTGATTCAACCTAATTAACTCAACATGTCTTGTTCCTTAAGTTTGTTCATAGCACTACTTTCTTGATCTCGGTCTTAACCAAATGAGCTAAAAATGTTACATATCTTATCTTTGGAAGATGATAGTCATCATCATGAAAAGTTTGATACATTAAATAAAGATGGACAATCCTTCCATAGGTTAAGCAACTCCACCCTTTCTGTCATAGCCAAAATGCTACATACATACTCATCCTTCTGATTTTATTACCCATGTTGTAAGAATGAACAATGCACACAATATCAATTTTATCATGATCCAATATGCCTAAGGTTAGAGAGAAATAAATAAAATTTTGGTTCTATTGGTGTTTTTCCGCCAACAGAGCCCACTTGATCTCTACCTTGTCTTGATGAGCATAACACATTTCGAGGAAAGTATGGGGGAGTCAATCCCCCAAATTTTACAAGTGAAAGTTCTGAATCGACAACAGGCTCACAACCATTGATGAGAGGATAGATGCCATCCGAGGTATGTTACATAATCATACATAATGGCAGGTAGGTATGGGACACGAGATGGCCTGCCTCCAGCAACAACAGCAACAACAAAATTAAAATTGGGAGGCTCTATTCCAACACCTTCATATTCGACCACCTCGTTGAACAACCACGACAACAACTAGCTTGGGGGAGAAAGGCATTCCACGTGTATCCAGGTAAGTATTTTTTCTTTTGTTTTGTTATTTTTAGTTTGCTCTAAAATATAAAAATAAAATAAATAGTTATCCCTATAGTAGTAAAATTGAAATAGAAGGTGTGTCTAGTTTGCTTTAATTTCTTTTAAGAGCTAAATAAATAAAAAGAGGACTCTAAAGATAATCTCTTAAAATAGAAATGATAAATAGTTGCTCTGTTGTAATTTCTTTCAAGTGCCTAGTTTTTAACCTTGAATTCTCCTGAGTTTTTGATGAAATTATTTTGATATAAGGATTTACTCTGAACTTGAAACTCGTGTGTACCATATGTTTGATCTAAGTCTAGGTAAATGACAGATATGATATGAGAAGGTCTGAGCTGCTGTTTATCTTGTTCTAAGTGACACTAAAGTTCTGAAGATTTCTTTTGAAAAAACATAAAAATACTACATGATGAGTTCCTATATGGCAAAGCTTGAATTCCCACCAGAGTCAAACATATTATTTAGGCTAGAAAAACTTTCATATATATATTGCTTGCTTTTGCACTGAGTTTTGTCAAGCTTTGTTGACTCTTATGAGAGATTTGACATGCTCTTAAAATCAAGATCACGTACACACCATATATACCTGCTGCTCCTACACTAGGAGTATGCAAAAACATGTTTTCCATCTAGATTCACCTAAAAATATTCTACTCCTATACTGGGAGCGAACAACAAAAACTTGTCTAATAGGTTTCCCACTACCAAATAAATGCTTCAAGTTCTTGTTGCTATCTCTCAAAAATTTTGTTGCAGAAAAGAGGCATGGGGCTATGCAAAAGTTATTCATAAAAAAAGAGAAAGAAAAAAATTAAGAAAAAAATGAACACAAAAGTGTTCGAGATATTTAAAACAATAGGTACATAGATGCCCACCTAAAAAATAAGAGAGACGAATAAGATAGCCTCTGCTCTCTAGCAAGTGATTCTAAATTTTAAAAGAGAGATAAGTTTTCAAGGAGCAAAGTAGAATCACTACAAGAATCCTGCTAATCCGTGATAAAAAATTTTCATCACGGATCACCAAATAAACGTCACCAAACAAGATCTGTGATGATTTTTGATATCATCACGAATTGAGCATCATGGATTGACCTCCGTGATGTTTTGTCCGAAATCATCACGGATTAACACAAATGGTGACGATCTTAAATCATCACGGTAGAGCCCGAGGCGTACTTAGCCCAGCCCAAGTCCATTTCCTGTGATGAAAAATAAACGTCACGGATGAATTGCTACGTCATTGTAAAGGCTTACATGGATGCTTACGTGGATGATGACGTGAACACTACCTCAGCCCATCTGTTAACAGGCCAAAATCTAAGATGGGCTAACTTTTGGCCTAATAGCCATTTTCGCAGCTTTTTTCAGCCATTTCGCAGCCCATTTTCAGCCATTTTTGCAGCCTATTTTCAGCCATTTTGAAGCCTAATTCATCATTAATTTTTAGCACACTATTCAGCCCACTGCTACAGCACATACAACCCATTTACACAGCCCATTTTCACATATACAACCCACATATATAGCCCATACACGCAGCACATATACACAGCCCATAAAGCTAATAATTGTAGCATCATATCACATAAATTTTCATCCAAAGTCAGATTACACAGGTTTCCATCTAACATCCCACAGTTTACAACAAATAGAGGTTCTGAATACATACAACTCTAACATCAGCAGTGACAATATATGCATGCAACAGCAACAGCGACAATGCAAGCACCAATAGTAGCAAACTGCAATCACCGGCAAAAGACAACAGCGGCAGCGACAAAATGCAAGCTCCAGTAGCAGCAAACTGCAAGCACCAGCAGCAAATGTGTCACATCCGGTTTTGCAAAGAACAAAACTAGGCTCGTCATATATGTGCCCAAAAAGTCCACACATACAACAATAGAATAAAAATATCAAAACAATGTTTATATAAAGCGGGAAACATAACATATTAACACTTACAACTATCAGAGTGTCGCGGAACGGTCACTAATCTTTTCTTCAGGCTCCAACGTCATAGGGACGGCTGACTGGGGTAACATATGCCAAGCACTTCAAAAAAGACTTTTGGAAACTCCACTACACTTTCATCCTTCTTCTAAGCAGCACCTTACTACACACTAGAGTGTAGGAAAATAGCAAGAGTGAGTCCATGTCGAACTCAACAAATATAACACGGGGTTTATGAGGTTCAAAAAGGATAGACACTGGTTTACTGCATTTAGCTTTTAATTATCACAGTTTTATCATATGAGTAGCATTAGATTTGCATTTATCCCACAATAAACATATGATCAATGTAAAGATGAATAATGAATAGCAAAAACACATTTATAGTCATTAGTGATCATCTATTCCGTAAGGGTCCAAGGCCACTCGTGACCGTGAGCACGACTGATATACCAGTTTTACACTCTGCAGAGGTTGTACACTTTCACTGTGAGTCGTGATTTACCCTTTCGCCCGAGGTGATCAGCCTCTTGACCCACTACTAAGGAAGGTCAGCAGGGTTCACTATGAAGTCTTTCAAAGATTCGTCTAACAAGTTAGGGCCATTAGATTCACTCGGCAAACAGATGTAGAGCCCCCTTCCAAATGGCACAATGACGCGCAGCCTATACACATAAGGACAGAGGCCGCACTATACCCGATTCGTCAAGCCGTTTTTACGCCATGAAGGTTACCACTAACAAGCTAGAAAAGGTCCTCATACTTGACTAAAGCCAGAGCCATATAGCCCTCACAGTTGTACTGTAAGTCTCGGATGTTCGCTTACAGATAAGTCCTTAAGGAGAGAAACTAGAGCACCAAGAAAAATAGCATCATGCTCTAACCCTCTTTAAACAGTAATCAAAATGTCATCTTTTAGTGTTGTTGTATATTCCATTAATCATATTACAGTATCACAGTTTATGCTCAGCGCTAGCAAAAGCTACCCAATGCAAAATCCCATAGGTGACAAGGTATAGATCAAAAACTAGGAAAATCCTTAATAGCGATTCAATATAGACACATGCAATATGATTTTACGTGATTAAAGTGAATAGGACAGCAAGAAAATCTCATGTTATACTTGCCTTTTTCCAAAGTTAACTGCTCATAATCTCCAGTTGCTATCTTCTGGTCTCAAGTCCTTTTGCTTCGACTGTCGGTCCTCAGCTCCTCGTCTTCAGTGCTAATTAACCAAACTTCTTCTACTCGCAGCAATCAAGTAGAACAAGCAGACAATAAACACAACTAAGAACAACACACCAAACAAACGAGACACTTTAAAAGAGAACGTACTAAACAATACGGTACGTTGCTATGATCACAAAAACGCAGGAACGATAGATAACAGAGCTACCATCAAAGAGGATACACGACTATCGAGGAGTTATAACAAATCGGAGAAGACAAACTATACGTTTGATTTATTTTAGTTAATGAATTAAGGTGATAGAACTTAGATAATGTTAAAGTTTATATATATAAACATAGGAGTATAAACCTATATTGTTTCTAATTTGATAAGCAGTGCAAACAAAAATTAGTTAAAATTAATGTTTAAATTAAAATTTAGAAAACATGTAGCATGTTAAACGTCGTCGACATACGTACAGTAGACTACGTCAATTTAGGCAAGACTAAAGCGATTAAGATACGGAAGTTGAAGGCAATGACGGAGATATATGAGTACGGACTAAAAAGACAGCCTAAGCAGCTCCAAGATGATATGATTTATGGTCATGAATGACAACGAACGGCTAAAGCACAACTTTTGATCAGTTAAATAATAGATAGACAAGGTGATCTGTGGGCTGACGTTAATTATACGTGCATAAACACTTGATACTGATGTCAAGGTAATGGACATTTTAGAGAACTATCCTAAGTTGAATTAACCAATTTACGTTGAATTATAAAAGATGAAGTTAACCTTATTCATATTTTATTTATAAATATTTATTTAGTGTTTAAGTCATTTAAAAATTTATAATTAGAAGGCATAAAGAAGGTGATAACAGCTAATCGAATCATTATATGTTTCTTACATAAATTAAACAAGTTCTATTTAAGAAACACTTAAGTTCTTATTAATCATGATAACATTTGATTATTTATAAAAGACAAATTATAAACCAAAGTTACTTTTAATTTGATAAGACAATAGATAAATATTAGTTAAATTAACTACATGCTTCATGTTTAACTAAACTAATTATGATTAAGAAACATTTAAGTTAATATTAATAAAGTTAACATTTATTTAAGAATGTTCTATGTAGGAACCTAAGTTGCTTCTAATTTAAAAGAGCATGACATAAACATTAATCAAATAAACATAATTTAATTTGTAAACACATAACGTGACATGGTAAACAACGTAGCTAATGCGTCTCTTACGCCAGCATAGTCACGAAGCAACGAGAACGAAATTATACCCCTATGTTGCTTTTAGTTAGAAAGCTGTTAAATAAATATTAATCAAGTTGCATTTAAATAGATTAATTCATACTTGAGTGACATCACAAAAATTATCGCTACTGTATAGAGCACGACGTTATGAAACTGTCGCAACAAAAACGGATTTATAAACCTAGATTGCTTTTAATCATAGAACTAATTGCATGTCAATCTCTACAACTAAAAAGATCCAAATGTCATAGTCTGATAGTAACTAATCGCTTCACCCCGCGCTAATCCTACGTCTCACGGTCGCGGATTCTTCTCGTCTGCACACTCCTATGGTTGCTGCATGTTGAAGACGGCAAAACTCACGAGCCCGAGGCACCAGCGCAACGTGCCTTGGCTTGGTGGTCTCCTTCGGTCTAATGCATGCACGCATGCATGCCATTCAATCCCGCTGATCCAGCTAATGTAATTTCCATCCTGCCCTGCTCCTTTTCATCGCTGGTGGTTGGAGACTGGAGACGTCCCAATCCTCCTCTAGAGCATATCCTTTTCCATGCCCGTCGCTGCACCTCACCGCCGCCGCGCTACAGGCCTCCATCATCACCAAGCACGGCCGCCGTCTCGTAAACTTTGTATGTGCATGTCACTTCTGTGTTATCGTAATACATGCACGTGTATTGTCCCGGTTGGAATAAATTAACGCTATTTTTGTTGCATCATTAATGGCCACACAATTACCGCTAATTACTCTAGCTCAATGCTCGGCTCATGCATGTGCACATGCTCCAGTGGGCTTCCAGGGACGGACCGGACCACGTAGTTTAGATCTGGCCACAGAATAACATATTTTATAGTATAATCTCCCATATATGCTTTGCACATGTATGATGTATTGTAACAAAAGATTCTATGTATAGCTGAATGGATATTTTTTTGTTGAATTGATCATATATGCATACACGGTGAGTAGTTCTCACTCGTAGCAACGCACGGGTACTCACCTAGTTAAATTAATATTTAATTTATATATGACTAGCATGTACCACGTCTACACCGATAGCATGTAACTTCAGTTGGCATGATCGCAAAATCACAAGAACGAGTTACTACACTAGGTTGCTTTTAATTAAAAATATATTAAATAAATATTGCACGTAAATCAATAAATTCATAATTGGGTGACACGATATACATCAGCACTACTACGTAGAGCGTAACTATACGAAACTAATGCAACTAAAACGGAGTAAAATGGAATTAAAACAAAGAAACGACAAAGATATTACGAACTAGTGGCAGAACCGCAAATACTTCATCTTCTACCTCCATCCATCTGAAGGGCCTTGGCCTAGGGGCGACACGAGAAGGAGAAAAAATATCTGATTTACTACACGAGAGATTTCCCAAACTAGGGGCTCCTCCACGGTAGTTTTGGTGTGCTTTTACCCAAGGGGTAGGTACGTATATATAGGGAGGAAAACTCCCTACCCCCACGTCAACTAGCGATACGGTACTAATTGATATTGCACCATCCATCTTTACTAATAGGCATAATTAATTATTAAAGCCCATTAGTAAATAAATGTATGGGCCTTTGAGATTTATTATGATTATTGCACATGGGCTTTGAGCATTGGGAAAAATGACACATTTATTTATTTTCGGAATTAATTAATTTCATGGATAAAATAATTCCAGAAAAGTCTAAAATTATTATTTAAGCCATGAAAAATACTCCGAAAGCTCTAAAAATTCAGGAAAAATTCTCAGAGACATTATGAAACATAAGGAACCCCAATAAAGTATTTGGAGCTCATGAAAAGATTAGTGAAACGATCAAAGAAAAAGATTAAGTTCATGGAAACTAGAATTTTAATTCGAAAAAGGGCCAGAAAAATTTCTCAATGAGAGATAAACGTCGCTCTATCGTACTCGTAAACCGTTTGCACTCATAAACACCAAAACAAGCATCACATCAACCAAAGCCCGTCAAGTTAATTCTAAAATAATCGAAAAGCATCATTTTTCTTTAATAAAAATATATGAAATCTAAACTAATGACAAGTTCTATTCAAATATTAAAATATTTATTTTAGTTAGTGTTTTCTATGCACAACCCAAAATTAGAAATTTAGAAATTTTGGGATGTGACAAAATGCAACCAGCAGCGGCGGCAAAAGACAGACCATGTATACCTTAACTTGGTCAAAATTGACTTGACACAAGTTAGCAGCAACAAAATGCACGAAGTTAGTAAGATATGGCACCATGCATGTCTTAACTTGGTCGAACTTGACTGAGCAAACGATCAAGTTTTGCTTCCATCTCAGACTGAGCCTTCTTCATCTCCTCCACCTGTCCACGAAGCTCAACATTGGCCCTTTTCTCCGCTTCCAATTTTGTCTTAGTTTTCTGCTCACTGGATCTAGATTGGGCATTCTCGAACCCCACATTCTACAAGAACTTGTTATTCTTGGTGTTCTCAGCAAGCACCTCACTAACAACCTGAGCCACGGACTTGAATTCTTCACCTTCTGTTGTTGTAGACAGCTTGTTCTCCATTCGTGTCTAGCAAGCAAGTAGCAAACATGGTTGATGATGAGAGAATTAAAAACTAGCATCATAAAGAGGAAATTAAAGTCTGAAAGTTATCTTACAATAGCCTCTTGTACAGTAGGGGCATAGCATTTTCTTTTCTTGCTGTAGTGGCACTCCTTGAACAAATCCAATGCATCAGGTTCTTCATCACCCTGGGCATTTTTTACACGCAAACCGCAAACCAAACCGAACCGAAATATCGGTTTGTTCGGTTTTCGGTTGCGGGTTCGGTTTTGGTTTTTGTGTTGTTCGGTGTTCGGTCTCGGCTTTGGTTTTATGGTAAAACCGAACCAAATCACTGAGTAACCAAAATAACATGTTGCAGACAGAAATGAGAAATCCCCCCCGACCCCAACATAGCCCACCATGAGGCCATGACGGTCCATCCTAGCGCTGCAGCCTGCAAGACCCCTAACCCTGAGTCCCCACATCCCGTATTCAGGAGCCCCCATTCCCCATCCACACCACACCGAACACCCAAACCCCAACTAAACCAGGGGCGGCCGGTGGGCCAGGCGGCGCAACGACCGCGGACGGAGCAGGTCTCGGTGGCCGGCCGGTAAGGAGAAGGTCACGGTGGGCGGGGCCAGTGGCCGGTGAGGAGCAGGTCGCGCGGACGGAGTATGGGAGCAGGTCGCGGGCGGCGGCGGCGGCGGTCTGCGGAGCACGGGAGCAGGTCGCGGTGGCCGCCTGGAGTCCTAGACGGTGAGGCGAAGGTGGCTGGCAACACCCTCGTGAAGTTCTCCGATCAACACAACGGCAGCGCGGACGGAGCAGTCCTCCAATGTAAGTTTAGATCGAGCTCAGTTGGCAACAAGATTCCCAATATTATCTAGGTTGGCCCGTGATCTGTTGGCAATTCCTATCACCTCAGTTGCCTCTGAATCAACCTTTAGTGCTGGTGGCCGAACTCTTGATGACTTTAGGACCTCACTAACCCCAAGAATGGTTGAGCGCCTCGTTTGTGCAAATGATTGGCTTCGTGGAGGTGGAGGAAAATATGTTAGTGTTGAAGAGGACACCGAACAAATGGCTTTGCTTGAGGAAGGTAACATATTCTTGATTGCTTCTAATATGCTTCCACGATTCATACACAGCACTGTACTAACTTAGATCATCATCATCTGTTATTTTAGAACTTGGTGGCCTTTCCATTTCTAAGGATGATACTCCAGCTACTGTGTCTTGAACAATTGGTAGAAGGTATATTTCTATTGCAGGTTTTGCACATTCATCTGTTTAATATTTCTTGGACTTGGACTGCTGAGATCACTTATCACTAATTGAGATCACTTGATGGCTGCAGGACTGCCGATGCTCCAGTACTTTGCCCACTTGGTGTCTTGGTGTATGGACACTGGCATGCATGCTGCTGCTCGCCTGCTTCTGCTGGGCTGGGTGCTGGGTGTCTACTGTTTGAATAATGAAGAACTCTTGAATCTATGTAATTGTGTACTATTGTTTGAGGCTTGTTGATTTGTGTACTGTGAGATGCACTACTTTTTAATTCTTGCTGGGATGCTGCTGCTTGTCGTCTTGACAGCTTAAGAGTTAAGACTTGATATATAATATATATTTGTTGCTTGCAATCATTTGATTTTGATGTAATTCTGCATTGTTGCCGCTGCTGACATTATGTTCGGTTATTATGGTTAAAACCGAAAACCGAAATGAAAAAACCAAAACCGAATTCTGCGGTTTTCACTTTTCTAGATAACCGATCGGGGGCTGCAAGCTGGAAACCGATTTTTTTTAACCGAACCGAACCAAACCGAATTATCGGTTATAACCGAACGCCCAGGTTGAGTTCTTCATCATTGTATTTGTCTCCCTAAAAACAACATTTATATGCATCAGGTCCATTAGGGGGTCACAAATTAGGACAGAATCATGAATACAAATAGAGAACTAGGCATGCACATATAGGTAAGGATGAAAACGGAACGGAAATATCCCGAACCGACCGCTTTCGTTTTCTATATTATGATTCCGTTTTCAAACATAAAAAATTGTCAGTTTCAATTGATTTCACAACCATTTTCAACCATTTTGTGTATTCTTTAATTGCTAAAATGTAGAAATGTACCGAACTAACCGATTTCGTTTTCTATTTCGTAAGTCCGTTTTCGACCGTTTCCGACCGTTTTCATCCTTACATATAGGACAACTACTGTTCATATAAGAAAATAAGCAGCAGTAGCTCATGTTGAACTAAACTAAATCTATCATGGCAGCCAAGCTCAGCTTCAATAAACAAGTTTAGTTAGATCTCTATTTTTAGCGCAAAGTTAATCATTAGGTTGGCATACCAGAACACTGAAACTAAAACAATGTAAGCGACAGCCTGCACAAGCATCCACCCATCTTAAATGAAATCACCTGACAAAGTTGTCATCCCATAATGCTAGTACTCAACAAATGTATCTGTAACAAGTGGTGACCTGGTTCCTGCTACCCAAACATCTAATTTGTTAAGTAGAATCTACAAAGGATGGCACAGCATAGCTTTGTTTCCAAAAAAAAGAAAATTTGCTTGTAACTATTGGATGACAAAATTTGGCAAGATTTAAAGATCTGTATTGAACTACAGTGCAATCACCACATTTAAAGATCTCTATAGATCAGATTGGATGACAAAATTTGACAAGACCAACACAACCCCACAATTTGCTTGTAACTAGCAGCAGCTCACTACATCGACACAACTATAATTTCTCCTACAGCAATAAAGATTTATATATGTGCAGCAATGATTTACAAATGTGAAACAAGTAACATTTATATAAATGTCGAAACTTGTGCCATTTATATATGTGCAGCACAGATTTATACAGCAACACAGATTTGCCATTTGCCATTTATATATGTGCAGCAACACAAATGGACATGGTTCACTTACCAAATTTTCAACATGGACCATGCAAGCACGAGAGCCAGTTGTATGATGGTACTTAACATTCCCTCGATTGCCCTTGTTCTTTTGGCATGTCTCCTACATCAAAGAAAAAATACATGTAAGATTGGTGACAGATTAGCATATACTAGGCAACAATCTATCTAGCAGGGAAACATACCATCTTTTTGGGACTCTTCCATGATTCTAAAAGTTAAATCCACTGTTCATTAGTCATGTGTTTGACAGGAGAAGTTTTTGTAACCAAATTTAGTGGAAAAGGATCAAAATATTCTTGCTTCAGCCTGTATCTTTGTTGGCGAATTGCAGACTTCATCATCTCAATACAAGCCTTTTCAACTGTCTTATCCTCTATGTTTATGTGAAACTTAGCCTAATCAAATGGAAGAATATGTACAGAAAAGAATATCAATTCAGTAATTTATGGCATAAAACAACAAACAATGGTTCTTATATTGAGACTAAATGTGGAAAGGACCGGAGAATGTATGTATCTTGATTCCGTGAACTGAGTTGAGGATAACTTACGCCTACGTTCACCAATCAAAAGGAAAATAGAATCCTACTTTACCAAATGTTAATAACTAACGCAGCGGTATGCCACTCTGTTCTCATGTCGGAGGTCATAGGTTCAACTCCTCCGGGCACACCTTTTTTTTGTTTTTCGCTTAATTTTACATACAAAAATGCTGGGCCAACTCCAGTGCTGGGCTGCGCCGTGGCCATGATGTTGGGCCAGCTCGAGTGAATGGGCACGCCCACTGTGATGCTGGGCCAGTGATAAATAAATAAAAATACTTAAAGAGCACATTTAGAGTCATGGAATAAGTATCTCAAATGTTTAAACATTTTGCTACTTTCCTACAGGTGTTGGGTTCAAATCTCATGTGCTGCAGATTTTTTTTCCCAACCACACCATATATATGGAGAATATTTTTAGTTTTGCCATATACATCATATACATGTAACAAAGTAATGTTCAAATAATTTAACAAATTGTCTTTTGGGTTTTTTAACTTAATTGTCTTTTGGGTTTGATACTTTTTGTAATCACTTTTTCTATTTTTCTTTGCACTAAATATTGATAGCGAACCTACTGTTTTGGGCTAACTAGAGTATGACGAATTCAAAATCATACAAAGTGACGATCCTGATAAAATCGTCACGAGTTAGCGGGCTGGGAATATCCAGTGGGCTCATCCATGACGAAAAAATGAATATCATCACGGATTGCATCTGTCAGTGGTCTATTAGTAACGTTTTGTAAATCCGTCACCGAGAAATCGTCACGGATTAACAAATTTCTTATAGTGAATTAGGATTAGCCACCATATATTCCACACACATACACATCTTGATTTCATTGTATGAAACTCTCTTTGGATCCATTGTTTGACTTTACAATATATGCATTGCAAGTATGCTTTAGCTTTCTCCCTACCTATGAACTCAACATAAACCTTAGTAGTAGGAAGAACAAGGCATAACATCTTTATTGCCTTGGTAAGGATCCATAAATACTATATATATTGAGAGACTTGAGAGTATCATATAATGGAATCTCTGATTTTTATTTTGAAAACTTATAAAAACTCTAGAACAATGGTGAAACAAAGAACTCAAGAAATAGAGCTTGATTTGATCGTTCTGGTGAAGGCTAAGAAGCCCCATGGTTGAAGGTAATATGGGTAAGCCTGAAAGTCAAATCAGTTTATTCTAATCCAGAGGAGAATTCTTGATTGAATGCATGTGTACTTTTGAGGCGTCAAAGTATTGTAGAAACTCCTAATCCATTGCTGAGTATAAGCTTTGCTCAGGGACTGGCAAATGTTAAGCTTGGGGGAGCTTGTTGACTATCGTTAACACCAATTATAAACTGTCAACATAACCTGCATATATGCTTAATCCCATCACCAAACATAGGTATAGGGGTTTAAACTAATAAATTCCATGAGCTTTGGTGAATATTTGTATGCAGGAGGGTTTATCCAGAAAACAGCCCCGGGACCACTGTCATACACCCCAAATAGGCCATCTGACGACAACAAATGATTCTATTCATGAAAACTGTGAAAGATAACTCAAAAAGGTTCTAGAAGACACCACGATGAAGTGTGGGCCGAGACTCCACCGTAGTGGCTGGCCGGCCCATGGGGGAGGCCGCCTGGCCCAGCCCAGAGCCCGCTCACCCTCCACCACCTCGTACTCCTTCCTACGATCCACTTCGTTGATTTTAAGGCGATTTTAGGTCGGTTTATCCAACGGTGGTCGAGGGATGTAATGTGGATCGATGATGTGGCACTTCCTTGGCTACTACTCCATCTCCCCCTATATAAGGACGCCCAGACCCCCTCCAGGAGGCCATCTCTCATTCAGATCAAGACAACACTAGGAGAATTAGGGCTAGACTCTCCAATGTAGTAGATTAGTTCTAGTTGAGAATTAGGAAGAGTCGAGCTACGCTCAGGTTCTGAAGAATTCTTTAGAGGTCTGGTATATCTTTGTATCTTACCTTTGAAAGACTTATGCTTTAATATATTTATCTTCTCTATTTACTTTTATGCCTTTCATGTGTATGGTTAATATAGTTATCATATTTAAGCATGGGATCTCCGCTCGCATCGAGTGCTTTAGTTATCATATGTGACTAGAGTAGTAATTTGTAGTATAGACATGGTGTCTAGACTATAGGTTACCTGAGATTGCACCCAACATCACGGATAGTTGTGGTAGCCCCAAGTGATGACAGCCCTGACGGCTGATATAGTCCACTACATTCAGGTTGGTGTTTGTAGGACTGTAGCTAGAGCTTCCTAGCCCCTTTCTCATCCCTTTCTATGGTTAGTGTTCTGATGTCCCAAAGTGTTATTGTGTATGATCGCTTTTATCTACCCAGACTAGATCAGAACCAGAGTAATAGAGAAGTATCCAGGAACCTTGGACTCACCCGTTGTCCTCTTAATCTAGCTATGCTACTCATTTATCATGGAATTCTCCTATGTGTGTATCATTATTCATAACTCCTATCATTTATCACTTACCCCCACTTTAGTCTAGTTGATATAGTAAGTTAGTAGATGCATGATGGTGAATTATCAGTTTCTTTCACCATTGTTTCCCTATGGATAAATACGATACTCTGGAATACTCCCGGGTAAAAGCTATAACGATATGCATGCACTTCCGGAATTCGTATTGTGCATTATCAAATACCAACACCCCCTGACGAAGTTCCCCCCCCTCTCTGGAAAAAAGTGGTGGTGCCACACCGCCATGGTCACCGGACAGTCCGGTGACCCTAGGGGTGGCGGTGCCCACTTTTTGGCCACCGAAAAGGGCGTTGCCACCCTCTACGATGGCTGCGATTTGGCTATGAGTTAGGTTGCAACTTTTGACCCCTGAACAACCAAAACATTGCCCTTTTCTTCTCTTTTTTCTCTCCAACTTGATCCAAATCACCTCCAACTCACCCTGGGCACGAAATATCGAGAACCGAGTACCGAACCGAATTTACCGAGAACCGAACCGAATTTACCAAAACCGAAAAATTCGGTTCCCTGTTCGGTTCCGAGTTTCCAGGAACCAAATTTACCGAGGTGAATACCAAAACCGAACCGAATTTACCAAATTTCCCGAATTTACCAGAAATGTGATGAGTTTGAGTGTTGTTATATTATTGATTGTATTATTATAGACTACTATATTATGTATTTTTGGTACTCACACTTATAGTCTTGTGTACTTTTATATGTATATGTATTTTGCACTATTATTCTCTATGAAATCATGCCAAAATTAGCTTTTGAACCTGCTATTACATGTCTCTGTGATTAGTTCGGTACTGTTCGGTAAATACCAAAACCGAACCAAATTTCCTCGGTACCGAGTTTTTTTAGGAACCGATCAGTACCAGTTTTCTGAGGAACCGAATTTTCATAGGTACCAAAGAACCGAACCAAACCGAACCGAAGAACCGAACGCCCAGGGTGACCTCCAACAACTCCTCCTTTGCAAATGTGCCACCGCCACCATGTGCACAACATCATATGCATATATGTAGCTTTTTGCAAACATTTTATCAAAGGATTAGCTCTCTTTTCATCACGTCACTCGATCCTAGCAACGATGCAAAGTTAGATCACTCGAGTGGCACTAGATGACCAATATGCAAACAAGTTTGCCCCTCTTGATAGTACGACCATCTATCCTAAACCCGGTCATAAACTTCTCTACTCACCTATGACCGGTGAAATGAAATGCCCTATAGGTTATACCTTTGCCCTACGTATTCCATTCCATCTCCTCCGATGTTGATGCAACACATGCACCAACCTTGATCGACAAATGATATGATCCACTTCATATCATCACGTGATCTTATTGGTTTATCGATCTTGACCTCACTTGCTTTTCACCGTTGCCTTCGTCCATCGGTGCCAAGTCTTGCTCAAGCTTCACCGCCACGCGGTCCATCGCTCCAAAGCCTCAACTTGTCCTTCACGCTTGCAACCGGTCCATCAAACCAAGTATTGTCTTGATCTTCTTCGCCTTAGTCACATGACTCCATGTCATGTCTCATATGCAATGAGATCCTTCATCACATGTGTGAGCCTTGCAACAAATCCAAGCCATCTTCACCGTCATGGCATGAGTTGCTCACACAAGTGTACTTGTAGACTAATCACTTGTATATCTCATATTTGAATACATTAGTCCACCTAAGTTGTCACTCAATTACCAAAACCAAACTAGGGACCTTTCACCACCCTGGGAAAATTTGGTTGGGGTAGCACTACAGCGCCGGGGAGGGTCGGGTCAGCACCGGCATCTTGGGTGGCCGCGCCGGAGGTAGCACCGCCGCGTAGGGTAGCACCAGCGCACGAAACAACCGGGGCAGGCCTGCCCAGCCGCACTGGGGGCAGGCGCTAGGGACCGCCGCCCACGGGAGCCGCTGGGGTAGCACTGTCGCGCCGAGGAGGGTCGAGGCAGCACTGCCGACGTCAGGGTTGGCCATGCTCAGAGGCAACCTTGCTCGATGGCGACAGGGAAGATTCGCGCATGCGGGCGAGCACGAAGGGGAAACGACCGAATTGATTTTTGGGTAGCCATCTGTTGGCCCAACAGGAATGGATAGCGGAAGGGAGAATTTGGATAGCCAACAAATCTGAGGGGTCTAGTAGGTGTCTGTTGGAGTTGGTTTTTTGCCCTCACTATCTAAATTGGAGATAGCTAGTGTGTTTAGGTAGTCTGCTGGAGTGAGCATCTCCAAGAGTTTCCTAAATCCCTTTCTAATCTTTGGTTTTTAGCAAGATGAGAAAAAACTCATCTCCAACAACTCTTAATCCATCCTCCTAATCTTTTAGAACTTGGAAAAAGTAACCCTGTTCCTCGTAAAGTTACGCGCTTTCGAGTCGCTCGTATCTTCTCTCCCCGCGCGTGTTTGTCGGCCAATCTAAAGGTGGAAGGGCATGGAAAGAATAAAGAGTAAGAAAAGGTTCCTGATGCAAATGTACAACAGAGAAAGAATATATAAAAGTATTTAGGATAATTTAGAAATAGTATAGGATTCCTGCTGTAAAATTATCTTTTATATTTTAGGAGTGAATTATTGAAAACTCTTAGAGATGGTCTTCTTTATTCCTTCCGATACTTTTTTAGGAGTTGTAAAATTCCATGTTTTGAGGAAGAAAATATTAGGTAGTCTTTGAGATGCTCTAACGAGTTGGACCGAGTCCAAAGAGAAGCCCATATAGAAATAATACAAGGACAAGGAAAATAGACATCTTTTAATAGTTCTGACTAAAATGCAACATCTTACCTTAGAATTACTCTTTCTGTGAGTGACCCTCGAGTATAAAACTGCGGCAAAACCAATTGCTTCCTAGGATTCAAGGGGTCCTGAGATGTAACCATTTCATGTCATGAGTCATGACCTTGTTCTGATTGTTGCATTCATGACCTGCATCATCTGCCATGCGCTTAATCCCACATGTGTACTTGTTTAAGATAGTTGCATGTGTTCTATTAGATTGATGGTAATTGTGACTAAGCCGGTAAGTTTTGACGAAATCATCACATGCACTTCATTATTGGCGGGCACATCATAAAAAATAACACTGTTAAATCCTGAAATAAAGGGAAAAAAACCCTCCATGTGTCACTACTACAACATTGGTATAGGAGGTGCCTCCATCCGAGATTGTTTGAAAAAATAAAAATAATAAATCTCAAAATATGTGAATTTGAAACAAATATTTGAGACATTAAACAACTTCAAAATCAGAAACTTATCAACATAATGTAGATTACGTAGGCCACTACAAGTTTGGTATTAACTACGTGAATATTCAAGATCGTTTAGAAATTTTAAATTTTGAATTTCAAAATCTATGAACTTAAAACACATATTTGAAACTCTAAACGACTTCGAATAAAAAACTTTTCAACTACAAAGTTATGGATTATATTGAGAACTACAACTTTGGTAAGGCCATATCAACATCTGAAGTTATTTGAAAATTTTAAATTTCAAATTACAAAAGTCGTGAACTTAAGATACAACTTTCACATAAAATTTGTCTTCATCTGATTTCTACGGAAAAGTTATAAATTATTTTTGGATGCAACCATTTACAAAGATGGGTATCCTAAAATGTCCGCCTCTGAAAATCGACTTATAGAGACGGATGCTTAAAATGACCATCTCTATTAATAACGATTTACAGAGGCAATCGTCTTAGGATGTCCGTCTCTACTGGTCGATGATTTTCAGAGGTGGCTATTTCTTAGAGGCTCCTAATGACTTACGGAGACGGGTATTTCTCATAAAATTATTTTTCTGATAGTGTGTTTTTACTTATATAGTACTGTCACTGCATTTGTATATTTATTTATATAGTGCGGTCACAGCATGTGTATACACTATCTTAATTTTGAATTTTATACTTTGATATCTATGTTATCTGGTCTGTGAATAGTGTGTGCATGGCCCAAGTCATTGTCCTGGCTTCATTTCTGACACACTACTGGCCTATAACATGTAGCCAGCATACTTCTCCACTCTGCATTGACCCCACCCATCACTAACCTTAAATCAAAACTGAAGTTGATGGCGCCCTTGCCACCATGCTACCCATCGACTGACCAATCGAGCATTTATGAGCCTAATTAACCTTAACCATCATTGTTGCTATATATAGAAGAATCTACGGATGACGACTAATATTGCATGAGCCTATTCATTGGTGTTTAGTGGTTTTTATGGAGCTGCACAGCTTGAGTTTAAAGAAAAAATTCTGACCGAGTTAGTTCAGGCCTCGGTGGAGACTTTAATATTATCAGAAATCCATGTGAGCAAAATAATGATAAGTTTGACGCCCTTTTTAATCTGGTAGCTGATATGTTGGCTATTCTCATTTCGAGAGCAAAGAACAATGGCCAGTTTAGAGGTTTGGTACATAATTTGGTAGACTATGGGTTATCCATTCTACATTACGCAAACGATACGATCTTGTTTCTCGAGGACAACCTAGAGGAGTCTAAAAATCTGAATCTTGTGTTGGGAGCGTTTGAGAAACTGTTGGGATCTTGTTTGTACAGTACCTGTCGTCTTGTATTGTTGGCCATAAGCATTCACTTGCGAATGTGAAGGCTCGAATGTTTCTATTCCTTAATCTGAAAAAATGAGCCTAATAATTTTGTAAAAAGCAATAGCAGAGATGACGAAAGTGTAGTTGAAACTATGCATAAACCTTCCACACAAAAAGTAACTCCTGCTAAATTGGTGAAGAAGTTTGCATTGAAGATATTCACAATAGAGTTAGCTCATGAGTTTGGGCCACTTCCCCGCAAACCTTCTTATATTTCTCCCCATTTCCCACAAAAGAATAAAGTCCATCCCACCTCCAGGAAATGTTCGCGCAGAGAATCTAGCACCATTTCACTGAAAACGACTCCGCACATGCCGTTTAGCTCAGGAGACTAGCAAACTGACAACGAACTGCAAGAGCTGCCGATTTCATTAGCACCCACTCGCATAAAAGCACACACACATCGCGGTGTTAACCTCTTTGCGCGGACAGAAACAAGATAGATAGGCGAGGGAAAGTGCTAGAGTCCATGGGCTACCAATCTCATGGACGACAGCAGATCCGCGTCACGCATTCTGGTTCTTCTGGCCAGTTTTCCGATGCTGTTCTTTCAGGGCCCAGCGGTTCCATGTACGCACAACTCATGTGGTCTTTTCATGCGAGCGACATGGGTGGACTCTCTCGGCGCTGCATGATATGTTCTGTTGGCTCATGGTCATGGACATCGTGCTGGTAAAAATGAAGAGAAGATGACTCGTAGTATTGTGCGATGCTCAGGAAGTCAGGAATGTTCAGAAGGAAGTTCAGGTAGTGTGATTCACAGGCATCGCTCTTTTTTTATGTACGGCACAGAGACACACTGCTGTGTCTTCCGCTACCTTGTTGATTAGACTGTGTCCTTGGAATCCTTGGACGGCTACCTGGCATCCATGCCCCAATTTCTGGTGTGTGGAGCTCGCCACAGACACTTCTCTGTCGTAATATATATATCCATCAGCTCCCTCTCTGCGTCTGCTGCTTACTTCAGACACTAGACACTCACTAGCTAGCAAGTGCCTCCTCGCATGACCATGATGAGGCTGCTGCTGCCGAGGGACCATCGCTCCTCCTCGCTGGCAGCGCTGGCGGCGTGGTGGTCTCTGTGGCTCCTGGCTGTCATCGGAGGCAGCGGCTCGCCGGTGCTGGGCTGCTACACGCGCATCTTCAGCTTCGGCGACTCGCTGACAGACACGGGCAACTACGTCCACCTGACGGCGAGCAGCCACAGCCCCTACGGCGCGCCGCCGTACGGGAGGACGTTCTTCGGCAAACCTACTGGCCGCGCCAGCGACGGACGCCTCGTCATCGACTTCATCGGTGAGCAATCTGCCTTCCTTTGACTCTTGATTGAGTCTTTTTTTTGTCCTAGTTATTAGTATACGTTGGTTTCTCTGCCTCAACATCATTCATTCCCTGTTTCAAAAGATACGTCAGTATCGACCCCAAAATTGCCATCCGGTTATTCATTCAGTAAAGCAAAATGATGGGCGACCTTTACGGATTGCCTCAATGTGCATGAAAGAAATAGAATGGATGCATTTCTGAACTCGTTGCTGGTGCGCTCAAATGAACATAAACAAGGCCAAATGAGCATCTGCTAGACCCCATACAATACAAGTAACTGTTCTTTCGCCCTTTATGGTAATTCATGATTGAAGTGGCTTCTGAATTTGGTCGACAACTCCACACTCACGCGTAGTGTTCTTCCGTGGCAAGGACTGTCTACAAACCTAGGCACCTAGCTACATAACAGGGCAGTACAGAGTACAGACTGGTTGTGCCCTGTGTGGCTGTGTATTGGTAACGGGAAAAGTAGATAGAAAGCTTAATGATTAGCTTGATCTTGATTTGATTTTCCATCTAATATTTATGAACTAGAACCCCAGAACGACATGGTTTTGTCTGAGTGCCAGTTCAGTCTGCTTTTGGTGAAGAGAGTGTGGGCGCTTGTTGCACCTTAATTAAGCTTGCGCGAGCGAGTCCTGTCCTGTCCAGGTACAAGAGTCGAAATTAACAGATGTGCGCTTGCGTGAGTACTGAGTAGCAGTACAGCTGCGCGCTTTAAATTGGGATTAGCGGCATCCATGGTCCCTTAAACTGTGCGTGTTTATGAGCGTCTATCTATGCACAATGAATTCAGAGGTAGGTAGTGCCCTCATTAGCCCTAGAGAGACACTAGCAAGAAGCCAGGTACCGGTCTTCCTTCAAAGGAGGAAGAAGAAGAACTTGGTTGCAAGACGATGATAACCCATCACAGACTTGAAAGGTGTTGCGCTGCAGGTTTGCAACATGCAAATCATTGGCCCATGCTTTCCTAGACATTACCAAAATTGGCAGCTGCACCAGCACCGGATGAAGCCATGAAGGCTACAGTTCACCTGCCTTTTATTATTGCTACTTTCTAATAGTTCGTGCGACGCGCATTTTGAAGTCACGGAAAGCAAATTTGTAGGAGTATCTTGTAAAGCAAGCCATGCACGCATGAAGCATGATCGTCTCCACGCCATGCATGTACAGACAATAATAACTGGTGGTGCGAACGCATTTGCTTGGCTTCCAATGCAGCGGAAGAGTTCGGGCTGGCGAAGGTGACGGCGATCCAGGCGGCCACGGCGCCCGGGGACTTCCAGAGCGGCGCCAACTTCGCCATCATCTCGGCCACCGCCAACAACGGCTCCTTCTTCGCGGGCAACGGCATGGACATCCGGCCCTTCTCGCTGGACACGCAGATGCTCTGGTTCAGGACCCACCTCCGCGAGCTCGTGCAGGCGGCGGCCCCGCCGCCCGCGGCGCAGCAGAACGGCAGTGCCGCCGCCCTGCTGAGCGGCGCGCTGGTGGCGCTGGGCGAGATCGGAGGGAACGACTACAACTTCGCCTTCTCGCGGGGCGTGCCGCGGGACGAGGTGCGCCGGTTCGTGCCGGCCGTGGTGGACAAGCTGGCGAGCGCCATGGAGGAGCTCATCGCGCTGGGGGCGCGCGCCTTCGTGGTGCCCGGGAACCTGCCCTTCGGCTGCACGCCGCTGTACCTGCAGCGGTTCCGCGCCAACGGCGGGTGGTGGGACTACGACCCCGCCACGGGCTGCCTCGCCTGGTTCAACCGCTTCGCCCAGTACCACAACCGGGTGCTCACCGCCCGCCTCGACAAGCTCCGGCGCCTGCACCCGGACGTCACCATCGTCTACGCCGACTGGTACGAGGCCACGATGAGCATCTTCCAGGCCCCCGGGAAGCTAGGTACGTGACGCCGGCCGTACTCAACAGCTACTCATGTCATGTGTAAAACTGCGCCGCCGTACGTGCTGCCCACCGTAGGCATAGGCCATGCTGCGTCGAGCGACGTCCATGGCTGGCACGGTCTCGCTGCCCTTGAGGTTGAGAGGCTCTGTTTGCTGCGTGCTGCGACGGCGACGCCGCACCAAACAGCTAGCGAGGCACCTCTTGTCGGATCGCTGGGCACGTAGGCCCCTTTGCATTGGAAGCACGGTTGGGCCGGCGACAAAGCACAACGAGTCTTCGTCTTCCTTCCACAGGGTGATAGGGAGATGGGCAGTTATGGCTAAAAGGCTATGCGCGTACATGGCCCGGGCCCGGCACCAGTTGTGGTTGTGTGGCCACCAGCTGCATGAGCCAACAAACGCCAAAGGCCATCATGGGTTCACGTGCAACAAATGGCCCGTCGCGACCAGCTGGGCACTGCCTATGGTTTTTGGGCCTGGTACAGATCTTAACTTGGCTAGTATTATCCAAAGTGTCAGCCCAGGATAATTAACAGGTGGCTTACCCGTAACTCCATAGGTCATGACTCATCATCAGTTGAAAACCCGGCAAAAATCCACACTGACCAAGTGGTTGACTACTTGCAGGGTTCACAAACGCTCTGCGGACTTGCTGCGGGAACCAGACCGTGCCGTGTGGCATGCCCGGGTGCTCCGTCTGCAAGGACCCATCCACGTACGGGTCCTGGGACGGGACGCACCCGACGGAGGCGGTGTACAAGGTGATCGCCGACGGGGTGCTGCACGGGCCGTATGCGTCCCCTGTTCCTCTCGCCGAGACTTGCCCTCCCACCACATGAGAACATCAACAATCAGACAATCAGCCTGATCTGCTTGGATGGTCGTCCTCTGGTGATCCTTAGAAGATTCATAATTACCAGCTTTAGAGTGGTAACATTTGAATTACACTTGTGAATTTTTAAGGACGGTACAATAGCTTTGTTTCAGAAATCAGAATACAGGTGAGGTGACATATTTCAATAGCATACACACGAAGCATTTGAGGTGATAATTGGGTTTGTATAAACATTATTGTTATATGGTCCCTGCCATCATTGCAGCAGCAACCATTCACTGCAAAGGCATATGTTATGCATGAGAAGATCATTCTTGCTGTTTGTTAGGAGCTACTAGACAACACGACCATGTTGCATGGTTCTTGGTTGCGTTCACAACATTTTCGTGAGCCATTGCGCGCTCCTGAATTTAGGTGGTGGCGACGTGGCGTATATATCCCCACGTTTCCCTCCAACTTGATGCGTTCCCTGCAATGGCAATAGTATACACATGAAGCATTTGAAGTGACAATTGGGTTTGTATAAGCATTATTGTTATGACCGTGCCCAACCTTCCCTTTTTTTTTCTCGACCGGGTGTATCACCCTTCCCATGAAACATCATGGCTACAACTAACAGTCGCTCACTCCAAAGACGCATTTTATGCATGAGAAGACCGTGCTTGATGCCTATTAGGAGCTGGGCACCATGACCATACTGTGTGTTTCTTGGTTGTGATCACGACATATTCGTGAGCCATTGTGTGCCCCTGAATTCAGGTGGTGGCCTATGCCCACGATTCCCTCGAACCTGATGTATTCCCTGCCCTGTCGAACTAAAATGCCGCTAGAGCCTGCATCACCCAGCCGCAAGCCCGCCATTCACATGACCCCGCACACCGCGCTACAAAATCTGTTGCCTCAACCATACCCCCACATATATATACGTTTGCTCGTCGTATACAAGAACATGATCGATCGATTGATCGCGTGCGCCAGCCATGCAGGCCGTCGCCCTGCCCACGATGGAGTCGGAGCTGAGGGCTCTCGCGTGGGCGACGCTGCTCACCCCGGCGTGCGCGGTGTACGCGCGGTTCGCCGCTCGCTGCCTTCGCCCGGGCATCCCGCGCCTGGCCGCGCTCCTCCCGACATTCCCGGTGTTCGTGTACATGCCCTGCATGTTCAGCTCCCTCCACCTGCGCCTCTTCTCCACCTTCTTCCACACTTGGCTGGCCACCAACAAGCTCGTCCTCCTCGCGCTCGACCTCGGCCCGCTCCACCCACGCCTCCCGCTCTTGCCGTTCGTCCTCTGCGCCGGCCTCCCCATCAAGGTCCGCCGTCTCAGGCAGAGTCAGCAGCAGCCTACTAAGAATCAGACGTCGTCGTCGTCGTCGCCGCCGCCTCCCGGCGCCGAGCTCTTGAGGCCCTGCGCCCGCAGCGTCTTGCTCCTCAGCTGCCTCGCCGTGGCGTACCCCTACACGGGGTGGCTCCCGCTCTACGCGCTCCACTATCTCTACTGCGTCCAGATCTTCCTCACGCTCGACCTCGTGTTCTCCTGTGTCATGCTAGTCTCCGCGGCACTCATGGGCGCGACCCTGGAGAGACAGAGACAGTTCAACGCGCCGCTCGCCGTCACCTCGTTGAACGGCTTCTGGGGCCGACAGTGGAACCTGATGGCCGTCGACCTCCTCCGCGAGTCGGCGTACGAGCCCGTGCGCGCTAGGTGGGGTCGGGACGTCGGCGTGCTGACCGCGTTCCTAATGTCGGGCCTGCTCCACGAACTCCTGTACTGGTACCTGACGCTGCAGCAGCCCAGAGGTGAGATGCTGCTTTTCTTCATGTTCCACGCCGCGTTCCAGATCGCTGAGCGATGGGCCAGGGCGGCTGGGCTGTGGCGGCCGCCCAGAGCGGTGGCGTACCCCCTTGTCACGGCCTTCATGGTGGTCACCATATCGGAGATGTTCTTCGGGCCATTTGTGAGAGCCGGCACGGACGTGCGCTTGAAGGAGGAAACCATGGCGATGGTGGAACTGATTTGGGGTGCCAGGAAGTATCTACTCCGTCCGTTTAGGGTGGCTTCAAGCTAGAGGCGGGTAGGCGGGGTATGGTCGATTTATCGTTGATACATTGCAGAGCATCACTTGAATATGTATAATATATATTGCTACATGAGATCTTTTTATCAAATAATACAAAAAACAAGATTGAAGAGACAAAGAACGAGCTAGCTCAGATGGTTAAGGACATGCAAGTTCAAGTCCCCGTTGAAGTGAATTTGGGTGTCTATTTTTTTTTACCGGAAACAGGGACGGAGCCAGCGCAAGGCAGGGCGGGCTGGAGCCCCCCTACGGCTCCTAGGCACATGGAGCCCCCCCTGAAGGCCCCCCCCCCTCTAAAAATTTCACGTATCTATGTATAGAATATGATGTATTTTGTGAATTTCATCGTTAATCGATGTTTCAAATATAATACTACTTGAAGCTATTATATATTTGTCTATTGTGAGTGGTCATAGTAGAGCTAAGTCATTGTAGGACTTTTGTTCAGCTCCCCCCCTAATTTTTTTTGACTTCGTCCCTGACCGCAAACTATGGAGCAACAACCCCAGTGTAGCATCGAATATATTAAAAAACAAGAGAGAGTACAAGCTAGGAAACTTACAAAGGAGTTAGCCAAAAGCTAACTAAAAGGAGGAAACTCTAGACGTTGAGCCAATTCATTACAGACAGGTGAAAGGCAGGATTGATTCTATGCAAATGAAGTTTAACTTCATTCGCAAAGGACTGTTTCCATGTAGCCAAGGAGGGGGTCATGCCATTGAAGATTTAGGCGTATCTTTCATTCCATATACACTAAGCTGCTATCATGAACACTTCCATGAAGAAAGGCAATTGCAATATAGACTTCCGCACTCTATCATTTGAAAGATGCTCCCTTGTACGTTCCAAACAAAGCCAAGGCAAAACCAACGAGAGACACTAGATGAGCAATCAAAGAAAAGGTGCATAAGTGTCTCTTCGACGTCATCTAGGCACAGCACACAGTTGTATCCTTCATCAAAGTGTTTGTGTCGTCATTGAAGCATGTTTCTAGTGTTCAATCTATCACTGAGCAGCAACCAAGCAAAGAATTTGATTTTTGGCACGCATTTTGATTTCCAAATCCACTGAAGGGGTCGCAGCGGTGTGAGTGTTTTAAAATGTTGTTTTGGGTGTCTATTTTCTTCTTTATATAAGTTGTTCTAGTTTTTATGATTGAATAAAAGACATCATTTTTATGACTTCAGCTTTAACACGAAGTAAGGTTGAGCATAACTCAAAACTTAGCCCCAGGTTCATCTAGTTTTTACATTGAACAAGAGACATGCTTTTAAGACTTCAACTTTAATACCAAGTAAGGTTTAGCATAACTCAAACTTAACTACAGGAACATTATTTGTTCTCTTATGGGTGCTTATCTTGCATAGTTTGTATCACTTTCAGTAATAACTCTCCAAAAAAATCATGTGTCATATCAATGTGCTTTAAAAATAATAATATTCAACCTAAGAAGGACTAGGCAGCGTTTCATTAAAAAGAGAAATATGCATCTAAATTCAAGCTAAGAGAGAACTTGAACCTATGTGGTGAACCACACCTCCCATCCAATCAGTTGAGTTAGGCTCATTTCCTTCATATAAATGTGCTTTGCTAATAACACTCTGCAGATAAAAGCATATAAAGTTCTTAACCAAATAGTTTATTTACAAGTTCCAGAAATAGGCATATATTCAACTTCGTTTGCCAAAATGCCAACTCCACAAACTCTTCTCCATTAAAAGATGTGGAGTTGCAAGCCAACTCTATGTTTTATGTGGAGCTCATCAAGGGGCACACCGTACATTTGAATTTCCAACCTCCTCATGGAGTTATTTGTTTTTTTTCTCTTTCTCATCCTCTGCAACTCTCTCTGCGCCCTAGCACCGCCACCCCTAACTAACCCTCACTGCTGCCGGTAAATCTGACCACCGTCCCTCCACCGGCGAGGTGATCGGTGGAATAGACGGATCCGGTGATCTTCCACTGTCCAAGACCATTTTTTCACCGGGCCGAGGGTCAGGCTGATGGCAGTACAATGGGAGCCTCTCGATTCGATTCAGAGTACAGAAGCCAACTTAACACACCGTATAAAGTGGGCCAGCCGAGCGTATCACTAGTTAGCTGGGGGTTATTAGTTTGAATATATGCCAAAAATAATAACTCCACCTGTCCATCTAATGTTGCTAGCATGGTGCACATGCTGCAGTATGAAGTACGAGAGACATGCACGACAGCACGAGGACTCACATTCTCGAGTATCATCACAAAACATTTCCTTTTCGCGAAACCATAACACAATTCTTGTACAATGGTTTAATTATTTCTCCCCCCTTTATTTGCCCACAAAATCCGTTCACGATTTCAAACCCTGAAGAGCGTGCGGGCTGCGGCTGTGTGGCATCACCAGGCTCTCACTTTGAGGCTTATTACAGCATCCCTCTTTATGCTCAAAATTTATTGCAGTGGTTAGGGCCGGTTTAGATCCAAAATTTTTTACAAAATGGCATTGTAGCAAGTTTCGTTGTTATTTAGTAATTAGTGTCTAATCATGGTCTAATTAGGCTTAAAAGATTCGTCTCGTCCATTTCATCTAAACTGTGTAATTAGTTTTATTTTTTATCTATATTTAATGCTTCATGCATGTGTCCAAAAATTCGATGTGACGGGAAATCTGAAAAATTTTGCAAAATTTTTGGGAAACTAAACAAGGCGTAAGTATCCTCCTATCTGCAATTCTGCATGCACACCGAAAGACCTGCTACGTCGTCACTACTCACTTGGATTCGAGAGAATTAATTTCTTGATTTTTGTTGAGTAAAAAAGAATGGGTAGCTTTGTCTCACGTTACATATTCCTTCCTTGATTCTCACCTTTCCCCTACACAAGTTAACTGCTTCCTACACCTGTTGCTTTCCTTCCACCTGCAGTTCTGCAGCCCGCTGCATGCAGTACACCCTGCACGCGCTGCCGTTCACATGTCCATGCTCCACAGGCCCATAAATCTACGACAGCCAGTTCGTTCAGTCGCAAGCAGAAGTCTCCAAAATGCACCGCTTCTTCCTCCTCGTTTCTGCACTCGTAGCCACCACGCTTTCCGCCGACACCACCATTGTCCTTGCCCAGAGGTCATGGGCTGAACTCAGCGGCCGGGACAATTGGGAGGGCCTCCTGGACCCGCTGGACGCCGACCTCCGCCGCGCCATCATCCGGTACGGGGAGCTGGCGCAGGCGACGTCGGACGCGTTCATCGGCGACCCGGCGTCGCCCTACGCGGGCGCGTCGCGGTACGCGCCCGGCGCGTTCCTCCACAGGACGCAGACGCCCGACGCGGACGCGTACCGCGTCACGAGGTTCCTCTACGCGACGTCGAGCGCGCGCGTCCCGGCGGACCAGTTCATCACGCCGCCGGCGCCGCCGGGGGCGTGGAGCGCCGAGTCCAACTGGATGGGGTACGTCGCCGTGGCCACGGACGCCGGCGCGGCCAGGCTGGGGAGGCGGGACATCGTGGTGGCGTGGCGCGGGACGAAGCGCGCCGTGGAGTGGGCCGACGACCTGGACATCACGCTCGTGCCGGCGACGGGCGTCGTCGGGCCGGGTCCCGGGTGGTCGCAGCCGGCGGTGCACCGGGGGTTCTTGTCCGTGTACGCGTCGAGGAATTCCACGTCGCGGTTCAACAAACAAAGCGCGAGACAGCAGGTAATCTAGTTTTGACTCCCCCATGTCCTTTGCTGATACACATTCTGCTGTGTTTCCTTGTCCTTCCATGGCACATTAGCGTACAGGCACTGACATGGTCTTCAAAAAAAAACTTCAAGTCATGTGATGGCCAGTAATTTTGCAGTGGTTTTCGTAATGTTTTCAAGCGCACAAGATAGGACACCGATTATATGTTTGCCGATCACTGCCGTTCTTGTCAGCTGTAGTGAACCATACTGGACTGTGCCAGTGTGGCGCAATTTGGGCCATGTTTAGATCACAAATATTTCCCCAAATTCTACTATGCAAAAAGAAAATTCCCCGTCACATCAAAATGCCGGCACATGCATGAAGTACTAAATGTAGATGAAATCAAAAACTAATTGCACAGTTTTGTTGTATTTTACGAGACGAACATTTTGAGCCTAATTAGTCAATGTTTGGACAATTTTTACCAAATAAAAACAAAATGCTACAGTGCAGCATAGTGATGCACAGTGATTCCACCGCCGCCGATTCCGGGCAACTAAACACGCCCTTGTTCACACATTTGCACCAAGATCAGTCAAATGTTGGACCTTTAGCGTCGTCGCAATAAATGTTGGACCTTTAGAGTATGTTTTTTAGGATACCGACAGAGACATTTAAAGAGAGCACGGAAACTGCAGTGTACATGGGGACAGGTTTCTGTGTTTCACACACTGTAGGGAACTGGCAAATGATTTGGCTGGTGCGTTGTAGGAGTAGGCATTTTTGTGTTGATAGGGAAATTTGCATTTTGTATAGAATCTTGTTGGGACTGGAACTGATGTTGGTGTCCACAAGAATTTTCGGAGAAGCAACAAGATAGGAGTAACATGCTGCAAACTGTTTGGAATTATAATGATAGGGATAGGAATATAGGATGGACGAAACGACAAACCGGCCTTCTTGATTGGATTGGAAAGGAGACACGAATCGCTTTCCTTCCGCAATTGAGCTCGATTTCTTATTCTTTGTTCGCCTTCTGGCCGCACAATTGCTGAACGAGTGCCAAATTAATCTATGCATGCAGGTGTTGACTGAGGTTAGAAGGCTGCTGGACGCGTACAAGGGCGAGAACTGCAGCATCACGCTAACCGGCCACAGCCTGGGCGCGGCGCTCTCCACGCTCACCGCCATCGACATCGTCGCCAACGGCCTTAACGTCCGGGGGGGCTCCAACCCCAACGACACGGTCCCCGTCACCGCCATCGTCTTCGGCAGCCCGCGCGTGGGCGACGACCAGTTCAAGAAGGCGTTCGAGTCGACGCCCGGCGGCGGCGCCCGGCTGCTCCGCGTCCGGAACGCGCCCGACATCGTGCCGACCATCCTGCCGGCCGCGTTCTACAGGGACGTGGGCGTGGAGCTGCTGCTGGACACGCGCAAGTCGCCGCACCTCAAGAAGCCCGGGCCGGGCCCCGCCGCGTGGCACAACCTCGAGTGCTACCTGCACGGCGTCGCGGGCACGCAGGGCGCCGGCGACGGCGCCGGGTTCCGCCTGGAAGTGGACCGCGACTTGGCGCTGGTGAACAAGGAGGTGGACGCGCTCAGCGACGAGTACCCCGTGCCGGCGGCGTGGTGGGTGGAGGGGAACAAGGGCATGACCAGGGACGCGAGCGGGCGATGGGTTCTGCAGGATCATGAGGAGGGTAACCTCGCCATGTGAGATGAACTTTTTTTTGGTACTAGTAAATAAGAATTTTCTTCGACAATATCGCATGGATATTGAAGGATCAATGATAATATCGCGAATATTTCAGCAAAGTCCAGGATCAATTTGAGTCAGATTGTTTCAAATTCGAAACAGTTTCTATCAAAATCATCTACATGCCCCACGTTTTTTTTAAAGATCCGGTTACCCGGCTTTGATTGATAATAAAAAAGAGTTAGCATACAATAATGGTTCCATGCACGAGAGGCACTCCCTACCACAGCCTAGGCTGTAGAGGTTTTAGGATATTAGAAACTGATTACCCTCTACAGGTTTGGGCAACTGTTGGGGCTTTAGAGTTGTCCTCCCTGCTAAGGACCAGCTGCACTTCTTTTGATCTTGATCCTGATCCTCGGCAATCAGATTCGCACCCCTTGTTTCATCTGCTAGTAGGTATACAGAACTGTTACTGAAATTTTGTTCTCCTCTTTCTACATTATTAAGCTCCCTTGGCGGTGACACTGAGCTAGGCAACATTGAGCAAACAGACGCTATAGCTTTCTGGCTGCAAAAGCTCACTGGCCCTCCATCTCCACTGCATCGGATTCGTCAACCATCGCCGCTAAGGCCCTCGCTAGCTCCTTGTTGTCCAGACGTGTTGCTGCCCTGAGTGCCTTGATGGCCTGTTCTGGGAGATCAACACCATACGAATCAATGTATTCAGTCACTGCTGCATCTGGCGCTGGACGTTGTGGATTGAGGAACTCTAGTTCGCGCATCAGCTTGCGCTGCGTGCGCTCAGCCACCGGCACCGCACATGGTTTGGCAGCCTGGAGCAAGCTCGAGCGCGTCGCCTGTAGTGCCTTCCTCTTTCTCAGCTTGCCTGCACGGGGGAGGATCGCTCGGGGTGGAGGATGTTAATACTGTAGGATCATAACCGGTAGATCTAGCGGGTAATTATCTTTACATTTGGGATAAACACTATAGAAACATCTTAGAGAGGGAGAGTAGCAAAAGGTACGGACCATACCTTCAGGCTTGAGGGTGGAGCAGAGGCGGTGGTGGACTTCCCGTCGCTGGCAGCGCCGCCCTCTAGATCGGCTAGGGTTCGGAGTGGGTGAGCTACTGTGGCGGTAAACCTCGTGACTTGAGCCCGTGGCCCCCACTCCCTCTTATATGGCACTGTGCGACGGGGGCCCACCAACCTCGTTGGATTGGATGCCCCCGATCAGGGCATGGTCAAAGGGTCCGAATTGGCCGTTGGGCCAATTCGGTTGAGATCTATTCTAACATTCTCCCCTTTGATCTCAACTTATCATTTAACTTTAAACTTTTGACTTTAATTGCTTTTACTTTTATTTGTTTCATCACAGATTAGTGTATAAAGCATGCTTCATCGTCACAGTCAATTGCCGATAGATTTAACAGCTACAATACATGTCTCTGTTCTGAAACAGATTCTTAAACTTTTGGGCCCTTTATTGTCCGGAAAGCATAGGCTATATCATAAACCCATGTCGACTGTGTGTTCTCTGAACACACTAGGTGGTAAGCCTTGGTAAGCGGATCCGCAAGCTTTTCTTGTTACTTATATGTTCAATACCTTTTAGTATGATTCCGGACTTTCTCCTTTACAACGTATAACTTTAATGTCAACGTGTTTGGCAGTACACTTGACCCGTTCTCTTAGGAGCAAACTATTCAAATGGTCATTGCTGTTAACAACCATTATCCATTCCGGGTAAAGTTCTTTAACTATTTTGCCTGTCCCGCAGCCTTATATCATGCTATACCATAACCTTGCATCACTGACTATGCTAAAATTGTTTCTTTGGAGCTTTTCCACAATAAAACTCCAACTGCGAGTGTTAGCTACTATGTGGGTTTCACTAAATATCTCGCCAAAATTTAATATTTGTACCCACAACTACTTGAGAGTACTTGTTCTTTCTTTCTTAGCATGAGGCCGACATTCTTAATTCCATTCCAGTGATCTATACCTGGACTGGACTTTTGCCAAAATAACCCAGATATATGAACTATGTCAGGGTAATATCTTATCTTTATACTCATTAAGTTTCCAACAGCTGAAGCATATAGGACGTCCATCTATAACAATCTCACATTGCTTTTTGGAACACTAAAGTTCTCAAAACTATTACCCTTGACCATAAGAACATGCGTAGGTTTATCCGCATAGGTACATTATTTCTTTAGAAACTTTTCTTAGCATGCCTATGCAATAGTTCTAATACCCTTTTTCTTCTATCTCGGTGAGTTTCAATCCTTATAACGAGAGACATTTCACCGAGAACTTTCTTATTGAACCTTGAGGACAAGAGCTTCTTATTCTCATGCAGTAGATTGACATCACTACTAACAAGTAAGATGTCATCCACATATATAGGATTAGGAAATGAATTTCTCATTTTATAACTTTGTACAAATGTAATTGTCCTCTTATTCTCTTTAACCCAAAATTTCTAATTGATTCTTCAACTTTAAATGCCACTGTCTAGAGATTTGCTCTAGTCCATAAGAGATTTTTACATGTGGCATCCCTTACGTTCTTTTCTTTCCATGACAAAACCTATAGGTTGTGCCACGTAATCATTTTCATACAAATCCTGTTTGGGAAATACCGTCTTTACTTTCATCTGATGTAACTCAGATCATAATGTGCCACTAGCACTCATTGTAATCTATTCATTCGGTTTGCGCAAAACTTTTGATTCAAGTTGCGCTCTACATCTTTACATATTCCCTTTGGAGTCACATTTTGTCTTGTAGACCCATCACAGCCTACTGTTTTGGCTCCTTAGAAATTAATTCTAGATCCCAAAATATTATTGGTATTATCGATTCTATTTCATCTTTCTTTACTTCTTACCACTTAGACGAGTGAACGTCTCTCATAGCTTCTTCAAATTAGGTGGGATTACCCTCCATTTGAATTTCACTAATATAGACTTTATAGTAATCAGAAATATCTAATTTTCTTATTCTTTGAGATTTTCTGGGGCCTCAGCTTCTAGCATTTCTTGACCTTTATTGCCAAAAGATAATTGATTCTACAAGGTCCTGTGTAACAAGATTCTTGTTTATATTTTCCATCCTCCTTGTGGAGTTAGGTCTCTTTGTACCATGCTCGCCCAGACTGTCCCATCTTTAAACTTTTTTATTTTGGGTTTAATCTGCTAAAACTCATATGGCGCGTTTAGCACCGTCTTAATAACTCTGAATGCATCCAGTATGAATACTGACCGACTATGCTATCTTTATATTAGAACTGTAAAAGGTCCATGAATTTAGCTATTTCTTTACTTTGGGGTATCATTATTATGACCGTCTTACTCCCCTGACGATCAAATTCATCTTTTATAGATTACATTCATCTTTTATAGATCACTCTTGCCTTCAATGCATAGTATGCATCGCATTATCTAAAGTATGGGGAAGTATCTTTCTTAATTATCTTTCTTAATTGATCTCATATTTCTCCCCCTCGAAATGTGATATGAACTTTTCTACCACAATTTCAAAAACTATTCAGAACTCTTGTGAATGAGGAAACTTTGATTACTTACTTTACCCACATGATTACATCATGCAAATGAAATTATTTCTTAATTCGTATGGGAGTACTTTTTCCTCATTTCACTTCAAAAACTCAACAGAGTCTTTTATCATTAATACTTTCGCAAGTCACACTTGCATGTCATTCTTATCTCGAGGTTCATCTGTAACTTTATGTTCTCCTTAAACTCATTGAGTGCTTAATTACTATGACACAATAGAAGAGCACTGTCAAGCACATGAGTCATCACAACTCTCTCCTGCCGTGCAGGATAAGTACTATGTCAAACTTCTCCCGCCATGCAGGATTAATTAATACAAGTACTATACCATCTTCACCCCGCCATACGGGTATTTTCTCAAACTTTTCCCGTCATGTGGGTACTATCACAAACTTTTTCCCGTCATGCGAGATAATTTTCTTGAAGGGACATAAATGTTAATATTGGCTCATATTCAATCATCAAATTTAGAAATAAATCCAAATGCTCTTTAACACACATGCTTAATCCGACGTTGGTCAAATTAAACATGCATGTCACTTATTACATTTCATATCATGATGATAAAATCTAAAAACTAATTATTATTATTATTACTATAAAGAGTACATAAAAGATATCTCCTAAACTAAGCTCTTATTGTTCCGTTTCTTTGCTTGGATCAATATCCTAGAATTCTTTTCTTTTGAAGTCATTCTTTAAAGAGACCGCAGTCCCTTACACAATTGTCTTCTTTCTGCAAAAATTGCACTTTTCATCTTTTGGGTCACAAGTACCCAACTCATTTCCTTTTCACCCTTCAAGAATAAAGGCATGAAGTTCTTTGTCTGAAAACATTAATCAATAATCAACAATAATAAGCATGAAAATAACCCTACATTGGTCTGGTTAAAGACATGCACATTAAACTTTTAAAACTTTAAGTTCTATTCTATATCACCGTTGGGCAGAAATAGAACAAAACCATCAATCTTATACATCAATTCCACATCACCGTTGGGCAGAAATGGAATTAACATATGAAAACTCAATTATCTTATAACCCTCTTCAAAACTAAATTCTCCCGTTTGTTTGAATTTAATTTTGAAGATCATCATTATCATTGCAGCGGAAAACATGAAAATACATTACATTTTGCTCGCTCTGGAGCATCTCTTATTTCTTATCTATTCTCTGAAAATTTGTCACTTTGATACAAAATTCATCAGAGATTTAAACTTTAAACATAAAACTCATAGAATTATAATATTGTTATCATCAACGTTGGTCAGAAAATAATAATATCATAATTTTCTTTAAACTTAAACTCATAAATAAACTTATAATATTGTTATCATCAACGTTGGTCAGAAAATAACAATATTATATTTTATCTTAACTATAAACCGACTATTCCTCCAATTAAAATTTTTTCTGTTGGTTCCAACTTTAACTGGAGGATAACCTTTCAACATTTACTTTGCAGTGGAAACATGAACAACTCTTAAAAGAATACTAATTCAGAAACATAACTGTGTACTTATCCATTCTCTAAGCAATTATTCCATTGGTTCAAATTGAATAGAGATGAATAAAAATTCATCAAATATGCTTCTGAAAAAATATTAAAACTTACAACAGTTCTTTGCAACTCATTTGGCCCGAAGGCCCAGTTCGCGCAGAGGCCCGCGGCCACTCCCGCGTGGCCCAACAGCTTCTCTACGGCCCAGCCGCGCAGCCCAGCATCGAGCAGCACAGTAGCACGCTCGCTGCCCCGCGCCCAGGCCGCAACCTGGGCCTGGGCCGAGAATTCACCGCCCTGCCTGGGCTGAATCCGGTCCGGTCGTCGCTGGCCGTTGGATGCCATCGGATGGGTCTCCGTGCACTTCGCGCGATCAAAACCGGTGACTGGCCGCTCCCCCGAAACCCTAAGCCACATTCCATCCTTTCCATTCCACCTTTCTCTCGCTGCGCTGTGCAGCCCGAGGCGCGTGGCTCACGGTGGAGCCGCCGATGAGGTGATGGTGCCGCCGGAGCAAGTTTCGGCTGGCTCGCCTCCTCTATTCTCTTTCAGCTTCGCCACAGCGAGAGAAGGCAGCGGGCGCCGCCGTTCATGGCGACCCGCGGAGGACAGGCAGCGCCACCGTGGTTCCCCTCGCCGACGCACGCGTGCGGCTGGAGCCGCACGCGACGCCGTCGAGTGGTGCCTCGGTGGCGCTCTTTGCTGGAGCCCGTGGCTCCCCTTTGTGCTTGAGCCCGAGCCCATGGCTCGGCTCTCTCTCTGTCCCACGCACCGGACATGGAGACGGCCTGCGGCGAGGACGCGATGGCCGGGCTCCAGGTGGGAAACCTCTCATCCATCCCTTTGACTTTCTAGGGTTAGGGTTAGCTTTTCTCTGCCGAATCAAAACTGATCCGGTCATCTCCTTCTTAATTTTCATTTCTTTCTGATCTTTTCTTTCTTCCGATTCGAGATCGAAAACTATTTCTTCTCTACTAGATCTACCAATAGTAAACAACCAGGCTCTGATGTCAATGTTAATACTGTAGGATCATAACCGGTAGATCTAGCGGTTAATTATCTTTACATTTGGGATAAACACTAGAGAAACATCTTAGAGAGGGAGAGTAGCAAAAGGTACGGACCATACCTTCAGGCTTGAGGGTGGAGCAGAGGCGGTGGTGGACTTTCCGTCGCTGGCAGCGCCGCCCTCTAGATCGGCTAGGGTTCGGAGTGGGTGAGCTACTGTGGCGGTGAACCTCGTGACTTGAGCCCATGGCCCCCACTCCCTCTTATATGGCACTGTGCGACGGGGCCCACCAACCTCGTTGGATTGGATGCCCCCGATCAGGGCATGGTCAAAGGGTCCGAATTGGCTGTTGGGCCAATTCGGTTGAGATCTATTCTAACAGAGGAGACACTGGTGTCGGGAGCAAGGGTGCCGGGAGCTCTGTTGCAAAACTCAACAGCAGCCTGTCCATCGGCTTGCTGGTCATCAGCATCAACAGGCAGTCCACCGTCCGGCTGTGCACTTTCCTCCTCGTAGAGGTCCTGCCCTATAACGGCATTTTGGGCTAACGTATTGGACGATAATAAAGGGCCAACACTATTTGGGCTCCTGAGCCCAGCATACCCTCTTTTTATCTTAGAAATGCCCAGCATACCCTTTGATCAATAATGTTGGGCCAAAACGAGCTGGACCAATAACAACCTGAAACATCTTTTTTTTATATAAAAAACAACCTGAAACATCTTTTTGCCGAGTCGTAGTACTGTTTATCGCGTCACCTATAGTACGATGCAGTCTTCATTGGAAAGAAAAAAAAAATCCAGCTATATGATGCAACTCGACACGTAATGCATGCACAGTTGCAAACAATGAGTTGCACCAAACTCGGATTCGACCGGACAAGTGCCCCAAACTCTAAGCAGCAAACTCTCTGCTCGCCTTTCTGCTCTCGATCTCGGCCTCAAGCGCGTTCCGGGCTGCAGAACCTCCTCTAAGAAACGGCATGGCTAGCTGCCTAGCTGTAGCTGCCGCTCGCACCAACAGATGAAGGGATTCTTCGCTTCGAGAATACGGCCTTGCCGGAGGTGGCAACTAAAGCCGTCACGAGACACCAAAAGTTAGTTCGCATTTACTAGTCCTGAAGGCAGAAGTAGAAGGAAGTGGTTTCAGCTTAGGGCTGGTTTAGATGCAAAAAAAATTTACAAAATAGCACTGTAGTTATTTTCGTTGTTATTTTGCAAATATTGTCTAATCATGGTCTAATTAGGCTTAAAAGATTCGTCTCGTCCATTTCGTCTAAACTGTGTAATTAGTTTTATTTTTTATCTATATTTAATGCTTCATGCATGTGTCTAAAGATTCGATGTGACGGAAAATCTGAAAAATTTTGTAAAATTTTCTGAAACTAAACAGGGCCTTAGCCTAGAGCGCTAGACTTGGCATCACCAGAAAGTGGCAAAGGGCGTCTCAGTTACTCCTATATATGCTGCCATTTGGGGACGGATTGGATTGTTCGTGCCCCCTCTTGTGCCTCTCCCTCCGCCTTTCTGGGTCTATTGGCAGTAGGGATGAAAACGGACGGAATTTTTTCCGTACCGTCCCGTTCCGTTTTCTATATTTTTCCGTCCGTTTCCGTATTTGCGAGATCTCGTTTTCGTATTTGCGGAAGTAGAAAATGGTGTTTTCCGTCCGTTTCCGAGTAATCCCGTTTTAATATGGAATAGACCTGTATTTATTCCGTTTTTATCCCGTTTTCAATCTATGCTCAACATGTTCAACAATTACATGTCCTTATATTATGTTAATATAACTACGAATCACCAAATATGCATGTTATGTACACGTACATAGCATGTAAATGAATATTAAACTTTGTATATATTATTACATGACTTTATATATGTATACTTTGAGAATATTATATTATGTGATCTTAATTTAATTTTCCGGCTCTCCGTCCGTATTTGTTCGTTTCCATATGTCTGCATATTCCGATTCCGTTTCCGAACCCGTATTTTCCGAACCCGATTCCGTTTCCACCAAAAAAAATATAGAAACGGAAATAGAAATAGGATTTTTCCGTCCGTTTTCATCACTAATTGGCAGCGTGCTGAGAGCATCTTTGCCGGGGCCCAAGGACGGCCGCGCCCACTGGCTGGACAGCGTACGATGCAGCCATATATGTTGGGGGTTTGTTTAGATACCAAATTCTAGACCCAAAGTTTGGACCCAAAACAATGTGCAACACTGTAGCAATTTTTTTTATTTAGTAATAATTATCTAAATATTGATTAATTAGGCTTAAAATGTTCGTCTCACTGTGCAATTAGTTTTTAATTTATCTATATTTAATACTCCATATATATATCGATATTTTGATGTGATGGAGAATCTTCTTTTTGCATAGTAGAATTTAAGGTGAATTCTGGAATGCCATGCCATGGCACGAGCGTGCGGCACACGGCTTTTATTATCTTGGGGGCCTCTCTCATGGTGATGGCACGATCTGCCGCACCGCACAGCTCTCGTCTACAGACTACAACTACAGTCTACATACGGGGCACCCAACCAAAGGTCAATTCACCATCACTGGCGAGGTGTCAAACCGTGAGACTAGCCGCAGTGGGTACTCTTAAACGATACTCTAAAGCTTTAGAGTATGAATATAGAGTAAAAACTGTTGCACTCGGTACTTTAAAACGATACTCTATCATTTCTCTTACTCTATATTTAAAGTAGTACAGTGCCTCTATACTCTATAGTGTCGGGCCCTGCTAGCTAAACAAAGGGGAAAAATGCTATAACTTGCAAACCAAAAATCCAAATTAAATTTCGATTGCACCATTAAATTCGTCTCAATAAATCCTTCAAAACTAGATCACACATGGATATATTTAGATAAAGTGACAAGTGAGTCCCACAGTAGATAGAGTGGATAGAGGATGATATAGCAGATAAATAGATGCGGGAGAATTAAGTATAGAGAAGAGAATTTTGCTGACTAGAACGTATAAGATAAATATTGAGGTCCACGAGTGCGGGTAGTGTAAGAGCCGCCCACTCGTCGCGTGGGACCTCCTGTTCACCGCACGCACGCTCGCCCGAGGTCCCTTTTTCTTTCGCTCTTTCCTGTTCCTTGGACGTGCACAACCACATACGTGACGCCGACAGTCCAACCCCTTCCCGTTCCCGCAATGCGGTTTGGTCCGATCACCGTGACAAAGTGGCAGCCCGGCGATTGCGCGCGCACTGCGGCGTTGATGATGATGAGACAGACTCCGGCCCGGGCGGCTGGCCGGGTCTTACGTACAAGAGCTGTTAACTTCTTGAGCCAGCCGCGCGGCATGTCCTTAAGAAACGAGCGTCGTGCCGTCCTTGGCTGCTGTTCTCGTCGCCTGACTCGTCATAGCCACGCCCGTAAGCTGGTCCCCTTGCACAACCAAACCCTTCCCTTCTGTCACCAACGTCGAACGCGGCTATGGCTAGGGACGCGTAGAGCAAAAGCGGAGGAGCCCACATGTCAGCCTAGGTTCACAGAGTACTCCGTGCTTCGCTGCTTGTTCACTGATCGCCAGAACGGATTCATCAGCAGGCTGTTCAGTGTCGTTATTCTCTGACGAAAAAAACATGCACGATCGGCCTATGCGTGCCGATGCATCGACCGAAGGGTCCGCTCGGCAACAAGGTGAATCGGTCCAAAAGATTCACCGTACCCCCGAATATAGGCCCAGTTTAGACGAAAAAAACAAAAATTGCAAAAAAATTTAAGATTCTCCGTCACATCGAATCTTTAGACACATGCATGAAGTATTAAATATAAATAAAAAATAAAACTAATTATACAGTTTAGACGAAATTAATGAGACGAATCTTTTAAACCTAATTAGTCTATGATTGGACACTAATTACCAAATAACAACGAAAAATGCTACAGTAGCATTTTGCAAAAAAAATTTGCATCTAAACGCAGCCATAGTTACAACGATCGATCATCGGGCCCGCGCGGCGTGGAGCATGCTAGCGGTAGAGGCATCATATCGTCGTCATTTCGTCAGACGACGTCAGTATATATTGGCTGTGTTTACTTCCTCAAAAAAAAAAAAAGTACTGTACAAATAAAAGATTCTCCGTCACATCAAACTTGTGATACATGCATGGAGTACTAAATGTAGATGAAATCAAAAACTAATTGTACAGCTTGGTTGTACTTTGCGAGACGAACGTTTTGAACCTAATTAGTCAACGGTTGGACACTATTTACCAAATAAAGCCAAAACGTGCGACAGTACTTTTTTTTTACACCTTTTCACGGAACTAAACACACCCATTCAGCAGTAGTGTAGTACCGTGGGGCTGGCAATGGCACGCACGAGAGCAATGCGTCTCTACCGAGAGATGGGCGCCACCACGTTGACGGATCAGAGATGCATCCGCGCGCATTGATTGGGAGCTGCGGTCGTCTTCCCTCCACCGCTACCACCGTCGATGTGATGATCCGCGCAATGAATTCCACTCATCCACTGCGTGTCCTCTTCCTCTCGCGTACCGGCCCGGCGGCCCGTGAACTGCCAACGCAACAATTCTAGCAGCCGATGCGTAGGCGTAGGCGCGTAGCGTACCCCAGGTTGTACGTGGTGGCTCAAGGCTGAACCTGAAGATAGCTTGCCAGTGCCGGAAACAGGACGAGACCAATGTTACGGTCTCCAGGCTGCTGCATGCGATGCATTCACCGCGGCATGTACGCCATGTACGGCGTCACACTGTGCCGTGGCGCCGAGCAAGAAGGCCAAGGCGAGGCGAGGACCGCGGCCAGGTGCGTAGGTGTGGGTGGGTGTAACTCTACCGGGGCACGCTGCCTTGCGTCTAAATCCGTCTTTTTTTAGTCTTTTTTTCCGAAAGATTCTCCCAAATGTATCCTTGGCGGAAATATTTCAGAAAATAGACCTAGAGCTTGGCGCCATCTACACTGGCGCCAAAGTAACACAGCTTGGCGTCGTTGACGTTGGCGCCAAGCCCATGCCACTTAGCCGATGATGCCGAGCTGGCGGTGACGTGGCACCCACCTTAACGCCGTCACCATTGGCACCAAGCTTGGCGCCGTCGTCATTGGCGTCAAGTCTGGCGCCATGGATCTTGGCGTCGAGCTGTTGAAATTTGTTAAGTCTGTAATTTTACCATGACATTTACCATGAGATGGACATATGAAAATTTGTTAACCAAAATTTAAGGGTGTTAAGGTTAAAATCAGAGCTCAGCGCCAATTGTATTGGTGCCAATAGCGCCATGATCATTGGTGCCATGCTTGGCGCCGAGCTGGCTGCAATGTCACCGCCAGCTCTGCGTCGACGCCGACATGGGCAAGGAGCTTGTCGCCAATTGAGCTGGCGCCGAGACGTTTGATCTTGGCGCTAATAACAACGGCGCCAAGAGGAGGGTCCATTTTTTGAAATCTTACTGTCAGGGATGTATTTATGAGAATCTTTCAAAAAAAGACTAAAAACAAAAAAGACGGCGTCTAAATCCAGCCTCGTCAAGACGGCCTCCCCGACGCTAGGTAGTAGTACACTATGACATAAAATATTTTCTGTGACATTTTCAAAACAGCCTTGGAGGTGGACAGCTTTTTGAACCGCCTCAGTTAATTCACGAAATTAACCGAGGTAGTCATTTTTTTATTAACTAACAGCCTCGCAAAATCCATTAACAGAGGCGGTTGCGTTAGAAAAAACGCCTCGGTTAATGTATTAACCGAGGTAGTCAGTTATAAGCCCCGCCTCGGTTAAGGCTGAGGCCCAACTGGCCCAGACAAGGCCAGGTAACCATCCATCATATAAATACACGCTGTTAGGGTTAGATTTACTCATTTCACTTCCTTTCCCTCTCCCTCCTCAGCCCGAGCGCGACACCTCTCCTGCTCAGCACGAGTGCCCGCGCCCCTCCTCCCCCCCACTCGATAATGGCGGCGCCCCCTCCCCTCCCGTCATGGCGCCCCTTCCACTCCCCATCCCACCGCCTGCTCCCCTCTCTACCCGGCAGCGCCCTCTCCCCTCCCTCCTGACGTCGCGAATGAGGTGGCCGGACCGTCTCGGCGACACGCGGGGCGGCCTGGCCCCTCTCGGTGGCGCACCCCTCCTCCCCTCCCTCCACGTCCACGGCGCACCCCTCCTCCCCTCCCTCCACCACGGCGCGTGGGCTCTCCAGCGATGGGGCATGGTGGCCAGATCCCTCCACGGTGCTCCCCCAGCCAGAAACACGTCCACGGCGCTCCTCCGGCCAAATCCGCGGCGCTCCGGCCCCTCCTTCCCTGGCCAAATCCGCGGCGGATCCGGCCACTACGGGTCTCCGGCGATGGGGCACGCGTGGAGCCCCTCGAACGGCAGTGGACGCGTGGATCCGGCGGCGAGCAGCAACAGCCCAGCGACGCTCCCCCGGCGGCGGCGGCCACGAGGCCCAGCCCAGGTCCAGGTCCGGTTGGGCTGTTGGCTTTTGCTTTTTTTTGTTTTTTTTTATTTTGATTAACCGAGGCGGGTACCAAACCGTCTCGAAAAATAGGTCATTTACCGTGACCTTCGATCCCGAGACGTTCTGGCTGCCCGCCTCGGGAAATCGATTTTGCCCGCGGCCGTTAAGTTTATTGGAGCAGTGGTCGTACCTACACGTACGTAGTAGCTCCAGGCTCCGGTGGTCGCGAGCAGTCCTTGCGAAAAGTCAAGCGTACCCACTAGGCCTCCCTACCCTCGACTCGTTGTCGGCTCGGGGCACCAGGGCCTGCTGCAATGCAACGAGCAACTCATCGAGCATTATAAGGTGCGCCAACGACGGAACGGTGGCACGGTGCCCGTGCCCACGTCAACATTTTAATCCGGGGCTCTCGTGTGCATCAGTGCATGTCTGTTGCCGGCGTCTCTTTCCCTGCGCGTGCGCGTCGCAGGCCCGATTTGAACTGATTTTGAGAATCGTACGTGTATCTCCATATGGTCACAATGATTTGGATGGGCGATCAACTGCCATCCAAACGGTTTGTATGTTGTAAGACGAAATGATGGCTTGATGCATAAGTAGGTCAGCACTTGCGCTCTCAATTTGTGTGGGAACAAGTATAATCTTTTGGTCTATTTGGCTGTTTAGAAATGATAATAGGACTTATTTTTGGGTAAAACGACTGTACTCTTATTTGCATGTTGATCTTAGAGCAATTTATTAGACATATTTCTAGAATGTCCTACAGAAGAAGTATGACATGTCATTTCGAAGTGGGAATGTCGCACAATGGAGACCATGGAAAAATTGGCCAAGCATGGATGGTTATTGCTTAAGAGACTTAGGGCATCTCCATCATTTCTCTTATATTGCATTTCATATAAATTATTGTAGGAGAGTAGCTTTTGATTTACGCTATAGAAGAGTGTTGCTGTAGCAGCAATCTCTTAATGTGAAATTTAACGGGTAACAAGAAGTGTTGTTTTTGTAACGACAACGAAACTGCCCAACATTAATTTTTTTAGTGTCGTGTAGCATGTTTTGTTTGGATGGCTTATCACCTCCAATGACTACGACTATTTTTTTTCACATGTGGTTACAACAAATAGAAGCAAAATTGCGGTCATTCAAGTAGGACCGAGAGTGCAATATTTTGATCTATATGATTGACAAGAAATCATATACTTTTTTGATAGAAAAATGTTATATTCTTATTTACATGTTATTTTCAGGGTGACCTTTTGATAAGTGTTTGGTCCATCCTTCAGAGGAAGGCCGACCAATCCAATTTGAAGCTGGTATGTCAACCTACTTAGTACCGTGAGGGCACAAGCCGCCACATAAAATTATTATTAGTGATTCTAGACTATTTTTTCATCATTGGTGCTCCCACACAAGTGAATAACAAGGCCTTCACACAACAACTGAAAACTGAGCCATTAGAGTTACATGTCACTTGGGAGTTGCTAAATCATAAGTGCCTGATTTTTGCATTTTTTTCAGGCGACGATCATCATCCATCTATTCTAAATCCAGCTATCAATACTCATTCTCAACACTGCTAAACACCTTCTCCCCTACTGGTAGCCCCATCTTCACTTTCAGGCACCTGTAGGATAGGAAATGTGTACAAAAAATATACTCCATCCAGATTGGTAAAAGAAGTCATTTTGGACAAGGTTTAGGTCAAATATTGGTAATATAAATCATGAATAACTTTTAAGTTGCTGAGTTTGAAAATGTGAAAACCATATGAATAGATTTGTCTTGAATAGTTTGGAAATGTGAAAACATTGGTAATATAACTTTTAAGTTGCTGAGTTTGAAACATTGGTAATATTAGAAGAGAAAACTAGACGCAAAGGAAAGCTTGCAAAGGTGGGACCTCATATTCCAAGGGTTACATATGAAAAAATTTCTACCGATTTCACATTTGCACCAGGATGCTAATTAAAGTTCGTTGGAGGTCTAGTTGAATTGAGCTGTGGTTGTACGAACAACGGGTACGTGTATATATGAACTACGAGTTGCACTCGGCCACTGCCCACTGCTATATTGCTCAACATGTGGTAGTCTAAATAGAGCTGTGAAGCCTCAACGTGAATACGAGCACAACAATTTACCGATGTCCAGTACTCCCTCCATTCCAAATTACAAGTCACTTTGACTTTTAGTTCGTCCATTTTCCTATGTATTTAGACATATTATCCATCTAAATGCATAACAAAAATAGATGTACCAAAAAAGTCAAAACGACTTATAGTTTGGAACGGATGGAGTAGCTGTCAAGCTTCGCTAGCATTAGATACAACATCGACTTTTTTTCGAAGATATAAGTACTTATGTATATGAAACAAGGTGTCGGGGTTTAAAAAAACAGGGTGTCAGGTCCTCGGCTTTTAGTGCAAGATAACCCATGGATATAACCGTTTTCAAATTATAAGTCGTTTTGTTTTTTTTTTGTTATACCGATTTTGCTATGTATTTAAACACAAGTTATATTTAGATACGTAACAAAATTAAAATAGACTTAAATAATAATTTACCTACGGAATTCTCTCCGTTTCTATAGCTTTTGAGCGGGTACAACCGTACGGCAAACATGCAACGATCACACGCGCGTATCGGCGATGACACACGGAGATTTGACCCGTAGTGGTACGCAGCCAGCTTTGCCAGTCGCGTCCCTAGCTCTGTTAAAGTGTTAATGCTGGTCCCTCCCCGCGCCACGCCGGCCGATTATAGATAGAGCGCGTTTACCAGCATCATCCATCCATTCATCCACTGTGACGCTGTGTAGTGTGCGTGCTGCTACTGCTAGCACCTCGGCTCGCACTCGCAACCCCGCGGCTCCCCGCCACCTCCTTTTCAACCCAAAGACCCGTTTCTCGGACGCCGCGCCCCGCGCCTTCCGCTTAAACCCCGCACCCGCAGCGCCGTGCATCACCGCCGCCGCCGCCGCTCAGCAGTCATGCACGAGTGCGCCGCGGCGCAATCCTAACCGCACCTAATTAAGGTCTCTCCACGGTGGTCTAAGTTAAGGTAGTACGCCGCCATGGTGGCAGGCCGCGTCAAGGCGGCCATGGGCTTCCAGCGCAGCCCCAAGTCGCCAGCCCCGGAAGCGGCGCCGTCTCCTTCCGGGACGCCTAACCGGGCGCCGCCCCCGTCGGGCTCCGCGTCCACCACCACCGGCTCGGCGCCGTCCAAGGCGTCGGCGCTCGCGCGGTCCTTCGGCGCCTACTTCCCGCGGTCTTCGGCGCAGGTGCGCCCCGCCGCCCGCGCGCCGCCGCAGGTCGCGGAGCTGCTGCGCGCCATCGAGCAGCTCCAGGAGCGGGAGTCGCGCCTCCGCGTGGAGCTCCTGGAGCAGAAGATACTCAAGGAGACCGTCGCCATCGTGCCGTTCCTGGAGGCCGAGCTCACGGCCAAGAGGACCGAGCTCCAGCGGTGCAGGGACACCGCGGACCGCCTCGAGGCCGAGAACGCGCGGCTGTGCGCCGAGCTCGACGCCGCCGCGCTCGAGGTCACGAGCAGGAAGCAGAGGATCGTCGAGCTGGAGAAGGAAATGGCAGAGCTGGTGAGGAAGCAACAGGAGGCGGCGGCGGCGGACGCCGACGACTGCTCCTCGTCCGCCTCGGCGCCGAATAACGAGCATCTCGAGAGCTCCTGCGCGGCGCCAAATCGTGTTGCGAGTTTAGCTCAGCTCGGTGCTGAGCGGCCGTACATTCCGGCGCCACCAGCGCGGCCGCCAGCGCCTTTCAAGCCCAACAAGTCCTACTTCTCCGCCTCGTCGCACCCTTCGCCCGCAACAAGCTCGTCGCCACCCTCGCCGTCTTCCTCCACGTCCACCTCGTCGTCTTCGCCGGCGCACTCCCGCTCGTCGTCGGATACGGCAGCCGCTCCAAGACCCCGCGTGGTAGTAGAGCTCTCGAAGCTGCCGCCCATACCTCCGCCGCCGCCGCCTTGCCCTCCTCCGCCACCGCCGCCGCCACCTCCCAGCAGGAGCAAGAGATTCTCTCCCTCGAGCTCAGCCAGAGTCAACGGAAGCGCAGCCGCCTCTCCACCTCCCCCGCCGCCTCCCCCTCCGGCAAGGAGGCCGCCGTTCGGCGCCGCGGCACCACCAGGGGCGTCATCGTCGGGGCAAAGCGACGTCAGGCGCGTGCCCGAGGTGGTGGAGTTCTACCACTCGTTAATGCGGCGGGAATCCAAGCGGGACGGCAGCGCCGCCGCAGGCGAGCCCGCGAACGGCGGCGGCGTGGCGACGACGCGCGACATGATCGGCGAGATCGAGAACCGGTCGGCTCACCTCCTCGCGGTGCGTACTGTACAACCGAAGCATCCATCCGTCACCTACGTTTTCGTTCTCGTTCTCGAATTCTGAACCGTGACCAGCACCGGTACGTACTCCTACGCAGCTACGGAGTACTACTACGCATTAGGTTAGGGCCGTGTTCAGTTGCAAAAATTTTTGTAAAATGACATTGTAGCACGTTTCGTTGTTATTTGACCATTAGTGTCCAATCATGGTCTAATTAGGCTTAAAAGATTCATCTCGTCCATTTCATCTAAACTGTGTAATTAGTTTTATTTTTTTATCTATGTAAGTGTCTAAAGATTCGATGTGACAGTGAAAATTTTTACAAATTTTTCTGGTAACTAAACCGGCACTAGGTTGGGTAGTCGTCCTCTTCAGCGGCCAAGCACTATTGGAACGAACCACCCGAAGAATTCTTCGTGTAGGAAAGTTTGGTGACGCACAATCATAGTCATAGAACAGTGGAGGCGTCGTTCTCCGTCGTTTATTGCAAGATTACAAGCGGTCTCCGTCGTTATTGCAAGATTACGAGCGGTTTGGTTGGGTAGATACGGTTAGTTATTGCTGCGACGGTGAATGCATCTGTAATTCTGCATGCATGCTCTGCCAAACCTTTGATCCAGGCAGGTACAGTACAGCAACTCAGCAAGTAAAACGGAGACCACCCGTTTGCTCCCGAGTTATCCTCCTCGATGTCCATGTCAGAATTCCAAAGGAGAGGAGCGAGGGCCCAAGATTTTGTTCGCTCTTCATTGGCGTAGCCTTCTGAATGCTGATAAGAAGCAGCGACGACGAGCTCAGCTCGGTGAATGAATGTGGTAATGCAGATACAGTGTGCTAATAGTACAGGCGGTTAAGCAGAAACGTACGTAATCTGAGGTGGACGTGTCATACTGCTAGGTGGGGCCGACTGAAGTGCAGTGAAGGGTTGGTCTGGTGGCTCGGTAGATGCGTGAGTTACGGTCTCAAATTTAATCCGAGCATTGGTGTCGTGTCTCGCTCTGGTCCTCTGGTTGTCTTCGATCTCAAGGAAGATGTACCACACGTCACTTGTGATTCGACGCCCTAAACTGATTTGTGGTTGACTTTGGTTGGCAGATCAAGTCGGACGTGGAGAGGCAGGGCGACTTCATCCGGTTCCTGATCAAGGAAGTGGAGGGCGCGGCGTTCGTGGACATCGAGGACGTCGTCAGCTTCGTCAAGTGGCTGGACGACGAGCTCTCGCGCCTGGTGCGTTTATTAAGTTCGGCACAGCTAAATAGTTAATCCATCCATCGATCGCCCAATTGTCTAATCCACTCGGATGTGCGTGCAGGTGGACGAGCGCGCGGTGCTGAAGCACTTCGAGTGGCCGGAGCACAAGGCGGACGCGCTCCGCGAGGCGGCGTTCGGCTACTGCGACCTCAAGAAGCTGGAAGGGGAGGCAGCCTCCTTCCGCGACGACGCGCGGCAGCCCTGCGCCGCCGCGCTCAAGAAGATGCAGGCGCTCTTCGAGAAGTAAGCCATCTCTCTCGCGGCACGCACTGCGATCGTGAAGGGTCACGACGTTGCTTTGTGTTGTAAAATGTGTACGTGTGCCGAACTGAAATTTCAGGTTGGAGCACGGCGTGTACAACCTCGCCCGCGTCCGGGACGCCGCCACCAGCCGCTACACCCGGTTCCAGATCCCCTGGGAGTGGATGAAGCAGGACACCGGCATCGTCAGCCAGGTAACTTTACCTCGCCGTGGGTCCGTCCGTCCGTCCATGGCATTCACGCGTATACTGTAGACTGTACTCTCCGTACAGTGAGTGAATTCTACGTTTGCATGGAGAGGAGGACAAACAAACAACCTTTTTGATGCCGTCCGTGTCCGTCCGCACATCAGCACATGTATGTCGGGTGTCACGTACGCGCAACCGTACAAGTTGGAAAGACTACAGTACAGCCTCCGCCTGGCACCCCGCCCGCCCGCGCGTGATCCGGCCGGCACGCCTCTGCTAGTTCACGTGCAGATCGAGCACGTAGAACGGTGGTGCCGTGCGCACCCTCCCGTGCCGGTCCCGGTACACAACAAAAAGGGAATTCGAGGTGCAAATTCGGAACGCTACGGGCCGGGCGGCAGAAGCAGCAGCCAGCAGGCGTGCTCTCTCGTCTCGTCTGTTTCAGCGTGGGGCATCTGTTAGGATGTGGCGTGCGTGGGCGTGCACCGGTGCACGTGAGCCGGCCGGCCGGCGGCGCATCTCGTGAGCGTGCCGCCGTGCGCCCGTGCTTTTGCTTGCTTGCTCCGTTCCGTTTCTCTCCCCGAGTCCTGCCACCGTTGCAGCAGCTAGAGAACAATCCCGCGACACCTCGGGAGCCGCGTCCGTTCTGCGCGGCATCGGTTGGTCGAGCTGAGCACGGGGCACGGATTGCGGGAATGGGGAATCGTCCTCGCCAACGTGGCCCCCGCCCGGGCTATTGCCTATGCGTGCCAAATACCCAATTGCGCTAGCGATTCGGCGGTGCGATGGCCGTGATCTGATCCTTGTTGTGTTTCCATTGCCATTGCCGTGTTCGGCGGGGCGCTATTGGTGTGCCAGGCCGTGCTCTCGTCTGTTTGTTTTGGGTGGGTTGTGCACTTGTGCTGCATCGACTCCTTCACCATCCATTGATCTGGTGTCCTGCTCCGGTAGACTCAGAAAATCATTCTTCAGTCTTCACTCCATCATCAACGAAAATATAGAAAAGCCCCATGGATACCCGGACGGAGTGATGTAGCCGTAGCCCGTAGGTCCACTGTATTGATTGCTTGCGCCGTACTTACACAGGGTGGTTGTGTTTCTGTTTCCACTCTGGACCATTTTCCAAACCCAATTGAATTTTTAGATGCACGTACTCTCCTTTCTTGCATCTCACTGCAAGTCCAGTACGCTGTTGTATTTGACTACAAGTTCTGAATGCTGGTAGATTGAAAGTAAGTAATACTATACGTGTTTCTCGGTTTTTTTTATGGCTTCTCTGTTTTTTGGGAAGTCTATCCCTACCAAAAAACGGTCTCAAAATAACTTGATTGCACTGAACAGAGGCTCGTGATGGGCAATAAAATGTCGATGAGTAGTGTACCCCTTACGTTAACTACCTGTTATTAATGGTTTTTGCACCTCATGGACATACTCCGGGCTTATTAATGTAACCATTTGTCTGTATAAAAGCACTGATGAGAGCGGTGATGTACAGATCAAACTCCAGTCGGTGAAGTTGGCGATGAAGTACCTGAAACGGGTTTCCTCTGAGCTTGAGGTAATCAAGGGAGGCCCTGAAGAGGAGGAACTGATGCTTCAAGGCGTACGGTTCGCCTTCAGAGTACACCAGGTTCGTGCTTGGTTGTTACTCATTCAACTATGAAAAACATCAGCGTGTACTATCAGAGAACAATTCATGCCCCATTCCATGTTGTCGTTAGGCCATGCCAAGGCACTTGACACTCCTCGCTCGCTTCATGCAGTTTGCAGGTGGATTCGACGTGGACACCATGCGAGCCTTCCAGGAGCTCAAGGAGAAGGCGTCCATGTGCCGGATACAACGGCAGAAGCAGCACCGTCATCTGCGGCAGCACAGACTCGTTGCCAGGGCCTGATGAGGAGTGTCAGGACCAGAACATGCAGTTCTTATTTGGTTGATTTATCTATACGCCATCATCTCGTCGTCGCCACAGTGGCATACTATGATTTGTTGATTTTTTTTTCTTTTGTTTCGAGAAATAGTTGAGGATTGTCTATTCTGCTGCAAACGCTCCAGTACTGTAACTAATGAACAACCTTTGTGCCTTTTTAGGAGAAATCTGTGTTTATTACAGGCTCATCCTTTCGTTCTTCCAATGTCTGTTTTTGTCAAAAGCTTTGTGCTTACTGATTATGTATATAAAATCTACAGCTATTTATGTGCCATGTAGCAAATTGTTACTACCTACTCCATACATCGTATACTCCCCTCAAGAAAGGTTTCAACTGTCGGTGCTTTTTTTTTTTGGAACATCGCCTTCGGATTGCATCGAGCTTCGTACATAAACGAAGTTCAAAATAACGCATCACAGACGGCGTATTGTCTGTATTCGTTATATTGACAACGTTATATTCTTCGGAATGGGAAAATTTTTAAATATACTTTTAGCAGAAGACGGTGGATGACTAAACGGAGATGTGATTGGAGGTCTGCCAGTTAACTTCGACCATTCAAGTTTAAAAAAAATAACTTCAACCATTAAGACACTTTAGTGTGGCAATTTATTTTCAATGGCATAAAAAATGGCATTATTCTCTGCAGTCTCTACAAAATTATCACTATGTTACATGGATACGCCAAGGCACAGGCGTATCGCGTATCGGATACGTATCCGATACGGATACGCGTTCGATACGGCACGGATACGTATCGGCGAAGTATCGGATTTTTATTAATTTTGCGAAAATACGATACGCGGGCCTGATACGTATCAATGTGGGGGATACGCGTATCAGCCTTACTGGATACGGCCCGGTCCAATTACACCGCATATCCCGTCGCCCTAAGCCAGTCGCTGTGTCGCACTTCTCCCGCATCGCGCCGCATCCCGCGATTCCTCCCCCCGCGCGCCGCGATTCCTCCCCCGCGAGCGCTGCTTGCCGTCCGCCGGCCACCGGCGACGACCCTCCGATCGCCGGCGACAAGCATCCGTCCCTGCCCACCGGCGACGAACTCCGCCCCTGCTCGCCACTTCGCCCAGCGTCTAGTGCTCCGCCCCTGCTCGCCACTTCGCCTAGGCTGCGACGGTGACGGTGAGTTCCTGGTTGATTTGTTCGAACTCCTCTTCTTTAGTTCATACTTCGTAGCTGCTTGATTTGTTCGATCCCTACCTCATCTTCCTCTCCCCATTCTCGATCTATGCAGTAGATGGCGTGAGTTCACTGCACTAGCTTTTTCTGTGCTGTATCAGAAAGATTGTTCAAAACATCTGATAATAGATCTAATTGTATTCAGGTTTAAGAGACTTTTAACTCACAACATTTTATTTTTCAAACCCCAGATCAGGCCATTGTGGAGGCACTATTTCCAGAACACCCAAGGCCTTATCTTTGTTGTTGATAGCAATGACAGAGATCGTGTTGTTGAGGCAAGGGATGAGCTCCACAGGATGCTGAATGAGGCATATTAACCATGTTCATGTTTCTTGTTATATATTTGTTGCATGATCAATCACGTGCTGCCATTTTTAATTTACTTGGACTTTTGAATTTGGGAGCGTTCTCTTGCAGCTATGTTCAAATGATGCTTTGATCTGAATTTGGGAGCGTTCTCTTGCCATTTTTAAGTTTTGCTGCCAGAATTACCTCTGAAGATTTTTTTAAAAAGATTGTCATAGTCAGCTTGTTAATATCTAAGTTTGCAAGAACATATAACTGATGTAACAGATGAGTATACATATGAACATGTCGGTACATATGAAATATTTAGGTGTCTGGATTATCATTAAGCTGGAGTTATGGTCATGGCTAGCTGTAATGGCTAGTTGTACAGGAAGTATGTATGAAGGCAGCAAATACATGTCTAAGATTTGTTTTCCTGGAACCACTGTATTAGTAAAACCTGTAGACAGATCTCCATATGATTAATGAGTTTGACTGTATTCAGGCACTCATTGTTTTGGTTCCAGTGACATTTGGATTAAGCTGCATACATAAAACTCTTAGAATAATAGTCTTTTTTGGGATATAAGTTTTGAGCATTCATCCACATGACACTGGCAGGATGAGTTGAGGGATGCTGTCTTGCTCGTTTTTGCTAACAAGCAAGATCTGCCAAATGCAATGAATGCTGCTGAGATCACCGATAAGCTTGGTCTCCATTCCCTGCGCCAACTCCATTGGTAAGATATTGTTGATTTGTTTTACTTGTCAGACTCTTACACGATCCATTTGTCCTGAGCTCCTGGCAACCATCATACTAAACTGGTTTTATGGTTGCATTGTCCAATGTCCATCTTAATTGGCATCTCTCTCTCCCAATTTGAGCGCCGCTAGTGGAAGTGCAAGTGCAAGTGCATTTAAGTAGTTATTTAAGACCTTCAGACCTATTGCATGTTTGCATTATTATTATTATTATTATTATTTTATTTTTTTAAAATATTAAACGTATCCGCGTATTGGGTTTTTTGGGAAATTGGCGTATCCGTATCCGTATCCGTATCCGATACCGATACACGTATCCGTATCCGTGTAACTTAGAATTATCAACTTCAAAGATGTACAACCTGTGCTTGTGTTTGCTGTTTGGGTGCTTAAAATTCCTCCGAGAGTTTGTTACTTTCTTTGGCTATTGTCTATTGACTAAAAACAAGATCCTTAATTACTAGAGATAACCTTAGCAAAAGGAGGAATCTGGACGATGACTCCTGTCTTTTTTGCTATGAAAAAGAGTCAGTTAATCATCTTTTCTTTGAATGTGTAGTTGCTTCTCAACTCTGGTTTGTCATCTCTAAGGGCATGTTTGGATCCTTGGAAATTAATTCATTCTAATAATTACAATTTAGACATAGATTAATTAAGCTAATATGGTTGTATATGGAATATATTTGTATATTTATTGCTAGGCATACAAGGGACATACTTATATGTTGCATTTCTATTGTAGGAAAGTGAGTTGAAGAGTGTGCTATAAGTTATAGAGTAGAATTATAGCACAGTGATCTATAAAATCCATTTTCATCTCCCACCCTATGAATTTGAGATAGGTTTATTTGTGAGCTTGAGAAAGTTATGGAATGTCAAATTCCAAGTCAAATAGCCTAATCCATTAAGTATATTTCAATTACTCCAAAATAAAAGGATCCAAACGGCTCCTAAGATTTTTTATTTGCAGTTAGGAGTTTCTCTAGACTTTATAGGAAAGTTTTGGCTAAGCAATAAAGAAATGGAGAGTTTCTTTAGACTCAATAGGAAAGTTTTGGCTAAGCAATAAAGATATGGGATGCTAAATATGATCACTTCAGTTGCCTTTATGGAGCCTGTGCAAACTTAGAAATGATCTGTGTTTTTATTTTAGAGAAGAATCAAGTGGAGTATAGCTCTTGCACATGTTGCTGCTAATTCTGTGTCAAGAAGACAAACAACCGAGGTGAGCACCTTGTCTTGAAGCGTCTGGGTTTAGCCAGCGGGATGTCCTCTCCGTCCATGTTGGCCATGAAGGCGTACGAAGAAATCTACAGCGACAACCCCGGTAATATGCAGGCATTTCGTGAGTTGTTCCCACCGGACGGCGACGTGGGTGCGCGCAAGCAGCGCCGCTGCCGATCTGCAGTCCGGGCATAGGCCTCCTTCCCGGCGGCGCAATTCGGGTTGATAAGTGTCCAATGTAACAGTATAATTTCTAGTACACTAGAGAGAGTCTAAGCGTCTATGTAAAACTCTTCTTACCCCCTAGGGAGACGCTAAGGCGTGTCGTATCAAACTATTTTCTCTACTTGATAGACGCGTAAATATTTTACGTGATCGAGAAAAAATAAGACAAACAAACATCGTTGAAAGAAAAATAGTAGAGATCAATTGACGACCAAAGTGGATCAACCTTGGAGTCAAGTGGTGGAACAGATGATCGACAGATACAAGTTGGGGATGAACTTCAATTTGGAGGCCCTGGAACATGCGAGCTGGACTGTTGGAGCGAAACTCCTTTTGGTCTGGTGTAATCTCTTTTAGTGGTTTCTAGTTTTGTTGAGAGTTATTTTTGGTCAGGTTAAGTCTTCTCTGTTTCGGTTGGTAGCTGCTCGTAGGTTGGCTTTGAGAGCTTTTGAGAAGGTTGGTCTAAACTGTTTTGGATGGTATGTCATTCGCAACCCCTTAAACTGTCATTTGCTTGTAGTTAAAAGACCAAGGCTTTGGTCCTGTTCGGCTGTGCTGATAAGCCGGCTAAAAAACACTGTTGACTTATTTATTGTGAGAGAAAAATATTGTTCCGACTGAAAAAACAAACTGAAAAGTACGGATTATAAGTCGGATGAACCAGACCTTTGTCCTAAAACTCTAAAAAAAGGTAACGTTAGCGCCCGGACATCCGGCCTCAGGCCCATGTCCGGACGCAGCTCCCACGCCTCTGTGCCGCATCGCATCCCAGCACTCCGTCCCGTTCCCAACCAGCGCCAGCGTCCGAAACTGCGGCCCAGTGCCGCGCCCCGCGCCCACACGGCGAAACCGCGACCTGTGCCCACTTGCCCCGCTTGCGGATGTGCGCCGTGGAGGCGTCTACAGGCCTCAGCGCTGGCAAGTGAACCATGGCGGCGCACCAGTAACAGCAGGCGGACAACGGCCTACAACACAAGTTCTAATTTTGAAACAAGCAGATGAAACATTTGCAACATATATCTGAAAACAGATGAAATACTTGAAACATGCGTTTGAAACATGTGTGTATAGCCATTGCAACATGTGCAACACCAGATCAACTTTTGAAACATCCAGATGAAATATTTGAAACAAACATTTGAAACACCCGAAACACTTGAAACATAGGCTTGCAACATGCGTATATTGGCATTGCAACATATGCAACATCCCAGATCGACTTTTGCGAAAAAATGATATTCTTGAAGAGCAAAGAAAATCCTCCCCTATAGTACACTACTTTGATATTGAACAATAAATGAATCACCCCCAGGTTTCAATCATGTAATACAACATTGTAAACTCTTCTTCTTATATGATGATATGACATAACAGTGATCCTGCTGATTTTTTTATATAAAAAAACAATTGATTAACCAATTCAAATACGAAATGCCTATAGCTTGCGCCAATTGGTATATAAGTATATGCTTCCCCCCCGGATCTATGCCAGGAGCGACGCGTAGAGGATCTGGTTCCATGTGTCGGGCACGCCGGCGAGGCACCAGTGGCTGCAGTCGTTGCCCGGGTGGCCGCCGCTGTAGGCCGAGGGGTGGCCGTCCCGCCTGAGCTGCGAAAGCAGCGTCACGTCGAGCAGGTACACCGGCTTGGACATGCCGGCCAGCGCGGCCCGCACCGCGTCCTGCGCCGGGACGGGGCCGGCGGGGTACGCCGACCCGGCGACCGGCTGCGTCTGCTGCGCGCAGCTCCGTGAGCCCTCGCCCCAGTCGGCTCCGCTGAAATGCAAACGAAACAAACGCCTTTTAGTTGGTTGTTGGGCCTTTTGGATCTTGTGGTTTTGGTGGGCTTTGGTGGGTGGGTCGCTTACTTGTAGTGGGTCGGCGAGATGCCCTGGAAGTAGACCTTGGTCCTGGCGGTGTCAACGTTGGAGTCGACCCACCTGGCCCATGTGGACATCCCCTTGGAGAAGGCCGTGAGCCGGTCCATGTCCTTCATCACCTGCCCTCCGTCTTGGACGTAGTCCCACCTTGGATCACCATCGGAACAAAATCAAAACGATGAGCACAACAGCTGCGAAAGAAAGGAAGTGGGTGCTGTGGACGTACGGTTGGTCCCTGCCGGTGTGCGTCCACCAGTGCCACGTGTTGAAGACGAGGACGTCGGCGCCGAGCCAGGCGTCGCCGGTGATGGAGTCGAGCTTGAGCACCCGGCCGACGGACTCCTCGACGATGTCCACGAGGTAGGTGCTCCGGTAGTAGGCCACCGACACCCCGTAGTCCTGCCACCAGCACCAGATTGACAGGCGCACGTTTGTTAGTTGACGTGCGATGCGGCCCCGGGACCCGGCGCGCGATCGGCACCAAACTTTAGGCGCCGTGCTCGTGCGCGCCTCGTCCGTATCCGTGTACCACCGAAACAGAGCAACGCGATTAATAAATGCCGATCGATCTCGACAATGAATGCATGTTACGCCTACTATGCACGTACATGGCCGCACCGACGCACCGTATCAATCGGCACGCACAAAGGTCCAAAGGTGTCGGCACCTCCTAATCCCATGCAGTGGACGCGGCCATAAACTGGCAGACAGTATATAGTAGTGCCAAGTCTATTCAGTGTAGTAGTATAGTCCTCGGCGACAAATCTCTGTTTGTCTGCGTCTGCGGCTACCTGTGCGTCGCAGCGGAGCGGATGCGATGTCACTGCTGCCGTAGCACAGCAATGGGCCAATGACCAGATGGGGCCAAGCCGAACGATTGGCACCCGATCGAGCTGCGAGCCCCGTATTTCTAGCTTTGGTTTATATTTTTACGGCCCGTCCGTGGCATTGCATTACCTGCTGCATTCTGCAAAGCAGCAGCAGTAGAGTAGGGCGGGCAGCAAGATGGGCCCGTGGAACGGCAAGCGTCCTAGAATTCACGGCAGTGATAATTGGACTCATGGAATTCATGGCGATGATCATTGGTTGCACCCGCGAAGTGGGCTTATCCTGTTGCACTGCATGTGAGTGGTCGTTGCCAACAGCCATGCATGATAGGGATCTGCATTTGAGGTGAGATTACTGCTGGGACGACGACTGCATCCTACTCGACAGCAAGTAGTGGTTCAGCTGTCCGGATCATCTGAAATGCTAAATTGACGTCTGAATCTGATCAAGGACAGGCCCCAGACGAACGCCGCTGGCCAGGTTATTTATTATCTTCAATTCTTCAGATCTTGCATGGCATTTTTATTTCAGCATGAACACTCAATAGGGGAAGGAACTAAGGAGTATAACCTACTTATTATCTTCTAGTTTCACTTGACTTCGTTTTGACTCTAGTGGCCAGTGCCCCCCACCCCCACCGCCCAGTTTATTTCTGCTCTGTTTTGTAGTACAGTACAGCGCCCTATAATGGTTGGCTGCCTGCTTCTGTACATACAGAAGCTATAAAACTGAGGCCTGGTTTAGATGTCTAAAGTTGGCATTTTGCACTGTAGTGCACTGTAGCATTTCGTTTGTATTTGGTAAAAATTGTCCAAACATTGACTAATTAGGCTCAAAACGTTCGTTTCGCAAAGTACAATAAAACTGTGCAATTAGTTTTTGATTTCATCTACATTTAGTACTTCATGCATGTGCTGACATTTTGATGTGATGGGAATTTTCTTTTTGCATAATGGAATTTGATGGTAAACTTTGGAAACTAAACATGGCCTGAACTGCAGACTCCCCCGAAAGTCAGCGTTGCACATGCCATCTTTAGACGTACAGGTTCAGATAAGTCCATCCATAAAATCCCGCACCGTCCGTGTTTCACTCAGAGCACTCCTCTGATAGACGGCTAGACGCAGACAGTCTGATTATAATAGGGGAGACTATAACATGCACAAAGTACCAATCTGGTCGGCACAAGAAGTAAGAACCAACTGATTCTCTGCAGCTAGTCTACTCGATCTATATAGGAGTATACATCTGCAGGACACTGGACAGAGGATGAGAGGATCCAAATCCAACAGTTTGACCCTTGTCAGCGTATCACGGGTAAGACCGATTAGCAAAGGGGAGGGACCCGTACCCGTAGCAAAACGCCAAAAGCGAACAATGGAACGGGCACGATGCTTTGTGCTGTCGCGCCGCCCATCCATGGCGCCGACGACCCCTTCTCCCCGTCACGGACCACCCACGAGCGCCCATGATCGCCCAATGCAATTCCTCTGCCACTGCCAAGCCACCACATGAGCAAAGCAAATTGGCGCGCGCGTCCAGGTCCAGTTTCCTGCTGGTGGCGGTGCGATTTGGCGCTGGTGCGCTACACTGCGCGCCTCCATCTGCGCCAGACAAACGCGCCGTTCCACCCGTAGTGCCCGAAAGCCTGCGGCCGGAACTCCCAAAAGGCCAGCACGGGGCACAGGCACAAACCTTTTCGAAAGCTTGTAGACTGTCTATTTCCAATCTTGCTTTTAGTTGCTTAAATAAATAATTTGAACATCCCATGACGTGAATCCCATTCGCCACAACGTTGAGCTACCCTATCCAGCCGTGCTACTCTCACTAAAAATATGTATGCAGGGCACGGGACATATGGCAGGGGAGCGAGGTCTGGTATGGTACTAGGCGTACGCACCTGGAACGTGACGCTGGAGACGGGGTTGCCCCTGGCGTAGGCGACCTTGGACGCCGGCGCGGCCGCGTGCAGCATGCACGCAAGCGACTCCCACTGGTTCAGGCTGATGGAGTCCCCCACGAACAGTATCTTCTTCCCCTTCCATCGCCTCAGAAACTCCTGCCCGTTGAACCTGGCATTGGCAGGCAGCAATGGCGGGCGCGTCATTAACTCCAGCTCCAGCACGCAGCACTCAGCTTGGCGCCTTGGCGCCGCGCGCCAAGATTCGATCGATCGAGGCATTGGTTGATGAGTGATTACAGACAGACAGACGCGTAGTCGCGTACCTCGGGAGCTCGCAGGAGGTCGGGCGCCACCGGTACATGAGGTACAGCTTGTCGGGGCGGCCGTACTTCTGGCAGTCGAACTCCGGCTCCACGAAGGGGCACCCTGCCGTGTCGTACATCGGCAGCGTGTCGTCGTACACCCAGCTGCCCTGGAACAGGTTGCACGACGCCATGCCGGTGCCGGGGGTGCCTGCCCCGCCGCCGCCGCCGCGCTGGCGCCCGGCTCCCCCGTGCCGCGTGCCGTTGTGCTGCCTCGCGGACCTGTTGTGCCGGAGGCCGAGCGTGCCCGTGCCCGCGGCGGCGGCGGCGCACGCGCGCAGCAGCGAGCACGCGACGACGGCCGCGGCGAGGAGGCGCAGCTGCCAGTGCCGCTGCTTGGGCGCCATTGCGCGGCGCTGTGGAGTGAGGAGCGAGGAGCTGCTTGGGCCTTGCGGGGACGGGCACGATCAGATGAGGCCGGCGCGCCGAGCTTTTTATAATACTGAGGAGAGCGACGGGGTTTACGCCTTTTAACCTGGCCTATCTCAGCTTTTTCTGTGGGCTGGCCCCTGGCCGGCCGGGCTATCTCCGGTTAGATTCTCGGCCGCTCGCTGGCCGCTGGGGTCTGCCGTCTGCGCGGCTGCGCCATGGAGGGGGGAACCTTTTTCTGTCAGATAGGCGATGATGCGATGGTGACTCTGGCTGTGTTTAGTTCCTCCAAAAATACACTATGCAAAAAAAAAATTCTCGTCACATCAAATTTACGATACATGCATAGAGTACTAAATGTAGATGAAATCAAAAATTAATTGTACAGCTTGGTTGTACTTTGCGAGACGAATATTTTGAACCTAATTAGTCAACGGTTGGACACTATTTGTCAAATAAAATTAAAATATACTACAGTACATTTTTCATCCTTTTCGTGGAACCGAACACAGCCTCTGTTTCGGCAGCGGCAGGGTCAGAGACAGCGGTCGCCCGATGAGAGAGTCCACGCCACGGCCCACGGCGTGTCACCCTGTCACAGCCAGGCGCGTACATCGGCACGGCCCGTGAAAGAACTCCCACGGGCCACGACACGCGTACTGCGGTCAATTTTTTTTTCTGGTATCCGACTATCTACTCATCAGAAAACACACACACACTTGCATACGAGCATACGGCGTATCTCTGGACTCCGGATGATCAATGTATATTTTGAGCCAGCGCATCAGGTCAGGTACATGCATTTGCATTTGCATATCTCCTAAGTCCTCACTCCGTGATGGCGAATGCATATTTGGTTTCCAACTTTCCATGCACTACTTAGTAGTACATCGGTGCATGCATTGAGGATGTGATTGGTCAGTTCTATACGCTTGGAAGACGACCATGGGGAGAGAAAAACATGAGCATAGCTTCCCACGAAACGATGGCTCCCATGCATGCTGGAAGCCTGAATTTATGACATCAACATATGACCCTGTTCGCTTGGCTGATAAGCCATGACTAAAAGTATTGTTCACTAATTTGTTGTGAGAGAAAAACAATGCTGAAATGGCTGGCTGATTTGGCTGATAAGCTCAAGCGAACAGGGCGTAGATTCTTGACCAGCGTCACCACGTTTACCATTATGTACAAGAATGTAGATGAGCAGGGTCTTAGTAATTTAGGTCCTGTTTGGTGTGACTTTCACACTAGCTTCTTCTCTGGCTCTGTGGACAAAGGTGCACTTTTGGCCAGCAAAGCACAGAGCTAGAGCCATTTTGTATACGGATGCGAAGTTGCAAAAACTAGCTCCACATAAAGGGCTACAACACTTGTCATGGAGCGCATGTAGAGGAGCTGCACCAAACATGTTCTTATAAAGATAAATGCTAAAGTATAGAATCCAAGAACCGAATTAATATTGCACTCATGGTCCCAAAAACCTAAACTTGACGTCGCGATTGCACCATGAGTATACAGCCTGTTCGTTTCGCTGGTTTATTGTGCTGAAAGCACTGTTCGCTGGTTTGTTGTGAGAGAAAAACACTGCTGGATGGCTGCTGATTGTGCTGATAAGTCCAAACGAACAGGGCGATAGTGGGTGCAACCGCATCCCAACAAAAAAAAGAAAGACAATGATAAGAGCTAAAATTTTACCATATTTTCACCTTTATTTCAAAGGTCTTGTATCCATGAGACAAGTGCACCTCTCTTTTTCTCGGATTTACTTAGCTCCGTCCTCTCGTGTTCATGCGTTATCAGCAATGAACTTGCCCAAATTTAAGTCGTCATGGGGCTGTTGACTCGTTAATCCAACAGAAACGTACTGAAGAGTTTGAATTGAGCTTTAGTTTTCAGTTATCAGCATGTTCGTTTCGCTGGTTTACTGTAGCTGAAAGTACTATTCGCTGGTTTATTGTGAGAGAAAAACACTGCTGGATGACTACTAATTTGGCTGAATAGCTCAAACGAACAGGGTGTATATCAAAAGGGCGGGTGGTCAGAGATGCTCCAGTAACTATGCAAGGGTCTAATACTAGTAGGGCACTTAGACTATCCGTATTCATGGACCTCTATATTCATCCTCTATACGTCCTAGTCAGCAAGATTCTCTCCTCTATACTTAATTCTCCCGCACCCATCTATCCTCTATATCATCCTCTATCCACTGTGGGACCACTTGTCACTTTATTTAAATATATCCATGTGTGATCTAGTTTTGAAGGATTTATTGAGACGAATTTAATGGTGCAATCAAATTTTAATTTAAATTTTTGGTTTGTGAGCTATAGCATTTTTTCTTCGTTTAGCTAGTGGGGTCCATCACTACACACTATAGAGTAAGCATTGTACTACTCTAGATATAGAGTGAGAGAAATGATAGATTATCGTTTTAGAGTACCCAGTGCAGCAATTTTTACTCTATATTCATACTCTAAAGCTTTAGAGTATCGTTTTAGAGTACCCACTGCGGTTAGTCTTAGCACCACATTCAGCTCTGATCAAATCAGATGGATTCAACATGGCCACTTTTAATAATCCACTGAAACCGAGAGGCTAGCTAACGCCCTGATAAATGCACCGAATTCTTTTTGTTTAAGTCCACCGAGTCATGCACAGTGGATACATAGAATGTGTTTGACGCTTATTCCTACACCACACGGCTAGATCGTCCGAGGCCGTACATAGACGAAACACGCAATGGAAGGAAGGTTCTAACGACGAGGCCGACCAGCACAGATCGACGAGGCAAATTAGACGCTCGTTTTTCGCTCGATAAACTCACGGTGGAGAAGATGCACGGCGGAAGTGTTCTAGAATCGGCAAGACCACCTAAAACATCGACATATCTCGTCAAGAGATGTGTTGTATATATAACAAGGGATTAGAAGAGATAAGGGGTAAAAAAGTAGATAAATTTATATAAAAGATCGATTCTGTAGTTAGATACCTCAATCGGTCGTATACCCTGTATTTTATATGAATCAGGGATGGTTTTATCATAATGAAAAACCAATTTGTTACTATTTTCATGTTGTTTTCATAGATCTTGTTCATCCGGCTTAAATCCGTACTTTTCTACTTGTTTTTTCAGTCGAAACAGTGTTTTTTTCTCACAACAAATCAGCATTTTTCAGTCGGCTTATCAGCACAGCCGAACGAGGCTATAGAGTTTTTCGTAGATTGGGCCAAACTAGCGTGCCGATTCTAAAACCGGTCTGGGCCCAATTTAAGTGTTAACATATGCCTCCTATTTTTAAGCGAATGTGAGTTGGTAAATAGCAAAGATGTTTCAAACCCATCGGCCATTGTTATTGTAAAGACGATATGTATATATCGGCCATGTCCGGATTTTCATGTCCATTGCTTGTCACGGAATCTCTAGTCATTTGACATATTTTTTGGAGGTGACTGGTCTTCTTTTTAATGGAACGATTCATTAATCAACTCTTTGTTTGCATCTTTTGCCGGAGACCTTTGTTTTATCGGTAATGATACAGTGCGTACGTCCGGACGGGATAGACGGACTCGACGCGCGCGACCGACTTCATCCGACCAAGCCCACTCCCTCCCCATCCTTATCCGCTCGCCCGGCCTCACTATCCTTCTCCTCGTTCACTCCGCCCCTCACAGTCGCGCGCCCGCTCTTCTGCTCGGCTCCATGGCACGCTGGCGGGGAGGAGCACTCACCAGCAAGCCACGCCTGCTCCCTCTCCCTCCTCCCTCTACTCCCTCCCCCTTTCCTTCCTCCGCGCGTGGTGGATCCATGGGAGCTCCCCCCTCCCCGTGGTGGATCCATGGGAGGAGGCGCAAATCCAGCGGCGTGGTAGTCTCCTCCACCCTGGAGTGTCCTCCTCCACCTTGATGGCAGCACGGGGGCCTCCCACCGTGGCGGATCCATAGAGCATCAGGGCTCCCCGTGGTGGATCCATGTGCTCCGACGAGGTAGGTGGGGAAGGATCCCCACGCGCTCCTTCCTCTGGATCTGAGGCGCCCCTCCTCTTCCTCTCTCCCCTCCTCCTCCTCCTCGCCCCCCTCTGGATCTATGGTTTTGATGGTGGCTACGATTTTTGTGGTGAAGTAGATCTAAGCTGCATGCAATAGATGATGTGAAAACATGATTATGTGATATTGCAGTAGCTTCTTCTCGGTTTTGTGGTGAGGCAGATGCAAGCTATATTCAACAGATGATGTGAAGCAACCATTTCTCTGATGTTGCAGTAGCTTCTTCTCCTTTGTTGCAGCAGCTTCTCTCTCGTTGTTGCAGTAGCTTTTTCTCCTTGTTGCAGTAGCTTCTTCTCCTTTTGGCGAGTCAGATCTAAGCTACATGGCAACAGATGATGTGAAGCACGTTTCTATGATGTTGCAGTAGCTTCATCTCCTTTGTTGCATTAGTTTTTTCTTCTTGTTGCATCAACTTCTTTCTCCTTGTTGCAGTAACTTCTTCTCTTTTGTTGCATTAGCTTTCTTCTTATTGTTGCAGCAGCTTCTTTCTCCTTGTTGCAGTAGCTTCTTCTCCTTTTGTTTCAGTAGCTTCTTCTCTTTTGCTGCAGTAGCTTCTTATCCTTTAGTGCAACAGCAGCTTCTCTTTGTTGCAACTTCTTTTTTTTGTTCGTTTCACCAGTTTTTGTTTGTGTTTCATTAGTTGTTTTCTGATGTTTCAATAGCTTTTTGTGTATGTTTTCAACAGCCTTTTTCGTTTGTTTCATTAAGGTCCCTTCGTTGTTGCAATAGCTTTCCCCCCTTGTTTGCAGTTGTGGGGAGTTGGGGGGATTTATGGTGGTGAGTTGGTGGGGGGCGGAGGTGCTAGGGTCGGCGAGGTTGGGTGCGAGCTAGATCCGTGCGCGCGAGGGAGAGGGGGGCTTGGTGGTAAGCTGGCGGTGGGGCTCCGCGCGGGGGGGGGGGGGCGAGGGGATTCGCCGGTGCGGGAGCGGGGCGGGGTTTGCCTTTTCCTTTTTTTCGTGACGCGGGGGCGTACGGGGCGGGACGGGGCGGGGGCGCTCGCGTGGTTTTTGCAGCGTCCGGACACGACCCTCAAGCCGGGCGTCCGGGCGCTAGCAACGCCCTTGTTTTATTAATCTTCCATGTTTCTATCTCCGTGCACTTCGATTTAAAGCTACGTTGCACCTGTTGACCAAAGTTAGCTGATTAGAGAAGTCGGTCTTGCTAATTTTCGTTGGTTATTATTTTTTATTTTTAAGTCGGCTCAACCGATACTTTTTGGACAACAGCAACGTTGGCTTTGTTTTCCTTGATTTACGAGAGCTTTTACACCCCCGAGTCCTTTTTTAGGAGGTTCTAACCCCTCCTAATTTGGTTTTTCAATTGCCGAAGTAGCCAGTTTGAATTGGTTAGCGGATGCATACATTTGTTTTCATTATAATAGTTAAACGACATCCCGTACTGAAGTTGGCTAGCATTCTAGCAACTGAGGCTGATGTGCTAACAGAGGCATCACGAGTAAGTTCTTTTTTCCTCCCTGTTTTTATAGCTATCCATGAGTTTGTTAAATTTTTCAAATTTAGGATATCAAAAAACTCATGAATCATCTCAACAAACTCATCGCTCATAACACCATATCAAGGGGGAGATTAATCTGTTTTTATCTCAGATGTATATGTAGTAGGAAGAGGATCGAAGTTGGCATCTTTAATCTTCTTGACAGTTCCCTATTGATCCATCTCGAAACATGTTAGGGCATACTCTAGATCTTAGTAGCAACTTGGGCCTTCACCATCTCCTCTAACATCTTGCGAATCTCCACGAGCGCTCTGTCGACCATCTCAGTGATCTGTTTTGCTTTGTTCCCCAGCGAAGTCGCCAAAAAGTGTGTTGATGCTTATTTGGTTACCACAGCGGTAGGGGCTAGATCGCCGAGGCCGCACATGGTCGAAACACGCAACTGAGGGAGATCCCAACGGCGAGGCCGAATAACAGGTTGATGAGGCCGATTAGACGTTTTTTCTTTGCCAGATAAACCCACGAACCCCTCTCGGGAAGATGCACGGAGGGGCTGTCCTAGCAAAGCCACTTAGAATGTTGGCATATCTCGTAGAGAGATGTGCTGGATAGTAAGGGGTTAGAAGAGATAAGGGATAAAAAAAGTGGATAAATTGATAAATGATCGAATATGCAGTTGATACCTCAATCGGTCATATACTCCATATCTTATAT